>OY728147.1:1861209788-1863709788 GCA_963277665.1 Viscum album | reverse complement strand
AGATTAGGATGAATATTCAAAACCCTCCTCAGATCTCTTAACCAGACATCACTAAGGAAATAACCCATGATTGAAATCAACAACCCTAGATATATATTTAGTGTAATATATCTAAAAAAATACAAGAGGGGACAATGTTTATCAAAGAAAAACTATGAAAAAATAAAAAATAATGAGACATTATAAGGGAATCAAGATTCAATGCATTAAGAAAATAATTTGGATCGGATGTGTATCAATTTGAAAAGACTCCAAAACCTATTGGAGGATGAAATATTGAGTTAGGGAAATGGTGGAAGAAAAAAGAGTGTTTTGGATCTATTTCTAAACAAAATAATTTTTATTTGTAACTAGTTTTAATATAGAGAATTTTTAGTCATGTGGTTATGAAAATAATGTACAAAACATGCTCTAGCCTCTACCTTATGGTGATCCTAAAATATTTGTCTTCAATGGATAGGAAAATCATGCCCCATCCTTTAACATTCCAATTTTACGACTTTTAATAGTTTATTCTAGTTTTTTACATGATTTGGAAAATCTTTTCACCTATCAATGAACCATCCCATTATCTAATGGGTCACTTTGGTTGGTTTCTTATAGGAGTTTCATGGTTTCCAAAAAACTTTCTCAAAGCATGAACTTATTGAAAATCCCTAGAAACATTCCAACTGTATTCCAAATCCACCCAAATATCATCCAATCACATTATAATCTTATAATGAATAAATAAACGGTTACATACATGAAACTGGGGGGCTACATCTTTTATTTATTTCATTTTATATTTGAGTAATTTTCATAAATTATAATTTCAGGTGTTAATATTTTTTATTATAAATATTCACTACATGTGTAAAGATGTATACATAAATAAATTATAAATATCATGTATTATCAACTAACATTTTAATGTCTTCATGTGTTTGGGAAATAATTTTGTAAAAAATTTTGGGGTATATTTATTTTTTTTAATTATAATGTTTTTGTAGATTTTTCGTGAAAAATTTCACAATGATGGTTGATTAAGAAATAATTTAATTGTTATTTAAAAAATAATCATAATATATTTTATTCTATACTAAAAAAACTAATATATTGAATATTTATAATTTGAGAAAACTAATAATGGTTTTATGGATGATTATTGTATTACTGTTATTAAATTTTTGGTTACTTCTAGTATGTGATGATATACATATAGTGGGTTGTTACATGTGTTGTGTGATTTGGGAATTGAATAATAATAATACAAATATCAATGTTTATGGTTTAGTATATGAGTGAATTTCTTGTGATACATATTTTTGTTGTCACTGTGGTTAGAAACATTAGAATTCATGGAGTGGTATGGATATGAATGTACACTATATTTTGAATATGTGTGTGTGGGATGTAAAATAATGGTTAAATAATTATGACATATGCGTCTATAATTTTGGTATATGATTGAATAATTAAAGTATTTTTTTCATTTCATGGTTATTGTGTAAAAAATAATCATATAATCTGTTACTTCTAAGACATGATTTTTGAAAATATCTATTATTAAGAAAGATATTAATATCCATTAAAGTTATTGAGATTTTGCCTTTATGAATTATGATGTTTAATAATTTTCTAATAATGATTTGAGATTTTTTGTTTGTAGTTTCTATCTTACATTAGAATCAAGTGATTTTGTGTCTAGGCACAATGTATTATTTATTGAATTTCATGTTTAAGATCAGAAATATTATTGTGGAATTGGTTAATTCAATTGATAGAGAGTAGCATTAAAGTGTCTATATTATAGAAAATTGTGGAATGTTAGAAAATATATAAACATATATGGTTTTAACTTAATTGTAAAATATAATTCATTAAAATGAAGTTGTAAATATAGTTCGTATATGTTATCATTATATGGTATTATGATTTACAATTTATTTACTTCATATAAGTGTAAAAAAATTAATTCTATTTTTGAATAAGAATTAGAATTTCATGAAACTATATATGATGGAAAATAAAAGATGAATACAGTAAAGAAAATTTATGGTAATGATCTTTTATAATATAAAATAGATTATCGTTGTGATATTATGCTAATATGAAATTGAGAAAAATTAATTAGTTACAAAGGGAATATATGACATTGTCGAGTTTTTTGGGAGGCATTATACTATGAAGTTATGCCATTATTATGGTAAATTGGAATATGATCATTTTTCACTATAAATATGAGTGAATTTTGGGCCCATTTTATTTTATTTTCTATACTATATTGGTGGAGATTATATATCATCAATATTGATTATTTCTTACGGAATAAAATTAATTGATTTCTTAACTATGAGAGAGATATATGATATATGGATTATATTAGGTTATATATTATGTAATTTATTATTAGGGATTTATGTTCTACATGGTTTTAGTTAAACATAGAACCATGTTATCAATAGAATACATAAAAAATTATCATAAGATGGGTTTATAATAGTCATTGATGATGGATCGTGATTAATTTCTTAATATAGATGTAATGTTTTTGTATTTTTTAGTGTTAGTTGTATGAAAAATGAATCACCAAATGATATATAGTATCATATAAATAATCATAATTTATGCCCATGATGTATAGATTATTGTGATGAATTACATAGATGGAATGTATAAAAAAACAAACTAAAGGGTATTATGGTATTTTTTGAGCTCTCGGTCAATGAATATATATATTATATTGTTCCATAGAAACACTATATTTATATATAAATATGTTGGTTTGTGTTATATTTTTTGTTGTCTTAACTTTATTATAGTGATATTTAATGAATTGACATTGTGTGACATGATGTAAGAGTGATTTCATTAAAAATAATTACAATACATATACATGCTTTCAATTTGAGAGACTATTAGTTGGGCAATGTTATAATTGGTTTTAGGAATAAGGTAAATAAATAAATGTTTTATTTTCTGCATTGTAATGAAGTGGAGTAGAATTTAGAATATCATTATTGGTGATAGATAGGATGAGATTTTATAATTATAATGATTAACTATGTTAATAAATATATTACATCATAATAATGAAGTCGACATCATGTTGTGGTATTTGAGTGATGATATTTTTTATGAAATTAGTGTTACAAAGTACTAGCTGGTAATTTTCATGCATTTTCAAAAATTGTGAGACAATTTTTATATCTAACATATCATTGGGGAAGTGTGAGATATGTTCTATAGAATGAGGTGAATAATGATATAAAAATTGGTTGATAGTATTGATTAATTTCATTTACTACAAAACTATATATAGTGTAGATCAAAGAATAGAATGAAAACACTCAGACCCAATGACTGGTGTGAAAGGATGAAGAAATACAAAGATTCTGTTCCGGTATTATACTATATTTATTAGGGAGTTTATAATGACCCATGTTATTATAGGTCAATAGAATCAAATGATCCATTGGGCATATATTGTATCAGATCTAGGGTATGATTTAAACATGATGATTTTGATTAGGAGAAATCTATTTTTTCTTGTTTTTCAGAGCTACCATGATGATGTACATTATAGTGATTGTGTATAAAATAGATAGATTACTATTTTGGATTATATATTGCTTCATTTCATTTCTAGGTCTACCTAAAATTTTCACAAAATGATATTTGGATCTGAATATGTATAATATAATAATGTATGTGGTAGGGGATATTATGCAAGCCATAATGAACCCATTTGAAAGAAACTAGGCTAGAACACAATATCCAGAAATGGGTACATTCATTTTTCAGTTTTAAATTTTTATTTATATCCATGTGTTCACATTTGGTAAATGATTAAATGTGATAGGGGCCTTATCTGTAGTATTCTGCTATTATTTTTCTTCAATGATTTCGTAGACCCCATGGTTAACATGTAAAAAATATGTATATATTAGATGATTTTAAAAAATAATTTCAATAAATATTTGAATAGACTATATTAATGTTAGTTATATAGATATTAACATGGAGATGATATTAAGTGTGTAATAAAATCAATATTAATTTTCATTTTTCATTTTTCAATTTTCATTTATTTTTTAATGATCTGGCCATTGATATTTCCATCATGATATATGGATCATATTTTTGTCCTAGAATATTTTTGATATATTATTATTATATATGTTTATTTAATTATTTTCTTTAACAATAAAACTATTATATGAAAAAACTATTATAAATATTTACATGGATATTTTAAATTATTTATATATTATTGTTTAATAGAAATCAATATTATAATATAAAAATTTGAATATAGAGTCTTATTAGTACTCAACATCCATTGACATATTCTATAAACCACTTCAGGACTTACAATTCCTCTAATCAGGTCATTATTTAGGGTTACTGTAACACCTCGAGCATCCATGGTACGCTTCTCTTTAAATAATACAGTAGCGTGTGTTATACGTAACTTCGAGTTCTAACACACACCACAACCAATTAAACTAGTCGTTATGAATAGTAATTCCCACTTTTTGAAATTTTATACATTTGATCATTCAATATAGACTTCATTTTTTGATTCATAACATCGAAATTATCTTAGGGTGAATTTTTGGTACTTTTCTAATAACTTTTATATTTTGATGAATAGTGGAAATTACTAAATTTTAATTAAAAACAACTTTTTTAATAAAAATAATTAATTGTGATAAATTATGAATTTGAGTGGTTTTAATGTATATTTAGAATATATTTTTACCATTTCATACATTTTTGGTAATTGGAAATAATCTCACAATTTAACCTGACATAAAAAAGTACCAATCTTTTGATAGTTATTATATCATAAAAACACTCTTTTCGTTTTGACAGAGGGAATTAATTTTAAATTAATTTCTGCCACTTCTGTGTTTTGAATTTTGAAAAATGAATTCCATATTTGGAATCAGGATGTTCAAATTATGTAAATAGGTAACTTTTATTTTTAGACATTTTGATTAATTGCTTCGGTAAATATTTTATTTACCATGGTTAAAGGGTAAATCCGGTAAATAAGGGTTGAAAAATAATATTATAATAATATTAAATTACCCTAAAATGTGTGATAACATTATTGGTGGATAAATGTCTGGACATAGGCATATTTGGGTCGATTTTGGGACCCCATGGAGAAACTTGTAGATGATAGGGACACTATATTAATTAAGTTAAAGTAAATACAAAAATGACATAAGTTTATATATTTTATAAAAAAAATTAAATAGGGTTATGTAAGTTATATTTTCGATTATAAATATTAATTAGAAAGAAAAAACAATTTAATAAATAATGGTATTTTATTTATATTTTGCAGACATTTAAAATGTAAAAATATATAGGACAGAATAATGATGCAATATTTTCCTTATTAATGAATGAATCAAATAATTGGTATTATAAATGTTAAAATAAATATAATTTGAATGTTTTTATGACATACACAAATTTTATTCGTTAATATGACATGTTATGACAGCTTAAATTAATTTGGTTTGAATTAATAATGTTTTTACGTCTTTAACAATAATCAATTATTGAGTAGTGTCAAAATTGACATAAATGAGTTTTTGAAAATAAATATTATGTTATTAACTTATATTATATTCCTAAAAATCTAAGGATCAGCCAAAGTACTTATATAATTTTTTTTATATTTAATGGACAAATTTGGGGTCTCTTGGTTGTATATAGTTATGTTGTTGACTATATAATATAAAAATACAAAGTGACTTGGTAGGTGTCAAACTAATTAACTAAGAGTTAAAACTAAAAGATAAGGTTAATATAATGACCCAAACCTTCCTAAAATATATTGGTTGAAAATAGTTAGACCCATCCCCACCTTATAATATGAATAATACACTTTTTAGCTATTAAAAAATGAATATTAATTTTTTATAAATTAATTCTTTATGTTTTTCCTAAAGAGCCCCTCCTCCCCCTTATAAAAGGACCCAACTTCTAACCAATTATTCACACCTTAAAAGCCTTTTGGATCGGCCAAAACCTACACAAATACTCTCTCAACTTCCCTCAATCCAATCTATAGGCCTTATATTGATTAGAAATCCAACATAAGGAGCCCTTTTGTTCAAATCAAAAGGAAGAACCCGAAGAAGAGGTAATATTTTCACCACCCTCTTTCAAGTTCCTTATTTCTTCAACTTCTTCTTTCTCTGTTATTTATATTATAAAATAACAAATCTAGTATTTACTATATACTGTGATTTTATTATAAATAAGGAACATATATATTCATAATTCTATCCACCCTTTGAATTATATTTCACCATTCGTGCATACGTACGGCTTATCGTCTCCACGTCGTGGTGTAATTGTTATTCAATACATTATTATTTGGATGGGAATAATAATGATGTGTATTTGATGTAAATAATTAATATAACATCATAATTATAAAGTATATATTATAAACCATCCAATTATATATTATTTTAATATCAAAAGAATGATATTTTTTCTCATGTGCACGTACGGATTACCATCTCCACGATGCGATGAGATTCTTTTCCCAGTTCACCATTCATCGATGATTATAAAAAGTAAATATTACTAATAAGTATGTAATATATGACATAATATTGCTACTAGAGATATATATTTTGATATATATAAGTATTTATGTACTTACATATATCTTATTCATATACTTCCGTTCAGTACTATATGAAAATGGAAATAACGTTTATGCGTACGTACGGACTATCGTCTCCATAAACAGTGTTTTCCATTTCACATATAGGACTATTATACATTTTTATATTCTAAATATATATGATAAAGAAATCATGTTTTATATTCTATAATTATTTAAATCATGATCTAAGTGATACAATCAAGAGTAAAAAGTTCAAACACGTACGATAAAGAAAGCGATTATTACCCGAAATATTAATATAACATGGAAAATATTATTATATGGGTATTATAAAGTCATAAATGAATAATTTATGATATCATAAATATTAATATGGTTTTGTTATAATTTAATAACATACTATAGTCTTTATACAGGAGGCTAAACGTACCATCTACTAAAGGAAAGTGCAAGGTAAGGGGTTTTCATCTCACTCCTTAATCTCGTGAGATTCATGCAATATGCCACTATTACCTTTTGTGTGGTGTATGTACTGCCCATAATTGTATTCCGTATGTAATAAAATTTAATATATGTGTATTTAAATATTCATTGTAGGATAATTCTTTGATGGGGTGTATTTTCCATATGTTTCCAAATTAGTAAGTGTTAATTTCACAATCTCATTTTTATCTGAGGCTGTTTGGAATAAGTATCTAATGGGACATATTTATTATCCACGTTCATATTTTATGAAAGTGTTTTAAAAGGGATTATTTTAAGGTACTTTTTACTAAAACATCATTTCAAATTTTTTAAATATTTATTCTTCTAAATCTTTCTCATTAATTTCCATCTCTTCATAATGGTATTTAAGGATTTATTTATATGGACATGTATGTTTTTAAAATGGTAATTACTTTCAAAAGTTTCAAAGTGGTATGGGACACTTTGATTCAAAAATTTATTCAAATGACTTCTTTTCCGAATTTTGTGGATTTTAAATGTTTTCATGAAAAGGGGTATTTCTCTCAAAGATTTTCACAAATCATTTTCATCAATGTAAAAATCCTTTAATGAATTTTAAACTTGTTTTGAAGTTGATTTATCATGTTACAAATATTTCATATTGTGTTGAAGGTTTTGTGATATGTTTGACTATGGATGTGTTATTTTTATACCATTCATTGTTTATGGGTAAAGTATTGACATTTAGTATTCTAGTTTTAATACAAATGTTTATGTTATGTTTAGACCTTTTCATAAGAGGAATGCATTGGACTTAGTAAATGATGGATGGAGCCCGCTATAGCTCTTCGACGCATCGGTAGGTCTCATGAGACAAACTAGTGTCTTGTAATGAGGCCTTGACAAAATATTATTCGTAGTCTTGGCACAACACCTTGGATACGTGGTTATGATAGTCTGGCGTTATGCATTCCATCATTATTAAAAGTGGTTATTTATATTGCATGTGATTATTCGATTAGTAGAATATCAATCTGAATAAGTAAATGACATTATTTCATTTTATTTATTCCATATTATGCTTAAATTAAAGTTTAAAAGGCTTTTGTTTTAGTTTTATACATTTCCTTATATGATAATGCTTATTTACGAAAGTTTTTGCTATATTTCTTACCCTTACTGAGTGTTTAAGCTCACCCCTTTCTATGTTTTATTTTCCCAGGATTCCAAGAAGTGTATTGTGATTGATATGAAGGGTTAAGACAAAGGAATAATGGTGTTCATAAAGGATTATTTATGTTGTTTTTTATGTTTTAAAGTGTATTGTTACTTTCATATATGTAATATATTTTCCATGACTGCTAAACCGATTGGTCCTTTGGGACGTGATTCCTTGTAATCATACCAATGTATTAAAATAATGCACCGACTCTGGGTAACTGGGGTCGGGGTGTTACAGTTGGTATCATAGGAAGTTTGGCAATATCCTCATAAACAAGATTTAGATATACTATGATTAGAGCATATAGCCTTAAGATATAATTTGAGGATTAATATAGAATAATTTCCTAGAATTTTTTTATTATAGAGATTTTGTGAGTTTTCAGAGCAATACATACCTGTCTGGATATGAGAAGGTAGAGGCGGCTCTGGCACAGATGTACCTAGGGGTAAAACCCAAATACACCACTTTGAGCTAGACTCGAATAGGGACTGGTGTACGACAACAGGCCTTGATTCACTCTTGGTTACAACACTCCTGAGGGATATGCTTAGGGTAATTTTCATTTTCTTTACAAACCATTATGAAGGGATCATGAGTATATACTTACTCAAAGAAAACATTTTAATGATTATGGATTATATCCATAAACTATTCAATTTGGGTTAGGTATTTTACACATTTGTAATTATTCATTTCTATTCAAAAACTGATCTACTTTATGCTATTATATAGAAATGGAGCCTAGTAGAAGGATTGTGAACTCCAATAATACATATGATCCAAATAATAATAAGGATAATATCTTTCATGGTATTAAGACATCATTTAATAAGGTAAATAGTCTCCCACGTATTATCATCATATGAAGAAATAGTAGCATGTGTTTATAAGATAAGTAAAGACTTTACTGAGTCCTATGGCTTTGAATGGAAGTAAGAGAAGAAAATGATGGAAGAGAGAGAGATGGATAAAGGGAATAGGGAAAAGAATAATTTTCCCATATGTGAAAATAGTGGGAAGAAACACCCTGGAACTTGCCTGAAAGGAATGGGAGTTTTTTTATAAGTGTGGAGAAAAAGGACACCATGTACGTGACTACAAGGGTAAGAAAAAGTTTTCAAATGTACAATGATTCATTTGTAAAGAGTTTGGACACTATGCGAACAAATGTTCCAGTTATCAGAGTATGCAGAAAATGATGATGTTTGATAATAGTCATGTTATGATACTACCATAGATTAAGAGGAATTAATAGTGTTCTTATGTTGTTATTTTGGAATTATTTCATTGAAGTGTTGTATCAATGATGTATGGGAAAAAATAAGGATTGTACTACAGTAATATTTCATTAAGGATTTGAGATTTTTTGGTACTAAGAAATTTGAATCGACAGCGAGTTAAACTTTTTTGGAAATTACATGGTTGATGGAAAGATAAACCTTAATATGGTCCTAATATTGAGGTACTGATTCGGTAATAAGATATGGTTTATTTGGGTAAATTATATTGGATATTGTTGACTACCTTGAAACTGATTAAAGATTTGTATATTCCATCATTGTGGTGTTTACAACATTTTTGGATGGATGAAGTATATCTAGTATTCTATATGGAATAAGGGATAATTAATGTCATCAATAAGGTTTTATGGTAATTCTGGATATTTCAGTGTTTAAATAGAATACATGATGAAGGTATTCAAATGTTATTACGGGGTAAAAAAGATCTACATTATGTTTACCTTTCTTATAAATTTAAGACTGGGAGTTTATAGAAGTATTTTGTATAAGTCTAAAGGTTGAAATTGATTAATTTTTAAAGGTTATTTTTGGATTTTTATAAAAGGACAACACGCAGACCATGTGATGACCCGTCGCTTCGGAAAAAGCTTCAGTAATCGAACCCACAAACATAGTGCAATTGGGATTTATCACCTACCATTGTACTAAATGGAGTTCCTGGATGGTATAATGTAGTTTTATTTCATAAATGGTCTGATAAGTGAATTATAAATTCATTATATTTAGAACCCTATAAGATTAGGATAAATAGATTATTTTTGAGTTGTATTATGTTTTTGGGTGAAATATGAGTTTGTGGTAGAAATTTATTAATTGATAAAACACTAATTATAAAGTAATTATATCTCTTTATGATCTTATTCAATCTCATAAATAAATTCCTTAAAGAAAAGGAGCTTAGAAAAAAAATGTTGTCCTAGATGGTACCACAAATCATCACTAATTTATGGCTTTGGGATTGTTGGACTTTTCATAGACATGTTCTATACTAATATCCATCTAATATCTATGGTTATATTTCTCATCCATATCTATATTTTCCTACATGGAACCCAAGTATGTCTTATTTTTGGTAATCTTCATACTTACCACTCTTTATTTTCAATAGAGGCCGCATTAATTCATTTTTCGATGTGGGATTTCAAATAAGATATTTTGAAATGTCAACCATAAGTTTCCAATACTGCGAATAAATTGAGATGATGTAATTTTTTTAATGAGGGGAGAATGTAACACCCTGAGATTCCACAGTATGCTTCTCTTTGAATAATACAGTAGTGTGTGTTGTACGCAACTTCGAGTTCTAACACACACCACAACCAATCAAACTAGCCATTATGAATAGTAATACCAACTTTTTGAAATTTTATTCATTTTATCTTTCAAAATGGCCTTCATTTTTTGGATTTGGAATATCGAAATTATCTTAGGTTGAATTTTTGGTACTTTTCTGATAACTTATATATTTTGATGAATTGTGAAAATTACTAAATTATTATTAAAAAAACTTTTTAAATCAAAATAATTAATAGTGATAGATTATGAATTTGAGTGGTTTTAAAGTATATTTAGAATATATTTTTACCATTTAATATAATATTGGTCATTGGACATAATTTCACAATTAAACCAGACATAAACAAGTGTCAATCTTTTGATTGTTATTATATATTAAAAACACGCTTTTTGTTTTGACAGTGGGAATTAATTTTAAATTAATTTATGCCAATTCTGTGTGTTAAAATTGGAAAAATGAATTCCATATTTTGAATCAGGATGTCCAAATTGTGTAAATAGGTAACTTTTATTTTTATAAATTTTGAATAATTACTTTGGTAAATATTTTATTTACCATGGTTAAAGGGTAAATCCTATAAATAGGAGTTAAAAAAGTAATATTATAATAATACTAAATTACCCTAAAACATGTCCTAACCTTATTTGTGGATACATGTCCCACCATGGGAATATTTGGGTTGATTTTGGGACCCCATGGAGCCACTTGTAGGTGATAGGGACACTTTATATTAATTATGTTAAAGTAAATACAAAAATGACATAAGCTTATATCTTTTAGAAAAACAATTTTTACGTAAAGTTATATGTTATATTTTCAATTATAAATATTCATTAGAAATATAAAAAGACTTATTACATAGTGGTATTTTATTTTTAATTTTTAGAAATTGAAAAGGTAAAAATATATATGACACAATAATGATGTAGTATTTTCCTAATTAATGAATGAATAAAATAATTGGTATTATAAATGTTAAAATAAATATATTTTGAAAGTTTTGATGACATACACGAATTTTATTGGTTAATATGACATTTTAGGATTGCTTAAATAATTTTTTTTAGAATTAATAAAGGTGTTAAGACTTTAACAAAAATCAATTATTGAGTAGTGTCAAAATTGACATAAATGAGTTTTTTAAAACCAATATTATATTATTAATTTATATTATATTCCAAAAAATTTAAGGATCATAAAAAGGACTTATATCATTGTTTGTGTGTCATTGATGTACCACTTTTGGGTTTCTTGGATATATATAGTGAGTTTATTAACTATATAATATAAAAATACAAGGTGACATGGTAAGTGTTAAACTAATTAACTAAGAGTTCAAACTAAAAGATAAGGTTAATATAATGACCCAAACATATCTAAAATGTATTGGTTGAAAATAATTCTACCCATACACATCATATACTTTGAATAGTCTTCTTTTGAGCCATTATAAACCGAATATGAATTTATTATAAATTAAAACTTTATGTTTTTCCTAAAGAGCCCCTCCACCCCCTTATAAAAAACCCAACATCTAACCAATTCTTCACATCTTCAAAGGCTTTTGGTTCAGCCCAACCCTGAAAAAATACTCTCTCAAATTCCCTAACTTCAACCTATAGGCATTTTTTTGATCCAAAAGCCATCCAAAGGATCCCTTTTGATCAAATCAAATGGAAGAACCCGAAGAAGAGGTAATGTTTTCACCACCCTCTTTCAAGTTCCTTTTTCTTCAAATTCTTCTTTATTTGTTATTTCTATTCTAAAATAATAACTCTAGTATCTACCATATACTTTGATGTTATTATAAACATGGTTCAACCATATTCTTTATTCTATCCACCCTTTGAATGTCATGTCACCATACGTACGTACGTACGACTTACCGTCTCCACGTCGTGGTGTAATTGTTATTCAATACATTATTATTTGGATGAGTATAATAATTATGTGTATTTGATGTAAATAAAAAATATAACATGATAATTATTCTATATATATTATATATCATCCAATCATATATTATTTTAATATCAAAAAAAGGATATTTTCACTTGTACGTACGTACGGATTACCGTCTCCACGACGCGATGAGATTCATTTACAAGTTCACCATTCATCGACGATTATACAAAATAAATATTACTAATAAGTATGTAATATATGACATAATAATGCTACTGAAAATATATATATTGATATATATAAGTATTTATGTACTTACATATATCTTATTCACTTACTTCTGTTCAATACAATATGAAAACGGAAACAACGTTTATGCGTATGTACGGACTACCGTATCCATAAATGGTGTTTTCCATTTCATATATTAGTCTATTATAAATTTTAATATTCTAAAAATATATGATAAATAAATCATGTTTTATATTCTAGAAGTATTTAAATCATGATATAAGTGATACAATCAAGGGTAACAAGTTAAAACACATATGATAAAGAAAGTGATTATTACCCGAAATATTAATAAAACACGGAAATTATTATTAACTGGGTAGTATAAAGTTATAAAGGAATAATGTATGATATCATAAATATTAATATGGTTCTATTATAATTTAATAACATACTATAGTCTTCATACAGAAGGCTAAATGTACCCTCGACTAAAGGAATGTGCAAGGTAAGGGGTTTTCATCTCACTCCTTATTCCCGTGAGATTCATGCCATATTTCAACTATTACCTATGGTGTGGTGTATGTACTACCCATAATTGTATTCTTTGTCTAATACACTTTAATATTTGTGTATTTACATATTTATTTTATGATACTTTTTTATGGGGTGTATGTTTCGTAAGATACCAAATTGGTAAGGGTAAATTTCACAATCTCATTATTATCTGAGGTTGTTTTGCATAAGAATCTACTGGGACATATTTATTATACGTGTTAATATTTTATGAATGATTTTTAAAATGGTTTCTTTTAAGGGAGTTTTTACTAAAATATCATTTCAAAGTTTTAAATATTTATTCTTCAAAACCTTTCTCATTAATGTTCATGTCTTCAAAATGGGTTTTAAGGATTTATTTTTATGTACATGAATGTTTTTAAAATGTAAATTCCTTTTAAAAGTTTCAAAGTGGTATGGGACACTTTGATTCAAAAATTTATTTAAATGACTTCTTTTACGAATTCTGTGACTTTTAAATGTTTTCATGAAATGGGGTATTTCTCTCAAAGCGTTTTACAAATCATTTTCATCAACATCAAAATCCTTTAATGAATTTTAAACTTGTTATGAAGTTGATTTATCATGATACAAATCTTACATATTGTGTTGAAGGTTTTGTGATATGTTTGACTATGGATGTATTATTTTTATACCATTCATGGTTTATGGGTAAATTATTGACATTTTATATTCTATTTTTAATATGAATGTTTATGTTTTGTTTAAACCTTTTCATATGAGGAATGCATTGGACTTAGTAAGTGACGGGTGGAGCCCGCTATAGCTGCTCGATGCATCATTAGTTCTCATGAGACAAACTAGTGTCTTGGGACCAGGCCTTGAAAAATATTTTTTTTAGTCTTGGCATGAGGCCTTGGCTACATGGTTATGATAATCTGGAATTATGCATTCCATAGTTATGAAAGTGGTTTTTGATATTGCATGTGATTATTCGATTAGTAAAATATCCATGTGAATAAGTAAATGGAATTATTGTATTTTATTTATGTCATATTATGCTAAAGTTAAAGTTTAAAAGGCTTTTGTTTTAGTTTTATACATTTCCTTAAATGTTTATGCTTATTTACGAATGTTTCTGTTGTATTACTTACCCTTACTGAGCATTTGAGCTCACCCCTTTCTATGTTTTATTTTCCCAGGATTCCAAGAAGTGTATTGTGATTGATATGAAGGGTTAAGCCAATGGAATAATGGTGTTCATAAAGGATTATTTTTTTTGTTTTTTACGTTATAAAGAGTAATGTAACATTCATGTTTGTAATCTATTTTCCAAGACTGCTAAACCGATCATTCCTTCAGGACATGATTCCTTGTAATCATGCCAATGTATTAAAATAATGCATCGGGTCTGGGTAACTGGGATCGGGGCGTTATATTGACTAATCCAGTTATATAACATAGATCATTCATTAACTAAAAATTATATATATATATACCATGCGATATCTATGTATCTAGGCACAAACAACTACTCATATTAATCATATCACTTTTTTACAGAGTATACATTCCATGAAGATCAACGATGTGGGATAACATAGTGATTTATCTATATTGAAATAAAAATCCTTCCACATTAATGATGCATGTAAAACAGGGAAATATATGATAAAAATAAAAAAACCATATAAAATAATTTCTTTATAAAATCATACAATATATTAATCAAAATATTACAAATACCGAATTCATATTATTCTGTTCCACCATGTTCTAATATATAAAAAAAATTAACATAATATATTCATTCAAAACATTTATCAGGATATGTTATATAATTATAGAATAATTTTAACATAATTATGCAACACCTTGTTTGAATAGTGTTTTATCACACTACAATCTAAGGATATCAGTAGGAGAACATCAATTTTATGAGCTTTTTTCAGAGGTCAAAAATGTCATGTATTTTTTATTTTTTATTTTTAATGTAAAAAAACCTGTGTAAGGAATTATAATTTAAAAGGAATAGAGTTTTTATTTTTATTTATTCTTAAATGACATAGTTGGATCATTATTTTCATTGAATGAGTGTATAATACACTTAAATAATTCTCGACAACATTTAAATTTAATAGTAAGTCATAATATAGAAAATATAACTATTTTTTTTGAATAAATCATTTTATTCTATAGGGAGGTCAACACAATATAGATTTGTGGGCATAGTGAAATGAAAAAATGGAATTTATTTGGTTTTCGATGCCATTTTACAAATCAGTATTTTTTAAATTAAATGAAAAATTATAAAAAAATTACGACATCAAATTAGGATACATCATGATGGTTTTTGTTTTTAGTTTGTAAAATTAAAAGCTTTATTTATAAATAAGAAAAATGATTTTAAATAATTATTTTATAAGTAACTTTTCATAAACAATTCTATACATGAGGTAGACAATTACATGTAATTTTATTGAAGAACAACACATCATGGTGTAATATAGATTCAATAATATTTATGTATGAAACAATGGTGAAATATGAAATTTGAATTTGAATCCAATGACTTTCTAGATTGAGGGAAAATATAGATTAAAACCATGCCTTAGTAGGGTGTGGCCATATTGTGGAGGATTTATATGTACATCTTTTAATAATATGGTTGATTTAAATAATGGAATATATATCTATTTTTATAGTGAAATTTATTCATTTTTAATAGATATATTTTTTGGAAAAATAAAATTAATACATTTTGGATTAAATGAATGTTGAATTTGTTGGTCAAAAAATGAAATAAGATAATGAAGATTAGAGATATTTTGGTAGAGGCTAAAAATAATATTTAATATATAACATATCCATAATTATGTAGATATTACAATATGGAATAAGATACATAATAAATACATATATAATTGTGTGAAGTATTTCTTGATTCAGAATATAAATATAAATTCCCATATTTCATTAATGTAGAAAATTATAAATAAAGGCTATGTTCTTACAAAAATATTACAAATTTTATAATAATTATATTAAAATATAAAAAACTCTTGTAGAATTTTAAAATTAATTTTGTCTTGGTCTCCCATAAGTAGAATAAACATGAAAGAGAAAATAATAATAATAAAATTTAGAATTATTGATGGAATATTGAAAATAAAATATTGGGAACCTTGAGAGAGAAATATTTAGTGAAATTTGATGTATTTATGGGGTATATATATTGTAGTGATTTTTTACATAGATATTGAAAATATTATTATTAAAATCTTAACCTAATGATTTTAAAAGTTACAAGGATATAAGAATACTAAAATGTATAATGTAATAATAATGAAAATAAATGACCATAAAAATAAGAAAAAATGAATATTTAGAGTGAAAATTAATGAATTTTAATTCATTTATAAAATATAATGAAATAATTTGGTTATAGATTGTATTATTAAAATTATAACCATTTTATTTTAAATATGATAAAATTATTCAATTGTTAATGAAATGAAATTTTATATAAAAATGATTTTAAATTTTGGACCCATACATCAAATTTTATAGGGATTAAATTTTTTTGGTGATTTTCCAAAATAGTTGAAAATTTCATAAAGTGGTAAGACACCCACTGAGATATTTAGAAAATATTTTTTCTAAAAAAAATGTTATATATGAGTGAAATGAAATTTAATTAATTTTAAAATTAATTTCAATAATTTATAATGAAATTTATTGCGACTAATATACTTATTTAAAAAGGTAATATAATTTATTATATATTAGAAATGGTGTTTTTTTCAGATTGGGTAATTTTTTTAAAAATAATACTCATTTTCCCAGGATTGGAAATTAATTTTATAAAATTAGTTCAAAATTAAGAATTTTTAAAATATCAAAAGGATAGGATGACTGTTTTTTATATAAAAATTTTAATAAAATCAGTTAACAATTGGGAATGTATCATGAAATAATGGTGTAATAATTATAACATAGTAAATACACAACATTCATGATATCATTAATATTGATGCTTCTCTAAATATGTGGGCATACTATTATATGTAAAATTAATCCCCAAAATTTTGAGTTTGGTAATTATTTAAATTTATATTCAATATTTATACTTAAATTATCTCTCACCTCTATCTATAAATACACTATCCAACCAATATGGAATACCAATTCATGAATTTTTCTCATTGTCCATGAAAATATAAAATCATTCTCATTATGAATGTAAATTTTAATCAAAAATAGTATTCCCTCTCTACACTAACATTTCACATCATTGGTACATTAGATAAATGAGTAGTTGTTGTTACTATGATAACATCCCTTTCCCTTCATTTTAATTTTGGCTTCCATTATTCTCTAAATCCCACTACAATTTTAGAATATATAAACTTGTCAAAAAATAAATATATAATATATAAATGTTATTTTTTGAGTACATATTTATTTCCAACCAATTATATTTATTGTCTTACTTTTATGACATTTCTTGTTAAATTTTTATTTTATTACCTATGACAGAGCATCCAATTTTTTATACAAAACCTCCATAATGGCTATTTACTATAGTATATAACATGTTATTTTAATTTTAAATGCCTATATTTATATGAATGAATGCATATTTAACAACTATTAACATCAAAATTCTAAAATGGAAATGAAATAATTCAAATAGTATTACTGTCAAACTATTATGTCATTAATGAAATTTTAATAAGAAACTTATTATATAAATAGATTATAAAAAAATACATAGTTGTAAAATTATTGTTAATTAAATCATTAATATTTAAAATTTTATTATAGACGAAGTGTAATCCTAGCGAAGAAAAATGACAATAATGTTTTTGGGACTCCTCTTAATTTGTTTCTCTCTTGGGATTCACTTATACATCTAAATTTTTTTTACCTTAATATTATATCTAAACTATTCTTCTTATAACGTACTATCTCCCCTTTAAATGTACCTCCTCCTAACATCTCATTTAAAAAGATAAGAAAAAAATAAAAATTTAAACATTGTCCCACTCTTTTAAATATCCCCTCTTTCTATATATGTATTCAGTATATATTCACGATTATTTTATTTAATATTGATTCATTTTTATTATCTATATTTTAGGGATTTATATTCCTTTATTATTATCCTCATCTTGATTCATATATCATAAGAATGTGATGAATTTATTAATAATTACTTTTTTACTTCTTCACATTTGTAATAATGGATGTCCATACCTCTTTAATGGTATCTACATTATATATAATGATTAATTAATATTAATAGTTATTAAATTATTCTTAAATAATTATGTTTATACAAATGATTAATTACATCTTTTTCCAATGGTAATGTTAATTTTGATGATATGAAATTTTTTATAAAATTATTATAACATTCATCAGTACTCTATCAGAAGTTATCCCTATTATGATAGTTTAATATTGAATTTTCACAAAATATTATATGTGTCATGCAAGATTTTTAATATTTTGGTATATGTTGGGTGGTCCAAATGTTATAAGTCCGACTAATGAATATTTTAATGATTTTTAAAAAAAGTGATCATTTTTCATAAATATGATCTAGCTAGATTTATGTACAACATAAAAAATCGAAACAATGTCGTTAGATATTATGAATATGTTATGATTAACAATAAATTGAAATTTATTTATGATTAATATTATTAATTATTATGCATGTTTCATATTTTATATCTTGTTATAATTATTTTTATATTTTAATAATTATGAACCTATGATTGATATGTATTGTAAATGATTATTCGTACCCATGAACTCATATTAATTTATATATCTTTTTCATTCCTATTAGAGATCAAATAAAATATATTTTAAATATCTGGTTTTAAGGAATATATTTAAGTGGTCATAACTACAAAAAATTTCATTATTTTTCTATAATAGAAATATCATTATAGAGATACCTAAATATTAAGTACTACAATGTAATAATATTGATTTAACATAACACACCATGATATTAAATAGATCAATTTTTACATGTGTTTTATTATGTCTTTTTTTGTCGTATAATGTATTTAATAAGGATATAAGTCATGTATGGGTTTCTATAGTTTTTATCTTGATATCTTAAATATACCATGTGATTTATTACATTCACTAAAAAATATCTACAGTTGGTGACATTATTCTCATTGACCATCGTCACATCATGTTACTTATAATAAATGTTTGTAATGTAAATACATGACAACTAAATAACTATAAAAAAAAATGTATTTGAAGTGGATGAAATGATGATTAAAAAATAGTATAGAAATAGATCCAATATTCTTGGACCCTTCATAATTTTTGGTTTAGAAAAAACATCTTAAATAGTAGTTAAATTATTTTTATAATAAACTCAAATTAAGGGTGATTGTAAGACATTGAGATTTTAATTTATTTTTTCCATAAAATTCTTATGTGTTCAGTATATTATTCACATAAAAAAACTTTCCAAAATTTTTTAATGAAATTATATATCCATTTTAAATTATCCATATAAATGAATTTTATAAATAATATTATCATATTAAGATATATATATATATATATACATATATAGATGTATACATTTAATTATAAATAAAGGTAATGAACTAGGAAATACAATTATTATATCAAAATATATGAATAAATATTGTAATTTTTATGAGTATATTTTACTAAACACATCATCGGAGAGAAAATTAAGATTTATTAGTTTATAATTAACTAATTATATATATGAAATATGAGGATAATATATCCAATAAAATAAATTAATTTCTATATATTAGTTCTTAAATAGTAATTAAATATTCTATTTAGTACGTGTATGATATGTTTCTCCTAATATTGTGTTATGTGTCTGTGTGAAAAAATTAAATTATTTTTTACTAGTTTTATAATTTGAATCAGATAATTTGTTTTTCATATTATTAATATATCCAATAATTTTTTTAATGTGGTCAATTTTAATTTTCAGAATAAAATTTTATTATGAATGTTAATTTTTATTACTTAGTAAAAAAAATATTTGTTCAACGAATCATAATTTTTTATATATTTTTTTTAAATAAATAGAGATATTTTAAAATAAAGAGTCTACATTGATGTTTAAACATATATAAAAATAAAATTTTACTCATATATTATATAATAAATTTTAAATAAGAATATGACCATAATTTCATTAAATGATAAACAATTACCCTAAAAATTTATCAACAAAATATTAATATATATTAATAAAAAATTTATAATTATCATATATATAAATATAATTATATTAATTGGTGTATAAATTGATATTAATCTTATTGATTGTTCATATGAATTTCCATTAAATATTTTAAGTATAAATAATAACTATCATTGTACAATATTAATCATGATTTATATATTTGAAAATGCATAATCAATTCTATAATGAATTTTAATAATTAAAATTGATGCATTGAAATATTATAATAGGTTTTTTTGTATTAAATTCATAGGAACGTTTTTAACCAAATTTATATTCCTAACTCAAATTATACATATTTAATTACAATCTTAGACCACACACCAAATTCTTTTCCAAATATTTGGCACTCATTGTCATGTATTAATGGATCTCAATTCATGAAACCTAAATCCAAATACTTTTTTATAGTTTCTTCTAAATCAATTATTAATACAATTATTCATGACCCCATGTAAAAATTTTACAACACCTAGAAAAAACAAAGTGATTATAGCCCTTTATTTACAAAGGATACTTCAAGAGAAGATAAAAAATCATTATATTATATATTACGTAACCATTAAAAAAATTTCCTTATCCTTGTCATCCCACTTCATCCAAATGAATTATAACCATGTTTATATAGTTATATTAGTATCAATAATAAACATAAATTTTACTGTATTAATTTTATTTACATTATAAATTCCCCTCCCATTCATTCTAAAATAGAAAATGATAACCATTCATGTGTGAAAACAACCACCTCAATTAAAAAACTATAAATTTTTCATCACCACTATTTAAGAGAGTTATAAAATTGAGTTTAATTAATATATATTCCATTAATGTCATGATATATAATATATAAATTTAATTTTTTCATTATATAAGTAATATTATGAATTGGAAATATTTATAACAGTAATCACTTAAAAAACTATGCTAGGAGGACCATAGATATATTTTAACAAAAAACACCTTCTCATTTACCTTATTATTATAAAAATTCTTTATTCTAATTCATCACCTTAATAAAATCATAATAATTGTATCATAATTTTTTTGATATTTGTATTATAACTAAATAATCTCAATTGTATCAACATTGATACTTATATTGTCACTTATTCTTCTTGAGTTTGTGTAAACACAAACAAAAAAATTCATTAAATATATATCATGGAAATTTTTGGGAAAAACATTAATATATAAATTATTATTTAATACGTTTTTTAGGTTATTTAATGGTTAAATAATCACTTATCTCATTAATTAACAGAACATCAATTGTTTGTTATAAATTATCAAAATATATTTTTAACCAACATCATCATCTTATATAATAACTAAGATATATATCAAATAAAATTTAAAAATCCTAAATAATTATTATAAAATTAATTATAGTATATTTCATAATCAATTAATTATGATCATTAGGAGGATAATGTAGAAATATACCATATTTACAAAACTAGTTCAATATGTTCAATATTACTCACAAACAACATTAAATATAGATAAAAACAATATAATATTTGAATATATAATAATTATAAATGCAGTATCTAAATTTATTTAGTTATTATTAATCATTTCATGTAGAATATGATGTTAGTTTTTTTGTTGTACATGAGGTTAGATCACATTCAACTATGTGGGGATACAAGGTGTTGGTTCTCTTGGACTCAATTTTAATTAATTGAGTTGTATTAAATGTTATGCACAATGATTATATTATATTATGTGATGATGATTTATTTTCCCATAAATTTTCTAACTCTTTCTCATTCAAGTGATATAATATTAAATATATAGTTTTTTTCTTCCAATGTATTTTTCTTGTGTTTGACAGAAATCATTGAATTTTTTGGTGACTTGGTTTTTGTACATAAAGTTATAAATTTTATACTAAACATATTTCTTAGAAAATGTTCTATTTTTTTATCTATATTGAACTATTTAGTATTCCTTTCATTTATAAATTTTTACCACATAAAATTCTCATTAAATATTTTATTCTTTCAGAGCTATATTCTTTTAAGGGATATTTATAGCTCAAATGACATTTTATAGAAATATTTATTTATTATCAAGAATTTATTCTCCATGAATGGTTTTTAAAAAAGTAATATTTTATTTTATTTTATGTTATCTTCTTCCCATGGAAATTATGTTATTTAAAAAAAATAATGTTATAGTATTATTATTTTGAAATGTGGGGGTTTAATAACATAAATTAAAATTATTAATAGGTTTTTCATGTCATGATCTATTATTTTATATTAGAGACTATATTTATTTATATGCATTGATGGTTTATTAAACCCCCAATTAAATTATATTTAGTTTTAAAAATAATTTATTTATAATTTTTCACATTCCCTATTAGATATTAGATTTCAACAGACACTAGTTAAATCTCATTTATGATAGTGATAAAAAAATTATAGAACTCTATTTATTTTTCACTTATATATTAATTTTATTAGTCAAAATGATTTTACATATTGGTACTTTTTATTCATGATATAAAAACTATTTTATATTATTATATTTATCTTCTTTTTTATTAAAAATACAATTCCTAAAAATTCAATTCTCGATACATTCTATTTTTTTTGTTGTTTAAAGAATTATTCATTAAATGGTGTTATCTATCAATGTCAAAATCCATATATGATTCATTTATTACACTAGGGGATATAAATTTTGAAATAATTATACTTCTTTATTTTTTGTCACATCATATATTTTTAATCTGATATATAAGATTATTAACTACTAATGTATGAGGATTATGTATTGATATCCCTAATATTTATTATTCAAAAATTAATAATTATTTGAAATTTTGGTTATATATTGACTATTAATATTCCTAGTTTCTGAATGAAAAATCATTAATGAGTTGGAAGTTGGGGACCGACATTATATAATACAAAATTCACTAGTATTCCTCAAGGGTCGATGAGTTTTATGTATATAGTGAAATCATTCCCAATGAAAGAATGATCTCTCCGTTGTGAGCATGTCGGAAAGAAAGATTCCCCAACTACATCCTTCAAGGCATGAATAATTTTTTTTACAGTGTTTAATAATTAATGATTTGATGTTCAAACATTTATATTACATTACCATGATCTTTGATATTAATGTTCGGGTGTTTATTTATACAATTAACATTTTATTTTTCACTAGATCATGTGATCTGTTATATAGAAAAAATAGATTATCGTTTTTTATCAAAGTTGTAAATCCCTTGATAATTCAATGAATGATTTAGATATACATTTTCCCTTTATAAGATTTTTAGACCACCTTTCATAAGATAGAATTACCTCGGGTAATGTAGAAATTATACTAAAAAAGTTATGTCTAAAAGAGTTTCATGTGTGTCAATTTCTGTGGGATATATTGATGACTTATTTAAGATTAATTAGTATGATATATATTCGATAAAATTTATATTTAATGATAATGTTTTGGGTATTTTTAGATAAATATATGTCTTACTCTCTCGAAGTCAAATCCTAATGGTTATCTTGAATATATGTGACTCAGTACTATTTGAGATATTATAAATATTTATGGATTAAATTCATTATATTCAATTAATTTAAATTCCATCATGTAAATAAAGTATTTATGAGAACTAGATCATTGAGTACATATCTAGGTAATCAATGTTTATGTTAATAGATAGTTTATATAACTTTATAAATTAGTTTTCAATTGATTTTGTATAATATAAGTGTTATAAATGTAATTTGTGATGATAAGTGGGGATTAATATTGATTTAAAATGAACAAATAAACTATTAGGTTATTTTGTTCTAATATTAAAATTTTTACGATATTTAAGGAATAAGATATCATAAATTTATTGAAACCCCTTTGGATAAGACTTTTTAATAGTCATAAGTACGTGAAAACAACTTGATGTTTTATTAATTTAAATTTTTTATCTTTCCCTCAAACATAACATTTATATCTTGATACTAGAAATGGTATGTCGTTTAAGAATAAATGTTCCTAAGGGTAATAACCCACAACATTTTTTTGATAACTATGTAAATATTCACACATATGTATAATGAGTGGGCCTACAATTAAACAACTTTATTGACACCCTCAAAAAATATGATTTGGTTAATCACATTCACATTAAAATGATTTATAAAAAAGTAATTATGAAAATTAATTAAGTTATTTAATATAAGATAAACAACCATAAAACCGAAAATTAATCCAAGAGTGATTTACATTAAAATTTATGTTAATGGAATGATTTATAAATTTTTAAATATTATCATGTGGATATTTTCATTTAATTATTATACAATAACCCCCTTATAGTTCATCAAAAGGAAGTTAAATATATTTGGAATTGGAAATTAATAGTTCTTGTAGGAATAAAAATAACTCAATATGTCTATGAAAATTTAAACACTAAATCAATGAGAAACCTAATGGGATAATTATCAATATTATCCTCCTTGTTATTTATCGACCCTACTATCCATAATTTTTATTGATAGCGTAAACATTGTTGAATTTACTATAAAACCAATAATTATAATGAAGCATCCTTCATGTGAATAATATGTTGAAGGAAATAACATTCAACTTCCTAAATGTCAAAAATGAGGGTTGAATTAGTAAATGAATATATGAAATGAAGTATACTAATTTTTATTTTTCGTAAATGAGGGATAAATTTATTATTTTTCTAAGGGAAAAATAATTTTTTATTAAACATAATGTAGAAATAATAATTTTTTTTACATAACCATATTTAATATTTTGTATTGAATTTTTTATATTTATAAACTATGTAAAGTAGTGTAACAAAAAATTTCATTTAAAAATTTAAAACCAACAGTAACTTAATCCATGGGATAATTTAAATTTTTATTCAATACATATTATTATTTTTTATAATGAAAACTATGTGGTTATATTTAAAATTATTCCACACACTAGGATTGTGAATTCATGTTTTCCTAAACTTATATATATTGAAATAAAATCTTGTTGTAGTCTTATTATTTTATTATCAGTATATGAACAATCATCATGGTAGTGAGAATCATGACTCATGAAAGACATATAATCATATATTATGATAAAACAATCTAAATTTGGAATGATATTTATTTTCTCTACATGTGGTAAAAAATATTTTATTGAAGCAAAAAAATTACATTTCATATAGTAATATGATATTCTATAAATTAATGGATAATTATGAACACCCATTACATGTAAATTTTTAAATGTAATTCATGATAATAAATAAGAACAAATTCATGACTCATATATTTTAAAAAAAACAAAATATTATGGAAAAACCAATCCTAGGGGAAAATTTATATTTCTTGAGTTTTGAAAGATGACATATCTATTAAAAAATATCTTCTATCAATTTTATCTTTTAGACATCCATAAATATTTTCATTATTTATTATTGATTAAAATTGGAAATAATTAACATATTATTGGGATGAATTTTACACCATTAAATCATAAATTATGTTTTACATTAATGAAAACTTACTTAACATGTTTTCACTTAAAACTATCTTGGATAACCTAGGGACGTACATAATAATGGGGTGAGGTATAAAGCATAGTATGTAACACCACAAATAAATAAAGAATATGACATTTTCATATTTATCCACATTTGTGAATAAATTATTAATATGACTTTAAAGGGGACGCTATGCTCGATGGCGTACCCAACACGCAACAACGAGTTTCTTGGGAATCTTATGTTGCACTCTAATAATAAAATAATATTATTTTAAATGGTAGTTAACATGTAGCCGTTGTATTGGTGGGAATGGATATAAATAACTAAAATATGATTATATATGTTTTCAAATGTTTTTACATTTATCCAATAAAAGATAAATGCATAAAATACGGAAAGAATTCAATTTTAGGCGTATATGCCCTAGTTTTCACTAAAGGTTCACTTATCGCCTTTTGATGGTGAACCATCATTAAATATAGTTTTTTGCACTCTTATACATTCTATTGGACCACACAAAACTCTTCTTATGAATTGGGACATCGAAATTTACTTTTTGTAAATTTTTGGTATCTTTCTAATAAAGTTCATTTTTTAATGAATAGTGTAAAATGTTGTATTTTAATTCAAAACCTATTTTTAATCTAATTTATTTATATGATTATATTATCTTTTGAATTGGTTTTAAAGTGAAATTAGAATATATTTTTACCATTAAATCCAATATAGGTCATTGTAATTAATTTCACTTTGAAATCAGACTTAAACTAGTGTCAATCTTTTGATACTTATTGTTTCATAAAAACACGCTATTTTCTCTGACAGCGGGAATTAATTATTAAATTAATTAATGTGACTTATATGTTTTGAATTTTTTAAAATAAACTTTATTTTTGAATTCGGAATATCAAATATAGCTTAGGGTGAATTTTTGGGATTTTTCTTGAAAACTTCAATTCTTGATGAATAGTGAAACCACTAAGTGGTACTTATAAAAACTGATTTTTCAGTTTAAATGATATTTTTCCATCTTTGTGTTTTGAATTTCAAAAATCCTACATACATGGTTGTCATTAAGAAGTAAAATGTGGATCAATGGGATAAAAATAATTTTTTAGTGAATAGTAACTTATTAAGTTTTTAATCGTGATTAGAGGTAATTAGTGTAGTTTATGGTAAGAATAATGTTTTAATAAAATTAAATGACCTAGACAGATTTCCTACCCTCATTTTATGTATCATGGCCGACCCATACAATCCATGTGTCAACTTGGGGGCCCCACTGAGCCACTTTGGTTGGAAAATGAGATAAATATCTTTTTATTTAATGTTAAAGTAAAAATGACACAAACATGAGATGTCTTACTAAAACAATTTTTACATGGGGTTATACAAGTCATATTTTTTACTATAAATAGTCATTGGAAAGCTAAAAATATTTCCTACATCATAGTATTTTTTTATAATTTTTAGACATTAAATAAATTAAATTATTTATGACATCATGATGATGCAGTGATGACCTCATTATTTAACGATTTAAATAAAATGGAAAGATAATGTAATATCTAAGACCTACACAAGTCCAAAACCAATTATATGAGTTTATTTCGAACCATTATCACCTTAACCTCGAAATAAATCAATGTGGGACCTTTAAAATCCGAAACTCTTTTGAAAATAAAGTAACATTTTTGTAACTTTACAAGAGTGCCCCTCCTCTCCTCTTATAAAAGGCCCCCACCTCTACCTCCTTACCCACACTCCCAAAGCCTTTGGATCGGCCAAACCATGCCCATTTTTTCTCTTAAATTCCCTCTCTTACTCCTTGAAGCCTAAATTTGGGCAGAAGTATTCCCAAGGAAGCCTTTGAGCTCAAACCAACAGGAGTTACCCAATTTTAAGGTAATGTCTTGACTTGTGTCCTTTTGTTTTATTTTGATTCTCCAACCCCCTAAACTATTTTTATTCATTTATTTTGTAAAAATTCCATTATATTAAATATACTAGAATTTTTTTATAATAAGTATTATAGCTACACTTACACACACCTACATTTAATGGTTAAATAACATACTGTTTTTGTGGATGGCGAATTTCTGCCTCCCGAAACGATGATTGTTCAACATTCGTTTAACACCTTAAAAGGTGGTCATTAAGATGAAACTATATTTATATATGAAATATAATATGTTTATTTTTTCCTTAATCTTCTGTATTTTTCATTTACGGCATACCTTTATGGCTTCCATTATGGGTATACGCGATATCTTCATTTTAGGAAGTGCGGACTACCGCCCCCTCACAGTGATTTGATTCATTAATGCCATGTGTGGGATGTATAAAGGATGGATTTAAAGTTATTATATATGATTTATGTTACATATAAATTATGAATATAATTCTGGAATTAAAATATACATACCTCTCATTTGGTTTTAATTCCATTAATATGACATAGAAATGAAAGTAGCGTTCTTGCGTACGTACGGCTTACCGTCTCCATGAACGGTGCATTTCATTTCTTACCTCTAAATGATTATGTAATATAATAAATACATGTATAATCTGGATATATATGATATATATGATATCCAAATCATGAATATAATTCTGGATATAATGAACATTTGACCAGACGAACAACATGTAATTGTAAGAAGTCCACTTTAGACTTAAGAAACAAATATCGACAAAACAAACATTATTAACTTAAATGATTACATAATGTTTATAACAGGGAAATAAGTGATATAATTGGAATAATGAACTAGAAAAATGTTCTTAATAAAGTTTAAATTAACTCAAGTTTATTATTCAGGATGTTAAATAACGATCGAGTCAAGTCGGACCCGAGGTAAGGGATCATACTCCTCTCTTTCTTTTTAAGTACACTCTTTTATGTCATTCCTTCTAAGCTCATCATTCTTGTTATTGGGATGTTATTTTATATTACTCATACTATAATTTTTATGTTCATATGATGAGATACCCTATTCTCTCTCATCAATCCATTTTGAATGTTTTGAGTGGCGCCGTTAGGCTGCCGAATTTTCGTAAGATATCTAACCTCTCTCTTTTTCTTTAAGTACTCTCCATTATGTCACTTCTTTTAAGCTCCACTTTGTTATGATGGGGGGTGTTCTTTTATATTCCTCTTGATGTACATTTTATTGTAATGTGATGAGATGGCCTATTTGATCTCATCAATCCATTTTTGGAAGTTTTAAGTGGCGTCGTTAGGCTACCGAGTTTTTGTAAGGGATTTTTCATCTCACTTTTATTCTCGTGAGATTTATGCTACATTTTCCACAAGTTCCTTTGAGTGGTGTATGTAATTTCCATTATTTTACTGATTGTGTAATATACTTTATTTTATGAATATTTACATCAATGTTGTATGGTCCTTCTTTCATGAGGTGTATGTTTCAAAAGATACCCATGTCGGTAAGGGAACCTTTCACCCTCCTCCTTTTAAAAGACTTCTTTTGTTGGGTCTTTTAATTTACATATTTTTATGTTGGGATATGTTCTCATATATCCTTATTGATGTAAATTTTATGTCCAAGTGATGAGATACCCTTTTTTATCTCTTATCAACTCATTTTGATGTGACGTCGTTAGGCTGTCAAGGGAACTTCTTAACCCAATTTCGATTTATTTGGGTTCAACATGTAGTTATTGAATATGTCATCCTTTGAATATGTGTGAATTACATTTGATTATTTTAAAATTAATATCCAATTATATTTGGTGTATTCGTTTGTCACACATAATTATGTAATTGATTTATCCTTAAACCAAGGATACCGTCTTTGTAAGGGACTTCGTCTCAATCTCCTTTCACTGAGGCATATTCTGTTTTATACACAGCATTCTTTTATACGGTGTATAAACCCCTTTTACTTTTACGTTTATTCAAAATGAATATTTTTTATACTAAGTGTTTATTAAATGACAAAAGGGAATGTTTTTGTCGTACGTATGCGGCGACAACGACTTCTCTGTCATCATGACCATTATTTGAGTTTCGGCTTCCTCTGCAAGCCATACCTTCTTTTTAAAAGAAAAATAAATACCATGTTTTACTTTTCATTTATTTTTGTATTGAAAATGGTTTTCATAATGTTTTTATATCAATGGATTGTATTGATATCTTGTGATTGAAAGGTGGAAATGTTATGTTTCCTTTATGCATGTTTTATGTGATACGATTATGTTGAGGTTCTTGGGAATTATTATGAAGACGGGTGGTTCCATGATAAACTAAGGGCGGGTGAGCCCGATATAGCTCTCCAAAGCATTGGGTAATGAAAAGGAGTGAAATGTTAAGGTTTCTCCGAAGAGATTTAGGGAATATACTATGGTGGGTATTCCAAACGTAACCAAGAGGGTTACTCCCTACGTAAGAATGTTATGAATGCCTCAAGTTACCTTTTATGTCTTATGATTTCTATGATTTATTCATGATTTGATGAGGTATGTTAAAGTGACTATGTTTTATGGGTAAAGTATGATTTCATTCTTATTTATATATGAACTCATGTTTCCTTTCATTATTTTTATAACCCTTACTGAGCTTTTTATGCTCATCCCAATTTTTTGAAATTTTTTTCACAGGTCAAGGGAAAGGTACATGATGTGATGATAGTGTCAAGGATGTTTCAAGAAATAATCCATGTTTTATATTAAATATGTTTCCGTTGATGGGAAGAATGAATACTGTCTTTTATGTAACCACTTTGCTTAAATGTGGAATGTAATACAAGTTTCATGATCTAATTCTCTAAAACTTTAAACCTGAAAAGATCCTCAATGTGTAATCTTGTAATAACTCAAGATTATGTAAGGTTTAAGGCTGGGTCCTTATAGTTGGTATCAAAGGTCAGTTTAGATAAATTTATAGGTTAGGGTATTCTTTAAGCATAAGTATCATTACCATAATGGTTAGGATTTCAGAAAGAGTCCTAGTTTTAGATAAAGTGAATGAGTAAGTGTATCTTAGTGTTTAGAATCCTCATTAGTACATGATGGTTTTTTTTATATACTCACACTAACATTTCTGTTTTTAGTGAATGGATGGATCTAGCAGGCACCAAAGAGACAACAGGTTTGAAGGAAACTGTGGTGTTTCTATGATTAAGATACTAGATAAAATGGGGGATTCAATGAGTGAACTCATGGTTGTTCTAAACCAACTATCAAGGAGTCATGATCAACCACTTTAACCTTGGTATGATATTTAATTCATCATGTACGAGATGGCCAATCGATTTGGAAGTTCAGGTAATAATTATAAAGGTAACCATTAGAGTTTATATGATCCTTACTTTTTAGGTAATTATGGGTTACTATATGTTTTGATGGAAGTGAAAGGAATGAGATAAAATTGAGGTTAAATTATGTTATGGTTATTTTGATGATTTTATCTCTTTTTGGGGAATGATTTTAGAATTATATAGTTTTGTAAAAAGGACAACACGCAGACAATGTGACTACCCGTCGCGTCGGACAAAGCTGCGGGAATCGAACCCAAAACCAAAGTGCGACTGATATTTATCGACTACCACTGGACTACATGAAGTCCCTGGTTAGTTTGACTGATTCTTTTTAGCTACATGATTTTATGAATTACGAGTAAGTTGATTTTGGGTTATTTATGAAAATGATAAACCTATCATGGAGGATATGTGATTAGTTTAATTACTTTTCAATACGAGACTTTAGGAGCCACTGTTGTTGTTTGGAGATAAATGTTACGATTTAACTTGGAAGACTATGTGACTAAATCCTTCAACTATTTGGGTTTCAATCTTAGATTGGTTTACTTTAAAGAATTTTATGGACAAATTGTTTATCGGATGGTCCTCGTTGATCTTTGGGTTTTGTTGGACAAATTTTGGAGATTAAGCATAGATTTTATTTTTAAAGGGTTATCCTTTTCTGGATTATCTTACCACGTACGAACATTTTTGGTTTTTCTTTTGGTTAAAGCCTAAAGACATGGGAAGTATATAGTTCTCTTTGGTGGATTAGGTAAATCTCTAGAAGTTGATTATAGTACTATTAATGCGAACAAGTCTCCCTAAATACTCGTCTTTTGGAAAAAAATATGAGTTTGATTAAGGAATCTAGTAAAAGTTAAAATTCAACATGATAAGTGATTATGTTTCCTTATGAATAAATTCCTCAATAAAAAGTAACATAAAACAACAATGTTGTCTATTAACTTTTCCTACTGGGGAATCGAATACCGTTTAACCCATCACAAGTTTGTGCTTTTCTTATGGTTAACTTTCTCCTAGACATGTTTACTATCACTCTCCCTCAAGAACATAACCCTTTGCTTTTTCTTCCATGTCCATGTTTTTCTACATGTAATCCTAGTATGGGTTAACTCGGGTGACCTCTGTACTTATCTTCCTTTATTTTAAAGTGATTGTTTTACCGACTCTTGTTCTGATGTGGGACATTCAAGGATGTTTCCAAGCTCAATTTTAAAAATTGCGAGGACGCAATTCCCAAAAGGGGGGAAGGATATAACACCCCAGGTAAATAAAGAATATGAAATTTTCATATTTATACATATTTGTTAATAAAATATTAATATGACTTTAAAGGGGACTCTATGCTCGATGGCGTACCCAACACGCAACAACGAGTTTCTTGGGAATCTTACGTTGCACTCTAATAATAAAATAATATTATTTTAAATGGTAGTTAACATGTAGCCACTGTATTGGCAGGAATGGATAGAAATAACTAAAATATGATTATATATGTTCTTAAATGTTTTTACATTTATCCAATAAAAGATAAAGGCTTAAAATACGGAAAGAATTCAATTTTAGGCGTATATGCCCTAGTTTTCACTAAAGGTTCACTTATCGCCTTTTGATGGAGAACTGTCATTAAATATAGTTTTGTTCACTCTTATGCATTCTATTGGACCAAATAAAACTCTTCTTAAGAATTGGGACATCAAAATTTACTTTGTGTAAATTTTTGGTATCTTTCCGATAAAGTTCATTTTTTAATGAATAGTGTAAAATGATGTATTTTAATTCAAAACCACTTTTTAATATAATTTATTTATATGATTATATAATATTTTGAATTGGTTTTAAAGTGAAATTAGAATATATTTTTACCAATAAATCCAATAGTGGTCATTAGAATTAATTCCACTTTAAAATTAGACTTAAACTAGTGTCAATCTTTTGATACTTATTGTTTCATAAAAACACGCTATTTGCTCTGACAGTGGGAATTAATTATTAAATTAATTAATGTGACTTATATGTTTTGAATTTTGTAAAATAGACTTCATTTTTTAATTTGGAATATCAAGTATATCTTAGGGTGAATATTTGGGGTTTTTCTGAAAAACTTCAATTTTTGATGAATAGTGAAACAACTAAGTGGAACTTATAAAAACTAATTTTTCCGTTTAAATGAAATTTTTCCATATTTGTGTTTTAAATTTCAAAAATTTGACATACATGGTTGTCATTAAGAAGTAAAATGTGGTTCAATGGGATAAAAATAATTTTTTTGGTGAATAGTAACTTATTAAGTTTTTAATCGCGATTAGAGATAATTAGTGTAGTTTATGGTAAGAATAATGTTTTAATAAAATGAAATGACCTAAACACATGTCCTACCCTCATTGGATGTGTCATGTCCGACCATGAAAATCCATGGGTCAACTTGGGGACCCCATGGAGTCACTATGGTTTGAAAATGACATAAATATCTTTTTATTTAATGTTAAAGTAAAAATGACACAAACATGAAATTTTTTACTAAAACAATTTTTACATGGGGTTATAAAAGTCATATTTTTTACTATAAATAGTCATTGGAAAGATAAAAATATTTCCTACATCATAGTATTTTTTTTATAATTTTTATACATTAAATAAATTAAATTATTTATGACATCATGATGATGCAGCGATGACCTCATTATTTAACGATTTAAGTAAAATGGAAAGATAATGTAATATCTAAGACCTACACATGTGAAAAACCTATTGTATGAGTGGATTTCGAACCATTATCACCTTAAACTCGAAATAAATCAATGTGGGACCATTAAAATCCGAAACTCTTTTGAAAATAAAGTAACATTTTGTAACTTTACAAGAGTGCTCCTCCTCTCCTCTTATAAAAGGCCCCCACCTCTACCTCCTTACCCACACTCCCAAAGCCTTTGGCTCGGCAAAACCCTGCACATTTTGTCTCTCCAATTCCCTCTATTACTCCTTGAAGCCTCACTTTGGGCAGAAGTCTTTCCATGGAAGCCTTTGAGCTCAAACCAAAGGGAGTTACCCGATTTTAAGGTAATGTCTTCACTTGTGTCCTTTTGTTTTTATCTTGCTTCTCCAACCCCCTAAACTCTTTTTATTCATTTATTTTGTAACAACTAAATTATCTTCAATATAATATAATTTTGTTATAATACTGATTAGAGCTACACTTACACACACCTACATCTAATGGTTAATGAACATACTGTTTCTGTGGATGCCTAATTTATGCCTCCCGAAACGATGATTGTTCAACATTCTTTTAACCACTTAAAAGGTGGCCATTAAGATGACACTATATTTATATATGATATATAATATGTTTATGTTTTCCTTAAGCTTCTGTATTTTTCATTTATGGCATACCTTTATGGCTTCCATTATGGGTATACGTGATATCTTCATTTTAGGAAGTGCGGACTACCGCCCCCTCAAAGTGATTTGATTCGTTAATGCCATATGTGGGATGTATAAAGGATGGATTTGAATTTATTATATATGATTTATGTTAAATATAAATGATGAATATAATTCTTGAATTAAAATATACATAACTCTCATTTGGTTTTAATTCCATTAATATGACATAGAAATGAAAGTAGCGTTCATGCGTACGTACGGCTTACCGTCTCCATGAACGGTGCATTTCATTTCTTACCTCTAAATGATTATGTAATATTATAAATACATGTATATTATGGATATATATGATATATATGATATCCAAATCATGAATATAATTCTGGATATAATGACCATTTGACCACACGAACAACATGTAATTGTAAGAAGACCACTTTCGACTTAGGAACCAAATATCGACAAAACAAACATTATTAACTTAAATGATTACATAATGTTTATAACGTGGAAATAAGTGATATAAAAGGAATAATGAACTATAAAAAGGTTCTTAATAAAGTTTAAATTAACTCAAGTTTATTATTCAGTATGTTAAAGAACGATCGAGTCAAGTCGGACCGAGGTAAGGGATCCTACTCCTCTCTTTCTTTTTAAGTACACTCTTTTATGTCATTCATTCTAAGCTCATATTTCTTGTTATTGGGATGTTATTTTATATTACTCATCCTGTAATTTTTATGTTCATATGATGAGATACCCTATTCTCTCTCATCAATCCATTTTGGATGTTTTGAGTGGCGCCGTTAGGCTGCTGAATTTTCGTAAGAGATCTAACCTCTCTCTTTCTCTTTAAGTACTCTCCTTTATGTCACTTCTTTTAAGCTCCTCTTTGTTATGATTGGGGGTGTACTTTTATATTCCTATTTCTGTACATTTAATTTTAATGTGATGAGTTACCCTATTTGATCTCATCAATCCATTTTTGGAAGTTTTAAATGGTGCCATTAGGCTGCCGAGTTTTCATAAGGGATTTTCATCACACTTTTATTCCCGAGAGATTTATGCTACATTTGCCAAAATTTCCTTTGAGTGGTGTATGTACTTCCCATTATTTTACTCATTGTGTAATATACTTTCTTTTATGAGTATTTACATCAATATATTATTGTCCTTCTTTCACGAGGTGTATGTTCTAAAAGATACCCATGTCGGTAAGGGAACCTTTCACCCTACCCTTTTTAAAAGACTTCTTTTGTTGGGTCTTTTAATTTACATATTTTTATGTTGGGATATGTTCTCATATATCCTTATTGATGTAAATTTTATGTCCAAGTGATGAGATACCCTTTTTTTATCTCTCATCAACTCATTTTGATGTGACGTCGTTAGGCTGTCAAGGGAACTTCTTAACCCAATTTCGATTTCTTTGGGTTCAACAAGTAGTTATTGAATGTGTCATCCTTTGAATATGTTTGAATGACCATTGATTATTTTAAAATTAATATCCACTTATATTTGGTGTATTCGTTTTTCACACATAATTATGTAATTGATTTATCCTTAAACCAAGGATACCGTCTTTGTAAGGGACTTCGTCTCAATCTCCTTTCATTGAGGCATATTCTGTTTTATACACAACCTTCTTTTATACGGTGTATAAACCCATTTAAATTTTACTTTTATTCAAAAGGAATCTTTTTTATATGAAGTGTTTATTAAATGACAAAAGGGAATATTTTGTTCATACATATGCGGCGACAACAACTTCTCCGCCGTCGTGACCATTATTTGAGATTGGGCTTCCTCTACAAGACATACCTTCTTTTTAAAAGAAAAATAAATACCATGTTTTACTTTTCTTTTATTTTGGTATTGAAAATGGTTTTCATAATATTTTTATATCAATGTGTTGTATTGATATCTTGTCATTGAAAGGTGGAAATGTTATGTTTCCTTTATGCATGTTTTATGTGATACGATTATGTTGAGGTTCTTGGGAATTATTATGAAGACGGGTGGTTCTGTGATAAACTAAGGGCGGGTGAGCCCGATATAGCTCTCCAATGAATTGGGTAACGCGAAGGAGTGAAACGTTAAGGTTTCTCCTAATAAATTTAGGGAATATATTGTGGTAGGTATTCCAAACGTAACCAAGAGGGTTACTCCCTACGTAAGAATGTTATGAATGCCTCAAGATACCTTTTATGTCTTATGATTTCTATGATTTATTCATGATTCGATGAGGTATGTTAAAGTGACTATGTTTTATGGGTAAAGTGTGATTTCATTCTTATGTATATATGAACCCATGTTTCCTTTCCATATTTTTATAACCCTTACTGAGCTTTTTATGCTCATCCCATGTTTTTGAAATGTTTTTCACAGGTCAAGGGAAAGGTACATGATATGATGATAGTGTCAAGGATGTGTCAAGAAAGAATCCATGTTTTATTTTAAAAATGTTTTCGTTGATGGGAAGAATGAATACTTCCTTTTATGTAACCACTTTGTTTAAATGTGGAATGTAATGTAAGTTTCATGATCTAATTATCTAAAACTCTAAACCTGAAAAAATCCTCAATGTGTAATCTTGTAATAACTCAAGCTTAAGTAAGGATTAAGGCTGGGGCCTTATAGATGGTATCAAAGGTTGGTTTAGATAACATTAGAGTTTAGGGTATTCTTTAAGCATAACTGGCATTACCATAATGGTTAGGATTTCAGAAAGAGTCCTAGTTTTAGATAAAGTGAATGAGTAAGTGTATCTTTGTGTTTACCATCCTCATTAGTACATGATTGTTTTATTGATATACTCACACTGACATTTCTGTTTTTAGTGAATGGATGGATCTAGCAGGAACCAAAGAGACAACAGGTTTGAAGGAAACTGTGGTGGTTCTATGATTAAGATACTAGATAAAATGGGGGATTCAATGAGGAAACTCGTGGTTGTTCTAAACCAACTATCAAGGAGTCATGATCAGCCACTTGAACCTTGGTATGATCTTTAATGCATCATGTACGAGATTACCAATCGATGTGGAAGTTCAGGTAATAATTATAAAGGTAACCATTAGAGTTTATATGATCCTTACTTTTTAGGTAATTATGGGTTACAATATGTTTTGATGGAAGTGAAAGGCATGAGATAAAATTGAGGTTAAATTATGTTATGGTTATTTTGATGATTTTATCTCTTTTTGGGGAATTATTTGAGAATTATATAGTTTTGTTAAAAGGACAACACGCAGACCATGTGATTACCTGTCGCGTCGGACAAAGCTGCGGGAATCGAACCCACAACCAATGTGCGACTGGTATTTATCGTCTACCACAGGACTACGTGAAGTCCCTGGTTAGTTTGACTGATTCTTTTTAGTTATATGATTTTATGAATTAATAGTAAGTTGATTTTGGGTTATTTATGAAAATGATTAACCTATCAGGGAGGATATGTGATTTGGTTAATTACTTTTCAATACGAGACTTTAGTAGCAACTGATGTTGTTTGGATATAAATGTTACGATTTAACTTGGAAGACTATGTTACTAAATCCTTCAAATATTTGGGTTTCAATCTTAGATTTTTTTACTTTGAAGAATTTTATGGAAAAATTGTTTATCGGATGGTCCTCGTTGAACTTTGGGTTTTGTTGGACAAATTTTGGAGATTAAGCATAGATTTTCTTTTTAAAGGGTTATCCTTTTCTGGATTATCTGACCTTGTACTAACCTTTTTGGTTTTGGTTTTGGTTAAAGCCTAATGACATGGGAATTATATAGTTCTATTTGGTGGATTAGGTGATTCTCTAGAAGTTTATGATAGTACTCTTAATGCGAACAAGTCTCCCTAAATACTCGTCTTTTGGAAAGAAATATGAGTTTGATTAAGGAATCTAGTAAAAGTTGAAATTCAACATGATAAATGATTATGTTTCGTTATGAATAAATTCCTAAATAAAAAGTAACTTAAAACAAAAATGTTTTCTATTAAATTTTCCTACTGGGGAATCGAATACCGTTTAACCCATCACAATTTTGTGCTTTTCTTATGGTTAACTTTCTCCTAGACATGTTTACTATCACTCTCCATCAAGAACATGACCCTTTGCTTTTTCTTCCATGACCATGTCTTTCGACATGGAATTCTAGTATGGGTTAACTCGGGTGACCTCTGTACTTATCTTCCTTTATTTTAATGTGATTGTTTTTCCGACTCTTGTTTCGATATGGGAATTTCAAGGATGTTTCCAAGATCAATTTTAAAAATTGCGAGGACGCAATTCCCAAAAGGGGATAAGGATGTAACACCCCAGGTAAATAAAGAATATGACATTTTAATATTTATCCATATTTGTAAATAAAATATTAATATGACTTTAAAGGGGACGCTATGCTCGATGGCGTACCCAACACGCAACAACGAGTTTCTTGAGAATCTTATGTTGCACTCTAATAATAAGATAATATTATTTTAAATGGTAGGTAACATGTAGTCGTTGTATTGGCGGGAATCGATAGAAATAACTAAAATAAGATTATATATGTTTTTAAATGTTTTTACATTTATCCAATAAAAGATAAAGGCTTAAAATACGGAAAGATTTCAATTTTAGGCGTATATGCCCTTGTTTTCACTAAAGGTTCACTTATCGCCTTTTGATGGAGAACCGTCATTAAATATAGTTTTTTTCACTATTATACATTCTATTGGACCAAATAAAACTCTTCTTAAGAATTGGGACATCAAAATTTACTTTGTGTAAATTTTTGGTATCTTTCCGATAAAGTTCATTTTTTTAATGAATAGTGTAAAATGATGTATTTTAATTCAAAACCTCTTTTTAATATAATTTATTTATATGATTAGATTATAATTTGAATTGTATTTAAATTTAAATTAGAATATATTTTTACCATTAAATCTAATAGTGGTCGTTGGAATTAATTTCACTTTGAAATCAGACTTAAACTAGTGTCAATCTTTTGAAACTTATTGTTTCATAAAAACACGCTATTTGCTCTGACAGCGGGAATTAATTATTAAATTAATTAATGTGTCTTATATTTTTTTAATCTTATAAAATAGACTTCATTTTTGAATTCGGAATATCATATATAGCTTAGGGTGAATTTTTGGGATTTTTCTGAAAAACTTCAATTTTTTATTAATAGTGAAACAACTAAGTGGTACTTATAAAAACTGATTTTTCCGTTTAAATGAAATTTTTCCATCTTTGTGTTTTTAATTTCAAAAATCCGACATACATGGTTGTCATTAAGAAGTATAATGTGGTTCAATGGGATAAAAATAATTTTTTTGGTGAATAGTAATTTATTAAGTTTTTAATCGCGATTAGAGGTAATTAGTGTAGTTTATGGTAAGAATAATGTTTTAATAAAATGAAATGACCTAGACACATGTACTACCCTCATTGGATGTGTCATGGCCGACCAAGAAAATCAATGGGTCAACTTTGGGACCAAATGGAGCCACTTTGGTTGGAAAATGACATAAATATCTTTTTATTTAATGTTAATGTAAAAATGACACAAACATGAGATGTTTTACTAAAACAATTTTTACATGGGGTTATACAAGTAATATTGTTGACTATAAATAGTCATTGGAAAGCTAAAAAGATTTCCTACATCATAGTAATTTTTTTTATAATTTGTAGACATTAAATAAATTAAATTATGTTTGACATCATGATGATGTAGTGATGACCTCATTATTTAACGATTTAAATAAAATGGAAAGATAATGTAATATCTAAGATCTAAACATGTCCAAAAACTATTGGATGAGTGGATTTCGAACCATTATCACCTTATACTAGAAATACATCAATTTTGGACTTTTAAAATCTGAAACTCTTTTGAAAATAAAGTAACATTTTGTAACTTTACAAGAGTGTCTCTCCTCTCCTCTTATAAAAGGCCCCCACCTCTACCTCCTTACCCACACTCCCAAAGCCTTTGTCTCAGCCAAAACCTGCCCATTTTGTCTCTCCACTTCCCTCTCTTACTCCTTGAAGCCTCACTTTGGGCAGAAGTCTTCCCATGAAAGCCTTTGAGCTCAAACCAAAGGGAGTTACCCGATTTTAAGGTAATGTCTTCACTTGTGTCCTTTTGTTTTATTTTGATTCTCCAACCCCCTAAACTCTTTTTATTCATTTCATTTGTAACAACTCCAGTATATTCAATATACTAGACTGTTTTTATAATAAGGATTCTATCTAAACTTACACACACCTACATCTAACGGTTAAAGAACATACTGTTTTTGTGTATGGTGAATTTTTGCCTCCCGAAATGATGATTGTTCAACATTTTGTTAACCCCTTAAAAGGTGGCCATTAATATGACACTATATTTATATATGATATATAATATGTTTATTTTTTCCTTAAGCTTCTTTATTTTTCATTTATGGCATACCTTTATGGCTTCCATTATGGGTATATGCGATATCTTCATTTTAGGAAGTGCGGACTACCGCCCCCTCAAAGTGATTTGATTCGTTAATTCCATATGTGGGATGTATAAAGGATGGATTTAAAGTTATTATATATGATTTATGTTACATATAAATGATGAATATAATTCTTTAATTAAAATATACATACCTGTCATTTGGTTTTAATTCCATTAATATGACATAGAAATGAAAGTAGCGTTCATGCGTACGTACGGCTTACCGTCTCCATGAACGGTGCATTTCATTTCTTACCTCTAAATGATTATGTAATATTATAAATACATGTATATTCTGGATATATATGATATATATGATATCCAAATCATTAATATAATTCTGGATATAATGAACATTTGACCACACGAACAACATGTAATTATAAGAAGTCCACTTTCGACTTAAGAACCAAATATCGACAAAATAAACATTATTAAATTAAATGATTACATAATGTTTATAAAATGGAAATAAGTGATATAAAAAGAATAATGAACTAGAAAAATGTTCTTAATAAAGTTGAAATTAACTCAAGTTTATTATTCAGGACGTTAAAGAACGATCGAGTCAAGTCGGACCCGAGGTAAGGGATCCTACTCCTCTCTTTCTTTTTAAGTACACTCTTTTATGTCAATCCTTATAAGCTCATATTTCTTGTTATTGGGATTTTCTATTATATTACTCATACTGTTATTTTTATGTTCATATGATGAGAGACCCTATTCTCTCTCATCAATCCATTTTGGATGTTTGGAGTGGCGCCGTTAGGCTGCTGAATTTTCATAAGAGATCTAACCTCTCTCTTTCTCTTTAAGTACTCTCCTTTATTTCACTTCATTTAAGCTCCTCTTTGTTATGATGGGGGATGTTATTTTATATTCCTCTTTCTGTACATTTTATCTTAATGTCATAAGATACCCTATTTGATCTCATCAATCCATTTTTGGAAGTTTTAAGTGGCGCTGTTAGGCTGCCGAGTTTTCGTAAGGGATTTTTCATCTCACTTTTATTCCTGTGAGATTTATGCTACATTTGCCACAATTTCCATTGAGTGGTGTATTTAATTCCCATTATTTTACTCATTGTGTAATATACTTTCTTTTATGAGTATTTACATCAATCTTGTATTGTCCTTCTTTCACGAGGTGTATGTTCTGAAAGATACCCATGTCGGTAAGGGAACCTTTCACCCTCCTCTTTTTAAAAGACTTCTTTTGTTGGGTCTTTCAATTTACATATTGTTATTTTGGGATATGTTCTCATATATCCTTATTGATGTAAATTTTATGTCCAAGTGATGAGATACCCTTTTTTATCTCTCATCAACTCAATTTGATGTGACGCCGTTAGGTTGTCAAGGGAACTTCTTACCCCAATTTAGCTTTCTTTGGGTTCAACATGTAGTTATTGAATATGTCATCCTTTTAATATGTTTTAATGACCATTGATTATTTTACAATTAATATCCACTTATATTTGGTGTATTCGTTTGTAACACATAATTATGTAATTGATTTATCCTTAAACCTAGGATACCGTCTTTGTAAGGGACATCATCTCAATCTCCTTTCATTGAGGCATATTCTGTTTTATACACAACCTTCTTTTATACGGTGTATAAACCCCTTTGACTTTTACATTTATTCAAAAGAAATATTTTTTATATGAAGTGTTTATTAAATGGAAAAAGGGAATGCTTTTTTCTTACGTATGCGGCGACAACGACTTCTCCGCCATCGTGACCATTATTTTAGTTTCGGATTCCTCTACAAGACATACCTTCTTTTTAAAAGAAAAATAAATACCATGTTTTACTTTTCTTTTATTTTGGTATTGAAAATGGTTTTCATAATGTTCTTATGTCAATGTGTTGTATTGATATCTTTTGATTGAAAGGTGGAAATGTTATGTTTCCTTTATGCATGTTTTATGTGGTACGATTATGTTGAGGTTCTTGGTAATTATTATGAAGACGGGTGGTTCCGTGATAAACTAAGGGCGGGTGAGCCCGATATAGCTCTCCAATGCATTGGGTAATGCGAAGGAGTGAAATGTTAAGGTTTCTCCGAAGAGATTTAGGGAATATACTGTGGTGGTATTCCAAACGTAACCAAGAGGGTTACTCCCTACGTAAGAATGTTATGAAGGCCTCAAGATACCTTTTATGTCTTATGATTTATATGATTTATTCATGATTTGATGAGGTATGTTAAAGTGACTATGTTTTATGTGTAAAGAATGATTTCATTCTTATGTATATATGAACTCATGTTTCCTTTCCATATTTTTATAACCCTTACTGAGCTTTTTATGCTCATCCCAAGTTTTTGAAATGTTTTTCACAGGTCAATGGAAAGGTACATGATGTGATGATAGTGTCAAGGATGTGTCAAGAAAGAATCCATTTTTTATTTTAAATATGTTTCCGTTGATGGGAAGAATGAATACTGTCTTTTATGTAACCACTTTGTTTAAATGTGGAATGTAATGTAAGTTTCATGTTCTAATTTTCTAAAACTCTAAACCTGAAAAGATCCTCAATGTGTAATCTTGTAATAACTCAATATTAAGTAAGGTTTAAGGCTGGGGCATTATAGTTGGTATCAATGTTTGGTTTAGATAACTTTAGAGGTTAGGGTATTCCTTAAGAATAAGTGTCATTACCATAATGGTTAGGATTTCAGAAAGAGTCCTAGTTTTAGATAAATTGAATTAGTAAGTGTATCTTAGTGTTTACCATCCTCATTAGTACATGATGGTTTTGTTGATATACTCACACTGACATTTCTGTTTTTAGTTAATGGATGGATCTAGCAGGCACCAAAGAGACAACAGGTTTGAAGGAAAATGTGGTGGTTCTATGATTAAGATACTAGATAAAATGGGGGATTCAATGAGGAAACTCGTGGTTGTTCTAAACCAACTATAAAGGATTCATGATCAACCACTTGAACCTTGGTATGATCTTTAATGCATCATGTACGAGATAACCAATCGATGTGGAAGTTCAGGTAATAATTATAAAGGTAACCATTAGAGTTTATATGATCCTTACTTTTTAGGTAATTATGGGTTACTATATGTTTTGATGGAAGTGAAAGGCATGAGATAAAATTGAGGTTAAATTATGTTATGGTTATTTTGATGATTTTATCTCTTTTTGGGGAATGATTTTAGAATTATATAGTTTTGGAAAAAGGACAACATGCAGAACATGTGACTACCCGTCGCGTTGGACAAAGCTGCGGGAATCGAACCCACAACCAATGTGTGACTGGTATTTATCGTCTACCACTGGACTACGTGAAGTCCCTGGTTAGTTTGGCTGATTCTTTTTAGTTATATGATTTTATGAATTAAGAGTAATTTGATTTTGGGTTATTTATGAAAATGATTAACCTATCATGAAGGATATATGATTAGGTTAATTACTTTTCAATACGAGACTTTAGGAGCAACTGATGTTGTTTGGAGATAAATGTTACGATTTAACTTGGAAGACTATGTGACTAAATCCTTCAAATATTTGGTTTTCAATCTTATATTTGTTTACTTTGAAGAATTTTATGGAAAAATTTTTTATCGGATGGTTCTCATTGAACTTTGGGTTTTGTTGGACAAATTTTAGAGATTAAGAAAAGATTTTCTTTTTAAAGGGTTATCCTTTTCTGGATTATATGACCTTGTACTAACCTTTTTGGTTTTGGTTTTGGTTAAAGCCTAAAGACAGGGGAAGTATATAGTTCTCTTTGGTGGATTAGGTGATTCTCTAGAAGTTGATTATAGTACTCTTAATGTGAACAAGTCTCCCTAAATACCCGTCTTTTGGAAAAAAAAATATGAGTTTGATTAAGGAATCTTGTAAAATTTGAAAGTCAACATTATAAGTGATTATGTTTCCTTATGAATAAATTCCTCAATAAAAAGTAACTTAAAACAACAATGTTGTCTATTATCTTTTCCTACTGGGGAATCTAATAGCGTTTAACCCATCACAAGTTTGTGATTTTCTTATGGTTAACTTTTTCCTAGACATGTTTACTATCACTCTCCCTCAAGAACATGACCCTTTGATTTTTCTTCCATGTCCATGTTTTTCTATATGGAATCCTAGTATGAGTTAACTCAGGTGACCTTTATACTTATCTTCCTTTATTTTAAAGTGATTGTTTTACCGACTCTTGTTCCGATGTGGGACTTTCATGGATGTTTCCAAGCTCAATTTTAAAAATTGCGAGGACGCAATTCCCAAAAGGGGGGAAGGATGTAACACCCCAAGTAAATAAAGAATATGACATTTTCATATTTATCCATATTTTTGAATAAAATATTAATATGACTTTAAAGGGGACGCTATGCTCGATGGCGTACCCAACACGCAACAACGAGTTTCTTGGGAATCTTACGTTGCACTTTAATAATAAAATAATATTTTTTTAAATGGTAGTTAACATGTAGTTGTTGTATTGGCGGGAATGGATATAAATAACTAAAATATGATTATATATGTTTTTAAATGTTTTTACATTTATCCAATAAATGATAAAGGCTTAAAATACGGAAAGAATTCAATTTTAGACGTATATGCCCTAGTTTTCACTAAAGGTTCACTTATCGCCTTTTGATTGCGAACCGTCATTAAATATAGTTTTGTTCACACATATACATTCTATTGGACCAAATAAAACTATTCTTAAGAGTTGGGACATCAAAATTTATTTGTGTAAATTTTTGGTATCTTTCCGATAAAGTTCATTTTTTTAATGAATAGTGTAAAATGATGTATTTTAATTCAAAACCTCTTTTTAATATAATTTATTTATATTATTAGATTATCATTTTAATTGGTTTTAAAGTGAAATTAGAATATATTTTTACCATTAAATCTAATAGTTGTCTTTGTAATTAATTTTACTTTGAAATCAGACTTAAACTAGTGTCTATCTTTTGATACTTATTGTTTCCTAAAAACACGCTATTTTCTCTAACAGCGGGAATTAATTATTAAATTAATTAATGTGACTTATCTGTTTTTAATTTTTTAAAACATACTTAATTTTTGAATTTGGAATATCAAATATAGCTTAGGATGAATTTTTGGTATTTTTCTGAAAAACTTCAATTTTTGATGAATAGTGAAACCACTAAGTGGTACTTATAAAAACTGATTTTTCCGTTTAAATGAAATTTTTCCATCATTGTGTTTTGAATTTCGAAAATCTGACATACATGGTTGTCATTAAGAATTAAAATTTGGTTCAATGGGATAAAAATAATTTTTTGGTAAATAGTAATTTATTAAGTTTTTAATCGCGATTAGAGGTAATTAGTGTAGTTTATGGTAAGAATGATGTTTTAATAAAATGAAATGACCTAGACACATGTCCTACCCTCATTGGATGTTTCATGGCCGACCAAGAAAATCCATGGGTCAACTTGGGGACCCCATGGATCCACTTTGGTTGGAAAATGACATAAATATCTTTTTATTTAATGTTAAAGTAAAAATGACACAAACATGAGATGTTTTACTAAACCAATTTTTACATGGGGTTATACAAGTCATATTTTTGACTATAAATAGTCATTGTAAAGATAAAAATATTTCCTACATCATAGTATTTTTTTATAATTTTTAGACATTAAATAAATAAAGTTATTTATGACATCATGATGATTCAGCGATGACCTCATTATTTAACGATTTAAATAAAATGGAAAGATAATGTAATATCTAAGACCTACACATGTACAAAACCTATTGGGTGAGTGTATTTAGAACTATTATCACCTTATACTCGAAATAAATCAATGTGGGACCTTTAAAATACGAAACTCTTTTGAACATAATGTAACATTTTGTAACTTTACAAGAGTGCACCTCCTCTCCTCTTATAAAAGTCCCCCACCTCTACCTCCTTACCCACACACCCAAAGCCTTTGGCTCGGCCAACCCCTTCCCATGATGTCTCTACACTTCCCTATATTACTCCTTGAAGCCTCACTTTGGGCAGAAGTCTTCCCAAGGAAGCCTTTGAGCTCAAACCAAAGGTAGTTACCCGATTTTAAGGTAATGTCTTCACTTGTGTCCTTTTGTTTTATTTTGCTTCTCCAACCCCATAAAATCTTTTTATTCATTTATTTTGTAACAACTACAGTATATTCAATATACTAGAATGATTTTATAATAAGTATTCGAGCTACACTTACACATACCTACATCTAATGGTTAAATAACATACTTTTTCTGTGGATGGCGAATTTCTGCCTCCCGAAACGATGATTGTTCAACATTCTTTTAACCCCTTAAAAGGTGGCCATTAAGATGACACTATATTTATATATGATATATAATATATTTATTTTTTCCTTAAGCTTATGTATTTTTCATTTATGGCATACCTTTATGGCTTCCATTATGGGTATACGCGATATCTTCATTTTAGGATATGCGGACTACCGCCCCCTCAAAGTGATTTGATTCGTTAATTCCATATGTGGGATGTATAAAGGATGGATTTAAAGTTATTATATATGATTTATGTTACATATAAATGATGAATATAATTCGGGAATTAAAATATACATACCTCTCATTTGGTTTTAATTCCATTAATATGACATAGAAATGAAAGTAGCGTTCATGTGTACGTACGGCTTACCGTCTCCATGAACGGTGCATTTCATTTCTTACCTCCAAATGATTATGTAATATTATAAATACATGTATATTCTGGATATATATGATATATATGATATCCAAATAATGAATATAATTCTGGATATAATGAACATTTGACCACACGAACAACATGTAATTGTATGAAGTCCACTTTCGACTTAAGAACCAAATATCGACAAACACAAACATTATTAACCTAAATGATTACATAATGTTTATAACATGGAAATAAGTGATATAAAAGTAATAATGAACTAGAAAAAGGTACTTAATAAAGTGTAAATTATCTCAAGTTTATTATTCAGGACGTTAAATAACGATCAAGTCAAGTCGGACACAAGGTAAGGGATCCTACTCCTCTCTTTCTTTTTAAGTACACTCTTTTATGTCATTCCTTATAAGCTCATATTTCTTGTTATTGGGATGTTATTTTATATTACTCATACTGTAAGTTTTATGTTCATATGATGAGAGACCCTATTCTCTCTCATCAATCCATTTTGGATGTTTTGAGTGGCGTCGTTAGGCTGCCGAATTTTCGTAAGAGATCTAACCTCTCCCTTTCTCTTTAAGTACTCTCCTTTATGTCACTTCTTTTAATCTCCTCTTTTTTATGATGGGGGGTCTTATTTTATATTAATCTTTCTTTAAATTTTATTGTAATGTGATGAGATACCCTATTTGATCTCATCAATCCATTTTTGGATGTTTTAAGTGGTGTTGTTAGGCTGCCGAGTTTTCGTAAGGGATTTTTCATCTCACTTTTATTCCCGTGAGATTTATGCTACATTTGCCACAATTTCCTTTGAGTGGTGTATGTACTTCCCATTATTTTATTCATTGTATAATATACTTTCTTTTATGAGTATTTACATCAATCTTGTATTGTCCTTCTTTAACGAGGTGTATGTTTCGAAAGATACCCATGTCGGTAAGGGAACCTTTCACCCTCCTCTTTTTAAAAGACTTCTTTTGTTGGGTATTTTAATTTACATATTGTTATGTTGGGATATGTTCTCATATATCCTTATTGATGAAAATTTTATGTCCAAGATATGAGATACCCTTTTTTATCTCTCATCAACTCATTTTGATGTGACGCCGTTAGGCTCTCAAGGGAACTTCTTAACCCAATTTCGATTTCTTTGGGTTCAACATGTAGTTATTGAATAGGTCATCCTTTGAATATGTGTGAATGAACTTTGATTATTTTACAATTTATATAAACTTATATTTGGTGTATTCGTTTGTCACACATAATTAGGTAATTGATTTATCCTTAAACCAAGGATACCATCTTTGTAAGGGACTTCGTCTCAATCTCCTTTCATTGAGGCATATTCTATTTTATACACAGCCTTCTTTTATACGGTGTATAAACCCCTTTTACTTTTATGTTTATTCAAAAGGAATCTTTTTTATATGAAGTGTTTATTAAATGATAAAAGGGAACGTTTTTTTCATACGTATGCGGCGACAACGACTTCTCCTCCGTCGTGACCATTATTTGAGTTTCGGCTTCCACTACAAGCCATACCATCATTTTAAAAGAAAAATAAATACCATGTTTTACTTTTATTTTATTTTGGTATTGAAAATGGTTTTCATAATGTTTTTATATCAATTTTTTGTATTGATATCTTGTGATTGAAAGGTGGAAATGTTATGTTTCCTTTATGCATGTTTTATGTGATACGATTATGTTGAGGTTCTAGGGAATTATTATGAAGAGGGGTGGTTCCGTGATAAACTAAGGGCGGGTGAACCTGATATAGCTCTCGAATGCATTGGGTAACGCGAAGGAGTGAAACTTTAAGGTTTCTCCGTAGAGATTTAGGGAATATACTGTGGTGGGTATTCCAAATGTAACCAAGAGGGTTACTCCCTACGTAAGAATGTTATGAATGACTCAAGTTACATTTTTTGTCTTATGATTTCTATGATTTATTCATGATTTGATGAGGTATGTTAAAGTGACTATGTTTTATGGGTAAAGTATGATTTCATTCTTATGTATATATGAACTCATGTTTCCTTTACATATTTTTATAACCCTTATTGAGCTTTTTATGCTCATCCCAAGTTTTTTAAATGTTTTTCATAGGTCAAGGGAAAGTTACATGATGTGATTATAGTGTCAAGGATGTGTCAAGAAAGAATCCATGTTTTATTTTAAATATGTTTCCGTTGATGGGAAGAATGAATATTGTCTTTTATGTAACCACTTTGTTTAAATGTGGAATGTAATGCAAGTTTCATGATCTAATTCTCTAAAACTCTAAACCTGATAAGATCCTCAATTTGTAATCTTGTAATGACTCAAGATTAAGTATGGTTTAAGGCTGTGGCCTTATATAGTAAGGGAATTAAAATTGAATAAAATTATATTAATAATACAGGTTATAAAATATTACTATAAATGCGGCATAAAAGTCTTAGGAATCAAATATATGAACAATGAGACATCTTATAGGATGATAATTATAAATCCATGATGGGAAATGCAGAACAACTTATAACACTACATCATTAACATATGTCATTGACAACTTCCAATACATCATGATGGAAAATTTACCACAATGGAATCATGTTTATTTTCTATCCTACCATGATAATTCATTATATTAAAAATTACCATGTGTATTAGAGAGCTATATAATTCATGGTGCACCCATCACTTTCTTCTCATTTTCATGCTTATGTGTGCCACATTGATGATAGAACATGGTTTCATTCTTCATTTTATATTATTCCATGACAAGGATAGTTAAATAAATACATGTAGGTCCTATGAAATATATGTATAACTTTATAACATTGATATCCATTGATAAAAAATGTTCATGATATGCATTTTAAAATTATTTTGATATTGAAAATAAGTGTTAAATTTTAGAAGCATAACAAAGTGAAATTAAAAGTGAAAAATACATTTTATGCAAGAGTAATGGGTCTCCCAAAATTGAGACATATGGTGGGTAATAATAGTTATATGGAAATAAATATCACAACATTAGGGATTCTAAATAGATAATATAAGATAAAATGAAATGTAAATAAAGAGTAGGATTAAATTATTGGTTAATTTAGTGTGTGACTCTAAATGATTGTGAGAGGCTTCTTGAGAGCATATGAATACATTGAGAGGACTTTGTAAAATAGAGTAAAAAGTTGGGAAATTATCGATTTATTATTATTGGAGTTAAATTAGATCAAGGGTGGTTTTATATTAGAACTTATTGGAAATTTTTTTATTATTTCTCAATCATCTGTTTTGTTTTTTTTTTGGAAAAAACTGAGCACCTGCATGAAAACATGGCCCTATGATTATATTAAAAAACAGAACCAAAAATCATTCAAGTACAAAACAAAGAAAATTACATTTTTATCTAACAAAAATAAGAAAATAATTCAAGGGAAGATGGTCATACCAAATAAGATTGTTCACATCAGCACCATTGTTGGAAAGACAGTCAACCAAAGAATTTCTCTCCTGGAAAACATGGGTAACTTTATATTCAAAAGATGAGGGATAACATAAACCAGAAATACTTTGGTTAAAAAATCGCCAAATAATATGAATAGATGCAGATCTAATAGCATGAACAATAACAGTAGAATCACACTATATCCATATCCTATTAAAACTTCTTTATTTAGCATGATCCTAATAAAAGATAACACCTATAATTTTTGCTTCCAAAGAGGAAACAATACCACAAGAACAAAATAAATATCCCACCACATCCCCGAAACTATACAAACAATAGCCCCATATCATGAAGGACCCGGATTACCTATATAAGAACCATCTTTGTTAATCTTAGTCCAACCAATAAAAGAATATTTCCATAAAACCTTCATAGAACTCATAGGAGGCTAAAAATTACCCTTAATACATTATTTCCTGAGAACTGCAAAATCATGAATAGAATTCCAATAATAAATTCTCAAATAGATTTTCATATTCCTAAGAGCTGAAAAATTCCATCCAATGCAGCCTGAGGGTTGAAAACCACCCCAACATGTAAAAACCTATTTATTGATATCTAAATGATGTTGAATATTTCAACCGCTGCAACCTGAAAAAGAAACGACATAAAAGGGGAAGGGGGAAGACAAAACAAACCAACAAATTAATTTCGAACAGATACAAAACCTGACTGAAAAACATAAAATGCATCAAAAATGGCCTTCCAAATGGTTGAAGCAGTAACACATCTTAGAAATAAATGATCCAAATCCTCATGTTACTAAATAAATTAGCCACAAATAGAGCATAATGAAATAACATGAACCAGGAGGGAGTTATCAGTGGGAAATTTCCCATGAAACAACGTCCAAATCAGAGTAAATCGAGAATGAGAATGAATGTTTCTTTTAAAATTACCAATCCATTGAAGACCCAACACTGGAACAATAGAATGAGAATAAATAGTATTCAATGAAATAATTCCAAAAGAATTTACCTCCCAAATCCAAAAATCACCAACAGTGGAAAAATAGTAATCCTTTACAACCTGTTTAATATTATCTGGTATAACTTACATATTCAAAAACTGGTCCTTTATTGTAATATCAAGATCAATGTTGGAAAACTATTGATTGAGTGAGTCTATAAGAGGAACTCCAATATGGTTAGACTTTCTGAAATGAATAGAGGAATCATTAGAGACAGACGATTAGCATTAATATCAATGAGAGAAAAAATTCCCTTGAGAGGGAAAAACTAAGGAGTCCAAATGATTATAAAAACAATACTATATCTTAACAATAATCCTAGTTCATAAAAAATTAGTGGTTTCAAAATTATCATTAACCATCTTCCAAACAATAGAATCCTACAAATCCTGACTAAATATACTATGATTTTTTAAACTAAGATCGCCCATCTCAAAAGGCCTGCAACAATTATTCCAAGAAACAAAAAAATATTCTTCATTCCAAAACACTACCGTTTCAGATGACGTTCTTAATGAAAACATTAATTATTTTAATAAGTGAATATTCCCTTTTATAAACCATTAAAGAGTAATCTAACATATAAATAATATCATCTTTGACAAGAAAAACATGACGTACCATGGAAAGGGAATTACCTTTCCAGGAAAATAATATCTTCTTGATCCGACCATAAATTACAGAAATATAACAAGACTTAAGAGTTTCCCAAAACATAGTCACAACAAAATAGGTAAAAGGAATGGTTCCCTCTCTAATCCCCAAATTTGTAATGATATCAACCTTTTTACCAAAGGAGATATTCATTCCAAAATATACAAAATATTTGTTCTAATTTAATTACTATCTATAGACATTCTCATAATGTAGGAGAACCTTCATGATATTTTGAATATTTTTCATGGTCCCTCTAGTGAATAAAATAATATCATCTTCAAAAAGAAGATGATTTGGAGCAGAAAGACCTATACAAGCACCAATGAACATCAAATTTCCATTACTAGCCTTCTTAGAAAATAATATTCTATGATAATAATCACAAATTGATAAGATAATAGATTAGTGGAGATTACCAAGTCTAACACCCGTGGATTAAGAGAAATATCCCTCTGGGAAACCATTCACAAACACAGAAACAAAAGCTTATTCAAAACTAATCTTCACCCAAACAATAAAAGTTTTATCAAAGACAAACATATCAAGAGGTTTTAAAAATAATGTTCCAACCTATAATGTCAAAATACTTTTTAATATCATGCATTAACAAAATATTTCCCCTTCAAATATGATTTTTGATAAGATGGACACTTTTCGATGCATAAAAAAGACAATCTGGAATTGATCTCCCTTTGAAAAACCCAAACTGATTTGAGGAATCAATTTTACTAGAAATAAAATCCAATATATTATCAAGAATATTAGAAATAATATTGAATAATGTATTAATCAATTCCGAAGGCCTTAAATTATGAATTGCATTGGAATTCCTCTCCTTAGGAATTAAATCAAGGAATTGAGAATTTAAACCTTGACACAAGACATCGACCTATGAATAAATGAACAAAACCCTTCCAAAAATCATCCTGAACAGTATTCAAGTAGTTATGGAAAAATAAGGCACTAAAACCATTATGTCCAGGGATATTATCAAACATGAGTCTAAACTTCACAGCCTTAATCTCTGGTTCTAGGGGAATGGAATTAAAACATGAATTACCCTATTTATTAACACGATTTGGAACAACACCATCCATAGGGAACAATATAGTGTTAGAACCATTAATGAAACCTTTGTAAAAAAAATATGCTCAGAAAGATTATTTATATTGTTCAAAATATGATCTCCACTCATATGTAAACAAAAGCCTAAGTGATTTTCCTAAATCTATGAAGAGAGTTAAAAAATTGAATTACTATCCCCATCCTTAGGCCAATTAACCTTGAAAATTTCTCATTGTATATCGTCTTTTATATTGAAATGATTATTGTGTTTAAAAATAAAATCTGATTCCAAAAAAACACTACCAGAAAAATCATCATAAGAATGCTGCTTCTAGAAGCAACGAAGGGAGGTTTTAATATTGGAAATATCCTTATCAAGTTGAATAAACCTATCCTTACTCAAAAATTCGATATTCCCCTTGAGAATCATTAATTTAATAAAGAAAGAGAAAACAGTATTCTTTCAACACATTGAACCCCAGGTATCACTATTAATATTATCACACTCAGGATGTAAATACCAAGCCTTATTAAATCTGAAGGGAAAGGGGGGTTTATAATATTTTCCTATGAGATCAACCAAGATGCGATAATGATCATAATTGAGTCAAGATAAATTCATGAAGGATATAAAATCCCAAAAACATAAAGAAGACTCATTCACAAAGTATCTATCATCTTTACTAGCAACAATACTTATACGATGTCTTCTATACCAAGTGAACATTGCACCAAAAATATTAACATAAATTAGTTCATTTTTCTCAATTCATTCATTAGACTCACTAGATGAAATTAAATTAATTTTGGTCCCATTTTATTCAACAGGGCTACGAATTGAATTAAAATCATCAATTACGACGGATAGACCATCAACAATGATTTTAAGATAAGTAATATCAGACCAGAGACTTATATGATCATGGTAACTATTATTGGCCTAAATAAAGAAACAAACCTTCTTGCATCCCATCACTGAAAAGGAACAAGTAATATGTTTAGGACCAATGTCTACAAAAGGAGGATCAGTAAGAGAAGAACGGACCAGAACCCATAAATTATTGACCTCAGATAAACTATTATTTACACCTAACAATGAGAATCCCATAAGTTCATGGCTAGAAAGTATATTAGAGAAAAAATATTTAGGCTCATTTACCCCTAACAGAAAAGGTTTATCATGCTGAATATGATGTTTAATAGACCGGATAATGGATGCATTGGCCAGAAAATGACAATTCCAAAATAAAATCTTCATTTAGATTCTCATTTTGGATTAAACCTCCTATTATCCCCATCACCCTCATTTTTTATTGAGTTTTAGAGGTCTCCAAGAAAATTTTATAGGATCCATTGGATCTTGAACCAAACTAGTGATATCCACTGGCTTAATCTACTTATTTTCCTCCTCTTGAACATCCATAGAATTGACCCTAACCGAAGAATGAGAAGAAGGATCCTTCATATCCTGTCTATAATCCATAGAACCAGTACATTCCTACAATTGATCAACATCTAAATTCCTATCCACGATTTTTATATCACAGATATATTCATCCATCATGCTTTCCTTGGCCTGAATAGTGTTGGAATCATTCATTCCCATAACCTAAAGAGTAAAATACATTAAATCATTTTCAGAACCATTAGAACCCGCAATTTCTTGTACATTATCATAATTAAACTCATTCTAGGATGAGGGATGAGAATTAATAACATAAATATAATTCTTTACAAAACATGATTCCGATTGACCTATGATACTTAGTTTAATCTAATATCTTTAAAATATCAAAGGAACCTTAGTTGGATCAGGCACCATGTTTAGAATAATGGACATAGAAGCAGTAAATTGGGAATTTTCTAAGAATAATAGTTACTTCTGCATACTAATAAAAATATAAGATATATCTTTACTAATATTTTTAAAAAGAGATTTCTCCTCCTCATTCAATTTCATATTGTAAACCAAATTATAAATATATTAATAGATTTCAATGGCCAAAAAATCATCATCGTTAACACCTTCAACAGACTCATGGATCACTAAATATTTGAAGGATAATGATATGAAGGAAGAGCATCTTCCTCCTCAGAAATCTCATCATAGGATTTATTTAAGGAGACCCTTAGAGATTGATGGAAGGCGTGTGACTAACACTCTAGAAACTGAATATCAGGCTTCTTCCTAGGGATATAACCTTTATATTTCTGAAAATTTTTTACATCCTTAAATTCATTAATATAATGCGACACCCTAAACTTCCTCTAAATCACTCTACAGGTCTCTATGGAGGTCCCCACAATCTTTCAAAATTCACAAAAGGGAGGAACTCATTCTAACTCATATTTGACTTCTATTTTCTGATTGTTGGCAATCAGAATGATAGACTTTGGATGTTCAACACCCAAATTGACATTAATAAGAATTAGTGCATACATGCCAAGTTCACCTTCAAAATTTCTTTGATCAAATTTAACAGGAATTCCAATACATAAATCTATATCATTATGAATCTTAGTATTCCAATACACAAAATTAAATCCATGAAGTCTAACCCAAATCTGAGCACTGGATTGTTTTTTATTAAAGGGATACAAATTAAATTCCCACTCTGAAATATGAAACAAACATGGTTTAAGATGAATATTTCTAGTGGAATGATACATTTCCATATCATCCAAATTCTGAAAACCTATATGAAAAATCCCTTTCCAATTGGACTATGTTTCCCCACACTTATACCACTGAATGATTTATAATATTACTAAAATAAACATAAAATAAAATTCATGTATTGGTAAATCATATATTTCGTGATGGATAATATTTATTTAGTTTATTACATCACTTTTGGGTCATTATGATGTGATAATACACATCATTTATTTATACGGTATTTAATTTTGACCCAAAAATTACGATCACTCAAAATAATTAAAAGAATTAACCATTGGATAATTTTTACATTCAAATAACAAATTAAATATTAAACTTCTTTAAATAATTTTATATATATTTTTCACTTTCTCTTTTCAAATAATAGTATCCATTTATTGAAAAATAAATTTATTTTTTTAATTACTGTTCATGAACCCTTATAAAAATTAAATTTTATTTCAAAAAAATTATATGATAATTTATAATTCAATAAAATTATTTAATAAAAATATTTTTAAAAAACATTATTTATTTCAATAATATATTAAGTCATTAAAATAAATTTCTTAATGCATCTTTTCAATATTCCTAAAAGTACTTTTTTTATTTTAATATAAATAACTTATTTCTTAGTTAATAATAACTTTATAAAAATATTCATTACACTATAGCGTATAAATTAAATACTCACAATTCAAGGGTTGTGATAAATAACACTACAATACATATGAAAATACCATAAGAGTAAGGTTCACAATTTTGAGACTTTCATGGGGTGGTTCAACATACATGGTTTGGTCCATGATCTTGATGAGCTTGAACTTCACTTGTAAATGAATTGTAAAGGGAAAAAAATTCCATGTAATTTTTTTAAAATTTTTTTGGATTATTATGAGTCATCAAAAATTGACTACGTGTGATTCAAAGGCCTAGTGTCCCTGGAAATAATTTTTGAACATTTTAAAGATACATTCAGTAAATGCACAAGCGATGTTTTTTATATTTTGAACTGGTGCTTAGATTAAAAATATTAGGAAACTGTTGAATCTGCAGCATCATGATTCACTTAATGGAAGCTTCACGTCAATCGTAGTAGGTCGAGAGAATTTGTTAAATATTGGACTGTATAGAAAAATTATAAAATAACTTAACATATTATTTTATTTTTGTTTATCTAGTGGATGAGCCGAAGTGGTGGGGACCGGGGATTTTTCAACCTAATTAATTTCATGACTCTCTTTTATTTTTAACTGTGCCATTGGGAAATTAAGAGGTCCATTCATTAAATGAACCTAATTAATTTCTCAGTGCATTAATCACCATTTCCCACACTATTTATGTGAGGATTGGGGTGGATTTTGACAAGGATTTAGTAAGAAAGGAACCTATAAAGAATTTTCGTGACATATTCCACCAACGGAGGATGAAAGCATGGTGGTGATGATCCAGGATTGATAAACGCCAATGACCTCACTCCGACGGGGACCCTCCATTTTCCAATGACAACGATACCTATGATGGTTCACAAGGTAGGGGTTGTAATTTAATTCAACAAATTCCCTTGATTCTATTCCTCATTCTTGAACTTTTGTGTTGATGTTATGAAGTTTTTTTATGGGTTTTATTTATTAAATATGAATTGAATAATAACCCGCTTGTTATAATGCTAAAGCAGAGGGCATGGGAAAAATAAAAAAGACTTGGACCCTCTACTTCTTCGTTCATATTGAATTATTCAAGATACAATTCTTCAAATAATCATAATATGGAATCCAAGATCCTCACAATGATGGCGGTATCCTGGGGAGCCCGTAGATGAGATCAGAAATGAAAACGGAGCTCCGAACCTTTGTCCGAGCCCCACAGAAGAAGCATCAGTGTGACACCTGTGAAACACTCTTTCAGCAGTAGTAGTGACCATCATTGGCAGACGAGATCGGTGGCCCGCAACTACCGGCTGTGGTGGAAAAGAGGAGTCGCTCAACACCGCAATAGTTAGACGAGCGGCCAACAATGGCCAGGTGTGTAGGATGAGGCGGCGTGCTGACGCGCGCCTCCTGCCAGAAGTCGCAGCTTCAAAGCTGCAGAGAGATGATATGGGACCCGCATTCTACAAGTCCTGCTGGTGACAAGGAAGCCCCATGAGAAGACACAAATATAAAGGATCCTAATGGATCCTTTGAGCTGTTCGGGAGCAGCGGACTATGTGACCCCTGTGGGCCGAACCGCTCGACGGGTCGCGCCATGCCAGTTGATCGTGCCTGTCCATGGCCCCGCGGGTGGAACCCACCGTAATCAGGCCCAAACTGGCTCGGTCAGACATGAAGTGGGTCAATCTGACCCATGAAGGGTCAGGTTGGGTCGGAAAGAACCCAGTCCCCTCTCGAACCCAGATACGCTTAAGTGACTATAACTTGCGAACCGAACATCTATTGGATGAACCGTCTATGACACTGAAATATTCCGAGAGAGACAGTTCTATTGAGATACTCTATAAGAATTTTTTATAATGGTACAGTACTAACGAGATGGATTGAATCTGAATCCAACCAGGCCATCGACATTAAAATACCAAAAACTTACAGACTAAGCGTCTGGTTGATGCACCATATGTTGCATCGAGAACCTTATGATGTGACATATCATCAGGTTACATCTTCAGTGGACTTAGTGCCGATTCAATTATGACCAATTTCATGAGAAGTGGTTCTTCTAGAATCAAGAGTACTATTTGCGAGATTCCAGTGGCTAGCAATGAGGTGGAGTTTGGTGACAAATCATACAATAAGTTAGTACCATGGGATCATGTGTGGGTCATAATCTATCGATCATATGTGCGTCAGATCCTTTATGGGTGATCCGTAAGAGATCATGTGTGGTTCATCACATATTGATCATATGTGGGATAGATCCTGTGTGGGTTATTGTTCAGTGATCATTTTTGTATCAGCGTATACTGATCATATGTGGGTCAGATCCTGTGTGGGTAAGTGGGGGTTATTGCATATCGATCTTTTGCGAGTCGGATCATGTGTGGGTCATTGGGGTCTAGTACCTATCGATCAATTGTGGGTTAGACGTTGTATGGTTAGTAACAGTGCCTCTAAAAAGAATAAGATGATCTATCTTCTTGACTAATCATATGTGCTTCTTTGCTTTAATTACACCTGGATTGATCTATGTTTATATCTTTGTTCTTTCTGATTGAGAACATGCTCAATGATGTTTCTTTTGTGAAATTATACGAGACCTTCGAGTGTCTTGAGGTTAGAACTAGTTATTGTTATACATATAGAGACCCCAAACTTGATGTAAATGGACATTACATTACACTAGCGGAATACTTAATACATAACAAGAACCAACACTCAAGGACCGTAATAGTTTAGTGTCTTTGGAAACTCAGAACATAATCTTCTAATCATGGTGAAAGATCTTCAACATCTCCCATAAAGATCTTCCCCATTTTGTTTTCTTACCTAAAACCATTATTTAAATCCTAGGGAAAATAAAACATAAAAAGTCTGAGCTCAAATTCTTAGTAAGGTTAAACATAGAGAGCATAAACAACACATAAACATTTGAATGCAAAAACTTGAACATAAAATCTAAACAACAAAATCATGAACAATGAAATAAATATATGAAGTATGTAAGGCATATATCATAAAGGAACATCAATCATGATAAAATAGCATGGGAATAAAACATTTAATTGTGTAAAACCATTACGCACATGATATGATTTCCATAGTAGCCAAGGCATTGTTGCCAAGACCATCTTAGTGGATAAAATCTCTTTCTGAATCGAGTTCAGTCCTCATTTCAGTCCTATAACCCAGAACCAGATTAACTTACCATTCCAGACATGTCTATCTCATGAGATATAAATCATTACCCAATGAATTGGAGGGTGATATAGGTCCCACCCATCTTATATTGAAATCATTCTTACTTATGCTACAACAGAAAGATAAATCATTCATCATAACCCAAAAAATAAAATGGGTTTCATAAAAATCATTCCATCATAACATAATCCATATAAAAAGAATGGATATCATTTCATCATAAGAAAATTTAAACCTTGTAAATCATATAGACATTATAATTTAAACATACACATATGAAATAATTCCATCTTATATGGAAAATGGTTTAGATAAAACACTTGAAATGAATTCTTGAGGAAAATATCTTTTCTTTTTCAAAATAATTTTCTTTTCTCAAAATTCCATGAAATTTTAAAAGAAAATTAATTTTTTTGAAAATATTCAACAAATCTTATAGAGTAATCTTAATGAAAATAAGGCATTATGAAACATTAAAAATCTATTCATGTCGTATATGTAAAAAACATTCTTTTCGTACTTTTGCAGAAAAAAGTCAAAAAGTACCTTATATGGTAAAAAAAGAAAGATTCCTAACATACCATGTATTAAAAGTCAAAAATGGGTAAAAAGGTCTTTAAACATACATGAAAAAATTTTAAAAAAAATAGGTACATTGATGATAAATATAACCCCAATAAATAATTACGAATAATCAATCTTGGATTAAAACGAGATTGGAAAAGTTATCCCTTACCTTATGTTCGATATGCTTCGTATGTATCTGAACCTCCTATATAATTATTTAAACAGTGTCATTTACTTATTAAAAATCATATTAATTTGTATGATATCATATATGGTTCACTTATGACTTTATATTACCCATTATTTTGTTAATTACATGTTAAAGCAGCATTTTGGGTAAAATCGTTTTATTTATCGTACGTGTTTGGACTTATTGTTCATAATATTATTATTAATTATATTATGATTTACTTACTTCCAGAATGTAAATCATGATTTATATATCATATATATTTATTATATACATATATATAATATATTGATAAATGGAAAGAAATGCAACGTTCATGGAGACGGTAGGTCGTACGTACGCATGAACGTTGTTTTTCGTTTCCTTATTGAATTGAATTCAATTAAGTAGATGCCATACATATATAAATAAATAATTCCAGTAGAATTATAATTTCATATATTTCATGATTACTTATTATATATATTTTAAAATCATCCTTGAATTGTTAACATGGAAAATGAATCTCATTGCGTTGTGGAGATAGTTATCCGTACGTACGCACGAGCGATGATATCGTTCCCATATTTATTGAATGAAATTGGAGTAGATGATATAATATCTTAGATCATTATGATGTTATAATAATAATATATTGTTTTTCTTTACACCATTGTACCCATCCAAGTAAGGTGGTGGTGGGAAAACTGATTACAGCATAGCATGGAGACGGCATTTCGTACGTACGCACGCACGTTGATTTCATTTTCTGTAGGATGGATAAAAGTTTAAATAGGGTCGTTTCATATTTATAATAACATATCCATATATAATTAATACTGATGTTATTACATTATAATGAAACAACTAAAGAAGAGGATGTAGAAGAAGAAATAAAATTGAAAGAGTCGGTAGAAGAGATTACCTCTTCCTCGTCACACCTCCTTTAAACTTATTCTTAGGCTATAGAGTTGGTCTTTTGAGAAAACCATAACCTCTATGATATAACTAGAGAGGTTGAGAAGATTAATTGTCAGGGTTTGGCCGAGCTTCAAGGCTCAAAATGGTGTGAAGAGAAGAGGGAAGGGGTGACCTTTGATAAGGGATGAGAGGGGAACCTTTGGAAAAACATAAAATATTATTTTATAATAAAGTCATATTTTTTTAATAATAGCTCAAAATTGATTTATTTATAAGCTAAAGTGGGGGTGGGTATAAATAATCTCAACCAATTTGTTTTAGAAAAGTTACGCTTACTATTTTAACCTTATCATTTAGATTTAACTCTAAGATAAATAATTTAACTTTTACCGTGTCTTCTTGTTTTCTTACAATATACTGTTAATAAATTTACTATAACAAGGAAAAAGAGCCCCAATTGGTTCCATATTAATATATATAACATTATCTAATTCATTTGGCCGAATATTATATTTTTAGGATTACAATAACAATTAATAATATAATATTAGTTTTAAAAACTATTTAATGTCAATTTTGACACTATTTGTTACTTGATTATTGTGAAAATAATTAAAGCATTATTAATTCGAAAAATTTATTTAAATCAATAGTAACATGTCATATTAACATATAAAATTAGTGTAATTTATAAAAAGTCTAAAATTACATTTGTTTTGGTATTTATAACATCAATTATGTTAATATTTCATTAATAAGGTAATTATTGCATCATCATTGAGTCATAACTAAATTAAATTATTTAATGTTAAAAAATTATAAATTAAATAGCATTATGTAAGAAATCGTTTTATCTTTATAATGAATATTTATAGTCTAATTTATCTTATGTATAACCCTATATTAAAATTTATTTAGTTATTAAACATTGATTTTACCTATTTTAATTCTTCTTTAAATAAAATAATAATAAATGTCCTCTTCTAATCCATGTGGACCTAAAGGGAAATATTTTATCCCTAAGGTTTTTTTGGTCGAACTACACTTATCTAATAGAATTAAGACATGTGTTAGGGTAATAATAATATCATTTTTACCCTTAATTAACCTATTTACTTATAACTGTTGTAAATAAAAGTAAAAAGTTAATATTCACCAAAAATTATTTTTATCTTATTGAACCACATTTTACTCCTTGATATTAACCGTGTCTCTTGGATTTTCTAAATTCAACACACAGAAGCGGTAAAATTAAGTTTTATGTAAATTTTCAAATTCCCAAGGAGGTGTGTAAAAGACAGTGAAAAGTTCAATAAAATTTTTATATACCTAAAATCCTTATATTATGACTCAAATGAATTACATTGAACTTATATTGGTATTATGTATCAATTTTTACCCAAAATAATTTTAAATAAAATAAACATTTATTTAAATAAAAAGTAGGTTTTTAAATAGTAACACTGTGTTTTCCCTATTCATCAAATATTGAAAGTTTTCAGAACAATGCCAAAAATTCACCCTAGGATAATTTCAATATTTTGAATCAAAAAATGAAGTCCATTTTGAATGATAAAATTTATAATTTTTCAAAAAGTGGTTATTACAATTCATAACGGTTAGTACCTAATAATACTATATTAATATGTCATTTAGTGAAACTCAGTATTGCGTACTACACATGCTATCGAAGAATGACTTGATTATGTGTAATGCAAGACAAGTTATGGATGAGTGTAGTCAAAGATTCGTTTGGTGTTCTGTATAACATAATCAAAACTTATTTCATTTATACATTAAAAAAATCTATTCTTAATGTTGCGTAGAATAATTTCCACAAAACGAACTTGAATTTATGTGTAACACAAGCCAAGAATAGTGTTGTGTATACTTCAAGCTAATACGGTGTTGCGTATTATACAAGATAATTTTGGTGTATTCTATAATAAAATAAATCAAACTATTTAAAAATAATATATCTTATAAAATCTCGGGGTGTTACATTCTACCCCCTTAAAATGAATTTCACCCTCAAAATTTTTTGGGGTTATAAATGGTTTACAACTTGAAATTTTCTTTCATAGATACCCCCATCGTAAAAAAGGAAATATAAAACTTCCATTTAAAAAGGGAAGATAGAATCATAACAATCACCCAAAGTAACTCAACACTGGGTTTACGCATAGGACAACAGAGGTGAAAATATGGATATGGAAGAGAAATATAACCATCAACTTCTGATGAAGAGTGGTAGGGTACATGGATATGAAAAAGCCAACAATCACAAAGAAATAAATTTGTGATGGTCTAAGGTACCATCTGATTCATCAGATATAAGAGCACTAGGATGACATTTTTGGTTTTCAATATCATTTCTCTAATGTTGATGAATTGTTTAATTAAAAGAAATACTTATTTGATTTTCATACAATCTCATCGTTGTTCATACCGTGAACAATTTCCACTACATCTCTTAAAGAAATAAAGTTTAATTTGTCATTTGTGAAGTGTTAGAATATTGTGTGATAGAATGATAGGTCATTCCATCTGTTTCTATCGCAAAAAGTTTAGCACAATTTATTAATATACATAAGTCCATATATGCTGAGATTAATCGTATATGGTTTCTAAAATAGACTTATACTTCATATATCATAGCGCTTAATAAAATTAAATTATTTTCTACTAACAAGGGACTTCCTGTAGGCCAGTGATAGGTGATAAAGGTCTGTCGCACTTCGGTTATGGGTTCGATTCCTACAGCCTTGTCCTACGGGATGGGTTGTCGCTCGTCCTGCAGTTTATCCTTTTTCTAAAACTACATTATAATAACATTCCATAAATAATATCGAAAAACAAGTTCTATCCATAAATAATACTATCTTATGTCCAACATTATCCATTCCAATCTTTAGGCTTATCCAAAATACTTCTATACAATCTCATAGTATAAAGAAAATGATTACTGGAAAGGTCACATAATAAGCAAGTGATTACCATCATTTATCCCTCATATATCATAAGATATATCTTGTTGATTGCATTCCAAACATGTGAATACCTTAATCATGTATTCTCTTGAAACATAAATTATCATAGAACCATAGTAAAAACATGAATTCTATCAAAAGGTAATTCTTTCCACATAATAAAACCCAAAAAATCTATATACTGAAAAAACGATATCACTTTGTCCTTATACCAATCATGAGCTCAATAATACTATCCAATATTTTATTATCTAATAATCACTTCCTTGTGCGCATATTACTTTCTTTCCATAAATATCTGAATAACATTTCTTGGTTACCAGTACCATTCAACAAATACTTTCAAAAACATAAGGGAAAACAATTTTGTAACAATCCTTATATGTCTCATTATTCAATAGTACCATGAGATTACTTATACAACTTTAGTCTTAATAAACATGTAATCATTCCACTACCTTCTTAAACCATTGAAAAAGCTTCAACACTTCATTCATCTCATATTTAATTTGTAGTCTCCTCATCATCATCCACATAAATACTACCCATATGACCATGCTGATTCTCTTCATGAGATTTTACCTTAGGGAATTGGTTTGTATAATTCCCATACATTCCACATTTAAAACATATAATCATTGTTGATGTCATAGAAATACCATTATCCTTATCCATGGTGTTAACTGAACCTTTTCCTTTTAACTTACTGGATTTGTGTCCTTCTTTTCCTCACATAAAGAATCTTCCAGTTCCTTTGAAACATTCCCCTTAATACCTCTTCCAACATGATTTACATCAGAGAAATTGAACTTTCTGTCCTCTATGATCATCATGAAACTCTATATTTCTCTTATATGCTGAGTCAGGAAACATACCAAAGTTGAAATTATAGATCATATTATGAGATTATTGATTAGCATAATAACGATATTTGGACTACCAAATCCTGTTTCATTTGGTTTCTCATAAAGAATTTCATTCCATTGTCCATCATATCCTCCATTCTCATGAATCTTCCTATTTCCAGAGATTTTCTAAAACCCAAAAAGAACAGTATGAGATGAAAAAACAATGCTATGAAAACAACATAATAAAGGTGGAGTACCTTTAATATATAACATCTTAGGATTAATTATAAGATAGTTACCATAATTCTAGGACTATAACCTATACTTATACTTAACCTTAGGGACATCCCTAGACATACATTAGAAATATCTCTAGAGATCTTACTAAAGTTCTCATATCCTAGTTTCCAAAGGTTAACTAAAAATTTCCTTTGATACTAACTATAGAGACCCCAAACATGACGTACATGGACATTAAATTACTTTTGGGGAACACATAATACATAACAATAACCAACACTCAATGACTGTAATAATTTAGTATCTTTGGAAACTCTGAACATAATCTTTTAATAGTGGTGAAAGATCATAAACATCTTCCATAAAATCTTCCACTTTTCGTTTTCTAAACTAAAACCTTTCTTTAAATCCAAGGGAAAATAAAACATAAAAAGGGTGATCTCAAATGCTCAATAAGGGTAAACATGGAGAACATAAAACAATCCATAAACATTTGAATGAAAAAACATGAACATAAAATCTGAACATAAAAGTCTTGAACAAAGACATAAATCTTGGAAGTATGTAAAGGATATATCATAAAGGAACATCAATCAAGATAAAATATCATTGGAATAAAACATTTAATTGTGGAAAACCATTAATCACATGTTAATATTTCCATATTAGCCAAGGAATTTCTTCCAAGACCATCGTTGTGGACAATGTCCCTTTCGGAATTGAGTTCACTCCTCGTTTCAGTCCTGTAATACTGAACCTGATTAACTTACCATTCTAGCCATGTCTATATCATGAGATATAAATCTTTACCCAATGCATTGGAGGGAGATATAGTTCCCACCAATCTCATATTTAAATCATTTACTTATATCACAAAATAAACAAAAATCATTCATCATAACCCAAAAAATAAAATGGGTTTCATAAACATCATTCCATCATAACATAATCCATATAAAAGGAATGGATATCATTTCATCATAAGAAAATTTAAACCATTTAAATCATATATACATTACAATTAAAACATACGCATATAAAATAATTCCATCTTATATGGAAAATGGTTTAGATAAAACACTTAATATGAATTTTTGAGGAAAATATCCTTTCTTTTTCAAAATAATTTTCTTTTCACAAAATTCCATGAAATTTTAAAATAAAAGGATTTTTTTGAAAATATTAATTAAATCTTTTATAGTAAGCTTCATGAAAATAAGGTGTTATGAAACCATAAAAATCCGTTCATGTCGTATAAGTAAAAAAAACCTCTTCTCGTACTTTTGCCGGAAAAGTCAAAAATACCTCGTATGGTAAACAAAAAAAAGATTACATACATACCATGTAGTAAAAGTAAAAAATGGGTAAAAAGGACTTTAAACATACATGAAAACATTTTAAAAAAAAATAGGGACATGGATGATAAATATAACCCCTGTAAATACTTACGAATAATCAATATCGGATAAAAACAAGATAGGAAAAGTTATCCCTTAACTTATGTCTGATATGCTTCATAAGTATCTGAACTTCCTATATAATGATTTAAATAATATAATTTACTTATTAAAGAATCATATTCAATGTTATGATATCATATATGGTTCAATTATGACTTTATATTACCCATTCTTTTGTAAATTCCATGTTAAAGCAGTGTTTTGGGTAAAATCGTTTTATTTATCGTACGTGTTTGGACTTGTTGTTCTTGATATTATTATTACTTACATCATGATTTACATACTTCAAGAATTTAAATAATGATTTATATATCATATATATTCAGTATATACATATATATAATAGATCGATAAATGGAACGAAATACACTGTTCATAGAGACGGTAGGTCGTACGTACGCATTGACGCTGTTTTTCATTTCTTTATTAAATTGAATGGAATTAAGGAGACGACATACATATATATATATATATACATAAATAAATTAGCATTATAATTTCATATATTTCATGATTATTTATTATATATACTTTATAATCATCCTTGAATTGTTAACATGGAAAATGAATCTCATCGCATCGTGGAGATAGTAATCTATACGTACGCACGAGTGATGATATCATTCCAATATTTATTGAATGGAATTGAAGTGGATGATATAATATCTTATAATATGTATTATATTATAATAATCATATATAGTTATTCTTTACACCATTATACCCATCCATGTAAGAAGGTGGTGGAAAAACTGATTACACCACGGCGTGGAGACGATATTTCGTACGTACATACGCACGGTGATTTCATTTTCCATAGGATGGATAGAAGGTGAAATAGGGTTTTTTAATATTTATAATAACATATCAGTATATAAGTAATAATTATGTTATTAAATTATAATGAAAAAACTAAACAAGAAGAAGTATAATAAGAATGAAAATTGAAAGAGTCGGTTGAAGAGATTACCTCTTACACAACACACCTCCTTTAAACTTCTTTTTAGGTCACTACAGTTAGTCTTTTGAGAAGACCAAAACCTCTATGATATAACTAGAAAGGTTTAGAATGGGAATTTTCAGGGGTTGTCTGAGCTTCAAGGCTCAAAAGGGTGTGAAGAGAAGAGGGAAGGTGTGCCTTTTTATAAGTGAGGAGAGGGGAACCTTTGGAAAAACTTAAAATATTATTATATAATAAAGTAATATTTGGTTAATAATAGCTCCAAATTCATTTATTTAGAATCTAAAGTGGGGATGGGTGGAAATACTCTCAACCAATAGGTTTTATACAAGTTTATGATACTATTTTAACCTTATCAATTAGATTTAACTCTAAGTTAAATAATTTAGCTTTTACCGCGTCTTCTTGTTTTCTCACACTATAAGGTTAATAAACCTACTATAATAAGAAAAATGAACACCAAGTGGTTAATTATTAATATATATACCCTTATATAAGTCATTTTTCTGATTCATATATTTTTAAAAATATAATAACAATTAATAATATAAAATTTGTTTTAAAAACTATTTTATCTAAATTTTGACACTATTTGGTACATGGTTTTTTTGAAAATCATAACAGCATGTTTAGTATGAAAAAAGTTAATTAAATCAATAATAACATGTTATATTAACCTATAAATTTATTTTAATTCATAATAAGTCTAAAATTACATTTATTTTTGTATTTATAACATCAATTATGTTAATATTTTATTAATATGGTAATTACAGCATCATCATTTTGTCATAAATAAATTAAATTATATAATGTCTAAAAATTATAAATAAAATACCATTATGTAGGAAATATTTTTTATATTTCTAATTAATATTTATAGTCTAATTTATCTTATTTATAACCCTATATTAAAAATGTTTTATTTATTAAACCATGATTTTAACTATTTAAATTATTTTTTAAATAATATAATGATAAATGTCCAAATCTAATCCAAGTGGACCTAAAGGGTAATATTTTATCCCTAAGGTTTTTTTTCGTTTAACAAAAGTTATCCAATAAAATTAGGACATGTGTTATGGTAATAATAATATCATGTTTAAACTTAATTACCCTATTTACTTTTCACAGTGGTAAATAAAAGTAAAAAGATACTATTCACCAAAAAATATTTTTATCTTATTGAACCACATTTTACTATTTGATATTAACTGTGTCTCTTTGATTTTATAAATTCTACTCATAGAAGCTGAAAAATAGTGTTTTATGTAAATTTTCTAATTCTCTTAGGAGGTGGGTAAAAGACGGTGAAAAGTTCAATAAAATTTTTATATATATAAAATAATTATAAATTGATTAAAATGAATTACATTAAACTTATATAGGTATTATGTATCAATTTTGACCTAAAATTAATTTAAATAAAATAAATATATATTTAAATAAAAAGTAGGTTTTTAAATATTAACACAGTGTTTTCACTATTCATAAAAAATTTAGTGTTTTCATAAAAATACCATAATTTCCCCCTAGGATAATTTCGATATTATAAATCCAAAAATGAAGTCCATTTTGAATGATAAAATTTATAAATTTTCAAAAAGTGGGTTTTACTATTCATATCGGTTGGTTCATAATAATATTATATTAATATATCATTTAGTGAAACTTGGTATTGCGTACTACACACACTATCGAAGAAGGTCTTGATTGCGTGTAATGCATGACAAGTTAGGGATTCGTGTAGTCAAATCTCAGTTTGGTGTTGCTTATAACATAATCAAAACTTATTTCATTTATACATTAAAAAAATCGATACTTAATGTTGCGTAGAATAATTTTCACAAAATGAACTTGAATTTATGTGTAACACGTGCCAAGAGTAGTGTGGATTATACTATAAGCTAATACGGTGTTGCATTTATTACAAGATAATATTGGTGTACTATTTAATAGAAGACATCAAAGAAATTAAAAGTAATATATCTCATAAAATCTCAGGGTATTACAGTACTTACCCTTGCATGGGTTTTGCCTACACCATTTTTTGTATTTTGCAGATGATGAGCATCTTGGATGAGACGTGAGGGAGACAAAACTAAGTGGTACATGGAGTAGATTGATTGACATAGAGAGATGTGGAGAAAAGCTATATCTACCCTTCAGGACGGATCCGTGTTGGCTGATCAAATGAGTTATTTTCTGTTTTCAGTTGTAGTTGTACATTTTTGGTTGGGCTGGTATTCTGGACCCTTTACATTCAATACACATCATTACAACTTCAGTTTTACTTCATGGTTTCATCATGTTGTGTTCATGGATTGTGTGTTTGTACAGGTTTATAAGAAATGTCTTCCCATTTAAGGTATATGCCTTTCCAACACTTGTATCCAACCCCTAGCCTAAGGAAGGCGTGCTTGGGTTAGTCATGGAACAGGCCCCGGGGGACGGTTCGTGACAAAGTGGTATCAGAGGAGTATGTTATACCGAAGAACTAGGACACTAATATTTTCAATGGAGCCAACCGTGTTGAGTATTTTGAGTATAGTTTTCAGACTTTGGATTCCAGTGTTGATGTAGGGTCAACATATCCATACACTAGGACCCAGAATTCTGTTCTATGACTCGGTGCATGAAGACACCGATTGCATGTGTTTTTGAAATGTTTTTACATTGATTAATTTAAAGTCAACTCACCAGGTATAACTTATTGACCATAGAACACCTATTTGTTTTCATGATGTTGTTTCATAGATATCTATCCAGAATTATCGAGAGAGTACCCGATGATGGCCTACTGAGTGACAAGGCTTCGGTGTAGGGCCCACTTACTATGGAAGCAACTTTGGGGGGTGCACCATAGGCACCAACACCCATTGGGTAGCAGATGCCACCATCCCCCACCAGTAGGATATGTAGGTTGACTGAGAATGTTTCATGAGTTCTAGAGACAGAGGACTATGAGGATTGGAGTCAAGACATATCCCTAGGCATCTAAGGGTTGACTAGAGGATGTGGGTAGAGTTTTTCCTATGGTTGAGATACTAGAAAAGATGATGCTTATCCTAGATACTAGGAATTTCTAGGGAACAATTAAGAGATAGTGGAGCCTGACACTTCGGTCACATGATGAGGTGACCAACACCTATATGGACAGTCAAAGGCTCTTTAGGGTAGAGTTTGTTCCAGTGACACTACACTTAGTTTTTATCCAAGAGTTGCTTCACTTACAACATGAATGATTATTAGTGGCCCAGAACTCTATGAGATTCACTAATCACATGTGCTACTCCATTGACATGGTACGAGACCCATTCATTAGGGCCCATACCATTGACAAGGGTCTCCGGTGAGAGATCAGAGCATAGATGATATTTTTGAATATCCTAACGCATGCTGGAGTTCTCTAGAGATCATTGTTGGTGGAGAGCCTCATGGATGAGCAAGCACCGACGGTGATAGCCACCAGCGGATGACAAGTATCCAAGATATTTGCATGAGGAAATAGATAGATCACACAGAGATCCATGCGGGCTAGTCCCACTGGTGGACGACACTGAGATGCATGGTCGGAGGTGTGGAACTCGTGGGGCAGAGAAGGTCAGCTGGGAGGAATACTAGGCTTCAAGTGCGCTGGGAGGGGCCACATGGCTTGCGACTTCCAAACCATCCATAGAAATGATCCGAAAATAGTCGAGAGAATGCCAAGGAAGAGGAATATATTCATGCAAGGAGGTCCACATTGAGGCAGACAAGGCAGAGGAACAGGCTGTGCAACAGGCAGTGGGAAGAAATTTGATGTTCTACTGCCACCACCACAAGGAGGTTCACCCACAACTAGAGGGACCATGTGGACTCGGGCGAGCATAGCTTTAGGAAGCTGAGGCCTACGACCATGAAGATCCGAAGATTATTAGTGGTATGATCTATATCTAATCCACCATCGTTGTAGTACATATAGACATAGGTGCCAGTCACTCATTCATTGTCATGACACTTGTTTGGAGCTCTCAGATTCTGATTGATTTGTTATCTCGATATTTGAGATTAATGACCCCTATGGGAGAATATTTGGCGATTACGCACTAGTGCCGATAGTGTGAGATTCCTCTAGGAGGCGAGAGCTTCGCATGTGATCTCATAATAGCATCGTTGAGGCCTTACGACGTCATCTTTCGTATGGATTGCCTATCCACAGTCCAAGCTCTGATCAACTATTTTAGGCTCAATGTGTGTTGTGTCTGCAAGAATGGGATTAGGATTACCTTCACTGGTGAAGAGGAAACCTTTGCAGCACATGATAGACTATCTAGGAAGAGGTTGCAGCCAATTACTCATTAGTTGGCTAGCCTCACCCTCAGAGTAGTTGATCTGAGTAGTCTACATTATCTTGTAGTGGTGGACCAGTATGATGGTGTCTTTCCTGATGATATTCTGAGACTAACTCCATGTATAAAGGTAGACATTCACATTGACATGTACCCCAATATGGCACTAATATTTTCACTATCATATCATATATCTCTCGTGGATCTTTGGGATTTGTAGGTATAGTTGGAGTACTTGAAGAGAATGGGGTTCATAAGGCCAAGTGTTTCTCCATGGGCATCCCCAATATTGTTTTTTCAAGAAGTTGGATGGGTGCTTAAAGCTTTTTGTGGACTATCGGTGCCTGAACCAGGTGACCATGAAGAACAAGTATTAACTCCTAAGGATCGATGGCCTATTAAACCAGCTGTACAGAGCTATATAGTTTTCAAGGATAGAACATAGATCAGGCTATCACCAGCTCAGGGTATAAGATGAAAACATACCAAATACCACCTTCAGATGTCGATATGGACATTACATGTTCTGGGTTATGCCTTTTGGAAAGAAAAATTCTACAGAAGTGTTCATGGGGATCATAAAAAGGATATTTCTACCATACCTTGATTACATTGTGGTGGTCTTCTTCGATGACATCTTTATATACTCTACATAAGAGGAGGAGCACGTCATCCGCCTTTGGATAGTCCTAGATACACTTTGAGAGCATCAGCTTGATGGAAATATCTCAATGTGCCAGTTCTGGACATGAAAATCCCACTTCCTGGGGAACGTTATCTCAGAGGCTAGAGTCACAGTCGATCAGATAATGATAGTGGTAGTTCTTTCTTAGGTGTCAAGCAGGATTGTGAATGAGGTGAGAAGTTTCGTAGGAATGGATGGGTACTGCACGAGATTTGTACTGGAATTCTCTAGGGTAGTGGCCCCTTTTTTGTTTGGAATAATTAGAACACCCTTTCTTTTGGATTAAGACGTTCTTGTAGTGTTTCTAGGACATGAGGTTGAGACTGACAAGTGGTCCCATCTTGAGGCTAACACAAGAGGGCATTGGGTATGAAGATTACTTTGACACATCATGTAATGGAATTGGTTGTGTCTGGATGTAGGAGCGAGAGGTGATTTCCTAAGTATCACAACATTTGTGATAGGACGAGCAGAAATATAATACCCATGACCAGTATATAGTAATAGTGGACTTTGCACTAAAGATGTGGTGACACTACTTGATGGGTGAATGATTTACTTTTTTACTCGGATTACAAGTTTCTCGGGTATTTATTCTCACAAAATAACATGAACCTAAGATAGAAACGATGGATAGAGTACCTCTAGGACTATAACATTGAGATATTCTGTATTCTGAGGAAGGGGAACATTGTAGAAAACACACTCAGTAGGAGGTCTGGCTACAGATGTTGAGTGAGGCGACATGAAAACTAGCTGCATTTCAGATATACTTGGTGGATAGAGACGGGGAATCTTACCTTTAGTCTAAGACAGTCACTCCCCCACTTCATCTGTGAGTTTGGGAGGCACAGTTTGGGGATGTTGTCTGCAAGGTCTGACGTGCTCAGATATCTACAGGATAGGTTATTGTGGGATTTTCTAAAGAAGGGGAGTATTTCGTTCTCTCCAAAGGACACAATATGGTACTAGTGATGCATCGAGATGAGGTGTTGAGGGAGTTCAAAACATACCCTTTAGTGGTAAATATTTTAGTGGAAAAGATGTTCCATGACCTATGACGTTAGTAATGGTGAACAAAGATTAAGAATGTAGTGGCACATTTTGTATCCAGATACATCACTTGTAAGTAAGTGAAGGATGAGCATCAGGTAACTATGGGATTAGCTCATCCAAATGAGTTACCAGAGTGGAAGTGGGATTGTATATCCATGGACATCGTGACAGGGCTACCATACACATTCTGGGGCAATGATTACATCTGGATGATCATTGAAAAACTCACCACGTTGGCCTACTTCCTACCCATCCGAGAGTAAGGGACAGTAGAGGGATTTGGACACCTCTTCAAGATAGAGATAGTGAGAATTCATGGGGTTCCATCTACGATCATATCATATCACGATTCATGTTGCACATCCTTCATGTGGAAGGTATTGTAGGAGGCATTTGGATCTCATCTATTCTTGATCACCACTATTCACCCGCATACAGATTTTTAGATAGATTGGACCACAATGAAACTCAAGGACATGCTTCGTGATTATATCCTCAATTTTGGCCGCAGTTTGGAGGACCACCTTCCACTAGTGAAATATTTATACAAAAAACGTTATTACTCCACCATCATAATGGAACCATTTAAGGGCTTGTACGGGTGACCATGCATTCACCAATTTGCTAGATAGACATAGTGGAGTCCGCTCTTATGGGTCATGAGTTAGTACATGCTACCACAGAGAAGTTTCGGGTCATCCAGGAGTGGATGAAGACTATACATAGATGACCTAAGTCTTAATCTGATAGGATGAAACAACCCTTGGATTTTGAAGTCATAGACCATGCCTTTCTATGGGTCTCAACCCGATGGGGATTACAGAAGTTTGGATGAGGTGACAAGCTGTATCTGAGGTTTGTGAGACCTTTCTAGATCATCCGCAGAGTATGCGAGGTGATGTACCATCTAGATATTCATGCACAGATTCCCCAACTATATAATGTTTTTCACTTGTCATGTCTATGGAGATACGTTTATGATTTATCACACGTTTTCGACTAGGGTGAGCAGGACATCGATGATGGGATGACGTTTGTGGTGTTCCTAGTGTAGATATAAAACTGACATGAGGGGGTCCTTCATGGGTGGTCGATTCGTCTTATGTGAGATCGTTGGAAGCACAAGTATCTCTAAGAGAGCACCTGGGAGTGGGAGGCTCAGATGCGAGCTCAGTACCCCCATTTGATCCCCTAGTTTTATTGTTGCTTTCAGGGAAGGAAAAACCTATAGTGGGGAGAATTTAAAGACATGAAAATTCAATGTAATTTTTTTAGATTATTTAGGACTATTACGAGCCTGTGAAAATTGATTGCCCGTGATTCTGAGGCCCTTTTTCTCGAAATGAATTTCTAATAATTTTTTAAGGCCTGTTTCAGTAAAGGAACATGCAACATTTTCTATATTAGTAACCAGTGATCGGATTAAAAATACAAGGGCAACGTTGAATCCACAGTGATGGGATTTGCTTAAGGAAAGCTTCACATTAGCTGCAGTTGGTCTGGGGAAAATTTTAAATTTTGGTCTTTAATGAAAAGTAATAAAATAACATTACAAGTTATTTTATTTCTTTTTCTTCAATGTATGAGCGGAGGTGTTGGGGATCGGTGACTTGTCAAGACAATTAATTTCTTTAATCTCTATTATTTGTAAATACATTGTTGGGGGAATTAAGAGGTTCATTAATTTAATATACCTCATTATTTCCTTAGTTCGTTACTCACCATTTCCCACTATATTTAAGTGATTCTATGCATGGAGTTTTGAAATGGCTTCACCAAGCAAGGAAGCTCTGGTAATGTTTCATGAATTCTTCCACTGACAAAGGATGAATTCTTGGGTGACGATTATCCGAGATCCAAAAACACAGACAACCTCACTCCGACAATGACTCTCCTACTGCCAACGAACATGATACCTCTAATAGTTCATGAGGAATGGGATGTTATTTAATTCAAGAAATTATTTCAATTATTATACTCACTCTTAAATTTTCAGGTGGATATTGAGGGGGATTTGAACGGGGTTTATATATAAAAGATGAATTTAATAATATACCAGTTGTTTTAATGCTAATGTGGAGGGAGTTAGCTAAAAAACAAGGCCCTAACCCTCTGCATCTTTGTATACGTTGAATTATTTTGGGTAAAATACTTCAAATCATCAGAATCAAGAATCTGGGAGCCTTATAGCGACGTTGTAATCTCAGGAAGCCCGTAGACATGAAAAGAATTGAAAATTGATCTCTTTAGCATCATTGAAGTCCCATTGTAGAAGCGTAGATATGGCGCCGGCGACTGCTACTGACTGACTAGAGAGGCATCCAAAAACATCTAGATGTAGTCGATATGCTGCGCTGCTCTTTGTTTCGTTGGTCAGATGGGTTGCTGGCAGTGGCCGGCCATAAAATTAGAGGGGGCTCATCGTCGCGCGCCGTGATGGAGGAAGCCACAACGAGTTGGCAAGTGACCCTCTGCCAGCAAGTCCTGTGGGTGAAAAGGCAACACCATCTGTTTTCATCAATTTAAATGAGTCAATCGGATTTTTTATCCATTGAGAAGAATCTGACCACCAGACCCCTATGGGTCATGCTGGCCAGCAGTCCGGACAACACGATGGGCCATGCCGACTTGGCGGGTCGGGCCATTCTACGGCACAACCCAATTAGGCCGCCCCAAGCCAGTATGGGTTGGGCCAGGACAGAACCATACTAGGTCGGGTCACCCCAGACTGGACACGAAGCCTACACGAGCCCAGATATGCTTCACTGTCCGTACTTGCATACCAGACATCCTATTGATGAATCGTCTGCGGCATTGGAATCCTTAGATCAAGATGGTTTCTTGAAATATTTTGTGACAGTTTTGGAAAAAATGTTGGATTACATATAGGTTTGATCATATCTGAATCTAACTATGCCCTTAGCACTAAAATGAAAATAACTTACAGATCGGGCGTTTAGTTGATGTGCCTTCTATTGTGTTGGTACACTTAAGATGCGATAGATCATCGGGTTACTTGTTTGTGAGACAATGTTTCAGTTGAATTAATATTGATGGCATGAGTAGTGGTTCTCCCATAATCTAATGCACTATTAGCTGGAATCAGGTTTCTAGAGGTGATTCGATGCTTGGAGATAGATCATACGGAGGTTAGTACAGAGCAATCCTATGTGGGTCAGCACCTATCGTTCCTGTGTGGAATAGATCCTTTGTGTGTCATTGCTCAAAGATAATGTGTGGGTTAGTGCTTAACGATCTTGTGTGGGTCAGATCCATTGTGGGGCAATGCTCATTAATCCTCTATATGTCAACACTTACTATTTCTATGTGAGTCAGATGTTGTGTGGGTTAGTGGGGGTTATTACCGATCAATCCTGGGCAGGTCAGATCATGTGTGGGTCAGCGAGGGTTAGTACCTTCCGATCTAGTGGGGGGTCAGACTTTTTATAGTCACAGTAGTGCCACTCGATATAATAAAATGATATATATTCTTGACTAATCATATGTTCCCTTGTGCATTACTTATACATAGTTTGAGCTTTGTCTATTTATTTTAACTTTTTGATTGAGATCATGCCTTTTGGTTTTCCCGTCGTATAATTATGGCATACCTTTAGGGGTATCAGGGTCCCTACTGTGTAATTTTATACCCACCCCAGCACGGACTTCGCCCACACATTATTGTGTCTTGTGCAGACGATGAGTAGCTTGGAAGAGTCTTAATAGATCCAGGACCAGGAGGTACACAGAAGATATTGACTGACCTGGGAAGCAGTAGAGATGAGTTTTACCTACCCTTCAGGCAGGATCCTTGGTGGAATATCATAAGAGATATTTTCTTTTTTCATTTGTAGTTGTACCATTTCAGTTGTCCTTGTATTCTGATCCCGTTTACTTTCAGTAGAATTCTTTACTACTTCAGTTATACAAGGTTGTTGCATCTTGTTGTGTTCTTGTATTGTGTGTTTGTACAGGTTTAAATGAAATAACTTCCCATTTTAGAGATTTGACTTTTTAGTTCTAGTCACCAACCCCTGGCCTATGAAAGGCGGACTTGGGGTAGTCACAGCATGGGCCCCTGGGGACGTGTCATGACATGGATTTGATCATCATTATGTTATTTTATCTCATATTTTTATTGTATTATATAAAATACCATAGATGTTATCTCCCAAGGAATCACTTATTATAGGGTTTCGTAGGGTGAGATCCTACTCGTAGAGGCCATCACATAATTTATCTGTGTCAATTGGATTTGTAAAACCCCTTTATTTATTCTAATCATATGATCACTATTGAAAGGAAATATTTGAAATGGTAATGATTCTTAATATTATTTTAGATTTTATATACAAAACAAAATTAATTAATATGTTTTCTAAAATCATAATTCATATAAAGACATTTTAATTAAAAATAAAGGGTTATTTTATTTATAACTGTTCAAGTCATTTCATTATATAACTATTAAAATGTTTCAATATAATTTGATTGTGTATAAAACAAAAACCATACTATAAAATATATGTAATATAAAAAATAATATCAGCACATTAATAATATTTAATTAGTTTATATATATATATATTTATTTATTTATTTATTTTCTTGAATAAATATATATTTAAAAAACCATTTCTTGGAAAAATAATTTAATATATTTTTTTAATTAACCATTTTTAAGAAATGTGTTAATAATATATATTGTAAAAATATTTAATATCTAACAATATGTTCTTAATATGAAACTAATAATTTCATTTTATGTAAAAAAGGAAAATTATTTCTAAGGATTTTTTATGTTATATGGATTCATATAATAAAATTAATATATATTAGTTTTAGATATTGAATCATATAAAATTATTTAAATATATTGAATCATCAATATAATGATATATATTGGGTTCAATTTCGTTTTTATTCTTGAAATTATGTTATCGAGGTAAAAATTGCTTATAAATAGTAGGGTAATAATAATTTATGAAACAAAATTTTATAAATATTACAAAATAAAAATAAATTGAGATATTTTAAATTAGAAATATAGTATTATTTGTAATTATATTAATAAATTATTTACTACTCATTAAGTTTGTAATAAATGTTATATAATAGTATTAATTCATAATGAATAAAACAACATTTTCGTACAGAAAATTTGTTTCAAGAAGTTATTTATTTAAATATGATATTTAACTATAAAATATAGAGAAATTAAATTTTATCAATAGACTACCAATTTCATATTTAGAATGAATTTTTTTTTAAGATGGATCATAATTTATTTAGTGTTATTAAATAATTAGTATGGTAATATTTTTATCATGATTAATAATTTAAAAAATAGTAAGTTAATGTGTCTCATATTTTACTACATCATGTTGACACATAAAACATCTATAATATATTTTATAGGATTCAAAGACATTCCTACATCTATCACTAAAATTTCACCATCAAATTCTCTCAAATATTATGAAATTCCATATATACCCATTATGTAACCTTATTTTAAAATTATTTAGGTTTAAGTTAACTTATAAATTGAAGTAACTTCCACCCACATCATTCCACACATTCATTAATGAATTCCAAAAACAATATCCCAAATTACCTTTCATAGATCCCATATACTCTCTTTTCATTACCTATCCACAATAATGTGTTTCATATCCTTTATTATTAATGGTTACATCAAGGGGATATCCAAATCCTCAATGAATGTATTACATATCATTTAAAATATTTTAAATATGATTCTCACCCGACCACAAAAAAAACACATTTTATGAAATATTATATAATTACATAAGTATATATAATTTAGTTATTATTATTATATAGATGTAATAAAATTTATATATTCCTATTCAATTCAGTCAAATGAAAAGAAATAATTTCTCATGAAAATTCCAAGAATACAACCTTAATTTATGACATGTTTTAACATCCATCCACATCATTAATATCTTATCACTAAATAAGTTTTACTAAATAGTGATTAAATTTATCTAATTATTTATATTCAGTAAATAAAAAATCAGGAAATAAATAATTAATATTAGAACTAATCATTCACTATAATTATAATGACAAAAAGAAGTCATTGAAAAAAGAAAGTGATTCTTTTAAAAGAAAACTTCTAAATAATTTATATTATTCTTATAAATTTTCCCAATTATATTTCATAAACATAATATTACAAAAATAATCACATTATACATAGATACTAATGATAGTAAATCATAATAATCTATATCTTTATTATACAAACACGTATATTTTAGTTTTTACATATTGGATCATTTTACTCATATAAATGATTTATTATGAACATTTATTTTAAATATATATTTTGATACATAATAATAGATATTAAAAAGTTAATAATGAATACATTGATTTTATTTCTTGAAAATATAAATACTAAACTACTAAATTAATAAAACAACATTAATTATTTTTAAATTACCAAAACATGGTTTTCATAAATTTTATCATCATAAAAAATTAAAATATTCACTTAATGAATTTATATCACAATAAATAGTTATAATATATTTAATAGTAACTTTTAGATAATGTAAATGATGTACTTTTTGACAAGAATGTACTACAATAATTCTTTTAAAACTATATCACAAAATGATCAATATTACTCACAAATATGCTTGAAAATAAATAAAAAACATCATATATACATGATGAGAATAATTTTAAATTATTATTAAATTAATTTTATATATGAAGATGTTTTTTAAATATTGCTTCAATATTTTTATGTTTTCTGTATATGAGTTTATGCATGTTGTATTAAGCTAGAATATAGGTATGGGTTTATAGTGTCTCAATTCTAATTAATTTATACATATTACATTACATGACCCATGTCTACTTTATATTTATTTATATTTATTTATTTCCCCTTGAATAATTTTTTCCCTTGTAATTCTGTTTCTATACTAATAAAATTCAAATTCATTTCTTTATATGGATTTTTAGTCAAGTGTTACCGAAATCATAATCATTTTTTAAACTAATATTTTGTTTATTTGAGATATGATTATTTCCTTAATCTTGTTTTATATATGTTGGGTATATTATATCCATTGATTCTATGATATTTATTTTATAATTTTTAAAATTTTCATCACATAATCCCCTTTTAAAATATCATATGCTCTATGGATTTTGTTTATCATACTAGAAATTGATAACTCAAATCACCATTCAACAATTTATAATATTTTATCTTAAAATTTTATTTTCCCCAACAAATATTTATTGTGAGATATGTTTGTATTATATTTTTAACCTTATCATCTTATTGAGGAAAATAATTTTTCGATACAAATTATTTTTAACCTCTTATTTTTCCAGATATTTCTTTTCATCCATTGAATATTAATAACAAAAAAATGGTTTCTTTCATTTTGAACTATTTAATCTTGTAGAAAACATTTAATTGGACACAATTATGAAAATTTTAAGGATCCATTATTGCCTATTATTTTCAAAATTTCAATGTTTTCCAAAAAAAAAGTGTTCCTATATTCATGTATGACTATTATGAATGATATGTAAATTCATTATTATGATATCAATGGTTATTTTTTATTCAAAAATCACTATTATATATTAAAATATATTATCCATTTATTATTTAATTTAATTGAGCCTAAGGATAATTAAATTTCGTTGAATAACATTTACATAATATTATCCTATTTTCCTCATGGGGTTCTTAAAAACATTGTACCAAGTTATTTAATTCATGATCCCTTTTTATGGGGTACTTTTAAAAATAATAAATTTTATTATTTTTGTCCATCTAGGGAAATTTTAATTCTATTTATTATTTATTTCACTAGGGAATCTTATCTTTTATATCCATTCACCATCATTTTCAATATTATTTATGTTCTTGTGATTCCATTTTTCAACTATTAATGTTACTTACATTCTGTATATTTTTTTTGCTCAATAGGGATGATTTTTTATTGCTAAAAAAGGATAATTAAGTGTCTAAATCCCTTAAATATAATATTAAAATATGGACAACTACTATAAAACATGATTATGTATTGGTTATTAATTTTATCATATGTTTTTCTCATAAGACATAAATAATTAATTTTTTGTACTATTATTGTATAGACCATTATATCATCAGTTTACATCATGAGTAAAAATAATTGGCCATTTTGTGTATTCCTACACAATGTAATAATTTTGTCTTAATTTTGACCATAATGATAAGAATTATTTCTAATATCCAATATTAATAGGAATAATAATTTCTCAATTATTTATATGATGTTTATGATCAAGATGTAAAACATTATGAATTTCATAACTATGTATATAGTAATTATTATCCATGTGTTTATTTATATTATTAATAGAGTATTTTTTTCTAGAACATGAAATCTATTATTTTGGTATATTTTATTTTCATATTTTTCTACAATGTTATTCATTTAATGGTAATGACTTGGTAAATTATGATATATATTTTCAATTACTATGTATTTTATATAACCCTTCTTATATTTTTATTTCCCCAGTTTATAAATTAAATGTTTAAACATGATATCTCTATTATTACATCATGTGAGTAAATTTTTTTGTGATATGTTTAAAACTTATTGTAGATTATATTGTTTCTTATATATTGGATAAAAATTAAATTTGATGTGGAAGGAACTAGATTTTTTAATTAAAAGTTTTTTTTTAATCCTTAAAATGATATACCAAAAAGGTCCTTAGTGTGATTTTCAATCAATAATTTTTGTAGAATTATAAATATTGATTCCTAAAATTTGGTCACATAAAATTTTTTTATAGATAGACTATAAATAAAGTACATATGAGAAATAGATTTTGGTGTTTCGGTCTATGATATCATAATGATAGTAGAGTAAATCGCTACCTTTGATTGTAGAGAAAGAAAATTATGAACATATTTGGTGGATCTATTTCATATGATGTGTTAAAAATATATATGATATATTTTTTATTTTATTATTATTATTGATTAATTATGTGACCTTATGATGTAAATAATTTAATGTGTTTAGTAAAACATAAAACTACTTAATTTTTTATGATTCCTATGGTCAAGGTAATATAGTAAAATATATATAAATTTGAATTGATATCAACAATGATATATTATTAATAGTTTATTCCACGTTTTCATCCACCTCTACAACATATTTATTAATCACATTATCAAAATAATGATATATAGGCAGCATGTGGATTTGATATTATTAGTCTTCATGTGATATAAAAACGGGACACTAAATTAAATAGAAAAAATTCCATTTATATTAATACATCATATTCTTACTCCCAATCTAGAATACACTATGAAAGTATTTACTCATGATGGAATTTTCTATATTCATGAATTAATCATTTTTTATAAAGGATAGAAGAAAAAATAATATAATGTATGTGTGAAGCATGCATAGAAAGAATTATAGAATACATAACTACTATATAATGTGATAGTAAATCTAATATAATGGTATCAAAATAAAAAATCAACCAAAATTTTTCATGTATATATATAAAAGTATTCACCCAGACCACATTATTCCTCGGGTCTCTAATATTGAAGATTATTCTCCAAAATATAAATCCTATCAATGTTCACACACTTAAAAAATATATTGTTCTTGAGATTACTAGTAAATAATATTTTTTTTGAAATATTAGTTCCTTAAAATTAAGAATGTATCACTCAATTTTGTACAAGTTTTCCATTCAAATTGTTTGATGTGGTATGCATGTCAAATATATTGTTTTGAAATCAAAAGAATCCCATATATCATGATAGTTTACTATGTTATTATTTTTTGATGAAATGAAGGTCACATATCTAAGACCATGTGGTTTTATTTATTTCTGACCATCCATATGGTAGAACCCATGTTTTTATGTAGTCATAAAAAATATACAAATCTTTATTTTCATGTGCCTATAATGTAGTGTGATAATTAATTCGGTAGAATAGAAACTCAAAGTACTAAATTATACTTATTTATTCATAAGTGAATGTATAAAATATTCCCTTGAGAGAACATTTTAAAATTTTTGATACAATTTTACACTAAAATGAAGGATTTTTAGCTCATACTTCAGAGCTACATATACATCAGGGATATAATGTATATTAAAATATATTATTTTTGGATTATTTGTCCCTTCATGGGGTAGGATAGTACCGTCATGTTTTCAAAAAAAATGACATATATTATATACATAACATCTTTTCAATAGATAATATCATATGTATGTATCACCCAATCTATTTAAATATTTCATAACTATAATTTTACTATTTCATATCCCATCACAGTTTATATATTCCTTGAACTCACGAAATTAATGTGATGCATCATCGACTATATTGTTATTTAATGATATCTTCCACATGACAATCTTCATGATAATGTATTATCATTACTATATTATCTTATCAATGTCCCTCTTCTTTCAATAATACTATGATTCTGATGTTTTGAAACTTTTTTTTCAATTTTCCCTAATAAATATTTTATCATTAAGAAATGTATAACAAATATATTATTCTCATAAAATCATTTTAAAATATAAATAGTATGTTTTATTCTTTAAATAAAATTTTAATATATTTTTCTAAATATCATACATATTTTTATCCATCAAAAACCCTCACAAATGAATATTTTCATTTTCCTATGATAAAATACAATATTTAATCAAATATGAATCAAGTATCTTTAAATGAAATACTCAATTAATTATATACAAAAATATAAATTCATCAGTGATGATTTTTAAAAGAAAACCCCATCTATTATGGATTGTTCTCCAAACAGAACTTTCCATAAAATCCCATTACATTATCGATTATGGGTGATTAATGTGATCTAAAGTAGTCTTGAGGATGTTTCTTAGAGGATGGTGGTGTGAATTTTTGGTATATTTGAAGTCACATAATGAAGGGGTACATGAAATGAATTGTTTTTAAAGTTTGGTAGCCAACCAGTTTCACAAATTCTATGAAATTAAGGGGGAAAAATTCTTCATATCATGAAATTATTCATTGATATGTGATTATTTCAGGTTAAAGTTGCATGAGTTTGTGGAATGTTATAATTTTTAGTTGTCTCATCAATTACATTTTTGTGGTACGGTTACACAATATGAAAGTGTCATGTTCTATATTTTAAAATTTGATTACTTTGATATTTTTTTCCAACAATTGTGTCTTCTATCTCTCATTACTAACAAACCTGAGGTACCATGGTGAGTTATTCAGGTACTTTTGTTCCTAATTCATTCCATTAATTCCAATATATTCTTATAGGCTATCAATGGTGAGTTTTTATCTCTTTCAAGTGTGTTTAAATCAATTCTTCTTCAAATATAAGCTAGTGTGGTGTGGTTTTGGATTTTAATTTTGGTTGGGATGAATTTTGAACAACCATTGATGTAGTCTATATTGAACATAGAATTTGTGGTATAATTTCTATTTTTTGGACGTTTATATTAACTATGTTATGTGCAGTGAGATAAAAAAATCATTGATATAAGTAATCTCTTATATCTCACTTATTTGTGTCACATGGGAGGTAATTAATTTATATATATATATATGGATGAATGTTTTATATAGAATAATAAACATAAATATATTAGTTAATTTAAATTAATTTTGGAAGGGTAATGATTCAAAAGATTCATCAAAATTTATATTATTATTATGATGTGATTGTAATGGATAAAATACCCTAAAAAATATTGGTTTTTGGAAGGTTTTAATTCAGTTGATTGAAATTATTTATAGGGGATATATATTTCAATTTTTGGTACATCACCATTAAATAAAAAATTTACAGACAACATATATTTGGTTAAAAAATAGATTATTCAATATTTATATATTGTGAGATAACTATCATAAAATAATGTGACATGTAATAAAAAGACATTTTTAAATAAAAAATGATTTTTATTTTTTGATATCTGTGGTAATATTTTTGGGTGGCGATGTTTTGTTGAGATGGAGTGTGTGGTTATCTTTGGTATTCATTCCTATAGTTTTGGGGTGGGTTGGTGGTGTATTTTTTAATTATTTTTTGGTGGATATGAGATTGTTTTTATCCATGATTTTCAGATGGAGAGGTGGTGGTTAGATAAGAATTACGAGTTTCTTATTATGTGTTTGTTCATTGTACTAAATTAGTAGGGAGTTATATAACAATTGATTATTAATGGTTGAAATGTTTATGGTTTACATTGGTTAATGGGAAAAAAAATTAATGAATAAATAAATTATGGGTTGTTTGGTTAAACAAGGTTCATACATGATAATTATGTGAATTGGATGGAACATGTAATAGTTCATGGTGGTGAGATATAGAATGTAGTTTTTGTGGTGTTGTGCATTTATTGGTGAGCGAAAACTTTTTGGATCTTGTGAATTTGTTGGTTTTTATTGAAATCATAGGGTTATATTGTGTGTGGATGTATATATATATATATATATATATATATGTATATTATTTTTATTTATATACACTCTCAACCAACATCATGAACTATAATATGGAACCATTATTTTCAGATGGGGTGTTTTTAAAAACATCTCAATGAATACGATGGATGGATGGATGGATACCATCTCTTCCCCACTCTCTCATTCAGGAGAGTTAATATGCACTAGTTGTGATGTCCTGATGTTTGATAATAAACAATCTAATATCCTATTTTCTATCCACATATATGTGATAATGAAATTTCATTGGGTAGTGTCCCATGTTTTTTTGTTGAGAAGTGATATGTTCATGCAATGTGGATGCTTATGCTGGGGGTAGTTCATAGTTGGATGAGGTAACATGGTTTATTTATTCATGTTCACAAAACGATACTTCTTTGGTTATCGTTGTGATGATATGTCCTATGTGTCTATGGTAGATATGAGAAGAGACCATGTTGGGGGGTGGCCTAGGTGTCTATGGCTGTTATGTTATGTGAACATGGTGTGGGGAAGTAGTGTATGTTATTTTAAAGATACAAGTGAATTGAGTTGTATTTGTTTTAGAGTGTGATAGTAGAAAACTAATGGGAATGTAGTGTGGTGAACCCTTTATAGATAAGATTCATATTCTTTCACAATATATGGTTTTTTTATTATGTTACCATGACATTTCATGGCTATTTTGGATAGTTGACATGTTTACGCATAGTTTGATATTATATTTTCTCCTTGTTGCATTAGTATGAGTCTTTTAAATGTTCATAAGTTAAATTGTAATTTTTTTATAATGAAAGTATGTTCATCCTGCATATGTAAACTAGTTTTCAGTTTTGTAGGAGTATAATGTGATTAATGTAGGATAGTACTTGCGGGGACCTTTTTGAAAAGTTGTTGTGTCACAACATTAGATTATGTTTTGGGTATATACTTTGGGAAATGTTTATCTATACCTATATAATTTATGCATGAAATATGGGATGGTGTTGGAATATTTTTATGTTATATCATGTCGTTAAATTTTGTGAATTGATCTTAACTCTAGATCATATATTATTATATAGTGTATTTCATCCCCTTTCATGAGATTTTCATACCCCCAATGCTAGTCATCTACAAAGAGCATTCATGAGGTGGTAGTTTGGTGTCTCGATAGAGTTTTTACATAGATGATTATTAAGAGATTAAATGAAATTTGGAGTGGGTAATAGTTCAGTTTCCATGGATTGGTTTGAAAATATTTATAATTGATCTTTGTGTGTGACATATGATAAGTAAGTATTCTAGGACATGAAACTATATGACCATCATGATATAGTGGATGAATTACAAGATTATTGAATAACAGTGTGAGGTGGACCTATTGACAGGGTAGAGAACAATGATAGGTACATATATCTTGATGAAAGGTGATTGTGATTTAGTGGTGTTGATTTGTTATGTTAAAATTAATATATTTTGATTAAAATGTATCTAAATAAAATTACATAATATTGACTATCGGGAATTTTTAATTTATTTTGAACTGTGGATCATGGACATCATTTGTGTGTGGATTCGGCATTTCTGGATCATCATACAGATCCTATTGACCACTATAGGGTTGATCCAGTATAGTTAGATGTGTCACGGAAGGGGGTGTGATGGGATTTTGAGTGGAAATATTTGGGTAAGTTTGAGGGAATTGTTTACTGATGTAGAAATGTAGAGTTGGCTGTTGGAGATCGACATTTCGTTCAATATGATCTAATCCCTGGTTGGATATTGGGTCTCATTGAATGTTAGTCAGATTTTGGGAGTTGTGCATCAATGGTGGACACCATATTAGGGTGATCTAAATACTGTATATATTTCATAGTTTGAATTTCAGAATGTTCTCTTTGAATATTTCCGTCCATAGATCATGAAGGAAGTGAAGATTCATTGACATATTTATCGACATAATGGGAGTATGTATGTTTGGTATTTTAAAATTATGGTCAATTATCATTTTATTTTCCCCATATATTTTTCCTGATTTGGAGTATCATGCAAAATTTATTTAGGAGGAACTCCAACCCTCTATTTAGTAAGTAGTAACACATTTTTTTCCAACATATCTATATTTTTATAAGAATTTGTATTTGATAAAGTGGATGCACTAATAGTTATTTTTTCCTATGATAGGGGAACCAATATAATTCCTTGAGGAGAAGGGTTATCAGTTGTAAGTATTAGGAACCAGGAATATTAATGCTTCATCATTTAGGGAATATATCATAGCATATTCTCTTCTATATTTCTAGAGACAGTGTTTTCCATGATTTTCATATATGAATTTCTCTTTTTATTTTTACCTATGTGGTATGTTTACAAAAAAATCAATAACTAGTGGCTCATTGACATTAGTTTGGTGGTGGGTGACAAGTTCAGAACTATCTAAATTAGTAGTTTCTTGTAAGACATCTTTAGGAGTAGGGGATTCAGTATTATTCCCTATCAAGGGGTGATAGACTGGGTAAAGGGTGAACTATATATTTTCCATGTATTTAGCTACTTTTAAATAAATGTGTTTATAGATTTGGCCATCAATAGAGTGGTATAGGATCTATGTGTGTTAATATTTATTCACTCGATGGAGAAGCACAAGAAGGGATAGATATCCTTCGATGTATGCTCACTTTTCCATTCTCACTTGTTTGTACATTTTTCTTTTCAATTTTTTAGCCCCATTGTTTGAAACACATTGTTTTTTTATATATTTAGAGAGGGTTTCCATGCCCTTGGAATTGAATATTCTCTTCAAAGGCTAGACTAACTAGTTTGGTGTGTGTTGGGGGTGTAAGAATACTATGGATCCACCCCAGTCCTATGGGGATATTTAATTTATATTGTTAAATAAATAATAATTGATCATATTAATCTACTAATTATATTAAATATATGATATTATTTATTAATATTCAGAAGAGTGTTCTGTAATAGGTTATAGACAGCCAGTGTGATATTTTTTTTAGTTTTCAGGTTTTTAGGGGGGGATTTTTCAGGGGGAACCCATTTGTTCTTTGATGGTTGACATGATAGTGACATAAATGGACACTATGAGAGTGGTTGTCCCTAGGGGTGTTGGGGAGTTTGTATATTCATTCCCTTATGAGTTTATTACACTACATCCCCAATGTGATGATCAACTTCAGGCTGAATATCATCCCATAACATGGATATTTTTTATGAATCCTTATTAGAAGGATACATATATGATGTGGGAGATGAGAATTAATATAGAAGATCTATAGTATAATGGTTTTACCTAGATTAGTGTGTCTTTATGTTGTTGTTTGGTATTTTTCCTAATGAAAGAGTTTATTTATATGAGGGTCTTTATAAGCTACCAATGGTTGAATCGTATTAATTTCATGAACCGTAACAATATTTTAATGATAGAGAATATATTAGACCAGTTGAGATGATTTATTAGGTTTTATATCACTGATTTGTGGTTCAGATATCCCAAGTTGTATGTGTGGTAGGGAAATATCGGGAAGACTAACTTCATATGATGGTATGGTATGTTCGGGGTTTTATCCATTCTGTTTAGTGTCACTAATTCTTCCTCTATGTTAAAAGGAATTCATCTCTCTATGTTCCATGATTTCATGAACTTGTTAGTTGTTGGATACTCTGATGAATTATTGGTCTACTCGACGTTAGAGGAGGAGAGTGCCAATAATATCAGAGTATTCATGTAGGTTATTGAATTGCACCATATCATTGTATTGTTTTCAAAGAACATGTATTTGATAAGAGTTGTTTTTTCTAAGGATAGTGGTGACTTGGATCGGTGTGGTAGTTGACCTATCTAAATTCTATATTGTTGTTTCTTGAGAATAACCCATGAAAATTGTAGATATGTATATATTTTTTATAGTCTAGAAAGCTCTTATCATAGGTTTTCTCCTTATTTATCTCAATTTTAAGCTTCATTGATAGACTTAACCAGGAATTATATGGTTTTAGTGTGGACAGATCTGTGTCAAAAAGCATCTAGTTAACTACTGTGGAAGTTGGTATTTCTCCATTTCATCAGTTACCTAAGGAGTGTGTGGGGTTTTATATGTTTTTTGATTCACCCCATATGGGATTTAGAAGTGTTTGGATGCAGTTAAGGGAAGTGAGCTATTATTCATCATGTAAATTATGTTCCAAGGAGAATATATATGCCATAAATGATCTATAGTTTGTCGTGGATGTGTTATAATTTATGTGGTGGTGGAATGAACTAATTGGGGAGCACATTTTGTTCTTCACGGATCAAGAGTGTTTGAGTTATATCTCTTCTTAGTGTGATCATAATTTTCTATAATAGAGGTAGATGTAGATTCTTCAAAATTATTATTTTGAGATTTTATACACCATAGGAAAATATAATTTTGGGATGATTATTTAAGAATATTTTTATAGAAGGATAATGTTCAGGATTATAGATATTGTTTGATAGTGATGGAGGAGTTGGAAGCATAGAAAATTGGTGAATGTGTAGACGATAGTATAGGTTTTTTGTTGTATATAATTATTTTTTCTTCTACGATAATGATGTTGGGGAAGTATCAGTGGGGATACTCATAAGAAACAGAAATGTGAAATCATATGGGCCATTGAAAATCTCTCAATTGGTTTTTCTAAGATGGTTGAAACTAAATGATGTTTTAGGGGAGACTATTTTTTTCTTGCGTGGATGCACATAAGAGTCCTTAATGAGTTTCATGTAATAATTTTGTCGGTACCCCCAGGAGAATACAAGATGTCCAATGGAATGAGTATATATTTTTGGTGGCCCAAAATGAAATTGTTTGCGGTGGACACCATGGGATGATGTTTGGTTTTGCAATAGGTATAAGTTAGGAATCATCTTTCCCATAATTTATTACTGGTTATAGATGTTATTTAGTGTAAATGGGATGAAATATCAATTTAGTTCATTGTAATGTTACTCTTATATTAGGTAGGTGGTGATGTTAATTTTTGGATAATAGATCTGTAGAAAAATTCATCCCACATCATATTTGTCATGTTTTCAAGACAATTATATTTTTTTCAAATATTTTTTTAATTAATATTGAGAGGTTTCATGAATTTAAATTCCTATAATCTGGGATCAGAATACATATATGTCATCAATATTTTAGAGTGTATTTAATCCTTATTTTTTACTCATTTATGCATCAATACTACTTTACTAGCATATATATATGGAAATTTGGAGCATACCATTAATATGATGGAGTATATATTGAAAACATTCATCAATGACCTCCTATGTTCAGGGGATTTTAACAGTCCATTTCTCGAGTTCTCATATACTAATAGCTACCACTCATCCAATAGCATGTTCTCATTTTATTCTTGTATGAGATGTTATGTCATTATCTATTATGATGGATGGAGGTTGGGGGTATTAATTAATAAATCGTGGTTGTCAATTGTAAAACGGTGAAGGATAGTCTTGTTTCTGAATGGGTGAATTCAATTTAGAAATATACATCATGGAATGTGGAGGTTTGATAAGGGTAGTAATATTTATACCTTGTTTTTTTAGAAATTTTTTGTTCTATGGAATGTTGGTTATGTGGTTTATCAGTTGGAGTTTCCATCATGGATGGTGATGATCAACAACATATTCCATGTATTTCAATATCATTACTATCATCATGATGGATCTGATTTCAATGACTGAGGGGGTTCGATATGTAGGATTGTTTTCAACACAGTTGTTGGGGTGTGTCCCCATCACTCATTTCTATGACTCTGATGGTTTAATTTTATGTACATTTATGTTTTCCAAAGGTGGAAAACATTCATCACATTTTTGGTCATATCTACATTATTATAAAAACAATTTTATGGGATGTTAGTTCCTCGTCTAATGTATTCCTCCATTATAAAAACAAGTTTATGGGATGTCTATTCCTCATCTAGGGGATTGATTACATTGGTTTCCTACATGGTGTGTACTCTTCCAGAAAGAATTGATTGAACCAAGTACATGGGCATCCTCATGTACTAGTACACATGTAGGCACACATGCACAGACACCATATACTGTCACATGGCCAGAGTACACGGACAGACCCCATATAAAAGGGAACAACATGTGACTCAATCAACACATCATGTACCCATCATCTACATGACATACATTGGAATGGAAGGGGAAATTTTAAATGGGTTGTATATGAGGTCATGTGAAACAATGTGTGACCCTACTAAATGATATTTATTCCTTTCTACATGGCTTGATTATTTTATCCTCCATATTATTGTCATTTTTCATTAGGGATTGTTCCATTTATCCTTTAAAAAAAGGTAGGTGTGAATAATTTCCTACTCATTGGAATATGATTTATTTAGTAAGACTTCCTATATAGATTTGTTGGAATTCCTCTAGTGGCTGAATGTATTATCCTCTATTAATTTTTCATTGAAAAGTGGGAGTTCTCAGTATTGACATGACCAACACTTCACGTGCACTGATCTTATACAAAGTTGGTTAGTCTAGATTATTTTTTAATTATCACTCCATGTACCTAGTTATGATCCTTTTCATTGTGTCATATCTCACTCCATATATATCATCATATCACCCCAGGATATTACACAATGAGTAGTACCTCTCAGTCAGACACCATCATTATTATTGGACTCATGAGTGTGTTCTCCCAGATGAGTGATTCATGGAATCTTAAAACTAAATTCATGGGGTTGGTATGGAGTGGTTGTGACTTACATCTAGACTATGTTTCTTGGTTGAGTATATTTGGATATTTTGGTTATATATGTTGTAGTTATATATCTATGTAGAGCTAACTGTTATTTTTTTCTTTTATATTTCTTTTTGGTTTCAAATTTTCATTGTGGGTATTTTTATACACAACCTTTTATGGGATTTTCCAATATGTGTCATTTCTTGTGCCTATTATTTTCCATTTGAAAGAGTCCAAGGTGGTACAGGACAAGACAGTTCATTCTGAGACAGATAGACTGATGATTTATCCTACAACTTTAGAATGTTGTCCCAAAACCTTTTTCTTGCAAGATGAACCATTGGTTAGGCCCTTTTGGGTGGGCCTGTATTATAGAAATGGTTACTTTACATGACATTCTTTAATACTCTTATTGTGAGATATAGCTATATGTGTTTATTTTTTAGTCATTGGTTTTTACAATTTTGTATTTTTTAGGCTTCGATATGAGTGACTGCATACATGTACAAATGATATTTCTTCCCATGTTAGTAATATGCCTAATAGGTTCTAGGCACCATCCCTTGGCCTGTCTGTGGTGGGATTAGGGAGTCGTGGAATTAGACCTACTAGGGTTTTTCGTGATATTCCATTTCCAAATATCTATAATCTAATATGATTATTCATTGATGGATTTAATCCATGACTCAACTTTTAAAACATACGAAATTGTTTTTAGTGTCACTATGGGTAGTGGAAATACATGTTATATACATATCATCTTATTTTTTTAGTTAGATTATATTTTGTCTCTAATAATATTAGAAGTATAAACATGTACCCTATTATTTCATCTTTATTATACTAGATGACTTTAAACATCAATATATTTATCCTCCAATCCGTCCTTTGAATCATCATAATTTTTGGATCCTATAAGAAATATACATTCTTACAATATATCAATATTGAACCTTTTATAATTTTGTTCTTGATTTTAATTTTCCTAAAATGCATTATAAAATTTGTTATGTGTGTTATTTATAGTGTTCACTTCATTATCCCTACATAATTTCTATCAAAAAATTTATGATCCAATTAATTGAATATGTGTAAGATATACAATCTTAGAGTATCTATAAAATATTCCCTCAGCTATACCATATCCATACATTGCAAAATCTTCACATTTATTTTTTTATATAGAATATTATTCTTGAAATAAGATATGTCTTTAGTGATGGATTCATACAATGAAAATTTCTCTAGGGTGTTTACCTATCTCATAGTCTCAACACTTCCAAGTTTTGATTTTTCACTTCAACATGAATATAATTATTCTATTAATGATGAGGTACTCAACTCTTGATAAGTGTAGTTATTGATATATAAATTAAATGTTAACTTGATCATTCCAAAACCCCATTTTTTTGTGTGGTAGAATAACACATCTCTTTTAATTCAGTCAGTCTTGAGATAGTTCTTAATCTCAGTAGATGTGTATATTATTCCATCATTTGATCACATAACTTTCAAAGTATTAATAGTATCATATTCAAGTATTCTCAGATATATGTTCATACAACCCATTACCTCTTAGTTATTATTCATATACATGAAATATGTATGTCATCTATAATCATTAGTGAAAAAACATAATTCTCTTTCATCCTTTATCCTATGTATGTTTATTTGACCACACACATTATCATTAATTAGATATAGAAGTTTTGAAACCTTTTTTTAAAATTGTGGATATATATATTTAAAACCATTCTCTATAAATTAATTCATAAAAAATTCGTTTTCATTCAAATTTTTTATTTGGAATATCCAATACATCTTTTGACATAAAATGTTTATCTATTATTTATTGGTGAATGTGTCCCATAATCCAATGTAACAAATTTTTTTTCATCCATAACTATTATATTATAGGAGTGAAATTTTTATCTATCTTGTAGATATTATTATTGTTTAAAAATTCTTACATTAGGTAATTACTATTTTTTTCTTCGATAATGTATCTTCTCTATTAAATGAGAATTTGAGTCTTGAGTCTCATTGTTGTATCATAGTCAAAAAATTTCTTATCAATACTTATATATATATATAATCTATTTTAATTTTTTCTTCTTCATCCAATAGTTAATTTCAACTACCATTTCTTTCCATGCCCCCAACATTCCAATATTCTTAAAAATATTTTTATTTCTAGACATGTGTTTTTAGAACCCACAAACAAGAATCAATGTGTTTCTGTTTTTTATTTCATTCAAATTCATTTCTAAAATATTATCCTTATAATTATTTCGATATTAACTATAAGATACATCTTGTGGTTTTGGATCACAAAATAGATCATCCAATTTTTATCATGGGATATGTACTCATTCTAATATTCATCCAAAAATGGTGGGAATATATTTTTCAATAAATGATGGTTTGGATGGATTTCTCCAATTTTTGATTCACTTATTTTATTTGGACCACATATTATAATTTATATACTACAAATTTCATTACTAAACATTCTATGAAATAGGAAAAAATAACAATTTAAATAATTAAATATCTAATATAGTGGATAAGGCCCCATTCTAACATTAATATATCTATTTGTTTCTCAATTAAAATTGATTCTAGATTCATCATAACAGAACACTAACATATCAAGATATCCAAAAATGTAATGATTCAAAATAAGAAATATATTCATCCCACATTCCTCTTCATGTATCTAGGTTTTTGAGACTATTCTTTTTTAATTTCACCTCTGTGTTATGATTTTCATTAATATTTATATATTTTCCATGTAGTTAATTTATATTTTCAGAAAAATAATCATCATAAATTTAATTTTTATTTTTATTTTTCATCATATTTTGTAATTTAATTAATTATACTACCACATATGTAGTTTATTATCTTCATGTCCATGAATTTGTTCATTCATAGTGTTTTTGAATCATTCAGATCCACTCTTAACTCTATCGATAAGTTCATCATCTATGATCTATTTAAAATGGATTTTTTTCTATGGATAAATTTATTAACATTACATATAAATTATGTTTTTAGATAAATAATCTCTTCTCCGAGTTATTCAACCTTCATCATTTAGTTTTTTTATAAAATAATTATTGTAATAAATAACCTTATCCATTTCTTATATCTTCAGTTTGATCTATAAAACATATTCTGATCATCCATAATTATAGATGTTATCATTGTACTCTACATGTAGTTCGTTAATCTATATATGAATATGGTCTATATAATTATAGGATTCCATTAGGATGCCACTTATTGTTTTTTAATATGAATCTCTTCAAGAGAACCATCATGTTTTACCCTGAGATCAACTAGTCCTCTTGATTCATTGAAATTTTTTAATTCAGGTTCAATTATTTCAATAAATTCCATCATATAATATGAAACATCATATTTTCACTCCATTTCAATAACCTTTAAATAGTTATTATCATCACTGTCTACATTTTTCATTGGGATTTCCAATTGAAATTAACTTTTATTTCTGATCCTAGTTTTTTATGGGATGCCTATTTATGGATTCTTTGAATCATATTATTCATCTTTTTTTGTCAAATCACATTGAGTAACATGTATTTATATGGCCTAATATTCTATATAAAAATAATTAAATAGTATTTTTCCTTTTAATATTCAATTTTCTATTTTTTAAAATTTTTCCACCACTGATATAAGATCATAATACATAGATTCTCTATTTTTATATTCATTAACATTAATTATTTTTATATAAATAAATTCTATTTTTTATGTGTATTAGTTGACATGGATCCAGTTTTAGTTCCAATTTCTTAAGAAACATGACTACATTCAATGATATCTAGTAAATGTCGAATCTAGAACTATACTTCATAAGATGATTTTTTTATATTTTACTATGGAGTAACATTTCATTAAATTTGTTAAATGACCTCTGCATAAAATTTTCACTTCAATTTTCTTAGTTGCCTCCAACCATTAGTGTGATTAAATTTGAGAATCTCTATTCATTTTCATTTGGAAGAATTTTAGAATCATTGAATCTATTATAAAACACTAGTACTATTTCATGCATCACCCTTATATCCCCTTCATATATATTTTCCCACTCCTATCACATAAAATAACAGAAAATAAATTACATTTTATTTAGCTCGATTTGATCTAATTAATCTATTATTAATTAACATAACTATGTAAGATATACATCTATATTATTTATATATTTTTCAATAAATTATATTCTTGTAATATCATTCAAAATAACACAATTTAATGAAAAAAATTAATAACTTAATCCCCTCACAAAATAGATCCAACCTCATAATATTTTTCTATATATAAAACATTATAATATCAATTAGGTAAATTCCTGTGACATTTAAAATTTCATCAATAAGATAGTTCATTAGAAAATTGGTTTACTGTTTTTATCCACCCAATGAAACCTTTTATTGGAACCCAAGAAACCTTGAGTATTGGGCGGTGAATAAGGATAACAAAATTTTATTTTAGTTAAAGGATAATATTCTCATGATGGTAGAATATATATACACAAGTTATATTTGATCACAATACACCAATTAAATATGTAAAAATTTATAACACAATCAATATTTCATGGTTCCCTAAAATGTGTTGCATCCTAGGATCCTGCACTAACGATGTGTCTACCATACCTTAATTATCTATGATTCACTATTATTTTTTGACTGAATTTTTTCAGACATAGACACAAAATTTCAACAGAATAACCCATAGAATATATTTAGGGATATTTTGGTTCCTCCCCCAGGTCAACTCTATTAAATACTCCTTTTATACTATTTTAGATGAATTACTCATTAGTATAATGAATTGAAGGTCGAATTCACCTCATTTTAAAAAAAAATTAAAAAACTAATATTTATATAATTAATTGGTATGCTCCATGAGAGTAAAAAATTCATTTGAAACAAACTGAGAGATAAATAAAAAAATTATGAATAATCAATGTGTCTTGTATCCTAGGTTTAAGACATGATCACATGAGACCATGTGCAAGATAGTAGTCATCTAAATACTCTATGTGTCTAGAATAAAACCACATTAATAATGAGATATAATGTATGTGACCATAGGAAATATTTTTTTTACAATCTCTATATTAGCCATGCCTCATATCATAATTCACATATCAGTTCACCTAGGATCTACTAACAATGCCCTTGAATAAATTGTTTGAAAACCCTAATCATGTGGTTAATTCACTAAATAAACTAAAAACTATTCTATGTTTTATTTCATCATTAAAACACTTCTTATATCGATATTATTTAATAAATGACATAATGGTATTTTATACTAGAATAGTCAATAAAATATCCCACTGAACACGTGTATAAAAATCTAAAATAATATTTCATGTCTTTGATTGACATAGCCATGTGAACAACAAAATACTAGATCATATAAATTAAACAATTAAATGTTATCACATGAATATATTCTCAATACCATTATCACAATTCATTCATCATGAAAACCTAACCATATTATGTGGTCACATGCATCCGAGTACTTGATTCATTTATGTATCATCCACCTAGTGATCCATTATGGGTTTTGTGGTTTCTCTAAAATTATGATCATAATAACACAACAATATGACCTTGTAAAATTACATAAAAGAACTATTACACAAAAAATGTTGAAAATCAAAATATTATATGCGTATGAAGTTTACTTCCATTATTTCAGGTAAATATTCTATTTTACACTTCACTTGACAAGATTGCATGATTTCTTTGATCTCACACACTTATTAGGCCTCTCTTATTATGGTAAAAATACTCTGTCACATAATTCCATTGAATATAAGAGATCACATAAACCATTTTTTCTACTTATATCTCTATTTCTATGTCCTTATATGTGATCAAAATAACATTATTGGATTAACTGATCATTTTAACTTTGTTTTTCTCTTCTTAATTTTAATCAAAAAATCACAAACAACAAGAAATAAATAAATTTTCACTAATATTCATCATGTTCACAACTATAATTATTTATAAAAAAACATAAAAATCATAAACATTATCCCAAAATATCATAAATTAATTAGGTATATAACAGCAAACACTATTTTTACCATTTAACAGCATGGTTTCATAAAAAAATCATGTTCTTATTCACACATTTGAATGAATATCAACAATACATTTCATATTCAGAATAATTATAATTGTCATTTGAATCATAATTTGTTATTAATATCACTTTAAATTTTGATATAGTGGATGCATAAATATTTTTACGTATATCATATTAACTTTTTCAGATGTCATAATTAATTCTTATATTTGAGATCATGGAAAATAAATCACTGGGAAATAATTAAAATATTTTAGGCCATCTAAAAAATTATAATAAATATATCATAGATAAATGTACATTTCTAAGAGTTCATAAAATTATACCATCATTTGTTGGGGATTCCATTATTTAGGCCTCCCTATAATCAATGAAAGATATATTTTGGGGAATAATGAATCTCACTATAATTTTTTATCATTTTATTAATCATGATCAAATTAATACTTCTATGATGTATAAGATTATTTTTATGGACATTATATATTAATTTCTATAGATATTTTCAGCATATCTAACTAAGATACTTATAAGAAAAATGACTCCATAATATTGTTCAATTATTCAGCCTCACCATCCACCACCACAAGAATATCTATGAGTGATTCTATCGAACCATTATAATCTAATGAATAGTATAATTATTCAAATTGTAGTAACACCCATCCACACACATTCCATAAAGATATTGAATATTATAATCATCTATTTCTTGGTTCTCCTCTAATTAGTTTTTTGATCATGGGATTGATGTTTTCAAATATCAAATCCATACTTCATTTCCCTTGTTAGATTCATTCAAACAAGAGCCTATCAAAATAAACACAACTACAAAAATGCAATGGACTATAAAAAAAACTCCATGAACCTACTACTTACATTGAGATTATAGGTAATAACATACCAACATATTAATTTTGGAAAACGTCATGGTATATTTTTTGTTATGGGAAACCTTTTAAAATAAAACCTATCCTCCAAATTTCTGATTTATATAGTGATTTGCGTATTTCTATAGTAGGTATCCTCTATCCTCTCATGTGTCACTCCATTTTAAAAGGTACCAACATTAAAGGATTAATTATGACAATTTTAAAAAATAGATGATAATATTTATCATAGTTAAATAATATCTTCTTGTAGTTATCCACACACAGTAGCTGGATAATATATTTATTGAACTATTTTTCCCAATATAGAATCATATTATACCATTTATTACTTCTATAATATATTATTTCATATATCATATAGACCATTTTTAAGGTGAGTTAATATGAATAACATGGTTATTTTGTGCCATAATAAAATTGAGTTCAAATGTTATCACATTATATTATTTATCACAAAAAAATTATGTTTTTATAGATAATACCTATGGGAATCCAAAAAATAATGGAAATAGATATTTTCAATACTCCATAATAATGTTTCAAACAAATTTGAATACAATAAGCCCATATAAATAAGAAATGATCTATGATAATTCATTTAGTACTCTAAAAGATGTATCCAATAGTTTATAATGTGTTTTCCCATAAAAAATTATCATGGAGTAAAATATATTCCCCCTATCCTCTTGTTAATATTTTCAAAATAAATATAAAAGAATCCCTCCAAAAAAATTATATAAGGTGGGGTGGATGTTGGATTAATGGATACCATTTTGTTTTGAAATACATGACCACCATTAGGAAATATAATCCTCTTTTTTAGAACATAAAATTTTTCAAATAAATTTAATGGGGATCTCCCCACAATAAATGCATTGAAATGTGGTCTGTTTGAAAAAATGTTGTAAGGTTCTGGTTTATTGATCAGACCACAAAAAAAGTTTCAATCTAATTTTTACCAACCTAAACCCCTAAACATGTATTCTGTTGTTGAGTTATCAATCCAAGGTTAAGAATCTCTAATAATGCTACAATATTGAAATTTGGGATCACACATTGTCTAAAATTATAACCCCTAAATGTGTACGGTCACCCAATAATAATATAATATTAAAATCCCATTAGGTTGTGAACATGTTGAGATATAAATTTTCTTGAATATTTCACTTTTAGATATTACACAGATAGATCTAAAAGACAATTGTTCTAATCAAAATATTGAGTAGTTGAATGGGATTTAATATCGGTCATCTACTTTGTTCCTATATCCAAAATCATCTCCCATATATTGTGATGAGTTTTCTCATGGATACCATAATAATTTGATTATAGATGCAATTATTTACACATATCTTCAAATAATGGGATGAAATATCCAATAAATATCCTAGATTTCAATCCTAATTTCCATATGCTGAATATGGTTGGTATGTGTCTCCTATAACCATTATCTCACATGTTTCATGAGGAGTTCATTATATCTATATAACATGTATTTTGAAACCGAAACATCTTTTTTAAATTGACCATTCATTATAGTATAATAAAATATTCACAACATTTATGAAATAAAATATATAAAAACCATTTATCTTGCATGTTACCCACATTAATAAATTCACTCTATGATCTTTATCCACCACCATGTTCACTCAAGTAATCCTTGAGAATAATCAAAATCTCATGGGTAATAGGTTAATCTACATGATCCAAGATATCAACATTTAATATGATGTAAATCAAGGTAGATTTTTTATCATAAATTTTCAACATAATATGGAATAAATTAGGTAAAAAATTCACTTGGATGTTTTATAGGGAAACCATGAAACATGTAAAGGCTTGTGTCAATCAAGATAAGTAAACATAGTATTATCCCAAATGATAAAGGCATATAAATGATGAATGTATCAAATAAGTTTCTACAGTAACTCTTTCACTAATAGGTTTGTAATATACATGTTACAAGTAAGGAAATTTTTTTATAAACCTATATGGTAATTTCAATCCAATATTATAACATTTTTAATGATTTTACAACAATGGATTGAGGAAAACTTATGTCTATTTCCTAGAAAGAGTGAGGAAAAAAATTCATCATATGATTTTAAAGCTTAAGAATTATAATATTTTCATAACTTTTAATATTTCAAAGAGTTTTCATCCTATTCCATGATTAATCTATGTTCAGGATAATCCAAAAATATTGTTGGTGTTGAAAACATATGATTAAATATATCTATTTTAGTGAAAAATATATTATTGTAGTAATTTACATGGGTTGGGATATATTAACACTGATATACCAATGAAAATAGACTCTCCTAACTATATTGTTCTGTTAATTGATCCATTACCCTTATATGTATGGAAATATTTGACCAATACTCTAACTAGGTTTTATAAAAAGAAATTAAAAATCATTTATTCCAGAGTATTGTAATGATTTATATTCAATTCATTAAGAATAAATCCAATTATATAGGATGAAATTTTTTCACTGAAAATTTTATATTTTTACTAATTGTGATATTAAATTTATTATGTTCCATGAAAATAAAATACTTGTAAGATATCATCCTAGGTGATGATTCTTATGCATGTGAGAAAAACATTTTTCTATACAATACATGTTAGTGTGAATGCCCCCAATAATTACAACTATAAATTACAAAAAATATTGTGTGTTTTCTAACAGTTGTTCTTCTGGGGACTATGATAAATATAAATTATTGGAATATGAAAATGGTTGGAACTAATAATCACTACAACTTCTATATCATCAGCATCAATTTGATCCATTTTGGTGCTTCTATCATAAGAAATGATTTGGCGTTATCTATTTAATCATTTCCCCACCAAATTAAGTCAAGATGCCTAAAAATATCCACAATGAACCAATAGTTAGGGATCATAAACCTTATATTCTTTTGGATACATAAATAATCCATTTATATAAACTATGAATGTTTTAATAGAATTCCACATACTATAACATGCCTCCTTAGAGGATGAATCCAATTTTCCTATATACATGAACTAGAACATACATAACAAAAAAAAGTGATTCACCATAGACCATAAAAAATATAAATATTAACCACTCTCACTATAATAATAATAAAAAACAAGACTATTATTCCTATAATAATCAAATTTTTACATGATACACCAAATAGGAAATTTTTTACATTTTCAAATATGTTCCCATATAATGTTTTTGCTATGTAAAACATTTAGTTCAATATTCTCAAACCCCAATACATAAGAAGATCTTCCTCCAATTTTAAAATATTTTCTTTCTAATGAAAACCATGTATATTAATTTTTAATGTGAATGGTTCACTTTGGTTAGAATTAACATATTATATACTGTGGATAAGAAGCATTTCACTTGTCTAGATTTCCATTTCAAATTAGTATATATGCACTTTATTACATATTATACCTTATAGAATGATGTGTACATTGGGTCATCTATGAGCATGTTATCAAAATTTCATTATAACTAGAAATAGTTCATAAATATATATCAACGTAATATACACAATTTCCTCATGCCAAGAATCTATGATGAATAAACTATCATTAACATATCAGCTCATAAGGCCTTAATAGCATCCATTTTATTTGGAAAAAACTATTGAATTCCCATTCCACTAAGGAATTATCTATGATAACTAGATATACATGATCAATCTTTTTAAATGAATCATCTACCCCTCTTGATCAACTAATCATTTTATTTAGGGGATATGGTATTTAATTAATGATGTTCCACATATTATCCTCCCTAATATGTAGGACCATCATTGTTTAAACAATAATGTAATATATTGAAAATGAGGTTACCTATATATAAAAAGAGTATTGATGATTCACCGACACAAAAAAATCATCCAAATTTCAATTTTCTTTTATTTAACTACCCAAACATTTAATAAGTTTACCATGTCCAAATATTTGGACAAAGTCCTAATAATATCACTAATATGACTTAATAATTCAACATTTCTTATACTATTTATTATTACCCATGTAACATGAAATGCATACATGTTTTTAACTACAAAAATATTTTGGATTATTTCAATTTATCTTTTATCCAAGTGAAACCCTAATTGGAATTGATCACCCCTAGATAATCCTTACATAAAATTGTTTCTAGGATCCTTTTGTCTTAAAATTAATAATTAATGAAAATAAACTACATTGAAAAGATCCTAGTCATAATACTTTAAACTAAGGGTATAATGGGATTACATGCACAACTATAAAATTAAATTTAATTTTCATGGTTGCATGAACATAAAAGTAACAATAAAGGTATTTTTCGTAGAGCATTAAAAGTAATGTTGTACCTTTTAAATGGAAAACACCAGATGTGGTTTGATTCAGTATTATAAATTCATGGGAATTCAATCTTATTATTTCAATATATAACCTAAAACACACAATATATCCCATAAACCATTTATAAATTTTTAAATAGTATTCATTTCTAGAAAATCCTATAATCCTTTCATGAAATTATGGAACTCTATCATACCCTTTATATTATATATTCACTTATAAGAGAACCATAAAGAAATCCCCACTTGTGATTGTACATGAAAAATCAATTAATTATTATTCTAAATTCAATATCCCAAACATATAGGGATTAACCAAAATATCTTATACTTCCATTTAAATGATATAATATGTCAAACCACTTGTAATGATCCTATAACCTACATATTCACATTAGTGAAATGATAATATATCACATGGTTGGAAATGACAAAGTATACCCTTAGTCTCTCTAGTGGTGAGGCCATTGATTCAAAAACTATTATGGATGGTTTTAAATACTGTATTTAGCATATATATGGATTCAATATATAGAATCATAACACATATACTTGTTCTAGTGCAATAATTAGAAGAATCTCATTCCTTATGTATGAAATTGTTAACATTAACAAAAGTGTTAACATAATTAGTTGACAAACCATTCCCTTTTGTATTGGGTATTCACTATCACTATGATGGTGATAGTTGTAAAGAGATAGGTATTATAATCATAATGGATTTAATAATAAAAATATTATGCCTAAAAATAGTCAAAACTATACAATATGCTCTTATGGGATATATCATCACCTCCCGTACTCTCCATTTTGGTTCATGATATTCAATGAATTTTTTTTTAAAAAAATCGACACCCAAAATTAAAAATATAATCAATGTCAATAGAAGTGATTATTTTTTTAAAATATTGAATCCATGAAATTAAAATCTAGATATTAACAAACTCTCTGATATAACTCTTTTATCAAAAAAAATCATCACTATCCACCCATAGTCTTTGATGAAACTAAGTTTGATCCATTAAAAACAACTCCAAAACACCATGGGGTGGAAATGAGGGTAGTGATTATATATCTCAAAAACATGTACTTAATATCCACCTATGAACATCAAGCACAACTAAAATTTAATGTGAAAATCATTCATCCATATACAATATTTATTCCAAGATATAATAAATCATTAAAAATTTAAAATACAAGAATTTTGTACAAAATATATGAATCATATGATAGATAAAACTATGAAAAAATTTAGAAAATTAGAATATAATAATAAAACCCAAACCACAATTATACTGCTATGCTATATGAAATAATCACTAGAAAAAATATCATAATATTGGTATTAGTTATCATACAAAATCTTCTAGAAATAGATATTATAAAATCCTAAAAATTTATATGTGAATGTAGGAGTTATTACATACAAATAATTATTAATTCATTCCCATTAAAAGAAATTATCATGAAATATCATTCATGAATAATGATGAAATAGTATGAATATTAAAAATAATCGAGTGAGCTAATTGTATTCCCCACATAATGGTCAACATGGTCATTATTTATATTAATGTTTTATCTGAAATATTATAATATTATACTGTGAATTAATAACAATTCAATGGTCATACAAACTATAAACATATTTATTATATGTATGTAACAATCACACTAAAAATAATATATTAATTATTATCCCAACAAGTCATTACCTTAAACCCATTCAGCAGTCCCAAAGAATCATATTATAATAAAATCAATGTCATTCCATCATATTTTTTACTAATTTGACAATAATGAAATATCATAATGTATTCCATACACATATATCAATTATTTTATGATAGAAATTTTATGTTCTACTCAAATATATTTATATTTCATTGTTTACCCTACGTCATAGAATACAGAACTATGACTACTATTTTCCAGTCCAACCATCCCTATGACTATGTGTTGTTTCTGATAAAAAACCTCAAGTAGTTGTTGGGTATCAATAAGTGCTCCCAAAAAAATAAATTAGAAATAAAAATAATAAATAAAATATATTCTATCATGTAAAATCATTCTAAATTTTATACTCTTACTTGAATCAGTCTTTTTACTCACTCATGATGATATATATAAGAACTGTTAATCCAATAGTATGGGTAAAACCATTGTGGAAATATCAATTCAATCCTAAGTGTTATCAAATAAAATATAAATTTTATTTTTTATACTCCTATGATATGTTTAGTCTATTAACAATACACTCACTCACATCAAGTGTGATACTCTTATATCATATAATGAATAACCATCCAAAACAACCATATATAAGTAAATGTAAATTATCATCTAAATTATTTCACAAGAAATATATCATAATAATCTAACCCTGCACATATATAATAATATAGTATTATAATGTATAACCAATATATAAAAAACACCACCATCGATAGGTAGTTCAATATAACCACTACATATTGTATAAAGGAGTTTAATTTAGTTTCAATGATTCTACAACTCAGGTCATCATGATCATCCATGAAATTTTTATCATATAAAAAAATTTATTGTTATAAAAACTATCAATGGTTTATTATCTTCACCATCAATACTGAGTCATCATCATCCACATCAGGAAATATTCATAAAAATTATAACATTTTTGTCATTATATTGATCATAATTGTCAATGTATTCTTTTTGAAGTCATCGTCTACCATCTCATACTCCATTGGATCACAATCATGTTATAAAACACATTCTAGTAATCAATTATAGTCATGATATTTTACATCATCCTTCATCCTTATTTAATGATAAACCATGGATCAACTATTTTTCATCATGTTTCATAATAGATTACATATTAAAATCTCTAAAAGAGGTAAAATAATGCATCATCCTTCATACATTTCAGAAAATATCACCACATACATTATACTATATAAAACATAGATTGAAGATTAATTTATTTTGTTATAATTCAAACTATCATAAAAACTAACATTTTATCTCCTTATGGATCATAAATGGTCATCATATTCCTTTCATTTTTTCCATGTTCTGACAGAATTTTCCTATAAAATATTGTATTCTATATCATATTTCTATAAATTACATGTATATCCATCTCGAAAGATATAAATTAATGTTTTCATTAATTTATGTGCTCCAAATGAAAAAATAAATTTACTAAACATGTTATACCAAGAAAAATGGTTTAATATTAGGCAACATCATAAAAATTTACATGGTATGTGATAATTTCATTCAGAAACCCACTATGTTATTAATTATCAAAGTACCCCGATCAAATAACTTGAATTCATTAAAAGAAAAAATACAATGTTATGTACTCATAATAAAATTATTTCACCTATTCATTTCATGAAATTTATAATCTACGATCAAATATGAATTATTTATCTATCAATTTGAAAATTTTAAAATAATTATAATATGTATTTTAATTTTTATGATTATTATTATAATTAATGATATTGATGTATTAATATAGAATTTTTAGGAGTGATGATATATGTTATTTTACAAAGGTGATTGTTAAAATTTAATTTTTTTATTTTTCCTTATAATATAGATTCATAGGTTATATGTGATCAAAACTATAAGGTCAAAATCCAATAATTAGTATCGTAACATTCACTGAGTAGTAAACTGATACAAAAAATTACAAGTAACTTTTGTTTTGGGTTTACATTATTTGTGTCTTTATATATATAATGATCAATGATTATCAATACCTTTTTTTCAAGAATATATAAATGAAGGATTTTATGAGGACATTTTTTATAAATCAATCAATTATTGCATTCTATGGAAGTAATGTTACTAAATTTGTAGTATCTAAAACTGAAATTAACTCAAATTTCGGGATCCAATGACTGAAGATTAATTCCCAAATGTAAGGGATATTTTTATCTTGTTTTTAATCACTGAGGAATTCATCTTTTTCATAGAGTTTCATGTTCAATAATCAAATCTTATGGGGTTTTATTAACTTTTCATGGGATTCAATTTTAATCATCGTTATAAGTAGAAAATGAATAATTATATTTTTTTTAAGTTTCATTTTACTTAATGATTGTGTTGTAACCCAAAAAACAAAAATTAAATTACATAATTCATTATAGAACCTCCCATTATAACTAATAATACAATTGAAAAAAAAAGATTGGATGATATTCATGGGAGCTATTAGATGTGGATATATAAGAAACAATATATAGAAGTGTTATGTATCTAATATAATTTGATAAAATAATGATCAAATATAATATAAATTCATCCATTAATTTTTAATGCATGTTATTATTATGTGTAATAAGTTTACATAATGTATGATTATTCAGAAATCGAAACACAATTAATTAGCACTTTCCACTTCATGGGAAGCAAGGAAATTTATTTAAAATAAATTATAAAATAGGAGGATCCCAATATTAAGGAAATATTATATGGCCTAAGAGAATTATAGATACAATATAGATGTCAAAAAAACTAAATTAAAAGAATGATATGATGAATTTTTCAATATTGGGGATGCGTTAATATTATTTAAAATTACATATATGGGAATGTAACCTGAAAATAATGCACTCTATTATTGTAATATGGATGTAGATTGTATAAATTGAGTGATTTTTATGATGATAAAACCATATAGGTGTAAGATATTAATCAAATGCATATATAATAAATGGAAAAAACCACAAAAAAGAGATCCATGTACCAATCATACAATCTAAGGAAGGATAACAAAGTGGATGATAAGCTACCTACAAAAGAGGGAGTATAGTACCTACTAATGGGTACCATGTGTAGTGAAATCTAAAAAATACAATACACATGGAAGGAAATACTTTATTTATAAAATAGATCGTTATTTCCCCATCATCTCAGAATGATATGAAGACAGGGTACAAGGGACAAATTAGTAATAAGAAGTTGTGTTTTGTTTGAAGGATTACAATATTCATATTTTATAAAATAATAATGCACTATTTTGTAAATGGTATAGATTTATTTCATATACAAAATTAGTTGGATAAAAAATTTTATTTTTACCATTAATCATTGTCTGGTATGGATTAATGATATGTTGAATCATTATATTATATATAATGGTTTAATCATCAGGACCTTAGGATATAATATTATAGGGAATAATCATCACACTATTGTATTGTAAACATAATGTGAACTTAGGTTTATTAAATTGTCCAGAATTACAATTAAACGTATAATTTGTAAAATTCTGGCTTGGTATATCATCATTGATTGTTAAAGAAGCTATTAAATATTCTTTTAATCCATTATTATTATCAATGTTGTATATCACATTGGATATAAATTTGAAACTTCAGTCAATTTTTCCATAGCCCATGGATGATCATAAAGGACAATGACATAATCATGACCATGCAAGAAAAACTTATAAGGAATGATTTTTCAATTAATAGTAGCTAATTCATGGTTTAATATAAATAAATTATTATTTTATGTTTCTATAAATTATTATCAATAATCCTTGTATAAAATATGTTTTTTACTATGTTTTAGAAATAAATATTATTTGGAGTATTGTAATCATTGATGGTATGGAATATTGATTTGATGGAAAATGAAGAACACAAATAAATAATATTTATGATCCTAAATATATTTTTATTATCATTTATAATGAAAATTAAAGTTTCAAAATTTCTTTTTGATTCACCAATTATTGGGTGAAGGATCCATATGTAAAAAATATTTTCAATGATCTCTGTCAATCATTAAATGATCCAGTGACCATTATGAATATGTATCAAAACTATATAATAGGATACATAAGAATAAATGTTATATTAAATACAGTTTCAGTAATATTTAGGGGGAGATTAATGATTATGTAAAATAGTGAATTAGTTTAAATAATTTCCATGTGTATGTTTTCGATCTTCAAATATTTAATTAATAATTTGATTTGTCCTCTTTGTTGAATAAAAAACATTATTAAAAAAATAATAAAAAACAAAAAAATCATGTTTAATTACTTATAAGAATGGTAAAGAGATACTTATTCATTTAACATTCTATAGAATAGTGTAATATTTTTTCTCCCATTCAATAATACAACAATTTAAATAAATTTATTTTTTGGATAAAATAGATGAAGGGGCACATTATCAGATAAAATAATACGATATTCAACAGAAACAAAAATAATAAATTTTGTGGCATGTTGTATTTTATCCATGTTATGATTGATGCTTTGGATAGTTTCATGCACAATAATATTAATAGACTAGAATAGAAAAATGAAGTAGTGTTTTCTTCCAATAATATTGACTTCTCATAGGCCACAAGGGTTCACCCATAGTTTCTACCAAAATTAAAAGATCCTTTTCAGTTTTATTTTTTAAAATGACTTATATATTCATATAAATTATATTCCCCAAAAAATATATAATTACTAGTCTCCTTAACTACAACCTAAAGAAAAACCTCTCAAATATTTTAACATCACAAGACAGATTTCACTAGTAAATAGTTTAAATACAAATTTGAGAAAATTCTGGAACATAGGAATAATTTAATCATGGATATGGTTTTTTCAATCAATAAGATTAGATATTTATAGGGTGTAAAAATCAAATAAATTTATATAAAAAACATTTAATTCACAAATATGAAAAATAAATTTAGTAATAATGGTATATTTTATCTCACAATGCATTTTAGTAAAGAATTTTGTATAAAATTAATTACAGAATAATGTCGTATATAATTCATAGGATCAATTTAAATGACATGTAATTGGATGGTTAAAAAATTATTTAATTCTTTAATGGAATACGTTTTCGTATATTTTACTATATTTATGATTCACCATCTCTTGTGTGGTCAAATATTGTGTCCAACTTACAAATATTATATTTATATTTACTTAATATCATCTTATTATATCCTCTAAAAAATGATTGATTTAGGACTGATAAAACCAATCCAAAATAGGTGATGATTGAAATCTCATTCACACTTACTTTAAATTATTGATACTATTAAATTCGATCAAAGGGAAATTAAAAATCACGAATCCATCAATGTGATTTTCGATTATTGTAGAAATATTTCTAGGAATTAATTTAACTAAGAAAAATATCTATGAATTTTCAACAATAATTTTAATAGAAAAAAACACTCAAATAGAGTCATTTTAATATCAGTTTTGGACATTATCAAATAAAATATTTTAGAATAATTTTGTTTTATAGAAGGTCTAATATTTTTTACTATATCAAAATTTTCGACCACATCAATTGATATCTATTATCCCATAAATGAAAAACATTGTCCCATTTTGGTATGACTCATCTTTTAGGTGTATTTTCATTCTAAAATTTATCCACTACAATATGTTTTAAAATTTTAATCATTAAATTATAAATATATTTAATCTTATAGATATAAATTTTTCATGAATGGGAGAATATTTGAGAACAAACTTATCACACTATGATGTACCACCTTCTATACCCTAAATAGAATGGGGTTTGGGAATCATGAATTAAGACTCAATCAGTGATTACCTCCAAGAAAAATTAATATAAGGATTATTATATGTCAAATATAAAGGTAATTATTTTCATAAATTTTGTATTATTAAAATATTCAAATCTATGAAAATGAACCATATATTCTCATCAATTAATTCATGACTCTAAATAGTAATTTACTTCTATCAGAAATAATACCAGCTGTATTACATCTTTTAATTAAACTAAATAATTTTATTGTTTTATATATCTTGGTTTTTTCTTGGAAAATGGAATATAAGGTAATATCTTGGACCGAAATGTAAATATATGGGATAAAATTACATCTTATAAAGATTAATTCTGATTAAAATTATGAAATTTGTTTTATATAATTATCCTATTTTATAAAATGAATATGTAATTCTAGGACTAATATTGGAATTGGAACCCCACCTCCATGTTCTATAATCAATTAATAATGGGTAAAATAAATATAATAACTAAATTGATTATCAAATTCGAAATAAAACCCTGGATTTATCCTTTTATAAATTATTCTCTTTATCGTTGTACTTATTAAAAACTACCAATTGATTACTACTTTTGAAAAGTAGTTATTACTTATATCCCATTTGGGCCTACTACTAAACGAGGGGTGATTCTTGTGAGAGTTTTTTTCATTAATTAATTTTTAAAAATAGGTTTGAATACATTTCATAAATTTATTTATACATGGGATTTTTGGAGGTACATGAATATTAGTCCTAGTTATCAGATGACAAATCCTACCAGTACTTACATATTTTGAGAAATCCATTATGGTTATTATTATTGAAGGTTTCCATTTTATTGGTGAAATTTATCCTATCAATGATTAATAATTTTGAATTTAGATTATAGATGGTCATAATAAGATTCATCTGTAATATAATATCCTATATGACATTGTGTCCCATTTTGTTGGTAATTCAATCCAATAACATTCAGTCTTTTAGAGGCTGCGAATTCATGGAAAATACAGATCATATAATGGATATTCTTCTATTATTTAAGAAATCAATGTAATATATCTATTAAAATTAACATAAGAAAATTAAATAATGGTATGACATGACCAGTAAGATATAGAGGCATATTTAGTTTTTAAAAACTGGTATCACTATCATGATTTTTTAATGACATCATTCAACAATATTCATCTGATGCTAGGATGGAGGGTTTCATCATGGTGGCTTAAATTAAAATGTATAAAAATTATTGAAATATCTAGTTTGATGAAAACACTAACTACATATTATATTCTATCATGTATATCATTTCATCTCGTTTATGGTAACAGCATTTTGATTTAAACGAGATTATGAATATCTATGAGTATATGGAGTTTTGTGGGTCATATTAATACATTATTGGGTATATAGTTTATGAAATAATGGCCACTATGGAAGTATATATAGTGGTTTATACACTATATTCTAATTCCACTTGAAAATTTGAGGTGGTTTTCAACCTTGAAATAGTAAAAATACATTATTTAATTTTCTGTAAAATTATATTCCATATATATTTTGGAGAATTGGTATATATAAAATTTATATGAAATGAAAACAGTACATCAATTTGTTAATTTTAGTGAAATACTCAAAAATATATTTCACAATCAATAAATGGATAGGACACCGTAAGGATTACATAAATAATTTGTGATCCATAAATTCAGGTAATAGAATTTGTATGATAAAAATTCATAACATATGAGTCAAATAACATAAAACGATATCATAAAATTCAAGGATCTTAAATAATGAAATGAAAAAATTTCTGAAAAAAAATTATTTATATGTTCCTGGATGAATAGTAATGTGGAAACATAGAAAAGTGAAATAATAATAAGTCAAGTATCACTATAAAGGAAACATAATGTTGTGAAAATATTCCCACTGTGTTATTGGTTTACATCCAAATCTGATAAATATCATCTCATTGGGTATAAAAAGTACACAATGTAATTGAGTTCTATATGGGAGAATTTATAATAACATGTACATGTTTAATTTTTTCAAAAATGGAATAACAAATTAGGTGATATACATAGGTATTACCATTGAATGAAATAGGTTTCATAGCCATGTCTTTTAGAACAAAAAAATTCCATCTCAAAATGGATTACATGGAAATGGTAAGAAAGAATTGTTTTTAAATTTATGTGGGATTAGTGAATTATAGGTTCAAATTTTAATGTCCATGATATGGGGTTATATAAAAACATTATAAAATTGGTTTATCTAATAGAATATATAAGAAATAATTTATGAAAAATGGTCATGATAATTTGAAGTGATTGAGATACTAAAATCGTCTTTTAAACCCAAAATCAATAAATTTATTTATATATATATATATATAAATGAAATATTGTTTTTTGGAATTAGGGATTTTTAAAATTGTTACATTGACAGACAAATGAATTGGACAACTAAAAAATAGAAATTCCCTTTTATTAAGTTGTTCTTATGAAATTAAATTTTAATGCAGACATCTAAAACATGTATTTACTCACCATTAATGATTGAAATTAACAATTTATATATGTGTTTCCATATATATAAAATATAAGAGTACTAAATTAGAATAATAGAGAGTTAAATTGGTGTCTATAGAGAAAGAAAACACCAATTATAAATAGGTTGGTTTATATATATATATTAATTTTTTTGAATGCTGGGACTGAAGAAAAATTTTGTTGTTAGAGAAATACAAATACCTTTTTTAACTAGGTAGAGGGAGACCTATTACATAGCCAGAAGGCCCAGTGGCCTTGTTTCCCATTACATAGCCCGTAGGCCCAAATTTTTGGCCGAAGACCCATTCTATGAAGAGTAACCTGGCCGCTACAGTACCCACCAATGCTACAGTGTCCTACCATCGCAACAATATCTTGATGCCGCTTCAGTACCTGTTGTTCTACAGTACCACCACTACTACAGTACCACTATATTTCTGCTACATTACCAACACCCAGTGGGTTTTGAACATCCATTTTCAAGTAAGATTATGGGGTTATTACGATTAAGCCAAACCCAAACTACATTGTTGGTTTAGATAGATTCTTTACATTACCCCTAGATTCTCTCGACCCTTTCACATAACCTTACACAAATACAAATTATATTTTTTAATGAAATTATTGATAAAAATATTTAAAAATATGTATTTTATTATTAATATTTTTTTTTAGAATCATTAATAGATATTTTTTTCCTTTTTTGATATTTCAAAATTCAATTATGTCATGAATCCACAGTCACATTAGTTGTTGGTGATTATGTGATATCGTTATGAAATGGTAATCTTAATCTATAATTATTTTGGTATAATGGAAAATTGTATCCATTAGACCTAAATTTTATTAATAACAAATATTATTCACTAGTAATAAATATTTATTCTATAAAATTGATCTACACAAAATATTAAGGTTGGTTTCCCTATTTTATGAACTTATTGAACATACTTTAATATTGTTACTATATATATTGTATGATATCATACTTCAAATTATGTATGTCAATATTTTATTCATGGTTAAAATCTAATTAGTTCTTTAATGATTTGTTTCCCGAGATTATGAGTGTTCTCGAGGGAATCTTGGGGGTATGGGGAATGAATAAAGGGGGAAAATGGAAATCCAGGTCATATTGCATTGTTAGTAAAATGTAAGTAGTTATTGTGTTCTCTGGCTATTCTTTCTTGGATGATGGGTGCATGGTTGGTATAATAATGTATGAGGGGAATTGAAACCATGCTTCCTTAGAGAGATCCATTGTATATGGGTAGCACAATGTTTTTTAAAATCTTTAGGTTTCCCAAGAGACCATTCATCCAAGATATCTATTTGAAGAATGGTAGTTCACAGTTCATGCATGGTATGTCCAACCAAGTGGAAAAAATGTGTACCTCACTAAAAATGGTAATTTTCAATTTTCCCCATTGTTTTTGTTTGTTTTATTACCTAATTTGCCCCTAATTTTCTCTTACAGGTTCCAATGGGGATAAACCCTTAGTCTCTAAATTCCCAAGGATTGTTCTCGATTGTTTTTAATCCATTCAAAGTGTCACTGGATGAGGATAATAGATATGGGTGTTTCTAAAACTCATTATCCTTCATATTTATGGAACAGGTCTTATTGGACTATTTTTCTTTTTATGAATCTCCAAACCCATATTCTTTCAACATTTTCAAGGTTAGTTATTTAAATGTGTATTGTATCTGAATCAAATTCCATTGTTATGCAATCAATCATTATGGAATTGAGGTAGGATTTCTCTAGGTCATTTCTCAAAGTATAGTTGTCAAATTTATGTGTATTTGGTCATGTTCTTGTTCTATTGTGATTTTATTTTGGTTTTACATGGTCAAAATGATTAATTGATTCGTTAATAGACCAATTAATCCTCTTATGATCCTCAGAGATACATTGAGAATTATTACACCTGGTTAAGGGCCACCCATTGGGTATTCTACTTTCATGAACCTGGAATTTAGTGTCTAAGAGTATAATTGAATTTTTATGAGATCTATCCCATTATAATTATGTTGACATGTCATCTTGAGTTACGAAATAGAATGAATTGAATTTTTTTATAGTAGTTTACATCGAATAATTTAGTGTTTGATGAATGATAAATGTGTAAATGGATTTAGAGATGTAAATTGGAAATGTATATTAAAATATATTAAGAATCAAAAATAGAATATGTGTTATTAAATTATTAATTTAAAATTTTTGTGTGTGATAAATAGTGGTTTAGGGGATGTAAATGGTGAGTGTGTTAAATGGAAAATAGTATGTAAATTGTTAATATGTTCTACATGTGATCATTTGAACATGGTATATTTTTTAATGGATAAAGATGAATGTGAACAACGATTTATGGTTTGGGAGGTATAGAACATGAGGCTCAATATCCATGGATCGGGTTGGGTAGAGGTTATAAACCCCTACCTCATATAATGTAGGGTTTATGGAGTTGAAATTAGGCTTTATTTTCGTAACAAAATCATGGGATATGACTACTTGGAATGAAGCACAATTGTCAGTTTTATGTATTTTTTATAATATTTTATTTAGTGAGTAATGGAACGTGATCTTTCCCAAATTGTGTGGAGTTTATTTGAACACAAGAGAATGAATTATATTTAATTAAAATGTTTAACCTGTGTAAAAAAATTAAATTGGAAAAAGTTAATATTATTAACCAATAATAGAAGGTTTTACTATCTACTAATATTTTTATTCTTTTTCAACAAGTTTACAATATATTTTCAAGAAGAATAATGTGTAGACATCATTGGTCATGGCCTACTAAGCTGTACTCACATCCTAATCGATCATACATTGGGTTCCCATGTAGGATTCATGGTAGTAGGTAATGAAAATTGAATGGGACCTGTGTCAGCACTAGGAAAAAACATGGCATAAACAATTCATGTATTTATCAGTTCTATAACAATATGCTAATAAATTTATCGTTTTATCAGTACATCTATTTTAGCACGGATAAATGAAAACCTTTATTAGGGCATTATTTTTATTGCTCACAATGGTATTCTTTATCGGTTCATTATTTTAAGCACTAATAAATGGTATTCATTATCAGCTCATTATTTTCTGTGATGAAAAAGGGTATCAATTTATTTCTCATAAAGGGTATCTAATATCTTTGATTTACTATTATAGGTGATTAATATTTTTATAAATAAAATGAAATAACAAAATACATAAAAAACAAATTTTATATAAAATATTAAATCATTTATTAATTAAGTAATAATTGAAAAATATATACAGATTGATTATGCATTATTAAATATTAGAAATTTTATTAATTAGATAATTATCATAAATAATGTTATTAAATTATATATATAAAATATATAGATATATATTACCATATATAAAAAATATTTATATATTAAAAAATATTTATGCACTTTACATTAAATAGTAATTCTTTTATTGAATAATGGTTCATAATTTAAAATTAATATGACGTAAAAATATTGACTACAATTTTGTAGTACATTATATATAATTGAATTTAGTTAGATTTTTAAATTTAATATAGTTAAAATGTCTCTTATATACATTTTTCAAATATGTAATTATTTCATTTTTAAACATAAAGCATAGACAAAAAACATTCCATTTTTTCAATATTTTTATAGTGTAATTATTCAAAAAAATTTCAATTTTAGTCAATTTTAATATATATGCAAACACAAAAAAAAAGATATTCATTAATATTGTTAAAAATTTAATTGTAAAAATTTATTTAAAAAAAATATTTTTATAAATGTATAGTCACTATATTTATGAAATTATATATTTATAATAATAAATAAATAAATATTTTGTTAAAGTATTTATATAATTATAAATAAATAATAATTTATATTTTAAAAATTATTAAATTTATAATATAGTTATTTAGCGATTGAAAATAATCACTATATATATATATATTATATATATATAATTATATAAAATTATAATGATATAAATAATATTTTTTAAGATATATTTATAATTACAAAATAATAATATTAAAATTATAAAAATATATTTTAAATGGAATATATTAAGTATATTGATATTTATTATTTATATATAAATTATTACATTTTTTATTTATATTTTTAATTATAAATCCACTAACATTGCTTTAGTAATAAGTGTGGATAAAAGAATATTTATCAAAAAAATTTCCACATAAATAATTTGTAGGATTTATCAAAGCAAAAAAAATCATGGATAATGTGACAATTTATTAGTTCTCTAATTAAGACTGATAAAAATTGGTTTTCTTAATTATTATTTGCAAGAGATAACAATAGTGTCCTGGTATGTTTCAAAAATCATATCCATTTACAAACTCATCATGATATCATGTGATTTCTGCAGAATCCACTTGCTACTGATGCTCCTCTATATTGAATCGAATCTCAAATCACACCACATGACTATTGTTGACGCCCCAGTTTTATGAACATCTCGGTTGACATCCACTTTTCTATTATGTCTGCGATGTGGGTGGGGTTTCACATCAAATTTTGGAACTTTCTTCGCTTGAGTTGGGTGGTTCCATGCCCTAAAAATATAGATATCATAATTTTTTCACATGGTTAATTTTCTCTTTATCTATATTTTATTTTTGGGGTGCGAACACGATTTGGAAATTCTTTGTCATTCTTTTTTTTAAAATAAAATTTCTAAAGAGAAATTAGTATGTTTTTATAAAGGCCTTATTGTGAAAAATTAGTTGATGTGTTCTATTAAAAGTTTGAGTATTGAAAAATCTGTTTTTGTGGGTGAGTAATGTGTACATGTTTTGAATAACTATTTTTGATGGGAAATAGATCAATTTGACATGTAATCATTATTTTGTTCTTTTGTGTATGAGTTGGGAAGAGTTTAAATAATTATGAATTTGTTTTAGAAGTAATATTTTGGATTTGTAAATGGTTTATTAAAATGTGTGGCTGATGATCAATAAGTCTTCAAATTGTTTGGTTTGATATATTTTGGCATTGTTTTTTGTAATTTAAAATATCTATGTTGTGTGTGTGTGTTTTAGTGGGGTTTTCCATGGAATGGTTTTTTGCGTTTTTTGAAAAGTGAAAATCATTTTTTAAATATGTATAAATTTGGATTTTTTTGGATGTGTGTTACTAAAATAAAATGACATGCTTTTCCATGATGAACATTTTGTTTAGTTTTTTTATGTGAATTGTTAGTTGTTTTGAAGTATGGAAAACAAGATTTGAAAATGATTTTTGGTTGTGTACAAATTTTTTATAAAATGGACTTGTTGTGGAATTAGATGAAAATGGTGTTACCTTAGGGGTTGTTAATCGATAGTGTTCAATAAATTATTTAATATAAATATTAAATAGTGTTGAAAATTATGTTCAATGCGGTTGTGTGGGGTTATTAATTTTAAAAGTAGCATTTTCATGTGGACATGAGTGTGTTTCTGATGTAAATCCTTACATTGCCTGGATGGGTTATTTTTTAAAACATTTTTAATGAATTATTAACATTCATTATAGGTGATAATCATGTTTATGAATTTATTTATTGTGTTTATGTTTTCAAATGGGTTTTTAGTGTGCATTTAGTCGCATACAATTTGAACATTGTTTCGGAGGACTTATATGTGTAAATATGCAGTGATAGTGACATGTGAATTTGAAAATTGATTGAGCACAAAAAATGTGAATCAGGGTTAAGTGGGTAACATGATTATGCTATGTTAGGGGATCTTGATGTTTATAAAGTAAAATTATTTTCCATATAAATAATATATTGTTTCATATTAATTTTTATTTCATTTATTTTTAGTATTACTCATATAATTATTGTTTTCTTGTGTAGGAGTATTTTTTTGAGTTGGGGTGCTCTATCCAATATTCATGCTTCTTCTCCATTAAAATATTTTCACCCATGATGTGGTGCATTTATCACATTCATTCATGTTACCCCAATTACTTTATATTAAGAGAAATGACACTATATCTACTAAATCACCGAGGTAATCATTATTTTTTCACAATAAAATTATTTTCCATATAATTAATGAATCGTTTCATATTTTGGATTAAGTCATTTATTTTTAGTATTACACACACAATAATTTTTTTTTCATATAACGGTGTATTCTTTTCTTCAAGTTGGGGTCCTCTTTCAATCTTTCATGATCCTTCTCCCTTACAATATTTTCATCCATGAAGTAGTGAACCTATAATTTTCATTGAAATTACCTCCACTTCAATTTTAAGAAGATAAATAACACATCCTCTTCTCAATCATATATATAATCTTTATGTTTACAAAATAAAATCATTTTCCACAGAATTAATTTATTATTTTATTTTTATATTTAATTCTTTACTTTTTTTATTACTCATATAATAATTTTTTTTCTAAAAGTGGATTATTTTCTTTGATTTGGGGTATTTTCCAATGTTTTAGGAATTTTATACATTAAATTATTTTCACCCATGAAATGGTACATTTATACCTTACTTTTAAATAATGTCCACATTCTTTTTCTGGAAGAGAAACTACGCTGCCTATACTCAATTATAGAGGTAATCATAATGATTTTAATGTAAAATTTCTGTCCATATAATTAATTTATAGATTCATATTTATGTTTAATTTATTTCTTCTTATTAATACATACATAATAAATTTTTCTTATAAATGATGATTATTCTGTTCGAGTTGATGTGGTATGGTTGAAGCTTCAAATGAAGTGACTTTTTGATAGACTGAGAAAGCGAGTGGAATTTGTTGTAACATTGACAGTAAATATTGTTATTGAATGTGTGTAATAATTTTTATTTATGTAAATGTATAGAATAATATTTTAAATTTCTATAATATAGACTATTTTTTAGTCATAGGGTAGTAAATTTATTTCATATGAATTATTTATTATGATAGGTTTTTGTTGATATATCTATCACGTTTCTGGTTAATTTAGTGATTCTTTTGGTACGGTGTTTTGTAATAGCACACTACAGTGGTGATGCAATCTGAAGTTACAACATACTACAATATGTCCTTTTATCCATGCTTTCAATATCGTACAAAATTTCCTTGATTTTCTAGCAATGATAAAGAACTTTTTTATAAATGTTAATGTCATGTTTTTTATTAGTGTATATTAATGATTTCGGTAAGGTAAGTGAATGGAAGTGGGATATGGACATGGATTTAGGACTAGTCTTGGGGATTCTTCTAGTTTTCTCTATTATGGGTTTCTCTACACATAGAATTGTAAGACATGACAGTACATGTTTACAATTTAGTGGCCGAATTATACCTAGGTTTGAGAACTTTATTGTGATGAGCATTATTTGATTACTTTTTTTCTTTAGATTATGTATTATAAGTAGTGGATTACTATTATCTATAGTGTTAGTCAACCCAAATTCTCTATTTGACATTCAATGTTAGTAGGCAGCCTTATAGAGGATAGGTTTCTTCCTAATAATGTATAGAAATATTTTTGAATATTATACGAGATCTAGGTGTTGAGGTGGCTTGTGATTCTAAGGTCAGTGTTAATAGAATTAATTATATGAAAATATTTAATATATTTAATATCACACACTTGTAGTTAATAATAGAAAACTAGATAAATCTATAATGGTGGATTTGATCTATAATTCGACCCAACAGTTCTGTCTAGAATGTGGCGGTTACCTGATGCATGAAATAATATGAATTAGCATGGGAAGAATTAAATCATATCTCGTTGGAAGAATGTTTTATGTGAATTAATTAATTATAAAAGCCCTAAAATAATTTGATTCTGTAAATTTATATTTTTCCGAATATCTCCCATTATCATGGTATTCCAATGAAGAAAACACATTAGATGCATCTCCTACCATTGTTGAAGAAAGACGAGGAATCCTTGGATCTAGGAAGATCAGAAGGCTTTAGATTCTCCTCCCTCACTGATGAACACATTCTAAATTAGTGGTGAGCAATTGAATTTAGGTCGGATTCATTCCTTGAATATTCAGCCCCTGAATTAAAAGTTGAGTATGTTGTACTTTATTCCTTCAATTTGTGCCATTATTTAAAACCATGAATTATCATATGTATTGGTTTTGTTGTTTCGTCAAAATGTTCTAACATCGGCACAACATTCTAGATCATCGGTCAAGAATTCTTGGCCAGTGATAACTAAAAATTGGTTTTGGCGATTTTCTTCACTAATTTCAATTTTTTCTTCAATATGGAATTCCCATGATTCACAGTTTGACATTTTCTGGGTGATATGAGCATGATCAGGTCCCCAAATTCAACACTGATTTATGAAATGGTGATGGATTATAGAGAATGGAATAGATTTTGAAATAAAATTATTCATTAGATAGACAATTAGAAGGATTCTATTCTATATGATAAATATACAATACACAATAGTAAGAAGAAAAAATAATGAAACCCTTGTTCATTCTGCTAGATGATTCCCAATGAACAACTGTTAAAAAGCATGATTCACAGCTAGATCTGATCTTTCTAGAGGGAAATTTTCTGGGATCACAATAGTTTTTACTAGATTTAAATAATTTGTGATGTTTTTGTGAAAATATATTATTTTGGGGGAAAACCTGACTACACTCCATGTTCAATAAATAAATCACAACTTGTAGCCCTCCCTCAGGGGTGGAATAGGGTTTTGAAAGTTGATGTGATTGCACAATGTGAACTATCATGACATGTTGTGTACTGATTCCTTGTGTGAGGTGAACCAATGGAAGGAGAACCCAGGATTGTGATGAGAACATGGACATGGGTTGGCCACGTGAAAGTAATTTCATGTTGACCAACACATCATGTACAAATGTACATGGAGACAAAGTCTGAGTATGAGAAGATGGATCGGCCCCCATAAATGTATCACATTCTATGTAGTCCCCAAAAAAAGTGTATACCTCTATATGGGATATATTCTGTGTCTGTCTAGTGTCACAACCATGCATAGAATATGGGACAAACATCATGTGAGTCCCATAACATGCCATGTACATATTGAGATCAATTGATCTATTTTCAAACCTCAGTATATATTTCATGTAAAATTAGATTTTGTCCTAAATGATCTTGATCATCAGTTATTTTACTCATAGAATGTGCCGATTCACTCAAACATGGATTTAGAAATATGATGTAAATTTTATGGTTTAGTTCATGCAGATATGACACATGAAGATGGTAGTGTACGGATAGGTTAACTAGACTACTATTGGGTTTACCATCCACGTGAGCTGGGCAGTGGTGTTCTCCGATGAATAGTCATTTCTTACCCTTTATCTGGGATTGAATGTGGAATTCCCAGAAGATATTTTGAGGATTACTCTCTAGCAGAGATGGGAATTGGTGTTCCCCAATGACAGTTCCAGGAATACACACTAGCAGGGATGGGATGTGGCATTCCCAGATAATAGTAATGGTCTTACCCTCCTGTAGGGCTGGACAGTGGTGTTCCCTTAAGATCTTTCCGATTTAGTGTCTTATGGTGCCGAGAAGTAGTGTTTCATAATGGAAACCAGAGCGGAACCCTCTTCCGAGAAGCATAGTGGCAAGGAGAAATTTGACTAAATAATAGATTCATAAGAATGATGAGTGATTTATCTTCCATGATGCATTATTATTATGTGACCTAAAACCATTCAGGTGAGTTAATTCCACCCAATGGGGTTAGTGTCGAGGAGTGGTGATATGATCCCCTTTTAAATGTTCCTCTTATTAAGAATCAATAAGGTAGTGGGCATCACAGATGGTTTTTTCCATGGAAATGATATCTATTCACATTATTGGGATGAATAGTTAGATTAATAATCCCTACACTCTCATTTGGGCCTCACAACATAGAATCTATATATTTTTCTATCCTGTTTCAATACACACTCCATGGGTCTCGGTTACCCACCTTCCATGAGTAGAAAATATGCATGATTTATGCCATGTGCTTTGTATGTTTATATTCCCATTGTTGTATGGGTATGCTCTCTGGCTATAGGTAGTGAAGACACGATTAGGATTTCACCACCTCATAGTCTTTATCTCCTTATTATTGGATAAAATTATTTTCATAGTCTTGTTTAGATAAGCTATACTCTTATAATATATTCTATGTTACCTCGTTCATGCACTGATTCTTTCTAGTTGTATCTTTTACTGCTTCACCATCACCCTTTTCAGGGTGTCCAACTAGGTATGTATACAGTCACCCAAACATGGGATTCACCTAACTCACTTCATGTATTTTCTAGAAAATGGACCTGTAGATTGTGACTATAGGGGTTCGTACAAATACAGGCTGCATGGACTGCTTACAGTGGTCGGGGTCAGGATTCATGTGTTGGGAACTCTTAGTACACTCTTTTACAAGTACTTTTTATAATGGACCTATTTCTAGTTTGGTCGTGTGTTTTTTAAATTTTTACCCTACATTTTTCACAATCGTACCTTGAACAATATTGAGGTTCATGCATGATTTCTTTACATGACAGTAGTTTTAAATTTTAAATATATTACCTTTATAGTTTTTAATTTTGTTGGTTGTGTGGGTGTCTACATTTACATAGTAAAATGCATCATGGAGTTGTAATTCCATCAACACTAGTCACCAAACCCTAGCCTATAGAGGGGGTCTTGTGGTAGTTGTGGCTCGAGTATAGAATTGGTTGGGTGATGAAAAAGTGGAATCAGTGGAGATTTATTCCTTAAAAAAAATTTCAGATATTTCCATTTAAAAGAATTTTTTGGGATTAGGGAAATTATTTCCATGTGTCTCAGAAGATTCTATGGGGCTAAGGATTCTAACGTTGGTGCAGCGGCCAATGAAACCATTCACCAGGACAATGATTACTCGCTTGTTGGCATAACACCATCTGACATTGGTTGTTGGTAAAAATAGTTCATATATCTTATTAGATTCGATTTATTCACTTTCCTTCTTGAGTTATCTAAAAATCCATTATCGATGTATATATATATGTTTCTATATATGATCATCGGACCACTATACTCTTTGATCATTTTCAGTATGCCTCCATGAAAAAAGACAACCATGATTCCTACACTAATTAATGACGATGACCCAAAGGAAAATGATTCCTTAGTTCAGGGTCCATCATGAAACCCCATTCTATGGGCGGATATGTAGCAGCCCTTCCACTCATCGAGTAGTAGTTGGTACCAGCAGGATAGGCTGTGGACATGCACCGACTAAGAGTACTTCACGAGATTCAGTGATAGAGACCATTTCAGTTCTATGGCGAGCCCGATACATAGGTGAAGGAGGATTGTGTGGTGTTAGTAGTCTGTGTCTTTGAACTAGTGGAGACCCAGACTGATTAGAGAGTGGATTGGGAAACTAACCTCTTTCACGATGTAGCTGGTCACTGGGGGATCTTAGTTAACTAGATACGTGATGAGGCGATGCTCATGTGGGCCTACATTTAGAATCTCATTATCAGGGGATACACCCCATCTTATTTGGTCTTTATCTACATCCAATAGAATATAAAATTGATGTAGGTTGGGATAACAGTGGGGGAGTACACATTGAATTTACTGATCATACTGCTACTCCTTGGATATGGTCATGGACGGCTAATACAACACACAGATGTTTGAGCAGGGGATCTGTATAGAGATCTGATCTGTAGCGGTATCCTAGTGCACCCCCACATATTCTGGGGTGATAGATCGATGACACATGATAGAGAGATTTCAGGATGGGAGAAGCCAGGTAGCTAGAACTAGCGGTAGGTGTAATAGAGAAGAGACTTCTTCAGCAGTAGGTAGAGGCTAGAGATCTCAAGATAGGAGACCCTTACATCAGCAGATAGTGTGGAATGTTCATGAAGGAATTAGGTAGTACAATTTTTAGGGGTTTCATGGGGAGATTCAGGGTTATAAATTTTATGGGTACAGAAACATGTCACGGGACTACACGACAAGGCATAAAGAGTTTCCTAGGAAGGTAGCTTACAGACTACCGTAGTAGAGGTAGCACCTTGATAGTGGGTCTTCCAGGCATTAACTGGGAGATCCCCAGGGAGGCGGATCTAGAAGAGGAGAGGGAGAAGCTGTAGATGGGGGATGGTGATATGAGAAACTCCCACCGCTACCACCACTAGAAAACCCATTTTAGGACATGGAAGCTGGCTGTCGGGGCTGCTAAAAAATATAGTCTATATACATTCATCATAAAACGAAACCAAAGATGATTCGAGGTATGATTTGTGTATACTATACTCTTACCTCAGTACTAGTATACATAGGTTCTATCTACTTTTTTATCTCTAAACTCATCATACAGGGGTGGTAGCTCCTAGTTGAGACTCTATCGTAGATTCTACACATTGAGGTTCCTTTGGGGAACATTTCATCTCTATTTTCCATCTACCAGCAGTGAAAGTTGTCTCAAGGAGGATATAGGTTCACATGTGAACTATTGGTCATCACGATGTACCCCTATGATGTCATGTTGGTCATTAATTGGATTTCAATGATTTTACCCATGATTCATTATCACCTCATATCAGTCAGATGACTTCGTACTAATGGGATGAGGGTCCCCTTTTTCGATGAAAGATACCACATAATGCTACTAGTGGGATATGTGAGAAATAGGTCATAGATGATCACCCATCAGCTTTCATGTATGACCCTTTGATCAGTAGAAACTCTAGGCATCTGGATCCCTTCATATGTGAATGATTATAAGGATGTCTTTCTGGAATATTTTCTAGGACTACCTCCAAGTTGGGAGTGATAATTCTAGGTCGAAATGCTATTAAGGACTACACATATGTGTTTCGTATCATATTAGATGTTTCCCACTTCGCTCTGGGAATTGAAATTTTAATTTAGAGGAAAATTTCTAGAAATTTTTCATCAAACCCAAAGTTCCTCCCTGGGTAGCTCATGTTTTGTTTGTAATTAAGGGAGATATGATATTAGGACTCTATGTGGATTATCAGCACCTGAGCCAAGACATGATAAAGAAAAAGTACCCCTTGTCGAGGATTGATGAAATCTTTGACCAGATATTAGGTGAATGATGGTTCTCCTAGATAGATTTCAGATCTAAATAACAACATCTGCGATTTTGTCAGGCTGATAAAGGGAAGTGTCCCTTTTAGTGTCAATTTGGGAAATTTGAGTTTCTAGTGATTCCCTTTGGTGTGACAAATTCCATTTCTGTCGTCATGAATTTGATGAACCAGATCTTCCAGACATACATGGATCCATTTTTAATTATCTTTATTGATGACATACTCACCTACTCTACTACTGAGGAGTAACATGTCGAGAACTCAATGATGGTCCTTTATTTACTTTGAGATCACTATCCTTATGACAAGCACTAGAAATTCTTGTTATGGACACTTCATGTTCACTTTCATGGGCATGTCACATCCATTTTGTGTTTATCTATGGATATAGTGAATATCTAAGAACTTTATTCTTGGGATTCACCCATGAACATATCAGTGTTACACTGTTTTCTTTTCTTTAAGGGTTTTACTAGAGATTTTTCGAAAACTTCTCCAAAATTGAAACCCCTCTGACAACCCTGACGAGAATGGGGAAGATGTCTACATAGACTATGTTGTTCCAGAAATCATTTAGTGATTTTATATATACATTGAAGATCACTATAGTTCTACATATACCCAGGGATGAATTTGGGATCATGGTTTATTATGACTCCTTAAGAGCTGGGATCAGTTGTATGCTAATGCAACAATAGGAGGTCATCAAATATGGGGCGAGGCATTTGAGAACCCATAAGAATAATTTATCAAAACATGATATAGAACTAGATCCAACCATATTCTTTTTCAGAATGTGGTGGAACTACCTTCGAAGAGACTTATTTGTGGATTACATAGACCACTAGAGTCTCAGGTACATCTTCATTCGAAGAGATCTCAACCTGAGTTAGTGATTCTGGATATAGTTTATATAAAACTATGACTTTGAAAATATTTATACATTAAGGATGGCCAATGATATAGATGACTCCCTTACATGGAATTACTAATATCATTTTGTGGGGGTAGCTTTAGAACAGTTGTCCTCCCTACAGCTAACCCTGGTTTAGTAAGAGGGAGCAATTTTCCTTCAGTTTATGTTGTTGACTCCAACACTACTCGATCACGTGAAGGATTATTAATGTTGATACATTGAATTTGTGGCTCTTTTATGATTTGATAACCATGGGTGACACACCATATGGATATTCTAAAGGAGAAAATCACTAGATTCTATTCTATAGGAGAACAATAGTTCCAGTTTCATAGCAGGTGGAAGTTATGTCGTATTTCCACACCTCTCCCTTAGTTGCACATCTTGGTTTGGAAATTATGTACAAGGAAATTCAATTTAATTGTTTTTGTTCCAACATGTGATGAATGGTATCGGAGTTTGTCTTTCGATGCCTTAACTGTCAGCAGGTGAAGGTCAATAACCAGGTACAAACAAGTTAGTTACATACTCTTTATATCCCAAATTTGAAATGGGATAGTATATCCACAGTTTTCATCATTGAGATTCTTTACAAAGTGATGTTTCGTGAGGTGATCTAGGTAATAGTCATTTGAATCAAAAAGATGGAACATTGCATTTCCATAAAGGAGAAATGATGGATGGAGATTTTAGGGTAGTTTTGTGTGCGGTAAATCATTTGACTTCATAGGGTAACCTCGATGATTATCCATAATAGTGATGTGTGGTTCACGGCTTGATTTTGTATGTTCCCGCAAGTGGAATTTGGGACCAACCTACAGATGAGTACAACCTCCCACCCCCAATCTTGTTCCAAGATTGGGCACACTATGTCTGTGTGAGAGGATATGTTAAGTGTGTGCATGTTATATTTCGGTATGTCATGGGAGAATCACCTACATTTGGTTGAGTTCATGTAAAACATTAGATACCACTCCATTATCCACATGTCATATATTGAGGCCCTATAAGGAAGACATAATAGGTCACCCCTATTCGAGAAAGAGATTGTGAAATACTATCTCATGGGCCTAGATATATTTCTCGCAATGATGGGGATGGTTCATGTAATTTTTAAGAAGATTAAGACATCTTAGAGAAGATATATGTCTTATCGAGACTGCCATTGTAGGTCATAGAAGTTAGATCTGGGAGAAAAAATATTCCTGAGTGTATCCCAATCATATGGAATATGGAGGTTTGTATGGGGAAGAAAACTATCCCTGAGGGTCATTGATCCATCTGATATCATGAGAAGGATTAGTGAAGTTTCCTACCACGTTTCCTTACCCCCACATCTAGAGAAGGTGTATGATGTATTCCACGTTTCACAGTTAAGGATATGCATTCATGACCCTATACACATTATCAACTCGAGTGAGATAGAAATTGAGGAAGGATTCGCCTTTTCGGAGTACCCGATGATGATCAAGGACCAACACCGATGGGCCCTATGTGGATGAACCATTCCTCTGGTACAAATTATGTGGTAGCACAAGAACTGGTAGGAGATCTCCTAGGAATGGGAGACCCTTATACGGGCTCAATACCCCATGATTTTTGTTTATCATTTCTTTCCTAGGATGAAATGATTAATGAATATAATGATAAAGATACCATGTTGTTTCCTAATAAAACATTGAAATTTTTTGGAATATTATTCCAGAGCCAGGCACTGAGACGGCGCATGATTCTAAGGTAGGTGTTTTGGAAATTAATTAGAAGAATATATTTTATATATTTTATATAATAAAAAATGTTAATTAATGAAAATGCGATAACTCATAAATGGTTTATTGGAATGGAAATCCGAGTACATGGTTGGGTTGGGAACTTGGTTTCCACACTAGGTGTTACCTAATATGAGTCATTGCAGGAAGTTTGATACCCTCACCCATGGAATGAATGTTTTAAGTGGATTAATTAATTAATTTAATTATTTAATTTAAAAATCCCTAAAACATATTTGAGACTATAAAATATTATTTTTATTATTTCTCTCATTATCTCATTACACCAATGATGACAACCCTTTCACCTCTTCTCTTCCCATTGATGAAAAACAACAATGAATCCTTGGATCATGGATGATCAAAGCATATTGGATCATCCAACTTCATTAATTAACATGTTCAATTGTAGCTAAGATTGATTGAATCATGGTTGGACTCATTCAATACATTTTCCAAAATTGAATTAAAAGTATAGAATGTTAATAATCATTCGTTCAATTTGCACCATCGTTTCAAACCAAGCAGGAGCATTTGTACCGGTTTTATGGTATCTTCAATATGTTCTAGCCACATCACCACATTATAGTTAATCGGCCCTGAAATATTTGTAGGTGATGATGAAATCATTGTTTGGGTACTTTTCTTCCTCAATTTCTATGAGTAAAACTTTTCCAAATTCCCTTGAATCATGGTTTGACATTTATCGGGAGACCTGAGCTCGATTGGGCACCGAGATTCACGATAGATTTTTGAAACAGTGCTGGATTTGTGAGTGAAGCATGAATATTGAAATTAAATGATGGGATGATGAACATTATGAAGGTTTCAATAAGATCAAGCAAATATTAAAGTTACAGTGGTTAGAAGATTGAATAATGAGTCTGTCATTCTTTCTCGTGGCCGATTACCAGCAAAAAATGGCTGAAGAGCATGATTCGCGGTGAGATATGATGTTTTTTGAAAGAGATGCAGTGTGATCTAACACACTTTGACCAGATTCAATGTAGGGGAAAAATTTTAGCACAAATTTGGAATTTCATAAGAAAACATGAGTACATTAAATGATTAATGATGAACAAATATCATGTAGCCCTCCCCCAGCTACAACACTAGGTTTTTGGAAATTGATATGATGGAAAAATGTGTATTATCTTTCCAAAATTTTACTGATTCTCTGTGTGAGGTGAACCATGTGATGATGCACACACCCATGTTTTTAGGTCACAAACACGAGTTAGCGACAAAGATAACATTTCCTATTTTCCAAAACATTTTTTTTAACAAAGTACATGAACACGATGTCGATGTACATATATGTGACTCAACCCCATGAAAAGTAGGACACACCATGTAGTCACTGAAGGTTCCGGAAGCAGTAGAAGCGCGTGGGTGGATGTGCCCACATGGATTTTTTCCATTAACAATGATCAATCCTGGATTAATATAATGATAAACGACAGTCTCCATGGATCGAATCATAGAAATAGACAATGAAAAAGAAAGTCCCAGAACCACAAAGTAGGATCGTTACAAGATGATTATAATTAATTATTAAATTGAAAAGAAGTGACTTTTGGGTGTTCTTTCTTCGTTGATGTTCTTGATCATGTTCCAATGTGATTATTTGTTGCATCGAGGAAGCCATGTATAGACTTTCTCTAGCAGGGATCCACATATGCACCTCGTATCTCTAGATGTCGCCAAAAAAGTCTCCGGGTGATAGCGTGGAGAAACCTTTGTCTGCGTTGTCCACCTTATATCATCTTGTACCAATGGAAGAGGATCCCTCTCGGTCTTGAGAGAATTATTGGAGGAAAAGTTTCTTTTGTCCTTGAAATAATTCTCCAGAATTATTGTGGTGTACGATTCTCTTGTGTAGGAAAAGATTTGGGGTTGTGAGGATATTTATAATCGGTTTTTAGGTTGTAGAGTTATGAAAATAAATAAATGTGCTATGGGTTTCATTTATTTAATTAACTCTTATTGAAAACCCTATGTTTAATAATTAATTCCTTGACATGAACCCACGCTGATTATAATAAATATAATTTAATAAAACAATATTATATCCTCAAAATCCCAACTAGAAAAAATACACGGCGTGTAATAATAAAACATGTAATCTGCTTTTTTTTCTTTGAAAACTACACAGCATGTACATTCAATGTACATGGAATAAATATCTTGTTTTCATTTATTCATTTCCCTTCAAAAATGAAAACTACACGGCATGTACATTTAATAATACACGACATGTACTTGTTTTCAAAATAAAAAACTACATGGCATGTACTTGTTTTCGTTTTATTCTTCCTCCAACATTAAAACAATATAAGATTTCTTGAATAATTATTAAACCAAGTATGAGAATAATCTTTATTCTACTAGAGATACTGAATACACATAGTGTGTGACCCTATAGGCCTCTTTCTCATTGGCATTAGGCGGGCATGCCTAAAGTCTATGATTACTGTCTAGAAACGGCTCAAGGAATCCAAGAGAAAGAAGATGAAGTCGCATTGACGTATCACCTCATACGAACGCATACTGTGTAATTTAATCCCTTTTTCTCAATATCTCATCTAGCAGGTTTCATGGATGTGTCATAAACCAATATTTTTGATCCGTCGTTATTTGAATACCTGAAATAAAATCATCATTTTACCATGGCCATTGAATTTGTGTGATAGTTCTATTTCAATCAATGATCTAAGATATCAACTTCTATAAAAGGAAGGGACAAATACTTCCTCGACTTATCCATTAACGACATGTCATTTGTGACACACCCAATGTACCATACTTCCCTCCAACTATCTTCATGACAGTTTTCTTTAGAAAATCTAAGTGCGCGAGTCATGACATGAGTTAATGATAATATTCCAGTCTAAGGACCATTACACACACTCGCATATAGAAATATCTGATGACACCAAAAGATGCGGAATTACTACTGGAGAGTCTGTTCTTATAATGTACCATATTGGAGATTACCAAGTGTGAACTCCATGAGAAAAAGTCTCATCTTCTTAAGAGTACCCACACATAACGTTCTATAGAGTATGTGTCCTATCATAGTATTTCATCCAACCGCAGAACATTATTTAAGAATATTTTTTATAGAATTTCAAGGTTCTAATCATAGCAGGGATCTTCCATGACCTTATTAATGTTATAAATATTCCGAGAAATTATTATATTATTGTCATGTAGAACAATGAACAATTTATAATAAGTTAACATTTATGTCATCAAAGTACAAAACAGTTGGTTCTCAGGACCCCAACCCTAAAAAACTCCCATTTGGAATAGAGCCCACTGCCTATAACTTTTAGTCTGCTAGACCTCACATGATGATCATATTTCAGCTGAGTCAAGGCTTTATTCAAGGGGTCCTCCACGTTGTCTTCTGTGGAAATACTGCTCACTGCAACTTCACCTCTCTGAGAAAAATTTCTCAAGAGATGATACTTCCGAAGTATGTGCTTTGTTCGCTGATTTGACCTTTTCTCTTTTGCAAGTTCCAACATTGTAGTATTGTCACAATAGAGTGTGAGAGGATCATTACCTCTAGGTACTACATCAAACTCTTGGATGGATTTTTGCATCCATACTGCTTCTTTAGCTACCTCAGAAGCTGTGATATACTCAGACTCCGCTGTAGAATCTGCCACCACACTTTTTATTGAGCTATTCCATCTCACTGCACCTCCCTTCAGACTAAAGATGTATCCAGTCTGTGACTTCATTTCATCTTGATCAGTCGGGAAACTAGCATCTAAATGTCCTCTGATGACTAGTTACTCACTCCTCCATAAACCAATAACATATCCTTAGTACGCCTTTGATACTTAAGAATAGTCTTGACTGCCATACAATGGCGGTCACCTGGATTAGCATGATATCTGCCTATCACACTTAATGTGTAAGCAACATTTAGCCTTGTACATAGCATAGCATTCATGACTGACCCAATAGCGGATGCGCAAGGGATCCATTACATTTTCTTCAATTCCTCATGTTCCTAAGGACACATATTCTTGGAATGATGTATGCCATGTGACACTGGAAACAATATTCTCTTGGACTGTTGCATACTGAATATCTTCATAATCTTGTCAATGTATGTACTTTGACTCAGGACCAGAATTCTCTTGTATATATCATGATAGATCTTGATCCCAAGAATATATTCTGCCTCACCCAAGTCTTTCCTAGAGAGGAATTTATCTAACCATCCCTTAACTGACTACAATAAAGGTACATCATTTCCAATTATTAATATTTCATCAACATATACAATTAGGAAACGACTGTAATTCCACTAAACCTCTTGTAGACATATGGCTCACAATTGTTCTTAAAAAATACAAATTCTGTTATGGCTTAATCAAAACGAAATGCATGACCTTGATTCTTTCTTTAATACATAAATGGATTTCTGCAAATTGCATACCTTGTTAGAATCCTTTGGAGTCACAAACCCTTAAGGTTGTGTCTTCTTGAAATCTTCCTAGAGGTTCTCGTTTAGGAAATCTGTTTTTACATCCATTTTCCAAATTTCATAGTCATGGTAAGCACAAATGGACAATAGGATTCTGATGGATTTCAGCATCGCAACCGGTGAAAAGGTTTCATCATAGTCAATTCCTGGACGCTATCTAAAACCATTGGCTACCAGTCATTCATTATAGGTTCTGACTTTCCCTTTCATGTCTTGTTACCTCTTGATTATCCATTTATTACCAATAATCTTTACATCAACTGGATGATCTACCAAAATCCAAACTTGTTTTTGGTACATGGAATCCATTTCAGAATTCATGGCTTCTTGCCACTTGGCAGCATCTGTGCCTTAAACTTCTTCCTTTTAGGTAAGAGGTGTATATTTTTTCACCAATAATGAGTCCCCATCCTCGGTGACTAGAATACCATATCGTTCTAGTTCTCTCACCACTCTCGTGCTCCTACACTGTTCTTGTGTCTCCAGAATAGATTGTTCTTCCACGGGACTTTGTGAAATCTTTTCTTGTACCAACTCCTATGTATCTTGAGCCTCGACTTCATCAAAGTCTATCTCACTCCCAATATCTCTTTTGGATATTTTCTCCCTCTCAATGAATATGGAATTTCTTTCCACTATAACCTTTCTGTCTGAGGGGTTTTATTGGTAATATCTGCTTATTTCCTTGGGATGTCCTATAAAGATACACATTGTGCCTCAAGGAGCACGTTTGTTACCTAAGGAGGCTTTAACAAATTCTTCTCTACCCCACTCTTGTAAATTCGATAACATGGATTTGCGTCCACTCTATAACTCCTATGGAATACCATTTTTCGATTTAGCTGGTACTTGGTTTAGTATGTGTGCTCCTATTTGTAATGCATATCCTCAAAAAGATTATTTATGACTCACATGGCTCATCATTGATCTCACCATTTCCAACAGGGTGCAGTTACTCCTTTCACTTACACCATTCCACTAAGGTGTGTAAGGAGGAGTGAGTTGAGATAAAATCCCAAACTCCCGTAAGAAATCAATGAAGTCCTGATTAAGATATTTTCCTCTTCAATCTGAGCAGAGTTTCTTAATCTTTTACAAAACTGGTTCTCTAATTCATTCTTGTATTCTTTGAACCGATCAAAAGAATCTGACTTATACCTCATTAAGTAAATATATCCATATCTAATACAATCATCAGTAAAATTTAAAAATTATGATAACCCACCCCTTGATTGAACTAGAAATGGTCCACACACATCTGTGTGAACTAATTCTATAATCTCTTTACCCCTTTCACCTTTCCCACTAAATGGGGCTTTGGTCATTTTTCCTTGTAGACATGCATGACATACACCAAGTGGTTTTAGTTATTAAATAATCTAAATACGGATCTTGATGTAATTTTGTCAAACGTTTTTCCTTGACATGACCTATCTCGTGATTCCAATGGTGGGTGTGGTATGAGTCAGGTGATTTAACTTGGTCATCGATTGCCATTACTTTGTTCTTGTACTCTAAAACATAAAGGCCATTATATAAATGTGACCAACCAAAATAGTAGATATCTTTATAAAAGTATCAACTTCCACTTACAAACATGAAGTTCAATCCATCAGTATCTAATCTGGATACTGAAATAATTTTTATGGTTACATAGGGTACATAATAAAATCCTTTCAAAACCAAGACAATCCTAGTAGGCAATGTAAGGTGGTAGTCTCCGACAGCTACATCAGCGAGTCTGGCTCTGTTGGCTGATCGTAGATCCACCTCACCTCGGTCAATCTTTCTTAATCTACTTGGTTCTTATATTTGGATACATATGTGAGCATTGTAAGCAGTATCTAATACCCAATTAGTAGAAACAGATAGATTGCATTCGATAACAAATGCACATGAAGCTTCCCCTTTCTTCCTTGGTTGGGTGTAGTTTTTCTTCCAGTGGCCCTTCTTTCCCAATGAGAAACAAAGAGACTCTTGTTCCCCTTCCCCCCCTTTGATCTTCTTTTTCATGGAAGTCATTGAAAAAAGAATTGGTCTAAAAGCTCTTCGGCTTCCCTTTCCTTTTATTCACCACAGAGATAGAAGGCTTTTCAAGCTTTGTGTCATTGTCCACATGGAAATTGAGGATAGGAAGTTCAGAGAGAGACTTATCAATGTTGTTCATGTTGAAGTTCACAACAATGTTTGAGAATCTCTGTGGCAGTGAAGTAATAATGAGATAAGTACCCAGTTTTTCAGCGATTTTAAATCCTAGAACCTCCATACTCTCAATGTATCCAATGAGCATGACTACTTGAGGCCCAGCTAGGGTACCCTCTCCATGATTGCTCTGAAATAGAGCCTTGGGGATCTCAACCCTTTCTTGTCTTGCTCTCTCCTGGTATAGACTACGAAGGTGCTCAAGCATGCTATAGGAATCCATGTCCTCAAGAGACTTCATGAGACCAATTGACATCGATTATAGCATAAAAAATTGATCGTCGAGTGCATCACTCAAATGTTGATCATAGACCAGGAAATATTCATCACTCACCCCTTGGGGTGGAGAATCAGAACGTGAGGCCTCCAGCATGTAATACTTTTGTTCACGGTGTAAGATATCCCAAAGGTTCCGAAACCATTCCTATAAGATACTGCCGGTGAGGATATTGTCTTTGTCCAGAATTGATCACAGAAAAAATGTGGTTGAAGAGCTTGTCATTTTGATTCTAGAAATTAAAAGAGAATATTTATCAGTACATTCTTGATTACATTTTATGAGAAATAATATATTTTATTAAGTCTCCCACTATTTTATCAAGTCTCAATGGACCTCACCATTGTACTCGGAATGTCTAGTTGCATTGACATTCAAGTGGAAAGGATCCATATTCCCATTCGCATAACCCCAACAAGGGTTGCTCAAGATATTTGAAGGTATTTATGTAGGAATGCCATTATCAACTGTGAGATTATAGTTCCTTGATCTATTGAGTGGACTCACCAATCCTAAAATCCTAACTAGGATTTCCTCAACTCTTGCCTCCAATATTACATCATGTCTAGAAAGGGATGCTCCTATTTATTTAATAAGGTTATGTAAAACAAAAACCATTCATAAGGGTTTCCTTTATAAAAGTATGTGTCCCAACAAGGGTTACTCAAACACATAGTTTTATTGATTCTTTCCCTTAATCAGGTAACGAAAGGCTTGGTCTGACGTAGTATGGTATAGAAAGATTGTAAACCGTTATGCACAGTTTCACCTTATCACATGGTTGTTAATATTAAGTGATGCTTTCTTAAGTGATTAACCATGTTCCGATAATGTTTATTCATAGTCCGGTTTTTATTTTATTCCATATTTTCAAGATTGTTCATTTTATTAACTATGTGATTGAGAAAACAAATACATAATAAATAAACAATGCAATCAGACAGAAATAAAATAAGATGGCATGATCATGAGATTTTATTGGTTAGTTTATCTAGTGGTTTGATAAGCTAACCCTGACATAGGGAAAAACACCTTGAACTGATGGATCATGTTTTTCAGCCCACACATATCCACCTTTTTATCTTCTAGGGTTAGGTTCGCCTCAAATATGGGTTTTGAACCGTTTCCTATGGCTTGGGAGATCCTCCATTACATTCAATTTAAATTATAAAAACTATGGGCATGTTGGCCCTACATTTTATTAGAAGAAGGATCGTCGGATAATGAGTTTAAATTAAAAAAAATTAAATGAAAATAAATACTCATACAAAAAGGATCTTTGGTCTATCCCATGATCATAAATAGCATTCAATGACATTTATGCATATTTAAAATTTAAATTCTTTTAATCGTTCTATTATTTAAGATAGGTCGCGCTTGAAATTAATTAATTATGATCTTATCATTAATCAATTATTTATCATAAATTACTTTCTGAATTTCCTTGAGATTCTTCTCATCCATATTCCTTGTACAAGTCTTTGTACTTTTGTAGGAAACTTGGTGAAATCCCATTTCTAGAAATTACACGGAGTGTAGTTTATATATAAACGCCGTGTATTTCTTTTCATCCTTTATCCAAAGTACACAACGGGGATTTGGCATTTTTTCTATATTTTGGAAATTTTGGAGTACAAGGCATGTAGATTAATCTATCCTGGCATGTACTTGTTACGCGGTTATTGGCCTGGAAATCCCGTGTATGTAGAAAACAACTTCTACTTGTACATGGTTTCACCTGGACCGGATCGGACTACAAGCCCTGTTGATACAATATACACGATGCATATTCCTGTTCCCATGCACCATTCATTTTTGGTCAACACGGGGTAATAAATACTTAGGTGCAATCAATTCACACGGTGTGGTTTGGAGGACTGGTACCAGTTTGTTGAACCTAAGTACACGTCGTATAGTTTTAATTACATGCCGTGTATTCTCGTGTTGTACACACAGACAGAGCGGATCCTTTAGATGAGATCCTCATTTTTTATTTGAATCAAAATTAAAATTAAAAGTTCATTTCTATGATGTGAATCGAGAAACGAAGAAGGAAGAATAGATCTCGTTCATTCAGTTTAATAGAATGATTTATCTTGAATTTAATTGAATATAAATGCGTAAATTATCAACGAAAATTAAATAACTACAATCAACACTGTAACCTCCCTTTGATACCATTTGAAGGTTCTGGACATAGTGGAAGTGCATGGATGGATGTGCCCACTTGTCATTTTTTCAATAACAATGATCAATCTGGGATCAATAAGACAATAAATGCCAGTCTCCACGGATCAAATCACAGAAATAGACAATGAAAAGGAAATTCTCATAACCACAAAGTAGGATCGTTACAAGTTGACTATAATTAATTTAATAAATTGAATAGAAATACCTTTTGATTGTTATTTCTTCATGTATGTTCTTGATCAAATTCTGATGTGATTCGTCGTTGCGTCGCAGAAGCCATGTATAGACTTCCTCTAGCGGTGATCAACACGTGTACATCGTATCTTTGGATGTCACCCAAGGAGTCTCCGGGTGCTAGAATGGAAAAACCTTTTCTTGTGCTGTCCAAATTATATCGTCTTGATCCGATAGAAGAGGATCTCTCTCGGTCTTTAGAGCATTATTGGTGGAAAGAGATATTTTGGCCTTGAAATAATTCCCTAGAATTGTTGTGGTGTGCGATTCTCTTGTTGAGGAAAAGAGTTGGGATTCTGAGGATATTTATAATTGCTTTTGAGGTCGTAGAGTTATGACAATAAATAAACGTGTTACACGTATCATTTATTTCATTAACTCTTATTGAAAAACCAATGTTGAATAAATAATCCTTGACATGGACCCATGTTGATTATAATAAATATCATTTAATAAAACAATATTACATCCTCTAAATCCCGACTGGAAAAACTACACAGCGTGTAATAAAAAATACACGGCGTTTACTTTATTTTCATTGAGAACTACATGGCATTTACATTCAATTTACACAACATGTATATGTTGTTTTAATTTATTCATTTCCTTTCCAAAATGAATACTACACGGTGTGTACATTTAATAATACACGGTGTGTACTTGTTTTCAAAATAAAATCTACAAGGCGTCTAATATTTATTACACGGAGTGTACTTGTTTTCATTTTATTCTTCCTACAACATTAAAATGACTTAGGCATCCTTGAATAATTATAAAACTATGTATGGGAATAATCTTTATTCTACTTGAGATACTTGAATACACTTAGTGTGTGACCCACTAGGCCTCTTTCTCGTTGGAATTAGGCGGGCATGCCTAAAGTCCAAGATTACTGTCTAGCAACGGGTCAGGGCACCCAAGAGAAAGAAGTTGATGCTGCATTGACGTATCACATTATATGAATGCTTACTATGTAATTTAATCCCTTTGTCTCAATATATCATCCAGCAGGTTTCATGGAAGTTTCATAAAACTATATGCTCGATCCGTCATTCTTTGACTACCTGAAATAAACTCATTGTTTCACCATTTCCATTGAATTTGTGTGACAGTTCTATTTCAATAAAAGGGTCGAGATATCAACATTCACTAATGGAAGGGTCAAATCCTTCCTCGACTTATCCATTAACAACATGTCATTCGTGACTCACCCAACGTACCCTACTTCCTTCCAACTGTATTCATGACGGTTTTCATTATAAAATCTAAGTGCGGGAGTCATGACATGAGTTAATGATAATCTTACAGTCTAAGGAACATTACACATGCTTGTAGATAGCAATATCTGCTAACACCAAAACATGCGGAATTACTACTGGCAGGTCTGTTCTCATAATCTCCCATCTTGGAGATTACCATATGAGAAACCAATGAGAGAGAGTCTAGTCTTCTTATGAGTACTCGCACATGACGGTATGTATACTATGTGTCCTATCATAATGTAACGACCCAAAATTTTATATAAATTTTGTTTCCTAAAATTGTGTGTTATTTTATTTTATACTCAACAAAAAATTTCATTTTATAAAATTAGTTTAATTAAAATAAGACCATTGGGTTTCGACTGTTATATGACCTTTGGTCAATATGCCTGTTGGAAACTAAATGTTGTGATTTTTTCCTGTAAATACAAGTTATCTGGATTAATTAATATAGAAAGAAGATTTGATGTCCCCATCTAGTAGTCTCGGGCCGATCGAATCCCATCTGACCAAACTCGGGAAGGAGGTAGCACCTTTGGGCTTTTCTCTGGACCAAACCCAAGCCGAATATCATCGTGTGAAGCTGGAACAAAATCACCTTCGTGATAAGTTCAACCTAATAAAAATCACTACATGGGGAATGTTGGTCGAGCTGCCCCAAGATTATATCACCCAAGCACACCTTACACTTCGGTCATTTGCTGGTGTTATAAGGGGCTATGTAACGAGACCACAATTGCCTTGTGTAATCCTTTGATTTAAATAGAAATTGTGATTGCTTATTTATGGTGAAGTTTGTGAAATTTAAAATTTTTGGATAAATATAGAATGCATATTATTGATGAGTTTTTGGGAAAAAAGGTTATGTTAAAATATTTATGTAAACCTTAAATAATTAAAAATGTGTAATGATTTTCAAAAAATGGTCTTCTAGAGTTGTGTTCAGTATGAAATTTAGATTATAATAACATCAACATAATTTTTGATTAATAATAAATTTTGAATAGTGATTTTACCCTTAGTATTAGTAATGTGACCATGTGGATTAGTAATCTCACTTAATGAATTTACTAAAATAATTTAGTCACCTTTATTAAGTAATATGATTGAATAAAATATGTAAATAAATATTTCAGAAATTATTAGTCAAGTATTAATTTTCTCAGGTGAATAGTTTTATTTAATTAATAATTTAATTCAAAATATTTTGAAAAATATTTTTATAAGATGGAGTTCATTTTTTAATTCAGAGCATCGATATTAGGTTATGGTGATTTTTGGGGAATTTTCTGAAAAAAAATGAATTTTTAGTGAATAGTATTTTAATTTAGAAATTAAATTAATAATTATTTGAAAAATTATTTTAATAAAATGGAGTTCATTTTTGAAATCAGAGCATCAATATTTGGTTAAGGTGAAATTTTGGGATTTTTCTGAGAAAGTTGAATTTTCAGTGAATAGTGAAAATACTGTTTTTGGGTTTCGGGTGTTTAATTACATCATTAAAGATGTAATAATTGTTCAATAATTCTGGTTGACTTTTGAATAGTAATATAAGGTATGAGTTTTACCAAGTGACCAATACAATGGGAAAATACCATGTGAAAGCCCATGGTTTTTCCAATACCACCAATGAGGTGTCCCTTGGGCATTAATGCTTTGTCCCCTCACTTCCCCTATAAATACCAAGCCATTCTCTCATCCTTTATATTTAAAAATCCTCCTCAACGAAGTTCTTGTCTCCTTACCTCTCATGGAGTCCTCCCAAGGTTCCCTCAAGCCTCCCAAGATCCCAAACATCAGGATTTCGATGTTACTCTTCAAGGTAAGGGATCCTACCTCTCTCCTTCTTTTCAAGTACTCTATTTTATGTCATTTATTTTATGATCCATGTTCATATGTTGAAGGATATTATTTTATATTCATTATACTATCATTATAATTTTTATTTTATGATAGACCCCATCTTTTTCTCATAAATTCATTTTAAGAATATTTAAGTGGCACCGTTTGGCTGCTGAATTTTTGTAAGGGATTCTTTCACTCTTCCCATTTTCAATGTTCTACTTTCATGTCAAATCATTCAATATACTTTTTCTCATGTTGGGGTATAATATATATATTAATAATACTTTACTTTTATGTTCACATGATTATATAACCTATTTAATCTCATCAATTAATTTTTTTGATGTTTTAAGGGAAGCTGTTAGGCTGCCAAATTTTTCATAAGAGAAATTTTATTTTTGTCTTCCTTTCATGTTTTACATTTCATATGGTATGTCCTTAAAATTTCATTACCATGTTATTATATCCATTATTTTCTGAAACTATACTATTTTATGGAACATTATGAGTGGGTTACCCTTGTCCCCTCTCTTTTCAATATTTTCTAAAACCCTGCAACATAGTCGTTATGCTGCCGAATTTTCATCTCTAAATGTCTCTCACTTTTTCACAAATTATATTTTTTTATTAATTAAATACTCAAAGCACATTCTTTTATTGTGGTATTCACATATATATATAAATGATCTATTTTAATTCAGGGATTTACATAAATGAAACATTCTTTCCTTTTTCCGTGGGTTTAAAATGACATAAACATCATGTCTTAAAAGCAGTTTTTTTAAAACGTTATGATTATGAAATGAAACCAATTTATTTTTTTCTATATGAGTTATTTATTAAATGTTTTATGATGATATATGTGTCTCACATGATAATTAATTCAAATTTAAGGGGTCACCTTGATAGTTCTCTAATTCATTGGGTGATGATGTAATTTATAGGGATTACAATTTTAACGATACCTTGGTGAATAACCTTGGTAATTGTTTTTAAATGGAACCTTGGGGATAGACCATGGTGATATTTTGATTATATTCTAAGTTAAATATTGTATCCACATCTTCAATTTATGTTCCATGTTCTTTCATTATGATATGCCTCATGATCTCTTTCTCATGCCTTAAATTTATCATAACTTTAGTGATTTATCGAAAGATCTCATGTATCATGATTCTCTTGTTTCCCTTACTGGGAATTCTGCTCATCCTTTTCCTATGACGTATGCTCCCAGGTAATGAGATGATGTAATGAATAAAGGATGAAAAATATAGAAGCCTTAAAAGTGGTTTAGAAGAATGTTTTATGTTCTTCTCATGTTTTATGTTCCTGACTTCCAAGACACTAGACTTTAAAGATCCTCTGTTTGTAAAATATAATGAAATGTTATGTGATAAAAAGGCAGGATGCTATAGTTAGTATCAATGGATAGTTTAGTTATTTATTGAAATTAAGATATGAAAACATTAGGAAGAACCCTATTGAAAAGTTTTAATATAGGAAATATTCAAGGTATTTTGGTGAGTATTGAGTAAGTGGTTTATCAAGAAAATACATCCTTGTTTGGATACGAGTTGGTAGAGGTGGCTCTGGCATAGATGTACATTGATGAAAAACCCAAAAACACCGCTTTGAGCTAGACTCAAATGAGAATTGGTACACAACAATGGGACTTGCTTCACTCTTGGTTATGATACTCCTGGGGGATGTGTTTATTTAATAACAAGATTTTTATAACACCTTATGAACGAATTATATTAAAATTTAATTTTTCAAAACATGAAGTTGTAAGACATAAAATCCTTTTTAGTTAAAATATTCAGAAATGAAATATGTTTCTCACCAAGGATTTATTCTTTTAGAAAATTTCCCCATCATCTAGGAATACTTTGAAGTATTTCCTGAGGAGTTTACCATACCTTACATAAAAAGAGAGGTATAGTTCTACATTGAACTCATAAATGGATCTCATCTGATCTCAAAGACCCCCTATAGGATGTAAAATGTTGATCTAGAGTAATTAATGAAACAACTCTGAGATCTTTTGTTTAATTGGTTTATCTGGCCAGCTATGTCTCCTTGGGGAGAACTTGTTCTCTTTATGAAGAAGAAGGATGGATCGATGCAACTATGCATTGATTATAGAGAACTGAATGGGATAACAGTGAAGAAAAAATACTCTCTTCCAAGAACTGATGACTTATTTGACCAACATCATGGGACTCAATCCTTCTCTAAGATTTTTATTCGTTTTATTTATCATCAATTGAGGGTTAATAATGATGATATTCCAAAAACTACCTTCTAATCAAGACATTGGCATTATGAGTTATTTTTATGCCAATCAGAATGACTAATGCACCTGTTATTTTTATGGATCAAGAATAAGTTGATTTTGGAATATTGTAATTTATCAAATAGATATCCTTTGTATAGAGAAATTATTTAGTGATTAAATGATAAAGGTTATTTTGGACGATGTTTTATCTTTTGGATTACTATATGCCTAAGGGAAATAAAAAAACTACAGGATTTAAATTGAGGAGGAATGGTTGAATTTTTTCAGTAAGAATTTATGTATTTAATTTAGACATTTGGTGACATGGGTTATTTCTCGAAAATGATGAACCTAGCATAGATAATATGTGAATAGGTTAATTACACTTTAGTATGAGACATTAATAGTAGTCGATGTTATTTGGAGATAAATGTTAGGATTTATTGGGGAAGACTATGTGATTAAATCCTTCTGAGTTTTGGGTTACAATCCTTGTTGTGATTATTCTGAATAATTTTATGGATGTTTGTGTATTGAATGGTCTTTCTGGAACTTTGGGTACTTTTGGTGAATTTTGGAGATTAATAGTCATATTTATTTTTATAAAGGATTATCCTTTTGGGGGATTATATGATATCATACAAACCATTTTAGTTTAAGTTTATTACTAAAGACAACGAGAATATATAGTTCTTCTTTTGTAGATTATGTGATTCTCTAGAATATGATTCTTTTACTTTTGATGACTCCATGTCTTTTTTAATGATCATTGTTTGGAGAAAATACTAGTCTTGGTGGAAACTTATTATGGGATGAAACATTACTTGAAGGTAAATATATTTCCTTATGTTTTTATTCTATGAAGTAAATTAATTCCTCAAAAATATGAAAAGGAATGTAAAACAAAAAAATTTGTTGGTTTAAGTTTCCTACTGGGTAATGAAAAGTCGTTTAACACATCTTATGTTTGTGATCTTCATATGGTTAATTTTCTCCTAATCATGTTTTCTATCACTCGCCATCAGAACATGACTCTTTGTTTTCTCTTCCATATCCATGTTTTACATCAAGGAATTTTAGTATTGGTTAACTCCGATTACCTTTGTACCTCCCTTTCTTTCTTTTAAAGTTATAGATTTACTGACTCTTTTCTGATGTGGGACATTCAAGGAAATTTCCAAGCCCAATTTTAAAATTGTGAGGACATAATTTCTTAAGGGGGAAGATTGTAACAACCTGAAATTTTGAATTAATTTTGTTTCCTATCTTTGTGTGATATTTTTTTATAGTCAACAAAACTATTTCATTTAATAAAATGTGTATAATTAAAATAAGACCGTTGTGTTTTGACTGTTATATGATTGTTGGTCAATATGACTGTTGGAAACTAAATGATGCGATTATTATCTATAAATACAAGTGATCTTGATTAATTAATATAAAAATAATATTTGATGTCCCCATCTAGTAGTCTTGGGCTGATCAAATCCCATCTGACGGAACTCGGGAAGGAAGTAGCAACTTTGGCCTTTTCTCTCAACCAAACCCAAGAAAAACTTCATCGTGTGAAGCTGGAATAGAATCACCTTCACGATAAGTGAAAGCTAATATAAATCACTACTCAGACAATGTTGGCCGAGCCGCTCCAAGATTCTGTCACCCTAGCACACCTTACTCTTAGGTCTTATGCTGGTGTTATAAGGGGCTATGTAACGAGACTATAATTGTCTGTGTAATCCTTTAATTTAAATAAAAATTGTGATTTCTTCTTATGGTGAAATTTGTGAATTTTCAAATGTCCGAATGAATATAGTATGCATATTATTGATGAATTTTTGGAAACAAGGATATTTTAGAATATTTATGTAAACCCTAAATAATTAAAAATGTGTAATGATTTTCACAAAATTGTTTTCTATAGTTTTGTTCAGTATTAAATTTAGTGTATAATAAGATCAACTTAATTTTTGATGAATAGTAAATTATGAATAGTTATTTTATGCTTAAGATTAGTAATGTGACCTTGTGGATTAGTAATCTCACTTAAAAAAGTATTAATATAATTTAGGCACATTGTTTAAGTAATATTTTTCAATAAAATAGGTAAATAACTATTTCAAAAATTATTAGTCAAGTATAAGTTTTGTTGGGTGAATATTGTTTTTAATGAAAAATTTTATTATAAAAATTTAAAAAATTATTTTTTATAAAATGGAGTTCATTCTTGAATTCAGAGCATCAATATTAGGTTATGGTGATTTTGGGGGATTTTTCTGGAAAAAAAAAGAAATATTAGTTAATAGTGTTTTAATAAAAAAATTAAATTAAAAATATTTAGAAAATTATTTTCATAAAATGGAGTTCATTTTTGAAATCAGAGAATCGATATTTGGTTAATGTGATATTTTGGGATTTTTCTGAGAAAGTTGAATTTTCAGTGAATAGGGAAAATACAGTTTTTGGGTTTCGGGTGTTTAATGACATCATTAAGGATGTAATAATTATGCAATAGTACTAGAAGACTTATGAATAGTAATATACGGTATGAGGTATCCCAAGTGGCCAATACCATGGGAAAATTCCATGGTAAAGCCCATGGTTTTTTGAATACCACCAATGAGGTGTCAGTTGCCCATTAATGCATGGTCCCCTCACTTCCCCTATAAATACCAAGCCATTATCTCATCCTTTCCATTAACAAATCATATTCAATGAATGTATGGTCTCCAAACCTTACAAGGAGTCCTCCCAAAGTTCCCTCAAGCCTCACAAGTTCCCAAACATCAAGATTTCGAAGTCACTCTTCAAGGTAAGGGATCTTACCTCTCTCTTTCTTTTCAAGTACTCTCTTTTATGTCATTTATTTTATGCTCCATGTTCATATGTTGGAGGATCTACTTCTAAATTCATTATTCTGACATTATCATGTTCATTTGATGAGATACCCCCTCTTTATCTCATAAATTCATTTTACGATTGTTTAAGTGGCGCCGTTAGGCTGCCAAAGTTTTGTAAGGGATTCATTCACTCTTCCAATTTTAAAAGTTCAACTTTCATGTCAAGTATTTCAAGTTAATTTTTTCCATGTTGGTGTATGATATCTATATTCATCATACTTTCTTTTTTTGTTCACATTATGAGAGGCCCTATTTAATCTCATCAATTAATTTTTTTTGAAGTTGTAAGTGACGCCGTTAGGCTGCTGAATTTTTCATAAGAGAAATCTTATTTTTTTTCTTCCTTTGATGTTTTTCATTTCATATGGTATGTCCTTAAAATTTCATTACCATGTTCTTATATCCATTATTTTCTATCCCACTACTATTTGATGTATCATTATGAGTGGGTGACCCATGTCTCCTCTCTTTTCAATATTTTCTAAAACCCTGCAACATAGCTGTTACGCTGCTGAATTTTCGTCTCTAAATGTCTCTCTATTTTTCTCAAATTATTTTATTTTATTAAGTTAATAATCAAAGATCATTCTTAAATAGGGGTATTCACATATATATCAAAAATATTTATTTTAATTCTGGGATTTACATACATGAAACCCGCTTTCCTTTTTCCATGGGTTTAAAATGACATAATGATCATGTCTTAAAAGCAGTTTTTTTAAAACCTTATGATTATGAAATGAAACCCATTTAATTTATTCTATATGGGTTATTTATGAAATTTTTTAGGATGATATTTTGTGGCTCAAATGATAATAAATTGAAATTTATGGGTGCGCCCTGATAGCACTCCAATGCATTGGGTAATGATGTAATCTCTAAGGATTATAATTTTAACCATTCCTTGGTAAATAACCTTGGTAATTGTTTTTAAATGACACCTTGGGGATGGACTATAACATCCCAGGTAAATAAAGAATAATAAATTGTCATTCTTAATAATATTTATGAATTAAATATTAATTTTACTTTAAAGGGGTTGCTATTTGCGATAGCGTACCCAATATGCAACAATGATTTTCTTTGAAATCTTATGTTGCACACTAGTAATAAAATAATATTATTTTAAATGGTAGTTAACACGTAGTCGTTGTATTAGCAGGAATTAATATAAATAACTAAAAGATGATTATATATGTTTGTTAAATGTTTTTACATTTATCCAATAGAGGATAAATGCTTAAAATATGAAAAGAATTCAATTTTAGGCACATATACTCTAATTTTCACTAAAGGTCCACTTATCACCTTTTGATGGTGAACCCTTTTTAAATATAGTTTTGGTCACCCTTATACATTATTTTAGACGAAATAAAATTCTTCATTATAATTGAGACATCAAAATTTACTTTGAGTAAATTTTTGGTATTTTTCCAATAAAGTACATTTTTAATGAATAGTGAAAAATGTTGTATTTTACTTCAAAACCTTTTTTTAATCTAATTTATTTATATTACTATATTATCTTTTCAATTGTTTTTAAAGTGAAATTATAATATATTTTTACCATTTAATCCAATAGTGGTCATTGAAATTAAGTTCACTTTGAAATTGGACTTAAACTAGTGTCAATCATTTGGTATATATTATTTCATAAAAACATGCTATTTGTTCTGACAGCGGGAATTAATTATTAAATTAATTAATCTAACATAAATGTTTTGAATTTTTTAAGATAGACATCATTTTTTAATTAGAAATATCAAATATAGCTTAGGGTGAATTTTTGGTATTTTTCTGAAAAACTTCAATTTTTGATGAATATTTAAACCACAAAATGGTACTTAAAAAACTGATTTTTCATTTAAATGAAATTATACCACCTCTGCGTTTTGAATTTCAAAAATCTGACATTCATGTTTGTCATTAAGAAGTAAAATGTGGTTTAATGGGATTAAAATAATTTTTTGGTGAATAGTAACTTTTAATTTTTTAATCGCGATTAGAGGTAATTAGTGTAATTTGAGGTAAAAATAATGTTTTAATAATATGAAATGACCATGACAGATATCCTACCCTTATTTTATGTGTCATGGACGACCAGGAAAATCCATCTATCAACTTGGGGACCCCATGGAGCCACTTTGGTAGGAAAATGACATTAATAACTTTTTATTTAATGTTAAAATATAAATGTCACAAACATGTGTTGTTTTACTAAAACAATTTTTAAATGGGGTTATACAAGTCATATTTTTGACTATAAATATTCATTAGAAATATAAAAATATTTCCTACATCATGATTTTTTTTATAATTTTTATACATTAAATAATATAAATTATTTATGACAGCATGATGATATAGTGATTACCTCATTATTTAATGATTTAAATAAAATGAAAAGATAATGTAAAATATAAGACATAAAAATGTAAAAAATCTATTCAATGTGTGGGTTTCGAATTCGAATCACCTTATCCTTGAAATATATAACTTTGGGACCTTTTAAATCTGAAAATCATTTTATAATAAAGTAAACTTTTATAACTTTCCAAGAGTGCCCATCCTCTCCTCTTATAAAAGGACCCCACCTCTACCACATTACCCACACCTCTCAAGCCTTTGTATCGGCCAAAAACTGCCCATTTTGTCTCTCCACATCCATCTCTTACTCCTAGAATCCTCACTTTGGGCATAAGTATTCCCAAGTAAGCCTTTGAGCTCAAATAAAAAAGAGTTACCCGTTTTTAAGGTAGTGTTTTCTCTTGTGTTGTTATGTTTTATTTTGATTATCCAACCCCCCTAAACTCTTTTTTTAATTTCTTCTATAACCAAACCAGTATAATTAATTTAATAGGTTGTTTTTATAAGAATTATTCGAGCTACACTTACACACACATACATTTAATGGTTAAAGAACATACTATTTCTGTGGATGGCGAATTTCTGCCTCACGAAACGATGATTGTTCAACACTCATATAACACCTTCAAAGGTGGCCATTAAGATGTCACTATATTTATATATGATATATAATATGTTTATTTTTTACTTAAGATTCTGTATTTTTCATTTATGGCATACCTTTATGGTTTCCATTATGGGTAAAAGCGATATTTTCATTTTAGAAAGTGCAGACTACCGCCCCCTCAAAGTGATTTGATTCGTTAATACCATATGTGGTATGTATAAAGGATAGATTTAATGATATTATATATGATATTATACTGGAATTATAATATACCTTTATATAATTATTATTTCTTTCCATTAAAGTATGAGATATAAATGAAAGTAGCGTTCATGCGTACGTACGACTTACCGTCTCCATGAACGGTGCATTTCATTTCTTATCCCCAAATGTAATGTACTATTATAAGTAAATATATATAATGGATATATATGATTTATGTTACATCTAAATGATGAATATAATTATGGAATTAAAATATACATATCTCTCATTTAGTTTTAATTCCATTAATATGACATAGAAATGAAAGTAGCGTTCATGCATACGTACGGCTTACCGTCTCCATGAACGGTGCATTTCATTTCTTACCTCTAAATGATTATGTAATATTATAAATGCATGTATATAATGGATATATATGATATATATGGAATCTACATCATGAATACCATTCTTGAGATAATGGATATTTGACTACGTGAACAACTTGTAAGTATAAGAAGTTCACTTTTGACTCAAGTACCAAATATCAAAAAAATGACCGTTATTAACTTAAATGATTACATAATTTTCATAAAATGGTAATAAGTGATATAAAATTAATAATGAACTTGAAAACGGTTCTTAATCAAGTAGAAATTAACTCAAGTTTATTTTTCAAGACATTAAATAACGATCGAGTCAAGTCGGACCCGAGGTATGGGACTTCGTCTCAATATCCTTTCATTGAGGAATATTTTATTTTAAATAGAACATTCTTTTATACAGTGTATAAACCCCTTTGAATTTTACATTTATCCAAGAGGAATATTATTTATATGAACAATTTTACTAAAAAAAATAGAATGCTTTTGTCGTACATATGCGGTGACAACGACTTCTCTACCGCTGTGGCCATTATTTTAGTTTCGGCTTCCTATACAGGCCATACCTTTTGTTTAATGAAAAATAAATACCATGTTTTAATTTTATTTAATTTTTGTATTTAAAATGGTTTTCATAATGTTTTTATTATATCAATGTGTTGTATTTATATCTTGTGATTGAAATGTGGAAATGTTATGTTTTCTTTTATGCATGTTTTATGTGATACAATTATGTTATGGTTCTTGTGAATTGTTATGAATATGGGTGGTTCTATGATAAACTAAGGGTAGGTGAGCCCGATACAGATCTCCAATGCATTGGGTAACGTGAAGGGGTTAAACGTTAAGGTTTCTACGAATAGATTTAGGGAATATACTGTGATGGGTATTCCAAACCTAACCAAGAGGGTTACTCCCTACGTATGAATGTTATGAATGCCTCAAGTTACCTTTATGTCTTATGATTTCTATGTTTTATTCACGATTTGATGAGGTATGTTAAAGTGATTATGTTTTATGAGTAATGTATGAATTCATTGATTCTTATGTATACATGTACTCATGTTTCCTTTCCGTATTTTTATATCCCTTACAGATCTTTTTATGCTCATCCCAAGATTTTTAAATGTTTTTCCCAGTCAAGGGAAAGGTATATGATGTGATGATAGTGTCAAGGAAGTTTCAAGACAGAATCCGTGTTTTATTTTAAATATGTTTCCATTTATGGAAAAAATGAGTACTATCTTTTATGTAACCACTTTTTTTAAATGTGGAATGTAATGCATGTTTTATGATCTAATTCCCGAAAACACTAAACCTGAAAAGACCCTCAACGTGTATTCTTGATGTAACTCAAGATTAAGTAATGTTTATGGCTGGGGACTTATAGTTGGTTTCATAGGTCGGTTTAGACAACTTTATGAGTTTGAAAATTGATAAATAATAAATTAATTTATGGAATGATTGAAATGATATAGCATTTAAAAATTACCATGTTGCTTCACCTATGATATTTCTGTGTTAAGAATGGATTTTCGTAGAAGAAATAGAACGGATTTTTTGGGAAGGTATACAGTGGAAAATGACCTTTCAAATTAGTATCCTGAGATGGTCAGAATCAGAACAAAAGAGTTTGTTGTAGTGATGGCTCAGTTGACTCAGGAGTTGAAAGGAATATTGGTGAATGCTCTAGGTTTGGAACTTCCTTCCATGAATGGTGAGTTTGTTATATATAGTGTTTCTTCGTTGAAGGGACATGGTTGTGTCCTAATGTAGAATGATCAGTTAACTACCTATGATTTATGTCGGTTGAAAATTCATGAGGTAATTACCCTACACTTGATTTGGAATTAGCTGATGTTGTTGTCGCTTTAAAATTTTGGAGACATCATTTGTACGGAGTAAAGTGTAAAATATATACTCATCACAAAAGTTTAAAGTATATATTCACTCAGAAAGAATTGAACAGAGATAGAGGATATGGCTAGAATTAATCAAGTATTATGATTGTACAATTCATTACCATCCGGGAAAATCAAATAAAGTGGATGATGCTTTGAGTCAAAAATGTAATGATTCATTAACAATGCTGCATTTGGAACGTGATCCTTTGATTATGGATTTGATGAAATTTGGCATAAAAGTTGTTGGTGCAGTATGTCCTTCTGTTTTGTTTTAGGTATCAGTGAAATCTTCTCTATCAGATAGAATCAATCAAGCACAGAAGCAAGACAGTGACTTGTAGAAAAAGGTAGAGTTGGTTCAGAAGGGTAAGTTGCCTAAATTCAACATTGATAATGATTGTGTTTTAAGATTTGGGAGGAGATTTTGTGTGCCTTGTGATTCACAGTTAAAGAGATATTTGTTATGTGAAGCTCATAGTTCTCCATTTTCAGTTCATCCAGGTAGTACTAAGATGTACAGAGATCTATGGGAGTATTACTCGTGGGATGAAATGAAAAGAGATATTGCTGATTTTACTGTAAATTGTTTGACTTGTCAGCAGGTTAAAGGAGAGCGGCAGTTACCGAATGGGATGCTTCAGCCTTTACCAGTGCCAGAGTGGAAATGGGAAAATGTATCCATGGACTTGGTTATGGGATTACTGAGGACATATCAAGGTAATAATGAAATCTGGATTATTGTTGATCGATTAACTAAATCTGCTCATTTCCTTCCTATTCGAGATATTTTACCTCTAGATCAAATTTCTTGATTGTACATTAAACAGATAGTCAGGTTGCATGGAGTTCCTCTCTCCATTGTATCTGATCGTGATCCCAGGTTTACTTCTAACTTTTGGAAGGGCCTTCAGAAGTCATTGGGTACTGAATTAAATTTTAGTACAGCTTTTCAGCTGCAATCAGATGGGCAGTCAGAATGAACAATTCAGACATTGGAGGATATGCTACGTGCTTTTTCGATGGATTATCATGGAATTTGGGACCAACATCTTTCTTTGGTTAAGTTCTCTTATAATAACAGTTCTCATTCCATTATACAGATGGCACCGTTTGAGGCATTATATGGGAGGTGGTGTCGAACTCTATATTTTTGGGATGAAGTGGGTGAAAGGAGGCTGATGGGACCAGAATTGGTAGAAGATATAGCAGAAAAAGTTCAGTTGATTCAGAAACACATGAGAACAGCTCAGAGCAGACAGAAAAGTTATGCAGACAACAGGAAGAAGGATCTATCTTTCGAGGTAAGTGATCATGTTCTTTCAAAGTTTCACCGTGGAAAAATGTGATACGATTTGGTAAGAAAGGAAAGCTGGGTCCAAGGTTCGTTGGACCATATGAAATTCTGGAGAGAGTTGGATCAGTTTCTTACCGAGTGGCTTTAACTTTGAGTTTATCTCAGGTACACAATGTTTTTCATGTTTCAATGTTAAGGAAGTACATGCCAGATCCATCTCATGTTTGGAGTCCAGAGGTGGTTCAGCTGGAAGAGAGTCTATCTTATGAGGAACAACCAGTCCAGATTCCTGACCATAGCGATCAAGTGTTTCAGAATAAGGTAATTAATCAGGTAAAGGTTTTGTGGGAAAACCATATGGTTGAAGAGGCAACGTGGGAATCTAAAAATTCTATGAGGGATAAATACCCCCACTTATTTTCATAAGTGAATAAAATTGTGAGAACACAATTCACAAAAGGGGGGAAGGATGTAACATCCCAGGTAAATAAAGAATAATACATTTTCATACTTATTAATATTTACGAATTAAATATTAATTTTACTTTAAAGGGGTAGCTATGTTCGATAGCATACCCGATACGCAACAAAGAGTTTCTTTGAAATCTTACGTTGCACACTAGTAATAAAATAATATTATTTGAAATGGTAGTTAACACGTAGCGATTGTATTGGCATGAATGAATAGAAATAACTAAAATATGATTATATATGTTTGTTAAATTTTTTACATTTATCCAATAAAGGATAAAGGCTTAAAATATGAAAAGAAATTAATTTTAGGCATATATATTCTAATTTTCACTAAAGGTCCACTTATCGCCCTTTGATGGAGAACCCTCTTTAAATATAGTTTTGGTCACTCTTATACATTATTTTGGACCAAATAAAATTCTTCTTTAGAATCGGGACATCAAAATTTACTTTGTGTAAATTTTTGGTATTTTTCTGATAAAGTTCATTTTTAATGAATAGTGAAAAATGTTGTATTTTAATTCAAAACCTCTTTTTAATCTAATTTATTTATATTATTAGATTATATTTTTAATTGGTTTTAAAGTTAAATTTGAATATATTTTTACCATTTAATCCAATAGTGGTCGTTGGAATTAATTTTACTTTGAAATTGGACTTAAACTAGTGTCAATCTTTTGGTATATATTGTTTCATAAAAACACGCTATTTGTTCTGACAACGGGAATTAATTATTAAATTAATTAATTTAACTTAATTTTTTTGAATTTTGTAAAATAGACATCATTTTTGAATTTGGAATATCAAATATATCTTAGGGTGAAGTTTTGGTATTTTTCTGAAAAACTTCAATTTTTGATGAATAGTGAAACCACTAAGTGGTACTTAAAAAAACTGATTTTTCATTTAAATTAAATTTTAACACCAATGTGTTTTGAATTTAAAAAATCCGACTTTCATGGTTGTCATTAGAAAGTAAAATGTGGTTTAATGGGATTAAAATAATTTTTTGGTGAATAGTAACTTTTAAGTTTTTAATCGCGATTAGAGGTAATTAGTGTAATTTAAGGTAAAAAATTTTTTTTAATAATATGAAATGACCATGAAACGTGTCCTAATTTTATTTTATGTGTCATTTCCACCCAATAAAATCCATGGGTCAACTTGGGGACCCCATGGAGCCACTTTGGTAGGAAAATGACATTAATAACGTTTTATTTATTGTTAAAATAAAAATGACACAAACATGTGTTGTTTTACTAAAATAATATTTATATGGGGTAATACAAGTCTTATTTTTTACTATAAATATTCATTAGAAATCTAAAAATATTTCCTACATCATGATATTTTTTTATAATTTTTAGACATTAAATAAATTAAATTATTTTTGACACCATGATGATGCAGCGATTACCTCATTATTTAACGATTTAAATGAAATTAAAAGATAATGTAAAATATAAGACCTAAACATGTCAAAAACCTATTGTATGGGAGGATTTCGAACTCTTTTCACCTTATACTATAAATATATTATTTTGGGACCATTTAAATCTGAAAAGCATTTTATAATAAAGTAAACTTTTATAACTTCCAAAGAGTGTCCATCCTCTCCTCTTATAAAAGGCCCCCACCTCTACCACCTTACCCACACGTCTAAAGCCTTTGGTTTGGCAAACCCCTGACCCTTTTGTCTCTCCACATCCCTCTATTACTCCTAGAAGCCTCACTTTGGTAAGAAGTCTTCCAAAGGAAGCCTTTGAGATCAAATAAAAAAGAGTAACCTGTTTTTAAGGTAGTGTTTTCTATTGTGTTCTTATGTTTTATTTTGCTTCTCCAACCCCCATAACCTCTTTTTTCATTTTTTTGTAACAAAAAAAGTATCATAAATATACTAGGATGTTTTATAAGAATTTTTCGAGCTACACATACACACACCTACATCTAATGGTTAAAGAACATACTATTTCTGTGGATGGAGAATTTCTGCCTCACGAAACGATGATTGTTCAACACTCATATAACACCTTCCATGGTGGAAATTAAGATGTAACTATATTTATATATGATATATAATATGTATATTTTTTACTTAAAATTCTTTATTTTTCATTTATGGCATACCTTTATGGTTTCCATAATAGGTAAACGTGATATCTTCATTTTAGGAAGTGCGGACTACCGCCCCATCAAAGTGATTTTATTCGTTAATACCATATGTGGGAAATATAAAGGATAGATTTAATGATATTATATATGATATTATACTGGAATTATAATATAACTTTATATAATTATTATTTCCTTCCATTAAAGTATGAGATAGAAATGAAAGTAGCGTTCATGCGTACGTACGGCTTATCATCTCCATGAACGATGCATTTCATTTATTATTCCCAAATTTAATTTAATATTATAAGTACATATATATAATGGATATATATGATGTATGTTACATCTAAATTATTAATATAATTCTGGAATTAAAATATACATATCTCTCATTTAGTTTTAATTCCATTAATATGACATAGAAATGAAAGTAGCGTTCATGCGTACGTACGGCTTACCGTCTCCATGAACGGTGCATTTCATTTCTTACCTCTAAATGATTATGTAATATTATAAAATCATGTACATACTAGATATATATGATATATATTTCATCTACATTAGGAGTATCATCATTGAGATAATAGATATTTGACTACGTGAACAACTTGTAAATATAAGAAGTTCACTTTTGACTTAAGTACCAAATATCGACAAAACGATCGTTATTAACTTAAATGATTAAATAATGTTCATAACATGGTAATAAGTGATTTAAAAGGAATAATTAACTTGAAAAAGGTTCTTAAGAGAGTAAAAATTAACTCATGTTTATTATTTAGGACATTAAAGGACGATCGAGTCAAGTCGGACTTGAGGTATGGGACTTCGTCTCAATCTTCTTTCATTGAGACATATTTTGTTTTATACACAACTTTCTTTTATATGGTTTATAAACCCCTTTAAATGTTATGTCTATCCAAAAGGAATATTTTTTATATGAAGCGTTTTACTAAAAGACAAAAGGGAATGTTTTTTTCGTACGTATGCGGCGACAACGACTTCGCCGCCGTGACCATTATTTGATTTTCGGCTTCCTCTACAAGCCATACCTTTTTTAATGAAAAATAGAAATCATGTTTTACTTTTCTATTATTTTGGTATTGAAAATGGTATTCATAATGTTTCTATTATATCAATGTGTTGTATTGATATCTTGTGATTGAAATGTTGAAATGTTATGTTTCCTTTATGCATGTTTTATGTGATACGATTATGTTATGGTTCGTGGGCATTGATATGATGACGGGTGGTTCCGTGATAAACTATGGGCGGGTGAGCCCGATATATCTCTCCAATGCATTGGGTAACGCAAAGGGGTTAAACGTTAAGGTTTCCCCGAAGAGATTTAGGGAATATACTGTGATGGGTATTCCAAAAGTAACCAAAAGGGTTACTCCCTACGTAAGAATGTTATGAATGCATCAAGTTACCTTTATGTATTATGATTTCTATGTTTTATTCGTGATTTAATGAGGTATGTTAAAGTGATTATGTTTTATTAGTAAAGTATGATTTCATTGATTCTTACGTATACATGTACTCATGTTTACTTTCCATATTTTTATATCCCTTACTGAGATTTTTATGCTCATCCCGTGTTTTTGAAATGTTTTTCACAACTCAAGGGAAAGGTACATGATGTGATGATAGTGTCAAGGAAGTGTCAAGAAAGAATCCATGTTTTATTTTAAATATGTTTTCATTGATGGTAAAAATGAGTACTATCTTTTATGTAACCACTTTGTTTAAATGTGGAATGTAATGCATGTTTTATGATCTAATTCTCTAAAACTCTAAACCTAAAAAGATCCTCAATGTGTATTCTTGAAGTAACTCAAGATTAAGTAATGTCTAAGGATGGGGCCTTATATGGACCTTGGTGATATTTTCATGATTTTCTAAGTTAAATGTTGTATCCACATCTTCAAGTTATGTTTCATGTTCTTTTCATTATGACATGCCTCATTATCTCTTTCTCATGCCTTAATGTTATCATGACTTTAGTGATGTATTGTAAGTTCACATGTAAATTGTTTCTTTTATTTCCCTTATTGGGCCTTCTGCTCAACCTTTTCCTTTGATGTATGCTCCCAGGTAATGAGATGTTGTAATGAACTTTGGATGAACAATTAAAAAGGCTTACAAGTGGTTTAGAATAATGTTTTTTGTTGTTCTCAGGTTTTATGTTCCATATTTCCATGAAACTAGACTTTAAAGATCCTCTGTTTGAAAATTGTTATGAAATGTTATGTGATAAAAAGGAGGGATTCTATACATTGTATGTCATCCAACCACATAAAATTATTTATGAATATTTGTTATATAATTTCATGGTTTTCACCATAGTGGGGATCTTCCATGACCTTATTAATTCAACAAATATTCTAGGACATTATTATATTTATTCATGCAGAACAATTAACAATATATAATTAGTGAACATTTATGTAATCAAAGTACAAAAAATTTGGTTCTTAGGACACCAACCCTAACAGTCACCACACTCATTGTGTACCCTTTCATGAGATAGATTCCATCTTCGGCAAGAGGCACATCTAGACAGGGAAGAGGGGCCACACACCATGTGATTCCCCTACCATTTTGTGAAATTATTTAGCACAACTGATTGATCATCAAACCTCAGTATCTATTTCATTTTACTCACATTTTGGCCTATGAGATGCCTTTAGATAGTGTGTTTCTGTATATAATGCAATAGTTCCCCATAAAAAGGTTTTTGAGATATGATGTGAATGTTCAAGGTAGACATGCGTTGAGACGACACCAAATGACAGCAGTGTGCAGACATGATCATCGAAGAAGTATCGAGCATACCCTTTATCTGGGTTGGGAAATGGAGTTCCGCAATGAATGTTCTAGGCATACCCACCTCCAAGGTTGGGAAGTGGAATTACCTGATAAATTTATTGGCCATAACCATTAGCAGGGTTAGGATGTGGCATTCCCGGACGATAGTTTTGGGTTTACTCTCTAGCATGGCTTGGTTGTGGTGTTCCCAGATAATCATTCTATGTTACTCTCTAGAGGGTCATGGAAGTGGTGTTCCTCAATGACTACCAGAGAAGGACCCTCATATGAGTAGCATAGTGATGAGGAGAGGTTTGAATTACCTACTAATTCATTAGAATGAGGGGCACTTTCCCCACATAGATCTGTCCTTGTGACGCAACCCAAACTGTAATGTTGAGTCCATGCCACCCAAAGTAGTTAGTATCGATGTTTGGTGATTTGAGCCCCATTGACTTCTTCCCCATATGTAGTTTTGACGAAGAACGCCAAATCCTCAGAGATCGACTACGTGACGTCGTGTACCGCGACGCCAATGACGCTTCTTCTACGATGCTTCTTCCATGACGTTGCTTCTCCATGACAGGATGATCCCCCTTCGGTGACGCCTTCTTCCGCGACCTACTTTTCCGCGACGAACCCTCGCTCAACGAATTCGAAGAGGTAGGGGTTCTGATTCAATTAAATCATTGTGATTTATACCCTCGCATTATGTTTAAATTTTGGTCGAAATCCTTTTTAAACCGCTAATGCGGTGGGTGCGGAACAACGAACAAGTCTGAACCCACCGTCTCTTCGTTCTTATTGTGCGGATTGGCAGGCGACGATGAAGCAGGCCGCACGGGCATTGTGAGTTCCTCTCAGTGAAGGATGGGTCTTTGGAGGGCCGTTGGAGAAGACGGTAGGCAAATCCGATGACCGAAGCTCGTCCGGTGGTCCGTGGAGTACTCCGTCGGTGCTCCTCGCCGGCACGACAGCACTGGTGGCCGGAGGCGCCGGGCGGCTTGGGCCGGCCGCCAAGAGACGACAGCGCCCGGAATGTCGCCGGGATGGCCTGCCATGGCTTCAACCGCGATGGTAGGCTGCTGGTCCCGTGACCGTGCGGGACCGAGGGAGGTGGGACTCGGTGCTTGGTCGCGTCCGTTGACAAGGAGCGGCCCCCCATGGGGCTACAGTTACGTGCTGGCGGGGGGCAGCATGCCATGTAACACCCCGAGATTTTATGAAAAGTTTTCTTTTTAATTTCATTAATGTCTTGTGTGGTACGCTACACCAAAAGGATCTTGCACAACATGCATCCTTGATTTTCCTTGTATTACACGCAATCGCGACCTTCCTCAATAGCGTGTGTAGTACGCAATAACGAGTTTCACTAAACAATGATATGCTATTAAAATATTATTAAAACTAATTGTTATTAATAGTAATAACCACTTTTTGAAATTTTTTAAATTTTATTTTTCGAAATGGACTTCATGTTTGGATTCGAAATATCGAAATTAGCTTAGGGTGAAATTTTGGTACTTTTCGGATAACTTTCATTTTCTGATGAATAGTGAAAATTACTAAATTTTAATTAAAACCAACCTTTTTAATCGAAATAATTAATAGTGATTAATTATTAATTTGAGTGTTTTTAAAGTATATTTAGAATATATTTTTACAATTTAATACAATTTTGGTCATTGGATGTAATTTCACATTTAAACCAGACATAAACAAGTGCCAATCTTTTGGTAGTTATTATCTCTTAAGAACACGCTATTTGTTTTGACGACGGGAAATAATTTTTAAATTAATCAATGCAACTGATATGTTTTGAATTTGGTAAAATATACATCATTTTTGATTTCATAATATCAAATATTTCTTAGGCCTAATTTTTTGTATTTTTCTGGAAACTTTCAATTTTTGATGAATAGTGAAATCACTAAGTGGTAGTTAAAAAAAATGAATTTTTCATAAAACATAATTTTCTCGTTTCTGTGAATGGAATTTCAAAAATTTGAGAGACACAGTTGATGTCAGTAAGTAAAATGTGGTTCAATGAGATGAAAATAATTTTTGTTGAATAGTAACATTTTATTTTATTTTTACCACGGTTAAAAGTAAATAGGGTAATTAAGGGTAAAAATGATATTTTTATTACCCTAACACATGTCCTAATTCTATTGGATAAGTTTAATTCGACCAAAAACAACCTTAGGAATAAAATATGACCATTTAGGCCCACTTGGATTAGATTAGGACATATATAATTAATTTATTTAAAGAAGGGTTAAAATAGTTAAAATCAATGTTTAATAAGTATATCATTTTTAATATAGGGTTATACATAAGATAAAATCGACTATAAATATTAATTAGAAATCTACAAAGATTTCATACATAATGATATTTTATTTTTAATTTTTGAACTTTAAATAAGTTAATTTATTTATGACACAAAGATGATGCAGTAATTACATTATTAATGAAATATTGACATAATTGATGTTATAAATACCCAAATAAATGTAATTTGAGACTTTTTATAAATTCCACTAATTTTATAGGTTAATATTACATTTTAGTATTTATTTAATTAACTTTTTTTGAACTAATCATTCTTTTATGATTTTCACAAAAATTAATTACTAAATAGTTTTAAAATTGACATAAAATAGTTTTTAAAACAAATATTATATTATTAATTGTCATTTTATTCCTAAAAATCTAAGGATCAGACAAATGACTTAAATAAGGTTATATATATTAATAATAGACAAGTTAGGGATCTTTTGGCTTGTTATAGTATGTTTATTAACCTTATAGTATAAGAACACAAGAAGACATGGTAAAAGTAAAATTATTTAACTTAATGTTAAATCTAAATAATAAGGTTAAAATAGGAACCTAAACTTGTCCAAATTATATTGGATGAGAGTATTTCGACCCATCCCCACTTTCGCTTCGAAATAAATCAATTTGGAGTTATTTAAAACCAAATTTGGCTTTATAATAAAATAATATTTTTAGTTATTCCAAAGATTTCCCTCTCCTCCCTTATAAAAGGGCACCTCCTCCCCCTCTTCCTCACACCACATTGAGCCTTCAAGCTCGTCCAACCCCTGCCAATTTATCCTCTCCACTTCCCTAGAGACATCATAGAGTTCCTTTTCTTCTTCAAAGACAAATTTTCGTTCCCTAAAAGGATATCTCAAAGAGGCACTTCAAAGAAGAGGTAATGTCCGATTACCAATTCTTTCAACATTATTTCTTCTTCCACTTATTATTATTTAGTTTTTTCATTATGAAGTAATAAAATCAGTATCACTCATATACTGATATGTTATTATAAGTATGAAACAACCCTATTTCACCATCTATCCATTCTACGGAAAATGAAATCACCGCGCGTGCGTACGTACGGAATACTGTCTCCACGCCATGGAGTAATCTATTTTCCACCACCACCTTACTTGGATGGGTATAATGGTGTAAATAATAACTATATATGATTATTTTAAATTGTTATTGATTCTTAAATAGTATACATAAAATCCAATACAATTCCACGATCATGAGAACAATATCATCGCTCGTGCGTACGTACGGACTATCGTCTCCACGACGCGATTAGATTCATTCTCCACGTTAACCATTCATGAATGATTATAAAGTATATATAATCATGAAATATATGACATAATAATGATACTGGATTTATTTGTATATATATGTATTTCATCTACTTAATTCCATTCAACTCAATAAAGAAACAAAAACATCGTTCATGCGTACGTACGGCCTACCGTCTCCATGAATGGTGTATTTCGTTCCATTTACTAATCTATTATATATATGTATATTCTGAAAATATATTATATATAAATCATGTTTTATATTCTGGAATTAATTAATCATGATCTAAGTAATCTTATGAATAATTACAAGTCAAAACAAGGACGACAAATGAAACGATTTTACCCAAAACGCTCTTTAACATGGAATTTACAAAAGAACGGGTAATATAAAGTGATAAGTGAACCATATATGATATCATAACAGTGAGTATGATTCTGGAATAAGTCAATGACATTATTTTAATCGTTATACAGGAGGTTCAGACACTTACGAAGCAAATCGGACCTAAGGTAAGGGAAATATCACAATCTCATTTTTATCTGAGATTGTTTATACTTTGAAATTTAATGGGGTGTATTTTATCATCCACATACATGTTTCCTCAATATGTAATATTATTTACATCCACATACAATTGTTTAAATACAATTTTACCCTTCGATGAGTTTTTAGTAAAAGATATGAATGGAATCTTTTATCCTTTTTCGTACGAGGTACTTTTTGACTTTTCTGACAAAAGTACGAGAAGAATGTTTTTTTTAACTTATACGGCATAAATGGATTTTTAAAACATTATTTCCAAGAAGCTTCCTTTAAAAGTTTTCAAGTTTATTTTTAATCAACTTCTTTTAGTTTAAAATTGTATGACATGTTAAGAAAAGAAAATGTTTTTGAAAGGATATTTTCCTCAAGAATGGAGTTCAAGTGTTTTATCAAAATTATTTTCCATCTAAGATAATATCGGGTTATGTTTCTATCCCTATTATTAAATTGATTTTATTATGTTGCGATGGAATTATTTTTATGAATTTCTTTATCTTATATTAATTTTTTTATGATGTCATGATGTTTAAGAATCCCATTTTTATTACATGGGTTATGCAATGATGTATGATTTATGATTTTGTGGCACACATAAGAATGGTATCATTATGAGATGGGTGGGACCTATATATCCCTCTAATGAATTGGATAATGATTTTATATCTAATGAGATAGACATGGATGGAATGGAAGGTTAAACCAGTTCAGTGAAACAGGACAGAAACGAGGAGTGAACTCGGTTCAGAAATGGACTTTGTCCACTAAGATAGTCTTGGAAATGAGTCTTGACTAATAAGTAATGATTCTCTATGATTATGTGTGTAAGCCACAAAGTTTCATGTTTTAAGTTATGATTATTGGGATTACATTTCACTACTATGATTTATCCCATGTTATGAAATTATGATTTCTTTTGCAGGTTAATATTTCCAAAAGTTATGTTCTTATGTATATGATGTGATTGATATTTATTTTGTTTACCCTTACTGAGTATTTGAGCTCACCCTTTTATGTTTTCTTTTCCCAAAGATATAAAGAAATGTTTTATGTATAAAAAAAAGATCTTTATGGGAGATGTTGAAGATCTTTCACCATTATTAGAAGATTATAGTCCGAGTTTCAAAGACACTAAACTTTTACGGTCCTTGTGTGTGTGTTTTTGTTATGTACTAAGTATTCCGAAAAAGTAATGTAATGTCAATGTACGTCAAGCTTTGGGTCTCTACAGTTGGTATCAGAGGAAAGGTTTAGTCAACCTTTGGAAACTAGGATGAAAAAATGTTAGTGAGATCCCCAGAGATATTTCTAAGGTATGTCGAGGGATGTCCCTAAGGTTAAGTATACGTTATAGTCCTATAATTGCACTAACCATCTTATAATTAAACATAAGATGTTAGATATTGAAGGTACTCCCCCTTTATTATGTTGTTTTCCCTATCATGATTTTTGCCTCTCACACTATTCTTTTTTGGTTTTAAACGATGGCTGGAACCCAAAAGAACCGTGTTGATCAATGTAATGGACAATGCAATGATTGTCCTCCTGGACAAACAAATTTTATGGGAGATGGAGTGAAAAATCTTATTTCTATACTTACACAAGCTATGAATCATTATGGACTTCCAAATGAGTAGAGAATGGAACAATATTCTATTGATTACTTCATGAGGCAACGTCCACCTTCTTTCAGTGGGCCTTCTGATCAACTTGTTCCTAAACAATGGATCAGTACTACTGAAAAGATATTTTCAGTTCTTCAATGTTCTGAACACGACAAAGTCATCTTAGCAGTGTATCATTTGGAAGGTGATGCTGATCAATGGTGGAATCTTATCAAGAATACGAGGCCAAGAGATGAAATCGAGTCCATGGAATGGGACGAGTTCAAGAACTTATTTTTCAATAAGTACTTCCCTCGTATTCTTCGAACAATGATGGAGAAGGAGTTTCTTGATCTAAACCAAAAGGATGATGAATTTTTTGGTATATACAACGCGAATTTTACAAGGCTTGCAAGGTATGCATCATGATTTATCATCCAACCTGAAAGTAATGTTGATCGATTCTTCAGTGGCTTAAAACCAAATCTTCGAAGGGAATTAGCAATAAGATACTTTAGTATTTATGAAGAAATTGCGCGTTGTGCTATCAAGCTATAAATGGAAGTTGGTGTTACTTATCCATCTCATAGTTTTGACAATAAACGAAATATGGAGTTCAAGGAGAAATCTCAGAATAATGGTGAAAAGAAGATGAATGTTTCCTTATGCTCAAAGTGTGAAAAAAGGCATGGTGGAGATTGTCTTAAAGGGACTAGAAAATGTTTTAAGTTTGGAAAAGAAGGTCATCGAGCAGCTGAGTGTTGAAGTAATGGAAAAAGGGTTTCTAATGATGTGAATAAAGAAAAGACTGCAGAGAATGCACCACCAACACTTCAATGCTTCAATCGCAAGGAAATGGGGCATTATGCTAATAAATGCCCTAATCCAAGGGTTAGTGATGATTAACATGAGCAACCACTTAAAGAAAATGAAAAATTTAAGTCACATGCGATCACTATTGGAGATGTTGAATATGAAAACAATGTGGTGGAATGATTAAGTGTTTATGTAATGGGATTCAAAAATAATGTTGTATATAGTATCGTGGAATATTGGAATATTTATGTATTGATTTATTGTGGTTTTCAATAATTTTATGGTACCGGTAACCATGGAAAGTGATTGAGATATTTTTTGAAAAAATATGATATAAACATAATGAAGGGATAAGGAAAAAATGAAATGGTTGACAGTATACATGAGCTCGTGATTGATATAAGGACTGAGTGATGTCATGGTTTGATTATATAGAATTTTGAGGATTTTGGTATGTGGAAAGAGTTAACTTTTAACAGCATTCATGTTTTCAATAAGGTTCAATGGGTATTCATTTTTTTCAAGAGAATATATGATTATGGCCTTTGAATGTTTGGAATGTGACCAACAAGATATATCTTATGATATATGGGGATAAATTATGGCTTTCACGTGATTGTTATGTGAAATTTCAAGTAATCATTTTCTTTATACTATGAGCTTGGACCGAAGTATTTTAGATAATCCTAATGATTGGAATGGATTATGTTTGACATAGGTTAGGATAGAACTTTTTTTGATATTATTGATGGGATGTTATAGTAATATAGCTTTAGAAAAAGGAAAACCTGTAGGACGGGCGACAACCCATCGCGTCGGACAAGGCTGTGGGAATTGAACCCACAACCGAAGTGCGAATGGCCTTTATCGCCTACCACTGTCCTACAGGAAGTCCCTGTTTAGTAGAAACTAGTTTTATTATATTAAGAAATATGATATATGATGTATAAGTCCATTTTAGGAACCATATATGATTAGTCTCACTATATATGGACTTGTGTATTTTTTGATAACCTTTCTTAACCTTTTGTTTGAGACAGCTGGAACGACCCATCATTCTATCACATGATCTGCTAACACATCACGAATAACAAATTCAACTTCATTTCTTTAAGATATGAATTGGAAATTTTCCAAACAAAGACCAATGGTGAGACTATAGCAAAATAAAGAAAGTATTTCTTCTAATTCCAACTTCATCAACTTTATGGGAAATGATCTTGAAAACCAAAAATGTTGTCCTAGTGCTCTTATATCTGATTAATCAAATGGTACCTTAGATCATCACAAATTTATGGCTTTTTGATTGCTAGATTTTTCATAGCCATGTTCTCTACCACTCTCCATCAGAACATGATGGTTAGGTTTCTCTTCTATATCCATATTTTCACCTATCTGGAAACCCAGTGATTAGTTTATTTGGGTAACTTTTATGTTTCATACTTTTTTTTAAAGATTTGTTTTGGTATTCTTTTTTACGATGTGGGATTATATTAAATAAACTTTCGAGTAGTAAACCATTTATAACCCTGACGAATTTCGAGGGCAAAATTCATTTTAAGGGGGGTAGAATATAACACCCCGAGATTTTATGAAAAGTATTCTTTTTAATTTCATTAATGTCTTGTGTTGTACGCTACAATAAAAGGATCTTGCACAACATGCATCCTTTATGTGCCTTGTATTACACGCAATCGCGACCTTCCTCAATAGCGTGTGTAGTACACAATAACGAGTTTCACTAAACAATGATATGCTATTAAAATATTATTAAAACTAGCCATTATGAATAGTAATAACCACTTTTTGAAATTTTTTAAATTTTATTTTTTGAAATGGACTTCATTTTTGGATTTGGAATATCGAAATTAGCTTAGGATGAAATTTTGGTACTTTTCGGATAACTTTCATTTTCTAATGAATAGTGAAAATTACTAAATTTTAATTAAAAACAACATTTTTAATATAAATAATTAATAGTGATAAATTATTAATTTGAGTGTTTTAAAGTATATTTAGAATATATTTTTACAATTTAATACAATTTTGTTCATTGGATGTAATTTCACATTTAAACCAGACATAAACAAGTGTCATTCTTTTGATAGTTATTATCTCTTAAGAACGCGCTATTTGTTTTGAAAATGGGAATTAATTTTTAAATTAATTAATGTAACTGATATGTTTTGAATTTGGTAAAATAGACATCATTTTTGAGTTCATAATATCAAATATATCTTAGGCCTAATTTTTAGTATTTTTCTGGAAACTTTCATTTTTTGATAAATAGTGAATCCACTAAGTGGTAGTTAAAAAAATGAATTTTTCTTAAAACTTAATTTTCCCGTTTCTGTGAATGGAATTTCAAAAATCCGAGAGACACGGTTGATTTCAGTAAGTAAAATGTGGTCCAATGAGATGAAAATAATTTTTGGTGAATAGTAACTTTTTAGTTTTTTTTACAACGGTTAAAATTAAATAGGGTAATTAAGGGTAAAAATGATATTTTTATTACCCTAACACGTGTCCTAATTCTATTGGATAAGTTTAATTCGACCAAAAACAACCTTAGGACTAAAATATGACCATTTAGGCCCACTTGGATTAGATTAGGACATATATTATTAATTTATTTAAAGAAGGGTTAAATAGTTAAAATCAAAGAATAATAGGTATATCATTTTTAATATAGGGTTATACATAAGATAAATTCAACTATAAATATTCCTTAGAAATATAAAAAGATTTCCTACATAAGGATATTTTATTTGTAATTTTTAGACTTTAAATAAGTTAATTTATTTATGACAAAATGATGATGCAGTAATTACCTTATTAATGAAATATTGACATAATTGATGTTATAAATACCCAAATAGATGTAATTTGAGACTTTTTATGAATTAAACTAATTTTATAGGTTAATATGACATGTTAGTATACATTTAATTAACTTAGTTTGAACTAATCATTCTGTTATGATTTTCACAAAAAATAATTACGAAATAGTATCAAATTGACATAAAATAGTTTTTAAAACAAATATTATATTATTAATTGTTATTTTATTCCAAAAAATATAAGGTTCGGAAAAATGACTTATATAAGGTGATATATATTAATTATAGACAACTTGGGGATCGTTTCGCTTGTTATAGTAATTTACTTACCTTATAGTATAAGAACACAAGAAGACACGGTAAATGTAAAATTATTTAACTTAATGTTAAATCTAAATAATAAGGTTAAAATAGGATGATAAACTTGTCTAAATTCTATTGGATGAGACTATTGCGACCCATACCCACCTTAGATTTGAAATAAATCATTTTGGAGCTATTTAAAACCGAATTTGGCTTTATAATAAAATAATATTTTTAGTTATTCCAAAGGTTTCCCTCTCCTCCCTTATAAAAGGGAATCTCCTCCCCCTATTCCTCACACAACTTTGAGCCTTCATGCTCGGCCAACCCCTGCCAATTTCTCCTATCCACTTCCCTAGAGACATCCTAGAGGTCCTGGTCTTCTTCAAACACCAATTTTAGTTCCCTAAAAGGAGATCTCAAAGAGGCTCTTCAAAGAAGAGTTAATGTCTGATTACCAATTCTTTCAACTTTATTTCTTCTTCCACCTCTTCTTCTTTAGTTGTTTCATTATGAAGTAATAACATAAATATCACTAATATACTGATATGTTATTATAAGTATGAAACAACACTATTTCACCATCTATCCATCCTACGGAAAATGAAATCACCGCGAGTGCGTACGTACAGAATACCGTCTCCACGCCGTGGTGTAATCTATTTCCCACCACCACCATACTTGGATGGGTATAATGGTGTAAATAATAACTATATATGATTATTTTAAAGTGTTATTGATTCTGAAATAGTATACATACACTCCAATACAATTCCACGATCATGAGAACGATATCATCGCTCGTGCGTACGTACGGACTACCGTCTCCACGACGCGATGAGATTCATTCTCCACGTTAACCATTCATGAATGATTATAAAGTATATATAATCATGAAATATATGACATAATAATGATACTGGATTTATGTGTATATATAAGTATGTCATCTACTTAATTCCATTCAACTCAATAAGGAAACGAAAACAACGTTCATGCGTACGTACGGCCTACCGTCTCCATGAACGGTGTATTTCTTTCCATTTACTAATCTATTACATATATGTATATTATGAATATATATTATATATAAATCATGTTTTATATTATGGAATTAATTAATCATGATCTAAGTAATCTTATGAATAATTACAAGTCAAAACACGGACGACAAATGAAACGATTTTACCCAAAACGATCTTTAACATGGAATTTACAAAAGAACGGGTAATATAAAGTCATAAGTGAACCATATATGATATCATAACAATGAGTATGATTCTGGAATAAGTAAATGACATTAATTAATTCATTATACAGGAGTTTCGGACACTTACAAAGAAAATCGGACCTATGGTAAGGGAAATATCACAATCTCATTTTTATCTGAGATTGTTTATACTTTGAAATTTACTGGGGTGTATTTTATCATCCACATCCATGTTTCCTCAATATGTAATATTATTTCATTCCACATACAATTGTTTAAATACAATTTTACCCTTCGATGAGTTTTTAGTAAAAGATATGAAAGGAATCTTTTGTCGTTTTTCGTACGAGGTACTTTTTGACTTTTCTGACAAAAGTATGAGAAGAATGTTTTTTTTAACTTATACAGCATAAATGGATTTTTAAAACATTATTTCCAAGAAAGTTCCTTTACAAGTTTTCAATTTTATTTTTAATCAACTTCTTTTACTTTAAAATTGTATGGAATGTTAAGAAAGGAAAATGTTTTTGAAAGGATATTTTCCTCAAGAATGGAGTTCAAGTGTTTTATCAAAATTATTTTCCATCTAAGATAATATAGGGTTATGTTTATATCCCTATTATTACATTGATTTGATTATGTTGTGATGGAATTATTTTTATGAATTTCTTTATCTTATATGAATTCTTTTATGATGTCATGATGTTTAAGAATCCCATTTTTATTGCATGGGTTATGCAATGATGTATGATTTATGATTTTGTGGCACACATAAGAATGGTATAATTATGAGATGGGTGGGACCTATATCTCCCTCCAATGCATTGGGTAATGATTTTATATCTCACGAGATAGGCATGGCTGGAACGGCAGGTTAAACTGGTTCAGTGAAACAGGACTAAAACGAGGAGTGAACTCGGTTCAGAAATTGACTTTGTCCACTAAGATAGTCTTGGAAATGAGTATTGACTAATAAGAAATGATTTTATATGATTATGTGTGTATTCCACAAATTTTCATGTTTTAAGTTATGATTATTGGGATTACATTTCACTACTATGATTTACCCCATGTTATGAAATTATGATTTCTTTTGCAGGTTTTGATTTCCAAAAGTTATGTTCTTATGTATATGATGTGATTGATATTTATTTTGTTTACCCTTATTGAGCATTTGAGCTCACCCTTTTATGTTTTCTTTTCCCCTGGATATAAAGAAAGGTTTTAGGTATAAAAAAAAGAAGATCTTTATGGGAGATGTTGAAGATCTTTCACCATGATTAGAAGATTATAGTCCGAGTTTCCAAAGACACTAAACTATTACGGTCCTTGTGTGTGTGTTTTTGTTATGTACTAATTATTCTGCAAAAGTAATGTAATGTTAATGTACGTCAAGATTCGGGTCTCTACATGCCACCTTACCCTGCTCGGCCGAATCGGCCGAGCCGCTCGACCGGACCGCCAGGTCGGGCCATGCCAGCCGGGCCGGGCCGCGCCCAGGCCGGGCCGGGCCTCACCTGCCGAGCCAGGCCATGCCCAAGTAGGCCAGACCTGGACCCGGGTCGGTTCTACCCGGTTCGGGGTGACCCATCGGGTACCGGGCCAGGTCGGACCGGGCCCGAACCCCCCTAATACCGGACTTTTCGGCCTGTTTCCCATAACATGGGATATGGACCTCCGATCGACGCACCATCAGCTGAGATGAGGTCCTTAGATCGAGACGGTCATTTCGGTATATTACACTCAGGGTTTCTAGGAACTTTGGGTTTGGCCGGGTTGGTTTGTGCACGAAACCAACCGGGCCCTCGGAGCGGAAACACTTATAACCTGAGCTCTGGCATCCGATTGACGTGACTTCGACTTTGTTGGATTCCTCTTAGTGAGACAGACATTTTGGATTACTCCGCTCAAGGTTTGGACGCAGGTGGAGTACGGTCGGGTTAGTTTTGACTTAAATACCAATCAAGCCCCTGGGATGAAAAATCCAATAACTCTCAGACCGGGCGTCTGATTGACGCGCCGTCTGTGAAGTTGAGTTCCTGTTGACGATACGGAACTTTTTAATACATAACTATGGACTATGTGTCAGTTGATGTATCAGCCCCTCGGCTCGTGGAGCGGACCCTCCCGAACGAGCTTGCTATGTGCGGGAACCCTAGTGTTGGCTGTGACTGCGACGACGATGACGACTATGCAGAAATCCTATGTGGATTCGACGGAGACGACTACAACACTCAGCAATCCTACGTGGATCAGTGCTACCGATCCTGTGTGGGTCAGCGCTCAGCGGTCCTGTGTGGGCCAGCGCCTACAGATTCTATGTGGGTCCGATCCTGTGTGGGTCATTGCGGGGGTTAGTACCTATCGATCCTATGTGGGTCTAATGGCTTAGATGAATCAGTGGAAATATCTGATCATCTCTATCGTCTTATGAAAAAGTATACATGTGTGAGGTGAATCTTGATTTACTTTCTTATATGGATTGTGTTCTTCTATCCTGTGTGGATGTGATCGAACTCGGGCTTGGATGTTGGAGCCGAACGCGAATTGATGACTTAGGTATATGTATGGGCATATACCTAACTATTGTTGGATGTTACTTCGTGATTTTATCTTTCCTTTGTGGATTATCCTTTGTGGATTCTGGGAGACCTTCGGGTGTCTCAGGGTCCCTACTGAGTAGCTTATACTCATCCCTACATGGGCTATGCCCGCACTACGTTGTGCTGGTTGCAGACGATGAATAGCGCTGATCATGGTTGAGGCTTGCAGATCAGGTCGGTACCTGGAGGTGGACCATTGGGCAGGACATACACAGAGCGGACGACTGGACCCGGGGAGCTATGGGGGCTATTTTTACCCACCCTTCAGGTGGGACTTCTAGTGGACGAATCGAGGCTGCGGCTTTACATTAAGTTGTTGTTTTCCCTTTCCAATTGTACTTTACTTTCAGTTTGGGTTTGTATTCTAGCCAACATACATTTCCTCACTTACTGTTGTACCCAGTTTTTACTTAGTGTTTACTTCTTATTGCTTTATCTGTGGTGTTAGTTTACTTTATAAAGGCAATGCCTTCCCTTTTTGTTGGGAATTATGCCTTGGTGCTAGTCTCCATCCCCTGGCCTATGGAAGGCAGGCTTGGGGTAGTCACGGCATCGGACCTGAGGATGGGTGTGACAATATATCTGAGAAAAAACCCTTAATAGAGTATAAAAAAAACCATCTGATCTCTGTTAATAGATGGGAGTATTTGAACCATAAATTTTTTTGTTTCATGTAGATTATGGAATAATGAATCGGGTGTTTGGTGCTGAGTATGTTTGACTTTAATTGAGAACATCATTTTCAAAACCCATAAATTTTTATTTGAGAAGGTGAATCTGAGGCAACCGAGTTATTGATGGATTCCATCCATATGATTTTGGATTACATAGATTCTTTTTCAAACAAGGGTGTGATGATGGAATCTTATACACTATGAGGACCACAAAATCTCTTGTGAGATATCCAGGGATAGATTGAGTATATAGATGGAATGTTATAGAGTTATATAAAAATAATATTTCTAAATAGTTTATTCAATGACATTGAAGAAAGAGAAGGGTTTATAATCTATGAGGTTGACCTAAAGGACTATGAAAGTGATTGATTATACTAGATGCCTTGCTGAATTACAATTCTTTGTTCCATAATTATAAGGGAATGTGCCCACTATAGACTGTCATTTTCAGGATACACATAGACATGAGATAATGTCCCATGTGAATGTTTTTTTATTTAAATTGGATTGTTGATGTTTTTGATTAGTCCTCTATTTTTAACGTTACCCTCAATGAGGATTCTAGTGGTGGATGGTTGTTTCTAGTTGGGTGATCCAATGGTGTGACATATGATAATAGGAATCACCATTACAATGTACTTAACTAATGAGGTGGGGGGATTTATATTTATTAAATAAGACCATCATCTCCTATTGGGGATAGAATATTTTTCTATCAGTATATCAAGGTGTAAAACATGGGTGTTCAGTGTCTCTGACCTCCAAATTTGTGCCGATCATAAAATAGAATGGGGAATGTATGATAACCATGGTCAATATTATAGATGAATTAACGATTGATTACATAATCAGACACATAATAAAACACAAATGATTGATAATTATAGTTTCATTGGGAGGTAGGTACATTACATAATTACATAAATCAAGGAATACATTATCTTTATTGATAACATTTTTAACATGATCATATTATTACTTTGTACCTAACAATGCATGGGATAAACATGGGACATTCATTAGAAAGTGGTGACCTATAAATCCTACTTTGGGAATAAACATGGAATAACATGAAAAATATATTACATGTTAGTCAATAGGAATGTTAATGAGACATAAATGGGGTAGAACAGTAAACATGAACAATTTTTCCTGATATAGCACGAAAAAAAGGAAACATTGAGAATGTGTGAACAATGTAAAACATAGCATCATTAAAGTATGTAAGAATATCTTCTATGAAATCATGATGGAAAAAGTATCATGGTTAATTAGATTTGATCCCTAATCCATTTTAGGATTCCTTATGAGACAAAAACATTATCCAATGCATTGGATCACTATATAATTTTGGGCTCAATCGTTACCTTCTTATAATTATAATGGTTAAGTGTTCCACATATATAATAAAACATGGATTCATTCGTCATAAAATTTTATTCCATGATCAAGGTGTTTTCAATAAATACATGTTATCAAAAATAGAGATGTATAAGTTAATAATGGTGTACAAAAATGATAGTAAATGGGTTTCGGTATTCACTAATTATTTTTCTTCCAAGGAAAATTGTTGTGAAATTTTGGCAGTATAACAACATTCCATAACGATGCATAAAAAGGGATGGGGAGAGAAAAATGGGTATCTAATAATTTAGAGATAAATTATAATGTGGTGTAAAAATTAAAAAACATATCCAAACATTAGTAATTGGAAATAGAAGGAATAATATAATGAAAAAACATGAATAAATTGGAGAAGGAAGGGGTCTCTTACCTTCAAAATGTGACTCAAAATGCTCAGGATGAGGTTCCTAAGAGCATGGGAGAACTATAAGAAGTCTCAAAATAGGAGATAACAGTGTATGGTCAGGCTCCTAGTATTTGGAGTTATAATAATTGGGATATAGTATTTATTTATATAGGAAATGAGTGGGTAATTTTTTATCATTTCCCAATCATAGGGTTTCGACTCTATAAATAATATAACCAAAACCAAAAACCGTGTAGTGACATTGACCATAGTTTCTACCAATTAGGTTTGGTTTTAATTATTTTATTAGGCTAAGGGACCAAATTATTAAAATATTACCCTTGTTGTTAAGTAGGTGAATCATACTTTTACAAAAATGTTTTTAAAAAACACAAATATTTTATGGTTTTTTTGAGGAATCATGAAGGCTTTATAAGTTTATTCAAATAAACATAGAATCCTATTATATTATCAATAATACATATATTTGGTATTTTATAACATTTATATTATTTATTAAATAATTTTTTGTTCATTATGATGTCATCATACACAACGTGTATTTATATTGTATGTTACTTTTAACCAAAAATTCAATTATCTCATAAAATTGTGAAAAATTCACATTGGGATAATTTATATATTCTTATTATAGAAATTATTTTCAATATATGAATATTTTTCTAAATATTTGATTTAATCTTTTAATATATAACTTTACTTTTATTGAGATATGTTGGGTTTTAAACAAAAATAATTTTTCAACATTATAAAAATTACGTTTCACTTCATAAAAATTATATAATCATTTATATTTTAAAAAAGTATTCCCAATTATATTTCAATAAAACATTATTTATTTTAAAATTCAATTAATTCAAAAAAAATAAATTCTTTTTTGGTTTTGAATATTAGCAAAAAATAAAATTTTAATTTTACTATGGAAAATTTAAAACAATTTATAAAGTAATGATAAGAAGTAAATATTAACACTATTATATTGGAAACAATGTAATAATTTTTTAATATTTTGTTCTTGATACAGATACCATTAAAACATAATCAAATTCTATGTGATTATGTAGTAGGATGGTCATATTCTCATGGGGTTACTCAAGATACATGGTTAAGGATGTGATCTCGATAAGATTGAACCTCTCTAATAAAAAGTTTCGTTCAATATTAAGTTGTTTTATACAATCATGAGCTTGGTAAAGGGAACAAACTAGTGATGAAATATCAATCAGAATATGTTATAACTAGGATTCAGAAGTAATTAACCTATGAGTTGAGTCCATTACATCCTTTATTTTCATCAAAAAGATTTTTCAAAAAACATATATTGATATTTATCATAATATCACTGTTAAAAAGATATATTGACATTGGTTATCATATATAAATGTTTTTTAATAGAATTTCATATTGTGAATCCTAATATGTACATGTGTTATCTACAACCAAAATATATGATAATGAATTTAATTTAATTACATGTGGGAATTTATTTATAAAAGGTAGGGTTACTAAACTCGCCCCCTTCCTAAATTTAACCATATAATATTTTCACATAATAAAACATATATGATTACTTTTGTTTCCTCACAACCTATGCTTCCCACATCGCTTATTCAAATAGGTTGTTTTCCCATAGAACGTATAACTTGTTCATTATATCATTTTATATAACTTTTTCTCTACAATCTATGTTCTCCAACATCATCTCCTCATATGAAACATTAATATAAAAGGGTAATACCTCTATTGTGACAACATGGTATGGTTATGGTATGTACTACATCAATAGTGATATATAGCATAAATTTTTTAATTGAGATATGTTAGGTGGGACTTCTAGTCGATTGGACATTGTTCCAATATGATCAATGATATTAAGGGGGAGATATAGAATAGAATTATCATTTGCTTCTTCCAAAAATAAAGTTAACTACTTCCATGATGATATATAAAATAATATTATTGTTTGGAAATCAAATATTATGTCTCTTCGATGCTTCATATCATATCACTTTTGTTGAATCTATGAAGACATAATCTACCACTAAATAGACTTAACAATTTCATTTATTTCCTCATCCTTTTTAAAACACATTATTTATAGTTACACATATAATTTTTAGAATTAAGGTGTTAAGATACTCTTCCTATAATGGTTTTTATATGGGAATTTAGGGTCTTGAGTGAGAACTAATATTGTATGATAACTCGCCCAAATGAATATGTTGATCCCATCACCCTTTGAATTCAACTGAGCATCATTTTAAAATTTCCCTGACAGTTTGGATAATTTTCCCAGATTAGACATCTGTTTTGGGGTGATAAGGTGATCTGAATTTTAAATCTATGATAAAAGAATTTCGAAAAATCTTTTTTGAATCATTGAAGAAAATCATGGTCGTAATAAGATAAAATCAATAGTGGTGTTCTATACAGCGTCACCTCTTTTTTAATGTATATCCATGAAAGTTGACTGATGGAGATGCCATCATGGATTGAAATCAAGTGATAAATATTTCCTTGACGATACACCACAACCTCTACAGAATAATTTTCTATTGATGTCTTCAGTATACCAATTAAAAATTCTATATATGTGTTTTTCCATTTCCATTTAGGTATGGGTAACAATAGAATTTTCTCCAAGTATTTATTTAGTTCAATATTTAATCTATGACATAAAATACATCATGATGTATATTCACTAAATATCATTCTTTATATTGTCCCATAAATAATGATATTAGAGATCATGATACCTTTGTATGCTTACTAAATTAATGGATAATGTTCAGCTTCGGGAAGAATTTAATAGAACCTTTTCAACACAGGTTTTTATTTCACAATGATTCATGACACAAATCTCACAACTCCTTCATTAACATTGTTCTCTAATGATTTTTATTTCTTGTAGATTACTCCTTTTTTGTATTCACGCATCATAACTTTGACCATCAATTATATTCTCTATACGGGATGGTTGAGAAATCATCTGTGAAGGGATTGATTTTGTTTATTCTATTATGATTTCCATTTCGATCATTTTTAAAGATAATAAAATTATAAACTTATCAATTATCATTAAGGATCACATTGCACTACCATTTCTACATAGAGAATATTTTATTTGATCTAGGGATGGTAGTGTATTTGGAAATTATATTCATTGATCATCTCTAATAATCTTTAATTTGTTTCCTATTCTGATAATTAAATGTGAATATATAATTTAGGCTTTTATGATTCTTATATATTTCACAATTCTACCCAAAGTGATAATGCTACCATATTTTTGAGACATAGATCACTATAGCCTACCTTATATCATTAATTGGGTTGTTTTTTTCATGAAAATTCAATTTCAATGGATAATATGATGTCACTTTTTCATTCATCAATATCACACATCCCAAGCCCTTCTTATAATCATCACATAATTACTCAAAACGATATCCACTTATTGGTAATGTATGTATAATATTATTGATAATCCACGTTTTCGACTATTGAATATCTATTCAAATAAAATATTCTAAAATATCATCGATACCTTTGAGTTATCATGGTTATAGGGTTTCAAAATCATGGGAAATTTCTCACAAATTGATGATAGTACCCACCTTTTATTAGGAAACTATGGATATTTGAAATATATATACTCCTCATACTTATATCAATTGAATCAATATTTGAAGGGTCCGAAAATATATCATTTAATATGATAATTTGAGTCAATATTGATACTTCCATCGACCATAACTCAAATTTCATGCACTCTAGATAATGATTTTCATTTTTTAAGGATTTTAGCATAGCGCTCAGATGCTCCACATGCTCCACATTTATTTTGGAGTATATTAAAAAAATAAAATATAAATAAGTCAAAACATTTCAAGATGTAATAACTTAAGACTCTATTTGTCAATTACATTAATATTTCTGGAGTATTAATGAGTTTTCAATGGTATTAATGTAAACTCATAATCCCCATACTATATACGAAAACTTGTCTTGGGAATATCTACATTCTTCTACCTACCATGGAAATTCTCCTATATTAGATCGAACATTGATATGTATTGTGCTCCATGTATCTAATCAAACAAGTCATAAAACCATGGAACATGATAATTTTTCATTATTATAATCATTTTAATCTCATGATAAACATTTAAAAGGTGTATTAACCCATAATTCTTCTTGATAAATAGGACCGGGTCACCCCATGGTGAATTACATGGGCGTATGAAGCCTTTGTCCAGATTATCCTATAGTTTCTTCTACATATACCTATAATTAAATTTAGATATTCTATACTATGTCTCGGATAATGTTATTCTCCCTATTACAATATCAATTGAAATTTCACCCTCTTTTCTCCGAGGACAAACATTAAAATGTTTCGTAATCACTTCATAATATTCCCTCACAATTTACATTTGATCAAGGATGATCTTATCCTGATGCTCAATCATTTTATCTAGATATTCATTCACATAGTTAATTAGTTTCCTTGCTTAAGATGTTAGTGATAAACAAGATTCATCCATATCCATGAATTTGTATAGAGTAAGAGGATGATTCATGGTAATAAACTTTATTTCCTTCTCATGGAAATTTATGTTGGATCTATATTGTTAAATCTAATCTACATCCATAATTGAATAAAATCCCACAAAAGCGAGTATGACATGGTTCCTTAATAAGTTCATGCAAAAACATTACAGGGGAAGAGTTATATACATGGGATGAAATAATTTCCCTATTTCTCATTTCCCCAAATAGGTCGACTTTTATATGATGTGGTGGTGTGTGAATTGTTATAATAAACATTAATTACATGGAGGAATATATAAAACCAAAATAAAAACATAAATTCACTATTATTGAATGAATAACTACTGTTCCTATCACCACATCTTTGTCAGGATCCTCCTCAATAGTTGTGATGTAAAAAGTATCACCCTCCCTGCCATGGGTTTTTTTGGTTGTCTATAAAAACCCTTAGATTATAGGATTGGAATTAAATGTGTCTTGTTTCCTTATATTTTAATCAATTAACAATCCAATATTGGTTGAATTGATCATTCCTCCCCACCATTGAATTATTGTATTTCCCCCATTGTTAATCGCAATCTATGAGCCCATTCACAGACTTTAATTATTTACTCATCCCCTTATTAAATTTATATGGTGATTATTTCCACATTATGATATGTGGGTTGTTGAAATTTTATAGCATTATGAGATCTCTCCATCAAACTGCAAGAATTTAACTCCTCTTTACAGTTTTTATCCTCATGATACCCTTCCTATTTTAAGATCTCCATTTTGACTTTTAGGGAACATCAAGAAATTCTTCATAATAATAAAAAACATAGATCCCAATGGATTCTCATAGACTAGGTTTTGGCCCACCAAATAAGTGGCCAACCATCAATTTGGATGTAATGATAAATTCAATGGTGTATCATGAATATCCTGTCATTTTTTCAATATATCACATGATAGATTTATTGTCCTTTTTCTGGAGGGAATATAAATAAATTTGAATTTTATTTCGAAGTGTGTGATGAAAATATTTATTGAATAACATTTTTGGGGATTCCTTCAACCCCATCACTTGAATATCCATTTAAATCATTTTATTATTTTTCAATGTCCCCCACAGTTCACCTTCTCCCTTCATTTAATAATCATCTAGTAAAATAACCTCTATCTTACAACATTGAATGATGTAAAATAACTTCTCTATGTATATGATCAATTTTTCCTTTGTTAAGCGATAAGAATATCCATTTAATATTCAAATCCTTTATCACAAGTAGGTTTCAAATATAAATTTTTCAATATTTGGTTGATTTGGGCATTATTCATGATCTTATTTTCTAATTATAACCTCATTCAGCAGAGAAAGTATTTCCATAATGTTCATGATTCCAACCCCCATTGAGTTGTGCGTATCATTGGGGAAATCATAAAACATTCCATTACATTGGTTTTTAACCAGAATCCTCTTATTTTTAGCCATTGGTCAGAATAAAGGGATATTTATCGATGAGTATTTTTAAAGTATTAATCAAAAAAATAGAATACCATTAAATTAAATGGATAACATATAAATTACATTTTTTTCTTTTACATATGAATTTTTATGCTACAATCGATATTATTCATGATATATTAGATAACATATATTTTTATGGTAATATCTTCTCCCAAAAATTGTTTGTATTGAAATTTTGAATATTCCAAAGACTATAACATCAGAGAGTCTTACCCGAGGTGCATAAAGACCCATTTTTGTTCTCCAATTCCCTCTCATGTCTATCTCAATGCAGTATTTTTCGTTTTACTCTTATATACATATGTTTGAGAGACATATTCACATATATTATCCAGAAAGGGATATATTTTCATCATAACCTAATTACTAAATGCATTAAAGAATATAGTGTGTTTTATTATACTGTGTCTCATCTCTATGTATTTTTCATTATCTTTCAAATATTAATCCCAAAAATATATAAAATTGTACATTAATACAATATATTACAATGACTGTCTTTATTACACATTAATTCATGATTTATTACATAATATTTAATGTAATACCACATTGATGATTCATAAGTCTAGTTTAATTTAAAATTATATAAATTACATAAAAACATGAAAAAATGATTATATAATCATTTTTGATATCATTATTAATATGATCATATTATTCGCCATAAATAACACTACTTGGGATTACCTGGGGACATAAAAAAGTTAGTGGTGAGCTATAAAGTCCGTTATGTGAACAAAAATGGAAAAATTTGAATAAATTGAAACATTTCATACAATATTAATATCAATGAGACATAAAATGGGATAAAATTACAAAAAATAATAGTGAGTCATGATATATAATTATAAAATAAAAGAAACATGGGAAATGTGGAAAAATAAAACATTACATCCTAAACATAAGTCAAAGATAAATTAAAATAAATAATGATGATTGATTTGGATTACTCCCTATTCCATTTATTGATATATCCTGAGACTAAAAATTACCCAATGCATTGGATGTATATATAATTTTAGGCGCACCTATCTCATTCATTTCATTTTAATGCCGACGTGTGCCGCATAGAGCATACACAAATTGTTCATTCATCATAATGTATTTTTACACCAACACATAATATTGAATAATTATATTTAAATCCTTAAAAAATATGTATACGTTTCAAAAGTTCATCACCCAATAGAGAAAAATGGTATAGTTATTGACTAAACATTTTTTTGGAATGAAAAATCACAGTGAAATTTCAATAGCATAATGACCTTACTTAATATTTTATAAAATGGGATTATAAGAGATAATGGGGAATCAAATAATTATTAAATAAAATAAAAAGTAATAGGGATATGTAAAAACGTATCCCAATATTAATATTTTAATAAAAAATTCATATGATAATCAAGAAAGAATGAATAAAGGGGAGAAGGAAAGGATCCCCTACCTTGACATTATGTGTCTACAAGATTTGGATGAGCTTCTTAAGAGCTGAGGGAAAGCATCAGATGAATTTATAGAATGTAAGGATGATTAAGTATGAGCACCATGGATTTTTAGTTGAGAAAAATGAGTTCATGGGTGGATCTATATATGACATGAGTGTGTAATTTATTATCATTTATCTAACATAGGTTATTTAATTCATATAATAATGTGAGAAAAACAAAAGACTTATTATGGTTTTTTCCCCACTCATTCATCCAAAAAAAATTTATTTTCATTTTTTTATTCCATGGTCCGAACGTATGAAAATACTACCCTTGGTTATGTGGAGGTGATTCATAGTACAAAAAAAAATTTGAAAACATAAAATATATTATTCAATTTGAAGGATTCATACAAGATTTTTAAAATAAATTTAAAACCTTAAAATCATATTATATTAAATTTTTAACATTTATTTGGTCATGGATACCCTTTATAGTATTTATTACATCACTTTTGGATCATTATGGCATTATAATACATAGTGTATATTTATATGGTATTCAGTTTTTACAAGAATATTCTACAGTCACAAAAATTTACTATAAATTCACTATTGGGAAATTTCAATGATTTAATTCCATCAATTATAAAAATTTCATGAAATATAATATTCTATATATTTTAATTTACACTTAAAATAAGAAGCTATATTTATTGAGAAATGATATATTTTTTTTGACAATAACAGTATATAAAACATTATAATAATTTCCTTGACTTCATAAAAACAATATAACCATTTACATTTAATAACAATTATTTAATAATAATATTTAAATAAAATAATATTTATTTCAAAATAACATTAATTCATAAAAATAAATAAATTTAATAAATTTCAATATTATAGAAAAATATAATTTTGGTTGTATTGTACTAATGTAAAAAAATCATTTATAAAAAAAATAGTTGTAAATATAAAATTTTTATATTGAAAACAATATAAAGTATCATATTTTTATGGTAATGACACATATCCCTTTAGTACACCAAAATACACCACAAGGGTAAGGTACAAGATGGTTATATTTTTATGTGGTGGTTCGACATATGTGTTTTGGTTTGTTATATCAATGAGCATGAACGTCTCCCAGAAATGGTTTGTATCATCCATGATTTGTTAGATATCAGTTTGGTATTTTTCATGGGAAACATCTAATGACTCTAGGTCCCTCTAAATCTTTAGTAAATGTGAATAATAGGATATGACCCTACTAGTTGAGTCCATTAGTTTCTTTTACAATTTCAAATGGATTTATCAAATATATATATATATATATATACTAAAATCACTTTTTAAATAGATATATTGTAAAAGGTAATAACACATAATTTTTTCTTAAATCAAATTGGATATAATGAAATAAAATAATTAAATTATTTTACTATATGAAAAATATACATTAATACATTTAATTTAATTCCATGGTGTAATTTATTTATAATCATTTTGTTCATTACATAATGTTAATAGGTTCTATTGGATCCTTCTTTAGATAAAAGGTGGTGCAGGATCAACACCATTGTGCACTTCATAATGGGGTCTTGTAAACATATACTAGATAGAATGATGGATCATTAGATACTGTAATAGTCTTGGATGTTGACATCGAGTTCTAGGACAATGAAATCCTTATCCGTGTGGTAGTGAAACACCAGGGGATCACACTGTATCCTAGGGTAGTGGGATATGTATAATCAATAAGTTACACCTACACCTGGATTTAGTGATGATGAAAAATCGAGAGTTCAAGGTATAATTTTTTTAGCATACATTATTCATAGTGTTTTATTTGAAATAGGTTCCTCAAACACTATTATATCTACCCATTATGAAAATGTATTCAGACTAGTTGTGGAATTTATGTTTGGTGATATGTTGATTGATAAACAATTAAGATCATGAGAAGGAAATATTTTAAAATGTAAAGAGTGTACCTTTATGTTTGGAATGTATAATTTATGTGGTACTTTTTTTATGCTCGGGATGTGAGGTTTTGATTAAATATTGGTATTGGATTGGCTGGTTCAATATGAGGCCAATTTTAAATTTTACCATCAAAGGTTAACACTCATACCCCTTGATGGTAACAATAATGTTCACAGTAGAGAGTGGTATATCTTAGCAGGTCATGTTGGTCTAGCATGTGTGTAGTTGGTTGAGCTAACAACCTAAGTGTCATTTGTTTTGATTGATAATAGAGTATTATTATACATTTTCATTACTATTTTGGTCAATTATTTTACGGATTTTTTTTTTCAAAGGACATAATAGGGATGCCAACTAAGAGAGATGTAGAGTTCATGATTGAGTTGTTTCCTAGACTAGAACCTATTTTTATTCCTCCATGTAAAATGGAACAAGAAGAAACCTAGGAACCTAATATTTACTCATCATAATTAGAGAATAATGGGTTATTTCATTAGATTAAATCACCATGAGGATATTTAGTTTTTCATTCTAGGATGGTTTATGGGATGTTGTGGTTGTGTGTCAATAAAAGGGAGGTAAATAAGATGATGGATAAGAATCGATACACTCTTCATTGAATGGATGGTAGTTTTGTATTGTTGTAAGGTGATTATATTTTATCTAAAATTGAATTGAGGATAGATTATCATCAGCTCTGTGTTAGTTCGTTATATATTTTGATGGACTATTTAAATAATATATTTGGTTTACATGAGTTTATTTTGATGTTGTTTTGTTGATGAACAGTCAAGTAGGGCTTATTTCCATGATGAACCAAATATATCTATCATACAAGAATCAGTTTGTAATTGATTGTGTGTATGACATTATGGTGTACTCTAAGGCTCATGATGATAATGTCAAACATATTGAAATCATTATCTACACGATAAGATATCATAGATTTTATTCCATGATATCTAACTCACATTTATTGATTTAAAATATTTAAGTATTTGGTTACATCATATCTAAGAAAGATATTTTAGTGGAAACAATGAAATGGAATGTATTTGAATAATTTTTAAATCCCAAGAATGTTTTTTGTAAAATATTTTTTTGGATTATAATGCTATTATATGAGGTTCATCAATGAAAGTTTCCATTTTTTAATCAACAATTATGGGATTTACCAATAAGTGAATTAGGTTTTAAATTTTAGGGGGATTTAAGGAATTATTCTATTAAATTATGATGTGGTTGACTAATGAACTAATTTTTATCATAAATGAGTTTAAAAAGGAGAATACGTAGTTTTATGATGCGTTTGGTGTTACTATTTGTGATTTTTTTATGTTGAGAGATAGGGTTTTCGTTTATGGGTCACCAATATTGAGGCCTCATGATTGAAATTACACTACTCATGATATTGAAATGGCTATGATGGATCGTCATTTATGGTATTAGTGGAATTAATTATAATGTAAATGATGTTTGGGTGTAAATATCATATAATAATTATGTATATATTCTCCCACCATTATTTTAGTCTTTTAATGAGAATAGAGGTTATCTACATTTTATCCATTGATTTAGAGTTGATCAATAGACTATAAAATACATATATAGAATTATAGATTCATTGAGTCGGAAGAATCAAGATTAGATTATTCATGAATGTATTTTTGATTAGAAGAGTATGGAATTGATTTATGAGAAGAATATATAGGAATAGGATGGGAAAGGTAATATGATCTTTTCATCCATGGATGTCGAGTCCACACATTTGAGGTATATCAAGGAGTGGAAGTATCAGGATATAGTGTATCTATATTTTTCCATGGATATTTTTATGAAATATGTGTTGATACATGAGTTTCATTCCGCGGTGTGGGAGGTGCATCATGTTTTGACCAAATTTTAATTTGAAATTCACAGAATTTATTCATGGACAAGGATGAATAATGTGGTCTAATGTTTCGTGACGAGATTCAACAGCTATCAATAGGTGATTATACAGTATCCATGTCGTAGTTGTTTATTGTAGCTCTTTGCAATTACATAATAGATGTGGGATAATGTAATAATTGATTTTCTAGTATTTATTCCGTTGAATCCTAGGATGAATTATGTGATATGGTTATATGTGTATCATTTGACCCTAGTGGCACATTTCATACTGATTTAAGGGACATATATCATGAATATGATGGGTGTTTTTAATTTTTTTTAAAATAGGGTTGTTGAATGGTGTTTGGTAGAAAATATATCTTGATCAATATATAAATTTTACATCATTCATCTATAAGGGGTTTAAAAAGGTGTTTGGTACACATGTGTTTTTGAGTAATGATTTCCCCTCACAAAAATTTGAGAAATTGGAGTGTACTATTCTGGTGATGGTTGACATATTGAGGGAAAATATCCAATATTTATGTAAATCATTGAAAAATAACTTGAAACTTTTTGATTTTTTATATATCAACAGTTACTAGGGAACGATTCATATGTCACCATTTGACTCACTCTATGGTGCCCGTTGTAGATCCCTGTTATGTTGGATGGAGGCAAGGGAATCGGAGTTGTTGGGACAGAGTCTTATACAGGAGACATTAGGGTAGGTTCAATTAACATCAAAACATATTGATATAGATCAAAGTAGGAATAATTAGTATGCTGACCAACAAAATTAACCTCTTATGTTTATGGTGTGTGATCATGTTCTCTTTTAGGTATCAACTAGGTTGGGTCAGAGATTGATTCAAAAAATGTTTACATTAGAACTATAGTACATGGGGCCATTGGATATTATGGATTGGATAAAATTAGTGTGGTATGTATTGGATCTTCCCCAATGGTATAGTGGGATACACAATGTTTTCTATTTGACATGTTTTGAATAGTATCACCCTGAACCTTAACATGTGATATATTTTGGTGATGTTTATCTTGAGGTTGATGTGACCTTTGAGGAGAATTAGGATCAGATTACGGATCATAGTGTGATTTATTTTGTAGGGATGTTTGTGAAATTATTTCAATGGTTGTGGTAGCATAGTAATATTTTGGAAGAGTTTAGGGATAGTGAGAATGATATGAAATCCAAGTATCCCTATATTTTTCCATGGAAACTCAGTGATTCTTGCGAGTAAAAATTGAGGGTGTGTCATTGTAAGGTAGGGAGGTTGTAATACCATATTCATATAGTGAGGTATGTGTATGATTAAATTATGATTAAAATTTAATTATGTTATTTCATTAAATGTCTTGTATGTTAATGTGGAGGATAGAGATTTTCTTGGGTGTTTGAGACACAAATCAAGGTAAAAAGGGGGACATATGGTGCATATTTCAGGGTTGGTGCATATATATTAGTAAAGATAAACTATAAACTTGATTTCTTAGAGGACGGTGGAGTTTTTTGTGAAATCGTGACAATGGGAAAGAGAAACCATATAGGTTTGGAAACATCCTTTCCACATTGTTACTATGTGGTTTGTAATACCATTTTTGATTCATAGGGGACAGTTCTTCCTATAAACCTATTGGAAATAGGTTGGCACATATATGTGGAATGTTTAAGAAAAATGTTCATCCAAACCATGTTCATCAATAAAAATGGGGAATTTACAACTCATCCCCCCAAGTATTTATGTATGTTTACAAAATATTATTCTTAATCACTTCTTCCACAACCAAGGGTGATGAACACTTCTTCCCAAAAATCCAAAGAAATTATCTCCCTTTATTATTTCTGTTTAGGTGTGTATGAAGGTTCTAGGTGATTCTAACACTCAACATCCTTATTTTTTTTTAATATGTATTTTGGAATTAGTATTCTTCTTTATAATCTATAAAACCCAATTTTTATAATGTTTTCATGGTTTTGTATCTAAATGTGGTTTATTTTCAAATAAAAGGACATGGTTTTGTGAGCGTTTATATTTGGAATTATGGTAGGTGGTTTAAAAGTTGTATCCCATTTCCTTATAGTTAAATTTATTTTTATGTTGTTGGTTGACTGTCCTATTTTACTGTCTGTTTGGTTTTACATGGTCAAAATGATGAATTAATTGGATAATTGATTAATTGAATCTCTCATGATCCCTAACTAATGCATTGAGATTGACTAGTCCCTATTAAGGTGAACCCAACATTTTTAGTGATTTATAGAAAATATATTTGAGTTTGTTAGATTAGAATTTAATTTTTTTTGAGTATAATCTCATTCTCAACATGTTGACATGTTTAAATGAGTTAGTAAATGGAACTAATGATTTACATTTATCATTTTTTAGATATAATAATGGGGTGTTTGTTGAATGATCAATTTATTAACTAGATTAATTCATGTAAATGGGAATTTTGTGTAATAATGGGATATAAATAATAAGTTTTATATGAGTTTATAAATAATTAATTGGTAATGGTGCTTGTGATCCATGGGTTATGACACGTCAATGGTCTATGAATTGAATGAACCATAGATTGTAAATTGTAACTGTGTTAAATGATAGATGGTTTATACACGGTATATATATTGAATTTAAAATGAATCATTTATACATGGCATTGTGTTAATTAGTTAATTTTACTTGAGTCTCAACACTGATAGGTCGTTTTAGAATGAGGCTCTAAACTCTACCCTAAAAAATCATGGGTTAAGGAGTCCTTTTTAGTGTCTATGCCACTAACGGATGCATGGGAAATTAATACATGGAAAAAAGCTCCATAGATAGTGTTATATAATTTTATTTTGTAATATTTCACAAGTGACTTAGGGAACATGATCACCTACCGTGTTCATAGTTTATATTACTGCAATATTCTAAAGTGAATTTCATGAAAATAGTTAACCCATGGAACAAATAATGAAAGTGGATAATGTGAATCATGTTAATGAAATGTAAACATTTTTTTCTTCTTATCTTTTAGTACATTTTTCACCAACATAAAAAATATGATTATTCTGTATTTTTATTAGACAATATTGTTGATGTACTACTAAGACATACTCATATACTCCTCATGCCTCCATTCGGTACTCAGGCATACTTCATAAATGCATGGAAGGACAGTGGAAAGGTCCCTATTCTTATTGGTTTATATGGTAATGGGTTGTTAATGAATGAGGGATCCAAAAAAGGAGTCGAGACCTATTTTGGGGATTCCACTATTTGTATTTATATTTGGGCTCTCGACACTTAGGATCATATAATATGACATATCATATTAACTATTTTTAAGGGAACTTATGCCTAGTTTTGGGAACTGGATTGTTATACATGTTCTAGAATATTGTATTTATTTTATTTAATATATATTTGATTGTGTATTTCTTTATTTAGGAGGTTATATTTTCTATTGTTCTCTATCAGACTCATGATGTTAGTTAGTAACCTCTAGAGTTTAAGGTGGCATGCTTGTGGTCATGTGGAGACCCATCTTAGAGATTCGATATAGTTTCTATCTATATGGGGACCTTGCATATTCATTCCATAATGTTAAATGTTATATAATATTAACATTTAGGTTCTTTAACAATTATATGTGTATTTGGAATAGCAAAGAAAGTGGTAAAAAAAGTAGAACACACCTCTAAAGGAGGTGGTGAACAAGCCAAAATATGGGAAATGTTTTTTAATTTTTAAATTAAATAAGAGAGTATGATAAATAAGAGATATTATATGAATAAAATAATATATAAATATTTTAACAATACTAATTTCTTCCATATATATTGGATTATTAGATATGAAAATATTGAATGAGGATGAAAATAATGATAGTTTGGATAACAATATTACCTTTTTGGACTTCCTCTCTCAAGAAACCCATTAAGGATCCTTGGAATGATCGATTGATGTGACAAATTTTTTTACTTCTGTGATTATAGATATGGTGAGAAAATATGGTAGATATATTTTAAGATTATAACATTATAATGAGTGAGGATATGTGGGTAACAGTGGCATTTATAATGGTATTAGAGGTATTTTTTATATAATAATCATTTGATTATTATTCTATAACAAGATTACCAATATTATATAAAAATTTGAAAAATTATAGTAATTATTCCACATGCTAATGAGAAAATTCTTTCTCACATCTTCCATGAATTATTTATTCATGAATTTTTCATAAATTTGAAATTATCACATTTTTTCAAAATATTATTTTACCAAAATAATTAACTATTTTAAGAAATAAAATCAAAAAAATTACTATAGTAATTTTTTTGACGGGATGATTCCATTACATAAATGAATTTTTTGAATATAATATTATAAATTTCAAAAAAATTATTTTTTATGTAAAATCATTATTTTTGAATTAAATAAATATTATAATATTATGTTCATTTTTATTTTCCTTTGAAAAATTAATTATCATATCATATAATATTATAATAATTATAATGAAATTTAATATTATTTATATATAATTTTTTTTAAAATAAATAAATATCTTATAAAAATTCAAATAAAGCATTTAGGTTCTATAAAATTAAACAAAATAAACATTTAAGAACACCATAAAACATCTATCATGTTATATATTTTATATAATTTCATCTTAAAATATTTATTAATATTTTGTTACAGGTATATAAGTGAGGATGGTATTTTAACCATCATTTTACTATTTAATAGGGAAATATTACTACTACTATAGTCATATTTGTAACCATTTTATGGCTTTAATATATTCTATAAATACCTCATATTAAATACATTCTTCATTGACATCTATTTACACTCATGGATATATTATTTCAATTCTGAAAAAAAAAATATTTCCTCAATAATATTTAGTTTCATTTCTATAATTTTTTTGATGAGGATGAATATTCTAGGGAATGTAATAGATCCAAATACTATTACATTAGTAATCTTAGTTTTTATTTATTCTATTTATAATATTTTTTTAATAAGTATATATATCATATAAATTAAATTATCAATTTAGTATAATAATATATTATTGGATCTACCATCTTTTGTATGTTTTTTATATTATTATACATTGCAAAATATGAAATACCTATATAATTAGATGAGAACGTCCATTGTTATAATCATATGTAGTTAACATATTTGAATTATTTTAAAAAAAATTATAAAAGAATGGATTATATAAAATGAAGATAACTCTACAACCATTTCAATGAGGGTAAAATAAATAGTATATATTTTGATAAACCTAGAACAATCCAAAAAATGATACATAATTCTAAATAATACCCTGAATTTGTTAACAAACAATGATATTTTTTGGGAATTTTATGTGTTACAATTGTTTTGAGAACAATGATTTTTCATTTTGTTATAATCCTTTCTTTATTGGTGTTCGAAAGAAATCCATTTCAAGGTGTATCATGTTTTCCAATTTGAAAAACATATATACTAAAATTAATTTTTCTATCTGAAATAGCCATGAATAGTGTATTTAGATCTATGAGGTTTTAAGTGGTTATTGTAATAAAATGTATTCATTTTCATCTACTCATTTATCTAAATAAATTATATAAATAATAATATATAATATAGATAATAAATATGATAATTTCGTAAAAATGATGTTGAAGGAGGATACAAATATGAGTACTCCCATGTATATTACTAATAATTATGATAATTCATCATTGGGAAAAAAACCCATGAAGACTAAGTGGATTGAATCATATAAAATTTACAATAAGAAAAAAAACAATATTATATTAGGATTAACTGTACATGCAATAAATGTACCTATAAAATATTTTTGTCATTTTCCAATTATATTGGGAGAGATAAATAATATTATATGTTCTGAAAAAAAATCGTGTCCAAATGTAGTAGAAGAAATTCCACCTGAAGATGAAAAATTTTGTTTTTCATAAACTAAAAAAAATTGAATATGAACTATGTGAGATATGTGTGATATGTGGTTATAGACACAATTATAATTATTTTATCACCATAAATCTAACAAAATTATCTTCTCTTATATGAAGAAATAATGAATCATGAATGATGGTTATTATTTATCTACACAACGAAGCAGTGGATGTGCATAGTAAAATTACACATAAAACTAAATCATATTTTTTGAATGTAATTAAATAATTAATAATATTAATACATTTTTTTAGAAATTTATTATAATAGTGTTGTTAAAATTGAGAACATATAAATTCCACCTTTTTCCATTCTACATTTATGTTCTATTGGTACCTATAATTAATGTAATTAAATACATTAGAATGGTATGAGGGGTGAACATATTAATATAAGGGTTGGTAAATGGATTGAAAAAATGATAAAAATTACACATCTTGGAATGATTTCTTAAATGGTATATTGCAAGAAAATCTTATAATTGAATCATCATTAATGAATATGTAGAAGTATTAAAGTCACAAAATCTACATGAATATGAGAATAGTGGATATTTTAATGGAGAAACATGTGAATAATGATAAAAATGATTATAGAAATATGATTTCATGCATATAATATTATTATAGAACGTGATAAAAAATTTATAATTGAAAATGTATGAATTTTTATTCAATCAGTCTTTGTAATAATAGTAAAAAATTTAATCTAAAGGGGCAATAATAATTTAAATCAATGAAAATGAAGGTAAGTTGGTTAAGATGTTGCACGGAATTGATAAATTTTGTTATTTATAATTGATTTTTTTTTAAATTCAGTTTGAAATATGTTCTATAAATCCAGATCGATATATATAATGAAAAATTTATATCTTAATTGGAATCTTATATATTATCATCCTAAAATATTTGGGTATTTCCAATAAATTGATAATATCTTCTCATTACCTTTGTATCAATTTTTAAATTGGGTTTTTTTATTTCAATATCAATCAATATTGTTTTACAAACTGATCATAGTTAATGTATACATATAGTGAAATATTTGATGGATCATTTATTAAGAATTTATTGATAACATTATCCCATATACTTTGTATTTTTTCCAATTGGTGGTAGATAATGTTTAATGAATTACCGAAAAGAAAGGGGGAGTAAGAAATGAATATATAATGTCATGAGAACATTTTTACATATCATTTAAAATGTATTTACAACATATACAAAGGGGGAGTTTATTAAGATGAAATTCTTATTCTTCTATATAATTTATTGGAATGTAAATTAAATGAATAAGATCAATTATATTTGGTTAAAGGACAAAACATTTATTTAGGAAGAGATTCAAATTATTTTTGTATCATACAATCTGTAATAGAAAGTGTATGATTATTTTTAAAAGTTTTCTTATGCGAATCCCGTCAAATTTGATGGAATTTTTATTCATAATTAGGTATAAGGGATTTGAATATTTTTACTTCAAAATAGCATTGAGTTTGTATTTAATACTATTAATCACTATAATGATGTAGAGGTCGATATTCTGTACTTTTTAAATTATAAATGTGTAAAGAAATTATGAGTATATGCTCAGTGAATCTATAGTTTATGTAGAATAATTTGAGGTATTTTATAAATATTGTGAAAAATTTATGACTTGTGTCTTGGAAATAAAGAATAAAATTGTGTAATAAGAAGTGAATTCCATGTGAAAAATGTTAATGAGAAGATGCGTATGGGTAAAACCTTAGTTCCGTAATAGTTATTTCAATGATTCTTCCTTATGTGTCCAAAAAATATTGAAAATAAATACCAGTATATTGTAATGTTGAGACTTATTCACTAATAAATAGTATATAAGTACATATATAATGGTTCATATGTTGTGTATGTGAGTATTTATTCCTAAAAAATGTATGCGGGATGATGTGTAGTTTTGTGTAGAGATATTTAATCCCATATTTTTGTAGATACTTTTTATTATCCATATGTAATGGGAAATCATAAATCAAGGATGATATATGAACATATTGTTGTCATTAATGTTATTGTAAATATAAACCTATTGGTGGGTAATGTTCCACATCAATGAAATGAAAAATTATTTAACACTAATTATAGTAGATGATTATAAACTCATTATGAAATTATAATGTTTTGGGATGCCATGAATAGATAATTTTTAATAATAAAAATTCATTAGGATAAAGAATTGTTTCATTACATATGCATGGATGTATGACCCACCATGATCTTCAAGTGTTTTTTGGTTAGACCATTTTCCTTGTAGGCTAAGAAGATTAACTCTAGTCATGCATGGTTGGAAACAAGAATATGAGATAACTCAAAGTATGATGATTTACAAAGGGCGGTAGAAGGATATAAATAGATTGATTTGGAATACATTAAACCTTAATGAGAAAACAGTGCTATGAAATAGCTTTATTAATACATTATTAAAGAAATTAAGAATATTTTTGAGTGATTTATTCTAAATGTAATAATAATATTGTATATCAAGGGTTTTAAAAAAATAAAATGAGATACTGTAATAGAAAAAAATTTGTAGATAATTTTGAGTGAAACCATGATGTTGTTCCATTTTAATTGTTTTAGTGTCATTTTTTATTTTTTTCTACCGATTCACATGGGGAGGAATATAAAATGGTTAATATAATAAATCAATATTTTTTCACATATTATGTCCGTCATATGAAAACATATATCAAAATAATATATTAATCATGACTTAGGATGGTTTAATGAATTTTAAGAGTAATAGGATTAACCGTTGTTGCAAATAGTGTTTCCATAACAAAGATAAAGATTGTTTTACAAGAAATAATATATATGAACTCATCGATGCATGCATATTTTTTCTATTGATAAAAATAATGTGAATGAGGTGAAATTATACTTATTGTTTGAGTACGGGAAAACTCAGTGAGAGTTCACTACACTGCAAAAGAATCCAAAAATGTTGGTCATTAATTCATGCATCAATTCCTATCAATTTTTAATGAATTATATTTATCAATTATTATGAAGTGTATTTTATGTGACTGATCTAGATAAAAGATTTTATCAATATTGAGAAATTAATATATTATAATTATATGAGATTAAATTAATATTATGTGTGGATAACTTTATCTACCTTCAAAAAGTTATTGGGGATGTTTGGTGGGAAATTCTAGATTTCATAATTTGAATTGAATTCCATGTATCTAAATGGTTATTTAAATTCTTTAATAGACAATTATGTGATATTTAAAAAACAAACACCCCTTCTTTTGTTATTAATATTATCATATATATATATATATATTATTTCATATTGTTTAATATAGGTTTGAATAGTTCCACGTAATAATATTTGAGAAATATTCTTCTGTCAAATAAATTTCATTACAAAAGATATTATTATAGAAATTATTTGGTATGAAATTTTTCTATAGAATAATGAAAATATTTTAATACACTATAGGGTATGATGAAAAAAAGGTGTCGAAAAAAAATAAGAGTCAAATGTCTTTTTCATGATGGTTTTAAAATATGTGGACATCATTACTCTTTTTTTCATAGGAGAAAAATAATCATTGGTAGATGAAGAAAAAAGTGGAATAATAATTATATGAACATTAAATTTCAACTATGAATAAGAATATAAAGAAAATTTATACTATTTTTTCATAAAAATGGTGAATAAGTAACCTTATACTATTCAAGGGATGAAGATAAAGTAAGAATCAAGGCATTTAAAAAATAAATAGTTCTTAATGGGTGATATAATCTCTAGTTGTTATAGATAATTTTTATTATAAGGTTATGGTATGTAGCTATTTGTTGGATAATAAAAACCAATTTTTGATAGATTTACATTCATACACTATTTTGAGACTATTGTGTATATCATACATGTTCAATCTAGTGGGTCGTGTGATCTTGGGATAATTGCTATCACACTAATGACTATCCTTATTTCATTGATATGTGAACCTTATAAATTATTTTTTCCTATGTGTGTATGTTTTTTATGTTGTTTGAAATAAAAAACATGATTTGAGTGAACAAGAAGACCTATCCTCATTAATTAGGGATAGAGGGAAATCAAATAGAGATAATATTTATTAAATTTAATAAATGTGACCATTGTATATTCACCCTACCTTTTTTGTTTCTAATATTCAAAAATACCCCCGTAAATGAGTTCAAATTATTACATCCTAATAATCTTCTTATATATTCACAATGAGAGATGTAAAAAAGTAAATGATTTATTTATTTAATTTTATGTGATGTATATATCATCCTATTGTAATTTGAGGTAAATATTTCTTCTAGTTTTTTACAAAACTATGGTATAAAGTACAATCATATATCTTCAAATGATATGATCAATGTGTATTTTATGATCTATGACCGAAATTTGTTACTCAATATAATACTTTCTTATCATTTTATAACCAATGTAATTCCCTATTAGACTCCCAAATTTGTTTTGATGAAATTAACCGTGAGGTATAATATATCTATATTACTAGATATGATCTTATCTCATTACATGATCATGATTTTCATAATATGAGGTCTAATGATATTTATTTATTTTCAATTTCGCTATTTATGATATATCCTTTAATATATGAAATACTCTCCATGCATCATTATAACATAATTTAAAACTAATTTCTCAATATGAGACATTATTATTGACAACTTGTTGATTTTATTTCATCATCCCTATAGAATTTGAACAATTTTCTAGCTTGGAAAACTACTATATGAAAAACAAATTAATTATTCTACATGTATGAGAATGTAAAACTAAAGGTAAAAATCCCTTAAAACCATGTAAAAATATTAATCTAATTGTTTTTCTTCATATAACCCATGGGATATTCAATAATCTCCAATATATTTTAATTAACAAAGTACAAAATTAGTGATTCATTCTTTCCCATTGTAGGATATTTAATATCTACCATAATGATAAAAATCATGTATGGTTAATTTTATTTTCATTAATATTAATATGTTTATTCCTACTTCAAATTAATATTTCAATTCTTATGATAGCCATTGGTGAATGTGTGACCACATAAAACTTATCTATTATGTGTTAACTGATTAAATTTATATTTTTTGTGATATTAACTAATAAAATATGTATTAAATGTTCATTTTCTTGGTTAAGGTATTCCAAAATTAACTCATGTCAAATCAATTCATTTTTTTATACTTTGTTTCTCAAAATGTATTACTATGTTATCATAGCATAAAATAACACTACTAAATCATTTATAACACAAATTTACCAAATTTATTGATATGGATATATTATATTATGTGATATTCTACACACCATCACAAAACCCTTAACTATATCCCCAAGAAAAACATGATTAATTTATGTATTCTTCATCACACCTCTAAGACACTTAACAGTATATATATATATATTATTAAATGAATATCTATGTTAAGACATATGCATAAATTAATATATTTTATAAATTTCTCTCTTGTTATTGAATTAATTCGTAATGATCATTAAAATTGATTATTTAGTTCATTTATCAAATTCTTTTAAGCCATCATTTTAGAAATACTAAATTCATCATTCTAGTAATAAACTCTTATTTATTTAAATAATATCAAATTAATAATTTTTTCACTCATTTATATCAATCGTTATTTAATTTTTCTTCCTCAATTAAGAACCAACAGTTAAATATTGTAATTATTTTCTTGGATATTAATTTCTCATATTATACATAATTAACTACTGTTATACTGGTTATTAATCCCATGATCATATTTGTGTGTGATTAATTTGTTACTAATATCTCTTATATAAAATATTATTATCTCTATTTATCTTTATAAACATCAATTTCTTGATCTTTCATTATAATCATAGTTCTAGTGTAGCTCCATTCTCTATAGAGTCCCCAGATCCAACCAGTCTATAGACATTCATTCGTCAATGCCATGTATGTTTATTCAAACATCATCAATGGTTGAAATAAAATTATTCAATATTTTTTGATGCTCCATAACTATCATTTGATAATTAATTCAATAATAAACATATACAAGGGGATAAAAACAATATTATTCATCTTTTTATAGTAAAATATGATATAATATTCAGAATATAAATATCATAATAGGTAATACACTATATATATTTATTCACTGTTCCCTGAATTTTTTGGGGAACATGAACTCTGACATTTATATGATAAATAACTATGGGAGCCTAAATATTTTCTTTACTAATATTATAAATATTAATTACACATATTGAATGTGAATATAATTATTATGTATATTTGTAAACATATCTCAGAAATTATACCTAATGTACTCAATAGGTCATCATAATTTAATTTGTTGACTTCAATTTAGAAAATATTAATTTAAATTACAAAATCTGAATACATTACAAATCATATATTGACATTATATAAATTAATAATGTATGTGGCGGTCATGTAATATCAAAAAAAATTGATGATTTATTATCGAATCAAAGCATTCAACTATTTAATTATTTAAAAATTTTATTCTAATGTCTTTACTGAATTTGGATTTAATATATATCAATATTGAGTCATTGAAATCAATGAATGGTATAATTGTTTTTGAAATAATCATTACAAATAAAAATAAAATCTTATTATAATGTGTGGTATATAAAATTATAAAATTATATTAAAAATTAATTTTTATGGTTATTATGTTATTATGTTTTTACTCATATTTTTTTGTGTGCTTTTCCATGTTATGATAATGTCAAAAAAATAAAAAAAAATTATAATTATATAAATTACCTATTATTGTTGTGATATGAAAAATATCATGTATTTTAGATAACAATCTTTTCCTTAAATAAAAACATAAATTTTTGGTATAGTGTAAAAAATGAAATCTTGTGGTAGTAACATTAATGATAGTTATAACATTTCTATTAATCTTACAAATCCTGAATTTCGTAATGAATAATAATATGTGCATCTATTTTAAAACATGATAAAGATATTTTTATGATTTATTATCCTTTATTATAGATTCTAGTGAAGTTTTAAATGATATGTATTCATAAATCACTTGTATAATTTTGAAAATGAAGAAATTGATAATGTCATGGAAAATAATGTATACATGGATGGAGATATAGATGAAGGTGGTGGTGTTAAATGTTAAATAAATTATAAAATAGGATATTATATTCATTAAATAGTCACTTATAATATCTTAATATTATATTAACATTATAAATGTGTAATTTTTATGTTCTAGATATTAGGGTATTACATGAATGTGTTTTTATATTCATTCATGATGTTCACTATACAAATGATATCATCATTTTACAATCAAAACCACATGGTGGTGATTATGGAACATTTTTTAGAATAAAATCACCCTAGTGGATGGAATGAGGTCTTCTATGGTTTCCTTTTATAAATATCTATAATATAGTTTGTTATATAATTTTGAACATTTAATAAAGAACAATGATATTTTATTTATAATAAACTACTTATATGTTTTATATATTATTAATTTTAATATAATTTTAAAATTTATATAGAATATTTTCTATATATTATCATTGTTTATAAATTTTTTATAAATAGTTATCATTTTCATATCCCATGTTTGGTGAATAGTTATTTTCTTAAAGATATGTTCCATTATATATTTGGTAATTGGTTTATGTGAGAAAATAACTCATTTTATAAATTTTTTAGTTATTATTATTTTCATTTTCATTAATAGAACATAGACACATATTAAGGATTATATTTAACAAATGATTAAAAATGATATTTTTTTCATCTATGGCCATATTGTTTTAGTTATTTTATAATTTCGGGTAAGGGTGGATGAAACATGATTTTGTGAAGGTCATTAACTTGAAAATAATAGATCATTGGAATGATTATCTATAAATATATTAATGTGAGGGGTTGTATTACCAGCATGAATAAAATTATTTTAGAATTTTTTTTGTAGGTACGAATTATTGATCCCATGAAAAATGTTACCAATAAAGAAATAAATGTAATATTAGTGTGTATAATGTGAGGGTATACACATCAATGTTATTTAATTTACACACAAAAGATTATTTTTTTAATATTAATAATTATATATATATGAATTAATATGAGATATATTTTCCTTTTATTTTTCCTAGTTTGATGTGTATATGAATATGTAAAACATATGTTGTTTTCTATATGTGACAGGTGATAAAAAATATGGATTATGGTTCAGATGTAAATTTATAATGAAATATTTTATTGAAAAATAATAATTATTAGTATTTAATTTATTATTTAATTTTCATAATATGGATATGATAAATATAATTATAATATATGATAGTGTAATGATGAGGATAACGGATAAAAATCATGATGACTAGATGATATCATTACTAATAAAAATTTGTGAGGATACATACCAGAGAGTATAATAATATAACCCTTTAAATACTAAATCTATTATTGATTCATTGCGACCTAAATAAAGACTCCCAACAAACTGATGTCTAGTAACTATCGAAGGGAGTGTTATGAAAAATTAATTACATGAATCAAACCATAATATTCAAATAAAATGAACCACGACAGATTCTTCCAAAAAAAACCTCAACAAAACAATAATAAATAGAAAATTCCAACGTATTGAAAAACTTAACGGGGGTATCAATTATTTATACCAAAATATTAACACAAAATAAGTATATAATAAATTTATATGTGAATTACACATAATCAATGAAACGCGCCAAAATTATAATGGTAAATTACTCGTTAAGGATATGAAATTTATTATTATATAAAATAACAAAATTTAATATAATTCTCATCATTTAATAAATTAATAAAATTAAAATACAAAATAAAATACATTAAAATATAAATTAATAGAACATAAATATAAATATCACAAACTTAATAAACCCACTTATAAAAAAATTACAAAATAAATTAAGTTTTTTATATAAATATATTATGAGGACATAATACCAATAATATCTATGGTATGAATATAAAATGATAAAAAATTGACAAAATATTTCGAAATAAAACAAGATAATAAGATGAGTTATTTTTATTAGGTGTACGAAATCATATATAGGATTAGAATGTGTTAAGAATCGACCATAAATATAATTAATTATATAAATTATAGGTAGTATTTTATTATAAAGTTATCAATGTAACAATGTCATCAAATTGGAGGGTATAAAGTGGAGTAATTTAAATATAAAATATATTATTAAATTTGAAGTAGTAAAAAATAGTAGTATATCTCTTTTTATACGGCTCATTTATTCAAGCATGTAAAATAGTTATCATTAATATGGTTTTTACTATACCAGACCAAGGTTGAGCAACAACATGTATGGATAGAGAGAAATCATTTGTGTATGAAGACTAAGCTCATGGAAGTTAATATGATATCCATTATATCTAAATCAAATCATCATACCTCCTTCATCTCATATTTCATTATTAAAAATCTTATAGATTCTATGAGATGACTTCTAACATGAAATGAGGTTGGTATAAATATGTCTATAATAATGTAGTAATTTGCATATATATATGTATATAACTCAAAATTTCTCGTATTTTTTTTATAAAAAATTATCAATAAAATTATATTATATTTTTAATAAAATAATAATCTCTTTTAAAAAATATGAACTAAAATCATCTAACAAAAAAATGTTTTTTAATGAATTCATTTTCTATATGTTGTAGATTTTTTAATTTATCTGATTTAATTTATCACACATGAAGATTTAATTTAATTATATTTACTATTTTTATAAATAATAAAATAAATTCCCGCTCATAATTTTATTATTACGTGGTAATCAAGATGAACAAATCTGATATTGTGTCTAAAAATATATTTTTCTCGAAACTATTCCATGTTCAACATCGCTTATTTTAAAAAATTTCTTTTCTTTTTTTTAAATTAAAGACACTAAAAATAGATTTTATATTTAATAAAAAATTTCATAATAAGGTAATTGGACCAATTTTATTTTTAGGCATCAAAATATTTTACTATGTTAAAAATATGTTTTACCACGGTAATGGTAAAATATGGTAAAAGGGTTTTGCAAATGGGTAATGTGTTAATCCATGAGAAAATATTATCTATACATTTTTTAATTATTTCATGATTCAAACATAAATATTACATATACATTATTTTTTTTTTTGTTACTCATTCCTTGTGAAAATATATTTCATATTCATTGCTGAAGGGGTATTTAGGAAAATATCACTCACTCCAAGTATCATAATTCCCATCATCTTTGTAACAAGAGACCAATTGACCATATATTTTATATTGAATAAAAATTTAAATTCTCTCTAAAATAATCATATACCACATTTATATGACCCTGGTCATAATAATTAATCGTAAATTCCTCATATCCAAGGTACTCCCAAATAGAAAATTAAAATTTTCAATACATGGATTGTACTATATATAAACATGTGCCCTTTTATTCATCCCCCCAACTTCTTAAATATGATATTATAACAAAATAAATTGTTTTTAATTAAATAAATTTACATAAAATAGTCACTATTAATATAGAATAAAAGGATGTTACTCTTTAGTTGATTATAATGTGTTTTTGTTTGGGTAGGTTTTACCATATACATGAACAATGCTCTAATGATTTCAAAATGAATGAATAATATAAAATAAGTGATATTAATACTATTTAATAATAAAATATTTAGTATGATTTGTTATTTTTTAGATTGGTAATAATCTAATTTATATTCTCAACTACATTCAATTTTTAGTTAATTAAATATTGGTTGAAACTGATTTTTATGTGTTTGATGAAAATCATCAACATAAGGTCCCTAAATTGATGATGAGGCTCTATAAATATATTGAAAATATATAATATATATTCATAATCATTCTGTAGTTGAAAAACCCATGATAAATGGTTAGGGGAATGAATTACTAAACTAAAGCATGTTGGAAAAAAGAAAATGATAACACCAAAAAATTAATTTTGGAAATAAACAAATAAACATGTTAGTAATAATGAATTATAACAGAAATATATTGTTTAATATAAATATAAATAACATTATTAATAAGATTTTACATTCCTTTTTTTTCTTTTCATATTTTGAAATTTGTTAATTAATATTTTTTGGAGCCAGCTGCTTGGACGATACAAGATTCATAGGCATGATTATCCAAAGTGGGAAATATAGAAATAACAAATATATTAATATCAATGATGGATTTTTCCTAAATACAATGAATAAAAATGTACCGTCAGATGTGTAATCGGAGACCATGGGTAAGCCTGAAATTTGATGTATTTAAAAAAAATATTTTACTTATTTACATATTTAAATTATAAATACATAGTTTATTATTTTTATACCTCATTATATCAATTTTTGTGTCATCTGCATAACCCCTAAGAGAATGGAGAGTTTCTATGAGAATTATCTATTGGTGGATCACATTGGGGGGAAGAAAGGTGATCAAATAGGGATGGAATGAGAGGTAGAAAACACTTGTGGTCTTCTTCATCAATGGTGATATTATTATTCAACAAGGATCAACCAAAATTAGATAGAATATTCATATATTGTTGATCTCATGTGATTTTATTAAATTATTGATAATCGATATCATTTCTTGTTACTGATCTAGGTTTATTCACTTCTTCAAAAGAGATTCGAAATTTACTAGTTATATTAATATGTTAAAGAAGTTTTTCCTTAATACTATTAACAGATATCTCATTTCAATGGTATTTGTCCAAGAACACATTCAAAATGAAGGATTCCTCTTGTTTATGTGCATTTCCCCCAATTATTCCCCACGTTATTTGATGTTGGACAATGGAGTCTTGGATAAATATTATTGGGGAGGATTCAAGAATGATTGAACCCTAAAATTCATGATGGATTAGAGAATTATTATTAAGATGTTGATTTTCATGTGGATAGGGAATGCATCATGGATGAAGGTGATGGAAGTATGGATCATAGTGGATTTATGTCTTTTCATCTACGGGAGGGGTCAATGGAAAAAAAATATACCACAATATATTCAATTTTTATCCATATATTGATTGGAATTGATATATGGAGACTCCACCCATAAATCATTTGAGGTAAATGAGTGAAATTTACAGTGAACACCTTAAGTGTAGAACCCAAATGAAGAATCATAGAATTTTATGAAATGCCTAACTACACGATGTGTTGTCCAGGTGAACCCACATGGTGTAGTACACCATATTTGTAGTATTATATTTTATGGTGTATTTATGGATATTACATTGTGTATTGGTCTCACATGTCATGTGATAATCCATGAACAACTAAAATGTTTCCCAGATGGCACATACGTAATATAAAATGCGGTCAAATATGACATATATTCTAGGAATACACATGAATTATTAGATGTACATGGGGATAACCTAGTACCCGAGCCTAGAAATGTATAAGGGACTTTAAAAAATTACATGGTAATAATAAGGACTACATGAGAAGGCCTTGAGAGGTTGGGGGACTCCTTGTACTGCCTAATTTTGTTTTGACACCATGGATTATATACTATAACTTGAGAAGAAAACTGATAGGCTTGGAGGTGGGGGTAAAACACTATGTGTACCCCCCTACTCACCATGCATTACATTTGGAATCTTCTCTCTATCATATATCCTTCATTTGGACTTATATTTTTTCCAATGGGTACCCTATCTTGAGTATTTTTCTATGAATAATAAGATGCTTTCCATAATTGAGGAATGAGAGTTATGATATGAGGTGTTCCATGTATGAGGCTTCATCATGAGATGAATGATGGTTTAAGTGGGGAGGGATTGGACATTGAGAGTTTTATGTCAACACACCCTTGTTGTATTAGTAAATGGGTTCCTTATACACATTAAACATTTATATTTAGAACACCTAAACAATTAGTAGTGGTCCTATATCTATTGAGTAGTACTCCCCCATCGATGTGCTCTATCAAGGTGTGAGTCCTCCATTGGAGATGTGGATCCATCATCTATATAAAAATTTACAATGGAGTCTAGAATATACACATATTTTCATGAGGTTGCATTTGATTTTTGGAATCAATGATGAACTCAATGAAATTATAGAATACTCATTGACTTCAATTGGGTTGTGAGATGGATATCCATTTTAAATCTAATTTGGGTTAATGTTTTGTCATGGACATATATATCTATGACTATCTATATATTGGGTTTTATTTATCAAATATTTTTGGTTCGACTGAAATATATTGTATCTCTATATCATCCAATTATTGGTATTCATGGATTCTTAACAGCTATGTATATATTCACCCCTAAATGTTATTTTCATGCATTTTAAATTTTTTATGAAAATGAAGGTACGATCAATGGTGACTTTTGAAGAGCTTAAGGGTAATATGGGTGAATATTCCACATACTATGGTTGGAAATTGGATATTATTTGTTGGCATATCTCAGTATTATTTTATTCATGTATTTTTTCAGTTTGGGACTTCATTTCTTCTTGGGTGATTATTTTTACCATTTCATTTCCATTTATACATTCCTAAACTATTTTATTTTACCTGGTTGTTATTTAACCCATTTTTTAGTCTATATGATATAGAAATTTATTTCAACATACATTTATGTATGTAGATTTATTTGTTCATTTATACAATTACATTAGTAAAATACACCCTATTTTATATATTTTTTCTCATTTCATTCCTCCATACCCCCCCCCCAGTTGGGTGAGGGTATGGGTTTTTGGTGTCCCAATAGTTCAAAAGCTTGGTGGGACCTAGTGGTTTAGGACATTTAAATTTGGTATCGGTGCTGGTAATTCTATGGGATAGTTTTCGATCTGGTACCCTTCTGATGAATTGGTTATGACATAGTTAAAAAATGTTAATGTTTCTTGAGTGTTACTTTAAGACTAAAAACTCAGAGTTGGGGTAGCATAGAATATATCAATTCACCAGGACACTAACTATAATCATATTTACTCAAAATACCAAGACATCTGCAATAGGGAACAATCATAAATGCAATATATACGATTGATTCATTTAACTATCATAAATTAGTCATCTCCAACAATATATTTTCTTGTTTTATCATAGTACATATTGATTATATTTGGTAATCCTCTTTAGTGAAATCCAACTAGATTTATGATTTACAATCCCATTGAAAAAATCATGAGTTAAGAGGTATCACTTTATAGTAAATCTAAATATATGTTACCTGTAGATGGGTATATAGTTCTTCACCCTCATATCAACCATGTAATAGTACTAATATCTCATGAAGATGATGCATACAAGATTAACACACCTCATAAATTCTATATTCATAGGCCACAAAGGTTCCATGTCTATTATAGCTCATAGGATTCTCCTGAGTTTGAGATCCAAATCACCAATCATGTGTAGGCCCTAGATGATCATATTATTTCTTAATAAACCATTTTATTCTATAGAGTAGTTAGGTGCTGGTAGAGTCTTCTCACATACTCCCATGGTGAGAACAATCCCTCACATTCAGACTTTCGATAATTATTTAATAATTAATGTTACCCATTGTTTATACAATTAGTTTGGATCCAAGATAATAATACATTATAATAGGATATCATGTTTGTGATATATTATTGTTTGAGGTCCACCAATTGTATTAGGTAATCTCTTGATATGCTACCAGATAATTTCTTCTCGAAATATATGTTTGATTTGTGTCTCCATTGTGACTTTACAAAAATTATAGTATCTTTATTCCTACCCACATATACTGGTGTTATAGAGTGACCTCTGGTGAATGAGATCTTCTTTGTAGATGGATACTATTTGGAAGTGGCTTACGATGGGATTTATTAGGTTTACTCTTCTGAAATAGATATAACTTTTTAGATATCATGGTCTCTTGGAAGAGTATAAATTCTCATTCTCAATAGTTAACATCCGGATATGTGTCTTTAGGATCATGATGAAGTTCTATTAACACTATAGATGGTATATTATATGCTTGTGATGGGTTATTTCACATGTCTCTTGAATTCTGGACATATCATTTTGATCAGGATAAGATATTAGTGGACAAGGCCCCCTGGTAGAAGGAGTGTTATGATCACGGATCTTCCAGACATGGATCATAAATCCAACATGTATGTGGAGTGAGTACATAATAAGTATAATCCCATGATGGATAAATAATTTTGGATTGGCAACCATATTATCATTTACCACCATCACAATAACTAGGTGGCCTATGTATGTCTCAGGGATCTACCAGTTGCTGTCATGGGTAGTTTCAACCCTAGGAGAGATATTACTAGGATATATGTTGGATGATCGAAGGTATGATATAGTATTATTCTAACCTTTCCTTCATACTAGTATCAATATCTTTCATCTCATTCCATTATCTCATTATTCTTTGTGCAAGATATGGAACAACCAATTCATACCTTAGCCTGTGATATTTTTATATAAGTTTCTATGGTTGTGGTTCATTAATTTATATTGTCTTCCATAATTATGAGATATAGAATTGTGGATCATCTTAAATAAGTTACATCTTGGTCCCAATGATGAAAACTTATTATTACACTTTTTGTATGTCTTTATTTTCCACCCCTTAGGAGTAGATTGATGATCAGCATAGATGAGTCACATACCTACATATAGATGGGATTATATTGTCCTTTGTGGGATAGAGGGTTCTCATGGATGAGTGAGTGCATTCTCTGAGAAATAGTTATCAACCCATCAACAAACTATTGGTGAATATGACCCCTGTAATATCAAGAACATCAAGTACCAGGATTTGTTCAAATATTGGAAGAATTTATAGATTTCAATGTCAAGAATGTTCTCAGAATACCTTCAGAGTAGTATATGGTCATCATCATCGACATGTACCTTACATACTCACTAATATCATCAGTGGAATATCATATGACCACAATAGAGATCTAGGAGTTGAGGTTGTTGTTTGAGTCAATTAGAGAGAATGTATTTATAATACATAGTGTTCCCCGGGAGAAACTCTATTATTTTTTCATTAAACTATTGTGTTGAGGAATGATAACATATATTGACTATCATTAATTTCACTAGATAATTTTAATGAACAAGTTAACATTATTATGAATTGATGACATCTTTGACTATTTTTTATGTGTGAGTTGGTTATTTGTGATCAATTCTAGGTTCTTCTATAAATATTTTGGAATTATTGAGGATGATTTTATGAATAATTAATTCCAATTTCACTATAGACAGAATATGTTCCAAGTGATTTGTGTCATCAAAAAGAATTCCCTCAATTTTTACTGGTTTTTATAAAACATTTATTTAATCCATATATGGACAACTTTTTGTGGGTATTTATTCATGCAATTATCACAAAATATATATCTGAGGAGGAGCATACAGAGCATATAAAAATAGTCATAATGTACTATGTGAGAAAAAATATTTGGTAAAATATCAAAGTGATTGTATTGGGTTGTCTAGGGTTAAATTTTATGGGATTTAAATTCAAACTATTGATTACCTCTGGTCCTATAAAATATTTCTAAAATGCATTTTTGGTATCTTCCCAAGAGTGTGACAGATGTTAAAAGTTTTCTTATCTTGGTTTTGTAGCACTAGAGGTTCATGTCTAGATTATCTTGAACTGTATCTTCCTTGAAATCCTTGATGTGGAAATGGGATATCATTATCTATACTAAGATGTTTTATAGAGAATTTGATTTTTGAGGCTATGGCTTAATAGTTCCCTAATGTAGACACATCCATGAGTGTATGTGATACGTAGTGTTTTTCAATTCCTTAGAATGTAGGAATTTTTTTTGGTTGATTCACATCCATGAAATGATCACATATGGGTCAAAGAATTTTATAACCCCTGAGAAGATTAATCATACTCATGACCTAGAGTTTTAAATGACATTCATCACTTTGATGATGTGTATGAACTATCACCATTGTGAGACTTTTTTTACATAAACCACCATTGAATCAAATACATCTTACCTCAGAGATATATAAACCTAAAAGAGAGGAATCAGTTGGATTTACTTTATTAAAATGATATTGGAATGATCTATAAATGTGTGAATGTAATCATGGTGTCATATAACCTTATTAAGAATTCAGTTCAACTCTTGGTGAAATAGGCCTTTATATAGTTTTCTTCTTTATAAGTAACCCTACTGTTGGAGAGGGGTGTATTTTTTCTGGATTAGGTTGTATTTTTTCCTCCACATATACTTTATGTGAGGTATGATGATTGGGGAACCTCAAATATGAGGTAATTCATGACCATATTTCTTTATGGAATACACCATATAGATTTTCTAAAACCGATGGATAACTTTATCCTTTTGGGGGGTAGAAGTTTTTTATGATCATGATGTGAGAGGATGTAATGAAGTAGTTTCATTAATATCCCCATATTTTACATAGGAGTGTAGTAAATACGTATAAAGACCATTAATTGATGTTTTAGTAAACAGGAATGTGATAGAGTTTCACTGATTTTGTCTCCCAATGTATCACATATCACCTAGTAATATCTGAGTAATAGGTTACCAAAGTTTTGATATAGTCTATTCAGATCCTAGTGATGAAATGGGATGTAATATTCATGGAATATATAATTTTGATTCCATGGATAGTGGGAAGACACAATTCTATCCTATAGATTATTTTCTGACTTCCAATTCATCAGACTTATTTTCTAGCAGGGAGGATATTTTAGTGATGTGATTGGGGTAGTTGTATCTGTGGGAGATCATACAAGACCAATAGGTAAACATGATTATTATATTATAAAATGATTCATGGTTTACATCACATTTTTAAAGAGGCTATTAGGATTTCTTCAGGGCCCATTTTTTTACATTTTTTCACCAATAGAAGGATGGACAGACTGAGATAATTTTCAATGCATTAGTGGATATCATGAGGGATTTTGTGTTATAATTTATCTAAATATAGGAGGATTACTTTACACGGTAAATATTAACATATAGTAACAATGGTAATTATAAAATTATCACAAAACCTTTTGAGGACCTATATGGGAGACACTTCATTTCACCACTATGTTATATTGGGATTTTGGAGACATCTATTGTTGGGAAAGGGATGGTACAGGAACAAACAGAGAGGTATTGAATGATCCAAATGTGTGTGGGGAAATCCTAGAGATGATAGAATTATTACACACATTGGTATCACATGAATTTTATGTTCAAGAAGGTAGACCATGTTTCCCTATCATTCACCCATGTAAAAAATTTCAATGCTTGGATGGGGAGGAAAGATAACCCCAGAGTTACTTTTTTTGATAACTTATTGAGTTTTGTAAAGGCTACATGTCATTTATCAATGTCCCTATAGTTGGAACGAGTTCATGACTTCTTCATTATGTCTCATATTATAAGATATGTGCACAATCATAAACACCTCATTTATTGGGGTGGGCTAGATATCGAGGATCGAGAGACTTTCATGGTGTTCCTAATAAAAATAAAGAATCATTAGAATATGTTCTTTTTGGAATTGACTATTACGTTTTTCCAAGTGTTGTTGTAGGAATGGTGCAAGTAAGAGAGCTTGTGGGGGTGAGAGAGCCATATGTTGGCTCAATATCCCCAAATTATTGTTTATTTAACTTTTCATGGGGAATATACTTGATGGACGGTATAATGTAGAGACAATGATTTTATATCATTTTTTGACATCAAAATATATTATGGAAACTATTTTGTCTCAAGGACTAAGGATACATGAGAAACCATGGTCTCGTGAGCCTATAATGTGTATTATTAAAATATTTAATTTATTAATATCAAATAAAAAACGTTATTTTATTGAATTTGTAGAATAACTATCAAATGGAGTCATCATTTCGATATTTGATACCATGTTAGAGTATAAAATGGGGGTTTAACCGTGGCATAACCAATGTTTGTTCGGCACCCAAGGTCTAGTGGAGGTAGTCTTTCACAATGCATTTAATTGAAATAAATTATTAAAATTACTTAATTAGTTTTAAATTACCCTAAATTAATATCCAATATTAATAAATCTTGATAAATAATCTGTAGCTTTTGAAATATAAACCCTAGGATAACTTATATGAAAGCTAATAATTCTTCAATGGTGTATCGCATCAGATGATGATTATTGATTAGATTGAGGTAGACCAAGAGCATGTGAATATTATGGGTCTTATGTATCAATATAGAAAACCTTATTCACAATAATTCAATCCAAAATCAAGGAAGGTATCACCAGTTCTGGATTTCAACTACTTTGACTAAATTATTTTTTCTTGATGTTTTATATATTTATTTACCTGCAATATTCATTCCTTCATATGGGCCTCATTATTTTTTGGATTTTTTTATTTGATAGATCATTATTTCTTTAATAGAACCCATGTGTTTCTTATTTGTATAATATATTGGAAATATTTCATTTCCAATTGATGATTCACAATGTTAATGTTTATATCTATACACAATTCACCATTTTTATCATTGTTGCCTATGGGGGTAAGGGTTTGATACTACCAAGCGAGGTTTAAGAATTATCGAACCGCTAAATTCCTGATGTTTTGATGAATGGTGATTAAGATTATTATTTTTGGGTGTATCAAGATGGATTCATGCACATGGTTGATGGAACTAAAAATCTAGATTTATATTTAGATTACCATTAATTTGAGTAATACAATCTCAATGGTGGACCATGAGATTACTTATTTTCGGCAACCAATGGCCATGAATCAACTGTCAACAATAAACCCCATTTATCTAGTATAGTCAATGGGTGAGATTAATGATGGAAAGTATAGATCTACAAGTGGCATGATGGAATGGAGGGATCTATGAGGAACCTGACTATAGAGTATTTAGTATAGAAGATCACATGTTTTGTAGTTCCCCCTTATAGTGTCACTAGGGTTCTATGTATAGTTATTGATCACTAGCCTTGTGTCTGGGCACACACTCCATGTGACTCTAGCCAGATGTCCAAGTCATATACCAGCTAGTATAAAAATCGGATCTCGTGTTGTAAGATAGGTCATGTACTCAACGAGTACACTAGAAAACCCTATGGTAAAAATGCATGGCCTGATACCCACACATGGCCAAGGAAATGGCTATGTATATAGGCATGACCTGAAGTACATTGGTGCATCTAGGATCAAATGTGTAAGACACAAGTTGTTGTGACATGCTGTGTATCACATTTATAAACTATGTGTGATGATAGGGATTCTAATATGTTTCTATATGAGGAAACTTATAGGCAATGAGGTGAGGTCAACACTATGTGGACCAACTTAAACATTGTGTATTCCTTCCTAAAACTTCTTTCCCTTGTATCTCCTTTATTTGGAATAAGATTTTGGCCCATGATAAGAATATCAAGAATATTTTTCCACATAAAATAAGATAGTGGAATGTATTTTGGAAACGAAATTATAACGTGAGGTGTTATAATCATGGCACTTAATTAGATGATTTATGATGATGTAATAGATCAAGGTCTAATCATTGAAGAGGTTATGGCATGTACTCCCTTTTCCTACCACAATGTGTATTACCCATACTATTGATATTGGTAGAGTCAGAAATCCTCTACAGTAGGTGTAGTTATCTATCTACATAGCTATAATCCCATGTATTTGAGATTCAGTATGGTTTGGGAGCTCCTTATGAGTTATGGATCCCATACCTCTGGAGTATAGTAGTGAGGAGTGGACCCCTCCACACATATGTTGGTATTATTTCATTTTATTTTGGGCATCAGCAAAAGAAGTTCAGTGTTGTACATTTAAAAACTACTTTGGATGGGGTACTAGATGGAGATACTCTTTAAATTTTTCATGTTTTTATTTATGAGAAAATAAACAAACACACACAATAGAAACATATATATATATTATGTTCATTTCCCTCTTTAATTAGGTGGAAATTTTTTTTGTATCTAAATATTTCTCCCTTTCTGGATTTTGGGTAATCCTAATAGAGATGTATATACGAATTCCATCATGGGTTTTTCATGCACATTTCAGGCCTTATGTAGATGATAGATAGATTAGAAGTGACATTTATGGATCTTATTGATACTTAGGTGATTTTATATCATAAAATTCTTGGGTCATGGACATTATGAACAAAATATTCTATATTTTCTTTTATTACAGATCATTTATTATTGGGAATTCATTCTTGTTGGGAATTATTTCCTACCCCCCTCCCACCTCTATTTTTTATGTAATATAAAACTTTGTTTCATTTTCATAAAGGGTTTTGATTTAATGTTTACATAGTGGTCTTGAATTTTATACAAATATACTACCTTATTTTATATGAATATTCAATACGTCACATAATAATAGACCACCCAAAATAATAAAGTTTTGGTGTCATTGTAGAATATATACATAGACATATTATTTTAGGAATGGTCATTAATATTTTCCAAAATTTTCTTCTATCAGCATAATCATTTTTACATAACATAATTAATAACATTTTTATAATTTATAAAAATTAATTATAGAAAATAGTGTGATTAGATACCCAAAAATGGTAAATATAAGTGATATAAAAAAATAATTATAAATGATAAAATTAGGGTAAAATTGAATTATATGAAATTTAAATAACAAAACCTAATTAGTTAAACATATTTAATCACAAATAAAGTAAGAATTTTTTTTAAAATTAATTTTCATTATCCGTAAGTTATTGGGATAATTAGAAATCAAACATGAGTAATGAGAACATATAAAAAGAATAGTATTTATGTTTTTGGAATACACATAATGTTAAAAGATCATTTATTTATTCAAATATCACATCTAAGAATGTCATAGCAGGGTTGGTTCACTAAAAAATCTGTCATTTCATTAGTCAGGGTTTACTCTAATGACTATATTATTTGGATGATACCATAATTTAATTGTGTCGACTTCAAAATTCTTCATTTAATTTTTTAGGTTTTTCATTAATGACTATATTATTAGGAATATTCCCTTAATTAATTGTGACCACTCTCAATTCCATTCAATGTTATATCATGAGATATCCATCTATAAACAATGCATTAGAGGGAAATGTAATTCTAGGCCCTATTGTAACATAACTGAAACTATAAAAATTAGATCTACATGATCATTAGACATTAAACATCTCATTATATTACAACATGTGAAATAGAAATGGGTTTTATAAAAATTTCACTATTTAATCATAGAGTACCTCATATAAAACATATGAGTTTCATAACAGATTCTCTATAATAAAATTAACATGTGGGAATGAAACATCTTTCATAGATGAATCCATAAATCATCATTATTTTGAGAAATACTATTGATTTTATAACAAATTCAAATACCATATAATGAATAACGATATTTACAGTATCTTGTCCTAGAATAAAAAATTCATTAAAATTATATTAAATACATTCCTTTAAATGATGAGTAAAATATCAATATTTGGAAGTAATTTTAAATGACCATTTCCTAAATATTAATAAAATTATGTAATGTTAAATAAAAATTAGAATCTATAAAATAAACATTTAATAAAAATAACATTCATGATTTTTAGAAAATATACTAATACCATACACTATATAAGACGTCATTTTTTTACACAATTAAAATAACTAAAAAAGAATTATTGAGAAAATTATTTTTAAAATGTACCATTTTAAAATTTTGTAAATAATTATATGTTAATTAAAATCATTTTTTAAAAATAAATAATACTTTGTTAAACCATTGATAAAATTATTTTTGAGAAAATGAACATGGAGGAAATTATTTTTCAAAAAAATAGTAAATGTGGCCACCAGGACAACCCAGTGGCTTGGAATGGTTCAGTGGTTCTAATAAACTGAAGTGGAATTATGTAGAAACCAATAGAATGAAATTAATTCCATGGGTTTAAACACAATGATACATGGGGGATTGATTTTTGACATATAATGATAGACAAAAATATGAAATGATCGAGAAAATAAACCAAATACAAATATAGAAATTATTAATAAAACAAAATTTAATTGTGATAAATAAGAAAAACCCATAAATAATGAATCAAATAATAATATTTGAATAATAATGGAATATCATAATGGAATGTCTAATAAAACTTGATATAAAGAAAAGTCTTGGGAACCACAGTTGTACCACTATTGAGTAAATTGTAGACAATCAACTACTGCTAATCTACTAACAAAGACTATAACATCAAGGATCCCCACAGAAGATATATCAAAATAGATCCATTCATGTATCATAGAATGTAACATCAAAATACCCCCAAAAGCATATATACAGATGGTGAATAATAATATCTTGTATTAATCCCCCCAAGTTTTTTCTCACATGCTACTCATATAAGAAACAGTTTATCTCAGCGGTTGTAAAATAGGTATAATTTATATGAATGATGTAAATTTTTTTAAAAAAAATTAATATATCATTATAAAAGGTCTTTCAAAATAATTTTTTCTAATGATAATTTCTACTCTAAAGATAAAAAATATGTTAATACTATATCTTAGTTTAATAAAACATGTTATCACACACAATAACCCATTCATGTTGAATAAAATCACTATTCTAATGCATGGTAATATGTCCTTCACCAGTGTGTTGATTTTTAGAAATTCTATATTAGTTCATTCCACTCACCATATAGTGAGAAATGTATTCAAATAAGTCCAAATAAAATGATATTCATAAACACACACGAACTATGTTCCTCTATGATTCTATCCCCAAAACATGTTACTGCATGAACGTGTTTTAAAACATTCTTTCATTTAATAAATTATATTTAATCAGCTTACTAAAAAAATATTGGAAACACCCATAGTACATTTTCAAAATCCAACTAGTAGGTGAGAATTATAGAATAAATTCTTCAGCATGGTTATTTAAAAAAATAGAGTAAAATATTTAATAGAAAATAAGATCCTCCAATTTCTAATAAAAGAGGGAAAAGAGAAAAAACCACCAAACTCAGACAAATTGATCAACACTTCTCTTTTAAATCAAGAGTGAACCCACTTATTTCTTTGGATCAATTATTGATGATCGAATAGAGCTGTGATTTAGATTAAAAATAAAATCCAAATCATAAAAAGAAAGACTATAGTTTAATAGAAAAGGTAGAGAGGTGTATAAGAATCCAAGGTAATGAAAATTAAATAAAACAGTTTGTAATAACATCATTCATGATATTAATTAATGAATCAAATTATGAATAATTAAGTTTCAATATACAATGAAAAACAAGGTTATTAATCTTAATAGACCAAAAAATATTTTTTGTAATTAATTTATATCACATCATGAACTTATTACTTCTAAAAAACTTTCACTCCACGAATGATACTCATGGCCTTTTACTAAACACAATTCCAATCATGAATAACTATTCATGTCCTGAAAACTTTCCTATAAAACATTTTAGTTTCCTTCACATAAAACCTATTAACTTCTCAAACAATCTATTTAATCTAGTGAAAACATAAATAATAATAATAATAATAAAACCATAACATACCAGAAATATGGGGTTCCATATTTTCCCCACAATTGGAAATTCATTTCATAGGAAGATGGAGGTATTTATTGACATTTAAATGATGAGTCCATCACTCAAGCATAAAGCCCAATTATTCCATGTTTTATCTAGTAAATTTTATTTATAACATAGTAATCATATAAATTAAATAGATCTCACTGATATGTTTATTTCATGTTTAATATGATTCAAACATTTTCATGGATAAATTCCTCATTTAGTTCAAGAGTAATGTGGACCCAAAAGATCACATGCCTAGGATATATGTTATATTTATTACATTAATAAACATAAAAGACAGTATGAATAACAAATAATTTTATAATAAGAATAACTGAAAAAACATTACATATTTATTCGATGATTTATATGGTCGAACATACTAAAGAGTTAACTTATCTTTCCTAGCCAAATGTTGATGAACAAGTCTAGAAGTCACTTTCATGAAGACATTCCCATTCTAATTGAAACTTAATTGTTGAGGATGGAGTTATTAAAAAATCAAGATATGAGCCAATTTCATTCACAATATGATCATCTATAACACCTCAATATATTAATTGATACAACTAGTTTCAATCAGCTTTCTGTAACATCCCACCCCTAATCATTTTCTTGAGATGGGGGAAGGACATTACATATCATTAAGAAAAATCACCACGCTGAAAAGGGATAGAAATAAATACTAGGGGATTCAAAAACATTGGGGGATGATTTTACCATTGAAAATAAAACAACACTCTCAAAATGGAAATAATTAAATAACCACCAAATGAATCATGATACCAATTTATAAAACTCAACAATTAACATTTTTTATCAAAACAAAACTACAAAAAAATAAGATTGTAAAAGAAAACTAATATAAAATTACACATTGGAAGAAAAATCCAATAAATCTTAACAAAAACCCAGATAACACGAAATATCCCACTTTATCTAGGATCCAAATCCACAAAATTGAGTTAGTATTATCAGGCACCACTAGAGAAGTGTGATACATTGCATTTTATTATTCTTTAATAAACAATTTATACAAAATAAACAAGGATCCATTATAGGGGTGAGTAATTAAACTTATTATTCTTTCACCAAATGAATTCAATAATCACCCCAGAAGAATAAAATATGTTATCAAATTTATATTAAAAAATTATATAAACAAATTGAATAAAATTATATCAATGACATGTTGTTTAATACAAAAACATTTTTCAATGTGAAATCATTTCCCAAGTAAAATAAACCAAAAAATACTTTAAATAATTTCATATTAATTTTCGCATACCAGTTCAATGATTCGACACACACCCACACATTAATTCTTCTATAACAGTTCCATACTCATAATCAGTTTCTCATCTATCCAATAAGTCATCAAGAAGTCTCCAATCATCATGTTTCCTAATGACACACTCCACTAATTTGTGGTCACATCCATATGTTTCCTTGGTAAATACCCCTAATTGTTGTTCATTTGAAAAGAATGAACTCAAATAACCCATTTATGTGGATCCCATTTCCAAACAACCTGTTAAACACATTTCAATAAAACTTTTCATTTATTTACAACCATTCAAACAAACCATTTCATTAAATTTAAATAAATGCACAATTTTATATAAAAAATAAATTAAACCATTAATCAAAATCAACAAAAAATTTATCTTGAAATCAATAATTTAAAATCAATAAAACCAATGACATTTCCCAACAAATTTCTTTAATTCCACAATATCTCCAAAAATTTACAAACTAATCAAACCATAACTAAATAGGATCTCTATCTTTATTTTCACAAAAACACAACATCATAATTCAAAAAAAATGATCAATTAGAAAATAACACCTCATATTCTAACTATTAGATTCGAGATTGAATACACTTACCCTAGAAAAGTGTTGAAAATGGTGAATATCGATATATTTCCTAAAAATATGATTAAAACAAAAAAAAACTAGACCTAGATATCGTCCACTGCCATCAAAAAAGAAAAATGTAACCATTATTAGAATAGAAAGACATTAATATAAATGTATTAGACTATGTCATATAAACTGGGATAAGGATGAAAGTATATATATGAAAAAACATGAAAACTACCACAAATAATAACTTTCTGCGGGAATTATCTTCACTACTTCGTGAATTGCATTCAGAACGCATCAGATTCATTGGGGTGGCCTCTAAATCCATTGTGAGGAAGGAATATCAAGTCAGGGACAATTTCGATAAAAAAATAGTGGTAAAAACATTATAATTTATTATATCTACTTTTTTGTGATGTTATTTTTAAATAGTTGACAATTCATCATACGGTTTAGAAAAACTGTGTTCTAACTGTGTTCAATACACTACCACATGGAGGACCTCAAATGATTTTACCACATAGTAAGAAAAACCATGCAAAAAATATATAAAATACCAATATCCATGTTTTCATGGCTTCTCCTAGATGGTCGCATGATTTGTAAAAACCATGCCCCTACTCATTCCATGTCCATATAGAAAATGTATGACTATGAATGGTTTCCTATATGAGTTTCATAGTTTCTTAAAAACATGCTCAATCAATGATCATAAAACAAATTCCCCCAAAAACATTCCAAAAGGTCTTCAAACCATTTCATGTTTCATGAAAACACATTATATGCATAATACTCATAAATTAAGTGTTACTTATAGGAAAGTGGGGGTTATACATTTTCCCCACCATTTCCTTTTCCATCCATGGAAAGTAGAACACCAATAGTGACCTGAAAGAGTTGGTTTCATTGCATTACCATTTATTTTTCTCATTCCCAATTCTCCACATTATCTTACCATGTTTCCACAAAATCTAAAAAAGACCAATACATTTCCAATGAAAGTAAATCTCTTGCATATCCACAATTTCTACTCATATGTGTACCACAAAAGACTCTATATCAAGTTCAATGTCATCTTCTCAAATCACATGGTCAGTATCATGCTAAAAAAATTTCAACAAATATAAATGAAACACATTATGCACAACATTGAACTGTATTTTCAGTGGAAACTAATATACCAAATCTCCAACCCATTCTAGTATCACAAAAGGCTTATGTGTCTATAAGATAACATGACCTTATTTATAAAACAATGATGTCAAAGATTTTTTGAGATTCTCATGAACACATTATCACTCACATCAAATGACAAAGTCCATAAAATATAAACCACATATGAATTTTGATGACACTGATCTATCTTTATTCACTTCATAAATAACTAAATCTTCAATTTTGTTTCTAGTACAGTACATGGCTCAACTAGTTGAGTCTCACCGGTCTCCTCCAAAAACGTGTAGAACAAAAATGATGTATATAAAATGCCTAAAAATGATACAAATATATCAAGTGTTGATATATTTTGTTACATTATAGCCAAAAAAATTATATTTGTTCTACCATTGATCCACAAAAATCCATTACCCATGCATAAAACTTTTATTCTAATGTCTGTATCCTCCATTTAGATTTATTATTCTTATCAGGCTGATATGCAATACTAATAGTCAACTGAGTCCTAGGGGATTTCTGTATGGATTCCCAAAACTGAAATGTAAACCTTGGGTCTCTATCAAAAACTCTCAAAATTGGTATTCCATGAATCATTATGACTTCTTATATATATATATATATATATTTTCACATGCCCTCTACCATATGAGATTTACGCATAAGGATGGAATAAGCCATCTTTGTGAGAGGGTCCACTAAAAACATATGGAATTGTGTTTCTAAACTATTCATGGGATAACTATTACAATATCCATAGATATTTACTCTCATTTCCAAAAAAAATTGTTAAATACTACAACAGACCTATTGGTCAATGATGTTCTCTGTTAACATGCTAACAACATAATAATCTTGAAAATAACTTAGCTACATTCCTTTTCATACTGACCTAGAAAAACCGTTACTTTAGTTCCTTACACATAAAATATATACAATGATAAATAGACTATTTTTAATGTAGGTAACCCTAATGAATTATTTCATGTAAAGTTCTAGGAACAAAAATATTTTTTTTTGATCTATAACATTATACTTCCATATGCATCCATCCCTCAATAGTCTCCCCATTATTGATTTTTGTCTTAATTGCATCATTTTCAAAATTGGATTTTTGTTCCTCTTCATACAACTCAAACAAAAAAAACAAATGAAACTATAAATAAAAATGAAACATCCCCTCGTTCAACTTAATGCATCTACAACAATATTGGATTTACCCGGTGCTACGTCAAGTCAATGAATAACATTTAGATATACTACAAATATAATTTTTTTTTTCAGAATCAAATCTATTTTCTAGAAATGTTTTTTGAAGAACATTTGATATATAAACAATGTAAATTTCTCATTAATGAGATAATGACTCCATTTCACCAATTCAAGGACTATGACAACTACATCAAAATTTAATGTAGGTTTGTTCTTCCTAGTAAATAATTACATCCATGCACTATAAGAAACTTGATTATTTGAATGAGAACACATCACAACCCTGATCCTAATGCATCATAAAAAACCACATGCCATTGTCAAGATTCCAAAAATATCCCAATTGGTTTGGATGTAGGATTAACAATAAAAAATTAAAATGAAATATGAAATTACTAAATCCATTGGAATGGAGAATATTTAAATGTTAAAAATTTCAAAGGTGAAATGATTTGTGAGAAATTAGATAAAATATGCAAGTAATATATATCAAGTACAAAGACAATATATATCACAATGTAATTTTTTGGTAGTTTTCAAGTGTTAACAGCCTCTATCATTTTTTGATCCAAAAAAACACATATTTTAGATATTACATATCCCATGACCACATCCCCTATCATCAAACATCCAAATATTATCATTATTGCAATAAATAACCATATATATATTTTTAGTGGATTAGATCTATTAAACTGATAGAGGTAGGAATGTAGATCTATGAAAACCCATAAAACTACCATAAATGATGACTTATAATTGGAATTGGGCTTCAAAACATCATTAAACACCTCTAAATCACTTCTTATTTGATGGGGGAAGGAATCTAATTATTTCTTGATGAAGGAATATAGGTTTATAGTCGATTAGGATAATAAATGCATTAAAAATAATCGGGACCCATAATAACATTTTTAGGATCTAGTTCTAAACTATTCCTGGTTAGTGACATAGTTATCAAAAATAGTGCACAAACAATGTTCTTTAAAATTCCTTAAAAATTACCTAATATGGTTGGACCACAACATCAGAGAAACAATGTTCCGGTTGTGAAAAATCTCATTGTTCCATATTTCATAGTTTCTCTTGGGATTCAACATGTTTTGGAAAAACCTTACGCCTGCCCGGGCACCTCTCTCATAATCACTGTCTCACTGTAAATGGTTTCCTGTTGAAGATTCACAGTTTCAAAAAATTGTGTTAAAACTCTTCATCTATATAATATTCCCAAAAAACATTTCCCAGGTTATCAAACCCTCCAATAAATCACAAAAACAATATATATTCTTAATATAAATAAATGAATGGATATTTCCATGAAATTTGTGGGGGTGATACATTATATATATATATATATATATTATTTCCACTGAACAGATTGGATAATGAATAATATTTTCTTATAATTCTTAAAAAAAGAACTATATGATTCATCATTGGGTAGGTGATATTATTTAATAATTCCACCAAATACATGTGATCTTCTTATAACCCTCCAAAGAATCTGAAAAAAACTTTGAAAATGTTTTTCATTGTTTAAATTACATGTTTATACATCCCATCCATCTGAGGATGAAATATCATGATCATAGACAATTGAGTTTACAAACCATATTATAATTATTTCTAAAATTTAGATCTTAAACAAGAATCTATTTCATAGATGATCAAAACTAGAACTCAATATTGGACTCATAAATTGGAAGAAACTATACTAAATTATTCATTTGATTAAAAATTAAACAAATATAATCATGTGTCTGATGAATCCATCTAAGACCTATGAAAATGTCACTTGATAATTGTAACCACATCTACATCGGTATAGTAATAGATTGTAGTATTCCAACGGGTCATTAATGACTAAACTTTTCTTTCTGAAATGTTATGATTTTCAAAACATAATATGTAATCATCAATTTCATAAAGGACCCATAGAAATGTACATTCATTTCCATATACATTTTCTTAATAACTGGATGAACATCACATATCAAATGTTGATATAACTAAAGAAGTTATTTCATATATGAATGTGGTCCGTAATTCATTTTCAAAATCACAACAACCATTTTTCATCATATTTCACGACATAAAAAATCATTCCAAAATTTATGTTTTCTGTAATGTTAATGCAATCAAGGTTTTATATTTGATCGTCTTTAGAAAATAATATTAGGTTAAAAAATTTAAGATGTATGATTAAATTTACATTCACATTATGTTTGTGAAAATATAGATGCATTTTTGTAATGACACCCATAAATTAACCTTGTTCAGGACCTCATCTTACAAGTTAACTATATGGTTTCTTACCCAATACATTTTCCATATAATTAAACTTTCTAGGTGTATACATAATGTAAAAAATAAAACCTCTTCAGTCACTCCATATAGGTTGATTGCCTCAGGTTCATGTTTCACTGAGAATAATCATATTTAAACTCTTATAATATGTTAAGATATTAGAATTATATCCAATGTGGTTGTGAATATATATATATATAATTAAATTGATATTGTAGCTAATTATACGTCATGTATAGGATATTAGGTCTCATTCCCTAACTTCTTCATCAAATCTTATAACATAACATGATCGTGTAGAGAGAGAACACAACCAATCATTATTATAGATGAATCAAAATATATTACATAGTCTTATCCTAGTTCTTGAAATATTACTATGGGTGTTGATGTGAGTTTATATTTTTGAAATTTGAATCATTTATTATACTGATCATTTCATTTAAATTAAACACACATTCTCATATATTTAGACATAGGGGAAACAAACCTTGAAAAATCTAGACCAAATAGTTAATAATATCATACTAATCATATAAAATATCTTCTCTCAATTTTATTTTATATTGATTTCCAAGATAGAAAAGATTTAGTATTATTAGGGTCAAATCATACACCTCCATTAAAAAAAGATATTTATAATTACAAATAATTATTATTTCAAGAAGTCACTCTTTTAAAATTGATCATATAATAGATAATACCAAATGAACTCATTAATATTTTAATTTTATGCTCATAAAAATTTCTTGTTTAGGAATGAGCCAAAATATCACAAAATAATGAAAACTGATAAATATTATTGGAACTTGTTCATTATATATTTAATCATTTCAATAAATACTAATTTTTAATTCATTACAGTAAAGGGAATGATTACATATTCCATGTGGTCATAACACATCCAAAATTGTGTTTTCAAAATAACTTTTTTTTCTATCCCTGATGTAATGATATCCCGATTATAGATAAACCTTATAAAAATGACTTTTATAACATTAATTGAAAAAGAATATTTTTTATTTTATGATGCTGGATCCTTTTTTAATTATAATGAGATACAATTTATGAATATCAACATATAATCTGATTAAATTATATAACTTATTTTTGAATAAAACCATTGAATCTCAAGGATATTTACAAGGTCCAATGAATCCCTTAATATTTTACATTATATATAAAAAATTAATGCTTTCAAAACTAATGAGATCATTATAAAATACTAGAGAGAAATGAGGATTTTTCTTGATGCTATATTGATAAAAAATTTGAATTCCCACTCGGGTGTTCTTCCAGATAAATCATTTGGAATGACACTTTTCTATCAATCAAAAATTATAAGAAGAGTCATATTTATCTTTTGAACTATATCACTAATGTTTATTGTTTATTATTGACCTGATATGGTCATATACACTAAGACTACAAGTCCTAATCAAAATGTAATTTTTTCCATGTCGCCGTTGAATACATGCAGTGTTTTATTTTTGTATGTGAACAAAACTTTATGATCTTAACATTCATAATGGAATTAAAATTTCAAAAAATATTATATTCTAAATATTATTAAAAATAATTCATCTCTATGAACCTAAACTCTCAGAGAAATTTCACTTTTTATATGATAATGGGACATTATGGAAGCATGGATCCTCTAAAATAACTCTTTTTTTAGGATTTTATAGAAACTAATTATTGGATGAATCATTTCCAAATGTAAACCTAATTATATAACCACTAATGAAGTAATTATATAACATGATTAAATAGTATAAAAAAACATGATCAAAATTCATGTACTGAAGGAAAACACCTCACACTGGGAAATGTCCCAATTTCTCAGTTAGGATATCATACTCTTTTCCATATAGTTTTCAATCAGTTGTGATAGTTCAACTCTTGCATCCATGATTAGTATTGGACTAAAAAACTAATGAATTCCTTAAGGTATCCTAGTTCACTAAGAGCCTTTGATGATAAATAGTCTATCATGACTATTTCATCCTTGAATATGAATCATTAGGCTGAGTAAAACCATTACCACCTACCGATATTATTTGTCTTTAGATTCGCATATTATGATTCTCTTTCATGATTCCATAGTGAAAATTCCATAGTTGTTTGATGTATTTGGTCATCCCGTTCTTAGGTTAAATGCACTGGAAAAATCCTAGTTCATTACATCCATGGGTTTTCTAATATATTAATTTTATAGATTGATTCTTTATTTTCATTCTACCAAGGTAGTTACTCTCCCTATTTTTCTTATTACATGACCGGAAATTTTTAAAAGCACTGTAACGAAAAAATGCTTCCACATAATTCAAATTTCATAAAATATATCTATTTTTAACTATTTCATTATTTTCAATATATTTTTGTAATTTATGATATAAAAAATGGACTACTATGATAAAACATTTTCTCGAAGGCCCTCCTCCATGATTCACGCATCCATTATCTTACATAACTATACCATCACTAAAATGTGAAAAAATTTGATTTATTTTATAAGAAAAATATTAGTTATTTTATAAAATTATACTATTCAAGTTATATCTTGATTTCATCTAGAGTCCCTAGAATAAAAACATCCAATTCATCCTTCTCTGACATACCTTATGTTTTTATGTTTTAGAATCATCATAAATTGTCTGTTGGTTTGTCTTCAGGAATAGTTCTGAATGATTTTCCTAATGAGGTTTATTATTACTAATATAAACTCCAAAAAACCTCAATTTCATCCTCAATTTTGTATTCAAAATGTGTCTTCAACTATGTTTTGGGTAAAACAATAATATGTCCACAACCATAAAAATTAAATATAATTGAGTTAATTCATTAATTCTACATTGACAATCTTTTCAGGTGTATAGTTTTACAGAATTAGTCCATAACAGATACATTACATCGAAAAAATTACATTGTAGACACTTATTCTCTATCCAATTTTTTTTTTAAAAAAATGAACTCCCTAAAATAAAACAAGAACTATTTTACTGATATAAATCTTCATAAATTATTCCTTTCTCTTACCCATACTTTTACCCTGTGAAAATCAATTCAATAACATGGGATGAGCATAAAAATCTTGGTGAGGGTTATAAAATAAAAAAAGAAAACATTAGACCATAAATACATATAAATAATTGAAATCATAATTTTCATTCATAAAAAATAATATATTCATCATATATCATGAAATAATAATATTTTTTTAATAACACATAGAATTCATAAATAAACATGGTAACTTGTGGCATCCATAACATATTTACATTTTAGAATTCATAGCTACATAGGGAGTTGAATTTGGAATTCCTATCAAAATATATTTGATAAATATATTAGTTGGAACATTAAAGTTTACCACTTTCACATTACCTAATGCATTGGATATCTATATTGGGCTCACCCTACCCTAGTTTATCATAGAACAACCTGTATATGTAAACAATTCCTATGAACCTTAACATAATCATAACATAAAAAACAAGAACAACATTTCCACATTAGAATCACTATATATCATTTCAAGATATTGAAATAATAAATTCATTATAAAAATAATTTTGAATAACAAAATACCCTAAAAATAAATATGGTATTTAATTTTATTTTAATAAAATTTTGTCTTGGATAGGAAGAAAATCTCAAATAATGCTCGCGGTGACAGAAAGGTCATTATCCCAGCATACATTAAAAAATATTCCTTTTTTAATTTAGTAAAAAACATCATAAAGAAATTTATTTATTTTGACAAAAATATAATTACAAAAATAAAAAGGAATAATTATACACCATATAAAATAAGGTCATCTATAAACCAAACTATGCCTCAATGTAAATAGATTGAGATGGAGTTCCTTACCTTGAGTCTGACTCATCAAGTAAGTTCCTTATTCTTCATGAATAATAAACATAAGTTAATCTATACTTTCTTAATAATATTTTTTAGGTTTATTATTCCCTTTATATAACTTGTTAACACATAATAAAAATTAGATAATTATTTAAGTTAATATCAGTCGTTTTTGTGATATTGAGTACTTGAGTCAAAAATAAATTTTTTATATTTATAAATTTTCCATGTGGTAAAATTTCCATCATCATAATGATATTAATAATTATTTAGATATCATATATATTATATAAGTCTAGGAAATAAATTTATTTATAATATTAAATAACAATTGGAGGAAATAAATGAGATATATCGTTCATGGAGATGGTAAACCGTATTTACGCATAAATGCTACTTTTATTTCTTTTTAGTATTAAATGGAATAATAACTAAATGATACAGAGGCATATTATAATTAAAATAAAATATTATATTTTATATACAATCAATATTTTAATTAACTCCCTCCATTATACATATCATGTATGACATAGAAAAGTCATATCACTTTGAGGGGGTGGTAGTCTGCATTTCCTCAAATAAAATTATCATATTTACACATTACTGAAATCATAAAGGAGTGCCTTAAGAAACTAATAATAGAGTCAATATAAATATAATAAATATCATACATAATTATATTTCAATAATAATGACTACCATGAGAGGTGGTAGAGGAAAATTGGACAATCATCGTTTCGTGTGGCAGTAGTTCACCGTACACATAAACAATATCCTTGTATCCATTACACGGAGGTCTGTATATGAGTAGTTAGAATCTTTCTCCAAAAAATATCTTAGTATATTTAAAAATACTAGCGTTGTTTTTTTAGAAATAGAATAATAATAAAATTTGGATTGGATGAGGAAGATAACATGAAAGAACTTGAGAGAAGATGTCACCACTAAATTGGGAAACTCCCCTTAATTTGATCCAAAAGGCTTTATTTAATTTCCATATTCTTATGTTAAGGCCTCTAGGTGGAAAATATATATCTTTAGAGATTATTTGGGAAGATTTTTTATGATCCATGGATATTTTTAGGTTTTATTAAATTGGTAGGGGTGATTTTATTTTATAAGAGGGATGAGGGGCACTTCAAGAAATATTTAAAGTATTATTTTATTATAAAATAATTTTTCATTTCAAAAGAATAAATAGTCATTTATATAAAATATAAGATTATTTAGGGTTGAAAGACACTCTATCAATTGGATATATATAATTCTAGGACAAAAATGTAACATTATCATTTAGCTTCTACCCATAATTAACAAATTCAACTCCTACCATCTTTTCTTGTATATTCCAACGATATGTTTAATATAGTTAATATAAAATGAAAATTTAACCTCCAGTGGTTCATTAATTTCATTTAAAGAATTATATATGTAATTTACAGAATCATATATTTTTATGACTGTTGTATCATTTAATAAAATAGTGGTTGTTATAAAAAATCATTTATGTCAATTTTTATACTATTCATATCCTGACATCTTAAAAATCCAGATATAATTTATTATTTCAAAAAAATATCATTTAATAGAATATAAAAAGTCATAACAATCTATAAAATTAATGGATGGAAAAAAAGTTTTAAAATAATTTTTTATTATTTATAATCTCGTATATTCAGATCATTCATTAATAAGGTAATCCCTACATCATCATTGTTTCATAAATATATTTATTTATTTGATGACTCAAAATTATAAATAAAATACCATTATTTAGTGAATCCTTTTATAATTCTAATATGTTTTTATTGTTTATGATATCAGTTATATAACCACATATTAAAAATGTTTTATTAAAAAATACATGTTTATGTCTCATTTTTCATCACATTAAACAATTTATTATAAAATAAACTTTTCACATATGGGTGGATTAATAAGGTCCTAAATTTTCCCAAGGATTCCAATTGTCCCGAATATCTCATCCAATAAGATTAGGACATTTTTTAGACTAGTTTAATAATATTATAATATTATATTTTACCCTTATTTACCAGGTTTACCCATTAACCATGGTAAATAAAATAATTACCAAGGTTACTATTATAATGTTAAAAAATAAAAGGTACATATTTACACAATTTATATCTCTTGACTCCAAATATAAAATCCATTTATACAAATTCAAACCATATATTTTTCATAAATTAATTTAAAATTAATTTCTGATGTCAAAACCAACAAGCGTGTTTTTAATAAGTGAAAACTACTTAAATATTGACATGTGTTTATGTCCAAATTCAATGTAAATTTAATTCCAATGAAAGAAATTGGATTAAATAATAAAAATATAATCATATTACACATTTAAACAATTTAAGATTACAATCTAACTATATAAATAAATTATATGAAAATAAAATTTTGACTTACAATGCAATATTTTTCACTCTACATTAAAAAATGAACTTTATCAGAAAAATACAAAAATTTCATCCAATGTCAATTTTTAGGACCTGTTTCTAAAGAATAATTTTTTTTCAAATAGAACATTTAAAATTAACAAAAACAAGATTTTAATAGGGGTTTCCATCAAAAGGCGGTAAAATGACCTTTTAAAAATATTATACTATATCATGATTAAAAAAAGAATCATTCTAATTTTAAGCCTCCATCATTTATTGGATAAATGTAAAGACATTTAATAATTATATTGTAGTTAGTTATATTAATTTCATCTAATAAAACTTCTAGGAATTAACTACTATTTAAATTAATATTATTATTTTATTATTTTTTTGTATAACTCAATGTTCTGTGCAACGTAATATTTTAATGAAACCAATTGTTGTGTATTGAGTACACTATTAGAAAAAGAATTCCATTTAATGTAAAAAATAATATCTTATTAATAAATATTAAATGAATTGAAAAAATTATTATTCTACAAATATGTGGCTTGTTATATCCTTCCCCCATTTATTGGAAATTTATCCTCTCAATTTTATTAACATATCAAATATGTTTGGTCATTTATCCATCAAATCAATTTTAGATTCCCATGTTTCCTCTTTAACCATATGGGTTTTCTGAAAACCATTACCTTATGAATTATCTTATTGCCCAACACATACTCTCCTTGGTAAAGAATCTAGACTGTTTGTTCATCATAAGACATATTCTCTTCTAACTAAATTACCTCATAAATAAAAACATAATATGGAATTGACGTATACATTCACATAATTGAAACATGAAAAATGTTGTGTAATTAGGATAAATGTAGATGTAAATCCACTCTATAGGAAAATGATCTAAATTTCTCTAGGATTTCATAAATTCTAATGATCTTTGGACTCACCTTTCATTTCTTACCAAAATGAATCACACTTTTCCATGGTAAAATATTTAGAAAGACATGATCACCTACCACAAAAGAAAGATCCTTCCTCCTGTTATCTGAATAACTTTTTTCCTTCACCGAGTTGTTCTCATTACTTCTGAATCAACATAACATTTTTTGTCAACTATTCTACCTATTCTGGTCCCATAAACATCCATTCAACTATTTTATCCAAAAAATATGATTTTCATCACCGTGTTCCATATAGTTCCTCAATTGGTGCCATTTGTATATTATAATAAAAAATATTAATTCTAGAAAATCCAAATAATGAATTATTTATGTCCTAACATCTCTGTTAGTCCATTAAACAAGAACATATCATATATTCAAAGGTATGAATTTTTTATACTCACATTCTATATGATTGCGGATGAAAAGTTGTACTAAATTTAATTTAGTACACAATGACTTCTGATGTCCTTTTTACAACTTAGAAGTGAACCTAGGATCATGATTTGATACAATGTAGAGGGGATCTCTATATAGCCTGACTATCACATTAATATATAATCAATAAAGATGATATAGAGACAAAGTATCCCAAATAGGGTGAAAATCAGATGATTTAGTTAATTGATCAATAATAACTCAAAATTCATTGTTACATCATGCATAATTTATTAATCCCTCTAAAAATTCCATGGACACGTTTTCCCATTTTCACTGTTGAATTGAAAAGGTTGAAGCATCCCATTCAGCAACTACTATTCTACTTCAACCAATTGAAAATTTTAATACTACACAGTAAATATATCAATATCTCTATTAATTATATCCCAGCAGTAATAGTACTAAAATCACTGTATATTTTAGAACTTGTTAGCATGAACTAAAAAAAGAGAACTATAAGCTTAACATAACAAATCTTTCTTCAAATGTGAATCAAAAGGCACACAATACATCCTTCCAAACCTCAAAACACAGTCTTTATCAATGTTAAATTAGGTTACCATACCCCTCTCAACCAATTCTACCTTTTTCTACAACTCACTATCCTTTTGGTGCACTTTTTTAGTTTTGTCTGATAGGTATGATTTCACTGACACCTGAAACACAAAATAGAAATTCCTTACACCAAAAAATTCCTATACAAAATTAATCAAATCATAGACCATAGGATCTCATTCCAATCATAGCATGGTTATTGTAGCATTTCTTTTTCAATTCAATGTGTAAAGAACTTTATTTTACTTCTGTAGAAGGTAATTTATCATGCAGTCATATTTTTTGATTATTTACAGTCATCTCCTCTGCCTCATGTTTAATTGATTCTGAGTGAATATATACTTCAAACTTTTTTGATCAATATATATTTCAAACATTACACCATATAAATGATTCCTCTAAAATTTTAATAGAAAAATAACATCTGCTGATTTAGATCATTTGTATGGTAATTTAACTCATGAGGTTTCAACTGACGTGGAGAAAAATAAATTACGTAATCATTCTTCATAAGGACACACCCAAGTCTATTCAATGAAGCATCACTATAAAAAATAGATTCACAATATCTAGAATGTAGTTACAAAACTAGATAATTCAGTAATCTTATTTTCAATTCTTAAAAACAATCCTCACGTTCTTTTGTCCAAATTATCTTAACGCCTTTTCAAGTTAACTTGGTCACTAGGCTAGATAAATATGAAACTTTTTTATAAAACCTCCAATAATAAACTATTACACCAATAATACAATAAATCTCAGTTATATTTTTGGGTCTTGGCCATTCTTTAACATCTTTCTGTTTAACAGTATCAACAGTTATGCAATCTTTTGAAAAATTTGACCAAGTAATGAAATTTTTTGTCATCAAAACCCACACATGTTGAATTTTATATAAATTTTATTTTCTTTTAAGGATTTCAATAAAATCAATAAGTGAATTTTATTCTTCTCGTTATTTTTATAATTTAACAATATATCATCAAAAATCACAATGAAACTCTTGTCAATGAACTCAAAGAAAATTCTATTCATAAGATAAATTAATATGGCAGTTGCATTGGTTAACCCAAAAGGAATAACTAATATTTCATAATGGTAATATATAGCACGAAATTTGGTCATTGGAATGTATATTTCTTTTACATTCAACTGATGGTACCCCAACCTCTTGTCAATATTCAAAAATAACTGAACTCCTAGGAGCTGTTCCAACAAATTATCAATATGAGAAAAAAGGTACTTGTTCTTAACAATTATTCTATTCAAGGAACTATAATCCATGAAGATTCTCATTGAACCATATGTTTTTAAAAAACAAGACAAGATCACCACAAAGTGATGTGCTACGTCAAATGAAACCTTTATCTATCAACTCTTACAATTGATTATTTAACTCTAAAGGTTAAATTTGAGCCATTCTATATGGGGTTTTTGAAATTGGATTAGCATCATGAACTATGTAAACTATAAAATAAATGTATTGATTAGTTATAACATAAGAAGCTCGTTAGAAAGAATATCAAGATACTCATTTACAACTAGTACATCATTAATCAGAACAGTTTTTTTTAACAATATGTGCAACGTAAAACATATTTTAATCATTTAATAATTTATTAGATTCATGATATGATATCAAAATTAAGGGATTGATTTTCTAATATTTTATGAATTATTTCTAAAATAAACCATTTTTTCCTCTGTAATAAATCATATCATGATAAATAGAAATCTAGTCTACACCTAAAATAACATCAATATCTATTAGAGTCAACACATTAAGGTTTTTAGGTAGATTCTTTCTGCACACATGTACAAGAAGGATCTTATAATTTCTTTTTTGTATCAACATTTCTTCTAGGTGTTTTTACCACATGACCCATATTTATATCATCAAATGGAATTGCCAATATAATATAAAATTTAATAAATATTAAAGAATATATAGAGCCTTAATGAAACAAAAAATTTACAAAATCTAAATAAATAAATATTGTACATTATTCTACTTCATTTAAGGGACCAAAATATTCTTAGGTAGCAGCAAAGGATTTCACCACCCATTTTTACTTTTAGTTTGGATTCTTTCCTTCATTTGAGTACTTCATTTGACTCTCATTTATATAATAAACCATTTAATTGTACCTAATAGTTTTTACTGACATCAAATCAGATTATTCCTTACCAGTACCCTAATCATTTTAAGTGAAACTACAATCCTTTTGTCACATTTTAACACATCAGAAGAATTTTCCAAAATTCAAGATTCATTCCCCAATGTGGTTTTACCAAAAATTTTACAAATTGTAAACGTAAGTTCCATAACATCCGAATTCTTTGAAAATATCTTCCCTTTTGTCTTCCACCGTGACCTATTATTTTTTTTCCAAGGAACACCAAATAAATAGAAATCTCAATTTCCACCTTCTCATCAAATTGAACAATGTTTTAAAAACATTTGAACTCACAAGAATTTAATTCACTTCAATATATTGGTTATAATCTTAAGTAAAAACATTTGATTTTACTAACGTCACCCTATATAAAATTTAGAGCATACCATTCCAGTCAAGTGAATTTTTCTTCATAAATTGCAATTGAGTCATCCTCCATCGAAAATTCTATGAATTATTTTCCATCCAAATTTGATCCGCAATATAGAATTGATTCTCAAGAAAAATACATTTTAAATCATCATAATTAAGAGAATAAATATCCTCACTATCCCAAATATTTTTAACCATCGACCACAAATTATCGGCTTCACCTTTACAGTGGTAAGTAGCAAGATTTTCCATTTGACGTTTGGAACACACCATGACATCAAAAATATTTTCCAATTCTTTAATCCACAATTCACCTAGACCAAGGTCATATGATCATATGAATAATGGGGGATGTGGCCTCATGAAATTATCCACTAATAATAATTTTCTTTTTTCTTGATCCGGCTGATCTCGTTCATCGAAACCACAACCATTTAAAATCCTGATTCAATTAAGAAATTACTGCAACAAATTGTTCAGTTATGATTCAAACCATCTAAGGATGTTGATTTCTTATGTTATTTCTATTATTATGACCTCCCAACACAGCATCCCTATTTCAAATGATGAAAACCATTCTGAACACAGAAATATTTTAGGATAATCATCATTGAGATCTTCAAATGAAAAATCATGTCACTATTACCATACATTAATTTATTGATTTTATCTTAACAATATGATAACACCAAAAGTTGTATAAACATACAACTAATTCCAAAAACATGGCCCTAGACTTAAAAATTACCAAATCTTGATTCATGAAAATAATTCAACATTTTTTATCTTTTCAAGTTTTGAGTTTTAGTTAATGATACTATAACTGATACATTACATCTCAAAAATTAAAAAGTAGACACTAATTCTCTATAAAAAAATTTTACAAAAAATAAACTCCTTAAAATAAAAAATAGAATTATTTTCATGATATGAATCTTCATGAATTATTCCTTTCTCTTAGCCCTCCTTATACCCTATGAAAAAAATTTCAATAAAATGAGATGAGCGTAAAAATCTCAGTAATGGTTATAAAATAAGAAAAGAAATAATTAGCACATCAATATATACAAATCAATGAAATTATACATTTCAATAACAAAACATAACATCATAAAATAATAAGATATATGAATGACACATTGAAATCATAAATCATAATGGAAACATGTGGAGTTTATAATATTCTTACATTTAGCTCTCACAACTACATAGGGAGTAACATTTATAATAACCATCACAGTATATTCCCTAAATATCTTAGAAGAAACATTAAAATTTACCTCTATCATGTTAGCCAATGAATTGGAGAACTGTCTCTAGCTAACCTACACTCTTTGTATAATTGAAACAACCATATACTTAAATAATTCCCATGAACCATAACATAATCGTAACACAAACACAACAATAACATTCCCACATTACAATCAGAATATATGATTTCAGGATATATAAATAATAAATGATCTATCTAAATCATTTTCAATACCAAAATACCAAAAAATAATATGGTGTTTTATTTTATTATAAGAAACATTCTTACATGTAGAGGAATTAAAACATCAAATAATTCTCATGGTAGCAGAAAGGTCGTTTTCACTGCCTACGTTAAAAAGAAACATTCCCTTCTTCATTTAGTAAAATGATTCATAATACAAAGATTAGATTTTTTATGAAAATATAATGATATAAAATAAAAATTTATAATTATAGATCATAAAAAAATAATTTCACGTATAAACAAAAATATTCCTCAATTAAAAGAGATTGAAACCAAGTTCTTTACATTGAGTCTGACTCGTTACGTATGTTACTTTTTCTTCTAAAATAATAAAAAAAATAAGATTATATTTCCTTTGGAACCTTTTTCAGTTTTATTATTTCATTTATATCACTTATTAACATAGTATAAACATTATATAACTAATTATATTAATATCAGTTTTTTTGAAATTCGGTACTAGATTTAAAAATGAAATTTTAATAATTACAAATTTTCCATGTGGTCAAAGGTCCATCATCTAAAAAATGTTATTAATTATTTTGAAATCATATATATCATATATATATATATATATTATATTTATTTATTTGTAATAGTACATAAAATTTGGATATATGAAATGAAATCCATCGTTCATGGAGATGGTAAGTCATACGTACACATGAACGCTACTTTAATTTCATTTTCACATTTATTGGAATGAAAACAAAATGATTAATTGGTATGTTATAATTAAAATATAATATCATATATTATATACATTACATATGTTAATTTACACCATAAATTATATGTTCCTTGTATTTCATGATTGAGTCATATCCCATGGAGGGGCCGGTAGTCCGCACTTCCTCAAATTAAAGTATCATATTAACAAATTATGGAAATCATAAGGGTAATATTTAAATAAAAACTGGATATAGACAATATAAATAAAATATGTATAATATATAAATATATTTCCATCAGAATGGCCACCTTGAGAGGTGGTAGTGGATAATTGAACAATCATTGATTCATGAGAAAGTAGTAAATCGTACACAGAACTGGTATATTCATATCTATTAGATTGAGATGTGAATAAGTGTAGTTCGAATCCATCTCATAGAAACACCCTAGTATATTAAGGATTCAGTTTTTCTAATCATATAATAAGAATATTATATGGAGTGGATAAGAAAAATTACGGAAAATATCTTCAGAGAAGACATTACCTCTAAATCAGATAACGCCCATTGACTTGAGCCGAAAGGCATTCTTGAATTGCCTTCTGCCAAAATTAATTTTTCTATGAGAAATAGAGGGATGTTGGGAGCATTTTTGGGAATATTTTGGATGATCCAAGGATTTTGAGAGGTTTTATTAATTTGGAAGCGGTGATTCCCTTTTATAAGAGGAATGAGGGGAACTTTAGGAATGTTTTGAAGTATTGTTTTATTATAAAATGATTTCATTCTTTAAAAGGACCAAAAGAAATTTATTTAAAATATATGATTATACTGGGTCAAAAACCTACCCACCAATATGTTATAGATAATCTATGTCACAAATTTATCATTATCATTTTTCTCTAGCCCTTTGTAAACTAATTTATCTGTTACAGTGTCTTCCTATTTATTTATACAATATGGTTAATATAGTTACTATAAAATGACAATAGAAACTAAATTTTTCCATTAATGACCTTTTCAAAATTATATAAGTCATTTGAAAAAATACTTTATTTTTAGGACTATTATATCATTCAATAAATTAGTATTTGTTTTAAAAAATCATTTATGTCAATTTTTGTTCTATTTTTATCATGACTTTTTAAAAATCCATAAGAACATGATTATTTAAAAAACACAACTTTAATTAAAATATAACAAGTCATAATAATTCATAAAATTTCAGTATGGCATAAAAAGTTTCAGAATAAATTTTTTTTGATTTCTATAATCTCATTTATTTAAATCATTCATTAATAAGCTAATCACAACATCATCATTGTGACATAAATATATTTAGTTATTTTATGAATAAAAATTATAAATAAAATACCATGATTTGGGAAATAGTTTTTACTTTCTAATGGATATTTATAGTTGAAGATGTCTTTTTTATTACCTCATATAACAATTTTTTTATCAAATAAATCAATTTTATGTAACATTTTTCTTTACTTTAAATTAATTATTATAATACGCCATTTTAACATACAAGTGGCTCCATGGGGTCCCAAAATTGACCCATGGATTCCCATTTTCTGAAATTTCTCATACAATAGGATTATAAAGTGTGTTACGGTTGTTGATATTATTATAATATTATTTTTTATCCTGATTTATCAGATTTAGCCTTTAACCATGGAAAATAAAATAACTACAGAAGTTAATATTTATAATTTCTAAAACTAAAACATACCTATTTTAAAAAATTTGGACATCTGATTCCGAATATGTAATCCATTTCTTCAAATTCAAAACACGTACGATTCATAAATTAATTTAAAAATAATTCATGTTGTCAAAACCCAAAAGAGTGTTTTTTGGAAGTAAAAACTACCAAAAGATTGACTTGTGTTTATGTCCATTTTTAAAGTGAAAATATTTAAAATGAACAAAATTGTATTAAATGGTAATAATATAATCCTATTATACATAAAAAAATTAAAAGTTCAATACAAATATATAGATAAATTAGATGAAAATTCAGTTTTGACAAAAAATGTAGTAATTTTTCAACATTCATTAAAAAATGAACTTTATCATAAAAATAAAAAAAATTCATCTAAATTATATTTTGGTGTCCCACTTCTAAATAATAATTTTATTTTTTCCAATATAACATATAACAGTTATAAGAACTATATTTAGAAAGGTTTAACCATCAAAAGGCGGTAACACAACCTTTTAAAAATATTAGAGTATTTAATGCTCAAAATTGGATTCATTGTTATTTTAAGCCTCTATAATATATTGAATAAATTTTACACCATGAAATAAATATTATTTTTTTAGTAATGTTCATTCCTGAATATAAAATATAATTTCATTAACAACCACTTAAAATAATAATTATATTATATTATTTAATTAGTATATATCAATGTCGTGTGAAACATAAGATTTCAAAGAAACCCATTATTGCGTCTTGAGTTCACTATTTATAAAATTTCCCATTTAATGTAAAAATAATATCGTATTCATATATATTAATGGAATTGGAAAAAATAATATTATATAAAAACTTATGTCGTTACAACAATATTCTCATATTCTCCCTTTTTATTTTTTTTCCTTACCTATGGATTTTTAATTCTATAATAAATTTTAGGAGTAAAAAATTTAAAACTATTATTATTAATCCTTACAAGGATATTGTATCTTTTTATAAAGAAAAAAATAATAATAATAGAATCTCAATATCAAATAACCATATGCAATGGAATCTTAGTGTGAAGACTATTTAATAATTTATGACACCACACACTCATTTCCTAGAACCATGATTATGAGTTAATGACACACCTATATGTTCATAACAAAACTTTTTGTACCCTGAATACCCTGGTAATATTTATTTCTTCATTAATAGTTTTGATATGTCTCTTAATTCTATAAATTTCATGTTCTCAAGAATCCTATATAATATCTTCCATTCAAACGCAAGGAACAAATAAAATGAAACCATTTGTGTCATCCCTTTTAAAAAACTTATCTTGGACCGAGTCAGTTGTGAAAATATATTTAAGTGAAATACCACATACCCATATGGATGGAAATAGAATCCTTGTTTATAATAGTAGTTTTTTTTGTTGTAAATGATTTACTATTTATATTCACATATACAAATGGGACAAGAAAAAAAATAAATCGAAGAAATATCTAAGAATGAATCATGAAATCAAATATAATTTTAATAAAAGTGATAAAAAAATATCAAAAAAATTAATGAAATTTATTTTATATAATTACCATCATAATATAAATAATGAATAAAAAAATAAAAATTAATAATAGATTCAATATCCATTGTTCCACCACTCCATACCAAGACGCATACGCTACACATCTCCATCTCTAACAACAATAATTACAATATTAAGGGGAACTCCGAGAGTTGTACGAAATATTCACCTTTTAAATATCATTAAAAAGAACAGATAGATTGAAACTATGGTTCATATATGGTGGTTTAGTAATCATATCTATTAGGAAAATCCCAATAAACTTTACCTACATGACACTATGACTAGATTGAGGCTAGCACATAGGTTGTAAAATTTGTTGGAAGAATTTTTATATAGAAAAAATATTCATAATATAAAATATCATATATGACTATGATTTCCAAAAATTAGTTAACTAGTTGTAATTTCCGAATTAAATATTAGAAAAAACGTTATTAATTTTAATTTTTGATAAGCTCCAATGATATCTCTCACTTGAAACCATCCATTCCGAATGGAAACCTTATTCTTTTGAGCGGTGATACATCTGAAACTAATACAAATATTGATGAAATTTACTATATATTCCACAATATTCATCACTGACCACCATTACTATTTTAAAAATTCATCATGTAATGAAAATGCATAAAACCCACCGACCATGTGATTTTCCTGTAATCACCCACATCTAAATTATGTCAAGAATATGTGTCAATCCTTCTTTAATTTCATATTACCATTTTAATAAATTAATAAAAAAAATTATTCAGATGATCGATAGCGCAGCCTAAAAATGTAACAAGTATTACAATATTAAATAAGAGTTTTAGTTGTGTTATTTTATTCAGAAATGGAAGAAAATTCTTTATGTAACTAGTATATTTTACAATACAATAAATGGGGAATTATGGTGAAACCAACTACCTTGAGTGATTAATCCAGAGTTCATATTATAATTCATTTAAAAACATGGATTGTCATGAAAAAAAATATTTTTTATATTATGGGGATATCATATATATCATATAGTTTTTCTAGAATCACCCAATGAAGAAATTGTGATAGAATACGTAGAGAGACATCTGAGAATCATATGAAAAAGTAGTTAAATAAAATAAATTCACAAGAACTTACTCTGGTGAAAACAATATAGTCTTGTAATGAAAATCAGAACTTATACCCAAGAACCATACAACAAATATATAACAATTAATTATGTGAATTATTTACATTAAATATAATAATATTAACATATTTTATACCTCCTTCATACTATAATTATCTATCATGACAAATTCAATTGTAAAACAAGAATCATAAATAAATAGTGTACCTCAAACAGGGGGTTCTCCCTGATATAATGTCATATGTTCTTTAAAAACATGTCCCAATAATTTTAAGTATAAAATAGAATAAAAATATTCTTATAAATGAAATATTTTTCATTATAAATTTTGAGAATAAAATATACTATTTTTATAGTATATGATTCATATAATTTCCCAAAATGATGATTTATCATATAAAACAATGAAAATAAAAATGAATTCAAAAAAACACTTATCTACCATATAATATTACTTTATAAAAATTAAAATATCCAATATAGTAAATGAAATTATATTATACATATATTATTGAACAAAATTTATACAAAAAATTCTATGTATAATTGATTTTATAATTTCTAATTATACATTTCTTAACATTTTCTTCAATAGACTAAACATTCTTCTAAAAATTTCTCTATTTTTCATTTATGTTTCTATATGATTTATATAGTGCATTAACATTGATCATGATTTAATCATCCCTATAAAAGTAATCATTTAATATTAAAAATATTTAATCTACATATACTCTATTTTAATTATTCATAAATAATGTCGATGAAAAATGAATTTCATCTACATATTGTGGTTGTAGTTCACATAGACATAAGAATGACGATGAATTTTTCCAATTGATGGAAATTTAATGACATATAGAATAATTTATATATAATTAATTATAATTATTTCATTAATATAATATTTAATAATTATTTAAATCTATATAACCATTAATGAATGAGGGTTTTGAAAAACAAAATACAACACTTCATGATATGGTGGTTCAAATATACGACCTAATGAGGACACTTTTTCAACTTTAATAAAGAAAGAGATCAATAAAAAATTAACCATTAAAAAAATAAAATGTAATTATATAAGATATAATGATTTTTATATCATCATTATTATCATATAATCCATGGAGGTGCAAAAAATAAAAGAAAAATGATAACACTCGGTTATGGGTTTTACATATTCTATTGAACAACCTCTTTTGGTGTACCCATTAAGACTTATAATGTAACTAATTTGAGAAAATGTGACCTCTTAATCTTTGTGAGGGATTTTTGGAGGGTATGTGAGAGGGGGATTTCTAATATATATGTATCATAAAGACTGAGGAAGAGGGAATATGTGGTTTCATTTTATAATGGAGGGAGAGGAAAGAATGGAAATGTTTTCTTACATTAAAATATATTAATTTTTTACTTAAAACATATGGATAAAAATTACACTAATTTTATATTTTTATAACTTGGTTAAAAATATTAAAAAATAATTTGATTTATAATGTTTTTTATAAAATTTTGACCCATGTCTTTTTAGTTTAACAAGCCCACCTTATTCATCCATTTTAACTTGTACCATAATATTGAATTTATATGTTTGTTGTTACTCATATGAAAAGTGAATGTGGAATTATTATAAAATATATAAATTATGATTAAATTATTGGATTAAATTTTATATATATCAATTAATGTAATTATAATATTTAAATTTATTAAAAAACTCACAAAAAGAGAGGATAATGGTTTTTAGGGATAACAGATTTCAAACCCATGAAATTAACTTATAAAAAATTCATGTATAGTGCTAATTTATATGAAATTAATTATAGTATTTCAAATTAATGTATAATTATGTTAAATTATTATAATATTTAAAACATAATAATATATTTATATTCTTTTATTTAAAGATGAGATTTATATTTTTCTAAAAAGCTGAATTTACCACTATTCACATAGAAATAAATCATTTTAGAGTAACCCCAAAAATGATCCCTATTATAATAATGACCTAATAATTTAGAAATTAAATACTTTTAATAAAATAATATTTATAAATATAGTATAAATTAAATATATTTTCAATGAATAGACTTCAATAAAACACAATTTTTGAAGAAAGCATATGCTTTAATCATATAATGTTTCTAAAAAATATTATGTATGTATTTATTATCCACTAAAAATTATAAAAAACATTAATAATTATGTAAATAGTATTTATGAACAACATTTACACATCACATTAAAAATATTATACTATTTAAGTACTCATTTAGACACTAAGTGGGGTAAAAAATATGTTATCGAATACATCAATTTCATATATAAAATCATCGGGTTTTTATTATACAAGCATAAAAAAAATTTACCTCAAAATATTTCCAATATGTTAAAAATAAATAATTATATCACTAATTGTCAAATCCATTGGATCTTATATATCATCAATAAATTTATGATTCCTCTATGTTTCATTAACAAGGGGAATAATCCTATTCCATCGATGATTATCCCTATGATCCTATATTTCACTAGTTGTTCTTCCATGGGTAGATCAAAATCTAGATATAAAGATTTATATATTATTAAATTTAAATGATCAATTTTGTAATCATTAAAATGATAATTTTTGAAAACATCATGAACATGAGATAGGTTCATTGGATGCACCAATAAATTAGAAATTATCTATTTCCAATCAACAATCTCACGAGTGTAATTTTATATAGAGCTCACATTTAGCGTCATTAAAATAATGATTACCATATTCCTTAAAGAAAATAATTGGAATATATTTTCACTAACATTAAATTCCAAATCTAACTCATTATAATCAATATTATTCTGATGTAAACACTAATCTTTGTTGATGTGATACTGAATTCCTACCTCCATATCGCTAAATTCATCATATTGATCAAGTGGAAAATCATTTTGTATCATTATGGAACAAATATATTTTTTTATCACGTTATGTCTATATTGAATTCATATTGATCCAGATGAATTCATTATTGTATTATTTCTTATAACATAAATTTTCAATTGGATAGTCAATCCAAACCACCATCGATATCAAAGGAAAATATTTGGCAATATCCTATAACTTATGACTGGTCCAATTACACTAACTATCTATATGTGGGGGATATGTAATGATAGTGGCTAACTTCATATTCACATATTACTCAATGCTTCCATATAAATTCAATGTAATTTTTGGATCCAGATCAGATATGATAAAAAAATTTACTCCATGAATTCATATAATTCATTATTGTATATCTTTACAAGATGAACAATATTAAAATTAGAAATGATGTCAGTGAAATGTTCTTAATCTATAAAGTGATTAACTTAAATCCAAAGAGAACTATTTCCTTTAGATTTCTTGGGTAGGCCTATCAAAACATCCATGGTAATAATTTTAAATTTCTATTCAGGTATGGAGAATATTTCCAACATGTCACGACTCGCCTTCACCAAAAGGAGGGAAGGGTCAGCAAATTACCAGGCCCTTCATTATTTAAGATGAAGGAGAGATAATGACCCTTAAAACCCGCCTTCAATAGGTCCCGGAGTGGAGACTAGCACCAAGGGTATAGAAATTTCTCACAAATGGAAGGCATTACCCTTTTTATTTTATAGGATCGAGAGATGAGGAGAAGAAAACCCAACAACACCAAGGAAGAAAGAAAAGTAAAGCCAAAAGTAAACCATTCCCACATGCATGTTTCAAAAGTAAAAGCCACAAAGTGAAAAAGGGTGACTACAAAGGTAAGTACCAAAGAAGAAAAACAGCAACTGCAACTGCCCCAAAGGTCCGAGCTAGTACGGTCCCGCTTGATCCCTGAAGTCCTCCTGGAAACCAGAAAGTAGTTATATATATGTAGGGTGAGCATACAAGTACACATAGTAGGGAAAACCAAAGACTCTCATGTACAAGTGGGGGAACGTACTAAAGTCCTGTGAAAAAAGGAGTAAACCAAACAACTATCAAGGTAAACTATCCACCCCAGGCCTCACCAAGGAACACTCCCCAAATAACGCAAGTCAAGTAATATATAAATTAAGAGAACATCAATGTTTGGGTACTCCGCACCACTTTCCCACTGGTTATTGAGACATCCTACGCATCGGACCAATTCCACCATTCTCACCGCAGTCTCACTGCCACACCCGCCCGCACACACCTGGGTCACAACCACACGTAGTCCCACTGCTGAAACCCGCCCGCACACACCTGGGCCACAACTGTCACATGTAACCATTCCTGCAAACACCTAGGCCAGAACAACCACCACCACGCCCGAAGACACATGGGCTAAAGGATCCACTACCACGCCCGAAGACACCAGGGACTCATCCCGAAGACGCTTGGGAAACCACCTACCGTACGCACCTGGCCAACCACCACACTACCCCGCCTGAAGGTTCTTGGGCTAATAATGGACCTCAGGCCATCACAGCCTGCCCGAAGATACTTGGGCTATCCGAGAAAGGGAGCAGAAAAGGAGTTAATGACCAGCAACTATGAATAGTGTTGGGAAAAACACCCTCCCCCATGAAATGGGGGTGTTCGGAACTAAGTGCTCAACTTGGGTGGGGCACAAATAAGAAACACAAATCTACAATTATATATATATATTGGTAACAATCACTCACCTAAGCTAGGTTTTTCTTCAGACGGCCTATAGATCACAACAGCACTCAAGTCCGAGTCACGACACATGCTAACAACCAGTGTGTCCCCTTTCTTATTTCACATTCAGTAACAATGTTTATGATTAAGAAATACTGGGAAACTAGTAGGCATAGGAATAAATCCAGGAAAGTAAACAGTCAAACAACAACCAAAATGTCCACACCCGGTTCTCAACAACAGAGGATTCCACCCCAATTCGTGATATAAACATGTAACCACCCGGATTCAAAACAGAAAACCACTGAATCCATACCAACAGGAGATCCCATCCCCAATTCACACGATCACTAAGGGTATAAAAGAACAGGGGATCCCATCCCCTCCCACATCTCCAACAATCGGCCCGAAAGGAAAACAACCAACTACCTCTACCAGCACAAGTCAGGGATTTCCGGTATTTTCAGATTTAAACGACTTAACACACTCCATGATTTCAAATTTCCGTGTGTTCTAACCGGGATCTATCATAGAAGGGTTGATCCTGGTGATTTATTCAGCCGGATATATGTGATTAACCAATTCACTTTTCACAGTAGGAGTTTACAACCACAAACAAGCCATTTAAAACATCAGCAGGGTTCATTAGTGCACAAACAACGACCACCAACGGCCTCGATTTTCAGGATGCATAAGCCATCACAACTCAACAAGATGGTCATAGATGAAACAGCATCAAAATATAAAACACTATCAATGATCACAGTTCCCCCCCTCTTCTTTCTTTATAGAATTCGTTCATTATCTTTAATTAGGTCTGGTTTACCTGATTCAACAGAAATCAAAAGCACGCCCACCCCGCATGATACACAAAAGAGAGAGACGAAGGAGAAAAATCCCTACTTATTAATAGATGATCGATGTTTAGGCCAGGCGTGGAACTTTATGGATAAAGATGCAGCGGGCCCGATGCACCATAAGTTTTTTGTGAAAAACCATGATCGAGGAAAGGAGAAACCACTTCTAACCCTTAGTTTATAAGAGCTGCGGACGGTTGAGGAGAAAATGCGAAACCGCATAAGGCGTGGGGGGTCGTGGGTTGACCACGCAGCTCCACTCGTGGGCTGGGTGGTTTAAACCGACTCATTAACTGTTTAAGTATTTAATTAAAACTCTTATGCGTGTTACGGGTCTTTAAAACACGCTTAAACGAGTCAAAATAGGGTTTGAAACCCTATTTGTGCTAAAGGGAGCGTTACTGGAAATAACCCGCGGGGTAGGCCAGAGCCACCGGTAGGCTGGAGCTACCGGAAGCCAAGCTACCGGTAGGCAGCAGCTACTGGTAGGACGAGCTACCGGTAGGAAGCAGCTACCGGTAGGCAGCAGCTACCGCTAGGCCGAGCTACCAGTAGACCGAGCTACCGGTAGGCTTACACCACCGTGATTCTCATAACAGAAAACCCAAAAAAAGATTTTGACAAATTAATGGACCCCAAAAACCCAGGCCATTACATCAGATACCTCTTAAACGATTTTCATCCTCGAGAATCAAAACAAAACCAGAAGGGAAGAGAGGGTCCGAACAACCACCTTGAAAGATACCTCTTAGGAGAAAACCCATGTTAACTTAAACATTTCCCCGCCAAGAACCAAGAAACATACCATGCCAAACTGCCCGGGCATGTGGGTTGGGGAGTCTCCTTCCCCATGTCAAGATATTATCCGCTTTGGGTGGCACTGACTCTCCCACACGGGTTTAATCGCATCCACCTTAATGCGTCTTGATTAGGGGTCGGGTTCTATCCTCCCCCATAGCCAGGGCTTTTCATACACAAACAGAGGAAAGAAACCAGTACATTTCTTAGCCAAAAGACAAAATGTTCTATCACAACAGGTACAACAAGGAACAAAACTCAAAACAACTCTGGGTACTGGGCACGCATTTGTGCTTCCCTCTCCCACATACTCTCCACAAGCCAACCATGTCTCCAGAATACGCGAACCAAGAGAATGGTTCGCCCGCGAAGCACCTTTTCCTTGTGATCCTCGATCGCCACTGGTCTCTCCACAAAGGTCATGTCGTCCTCGATGTCCATCTCACCCCAATCAAGGATGTGTGAATCATCGTGCAGATACCGAAAGAGTTGGGACACATTAAATACATCATGTATCCTTAGTAGCGGCGGTGGAAACGCTAGCTGGTAAGCCACTTCATCAACCCGCCGCAACACTTGGAAGGGTCCGATGAATCTGGGATAAAGCTTACTCCCTTTGTCGAACCTCTGCTGCCCACGCCGAGGGGAGACCTTTAAGAACACGTGGTCTCCAACCTCAAACTCCAAGGGCCTCTTCCTGGTATAAGCATACGACTTCTGTCGGTCCTGGGCCGCCTTCATCCTTTCCTGTATGAGCTAAACCTTATCTGTTGTGTTCTGCACCACCTCCGGACCAAGGATGCCTTCCTCTCCTACTTCGGTCCAACACACAGGTGAATGGCATGGCCTCCCATACAAAGCTTCAAATGAGGTCATGCCAATGGTAGAGTGGTAGCTATTATTGTAGGAAAACTCTACTAGAGGAAAGTATTGCACCCATGCTCCTCCTGAGTCCAGAACACATGCTCGCAGCATATCCTCCAAGGTCGGGATGGTGCGCTCTGTTTGTCCATCCGTCTGGGGATGGAAAGCAGTGATAAGGCGTAACTGGGTGCCAAACGCATGCTGCAATCCTCTCTAGACTCATGAGGTAAACCGTGCATCCCTATCCGAGACTATAGACCTCGGGAATCCATGCAACCGCACCACCTCATCCACGTACTTTTGTGCCAAATAATCCACAGCACTCTACTCCATGATCGCCAGAAAGTGAGCCAATTTCGTCAACCTATCCACTACCACCCAGATGGCGTCGTACCCTCCTTGGGCCTAGGGTAGTCCTGTGATGAAATCCATTGAGATGTCATCCCACTTCCACTCAGGGACATCTAGGGGCTGTAGTAGGCCACCTGGAACTCGGTGTTCAGCCTTCACTTGCTGGCACACTAGGCACTTGGCCACAACCTCTGCCACTGCTCGCTTAACTTCGGGCCACCAAAACTGCCTCTTCAAACCCTGGTACATCTTGGAAACTTATGGGTGTACCGCCAGGGGTGAGTTGTGTAACTCACTGAGAACCTTGTTGCGCATCACCTCCGGGACAAACAACCTTCCCCGGAAAAGCATCTGGTTCTGACCATCCTCGGTCTATCCTTCCGGAGCATTACCCTGGTCAACTTGGTCACGCACCACTTCACACTCTAAGTCTCCCCACTGAGACTCCTCCACCTGCTGAAACAGGGATGACTGCACTATCATCTGATATAGGAAGCCTCTGCCGCTATCCATCTTCGCATCTAGGTGTAAGGAAGCAAACTCTTCCATTGCCTTCTAGGCGTCCGCTGACTCTCGGACCGCATCCTTCTGCGTCCTCCTGCTCAAGGAATCGGCCACCGCATTGCCCTTGCCCTCAGTATAATAGATCTTCAAGACGTAATCCTGGAGGAACTCCACCCATCTCCGCTGTCGCGAGTTTAAGTCCCGCTGGGAGAAGATATACCTCAAGCTTTTGTGATCCATGAAGACCAAAAAGTGTTCCCCGATGAGGTAGTGCCGCCATAACTTTAGCATGAAAACGACCGCTGCAAGCTCCAGGTCATGGGTGGTGTAATTACGCTCATGGGAACGTAGTTGCCTGAACCCATAAGAGATCACCCCTTGTCGCTACATCAACACGCATCTGAGGCCCTGTCCCGAAGAATCACAGAACACCTCATAAGCATCCCCTTCTTCTGGTAATCTCAGCACTGGGGCACTGACCAACTTCTCCTTCAGATAGCTGAAGGCTGACTGGCACTGCTCACTCCATATGAAAGCCTGGTCCTTCTTGGTCAGAGCCGTCAGAGGGGCTGCTACTCGGGAGAAGCTGTGTACGAATCTCCAGTAGTAACCCGCCAGCCCGAGGAAACTTCGGACTTATGCCACATTCTTGGGTGCTGCCCAAGAAACAACTTCCTCAACCTTTGATGGGTCGACCGCTACCCCCTGCTCAGACACTACGTTCCCGAGAAAGTGCACTTCTCGTGTCCAGAACTTGCATTTTGACAACTTCCCATAGAGCTGGTGTTTTCGGAGGACCTCCAAAACTATCCTCGTGTGCTCTGCATGGTCCTCCTCTAATCTAGAGTAGACTAGGATGTCGTCGATGAACACAACCACGAACCGGTCCAGGTACTCCCGGAAGATGGAGTTCATAAGCCCCATGAACACAGCCGGGGCGTTCGTAACACCGAAGGGAATGACTACGAACTCGAAGTGTCCATACCTGCACCTGAACGTTGTCTTCGATATGTCGCTATCTTTCACCCTCAGCTGGTGGTACCCAGACCACAGGTCGATCTTCGAGAACCATCCTACCCCTTTCAGCTGGTCAAAAAGATCATCTATCCTTGGGAGAGGGTAGCGATTCTTTATCGTCACCTGATTCAACCTCCTGTAGTCTATACACAACCTAAGACAACCATCTACCTTCTTTGCAAACAAGACCAGAGCACCCCACAGTGACGCACTCAGACGAAAATAACCCCTCTTCATCATATCTTCAATCTGTATCCGCAACTCCCGTAGCTCCGAAGGTGCTATCCGGTAAGGAGCCATCGAGATTGGACGAGCGACGGGCTGTAGGTATATCCTGAACTCGATATCACTTCGAGGGGGTAGAGTCATCACCTCCTCAGGAAAGATGTCCATAAACTCACGGACGATCTTTGGCACTTCCACCATTTCAGCATCTACTGATTCTACTGTCAGCTCGGTCAACAAGGAGAGGAGAGGTTCCTCTCTCCTGTTTCCCTTCGGACTGCTCTGCTCACCGGTGAAGGTAACACGCCGGTTTTCCAAGTCTGAGAACACCATCCTTCTTGGAAAATAGTCGATGATGGCACACACAGAAAATAGCCATTCGATGCCTAGGATGACATCATATGGCTGAATTTGTAGCAGAAGAATATCCCGAACCGACTGATGTGGCCTTATCATCAGTCTACATCCCCCAACCCTCGCCCTTTTCCTACGGGCCCGGGACCACAGTGCTTCATCTGTGGGAGCCCTAGGCATCTCCGGAGTCAGTAACCAGACCGGGTGCAGTACAGTAGTGGACGTCAGCCCCAGCACCCGCCCCAGCAGCAGCTTCCAGCCAGGTCTTTCCAGCAGCAGCAGCAGGGACAGCGAGCTCCCGCTCCTCCGAGGTCAGACGTAGGGGGAGGAGGCCGACCTCAGGGCGCTCCACAGGGACCTCGACCAGGGCGTGGTCTGGGAGGTGGCCGACAGCCAAGGGGCAGGGGAGATGGGCATGGACAGTTGCACGCTGCAGAGGTAGCAGTTTCAGTAGGGCCAGAGGTTGTTCGAGGTACGATCAGTCTGTTTAGCACTCTTGCTCACGACCCGCCTTCACCAAAAGGAGGGAAGGTTCATTAGATTACCAGGCCCTTCCTTCTTTAAGTTGGAGGAGAGATAATGACCCCCGAAACCCGCCTTCAATAGGTCCTAGAGTGGCGACTAGCACCAAGGGTATAGAAATTTCTCACAAATGGAAGGCATTACCCTTTTTATTTTATAGGATCGAGAGATGAGGAGAAGAAAACACAACAACACCAAGGCAGAAAGAAAATTAAAGCCAAAAGTAAACCATTCCCACATGCATGTGTCAAAAGTAAAATCCACAAAGAGCAAAAGGGATACTACAAAGGCAAGTACCAAAGAAGAAAAACAACAACTGCAACTGCCCCAAAGGTCCCAGCTAGTACGGTTCTTCTCGATCCCCGAAGTCCTCCTGGAAACCTGAAAGCAGTTTTATATACGTAGGGTGAGCATACAAGTACACTCAGTAGGGAAAACCAAAGACTCTCGTGCACAAGTGGGGGAACTTACTAAAGTCCCATGAAAAAAGGAGTAAACCAAACAACTGTCATGGTAAACTATCCACCTCGGGCCTCACCATGGCACACTCCCCAAATAATGCAAGTCAAGTAATATATAAATTAAAATCACATCGATGTTTGGGTACCCCGCACTACTTTCCCACTTGTTATTGAGACATCCTACGCATCGGACCAATCCCGCCATTCTCACTGCAGTCCCACTGCCACACCCGCCCGCACACACATGGGCCACAACCACAAGCAGTCCCACTGGTGAAACCCACCCGTACACACCTGGGACATAACTGTCACATGTAACCATGCTTGCAAACACCTAGGCCAGAAAAACTACCACCACGCCCGAAGACATCTAGGCTAAAGGATCCACTGCCACGCCCGAAGACACCTAGGCCTCATCCCGAAGACGCTTGGAAAACCACCTGCCGCACGCACCTGGCCAACCACCACACTACCCCGCCCAAAGGTTCTTGGGATAATAATGGAGCTCAGGCCATCACAGCATGCCCGAAGATACTTGGGTTATCCGGGAAAGGGAGCAGAAAAGGATATAATAACTAGCCACTATGAATAGTGTTGGGAAAAACACCCTCCCCCCTGAAATGGGGGTGTTCGGCCCTAAGTGATCAACTTGGGTGGGGCGCGAATAAGAAACACAAAGCTAAAATTATATATATATATATATATATATATATATATATATAGGTAACAAGCACTCACCCAAGCTAGGTTTTTCTTCAGACGGCCTACAGATCACAACAGCACTCAAGTCTGAGTCACAAATCACGCTAACAACCCGTGTGTCCCCTTTCTTATTTCACATTCAATAATAATGTTTATGTATAAGCACTACTGGGCAACTAGTAGGCATAGGAATAAATCCAGGAAAGTAAATAGTCAAACAACAACCAAAACGTCCACACCCGGTTCTCAACAACAGAGGATTCCACCCCAATTCGTGATATAAACAAGTAACCACCCGGATTCAAAACTCACAACCACCGAATCCATACCAACAGGAGATCGCATCCCCAATTCACACAATCACCGTGGGTATAAAAGAACAGGGGATCTCATCCCCTCCCACATCTCCAGCAATCGGCCTAAAAGGAAAACAACCAACTACCACTACCAACACAAGTCAGGGATTTCCGGTATTTTCAGATTTAAACGACTTAACACACTCCATGATTTCAAATTTCCGTGTGTTCTAACCGGGAGCTAACACAGAAGGGTTGATCCTGGTGCTTTATTCAGCCGAATATACGTGATTAACCAATTCACTTTTCACAGCAGAAGTTTACAACCACAAACAAGCCATTTAAAACATCATCAGGGTTCATTAGTGCACAAACAACGACCACCAACAGCCTTGATTTTCAGGAGGCATAAGCCATCACAACTCAACAAGATGGTCATAGAAGAAACAACATCAAAATATAAAACACCATCAACGATCACAGTTCCCCCCCCCCCTCTTCTTTATTTATAGAATTCGTTCATTATCATTAATTAGGTCTGGTTTACCCAATTCTACAGAAATCAAAAGCACGTCCACCTCGCATGATACACAAAAGAGAGAGACGAAGGAGAAAAATCCCTACTTGTTGATAGATGATCGACGTTTAGGCCGGGCGCAGAACTTTACGGATAACGATGCGGCGGGCCCGATGCACCAGAAGCTGTTTGTAAAAAATCACGATCGAGGAAAAGAGAAACCACGGCTAACCCTTAGTTTATAAGAGCCGCGGACGGTTGAGGAGAAAACGATAAACCACGTAAGGCGCGGGGGGTTGTGGGTTGACCACGCGGCTCCACTCGTGGGCCGGGTGGTTTAAAACGACTCATTAATTGTTTAAGTATTTAATTAAAACTCTTATGCACGTTACGGGTCTTTAAAACACACTTAAACGAGTCAAAATAGGGTTTAAAACCCTATTTGCGCTAAAGGGAGCGTTACTGGAAATAACCTGCGGGGTAGGCCAGATCCACCGGTAGCCTGGAGCTACCGGTAGTCGCTCTACCGGTAGGCAGCAGCTACCGGTAGGCCGAGCTACCAGTAGGCTGCAGCTACTGGTAGGCGGCAGCTACCAGTTACCGAGCTACCGGTAGGTAGAAGCTACCGGTAGGCCGAGCTACCGGTAGGCAGCAGCAACTGGTAGCCGAGCTACCGGTAGGCCGAGATACCGGTAGGCAGCAGCTACCGGTAGGCCGAGCTACCGGTAGGCAGCCGCTACCGGTAGGCAGCAGCTACCGATAGGCAGCAGCTCCCGGTAGGCAGCAGCTACCGGTAGGCCGAGCTACCGGTAGGCTTACACCACCATGATTCCCAGACCAGAAAACCCAAAACGAGATTTTCACAAAGTAATGGACCCCAAAAACTCGGGCCATTACACAACTCCCCCTTGGAATTATGTGTCATAGAATTAACATACATACATACAAAACAACTAGATATATACTCTAAAGTATTATTTTCATTTTATCCATGTAGAAATACTGTTTTAGATCTCAATACCTATGTTTACTTCTAGGAAAAATTAAAAATGATAATCATTGAAATTTATCCAATATAATTTTCTTCAATTAGGGTATTGATGAAAAATATAGTATGTTCATAAACCTTATAAGACAATAATAATCATGTTTGAACTCATGAACATTTCTCACCATAATCTCTAGTTTTTCATCCTCATTATATAACACTTTAGTCATTAAATGTATTTTTTTTGAATATTCATATAATAGTGATATGATCCATCCCCTTTCCTCATGGTTGTAAGATCTATCATGTAAAATTCCATAAATATTTGATCATATTCAATCCTCATCATTGATAAAATATTATTGTCTCTTTGTGTGAGAGAATCATCCACCTTGTTTCACTACAGTGGGAGGGAATTTATTGTGAATTCAGAGTCTTAAATCAATCCCAGTTATCTCATTTAGTGAATATTTAACTTTTTATGTGGATATATACTTTAATATTTTAATATTATTAAAAAAATCACATATTTCACCATAAATATATTCCATCTATATTTCAGTGGAAAAATAACTTCTGTTAACACTAAATCCAGATTCATGAAATGTTTCTCATGAATTTAAAATTATCATGAGGATCAAGATGAACTATATAATTATGCATGAGGATGCATCCCAACCCTATATTTGATTCACCATTATATATCATGAAATCTTCAATACTAAAAGGTATGGTATGTATAGATTTACTGACCAACCCGATTTTCAACTCCTTAAAATATTCGTCAAATTAATTTTTTAATATTTAATTGGAACCCTTCTAATTCAACTATTTTATTAGACATTATATAAAATATAAATTCATTTCAAATCCATAGTAGTGTACATCCATCACCTAAAAACTACATATCTCATTAATCAAGGTCGGTCTGGGACATTTCTCAATAACATCCATCATTGATAGATCCACTGATATACCATCACTTGATATTATATTTTTTGGAATGACATATATGTATGTAAAATTTATTTTTACTAAATTTTGAATACAAATTCTCTTACCATATGTTCTTCAACACAATCTTGAAACATTATTCACACTCATTAATTATCATAGAATATATAAAAATTTTATCTATAAACCCAACTATAAACTTGTTAAGATAATATTTAATGAAAAAATTCATTAAATACATAACTATAGAAGGGAAATTGGTAATTACAAATTGAATTACAATAAAATAATAATGATCATACCACATATAGAAGGTTTTTATTGGTATATCCTCATTCTGAACCCTTAATTAGTGATTTCCATATTGAAGGCCAATCATGGAAATTTATTCTTCTTTATGCAAATGGTCATACCAGCTATCATTATATGTTGAATAATATATGAAATTTATAGTGATGTAGTTATGTTATCAATAATTAATGAAATGATCAGTGGACAAATATTTGTTCATGAATAAAAATTCATCCATGGTGATTCACTAGGCCAAAAGAATCCCATATCCAGATTCTCCTATAGTTTTTTTATCCTTGATAAAAATTCAGATGCATTCTATATCAAGACATTGAAATATGTGTCAAAAAATGTATTATTTATATTGGAAAATAAATGTAGTTATTTAGTTGATGACATGGAATTTATTTTGAAAATAAATCATCATATATAAATAAATATTCATATATTTAATTATTAGTTTCTATACAATAATATTAGATAAATAATCCCTATATAGTGGAAGTAAATCTCTTATAATAAGAGTATCAAAATTGGATGTTCATATTAAAATGTGATTTTTATGACATTTGTTTTAGATTATGAAATGATAATATATTTCTCTATAATTTTTAACTAATCTATGTAATGATATAAAATTAATGAAATAGATTTATTGATATGAAACTGGATGGAGAATCATAATATTTTACTAAAGAACATTCCCACAACCATATATCCGAGGGGGCATATAGACATGATATGTAAACATGATATCATTAGTATTTTTTACTATAACCCCAATATCTATTTTTATGGTGGTTATATGATAAAATTAGGTAATTAATCCAAAATGGATATGGGGGTAGATCCATAATCAAATAGAAAATTTGATGGTCTATAGTGGAGGGTAAGGGTAAAATTTACAGGTGGTTATTATTGATCTCTTCAGAAGTTTTGGTGAAATAATAATCACCTTTTACTATTTCATTATATGGATTATAATTTCAAATATCTTCATTAAAAATCATATTCATTCAATAATTAGTGTATTTTACATATAGTTAATTGTATCATTTAATTTTCGGTGGAACATTTGGTTGTGATTTCTCAACATTCCTTTGATTGACTAGCCTCTTTCCATCACTTCAACATTCAGATTCTTGATTGGTTAATATTATAAACAATTTTCTTAAACCCTAACATAATTTACTATGTGATTCTATAATAACTTCAATCATGAAGGGGTATTAATTTTATTTCCTAAATTTTTCATATTTTAAGTGTTCTTTCAAAATTTCTAATTTCAATTTTTTCATAAAAATAACAAGAATGTTGACTGAATCTAATTATAAATTCCATAATGATTTTAAATTGATTAATTTATTAATATATATCAATGTCTCATAGAGGAATTTTCATTAGAATACAAGGTATCAGGACACTCAATAAACAATCAAATTTTCTTTCATGGGATATGATAAAACCCGAAGTATACCTTTCATGTCTGGTAAATTTTTTCACATATGTTCAAATGTATTATTCATCCTACTAAAAATTTTCTAGGATTTCCTTTTATATATTAATATAATATTTCAAGTGAAAATATAAATTAATGAATATCTTCTCAAAATCTTATCATATGATAATGTCACTTTTTTCCTCTTAGGTAAAATTCAGAATAAGAAATCACTATTACAATGATTCACCCATCAAATGATAAAAATACAAAATTAACCTCTAATTATCCCAGAATTGGATAATATCGAATATATTTTATATTTTATTGATCAATTTCGCCTCAATATATGAATCTGAGGAACCAATGAAGAAATGTGAATTCTTCCACATAGAATACTCATTAAATAGTTGTTCCAAACTTTTTATTTATTGGAGTTTATTATGATTCATGTCAGAATTTGTAGAATTCGATAGTTGTGTGACAATAGAAAATAATTTAATATCCCGGAACACATTTAATTTGGTTACTATAAAGGATTTTTTTTGAATTTATAATAAAAATCAATATTAACATGATTCCAACGAGGTCTAACCATTGAATTTTGACAAATACCATGATGTGAGAAATGATAATCATATATATTAATAAGGTAATCAAGAAAATAATTCATCATAAGTCTAAATCAAAACACTTTATCATTAAAATATTACACATTGTGTTTACCCATGTCTATTTAGGTTTATCATATGTCAAATCATTCATAAATATTATTAAATAATATATGAATTTACCCAATAATAACCCTTGGGAGTTTATATAAATGAGTGTATTATTATATCCACTCATAATCAACATCTTATGATAATGTTAATAACCATTCTACCACATCCAATGTTTTTACCACTATGTCAATCTGTCCCACAACCAGATCCATTTCATTTATCTATATGTGAATTATTTACTAAGAAAACCACATAATCTATACTCTTTAAAATATTTTCTATGTTATCATTTATATATAATTATATCCATGGGATAAAAAATTTTCCATAACCATAATATCGAAAATATCTCAACTCTGATTTGATATCAACTAAGGTGACTTGAGTATTTACTAAAACAATATTTCATTATTTTAGATTATTATTAAATATATATAATATCAATAAATTCATAATAAACTAATTTTTTATAAAATTTTCAAACTATATATATAATCACCTTCTTTTATGAAATATCATCAACATCTACCATAATTGTTTTTATCGCATATTACAGTACTTAGATATAATATATAACAGAAACTTCATCATGACATGGGGAAATGAAAAATTAGAAATGGTGTTATTATATAATTAATTAGTGTAGATATAGGATATATCAATAAATGATAAAATATTAACACCACATAAGAATGAGGTTATAAGAACATGACCATTAAATTCGATAATCAAACCTAATTAGTCCAATATCATTAATCATAGAATATGGAATAAGGCTTTTCTATAATAATTAAAATATATAAGTAATAATTTTTTATAATACTCAATAATAAATTATTATCCATGATGAATATATCGTAATCATAACACATATGTTTCTGGAATACGCATAATTATTTATAATCATTTCCTCAGTTACTGATCTCTTCCAAGCCTATCATTGTGGATTGGGATAACTCTATGTTTTTAATGACCTAAACTCATCATACAAAGATATTAATTCTCAATTAATGGATATTATTTTAATAAAATAAATTCTCATATGATCAAAATAAAGGATTAATGTTTTTGGAAATAATGATACCTAAAAAAAATGTTCATAAGGTGACTACATATTCTCGTGCTAATTTATAAACAACAACAACCCATATTAGACATATATTATATAAAACCGCTCAGCATAATCATTGGAATGTATACATAATAATTGGTGATATTATGAGATCATTAAGGGTAAACAATTTAGATAACAACTATAAAATAAGAAAAAAACATTATGGTATGAGAATATGAGATTAATATTTAGAAACCATATCCTTCATATCAATGATCATATTATTGAGTCATAAAATAAATCATGGAACATTATAAGAAAATAATGGTAATGAAATCAATGAAAAAATCCCATGGAAAAATTATATTATAATAATATGTATTTTTTTATCATACACATAATCAAGTAAAATCATTTTCTTTTTAGTAATGTCATTACATCAAAGACTGTCATAGTGGATTGGGTTCACAACCTAATAAATAATATTATTCTGTGTTAACTCTAAGGAATATTATATTTTATATGTTTCACTAGCCAATTTTCAGTTATTAATGATTTTTCACTCCCATGAATATCATATTCGATGGGGCCCCTCCCTAAACAAGGATCTCTCCCCATTCCAATTCTTTTTCATTAATGAGATATGGATATTTATCCATTGAATTGGATGGATAAATAGGTCCCATATTTAACATAATTAAATAATAAAAAATTTATCCCCAAGATTCGTTAATTATTTTCCAATCCATGTAAATAACTGGGTTTGATAAAATTTCACCATGGAATAACACATGAAAAGAAAATAGTTTTCAATAATAATTAATTAATTCATCATATCATCACATATCTAAAAGTTATAGGATTCTTAAAAATAGATCAAAAATAATCATAATAGTATAACATCATGATAAATTACAAGAATAGAACCATTGGATCGTATCCCCATTAATGGATAAGTATAACAAAAGGATATTATCATTAAGGAATAGAAATTTCATAAAAAAATATTTTAAATCATTCTTGAATAAGATATACGTTCAATTTTAGAGATAAATGTTTTTAATCCTAAAATTTTTAAAACATTGAAAAAAATATTTATTTAAATGCTTACATCAATAATTTAGATGATTTATTTAAATACTTCAATTGTTCTGATTTTGAAAAAGTTTCATTAATTTTGAACATATTCAATCAAATTTTCTGTTCAAATTTTCTATAAAAATAAAATACTACCACCGTTGGAAAATTATATTAAGAATGATCTTAAAAAATTATAAATTATAAATTTATTTTAAATAAATATGGATAATAATTGGAAAATAAAAATAAATTTATTTTTTTTAAATGGATATGGAAGATAAAATATTTTACAACACAAGATTGAAATAATGTATTTTTTCATAAAAATTGTATTTTCTGTTCATTAATTATTAAATAGAATAAAATCATAGTATAACAAGATTTATAAATAAATAGATATTGTATGATAAAAATAAAATTGTTTTTAGTTGGTATATAATAATATTTCTTCATTCGATGGTTAAAAACAAACAATCTTGATTAATAAATAGTATGTAACATAAATTATTACCATAATGGAGTCCTATGAATCCTAGTTCAAATGAAAAAATAACATTATATGGAAATGTATATAATATAGCTTTCATGGTATTAATTAAAATATATATTAATGGGTAGAATATACACCATATAAATTAAACAAGTGGTGAATATGGTATGTGTACAAAGGAAATAAAAGTTAAAAGAATACCAGCATACATACTTTGGTATCTTTTGTATCTAAATCGCCACGAAAGAATAAAATTGAAGTAAAAATTAAATATAATGAGAAAAAATAAATTCATGATATAACTTATGATATTGTATTTTTGTAGACATCATAAAAAAAATAGGTGTGTAACATAACATATGTCCCAAATAAGACTATTTGAGTAAAAATACCTTAACTCAATTATGGACTTTAATCATATAAGTTAGAACTTATAATATAATAAATATCAGTTTATTATAAGTATATTCTTGAACTATACTCATATATGTCATAACATATAAGATTTATGTATACAATTTTATCACCAATTCATTAATAATTGTTTATTAACATAACTATTTCAAATAGTTACTATTGTTTTTTTGAGGAATGTTTTTATATGGTAGTTTTATTCCTCACAGATTTATTATGGTTAAATAATATAAATAATTATAATTATTGTTTAAATTTAGAAAATATTCATTGTAAAAATTTTTAGACTCATCTATAATAGTTATATAAAAGAAGCTGAATTATGTCATTCATGGAGACGATTGGTTGTTCATACACGTGAATGTTGTTTAAATTTTATTGATTAAATGAACTAAAAAATATTAAATAATATATTAAATATACAGAATAATTTTTCTGAAACATATGTCCAATATATTATTTAAATTTATTGATAGTTCATTCCATATCAAAATAAAATAAAAAATGTATCTCATTACTTCATGGAGGTTGTAGTTCACAAATATGTATGAGCGATGATATCATTTTACAAAATATTGGAATGTTAGAATTTATATGTTATATTATAATCACGTAAGAATATTAGTGTCATAAATATAAAATATATACTTTAAATACATCATTATATATTTAAGTGATAGGCAGTGATAGAAATAAATTACAACTATTCGAGAGGCGGCAATCCCCTGTGCACATGATCTAATGTTTCATTTCCCATTTTATGGTAGAAGTGATAGATAAATGTTATTGAAATAATTTAATAACATATAAATATATAGAATTTAGTTATTTAATTAAATATTTATATTTGAAAAATATTTTATGGAGTTATATTAAGAAATAAAATGATAACACATGTGTAATGACTATACCTCTTCTTAATAAAACATCTACATGATTACCCGTAAATAATTAATAGAGGGGTTTAATAATAAAAATAAGTCCTCAAGAGAATTAGTAGGTAAATGAATATGGTATTTTGTTAGTTTTATGTTAATCCGAATTGAATTATGTGTGTGAAGAAGAAAAGAGATGGATTCCCTTTTATTGGTATGAGACAGGAGACACATGAATTTTTGAAATATAAAAGATATACACATGTTTTAAAAATATTAATGGTGAAAAATGGATCATTATAAAACCATATATGATTCGTGGTCTACATATACCCATAAAATATTAATAAAACAAGTTTATATTTGAATTCAACCAAAATAATTTAATTTTAACACAAGGAAAACTAGTCTTATGCTTAACTATGATTATTAATTTTTATTATTTTTCCTTTTAATAATAACAAATAATTATGTTGAAAATATTATACAATGTAAAAAATATAATTAAAAAATTTGAATCTGTATTTAAAAATTAAATTCGATGATGTGGAATTATTTAGTTGGAAAATAAACCCAATGACACGACAAAAGGCATTTTTATGAAGACAAAATTTTTATAATTATAATGATATTTATTGTAAAAATAAAAAAATTAATTGATTATGATGACATTATTGCATTAATAATAATTTAATTGAACTAATTTCAATTTTAAAACATGTTACAATTAAATATATCATTTTATGGGTTTAAATGGAAAATAGTTTTTCAATAACAACCAATATTTTCACTATTTAATAAAAATTATTAATTTTTAAAATATCTAATTAATTCAAAATATTTATTCAAAAAATGATATAAATTTCATCAAATATATATTATATAAGTGGGAAAAATAATTTCATTATTTTTTCACAAAATGTAACAAAAATATATTTTTGATTAAAAATTATTTTCAATGCGTATAATCATTTTACAAAATATTATTTGATTATTATCGATATTTTTTTTTTATCTAATGACTTTATAAGAAATTTCAAACTTTTTTATTCATAGTCACACCATAATTTTTAAAATATCGACTATAGGATCATTTTTAAATATTAATATTAATAATAAATTGTACTACAAAAAAACAAGAGGTTTTTTATAATAAAGGTTCTAAAAGAAAATAAATTTATCTGAAGAAAATCATAAAATATCATGTTGTTACATTATACCCCGACTAAAATGAATTTTCAATAAAAAATTAATAACTTTGGTACAATAAACTATAATAGTTCTTCCTCAGCATATCCTCCAATTCCCATGTAGCTCTCTCATGATGGTGGTTTTTCCACAAAACATTAATCAAGTGAGTATTATTTCATCCTAGAACATTCTCTCCATTATCCATAATATAAATATATATATACATATATATTGGATTTTATTTATATAAAATATCATGATCAAGAAATAATAAATCTATGTTCAGTAAAAGTGAAGTCTTAGGTGTGAACTTATTTATGAGATATTCATGGAACACATCATGAGCATTAGAGAGGTTCAGTGTAATCATGAAGTTATAACCCACTATCCCGGCTCAATAAAGAATTTTAAAAATGAAAATATACTTAGGTATTATTATTTATATCTTTATGAGTATAATAACATTAATTTTGGGAGAAATTTATAAAAACCCATTCTCTACAACATCAAACCCTAAACTATGTTGCTGATATTGGTATAAATTTCTTATTGACTCGTAAATGTTTTGAGGTATTGTTGAATGAATATGACCTTCTTTGAAATTTCTAAATCCAGATCTTTTCTTGATTACATTATTTCATTAAATTCATTCGAACACATTAGTGATCTATAAATTATTACATGGATAGATTCATTATGATCAATTTGAATGAATGAATAAAATTTACTGTTTTACGAAAAATCATGTAAAGATATGTGTTTCTCCACAAAAAAATTAAAATCCAAAAAACATATCTCAACAATTCTTATAGGTTTCAGTATGATAACATGTACCTAAAAATTACTTTTTATCCAAATATTGAAGAAACAATTGATATACTTTTATGGTAATCCTAGAACCCATATAAGAGAAAATATTATGTGGTGCTCAATAAAACATCACCACATAATTAATATATTTTTAACAAAATTGATCATCTAAAAAATATTATCATTTATTGATGAAGTCATATGACTTTGTAATGATATTTTTTAAAACAAATATAACATTTTTCTATTTTAATGTTTTTGGGAGTCTGATGAAAAAAAGTGTGGGGATGTTTTCCCTTTTCCTGTCTAATATTTTCAATTATTGGAACATAATCTATAATTTTATCTCTCATTATTAACATTTTTACATAAAAATAATCATTATATATACTCAAGAAAACATATATTCTTTCCTTACCACAATAAATACTCATTAAAAAATAAATATCACATTATACTTAGAGAGTAACAAACTATAATATTACACTAAAATCTATTTAAAATTTGGAATATATGGAAGACACAAATGTTTCTGGAACATTATCATTTCACCATAATTAATTTTAATATTTGAAACATTTATAATTATTCATCAATATTACACTATCATTCAGTTTCTATATAATATTCACAGTGATAGATTCTTGATAATTTATTTTGGAGGAAGATAAGCCCCACCCACTCCATCATGTTTCCATATCAATCATTTAAAAATACATTAATATTTGATCATTCTTGATCCAAATCATATATTTTCTTGCAATATCCATTTGATTAAATGAATTCGTCCCCTTATTTTCTTTCCTACGGTTATAATGTATTGATAATTCATAATCTATAATTAGATCCAACCATCATACATAGAACATGTGAACTCTTTACAAATTAATATATTCAATAATCTCTTCTATTAAGTATATATTTCACATCGTTCACCAAAAATATAATTTATTTGTATCACTAATAATTAAATTAAAAAATATAACTCAAAATTATGTGTTTTGTATTTTTTCTCATGAAAATTTTATTTGTCGAGGAGAAATAAGATATCACCATATCTTATATCTTTATAACTCATCACAATTCAGTCAAAGATACACTTTTATAGATTAAAAACCATTTCATTATACTATAATTTTGGGATAGGGAAATTAACTAAAATTATCTTTAATTCCATGATATTTTGGTCATATTCATCTATACAGAGAAACTTTCTCCCATTTGGAATTCACTTGGTGATTGGATTTTATAGTAAAAATAAATTCTTCAAAACCCATCCATAATATACAAAAAACATGAAAACCTCCATTACCTATCACAATGGTTTTTCTAATAAAATATTCAATGGATTATATCATTTATGTATTAATAGATATAACTTCTCCTGGGAGTTTGTAAAAATTAATCCTTTTATATGTAAACATAACTATTTACAGAAGTTTAATATAGGTTTTCTTTTATCAGGGTCTTCAACAAAACATTAATATTATCCCCATGCTATTTGTTTCCCCTTGAATTAATAATAATAAAATCTACACTTATAGAAAAATAGATCAATGTAATCTATAAATATTATTCATTAAATCCATGATGACTATGGTAGAATTAGTATGTTCAAATGGAATTATAATCTAATTATAGTGATCAAAAGTTTTTTGAAATATTTTCATGGGAATATAGTATTTAATAATAAAGAATTGATTATATCCAGGATGAAGTTCATCCATATAAGTGTATTGAGCTATTTATAATTTAACAAAAAACCATCAATACATGTTATAGAATATTTTTTCTTGGTTTTGATATTTTTAAACTCCGGATAAACAATGAGGACTCATGAAAATCCATCTATCCTTTGAAACAAATGAACACTTTTAGCATAGGGTGACACAATTTGATTAATAAATCCAATATTTATATTATCTTCTATATTAATAATCAAAAACTGAATTACAATTACTTCCAATCTATATAGAGTCTTTTAAATATGTATGGTACAAGTTTCTGTTTTATTGAGAACTCAGCTTCTATATTTTGAAGAATTATATGATACTCATCTAGAAATATGTTATCAAGATCCAAAAATACATTAATATCATGTATTTTATGTTTCCACCAAACCATAAAATATAAACACCCCTCTTTAATGGTAATTACGATCCATAAAATAGATGTGATCTACATCGGATGTTGATATCTATCATCTCAATTATAGATGATCATAGGTTAGTTTGTAATATCAAATATGACTTCCATTGCATATAAATTGATCTGGTATTTATGTCTATAACTCAATTCAATGAGAAAGATATCCTCATATTCATCATGAGGAAGAATAAATATGCTTCTCAAAAGTTCATTCTCGTAAAATTCCATAGAAGATTAATCATAAAATAGAGATGCAATCATCAAACAATTACATGTTTTCACTATTAATTAAGCATCTAATCGGTGGGGATTAATTTGAAAACAATTATAATATTATTCATATATAAAATGGTTGTTACAAAAAATGTAAAAAAGGACATTATAATTTCTAGAGTATATAGTATGTGTACATTTCACCATGTTGTTCTCATACCCCTAATAAAATATAGTGATCCCATGAGATTTATCTATTTATATTAGCTCAAGAGGATATTTATATTGATCATATTCATTAACCATTAAATTTGGTAATTTTTTACATAATTCCCATACTCTTTACATGTGAAATAGATATGTTTGGGGGGTGAATTCTATAGTGTTTTCTATGTATTCACATCACATTCAAACTTCATCCCATAATTTTGGAAATTTATTTTCTAGTGGCATTACATTTTACAATTTTATCATCTACTATTCCCTAATAAAAATGTATTTTTAGTTTTATTAAACACAATTATCATGATGTAAATATCATATTCATTTACTCTTTTTTTAGATATTAAATTGAATTTCATGTTCCTTTTATTATCCAAAACATAATATTTATTGTTAACTCTAGTCTCTATATCTTCCCCGACATAATATCAAACTATTATTTCGTAGATAGTGATTTACCTTATGAATAATTCCCTTAAAACAATTTAGTTTGAACTCCCATATAATTTATCAAACTTACACACATGTTGGAAGAAAATAGTTGAAGCATACCTCACATGTCTTATATAAATTTCCTCAAAGGTACAAATGGTTTTTTCGACCTTAAAAATTAAGTAAGGGAATTATTTATCCATTTTTAGGTAAATAATATGAGGAATGTAATTATTAATAAATAAGTTCATAAACTCATCCCATTTGATTAATTCAATTTAATATTTTTTTCTCAAACTCTTGGCGTGATTCAACTATGTCCCACTTTACCTTTAATATGATATACATTTGAAAATAAATTTACATTATATGAACAAAATTGAAATGAAAATATATATTCAACGGTACATTTACATTTCTCCATAACTTGTGGACAAGAATACCCACTAAAAGTGTGACAGTGTTTCAACATAGAGGATTTAGTGGAACATAATTCTCAATATTTCTCATATTTAATATCAGCATGATTAAAAAGAGAATAATATTTTGTGAGAATATCAATGATATTTGTTTCAATTTACAAATATATATATATATGGGAGGTAAATAGTATTATTTTTTATATCACTTGTCATTAACATGGTTACTTCAGGTTCAACAAGTTGACTAACAGTAAAATGAATATTGTGAGAAATATTAATCATAGTAGAAAACTGCATAATCAAGAAAAACAATAGTTGGAAGGATAAATCATAACACATTCTTTTTAATGTATGACTCATGTGGTTTAACCCAAGCAATTAAAGGTCATCATATATTCATTCCATTGATGATGATTTGTACAGAGTTTGTGAATTTTCAAAGAATATCCCCAGAGAGTGTCAAACCATGTCTACATCAAACCCTATTTCATTCCACTATGTGGTGATTGTGTCTTGTTACATGCACCATTTTCATTCCTAATTCCCTTATTTAAATATTTGATTGTTTCATATCCTCCTGTAGTATCTAGACTTGGATATAATTTATTATAAACCGCTATGGCTATATTTCATTATAATTTAAAGATATTATTATATAATTATTTTAGTTCTAATTTTTCTCAATAATTTTATCAGATCCTATATTCTAAAATATAAATAAACCTTTTCATTGATACATACTATAATAGCCAAAAAATCTCATATATAGATATTAAAAAATAAAATTTTAATATTAATTTCATCTTATAAGAGTGTGCATGTGGATCATTGTGGTTTACTGTCATTCAAAACATCAATATATAAAAAATTGGATCATTATTGAACTATATCATCTGTAACTTGGTTCTACAAAATTCGATACATTATAAATATCATAAAATAAAATTATTCCTCTTGGGGAATAAAATAATAGTACAGAGTGAACTCAGATTAATAATAATGGTATACATGGGAGATATACCTGATGTCATATTAATAACTTGTGAAAAAGGATATGATAATTTTTTCTAGAATTATTTATTTAATAATTCACAAATATTAAAAAAAATTAATTATTCCATGGTTAATGATACCTTAGGTATTGAATATTTCTCATCTATTTTGTCAATAAAAACATGCATTTTATTTTTTAAATTCCTTGACTTGTGTCTTTATTTTACGTAACCAAAAACATTTCTTATCCATATGAGACATTCCTTTTGGAGATTCTTCCCTCATTATCATAATATAGTAAAATGAATCTATCGTCCATTATTGTATCCACTACTCAAACACTCATTAAACTATATAATTTTCTTCATTTGGGAGTCTGATGGTTGGTTAAGGTGATCATTGTTAATCGTGATTCAAGATAATAAATTTTTCCTAAATAAAATAAATTTAACAATTTGTATCATCCCATTTTTAATCTCATTGGAAGTTATTCTATCACATTAAATTTTAACACAGTTCCCTCTAGTTCCGAACATTGACTAAAAGTAAAACTTATAATGTGAGTAAAACAAATCATAGTGGAAAGCCACATAATCCTGGAAGATAACTTATAGTATTCCTAAATCATGAAATATTCTTTTCATTCTATGACATCTTAGTTTTATCATATTTCATTCATAGTAATCCTCTATTTAAATAAATAATGGAATAATTTTAAGAGTTTGTGAATTTCCAAATCATATCTCATGGGAGTGATAAACATAGTGTGCAATAAGTCTCATTATCATACACTTAGTGATGATTTTGTCTATCTCCGTGATCCATTTTACAGTTATTACCCCTTGGTACATATATTCTAGATATAAATCTATTTTTAATTTCTATATGTGGAATTAATTTATTCCAATACACTCACATTATCATTTACCTAAATTCCAGTAAATTTTTTATATGTTGACTCGTCCTTAGACTTATCATTAGTCATATCCCTATAAATATCCTTTGAAATATCCCTAGAGATATATAAAATGAGTTATCATCCTACATTTTAATATTTAACTAATCCATTACCTTGATACCTACTATAAAAACTGAGACATCTAAAGCATATATATTAAATATTTTTATATGTATATACGACATATTACATAAAAACACATTATATCACTATACTATTTTATGATGTTTTGGGGAAATATCTATAATCATCCAATTTTTTAAATTATATTCTATATATATCATGAACATAATCACCATTATTAGTATTCAAAAACATGACCTATTAAAATCTTTTTTCATAACCAGAGAAATTAAAACCAAAGAAAGGGTTTGTATTTTAGGCTTATTATAGGTATGAAGGGGATATATATTAGCATGAAATTAACATAAAGTAATTAAAACATGAAAAAATTATTTAAAAAAAATTCTTGTATTATTAACGATCATAATATTCAGTCATAGAAAATTTATTTTTAGTTTACAAGACATAAATAGTATGTAAATCAAATAACATGATCCTTGTGACAATAACAATGTAATAATACATGTATTTTTATCATACACATAATAATAGAAAATAATATTCATAGTAATAATGTCACAAAAAAACCTCTTCATAGTGGAATTTTTACAGTCCCAACCAATCATAGTGGTCACAGTTCACTCCCATGATCATCATCAAAGACAAAGTCCCATAACAAACATGGCATACTCCCCATTCACATCATATCTATCTCATGATATATAAATGTTCACCAAATACAATGTATAGTTTATAGGTTTCACCCATCACCTAATGGAAATCATATATGTGTGTTACATAAGATCATAAAACATTCAACATAATATTACACATTAAATGAAAGGCTTATCATACAAATTACATCATATCATATCCTATAAAAAAGATTCATGTTTTACAATAATTTCATCAATTCATCATTTTTAGAAATTTATAACAAGAAGTGTGTTTCATAAAAAAATTCTCATTTTAACCCCCATGGAAGAGAAGAATCTTTCATTAACAACATGTTGTGAAAAAATATAAACATTTATAAAATTAATAAGAACTATATCCATGGATCACAACCCTAGTAAAGGTTATTTATAATCAAATTATTTCATCTTATATGGATAATGGTTCTTAACTATCACTTTTAATAATTATAGAGGTATGTAATTTCTCATATAAGATAAAATATTAAACTATAAATAAATGGAATATTTTGGATGAAATATTCAGGGAATATATCCTTTAACAAATATAATATAATATTTTAAATTAATTCAAAAAATTTCTAGAGTAAGATATCCATTCTACTTTGAAAATAATTTCTTAAAATAGAATTCATTTTTAAAATCATTTTCCATGAAAATTTCATTTTAAACATAAAAGTTAACCTTAAAGAAAATTAAATCATTATATTAGTAAAACATCATTTTTCACTTTTAAAGGTTATCTTAAAAACCTAAACATTTTAAAAATCATTTTCACTGCCGATCACCTTGTCTACCTGTAATAGAAGAATTAAAAATAATTTGAACTTTTTTTGGAAAATATCGATTGCAAATTGAAAATAATTATAAAAACAAAAAACCATTTGGTAAGAAATATCTTATTATATAACCATTTAAAAATATCTGTGAATATTTAAATACATTTATTGGTCAGTTAGGTGGAGAATTTCATTTATTGTATATGAGATTAAAGAAATCTTTCATAAACATTTTCTATAAAAAGACAATGGGTATTGTTTTTGAAAACATGATTAAGATTACCTCGATAATAAATTATTTTATATTTACAAATTTTTTAATTAAAGTTTTAAATATTAATATAATAATATTTAATAAAATTGAATGCATTTTTGGAAAACATAGTTTTTAAAGAAAAAATATTTTTTGCGAAGAAAGAAATAAATTTTATTTATATTTAAAAAAATTACCAATAGTTGTATATACTAAAGAGTTAAAAAATGCTATTATTTTGAATTTATAATTAATAAATTCATAAAATTTAATATAATTAGTGTTCATGAGATTTGGATCATAATATTTCAACAAGGGAGACCCAATCATAAACAATGAATACCAATGATCAGTTTGTAAAAAATCTATAACCACTTTGGTAACATTTGAATCGTAATACCCAAGAAAGAAATATCATAAAATGGATATTTAATTTATATAATTATTAGGATAATAATAATAAAATAAATTCATGTGTAGTATATACCCCTCATAAAATAATAGGTAGTGAATATGGCATATGCCTCGATAAAGTAAAAAGTGGGACAAAAATACTTTAAGACTTTTGTAATCATTTGAATCGTAATAACTAATAATTAATTTAATAAAAAAACATCATATATAATTAATTAGATAATATTATTGATATAAAATTTTAATGTGTAATAATATACACCACATATAATAAATGACTTGTGAATTTACACATCACTCTATGAAATAAAAGAGAGACTACATATTCATATCTTTGTGTCTCAAATTCGTTCATACTCATTCAATACTCATTTATAATATATATATTATTATTATAAATATATCTAAAAAATATAATTATATATATCATATAATATATTATTTTCTCATGAATTTGTATTACATATTTATTTATAATTCTATATCAAGTTGTTGTTTTGGGAAATAACTATTTTCTTTTCATCTATGACTCAATTTTTTTTCCTATTACATTGATAATGGATCTATCATCTCCATAATATTTTTAATTAATTAATAGTATTATTTAAAAATAAATTAATATTTTATTACCAATCATTAATTATGTCTTCTAGAAATGAAATATGTTATGATCCAGGATATGGTAGGTCATACGTACGCACTAATAATGTTTTCATTTTTCAACAATCACTATATAATGGTTGTAAGAAATATTTTATCCTTTTGAAATTATAATAATATCATAAATTAGTAAATTATATTTTAAATATACTTATAAATATCATCCATGTAGTTTAGTGATGAAAAAAGGTAGTCACATTAAATTTTGAAAGTAGTAGTCCGCACATACCTGAATTATGTTATCATCATTATGTGAGTTAAAATGTAATAAATAAAATGATATATTATACTTTAATAACTATAAATATTTCATTGATATCATAATTATTTTATTTATATCACATATATTTATTAAAATTTTCCTAATTTATGCTATATAAATCATAAGTGAAAAAGAATCACATCACATTGTGAGGTGGTTTACCATGTTACACACGAGGGACATTATGGTATAACGTATATAATGGAAAGTAAAATGTATATATATATATATTAAAAAATGACTATAGTGGAAAAACTATTCATAAATATTATATATATATTATATATGTATATTATATATATAATTATGAACATATTAGAGAGGTGTTTATGGAATAAACGACTGACATTGGTTCGTGAGTCGGTAGTCCGTTGTATGTAAGAATGAAGATTTTATAACCCATTTGATGGAACAGGGGATGGTATTAGGTCATTAACACAATATTAAAAAATATCATTATATGGAATATAATTATTTTGTTATGAAATTATGTTTTAGTTGTAGTTGATGTAGATTGATGAATATTTCAAAAAAACTCTTATAGAAGAATGTTACCTCTTCTTCGGGTAACAACTTTGGGTCAGAAACAAAATCCTTACTAAGATGTATTTTTCCCCAAAATAAGTATTTTATGAATAAATTAAGAAATGTTTTAATGTATTTGGGTAGTTCATGGATTTACAAATTTTTTATTAAGGTGTGACGAAGAGAGGAGACAAATGTGTCATTTATATGTCAGGTCAGTGGAACACTATAAATTATTTGAAAAAAATTGATTCAACCATGTTATTATCATTACAAAAGTATATAAAAAGTTAATATTATCATTAAATATATATTATATGGTCCAATTATGGCCATATAGTATATTTTAGACATGTTTTTTCATATTAAACATTATCACTTCAATTTTATAGATAATTAATCCCTTTTACCTTAACTATGGAAAATAATTTTACTATTTTTAATATTCATCATTGTAAATAATTAATTTTACCATAATAGATAATATAAATTATAATTCCTAAAAATATAGAATCAATTTTTTCAAATTAATTCACTTAATTTAAAATTTTTAATTTAAAACTAATCCCACACACACAATGAAAAAAGTGTTTGCCAAAGTGAAAATGATAAAATGTTTATAAAGTTGTTAGATAAAATTATATTATTAAAATGATTTATTTTGCCTAAAATGGTTTGATTGATATATAATTTATTAATTTTTTATAAAAAAAATTAAAATATTATTTACCATTATAAATAATTTAACCAAAAAGGTGGTTTTGATTTTGAATTCAGTATTTTTTACTATTCATAAAAAATAATATTTTCATAAAATTATGAAAAATTCAACATAAGACAATTTAAAAATTTTAATTTACAATATTTAATTGTTCATACATTATAAATTTAAAAAATGGTGAATTTTGTTTAAAACGCATTCAAAAAAAGGTGAAAACAATTTTTTAGAAAAAAACCTTTTTTAGTGTATGATTAGATTGATTCTTATATATTTTATAAAAAATAAAAAATATTTATGTTAAATTGTTGTTTGAAAATCTAATTTAAAAATTTTATTTAAAATAATCCACAAATAGTATGTTTTTGAATTTTTTTCATGTATAATATGTTTGATTCCATAAAAATTGTTTTAAGATAATGATTTACAATTTTATAAAATAGAAATTTATTACCATTTTTAAATAATTGGTAAAAAATAATAAATTTTATATACATTAGTAAACCATATCTTTTCATAATTTAGATAATCCTTTTCATTTTTGTCATTCCAAATTCTATGTGACAACTGTCAAATAATGTCAATTTAATAAAATGACATGTTTTGTTCAAACACATGGTTTCATGTATTGCCAGATAAAAATAGTATTACATGTAATTAAAAATATAAAATATTAACTTCATGTGAAAATATATATTTTATTAAATCTTATGGTTATAAAAAATTGAAAAATATTACTTATACTGTCTAGATACATGACCCTTTATTATAAAAGTGTACACTATAAGGGTTATGGGTCATATGGTATTAAATTCAAGGAGTTGTTTAGAGAATTTTGAATGAGTTATATTATGGATAATCATGAACTACATCTATATATAGTTTCACTGGTGTTTCATTTGTAGAATATCAACATTTTCATGGTCAAAGGAAGAGACAACTAACTTAATCACCTGTTGAAGCTTTGATAATTTGGATTTTTAGGGTATAATCAAAATTCATTAGTCCATCAATTCTTCTACGAATTTAAATTACATTTTTAACAAACCATAATATCAAAAAATCTTCTTGGTAACTATACAATTTCTTTATAATAATTGGTTACGATTCTTAATAGTATTTAATATAAAACAGACTATATTTAATAACTTTTTAAAATATACTTAGGTTTTTATTTATTATATAAACTGTATTAATTAATAACTCGTTTTTAAAGTCAAAAAATTATTCTAAATTATAAATTTTCAAGACATTACATTCCTCCAGCTTCACAAATTTCACCCTTGAAACATCACTTCATATATAAGAACTCATTAGGGTACTTCTGTTTCATGTACTCTTCTAGATCCCATGTTTCCAAATAATAAATTTTATTCATCCATATCACTTTAATAATTTCTATAAAACCCCAGGTGTTTATGAACCTTTTTTTGAATTAATTATTTTTCAATGATGTCTTCTGTTTAACGCTACACAATGTTTTGTTTGAGATACATGGAACACTGGATTACAATTTTTTACAAGTAACAGTTGGTTTCTCTGAAACAAAATATTATTATCATTATTATTTAAATAAGAAAAATACAACCTAGTAGTTATATTGGTGTTTATTAACATGATTATCGAAATTATAAATGTTTGGTTTACTCGGGTAGACCCATTCAAAAATAAAAGGAAATCTTTTTTAGAAAAACTATTTAAATTCCAATATATTTGTTTTTTACTTGAAAAATAAAAAAATATCACTTTTGGAATTATATTAATGATATATAGTTATATATTATTAATTATAATTTTTTTCATTCATTTTATGTGTTTTATAGATATGATATATAAATTAATCAAATTTGATGCATAAAAATATTTATTTTTTAAAAATTTATTTTTTCAAAATTTTGATGAGGTAGTTCCTTCAAAAATAAATATTTAATTTTTTATAAATATTATTTTAAAACACAAATAAATTTGAAGAATGAATATAAAATTATATATTTTCTGAATTTTTTTAATTTTTCTAATAACTTGCGTTTTTTTGATAAAATGTTAAAACTCGCATTTTAATTGAAGACTGGATTTTGATATAAATAATTTATAATAGAAAATATAATTTTAAGTTGGTTATAAAATAAATTAGAAAAATTATAAATATATTATTCCATTTATGTTCAATGTAATATTTTTCACATTGAATTTGGATATAAAAACATTTTAATATTTTGAATATTTTCACTTTAAAAACAATCTTCGTGGAACAGTCTATGCAATTAATTTTAAATTAATTTTATACAATCATTGTTTCAAAATATTTAAAAATGTATTAAATATTTTTAATAATAATTTTAAATTTTATAAAATAATATCTTTTACTTTTCCACAATTCTAATGGTAATCATGTTAATTTTTTTACAACAGTAAATGATAAACTGGGAAATTGAGGTAAATTATATATTAAAATAAACTATAGAATGACCCTAACTCTTAACAAGAATTTATTCGATGAATTTAATTTGACCCATAAAACATTATTTTATAAATATTATTATTTAATTTACACATTTCCTTGAAAATGACATAGATATTACTAAAATCAAAGTAGGTGCCAAAATGTCACAATCATGTTTTTAATAGTTATAAAATATTTAATATGTGAATAAATAGAATCTATTTTTAAATATAAATATAATGAAGAAATATAAAATATTTATATATATCGTGGTATATTATTATTATTTATTTTTAGTGATGAAATTATTTCCATCAATAATAAGACTATAAAAACATAGTAATTATTCAATTAATTAAAAATTCAATTAAATGATACTAGAAATACTAAAAAAAATAAATTGAATTAATTAATGTTATACATGAATTTTCTTCATTAATATTACATATTATGGTTTTATTAAGGATTTTTTAAATTATATTACTATATTGATTTTCCTAATGTTACTGTAATGAATATTGTCCAAATTGATAGTAATGGTATTTTATGAAAATAATATTTTATTAATTTGTTTAAAAATCATAAAAATATTAATAATATCAAATATTATCATAATTATGTCAAAAATGACATAAAGGGCCATTTATTGATAATCTACACCATATAAGTAAAAATTATTTTTCAAATATTTAATTTTTTACCATAGTTAAAATTAAAATTGGTTAACAAGAGGTTAATCTACATGAAAATGAATACAACAATACCAGAACTAATTAAAAATATATTGGTTCATTGTATATTGACCATATCATATATTATATTAAAATACATGTTCATTTCTTTATTATTTCAATAGAAAATAATTTTACTATAATATAATATTTTTTTAAATTCTGAATGCTATACTCAACTTTATTATAAAAGGACACCTCTTCTCCCTTTTCTTTTCACAATTTCATTTCACAATATTGATACATATAGATCAACTAAAATATGACTAATTCACTTATATAATTATCTATTCCAATTCTTTTTTTATTGTCCAACCTAAAGGAAAAACACTAGAGCTTTTAGATGATAACTAAAGGATCGTCTTCGATGAATAGGTAATCATTCTAACAAATCACTTTTTTTCTACTCTTATATGCCTCCAAAAAATACCTGATATATATGAAAAACTAATCACAGAATAAAACTATATATTATAAAATATTAGTATGATTATTAACACATCATTATATACCACCTTTCCCATCAAATAAGAAGTGAATGTATTACTTGGACACATGAAAACATTACAGTCTTCACGTGGTGAAAAAAATCATTTTTCTTTACCATATTTTATATATGTGAAATATGATGGTTTTATAGTGTGTATTTGATATTTATAAAATATTAATTCTTATTGAATTTTATATCATGTTTTATTTTTTATTATTTAATATTTTAAGAAATTATAACATCGCTCGGGCATACGTATGGACAACCATCTCAAAAGACGTGATGTGATTAATTTTATATATTTATTTCTGATGGATGGTAATAAAGTTAATTTTTAGTAATATATTTGATATATATTATATATTAATTATTTATTAAATTATAAAACATTGATACATGTTTATGGACCGGTATTGTCGAACCAAAACATGTTTGGAAAGTAAACCAGGTATAACCCAAAAATGCGATTTCAATAAAAAATTATTAATAATATGTTATAAAAAATAAAACATTATGTGACTGTTATATGGATATAGAATCAGTAAATAATAAATAAATATTTATTACATAAGATTTTTGAATTCGTATAAATAATGGTGATACTTAATGAAAGGGAATTCATAACTCAATTTTTATTCACTGGGTTAAACTACCATTTCAATGATTATGTAATGAAATAATTATGTGTAAAGTGACTCATTATTATGTTATGTGTAATTTAATTTTTTTGTATTTATATCGAAGAAAAATTATCTATTCATTTGTTTAATTCTAACATCATTATATGATATTTTTATTGGTTTATTTCAAAATCTCTAAATAATTTTTGATTTTTTATGTTTAAGTACTAATTTTAGAATATTTATCATCCATGTCCATGACTTATATAAAATTCAAAAAGGGGATCATGATTGTTTAATTTCATTTTTAACCATGATTTATCTTCTAAAAATCATTCTGAAAATAGTATACTTTTCAAATTTGAAACAAATCTCTTTGTAACTTTTTCGAAAAAAATACAGAAGGAAAAGTTTTTTCTAAGATATATGGTATAAGGGGATATTTCTATAGTAATTATTCCTTTATTAATTTATTATACCATTATAATATTACTGGTTTTTTCAAAAAAAACGTGTTATTTTGTAATTGTGTTGAATGTTTTCTTAATATAGCATATATTTTCCTCAGGAATTATTTTGGGAGATCAACCAAATTTATTTTCCATTAATGCTAAAATTATTTTATGTTACATATAATTTAAAAGTTATATAATTCATTAATTATTTCCTTATTATTTTTATTATTGGTTTATGTTTATGATTTAATGATATTTATGAAACCCATTTCCTCTTCAATGTGTTATGTAATGATGATGTTTTTATCAAACTAATTTAGTTAAATTGTTATATATGTGATGATTGATTTATTGTATTATGGAACACATATGCATAGTTTTAATTATGGTAATGGTGGGACTTATATCACCATCTAATGAATTGGATAATTAATTATATTTGATGACATAGATATGGAAAAAAAGTTGATGATCTTGATCAATTATATGAAATTAATGGTAAGTCCAAATATGAGTGTTTTAATAGTAAACCCTGACATATGAAATGGTCTTATATAGTTAATATGATTCCACACATACATTTATGACATGATAATATTTTTTATTACTTTTTATGATGAATTTTCATTCTTATGATTCATGTATTTTTAAATTTTAATGATTTTTTACATGAATCATGTTATTGATCCATGAAAGTTTGGGAATGAAATATTTTTTTAATGCTCATGATCATATATGTATATTTATTATCTAATACTTTCATAAGATAATAAATTGACATATTCCCAGTTTAACCTTATTAAGAATATTATATCACACTTGTCTTGTGTTTCTTTTCAATGAGATACGAAAAATGTGTGAAGTATGATATGTTAATATGGTTGTAATTGTGATAAAATAAGTGGAAGATGATATAGATTATTGTTCAACCATTTTTTTATGATTCCATGTTTACAAAGGCATTAGAAATTTTCAATCCATAGGTGTGTGTTTATATAATGTAATGAATATTCATCTAATAAGATGTAATATATACTTATTCAAATCTTGGGTATTCATTGATAGTGTCATACTGTGGGATTAATTATCCATTCAAAAATAAGATGATAAAAACATAGAAAGGACCATAAAAATATTTCTATGTTACATATTTACTATTTTGGTAACAATATAGAATAACTTAAGTTAATACTATGTTGTTAAAGATTGAAATTATTTCTATAATTTCAATTTTTATGTTCTTTTACTAGTTTCATAATTATTTCCTATACTATTATTTTTAATTTTAGTCATGGAGGGAACTTGAAAAAATTAGTAAATATTGATTATGATGTATATTTTTATGATAGGAAATAAATAATGGATAATAACTATGGTGAAGGATGTTTTTATTTTTCCCAATCATAAATCTCATAAAATGTTCAATAATATCAAACCTGGTGAGTTTTTATGAACCATATAATAAAAAAACAATGGCGTATCATGGTGGCCAAAGAGGAATGAATGTTCAATATTCCTCTTATAAAGAATCTGGGAAGATTTCTCCAGGAGATTGTTTCAAAGGAACTAGAAGATTATTTTATAATTAAAAATAAGTGAAAAATGAAACTAATTACAATGTAAGAGGAAAAATTAATAGAATATTTGTGGATAATGGTATTATGAAGTAATAATTGATAGTTAACTGTTCTAAAGATTGATTTTATGGGAATTTTGAAAAAAATATATTATAGGAAAATATCATGAAGAGAATCAGAATTAGTTTTGAGTATTAGTTTTAATTTAATGATTAAGGGAATAAAAATGATATATGAGATGAATGAAGTGTTAAGGAATAAAAGAATGAGGCTTTGCTAATTGTTTATGATCATAGTGGAATTATTTTTGTGTTTGTATATTGGAAATATATTTTGGATTTGTTTTATGGTTTTATGTTATAACAAAACATCTATGTATTATTAAACTTCAACGTTTAAAAAATAGTTTTTTTAATTGTAATGATAATATGAAAAATTCTATAGTTTGTAAGTTTAAATTTTTGGACAAAAAATTACTAAGGGTATGATAAACCTTTATTTTTTCAGGACTTTGGGATAATAATGAGATAAATAAACATTTTATTGTGGTAAAATGAATGGGAGAGTGTTTATAACATTGATATTAATTAGTAATATGATTATAAGGTGGTTTATGGAATGCGTTTGTAGAGATTTTTGATTTATTATATTAAAAAATAGTTAATTTTTGGACGAAAAATTTTTTTCACTAATGTCTAATGGTAATTCGGGTTATTACCATGTTTCTAGATAATAAAAGACAATGAACTTCACATGATTAGATTGTGGCAACAAAGAGATATAAAAAGTGGTTTGGGGTTAATGACAAGTTTATTTTTTAACATTTATTGAACTTATTTTCAAATATTTGGATTTAAAATTTCATTTGGAATTGTCATCGTGGTATCCATTTATGAAATTATCTTTACTGGTCTATGGATAAGGTTTTACAGATTAATTGATTACCTAACGACGTGAATATCTATGAATCGCTGATAACCTATTATAACTATTTTATTATTCTGATAAATAGTGATTTAATGAATGACTTTTCATCCCATTATGGATTATTTGATCAACTAGTTCTATTGGTATGACAATTTCATAATCATTTATTGGTGTAATAAATGCAGTATATATTTTTGAGGGTACAATGGAAGGGTGATATTGGGATTATGAGATTAAATCAAGTAAGTATTTACTCTATAATGATTTGGTAATAATATTCTACCACATTATCATCATTTATTATGATATCAATGATGATTTTTAGTATTATTTGGTTTATGGTTTTGTGGGAACTAACATTATAATTACCAAATTCTCTAGAATTATACATCTGGTCTTAATAGATACAATTTCTTTTCATATCCAGGTTATCACATTTCACTAATGTCTCTATAATAGAAATCATAGTTAAATGGTGATATCACATTTTACTTTCCCTAAGGGGTTGTTTTTTCATCCTTTTTATGATGTCAGTTACCCACAATGAATTTCATAATCAGACACATTTATTTTCAATGATTAATTACAAATTCTAAGGATGATATTTCCTTGGGAAATTTTATATCATATCACGATGTTATCTTATATATTATCACTTTTCCCAAATCCCTATCATGTTCATGAAATGTTAATTTTATAACTAATGAAAAAGTGCATATTCGATACACCACATGTACTAAACTAAGAAGTCATACCACTATAGCATGATTTTTTTATGTGGTAAAATTGATAGAAATTATGGATCATAAAAATAATGTTTATCAAAAATAGACCACTCATCTTGTTAAAGTCGTATGGAGAAACCACAAATTTTAAGAAGTTACCCTTAAAATTGATGATATTATGATTATGATGTATCCTCATTTTTTATTGTTATATTTGTTAATTTTGAAGGTGAAATTCATTTTATTAGGGGAATAATGTAAAGCCATGTGTTTTTATTTACATATTTAGAAAAAATTGATGTTTTTTGATGTCTTGTATTTTAAACTACACTGTGTCATAATTTTAAAACATTATACTCTAGAATAGATTGTGTTATATGAAACATTGATTTTATAAGAACAAGAATGTCATTATTGTAATTATTTAAATAAAACAATTATTACCTAGAAATCAGAATGGAAAGTAGGGAAAAAAATATATAATTAATCACAGTATTTTTTATATACATAAAACACTATTGAAAATAAAAGGAAATTTTTTTATCTCAACTATTATTTAAATGCTCACATGTGATATTTATACATATAATATAAAAAGAATATGTATTTTTAGATTATATTAAATATATATTTATTTATTTATTTATTTATTTATAATAAAATAAATTTTATTTTTATCATTATTCCTATATGTTTTCTAGACATTATAAAAATAAAAATAAAATTTCACACATAAATATTTCGTATTTTTTAAAGGCATTTATTCAACATTTTTATGGAAAAATGATTTAAAAATAAATAATGAACCATTTATAAAATTAATTTTACAAAATAAACATCAATTTTTGAAACCTAATTTGAAATTTCATTTGGTTTATTTTTTTGTAATTTTTATGATATGATTTTTTTTCTGAATATTCAACATAATGTATTGTAACTAAAAACTCACATTTCATCTAAATTATTTATAATAAAAATTTGTATTTTTATTTGGTTTAAATGTAAATATAGTTCAATAATTATTCTTTTAATCCAACTGAATAAATTATAATATTATTTATTTTTAATTTTGATATAAATACATTTCAAGCTTTTGAACTTTTTCAATATACAATATTTCTTTTTCACACCGTCTATGTTATTTATTTATATTTAATTTTATCAACCTATGGATTTTAAATTTTTAAAAATGGATTCCATATTTGGAATCGTAGGTTCAAAACATACTAAATTGTTTAATTTTATTTTTTTACAATGTGAATTGAAAATATGATGATTTTAGTTACCACTTTAAGGCTATATTGGGTAATTTAGGTAAAAATAAACAGATAAGGACTATAAAATGACCCTAAAAAGTTCTAAAATTTAATTATATTAATTTATTTAGTCACTTAATAATTTTTCATCTAAATTTTATCATATAATTTAATAATTCCCATGAAAATTTCTTTGATATTACTAAAGTCGAAGAGAATGAAAAAAAATTCACACTCTTACATTTAAATAGTATAATTTTTTTAATATGTGACTAAATAAAAGATATGGTTGACTATTGTAACACCCCGAGATTTTATGAAAAATATTCTTTTTAATTAATTTCTTTTGTTATACGCTACACCAAAAGGAGCTTGCACAACACGCATCCCTGAATTGCCTTGCATTACACGCAATCGCGACCTTCCTCTATAGTGTGTGTAGTACGCAATACCGAGTTTCACTAAACGAGATATTATTATCATATTATTATGAACTAATAGTCATGAATAGTAATACCCACTTTTTGAAATTTAATAAATTTTATCTTTCAAAATGGACTTCATTTTTGGATTCAGAATATCGAAATTATCTTAGGGTGAAATTTTGGTACTTGTCGGATAACTTTCATATTCTGATGAATAGTGAAAAATATTAAATTTTAATTAAAAATAACTTTTTTAATCGAAATAATTAATAGTGATAATTTATTAATTTGAGTGGTTTTAAATTATATTTAGAATATATTTTTACAATTTAATACAATGCTGGTCATTGGATGTAATTTCACATTTAAACCAGACGTAAATAAGTGAGAATCTTTTGATAGTTACTATCTCTTAAGAACACGCTATTTGTTTTGATGACGGGAATTAATTAATTAATGTAACTAATATGTTTTGAATTTGGTAAAATATACATCATTTTTTAATTCATAATATCAAATATATCTTAGGCATAATTTTTGGTATTTTTCTGGAAACTTTCATTTTTTGATGAATAGTGAAACCACTAAGTGGTAGTTAAAAAAATGAATTTTTCATAAAACTTAATTTTACCGCTTCTGTGAGTTGAATTTCAAAAATACTAGAGACACGGTTAATATCAAGGACTAAAATGTGGTTTAATGAGATGAAAATAATTTTTGGTGAATAGTAACTTTTTACCTTTTTTACCATAGTTAAAAGTAAATAGGTTAATTAAGGGTAAAATGATATTATTATTACCCTAAAACGTGTCCTAATTCTATTTGATAAGTGTAATTCGGAAAAAAATAAACTTAGAAATAAAATATGACCATTTAGGCCCACTTGGATTAGATTAGGACATTTATTATTAATTTATTTAAAGAAGGGTTAAAATAGTTAAAATCAATGTTTAATAACTAAATCATTTTTTATATAGGTTTATAAAAAAGATAAATTCGACTATAAATATTAATTAGAAATCTAAAAATATTTCCTACATAATGATATTTTATTTTTAATTTTTAGACTTTAAATAATTTAATTTATTTATGACACAATGATGATGCAGTAATTATATTATTAATGAAATATTGACATAATTGATGTTATAAATACCCAAATAAATGTAATTTGATACGTTTTATGAATTAAAATAATTGTCTATGTTAATATGACATGTTAGTATTTATTTAATTAACTTTTTTCGAACTAATCTTTCTGTTATGATTTTCAAAAAAAATCAATTACCAAATAGTGTCAAAATTGACATAAAATAGTTGTAAAACAAATATTATATTATTAATTGTTATTTTATTCTTAAAAATATAAGGTTCGGCCAAATGAATTATATAAGGTTATATATATTAATAAACAACAACTCGGGGTTCTTTTGGCTTGTTATAGTAAGTTTATTAACCTTATAGTGTAAGAAAACAAGAAGACACGGTAAAAGTTAAATTATCTAACTTAATGTTAAATCTAAATGATAAGGTTCAAATAGATACCTAAACTTGTATAAATTATATTTTATGAGAGGATTTCGACCCATCCCCACCTTATGTTAGAAATAATTAAATTTTGAGCTATTAAAAACCAAATTTGACTTTATAATAAAATAATATTTTTAGTTTTTCCAAAGGTTCCCCTCTCCTCCCTTATAAAAGGGAACATCCTCCCTCTCTTCCAAACACCACTTTGAGGATTTAATATCATCCAAACACTTCCAAATTCACTTCTCCACTTCCCTAGAAACATCCCAGAGATCATGGTCTTCTTTAGAGACCAATTTTAGTTCCCTAAAAGGATTTCTCAAAGAGGCGCTTCAAAGAAGAGGTAATGTCCATTACCGATTCCTTCAACATTATTTCTTCTTCCACTTCTTCTTCTTTAGTTGTTTCATTATGATGTAATAACATCAGTATCACTCATATATTGATATGTTATTATAAGTATTAAACAACCCTATTTCACCATCTATCCATCCTACGGAAAATGAAATCACCGCACGTGCGTACGTACGGAATACCGTCTCCACGCCATGGTGTAATCTATTTTCCACCACCACCTTACTTGGATGGGTATAATGGTGTAAATAATAACTATATATGATTAATTTAAAGTGATATTGATTCTAAAATATTATACATACACTCCAATACAATTCCACAATCATGGGAATGATATCATCGCTCGTGCGTACGTACAGACTACCGTCTCGACGACGCGATGAGATTCATTCTTCAAGTTAACCATTCATGAATGATTATAAAGTATATATAATAAGTAATCATTAAATATATGAAATAATAATGATACTGGATTTATGTATTTCATCTACTTAATTTCATTCAATTCAATAAGGAAACGAAAACAGTGTTCATGCGTACGTACGGCCTACCGTCTCCATGAACGGTGTATTTCATTTCATTTAATCGATCTATAATATATATATGTATATACTGAAATATATATATTATATGTAAGTCATGTTTTACATTCTGAATTATTTAATTCAGGATATAAGTAATAATATCAATAACAACATGTCCAAACACGTACGATAAATAAAACGATTTAACCCAAAACGCTGCTTTAACATGGAACTTACAAAAGAATGGGTAATATAAAGTCATAAGTGAACCGTATATGATATCATAACAATGAATATGATTCTGTAATAAGTCAATGAAATTATTTAAATCATTATACAGGAGGTTCGGATACATACGAAGTATATCAGACATAAGGTAAGGGATAATTTTTCAAATCTCATTTTTATACGAGATTGCTTATTCGTAAGTATTTATTGGGGGTTATTTCTATCATCCATGTCTATTTTTTATAAAAGTGATTTCATGTATGTTTAAAGTCATTTTTACCCATTTTTTGACTTTTACTACATGGTATGTATGGAATAATTCTTGTACGAGGTACTTTTTGACTTTTCCCGCAAAAGTATGAGAAGAATGTTTTTTTAACTTATACGACACGAATGGATTTTTAAGGGTTTATAAAGCTTTATTTTCATGAAGATTCCTTCAAAATATTTCCTGACTATTTTCAACAAAATCCTTTTCTTTTAAAATTGAATGACATTTTGTGAAAAGAAAATGATTTTGAAGAAAAAAGGATATTTTCCTCAAGAATTCATTTCAAGTGTTTTATCAAAACCTTTTTTCATCTAAGATGAAATTATTTCATATGTGTATGTTTCAAGTGTCATGTCTCTATGATTTACATGGTTTCACTTTTCTTATGATGAAATGATATCAATTTTTTTTTGTATGGATTATGTTATGATGGAATGATGTTTATGAAACCCATTTTATTCTTGGGTTATGATGAATGATTTATGTTTATATTGTGGAAAACGAAAGAATGATTTCATTATGAGATGGGTGGGACCTATATATCCCACCAATTCATTGGGTAAAGATGTATATCTCATGAGATAGACATGGCTGGAACGGTATGTTAATCTGGTTCAGTGTTACAGGACTGAAACGAGGAGTGAACTCGATTTCAGAATGGGACATTGTCCACTAAGATGGTCTTGGCAGCAATGCCTTGGCTACTATGGAAATCATAACATGTGCTGAATGGTTTCCACAATTACATGTTTTATTCCCATTATATTTTATCATGGTTTATGTTCTATTATGATATATTCCTTACGTACTTCCATGATTTATGTCTTTGCTCAAGATTTTGATGTTTAGATTTCATGTTGATGTTTTTTCTTCGAAATGATTATGGATTATTTTATGTTATCTATATTTTCCCTCACTGAGCATTTTAGCTCACCCTTTTTATATTTTATTTTCCCCAGGAAATAAAGAAAGGTTTTAGGTAAGGAAACAAAAAGTGGAAGATTTTATGGGAGATGTTGAAGATCTTTCACCACAATTAGAAGATTACGTTCCAAGATTCCAAAGACACTAAACTATTATGGTCCTTGTGTGTCTGTTTTTGTTATGTATTATGTATTCCACAAAAGTAATGTAATATCTATGTAAGTCAAGCTTCGGGTCTCGACAGTTGGTATCAGAGGAAAGGATTAGTCAACCTTTGGAAACTATGATGTGAGAACTTTAGTGAGATCCCTAGAGATATTTCTAAGGTATGTCTAGGAATTTCCCTAAGGTTAAGTATAAGTATAGGTTATAGTCCAAGAATTATGGTAACGATCTTAGAATTAAACCTAAGATGTTAGATATTGAAGGTACTCCCCCTCTATTATGTTGTTTTCCCTAGCCTGATTTTTTCTTGTCACGCTATTCTTTTTGGGTGTTAGACGATGGCTGGAACCCGAAGGAACCGTGTTGATCAATGAAATGGACAATGCAATGATTGTCCCCATGAACAAACAGATGTTATGGGAGATGGAGTGAAAAATATTATTGCTATACTTACACAAGATATGAATCATTCTGTACTTCCAAATGAGCAGTGAAGGGAACAATATTCTATTGAGTCCTTCATGAGGCAACATCCACCTTCTTTCAGTGGGTCTTCTGATCCACTTGTTGTTGAACAATGGATCAGTAGCACTAAAAAGATATTTTCAGTTCTTCAATGTTTTGAACATGATAATTTCATCTTAGTAGTATATCGTTTGGAAGGTGAAGCTGATCAATGGTGGAATCTTATCAAGAATACGAGGCCAAGAGATGAAATTGAGTCCATGGAATGGGAGAGTTCAAGAACATATTTTTCAATAAGTACTTCCCTCGTATTCTTCGAACAAAGATGGAGAAGGAGTTTCTTGAACTAAATCAAAAGGATGATGAATCTGTTGGTGTATACGAAGTGAATTTTACAAGGCTTTCTAGGTATGCATCTGGCTTTATCATCCAACCTGAAAGTAAAGTTGATCGATTCTTCAGTGGATTAAAACCAAATCTTTGAAGGGCATTAGCTATAAGAGACTTCTGTAGCTATGAAGAAATTGTGAGTTGTGATATCAAGGTAGAAATGGAAGTTGGTGTTACTTATCCATCTCATAGTTTTGACAAGAAATAAAATATGGAGTTCAAGGAGAAATCTCAGAATAATGGTTAAAAGAAGATGAATGTTTCATTATGCTCAAAGTGTGGAAAAGAAGCATGGTGGAGATTGTCTTAAAGGGACTAGAAAATGTTTTAACTATGGAAAAGATGGTCATCGAGCAGCTAAGTGTCGAAGTAATGGAAAAAGGGTTTTTAATGATGTGAATAAAGAAATGATTGCAGAGAACGCACCACCAACACTTCAATGTTTCAAGTGCAAGGAAATGGGGAATTATGCTAATAAATTCCCTAATCAAAGGGTTAGTGATGATTGACATGAGCAACCACTTAAGGCAAAGGACAAAGGGAAGTCACATGCGAACACTATTGGCGATGTTGAATATGACAACGATGTGGTTGAATGATTAAGTGTTTATGTAATGGGATTCCAGAATAATGTTGTATATAGTATCGTGGAATATTGGAATATTTATGTATTGTTCTATTGTGGTTTTTAATAATTTTATGGTACCGGTAACCACGGAAAGTGATTGAGATATTTTTGGAAAAAAGATGATATGCGCATAATGAGAGGATAAGGAGAAAATGAAATGTTTGACAGTATTCATGATCTCATGACTGATATATGGAAATAGTTATATCATGGTTTGAGGTTTTGGTATGTGAAAAGAGTTAACCTTTGACAGCACTCATGTTCTCACTACGATTCAATGGGTATTCATTTTTCAAGTGAATGCATGATTAAGGCCTTCGAATGTTTGGAATGTGACCAACAAGACATATCTCATGATATATGGGGATCAACGATGGTATTAACATGCTTGTTATATGAACTTTTTGGTAATCATTTTAACTATAATATGAGATTGGACAGCAGTATTTTCGATAATCCAAAAGATTGGAAAGGATTATGTTGGACATAAGTTATTATCGTTTAAGGATAAAACTTTTTTCGATATTATTGATGGGATGTTATAGAAATGTAGTTTTAGAAAAAGGACGACCTGCAGGACGAGCGACGGCCCATCGCGTCGGACAAGGCTGTGGGAATCGAACCCACAACCGAAGTGCGACTGGCCTTTATCGCCTACCACTGGCCTACAGGAAGTCCCTGTTTAGTAGAAACTAGTTTTATTATATTAAGAAGTATGATATATTAAGTATAAGTCCATTTTAGAAACCATATATGATTAATCTCAATATAGATCGACTTATGTATATTTAATAACTTTTGCTAACCTTTGGTTTGAGACAGATGGAATGACCCGTCATTCTATCACATGATCTTATAACACTTCACGAATAACAAATTCAACTTCATTTCATTAAGAGATGAAGTGGAAATTGTTCAAGGCACGAACAATAGTGATATTGTACCAAAATAAAGTAAGTATTTATTCTAATTCAAATTATTCAACTTTAGGGAAATGATCTTGAAAACCAAAAATGTTTTCCTCGTGCCCTTATATCCGATGAATCAGATGGTACCCTAGATCATCACAAATTTATGGCTTTGTGATTGTTGGATTTTTCATAGCCATGTTCTCTATGACTCTCCATCAGAACTTGATGTTTAGATTTCTCTTCCATATCCATATTTTCACTCATGTTCTCCTATATGGAAACCCAGTGATGATTTATTTTGGGTAATAGTTATGTTTCATACTTTAGTTTTTAAAATTAAGTTTTAGTATTCCTTTTTACGATGTGGGTTTCTATGAATAGTAAACGATTTATAACCCTGACAAATTTCGAGGGCAAAGTTCATTTTAAGGGGGGTAGAATGTAACACCCCAATATTTTATGAAAAATATTCTTTTTAATTAATGTCTTGTGTTGTACGCTACACCAAAAGGAGCTTGCACAACACGCATCTCTGACTTGCCTTGCATTACACACAATCGCGACCTTCCTTGATAGCGTGTGTAGTACGTAATACCGAGTTTCACTAAACGAGATATTATTATAATATTATTATGAACTAGCCGTTATGAATAGTAATACCCACTTTTTGAAATTTTATAAATTTTATCTTTCAAAATGGACTACATTTTTGGATTTGAAATATCGAAATTAGCTTAGGGTGAAATTTTGGTACTTTTCGGATAACTTTCATATTCTGATGAATAGTGAAAATTACTAAATTTTAATTAAAAACAAATTTTTTAATTGAAATAATTAATAAGGATAAATTATTAATTTCCGTGGTTTTAAAGTATATTTAGAATATATTCTTACAATTTAATACAATGTTGGTCATTATAAGTAATTTCACATTTAAACCAGACATAAACAAGTGACAGTCTTTTGATAGTTATTATCTCTTAAAAACACGCTCTTTGTTTTGACGACGGGAATTAATTAATTAATGTAACTAATATGTTTTTAATTTGGTAAAATAGACATCATTTTTGAATTCATAATATCAAAAATAGCTTAGGCCTAATTTTTGGTATTTTTCTGGAAACTTTCATTTTTTGATGAATAGTGAAACCACTATGTGGTAGTTAAAAAAACTGAATTTTTCATAAAACTTAATTTTACCGATTCTATGAGTGGAATTTTGAAAATTCGAGAGACACGGTTAATATCAAGTACTAGAATGTGGTTCAATGAGATGAAAATAATTTTTGGTGAATAGTAACTTTTTACCTTTTTTACCACAGTTAAAAGTAAATAGGGTAATTATGGGTAAAAATGATATTATTATTACCCTAACACATGTCATAATTCTATTGGATAAGTGTAATTCGGCCAAAAACAAACTTAGAAATAAAATATGACCATTTATCCCCACATGGATTAGATTAGGACATTTATTATTAATTTATTTAAAGAAGGGTTAAAATAGTTAAAATCAAAGTTTAATAACTAAATCATTTTTAATATAGGGTTATACATAAGTTAAATTAGACTATAAATATTCATTAGAAATCTAAAAATATTTCCTACATAATGGTATTTTATTTGTAATTTTCAGACTTTATATAATTTAATTTATTTATGACACAATGATGATGCAGTAATTATATTATTAATGAAATATTGACATAATTGATGTTATAAATACCCAAATAAATGTAATTTGAGACCTTTTATAAATTTAAATAATTTTCTATTTTAATATGACATTTTAGTATTGATTTAATTCACTTTTTTCGAACTAATATTTCTTTTATTATTTTTACAAAAATCAATTACCAAATAGTGTCAAAATTCTCCTAAAATAGTTTTAAAAAAAATATTATATTATTAATTGTTATTTTATTTCTAAAAATATAGTTTTGGCCAAATGACTTAGATATGGTTATATATATTAATAATAAACATCTTGGGGTTCATTTGGTTTGTTATAGTAAGTTTATTAACCATATAGTGTAAGATAACAAGAAGACATGGTAAAAGTTAAATTATCTAATTTAAAGTTATATCTAAATGATAAGGTAAAAATAGATACCTAAACTTGTATAAATTCTATTTTATGAGAGTATTTCGACCCATAACCACCTTATCTTTGAAATAAATCAATTTGAATCTATTAAAAACCGAATATGACTTTATAATAAAATAATATTTTTAGTTTTTCCAAAGGTGCCCCTCTCCTCCCTTATAAAAAGGCACATCCTCCCTCTCTTCCTCAAACCACTTTGAGCCTTCAAGAACGTCCAACCCCTTAAAAATTCTCTTATCCACTTCCCTAGAAAAAACCTAGAGGTCCTGGTATTCTTCAGAGACCAATTTTTGTGGCCTAAAAGGTGTTCTCAAAGAGGCGCTTCAAAGAAGAGGTAATGTCTGTTACCGATTCTTTAAACTTTATTTCTTCTTCCATTTCTTCTTCTTTAGTTGTTTCATTATGAATTAATAACATCAGTATCACTCATATAATTATATTTTATTATAATTATTAAACAACCCTATTTCACCATCTATCCATCCTACGGAAAATGAAATCACCGCGCATGCATACGTGCCGAATACTGTCCCCACGCCGTGGTGTAATCTATTTTCTACCACCACCTTACTTGGATGGGTATAACTGTGTAAATAATAACTATATATGATTATTATAAAGTGATATTGATTCTAAAATAGTATACATACACTCCAATACAATTCCACGATCATGGGAATGATATCATCGCTCGTGCGTACGTACGGACTACCGTCTCCACGACGCGATGAGATTCATTCTTCGTGTTAACCATTCATGAATGATTATAAAGTATATATAATAAGTAATCATGAAATATATTACATAATAATGATACTGGATTTATGTATTTCATTTATTTAATTTCATTCAATTCAATAAGTAAATGAAAACAGCGTTCATGCGTACGTACGGCCTACCGTCTCCATGAACGGTGTATTTCATTTCATTTAATCGATCTATCATATATATATATATAATAAAATATATATATTATATGTAAATCATGTTTTAAATTCTGGAATTAATTAAATCAGGATATAAGTAATAATATCAAGAATAACAAGTCCAAACACGTACGATAAATAAAACAATTTAACCCAAAATGCTGCTTTAACATGGAACTTACAAAAGAATGGGTAATATAAAGTAATTAGTGAACTGTATATGATATCATAACAATGAATATGATTCTATAATAATTCAATGACATTATTTAAATCATTATACAGGAGTTTCAGATACATACGAAGCATATCGGACATAAGGTAAGGGATAATTTTGCAAATCTCATTTTTATCCGAGATTTCTTATTCGTAAGGTTTTACTGGGGGTTATTTCTATCTTCCATGTCCATGTTTTATAAAAGTGTTTTCATGTATTTTTAAAGTCATTTTTAGACATTTTTTACTTTTACTACATAGTATGTATGGAATCATTCTTTTACGAGGTACTTTTTGACTTTTCCGGAAAAAGTACGAGAATAATGTTTTTTTAACTTATACGGCACGAATGGATTTTTACAGTTTTATAAAGCCTTATTTTCATGAAGATTCCTCCAAAGGATTTCATTAATATTTTCAACAAAATCCTTTTCTTTTAAAATTGCATGACATTTTGTGAAAAGAAAATGATTTTGAAGAAAAAAGTATACTTTCCTTAAGAATTCATTTCAAGTGTTTTATCAAAACCGTTTTTCATCTAAGATGGAATTATTTCATATGTGTATGTTTCAAGAATCATGTCTCTATGATTTACTTGGTTTCACTTTTCTTATGATGAAATGATATCCAATTTTTTTTGTATGGATTATGTTATGATGGAACGATGTTTATGAAACCCATTTTATTCTTGGGTTATGATGAATGATTTTTGTTTATATTGTGGCAAACGAAAGAATGATTTCAATATGAGATGGGTGGGACCTATATCTGCCTCAAATGCATTGGGTAAAGATTTATATCTCATGAGATATATATGGATAGAACGGTAAGATAATCCGATTCAGTGTTACAGGACTGAAACGAGGAGTGAACTCGAATTCATAAAGGGACTTTGTTAACTAAGATGGTCTTGGCAGCAATGTCTTGGCTATTATGGAAATCATAACATGTGTTGAATGGTTGCCACAATTACATGTTCTATTCCTATTATATTTTATCATGATTTATTCTATATTATGATATATTCCTTACATACATCCATGATTTATGTCTTTTCTCATGATTTTGATGTTTAAATTTCATGTTCAAGTTTTTTCTTCCAAATGATTATGGATTGTTTTATATTATCTATGTTTTCCCTCACTGAGCATTTGAACTCACCCTTTTTATGTTTTATTTGGCCCAGGAAATAAAGAACGGTTTTAGGTAAGGAAACAAAAAGTGGAAGATCTTTATGGGAGATGTTGAAGATCTTTCACCACGATTTGAAGATTATGTTCCATGTTTCCAAAGACACTAAACTATTATGGTCCTTGTGTGTCTGTTTTTGTTATGTATTATGTATTACGCAAAATTAATGTAATATCTATATACATCAAGCTTCGGGTATCTACAACTATAAATATAATTATAAAATATAATAGGTTTATATACATCATGGTATTTTTTTATTAATTTTTAATGAATTCATAATTATTATAAAATATTACAAAATGTTGATGATGTAATTTCAATTAATAAAAAAATCAATTAAATGATATTAGTAATATTAAAATAAATATAATTTGAATTATTTATGATTCAAAAAACATAATGGTGAATATTAAAAATTAAGTATTTATTAAAAAAATTCCATTTTGCAAGCCTTATTGATCATTATATTGTCAATGTAATGAGTAGTTTAAAAATTGACAATAATGATATTTTATGAAAATAAACATTATTAGATAATGAAAACACTGAAAAATTGAATATTTTTTATGATAATTTGAAAAAGGTATTAATTTTTCCATTTATTTATAGTTAATTTTATATATGTGAACATTAGAATTTTTTAATATTAAAAAAATATTTTTACCCTAGTTAAAATTAAAACATGTTATATGGGTTAATCAAACTGATAAGGTTTAAAATAATAACACAAAATGTATAGAATCTATTTATTGATGAAATTATAAGCACATATAATTTTTAATTCTAATAAATTACCATTTTTTATTTATATATCAAATGTAATTATTATAATTTAATATTTTGAAAAAATCCATTTTCGCCACTCGCCTCTATTATAAAACGACACTGCATCACTTGTATCACTTACCCAGATTAATTATCATATCTCAACAAAACTATACCAAAGTTTATTATAAACTTATATATATCCATATATAGAGGTTTTTTTCTCTCCAATGAACCAAATCTAGCATCTTTTAGAGGATTTTTAAGGGATTCATTTCAAAGAAGAGGTAATTCCTCTCACCGATCACTCTATTTTTATTCTATTCAATAACATAACTAAAAATGTGATATATATCATAAAATAATAAATTCCAAATATTAATTATGATTCAATGTTATAATAATTATTTAAAAAAATTATACACCATGTTTCCCATCAAATAAAAATACAAAGTATCACTTCTGCGTATGTACGGCTTACCATCTGCATGTACAGATACAATTAATTTAAAGTCACCATACTTATAAATCTGAATTAGGATTCTATTAATGTATATAATTGATATTTATGAAATAATTATACTAATATAAAGATAACTTAATATTTATCTTTTAAAAATTTAATCATTTGGTAAATTATAACATCAGTCGTTCGTATGTATAGACTTCCATCTCCACAATGATATGTGATTCATTTTTTATACATATTTTAAATATATAGTAATAAGGATTAATTTTATGAATATATAGGATATTTTTATATAGTAATAATGATTCTAGATATTATGGGACCGTGATTAATGTATAAGGACTAAGAGTTCTGAACTGAAATGTGTTTGGAAAACAGATAAAATATCACCTATAAGAGTGATTATAATAACAATATATCATTAAATTGGTGATAAGATCATGTAATAAAATAAAAAATAGTATGATTGATATATTTTTTAAGAATAAATTATTATTTATTATACATGTGGTTTAAAAAAACTTATAATGGGAATAATTGAGGTGAAGAAATTGTTAACTCAAATTCATTTCATTGGGTTAAACAATCATTTCATTTATTATTCCCAATTGTGATTATGTGGGTAATAAATTTTTTTGTCTTATGTTTTTATTTATATAGCTTTTATTTGTATTAATTGTTAACATACCTAATAATTTCATTTTATTAATTCTCACTTTCGTAGTATAATATTTGTAAGAGTTTATTTGACAATTTATCATTATTTGTGATTGTTTTTCTTTATATATCCATTGAAGAATATTTATCTTAAATTTAATTATACTCAAAAATAATTACAATATTTTTCTAAAACTTTTTGAAATCATTTGGTCTCATTTTTTCAACCTTTTAAAAAATTATTTTATACGAGTCTTTTTTCATTTTCTAAAAAATGATCATTATGATATTCCAAAAAAAATATTGATATGATTTGTATTTTTATTCGATGAAATGAAAAGGCTTTCCAAACATAATAATGTTTTAATTAAATTAATATTCTTTTATAGTCATTCATGTTTACTTTATTTTATAATTTCATGGATTTTTTTCAAAAAACTAATTCTTTTCCCCATGAATTATTTCATTCAAGCATTTAAAATTATATTCCATAAAATATAAAATTATTTGATGTTAAAAATAGTATACTATTTACGTTATTTTATAAAACAACCCTTATTATTTTTGTCATTGTTGTATGTTTATAATGGAATTATATTTCTGAAATATATTTTTGTTCCGTGATTTATGTTATGATGAAATTTTTAAGAAACTCATATGATTAAATGTGTTACTATGTGATTAATTCATTATGTTCTTATAGGACACATATTTACATTTTTATTTATGTGACATTTGGGACCTATATGTCCCTCAACCTCATTGGGCAACGAATTATATCTCAAGATACAGCTAGTGGGAACTAGTCGATGTGCTTGATTTATTAGGGGAACCATGTCAATGTAATTAATCCATTATAGGAAACACATTAATGATCATGATCTATAATGGTATATAAGTCAGTGTTCTTGAACCATTATGGGAAATAAATTGGTTCTCTTGATCCATTTTGTGAAACATGTATTAAGGTCTGATTCTGGAGACTTGGACATTATCCATGACATATGAAAGGGTTATTTATACATATAATGATTCCATAAAATCATTTAATATATAAACATAAGTTTGAAAATTGAGTTATGATAAAGTTTCATAATTTTTATTCATGTATTTTTAAATCATAATATTAATTATCGGGCACATGTTTATGATCCTTCATAGGTTGTGTATGAAAATTTTAATTTATCCTCATGATTATAGACCCATATTTCTTATTTAATGATTTCATTAGATAAAAAATTGATATATTCCATGTTTTCTATTAATGAGAATCTGATCTCATCATTTTATTATGTTTCTATTCAACATGATGTGAAGACATTTATTATATTTTAAATTCTAAAATACTTCTTATTTTGAAGAATTAAGTGGTAGGTGATGTAGATATTTAATTTTCTAATTTGTTTACATTTTCAAATTTAAAAAGTACCTAGAACTTTGTGATCCTAAAATGGGTGTTTGTTTAATGTAATAAATATTCATTAAAACAATTTTATATATATTTAAAAAAATGATGGGTTTTTATAAGTTGGGGCATAGTATTTTATGTAATATTTTATCACTGATATAATATCTTAACTAGATTATCCTTTTATTAATGACCATTCTCAAAGTGTACCAAGTCACAATTTAATACTTGTGAGGTGTCCAGTTTTTTTCCACTATAGAGATACATGAAAAACATCACCTACATATGATAGTTTTGTGGGAGTAAAATTCTATATGACATAGAATCAATGACATCATGGATCCCTAATGGGACTATTTGTCATGTAATAATCACTCAATTCCTTAAATAAAACTAGAATTTCATCCATGTAGATATATGAAGGGATAATTTATCATCATCCTCAAACTTCATGTCTCGTCAATCATTGTCTAAATATATTTTCTATCATATATTTTTTTGTATTAAATATCACAATTAATGGTATAAACGTTTTATATATCCCTTGTACATTGTTAGTTCCCATAACTTCATCTATACAATTTTTTCCAATCTTGTTGGAGTTAGATATGTCATCCCTTATAGAGCCTCATTAGGTGAAATATAAATAACATAATGGAATATTTTGTTATATTATAACACAAAAAGAGGAATGTGTTGGTCTTACCATCCATGAAATTACATTCTAATGATAACTACATATACTATAAAGTGTAAATAATTATTTTTACTAAACAAACATTTTAAGATAAAATTATATACTAAATCTATTCTCTTTATAAAACTCTTTATAAATATATATCTAGATTCTCATGTTAATAATCATATATTCATCATATAGAAATGTGAGCCTTACTTAATTAATTCCATCCAATTCATTTATAAATATTAATGTCAATAGTTCATGAGAAAAATAATTCATTATAGTAATGAAATACACTATCATTAAAACGGGATATAGTACAACATAAATATCATTATTTCCATTCTATATCATGTGGTGTCATATATTGATAATCATGGTTATGTTTTCCATGTACATAATGTTATGGGAAACAATTGCCTCAAAACCATATTTTTTTTTCAACCCTGAATTTTTTGAGTACCAAGAAACATGATACAAATATATAATTCTCCATATTCATGTTGTCTCACCTGATTTTTTTTCTTCAGATTTTTATATATCTTAGTGCATCCTTGATAAATAAAGTTATATGAGATATAGATAATCCATAATTTCCCTCTTCGGTTACAATTTTTTTTGGAGATATATATGTGTGTGTGTTTCTGTGTTCAAAACATTATAACCCAATAATTTTCAATGTTGAACATCATAATATTCACTCCCATTATTTATAGATACCCATCAACTTCTAGTTACCCCTTGATCCTTTAAGGAATGTATGTTTGAGTATTTACTAGTAAAAGGAATGATACTCTTATTTTATGATGCTCACATCCATCCTTTTCATGTCCACGAGGATTGGATCCCATTCATTCCCTATCCTGAAAGGGTTTGTGGAACCCATTCTTATTTTAGATTCTACCACATCATTCACATTCCTAGAACAGTAATGGATCAAAAAATAAAAAATCCATGATTATTATATCTGTACATTCATTGGTATATATTTATATAATTTTGAGTTAATATATATAATTTTGTATTTTTTTATCTATATATATGTAACACTTCTACACATTGAAATAATGTTTCCATATATTCATTATAAAGATTGTTATAGCCAATTATATACCATGAGTTGACTAATTATGATAATGAATATTTAGTTTGGATGAGGCATATTCTATCACTTTTTCATCATTAAATTAGTACAAAACCCAAGACCTTTCTTGGATGTGTCTCTATTGGTCACAAATTCTTTTTTACTTGTGGGTAGTGTGATCAGGTGTATTGAGATTATCCACTTTAATTATTATATAAATATATCCTCACATTCACTGATCCATGAAATATTCTATCCCATTTTATCTATCCAGGTTTGTGAGATTTGAAATAAAAAGAGGTTTCTAAAAAAATTTCAATAGTACCAACTTAATCAATAGAAACAATTAATCTATTTCATAGATAAAGGTCTAGGACTTCATACAATAGCCTACGTTTTCAAAGGATTTGTAGATACACCAATATTTATGATGCTTTCACTAGGGTGTCCATCCTTCGGTGGAGGACATACTTATTGTTTCCACATATTCCCACTTTCTATGAGTGGGTATAATCCATTGTTTATTTTGGGATGTTTTTTCTTTGGTCAGAATGGAATGATGGGTTGTCAGTTCCTCCTTTTGTGAATTCATCCTTAGAACTATTTACATGGTCTGGGTATAACATAATGATTATGATGTTTTTTGTGACACTCTTCCCTAGTTCCATATCTTTGTAGATGCTGTTTAATTTCATTTAATATATAAAAACATTCAACGGGTTTATTTCAGGGTAGCAACCTTCGATCAAGGAGTAGTCACATTGGACATCACCGGCGTGTCTCGGTACTGAAACATTGATGCATCTATATTTATTCCCATTATGATATAGAATCATGAGGAAACAGAAGCCTGAGGCAACCCATGTCAAATGTGGGGAATTATATTCCATAGGAATTTCCCTAAGTTTTCCCAACCTTCACATGTTCAACACATGGTATTCGGTGAGTTTGAGGTCTAGATGAGTCAGATCAGACTTAGTGGAACACTAACGGGAGAAAATTAGATGGGTGGATCAAAACGACCTATGAGGATGGATATGATGATTCTTGGGTCCCTTTAAAGGGTAACACCAAGGTTTACCATGGGCTGGGATTAAACCACAGGGAGGTTTCCAACATAACCTTTCAATGAGATAAGGATAAAAAACCAATGAAGTTTGAATGAAAAATATGATCAGGGTGTTTGTAGTAAACAATGACCAGAAGATGATGTCGGAGCTTACGTGTGGTTAGAAGAACATCGCAAGAGGTACTGTCTTGGATGGATGGTTACGGATTGTGTGGGTAATATGCATGGTTAGCTGCCTGATTTTATCGCGGAGCAGCAAGGAAGTGGTTGACATGATCTCACAATGATGTGGTGGCATGGGTAAAACCAGGATAGAAGATGGATGTTAGAACAAATTGGATGAGGAATGATATGGAACTATAATTAATCGAATGGTATACATGTTCTTTAACCTTAGAGAGGATTCCTACATATATTGATGATGGCGAATCAAGGTCCATGTAGTTCGGTGGGGAAATGAGCTTCCTAAGGATGTTTCTTGTGTGAATTGATGAATGGAACATACCAGAAGGAAGTAGAACCTCTGGGTTCATGCATGACCATACCAAAAACAAAAAAACTCCACTAAGAGACCTATATAAGTAATAAGTGATGGGATTGAACCTTAGAAGGGATTTCTACATATCCCCGTGGTAAGGAATCGATGTCAATTTAGTATTCGATGGGGGTATAGAATCAGGGTGTGCATAGAGGAATGATACCCAACAACATGATAGGGTTATGTGTGGTCAGCACCCCAAGGGTTAGTTTAAGGACCCTAGTAAGGACCAGGGATTTTGGTCCAAACAAATGGAAAACCAATTTTTACTGGTTTTGGGGTTGAAGTATAGAGAAGCTTTATACGAACCCTATAAAGGAGGCATGGATCAAAACTCATGTAGTTTAAGTTGGAGCCTTGAATCGGGGTGTGTAGAGAGGATAATGACCTCCAAACATGTTAGGGTTCCATGTGCTTAGCCGGCCAAGGGTTGGACTAATTCCACTATGATGGACCAAAGAAGATGGTCCCAACAATGGGGACACTAATTTTTACTACTATTTAGTGGTGAACCTCAGGGAGGATTCCTACGTACCCTGTTTAGGATACGGGGATCAAAAGAGACATAGTTCAGATAGGTTTACCAGATGTATAGGGTTGAACATCAGTTAGGCATCCTACATAGCCTTCTTAAGATACATGGATCAATGCCCACATTATTCAAATGTATATAGTTTAATGTCTTATGGGATGAAGGGGCATAACTGTAACGCCCCGACCCCAGCTACCCAGAGTCAGTGCATTACTTCGTAACATTAGCATGATCACAAGAAAGTTCAAATCTCGAAAGACCTATTGGTTTAGTAGCCTTGGAAACACTAGATATATTCATAAGTTTTACATTACATCATAAAATGAAAAACTACTACAACAACATAATGTCTCCATATTCCACACTCATATCCCCACATAATATCCCTGCAGGTCATTCATAATTTACTTCTTCACTTCCTGGGAAAAATAAAACATAGAAAAGGGGTGAGCTCAAATGCCCAGTAAGGATAACAATATAGCGGAAACTTTCATAAATAAGAATAAACATTTAAGGAAATGTATAACTAAAACAAAAGCCTTTTAAACTTGAACATTTAGCATTGTATGGCATAAATAAAATGAAATAACGCCATTTACTTATTCACATGGTTATTCTACTAATCGAATAATCACATGCAAAATCAATAACCACTTTCATAATGATGGAATGCATAATGCCAGACTATCATAACCAAATAGCCAAGGCCTCGTGCTAAGACTACAAATAAGATTTTGTCAAGGCCTTGTGCCAAGACACTAGTTTGTCTCATGAGACCTACCGATGCATCGAGGAGCTATAGCGGGCTCCACCCGTCACATATTAAGTCCAATGCATTCCCATATGAAAAGGTTTAAACATAACATAAACATTCGTATTAAAACTACCATACGAAATGTCAATACTTTCACCATAAACAATGAATGTTATAAAAATAGCACATCCACAGTCAAACATATCACAAAACCTTCAATACAATATAGAAGTTTTGTATCATAATAAATCAACTTCAAATAATCTTAAAATCCATCAAAGGATGTTGACATAGATGAAATCAAAATTCTTTTTAAGGAAATATCTCCTTTTATTTTGAAATCATTTAAGATCCATATAAAATAAAACATTTTCTTTGAAAATATTCTTATAATATTGTAAGGAAAGCTTTGAATATTTTATAACGGCGGAAAATAACCGCACCCGCCGTATAAGTTTAAAAAAAAACATTCTTATCTTAATTCTGTCGAAAAGGTTAAAAAGCACCTTGTTTGAAAAACGACAGAAAGATTCCCTTATAAACCTCTTATAAAAAGTCAAAAAAGGGTATAAATGACTTTAACCCATATTCTTTTAAATATTAAAAATGTTTTTAAATACATTTTGAAGAAACATGGATGTGGATGATAACGAGATCCCAGAAGATTATTACGTATAAACAACCTCGGATAATGAAGAGATTGTGAAATAACCCTTACCTTGTACTTTTCCTTGGTTGGGGTAGGTTAACCTCCTGTATAATGGTGAAATAATTGTTATTAAATTATAAAATAATCATATACATTATTATGATATCATATATGATCTTTTAATATTGATTTGATAATAATATCTTAGTATTATCGTTGTTTCGGGTGTGAACTTACTCATTTTCTTTTATATGTTTTGTTACATAAGCCATGTTTGTTGTATCTTATTCATATCCAGAATGATATCAAGTCCTTAAACATCATTTTTAAATCATCAAATGATAATTATACTTGAATGGATACGATGGAGAATGAATCTCATCGCGTTCGTGGAGACGGTAGTCCGTACGTACGCACGAGCGACAATATCATTATTTTGATATTAAAATAATATATAAATGGATGTCATATCATATATACAGAATAATTAACATGTTATATTTATTATTTACATGAGTTTCACATCATTATTATACCCATCCAAATAATAATATATTGAATAACAATTACACCACGACGTGGAGACGGTAAGCCGTACGTACGCACGTATGGTGACATGTTATTCAAAGGGTGGATAGAATATTGAATATGGTTTTACCATATTTATAATAACATCACAGTATATGTGAGATACTGGAGTTATTATTTTAGAATGGTAACAACAAAGGAAGAAGAAGTGGAAGAAGAAATGAACTTGGAAAAGGGTGGTGAAATCATTACCTCTTCTTCGGGCTCTTCCTTTTGATTTGATCAAAAGGGATCCTTAGGTTGGCTTTCTGATCAAACTAAGGCCTCTAGGTTGTAGTGAGGGAAGTTGGGAGATTATTTGGGTAGAGTTTTGCCGAACCAAAAGGCTTTGAAGGTGTGAAGAAATGAGAAGGAGTGGTCTCCTTTTATAAGGGAGAGGAGGGGCTCTTTAAGAAAGAGTGAAAGTATTACTTTATAATATAATTATATTCGGTTTATAATGGTCCAAAAATCATTGAGGTCGAATATAAGATGACTCATATTCTAAATAACATCAACCAATAAGAATTGGACAGGTTTTAGATAATATTTTAATCATTATAATCTTATTTATTTAAATGATTTATTAATGAGGTAAACATTGCATCATTAATGTGTCATTAATAATTTAAATTATTTGATGTCTAAAAATTATAAATAAAATATAATTATGTAGGAAATCTTTTTATCTTTCTAATGAATATTTATAATCGAAAATCCAACATGTATAACCCTATGTAAAAATTGTTCTTCTAAAAGATGTAAGCTTATGCCATTTTTATTTTTATTTTAACTTTATTAATATAATGTGTCCCTACCACATACAAGTGGCTCTAAGGGGTCCCCAAATCGACCCAAGGATGCCCATGGTCGGGTATGTGTCCACCAATAAGGTTAGGACACGTTTTAGGGTAATTTTTTATTATTATAATATTATTTTTTAACCCTTATTTACCGGATTTACCCTTTAACCATGGTAAATAAAATATTTACCGCAGTAATTATTCAAAATGTGTAAAAATAAAAGTTACCTATTTACATAATTTGGACATCCTGATTCCAAATATGTAATCCATTTTTCCAAATTCAAAACACAGAAGTGGCAGAAATTATTTTAAAATTAATTCTCGTTGTTAAAATAAAAAGCGTGTTTTTAAGAGATAATAACTATCAAAAGATTGACACTTGTTTATGTCTGGTTTAATTGTGAAATTATGTCCAATGACAAACATTAAATTAAATGGTAAAAATATATTCTAAATATAATTTAAAACCACTCAAATTCATAATTTATCAATATTAATTATTTTGATTAAAAAAGTTGATTTTAATTAAAATTAAGTAATTTTCACTATTCATTAAAATATAAAAGTTATCCGAAAAGTACCAAAATTTCACCCTAGGCTAATTTCAATATTCCGAATCCAAAAATGAAGTCCATTTTGAAATATAAAATATATATGATTTCAAAAAGTAGGTATTACTATTCACAGCGGCTAGTTTAATTAGTTGTGGTGTGTGTTAGAACTCGAGGTTGCGTACAACACACGCTATCGCATTATTCGAAGGGAAACGTACCGTGGAAGCTTGGGGTGTTACATTCTCCCCTCCTTAAAATAATTGCGTCCTCGCAATTTCTAGGGTATTACTGCATAAAAAGACTCGGGTGGTTCTTCATCATAAGTTCCTCGGGTTCCCACGTTGCCTCTTCCATCTTATGGTTTCTCCACAAAACTTTTACCAGACGCGTCGTCCGGTTTCTCAGTACTTGTTCTCTCGTATCAAGAATCCTGACGGGCTCTTCACAATAGGAAAGATCGGGTTCCAGTTCTAATTCCTCATAGGTGAGTACATGCGTTGGATCAGGCATGTATTTCCTCAACAGAGATACGTGGAACACATCATGAACTTTGGAGAGACTTGGCGGCATTGCCAATCGGTAAGCTACAACCCCAATTCGTTCTAGAATTTCGAAAGGTCTGATGTACCTGGGACTCAATTTACCTTTCTTACCAAAACGTATGACTCCCTTCCACGGAGATACCTTCAGGAAAACATGATCACCGACTTGAAATTCCAAATCCTTCCTTCGATTATCGGCATAGCTCTTCTGCCTACTTTGAGCTGCTTTGATGTGATTTTGGATTACCTTCACCTTTTCCACTGTTTCCTCCACCAGTTCTGGGCCTACAAGTTTTCTTTCACCAACATCATCCCAACAGGTTGGTGTACGACATCTCTTTCCGTATAACGCTTCATATGGTGCCATCTGAATACTCGAATGGAAGCTATTGTTATAGGAAAATTCTACCAGTGGTAAATATTGATCCCACATACCCTGAAAGTCAAGTGAGAAAGATCTCAACATGTCTTATGGGGTTTGAATAGTCCGTTCTGATTGTCCATCTGTCTGAGGGTGGTAAGCAGTGCTCAAATGAAGTTCAGTATCCAAGGATTTCTGAAGACTTTTCCAAAATCTTGAAGTAAAACGGGGATCACGATCAGAAACAATCAATAGGGGTACTCCATGAAGTCTCACAACTTCATTAATGTATAGTCTTGCTAGACATTCCAGGGGTAGATCTTCTCTTATAGCAAGAAAATGTGCTGACTTGGTAAGACGATCAATAATAACCCATATTGCATCGTTCCTTCTAGGAGTCTTTGGTAGCCCCATGACAAAGTCCATCGTAATATTGTCCCATTTCCACTCCGGTATGGGAAGAGGTTGCTTGACTTCTCCAGGCTGTTGCCTTCCAGCTTTCACTTGTTGACAAACCATACATCTTGACACAAAATCAGCAATCTACCTCTTCATGTTGTCCCACCGAAAATGTTCCTTCAAATCTCTATACATTTTGGTGCTCCCAGGGTGTATAGAGAAATTGGAACTATGAGCATCATCCAGCAATTCCCTTTTCAGATCAGGTAAATCGGGAACACAAAGTCTCTTCCCGAATTTCAAAATTCCATCTTCATACACAAAGTCTCTCAATCTCCCATCATTCACAGCTTTAATCTTCTTCTGAAATTCTTCATCATCGGTCTGAGAACTCTTAATACTTTGTAGTAAAGATGGTTTGGCAACCATTTGAAAAAGCATTGATGTTTCACCTTCCCTGGTTATTCCCATGTCCATCTTCAGTAGATCAATGAAAATTGGATCCCTTTCAATTCTCATATTGTTCAAAACTCCATGGTCTTTTCTACTCAAAGCATCTGCCACCTTGTTTGCCTTCCCCGGGTGGTAGTGTATCGTACAATCATAATCCTTGAGTAATTCAAGTCATCTCATTTACCTCATGTTGAGTTCTTTTTGTGAGAAAATATACTTCAAACTCTTGTGATCAGTATAAATCTAACATTTTTCACCATAGAGGTAGTGTCTCCATATCTTCAAAGCAAAGATCACAGCTGCTAACTCAAGATCATGAGTAAGATAGTTTTTTTCATGAATTTTCAACTGTCGTGATGCATAGGCAATAACTCTATCATTCTATATAAGGACACAACCAAGTCCTTTCTTTGATGCATCACTATAAATAACGAACCCATCATTCCCCGATGGTAGAGTCAATATAGGAGCATTGACTAATCTTCTCTTCAGTTCTTCGAAACATTCTTCACACTCTTTTTTTCAAACAAATTTAACCCCTTTTCGTGTGAGCTTCGTTAATGGGTTAGCCAATCAGGCAAAATTCTGGACGAAACGTCGATAATAACCTGCCAAACCAATAAAACTACGTACCTCAGTTATACTCGTAGGTGCTGTCCATTCTTGGATTTCCTTGGTCTTAGAAGGATCAACAGAGATTCCATCTTTAGAGACCATATGGCCAAGAAAAGAAATATCCTGAAGCCAGAATTCACACTTGCTAAACTTCCCATATAATTCATGCCTCCTCAGAGTCTTCAAGATAATGCGCAAGTGATTTTCATGATCTTCGTAGGTTTTGGAGTATACTAAGATATCATCAATAAATACCACCACAAATTCATAGAGATACTCCTTGAAAACTCTATTCATCAGATCCATGAATACAGATGGTGCATTAGTCAATCCAAACGGCATTACAGTAAACTCGTAATGCCCGTACCTGGTTTGAAATGCTATCTTCGGAATGTCTTCCTTCTTCACACACAACTGATGGTATCCAGATCGAAGGTCAATCTTTGAAAAGTATTGAGCTCCATGCAGTTGGTCAAATAAATCATCAATGCGAGGTAGGGGATACTTGTTCTTTATCGTTATAGCATTGATCTCCCTGTAGTCGAAACATAACCTCATAGATCCATCTTTCTTTTTAACAAAAAGAACAGGGGCTCCCCATGGAGAAACACTAGGGTGAATAAATCCCTTATTACTCAATTCCTCTAGTTGTTTCTTTAGTTCGACTAACTCTACAGTGTCCATTCTATAAGGGGTCTTCGATATAGGCCTTGATCCAGGAATCAAATCAATGGAAAACTCAACTTCTCGTTCTGGAGGATGTCCAGGTAAATCTTCCGGAAATACATCTACAAATTCTTTCACAACAGGTACATCCTCTATTTGAACATTCCTTTCCTCACCCGTAGTTATTTCATTCTCTTCCTCCCCAATAATTGAATTTAGTTGAGCTATTGAGGGTGTATCTAAATAAGAATTAGGTGGTGACGATTCTGCTCTAAAAATAAGGTGTTCCTTATCATTATCATCAAGAATCGTAACCTCTTTCTTCTTACAATAAATCTTCGCATCATAGTCCGAAATCCAGTCCATACCGAGGATTATATCAAACTCAATCATAGGTATGACGATGAGATCAGAAGATAAAGAAAATTTATGTGCTCTAATGGGGACTGATTCACAAAACTTTGTTGCAATGATACTTCCCTTATGATTTTTAACTGACAACTCCCTTATTAAATAAAATTGGAAATATCTAATTTTCTTAGCAAACTGGGAAGATATGAAAAATGCGACGATCCAGAGTCAAATAATGCATTTGCTAAACTTGAGGAAACCATTAAATTACCTGCCACCACGTCTTTTGGAGCTTCTACCTCTGCAGTAGTGATAGCATAAGCCTGGCCTTGATCCCTTGGCCTTTTCTGAGGTATGTTCTACTGACGCTTAAGACATTCATTTGCATAATGTCCCATCTCCCTACAATTGTAGCACTGAACGTTGGTGGCTTCCTTCTTCCCTTTGCAATCACGAGCTTGGTGGCCTTTTTCACCACACTTGTAACAGACTCCCATTCCCTTTAAGCAAGCACCGGGGTGTTTCTTCCCACATTTACCACAGGATAGATATTCAACCTTTCCTTTCTTCCCCTTATTTCCATTACCAGATTGATCAGCAGGCCTCTTCTTCTCTTTCTTTTCTTTAAATTCATAAGACTTAGAGAATTCCTTTTCGGTCTTGATAGCACATGAGACAATGTCTTCGTACGATGAAAAGGATTGTGAGACTAATGCTCGACGGAGAAATGGTTTTAACCCATCAAAGAAACGATCAATCTTACTTCTTGGGTTGCGAATATAATCTCCAGCATACCTCGCTAACCTTGTAAAGTTAGCCTCATACTTTGTGACATTCTCATCCTCCTTTTGTCTCAGACTCAGAAATTGTCTTTCCATATCTGCTCGATGGTCGCGAGGAAAGTATTTTTCTAAAAACAGATCTTTGAACTCCCTCCATTCCATATTTGATACTTCATCATCTTCCTTAGTATTTTGAATCAATGACCACCATTGATTAGCATCTCCAGTGAGGCGGTAAACTGCCATGATAACTTTTTCCCTTTCACTGCTCCCCAAAGCCTGAAATATTTTCTCTAGGGAAAATATCCATTGCTCAGCTACTAAGGGATTTTTATTCCCATTGAACGTTGGTGGTTTTTGCCTCATGAATCGATCTAACATTGATCCTCCACGTTGCGGATCAGGGTGCTCCATACAGGTAAGGTTATTATTCATAACCTGAGTAAGTTGTCCCAGTATGGTGATTAGCTGATCGGCTCCAGTTGCATCACCAGCTATACTATAATTATCTTGAGAAGGAGTGAAATCCCTACATAGAGTGCGTGCATTGATACGGTTTCCATTTCTTCCACTAGGCGCCATTTCTAAACAATGGCATAAACTAGATCAGTTTATGAATCAAAATACATAATTCCATACTTATAAAACACTTAACATAAATTGAACTATTTATGGATATAATCCATAATCATAAGAATGTTTTCTTTGAGGAAGTATATACTCATAATCCCTTAAAAATGATTTGTAAAGAAAATGAGAGTTATCCTAAGCATATCCCCCGGGAGTGTCGTAACCAAGAGTGCAGCAAGGCCCGTTGTCGTGCACCAGTTCCCGTTCGAGTCTAGCTCAAAGCGGTGTTTTCGGGTTTTACCCCTAGGTACATCTGTGCCAGAGCCGCCTCTACCTGCTCGTATCCAGACAGGGATGTATTGCTCGGAAAACTCACAAAATCTCTACAATACCAAAATTCTAGGAAGTTCTTCTATACTAATCCTCAAAGTTCATCTTAGGTCTACGTGCTCTAATCAGAGTTTATCTAAATCTAGCTTCCAAGGTTTGTACTAAACTTCCTCTGATACCAACTGTAACGCCCCGACCCCAGCTACCCAGAGTCGGTGCATTACTTCGTAACATTGGCATAATCACAAGAAAGATCAAATCTCGAAAGACCGATTGGTTTAGTAGCCTTGGAAACACTAGATATATTCATAAGTTTTACATTACATAATAAAATGAAAAACTACTACAACAACATATTGTCTCCATAATCCACACTCATATCCCCACATAATATCCCTGCAGGTCATTCATAATTTACTTCTTCACTTCCTGGGAAAAATAAAACATAGAAAAGGGGTGAGCTCAAATGCCCGGTAAGGATAACAATATAGCGGAAACTTTCATAAATAAGAATAAACATTTAAGGCAATATATAACTAAAACAAAAGCCTTTTAAACTTGAACATTTAGCATAGTATGGCATAAATAAAATGAAATAATGCCATTTACTTATTCACATGGTTATTCTACTAATCGAATAATCACATGCAAAATCAATAACCACTTTCATAATGATGGAATGCATAATGCCAGACTATCATAACCACATAGCCAAGGCCTCGTCCCAAGACTACAAATAAGATTTTGTCAAGGCCTTGTGCCAAGACACTAGTTTGTCTCATGAGACCTACCGATGCATCGAGGAGCTATAGCGGGCTCCACCCGTCACATATTAAGTCCAATGCATTCCCATATGAAAAGGTTTAAATATAACATAAACATTCGTATTAAAACTAGCATACGAAATGTCAATACTTTCACCATAAACTATGAATGGTATAAAAATAGCACATCCACAGTCAAACATATCACAAAACCTTCAATACAATATAGAAGTTTTGTATCATAATAAATCAACTTCAAATAATCTTAAAATCCATCAAAGGATGTTGACATAGATGAAATCAAAATTCTTTTTAAGGAAATATCTCCTTTTATTTTGAAATCATTTAAGATCCATATAAAATAAAACATTTTCTTTGAAAATATTTTTATAATCTTGTAAGGAAAGCTTTGAATATTTTATAATGGCGGAAAATAACCGCACCCGCCGTATAAGTTTAAAAAAAAACATTCTTATCTTAATTCTGTCGAAAAGGTTAAAAAGCACCTTGTTTGAAAAACGACGGAAAGATTACCTTATAAACTTCTTATAAAAATTCAAAAAAGGGTATAAATTACTTTAACCCATATTCTTTTAAATATTAAAAATGTTTTGAAATACATTTTGAAGAAACATGGATGTGGATGATAACGAGATCCCAGTAGATTATTACGTATAAACAACCTCGGATAATGAAGAGATTGTGAAATAACCCTTACCTTGTACTTTTCCTTGGTTGGGGTAGGTTAACCTCCTTTATAATGGTGAAATAATTGTTATTAAATTATAAAATAATCATATACATTATTATGATATCATATATGATCTTTTAATATTGATTTGATAATAATATCTTAGTATTATCGTTGTTTCGGGTGTGAACTTACTCATTTTCTTTTATATGTTTTGTTACATAAGCCATGTTTGTTGTATCTTATTCATATCCAGAATGATATCAAGTCCTTAAACATCATTTTTAAATCATCAAATGATAATTATACTTGAATGGATACGATGGAGAATGAATCTCATCGCGTTCGTGGAGACGGTAGACCGTACGTACGCACGAGCGACAATATCATTCTTTTGATATTAAAATAATATATAAATGGATGTTATATCATATATACAGAATAATTAACATGTTATATTTATTATTTACATGAGTTTCACATCATTATTATACCCATCCAAATAATAATATATTGAATAATAATTACACCACGACGTGGAGACGGTAAGCCGTACGTACGCACGTATGGTGACATGTTATTCAAAGGGTGGATAGAATACTGAATATGGTTGTACCCTATTTATAATAACATCACAGTATATGTGAGATACTGGAGTTATTATTTTATAATGGTAACAAAAAAGGAAGAAGAAGTGGAAGAAGAAATGAACTTGGAAAAGGGTGGTGAAATCATTACCTCTTCTTCGGGCTCTTCCTTTTGATTTGATCAAAAGGGTTCCTTAGGTTGGCTTTCTGATCAAACTCAGGCCTCTAGGTTGTAGTGAGGGAAGTTGGGAGAGTATTTGGTCAGAGTTTGTCCGAACCAAAAGGCTTTGATGGTGTGAATAAATGAGAAGTAGTGGTCTCCTTTTATAAGGGAGAGGAGGGGCTCTTTAGGAAAGAGTGAAAGTATTACTTTATAATATAATTATATTAGGTTTATAATGGTCCAAAAATCATTGAGGTCTAAGATAAGATGACTCATATTCTAAATAACATCAACCAATAAGAATTGGACAGGTTTTAGATAATATTTTAATCATTATAATCTTATTTATTTAAATGATTTATTAATGAGGTAAACATTGCATCATTATTGTGTCATTAATAATTTAAATTATTTTATGTCTAAAAATTATAAATAAAATATCATTATGTAGGAAATATTTTTGTCTTTCTAATGAATATTTATAATCGAAAATCCAACATGTACAACCTTATGTAAAAATTGTTCTTCTAAAAGATGTAAGCTTATGCCATTTTTATTTTTATTTTAACTTTATTAATATAATGTGTCCCTACCACATACAAGTGGCTCTAAGGGGTCCCCAAATCGACCCAAGGATGCCCATGGTCGGGTATGTGTCCACCAATAAGGTTAGGACACGTTTTAGGGTAATTTTGTATTATTATAATATTATTTTTTAACCCTTATTTACCGGATTTACCCTTTAACCATGGTAAATAAAATATTTACCGCAGTAATTATTCAAAATGTGTAAAAATAAAAGTTACCTATTTACATAATTTGGACATCCTGATTCCAAATATGTAATCCATTTTTCCAAATTCAAAACACAGAAGTGGCAGAAATTAATTTAAAATTAATTCTCGTTGTTAAAATAAAAAGTGTGTTTTTAAGAGATAATAACTATCAAAAGATTGACACTTGTTTATGTCTGGTTTAATTGTGAAATTATGTCCAATGACAAACATTAAATTAAATGGTAAAAATATATTCTAAATATACTTTAAAACCATTCAAATTCATAATTTATCAATATTAATTATTTTGATTAAAAAAGTTGATTTTAATTAAAATTTAGTAATTTTCACTATTCATCAAAATATAAAAGTTATCCGAAAAGTACCAAAATTTCACCCTAGGCTAATTTCAATATTTCGAATCCAAAAATGAAGTCCATTTTGAAATATAAAATATATATGATTTCAAAAAGTAGGTATTACTATTCACAACGGCTAGTTTAATTAGTTGTGGTGTGTGTTAGAACTCGAGGTTGCGTACAACACACACTATCGCATTATTCGAAGGGAAACGTACCGTGGAATCTTGGGGTGTTACAATAACATTTAATATCATGTGGTATGAGGATGAACTGATGTTAGGTGTTCGAGACAGATGGGTGTTGGTCTTGAACCTCATGGAGGTATCCTACATTCCTTGCTTGTAATGAGAAAGGATAAAAGTACATGTATTTTGGTGATGGTGTGTAATATGGCTTACACACTAAGGCATCCCAGAGAGGATGCCAGGGTCGATTCTAAATCTAAGCCCACATGAGTCATGATCAGTGTGAGAAACAAGAGACAACAAAGACCTAACGACCACGTAGTGAAAGATGTGTTCATGGGGAATAGAGTGGGTATTATGAGTGGTTATATAGAAAAAGGATATGGATATTGGGACTTACTCCATGATAAACTATTGATGGAAATAAATACCAAAGGGAGAGGTATGTGGTAACGAAGAACCATATGTCCATCTATTATATGGCCTTTTCACCCCAAAGAAGAGAGGTGTCTCAAGGATGCCAAATCTTTCAAGAATTTTTAGAGATTACACTATGATTATTTCCCTTCCCCATTGATAGATTTCATTCCATTCAAGGAGTTACACATTCCATGTGGGTAATATCTCACTCCCATGGTTACTAATGGGCATGTAAAATGTCTGAGGTGCCCCCCCCCCCATGTATATTTCATGGGGAGAGGATACAATTTTACATCATGTACGGAGGTTGATGGTTTTTGGATGCTTAATGTCCTACAAATCAAAAGATGATGATGCACTTCTCACCACTAGTAATTACATAACTGGATCACCAAAACCCTTAGTGAAGGGAAGGCACTAGTAGTACTATGTATAGAGGGAGTTGTAGAATTATCCATTGAGTGGGATCATGATAGCATGGCTAGGAAAATTAGAAATATCCATTAGAAAACCTATGTATATATGCATAAGGCTATTCAACACAATATGAATCACCCCCAAGGGATATGAAAATCACATCCTAAAAACCTGGAGGGCCATACAGGAGATGGGTTCATGAACCAAAATGGGTCACCATAAATGACATTGTGGGGCTCTAGTGCTCGACATAGTGGAAAAACTCTATGAAGGGGTATGCTTCACAATTTTTTGTGGCCTAACCAAGGAATGTATTATTTATTCATAAAAGGGTGTGTCGTGAAGTGCATGTTCTTTTGTGGAGTAAGACATTGTGGTGAATGGGTTCCTAGAAATGTGTGGGACTTAGAAGAAATGTAATTCTTGAAGTGTAGTTATCCTTCCTATTCTTGAGGTTCAATTATGCTAGGAAGATACTTTTCAAAGCATGAGTACTCTATGAAGACCCATGTTCCCTTAAAAAGATCCTTCCATTGCGATGGTATGTGGGCTCTTCAAAGGACATCCCTGTTTGAAGAGGGGTTTTATTTGAGCTAAAGGAATGGTATTTTTCAATGATAGAGTACATTAAAGAACTCATTCACTTCAATTATTCATAGAGAATAGGTTGCTTCATGATTTTAATAGTGAGAAGGAGAATGGTTGGGGTGTCCATCATTTGGGTCCAAGGGAAGTTGAGTATTTATTGGAATGAGGCAGCGTGAAGCACTAAAAGCATGTTGTGAAGTAATGATGTACATTGTGATCAGATGATGATTGCATCATGTTTTTTGTAACTAAATAGTATACCCTCATCCCCTATTCAGTGAAGAGTCATCCTTAATTACCTTTAAAACTCTCATAGAGGCTTCCATCAAGTAATAAGGAATCGCAGAGGCAATCTGGTTCCCTCCGTAACACAAAACATTCTGTCAATTGTGTCGTAACCATAGTAACTTCCCCCTATTAACTCTATGGAAATCACAATGGGGTTGATGAAATTGCTCCAGCAATAGTGTTGAGGGGATTAATGGGGGTCGTGGTGCTGAATGGATTAGCGAAGGAGCTTCACAAAGCAACACGTTTGGATTGGGTGTTCTCTTTGTGCATTTTTTTCCCTATACATATTTTGGTACCAACAAATTTCCCCATAAAAATTGGACCCAATAAAAACATAAGATCAAATTTCGATGTCATATCACAAAAAATTTGGGGTCAATAATAAATATGGGCTGTGATGTAAGTTCGCGATGTGGATAGGTGATGCATGGGTTAAGAGCGCTCCACTGATAACCGAGGATGGGTGCACTGCGAAGCTCAGAGGATGTTTACCATAAATAGGTTAGGATGACCCCTATTTTTCCTTACTCATATCTACATTTTCATACATGGGATATCGATTAGCGAATCTTTGCACACTCTGTGATAGCTCATTGTGATTCGGGCCCTGGTTCCTCTATGGTGACAAGTGAGCCTTCCGACTCTGCGGTTGTGCGCTCTCTGGCTTGTGCCTACAAGATCTGTGGCAAGGCTCTGTCACCTGTCTCTACAACTGAGCTATGTGATCAAGCTCCACAATTGTGCTCTACAATATTGCTTCACAATATAGGCCAAAAAAATTATAAAACATTGAGATGGAATGTATCACCATGAAGCTTCCTTGGGGTTCCCTACGGATGTTGCCCAGAGAGTAGAGATGGCTGATAATTTGGGCATCTAGGAATGCTTGCCGAGTCATTTGGACCAAAAATATCTGGTGGAACTATTTTCATATATCCATAAGAGCTACCCCATGTGAAAAATATTTCTTCTATACTGATTTTGTCTTAGGGATGGTGTTCCCATTCCCGAGGAAACCAAGGATGAGGAGGCCTATTTTTTCAATAGTATGTGTTCCAGTAGCAGTTGTTATGTGGTTCTGACGGTCATACCTGGGATGATCATACACTCATAATTGGTGACTACTTATATAATATTTTTATAAAATATGGTGTTAATTCATTGGAGCTAGATGAATATCCCCCATAGTACCACACCATTTTGAAGGCGGCCTTTGAGAACATGAAGAAGGGGTGGACTGATGACTTGGATCCACTCTAGGGTGGAAATATCATGGATGAATAGGAATGATCTTACTATTCTGATGCCTCCTATTATGAGTTTGAGACTGGTATGAGGATATTTTGCCTATATGGGGGTATAATGGGCCTCCCAATATCATATTTACTTGCCAAAGTAGATGATGCTGGAGTTGTGGAGCTGGTGGTCTTTGAGGATAAATTCATTCCATCATCACTGTTGTGAGGTAAGAGTCAATCTATGGGACCATCACAAGTTTTAATGGATTCTAATATTTTGTGTGATGTACAACGAGTCCCCCCCCCCCTATGTGAATACATGAGAGTAACTAGAGAAGATGAAGACATGGGAAAAGTAATTGATGGAAATTGTTCCAGGAGAGGACATGAATTCGGTAAATGAAGCCAATTATAGGTTTGGTTCATGAGATTTTGGAATTCCCCTTTGTATGTGATGTTTCCTATGTGGCCTCCCACTTTCCCGAAGAGGGTCCAGTGCTTCCAATAGAACTCTTAATGGATAATCTGGGAGGACAGGTAGTGGAAGACATGGGGGTTCAGTGTTAGCATCGATCAATAACTGGTGGTCATGTTGGTTGTGTTCATCTCAGCACACATTTGATGCTGGATACTACTAATAAGGGACACAAACATGGGTGTACAACTGAGCACGTTGATTACAGAGTCCAGATTGGTGATGGGCGAACTGATCAATCTAGGGATCTTGATTCTGACTACATTGTATAATTTACTATGGAATATCAGTGAGGGGATTAAGCCACATAGGATCAGTTTGCCATTACATCTTGTGTATGGGTTGATAGAGACATATATTAGGGTAGTCTCTAAATAACCAAACCCCATTTCCCCTCTAAGGTCACACATCTGACCCACTATTCTAAATGCGGTGGGGTGTTTTGCGACCAATATGACCCTGCCGCTGGTGTTGAACTGATACTTGAAGGCAGAGATATTAATCTTCCATCGATTTCCATTGCCCACATGTTTGTTAACTGATGATAGATTGGGAATGGAGGATAATTGGTCCTATCTCCTTGCCTTCTAGAGTGGAGTCTTAGTGGTGCGGGTTGACCGTGATCCTCTCTATGATTCATACACCATTCACCTCTTCATGAGGAAATTTTAGTTCATCAAGAGGCTAACCCCACATGTATACATGGGAGTATGTCATGAGGACTGTCCATGTGTGATGATGAAGATGTGTCTCATGTTCAAATGGGAGGAGGGAAGATGCAAAATGAGATGCCACCACCCATAGCTCTATATGAGTTAGTGAAAGTATATGCCATGATTTGGGAGGAAACCTATCTATGGGAGATATTTAAGTAGTGTACTTTTCATTGTAGTGTTGGGGTACATCCTCAATATCATAGTTTAGGTCTAAAGGCGACAAGAAAATGACATGGTGGTGCAGCTACTTTAGCGGTGAGGCCTGTGACGATCGAGAGGTTGGCGGCAATGGTTGACCTAGAGGAGAAAATTCTGCCATAGGGGAGGCCACCTAGGGGGTTCTATTTGATACCCACTCAGGATTTGAGGAAGCGTATGTGCTATATATACATCCTTGAGGATGTTGTTATCCCAGAGTCCTGGGACATCTGGGAAGTCAACAGACAATTCCTCAGTCCTTCCTAGATGTGGGAACTTCTATTCCATATCAGAATTGATCTGTTAGAGATTGGTCACACTACGGTGGGCTTTTCAGTATCTCAGGTAGAAGGGGAGCAGTACATTGTCGATCTGGAGAACGTTGTGCACTCTCGAGGTACCCAACATCTAATGATGGATCGAGTTTAATTATTACTTGATCCAAACTTCCCTCTACAGTTGTGGACCACTGAAATGATGAAATTCTAATCCTAACCAGATGAATCAGAATAGACCTCCTGAGGAAAGTGGCTAGTAGAGGGATCCCTCTAGAGGAAGTTGAGATCACTAATTCAGATATGAAAGAGTTTTCATAAGTTCATGAAGTAAACCATAAACTTTTTTTTGGTCCCCATTCAGGTCATTTAGAACTTCTCAATTATAATTTTACCTATGTACGAGGTTCTCATATGCAACACCAACTCCCATGAAATAGTAGATTAGGTTGTAGGAGTTTTGGGATCTTCACCTGGTACAATGATGATTACTGTGACTAGAGGTTCCGTGACACCCATGGTGGTTCTCACAATGTCTTTATATTTCCCAAAAATATAAGGATTACCATGACTCGGTGTTCCAAAGGTAACAAAAAATGTAAGGCACCAACTATTTGATCTCAAAATATCTCTTCACAGAATTTGTAATTGTCATCCACTAAATCAGTCTTACTAAAGTTGATGTATTCTCATGTTCACAATAATTCAAATATTGTTAGACTAATTGGTGAGGATGATTAGGGTTTCTGGTACTGCCTTTATTATAATAATGCCAGTGGTCATGGAAGATGAAAACCATACTGTCCAAGATGTAGTGCTCTCGATCACATGTGGGACCCTTAGTGGGATCGAACATGAAATCATCATGGTGGAATCTAAAGATGGGGACCAATTGGTTGACATGGTACCTAACCTATAAAAACCATACAACAGATGGGGATTCTGCTGATGAGTTACTATAAGCGTTCACCACATATAAACCCACTGAACTTGAGGAAAGGGATGAAATGGATTCCAATGAAGTGGATAGAAAGGTCGTGCATCGATTGTCATGGATGCTGATCAAGCACTTCATTGTAGAGACCCCACAAGAAAACTGGATGGACCATATGGGGAGGTTCTATTCCAAGTGGCATGAGCTATACACTAGAGGAGTTGATGGATGTGTCTTAATTTTCTCATCGAATACATCATGGTATAGAAAATAATGGAGCATGACTATGGCCTCAGTATGGGTTGGAAGCGGAGGAAGTCTGTGAACATCAAAAGACTCTAGGATTCCAAAAATGAAATAGAGGTTAAGGGCATGGGAGAATGAGTATTCTACTTTCCTCTACGTACAATCTAGTCTCATATAATGACTAAAGTCCCAGTTAAAATAGGATGAGTAACAGATGAGTCAAGCCTCTGAGGAGATGTCTATTATTGGAGTCGATGAGGATAGGGCATAGATCAAGGATAATAAATTCTTCCCCACTAACACTGAGGATGAGCGGTAGCATAATAGTCGATTGGAGATCTTAGACTATACCATCCAGAGAGTGTTCGAGCTGGGAATCTCTATTGAAAAGTTCAACCAATATATGTTAGGGGAAAATCCTTGGGCGTTGTAATTTCCATGAACAGATAAACGTAATATATGTTGGTTGTAGGCATGAGTCTCGTTATTTATATTGGTTTTCTGAATTCCATCATGTTTGTGAAATATCGTGCAATCAATCTCTTAGATCATATAGGTCGTTCACAAGGTTCAAAACACGAGAGTACTGCATCGTTATTCCATTAGAATATGACAGTGTCGACAAGGTTCGGGCATCTGGGGTTTGAACAACCAATATGAATTTTGAGGGATAAAAGAGGGAGGCCTGACTAGAGAATATTTTATATATATCAGTCAAAATTCCATTTTCCTGGCGTTTTCTTGTGCACAAGCTAGGTAATTCCAAGGGCATTAGAATCCATACGAATGGAGGGGATTATAATGTGTGAACTGCAATAAAAAAAATCAGAAAAATTTAGGGATAGACTAACAATTAAGGATAACGGTTGACCATGTTCAAAACAAAATATCCCTATTGTTTTATCTTGAAATAGGGGTAACAAATAATGGTTGACCGCTGTCTATATTTGAAATAGTTTTCTTGACTCGAAATGTCATCCATCAGTCCTATGGAACATCAGACTAAGATATTAGGCGACCCATAGGCCGAGCATCAATACTATTATTTTTTTCCTTATGGTGCGAAAGATGAAGAGGGTCCAAATAAATGTTACACAATGAATAGATGGTGGTGTGATGGGTTGTTCGAATGGAGTGAAACAACCTTGAAATTATGAAACAGTGAAGAAAGAACAATAGGTGAGTGCATAAGTCTGATCAAGGATCACACTCATTTCATGAAACGATCTCTCTAGGGAAAACCTATAGTGGATCGTAGTTTTATGTCATGCCAATATAGATTATAGAAATTTATTTTAACATCAAATAATGAGTATTTTTCATATAGTATTAAGGTCACACCATTTGGATTAAGGATAATAGTTTAATTTCATTTTACTCAGACTGTTGATTCCTAGATGGAGGCCTCAGATATTAGACCGTGATTGGGGCTAAGGGGCCAGAATGGATAATTACCCTAGAGCACGGCCCAAGGTGAAAGGCATGGGAATCACTACATATCCTATAAGTAATAGTATCATGAAAAATGTAGATCATGAGCATAGCATGGTTAGAGACCAATTCTGGTGGGGGAAATACACTCTGGAAAGGAAGATGATGCATCCCATAATTGTCATGTGGCATCCTGAATCGGATCAGGATATGGTTGTAGTCTAAAGTCATTTGTTGATGAAATGGTTAGCAAGGAAGGAAATGTGTGGTGTGGAATATAATCTGAACATAATGAGTACCAAAGAAGTCAATACAACACCATGTGTTCCCAGTGGGATTCGTTAAACGACTGATTAGAAGTGGCTTAACATGGGGTTGGTTGTTCTTACGTATCCCATGAGGATTGGAATTAATCCATATGTAGTTATATATTATGTTACACCCCAATCATCAATGTTATGTTTCCCTTTTAATAATTCAGTAGCTTGCGTTGTACGAAAGTTGGAGTTTTAACTCACCACAACCAATCAAACTATCCCTTATGAATAGTAATACACAATTTTTGAAATTTTATAAATTTTACTTTTCAAAAGGGACATCATTTTTGGATTAAGAATATCAAAATTATATTAGGGTGTTATTTTGGTATTTTTCTGAAATCTTTTCATTTTTGATGAATAGTGAAAAACACAGTGTTATTGTTTAAAAGGTACTTTTTATTTAAATTAAATTTATTTTAAGTCAAAATATATACATAGTACTTATATATGTTTAACGTAATTCATTAGAGTCATTTGAAAATTTTCATAAAACATAATTATACTGCTTCTGTGTGTTGAATTTCAATAATGAAAGAGACACAGTTGGAATCAGTAAATAAAATGTGGTTCAATAAGATTAAAAATAATTTTTTTCTGAATAGTTACTTTTTACTGTTATTTAACACGTTTAAAAGTAAATTGTGTAATTGAGGGTAAAAATAATATAATAACTACTGTAACTCTTGTCTTAATTATATTGGATAAGTATAATTCGACCAAAAACAACCTTGGGATTAAAATATGACCCTCTTCGGTCCACTTGGATTAGATTAAGACATTTATTATTATTTTATTTATAGAATAGTTAAAAGGGTTAAATTCAAGGTTTAATAAAATAACCATTTTTTAATATAGGGTTACACACAATATAAATTCAACTATAAATATTAATTAGAAATATAAATTTATTTCCTACATACTGATATTTTGTTTATAATTTTTTGACAATGAATAAGTTAATTTATTTATGAAACAATGATGATGCAGTAATTACCTTATTAATGAAATTATAAAATAATTGATATTATAAATATCCATATAAATGTAAATTGAAGCTTTTAATGAATTACACTAATTTTATAGGTTAATACAACATGTTAGGGTTGATTAAATAATGTTTATTCAAAGTGATAATTTTTTATAGCTTTCAAAAAATGCAAATACGAAACAGTGTCAAAAGTGACATAATTGAGTTTTTAAAACAAGTATTATATTATTAATTGATATAATATTCCTAAAAATATAAAGTTAACCAAAGGACTTATATAAAGTTATATATGTTAATAATTAACTACTTGAGGTTATATCATCCTGTTATAGTAATTTTATTAACCATATAATATAAAAATTCAATGAGACATAGTAAATTTCAAACTATTTAACTAAGAGATAAATCTAAAAGATAAAGTTAATATGGTGACCTAAACATATCAAAAACCTTTTTTTGAATTTTTTTTCAACCCATCCCCACCATAGCCTCTAAATAAATCATTTTTGAGCCATTAGAAACAGAAAATTATTTTATTATAATATCATATTTCACACTTTTCCTAAAGTGATCCTCACCTCTCTTAAAAAAGGGTACTTCCCCTTCTCTTAATTTCACACCTCCAAAGCCATTCGGCTCAGTAAAACTTGGTTCCAATATCCTCCCAAATTCCCTCACATCAACCTAGAGTTCTTACTTTGATAATAAATCTTTCCTATGGATCGCTTTTGGTCAACTCAAAAGGAAACACCCGAAGAAGAGGTAATAATTTCACCACCCTCTTTCAGGTTCTTTTCTTCTTCCACTTCCTCTTTCATTGTATTTTCCATATCAAAATAATAAATCCAGTACCTTATACATAATATGATTTTATTATAAATATGGTATAACCATATTCACTATTCTATCCATCTTAAAAATGAGAAAGTCCCCACACGCGCGTACGTATTGCTTACCGTCTCCACGTAGTGGTGTAGTATGTTATTCAAACACTTCATTATTTGGATGGGTATAATAATATCTATAATTGATTTAAATAATAAATATAACATGTTAATGATTCTGTATATATGATATACCATCCAATTAGAAATTATTTCTCCATCAATATAATGATATTGTCGCTCTAGCGTACCTATGGATTACCGTCTCCACGAACGCAATGAGATTCATTGACCGTAGTAATCATTCTAGAATAATTTTTATTTTATGATCAAAAATAATTTTTAAGAACATAATATAATTATTTATATAAATCAAATACAACCTATCCATAACAAATATGGCTTACATAACCAAACATATAAATGAAAATGAATCATTTAACACCTGAAACAATGATACTACTAAAATATTATTAACAAAGAAATATTAGAATATCATATATGATATCATATTTATGTATATGATTCCTGTAAAATTTAATAAAAATGATTTACCTATTATAAATTAGTTTAAACTACCCTCTTACAATTAAATGTAAAAGGTAATGGTTAATTCTACAGTCTCTTTACATATATGAGGTTGTTAATACGTAAATATCTACTGGGACCTCTTTATCATCCAAAACCATTTTTTATCAAAAATGCAATTAAAAACCTATTTAATATTTACTAGACTATGGGATAATGTTATCTATAACCTTATTTGACCATATATATTATGAAAGTAATCTTTCCGTTGTTTTCAAAACATTGTACATTATGACCTTTTCGACCGAATTAAGGTAAGAATGATTTTTTTAAATTATACGGTGGGTGCGGCTATTATCAGCCATTATAACATCATCGAAACATACCATACAATATTATAAGAATATTTTAAATATAAATGTTTTCTTTTATAAATATGTGTCTTTTAAATGATTTCAAAAAAGAAAGAGGTATTTATTTCAAATGGTTCTCATTTCATCTATGTCAAAATCATTGATTGATTTTAAACGTGTTTAAAGTTGATTTATATGATACAAATATTTCATATTGTATTGAAGGTTTTTTTATATTCTTGACTATGGATGTTTTATTTATATACCATTCATGGTTTATGGTTAATGTATTAACATTTCTTATGATAGTTTAAATACAAATGTTATGTTATGTTTAAACCTTTTCATATAAGGAATGAATTGGACTTAGTAAGTGATAGGATGTACCAAAATAGATCATCAATGCATCGTTAGGTCCCACGAGACAAACTAGTGTCTTGTCACAATCCTTGACGACAATTTATTTGTAGTCTTGGCCCAAGGCCTTGACTAGGTGTTTTTGATGTTTGGCATTATATATTCCATCATAATGAAATTGGCTATTGATATTACATGTGATAGTTCGACTAGTAGAATATTAATGTGAATATATAAATGGAATTATTTGATATATATTGGACATATTATGCATATTTTAATATTTAATAGGCATATTATTTAGTCTAATACATTGATTTAAAGGTTTATGCTTATTTATGAAATTTTCCACTATATTGTTATCCTTACTGAGCATCTGAGCTCACCCATTTCTATGTTTTATTTTTCCCAGGATGCGAGGAAATATATTATAAATGATATGATGGGATAGTATAAGGAATATTAATGTGGTCAATGGATACAATGTTTCTATTTTTTCATTTTATACAGTATTATAAAAATTATGAATTTATCTAGTACATATAAGGCTACTAAATAGATCGGTCATTCCGCATTTGATCTCTTGTGATCATGAAAATGTTATCTAATAATGTACCAAATCTGGGTAAATAGGGTTGGTGAGCTAAATTTGGTATCATAGGAGGTTTTGTACAAACCATGGAAGCTAGATTTAGAAAAAAAAAACGGATTTGAGAACATTACACTAAGATAGAAGTTGTGGATATTTATAGAAGAACTTCAAAAAAAATTATACTAAAGAGATTTTGTGAGTTTCTAATAAATACATCCCTTTCTGGATATGAACAGGTAGGGACGGCACTGGCATAGATGTTCTTAGTGGTAAAACCCAAAAAGCGGCTTTGATCTAGACTCAAGCGGGAATTGGTGCATGATAATGGGACTTCATGCACTCTTGGTTATGACACTCCAAGGGGATATGTATAGGATAATTCACATTTTCATTACAAACCATTATGAAGGATTCATGAGTATATACCTTCTCAGTGAAATTTTTTTATGATTACGGATTATATCAAAAAACTATTCAATTTAAGTTAAGTGTTTTACAATTTTAGAATTGTGTATTGTGATTCATAAAATAATCTAGTGTATGACATTTTTTATAAATGGTGCTTAGTGGAAGGAATGTAAACCATATCAATGCATGTAATTCATGTAGGAATTTCCCTCATACTAAAGATAATTATAGTGGCGCTAGTGATGCAACTACTGCTGATCCGCTTATCGCCATATCGGGACCACTCACTCAAGTTATGAATAATAACCTTACCCATATGGAGCACCCTGATCCACAATGCGGAGGATCAATTTTAGACTGTTTAATGAGGCAAAAACCACAAAAATTCAATGGTAGTACAAATCCATTAGTATTTGATCAATGGATAAGTTCCTTAGTGAAAATATTTTATGCATTGGGAGTAGCGAAAGGGGAAATGTTGTCATGTCAGTTTATGGCCTCATGGGAGATGCAGATCAATGGTGGTCATTAATACAAAGCACAAAGGAAGATTAATAAGTATAAAACATGGAATAGAGGGATTTTAACAAGATTTTGTTAGATATATACTTTCCTCATGCCCATCGAGAGGATATGGAAAGACAATTTCTGAGTCTGAGGCCAAAGGAGGATGAGAATTTCGCAATGTGTGAGGACAACATTACAAGGATGCCAAGGTATGTTGTAGATTATATATGTAACCCAAATAGTAATATTGATTGATTATATTATGGTTTAAAACAATTTTTTGTCAATAATTAGTCTCACAATTCTTCTCATCATACGAAGATATTGTCTAATTTTCTATAACGGCTGAAAAGGAATTCTCTAAGTCTTACGAAATTAAAGAAAAGCAAGTAAAAAAGAGATCTTCTTAACACTCTAGAAATAGAAATAATGGGAAGAAGGGAAATGTTGAATATCAATCCTATGGTAATAATGGGAAGAAACACTTCCATAATTTCTTGAAGGGAATGGGAGTCTGTTAAATTTGTGGTGAAAAAGGACACCAAGCACGTGGTGGGATGTAATTTAATGGATTACTCAAGTTTATCCATTTCATTATTTGATTCTTAATCTTCACATTGTTTCATATCTTCCTGGTTTTCTAAGAAAAATAGAAATTTTCTATTTGAAATAACAAGGGAGTTGTGAGTCAAAAAACCTAATTGAATTATCATCATAACAATATTTTGTGAATTAGTTCCCAATAGGGCATAAAAATTCTCTTTATCTGATGATCTCATCATCATTCCCATGTATGAATTTGATATAATCATCAGAATGGACTGGCATTCCGAACATTATGTGAATATTTTTTGTAAGATGAAAGATATTACAATTTTCGATGATGATAATGGGTATATTATCGTCATATCAGAAACATCACCACAAGATTCTAATCTAGATCCACCACTAGTAGCTCTATTAAATTAAATGATTGGGGACGAAGAGAATGAAATAACAATGGGTGTGGAAAATAATTTTTGAATAGAGGATGTACATTTTGTTCAATAATATGTTAATGGGTTTCCAGAGGAGTTACATGGACATCCTCTAGAATGATAAATTGAGTTTTCCATTGATTTAATTCACAGTTCATGGCCCATATCAAAGACACATTATAGAATACCCACTATAGAATTAGTTGAACTAAAGAAAAAACTAGGGGAATTCAGTAACAATGTCATTTTTCGCCTTAGTGTTTCTCCATGGGGTGCCCATATCCTTTATTGTTATGAAGAAGGATGGATATATGAGGTTGTGTATTGTCTACATGAAGATCAATGCTATAACAATAAAGAACAAGTATCCCCTACCTCACATTGATTATTTATTCGAACAACTTCTGGAGCTCCATATTTTTCAAAGATTGACCTTCGATTTGGATAGAATCAGTTGTGTGTAATGAAAGAAGACATTCTAAAAACAAAATTTTGAACTAGGTACGGGCATTATGAGTTTACAGTAATGATATTTGTATTTACTAATACTCCCTCTATCTTCATGTATCTCATTAATAGAGTTTTCATGGAATATATTGATGACTTTTCTGTGGTATTTATCTATGATATATTGGTATACCCAAAATGCTATGAAGATCATGAAAATCACTTGCACGCTTGTTGAGCCCTGAAAACGCGTTCCCAAAATTTTTCAAACGTCCCCATAGATGATCCCGGAGCGTATCTCATTCCGCAAACTTCGATTTGACTGGTCGTGGAGCCCAAACGGAGTTACGGATCAGAAGTTATGGCTGTTTGAAGTTGGACTGTTGGGGATGGCCATCCAGGACGGTTTCGGGGTGAAGTATAGATTTGTCCGTAAAAAAGGAGTTCCGCGCGGAAAAGCATGTGCGCGTGCGGAATATTACACGCCCATATTTTCATGCGCGGAATTTTAGACGCAGCGCTTTGCCCGAGCGCAATTTTGCGCGAACCGCCTTTGCCCGCGCGGAATTCTCCGCGCGGGGCCTGGCGCACGGAAAACACGTCGCGCGCGTGGAATTTTCCGCGCCCCGGAGTCCGGGTTCCGCCTATAAATACGAGGGCACCCCCCTTGGAGAAAGACCCCCCTGGAGGTCATCCGCCGCTCTGATGCGCGTAAGTCTGCAGTTTCCGCGCCGGTGCGGAATACTCCCCTCCGGCGCGCAAAACATTAGTTTTGCGCGGAAAAGTGCCAAGCTGCCCAGTTTTCCATGAAACTCATAATTTTTGCACGCAATAGTGCCGCTGAGCCCTATTTTTCGCACGCCAGTGCAGCACTGGTCCTATTACGCGTACCGCCGCATATTGCGCGCCCGCATCGGGTATTGCTTGCCCGGAGCCCCTATTGTGCGTGCCGCCGCATATTGCACGCCCGCCATGGCTGTTGCAAGCACCGCCGCCTATTGTGTGCCCGCCGCCGCATATTGCGTGCCTACCGCCGCATATTGCGCGCCCGTCGCCGCATATTGCGTGCCCGTCGCCGCATATTGCCCGCCAACCGCCGCATATTGCGCGCCCGCATCCGGTATTGCGCGCCCGCCACCACATATCGCGCGCCGCCACATATTGCGCACCTGCCGCCACATATTGCATGCCCGCCATTGCTTTTGCACGCACCACTGCATATTGCGCGCCTGCCCCCGGTATTGCTCCTGCCGCCCCCCTTTGCGCGCCTGCATCCGGTATTGCGCGCCCGCCTTACCTATTGCGCGCCGACCCGAAGTTTCTCACGCAGAAGCCTCAATAGCGCGCATGCCTGCCCTGTGCAATAGTGTTCAGGCCCACACCCGCTGGTCCATACCGCACCGTCACAGCCCCCCATGAAAAATGGAGAGTCGCACCGCGAACTTCTCGGGCCAGGACATCGGGGTTTTCCATTGCGCCCTTATGCGCAGCCACCTTTCCCCTAGGGAATACCATGATTTGAGATGCTCCTCTTCACGATGCGAAACGCCTTGAGTTGGCATATTCCTCTTGTTTCATTTCCTATGTTGTGAGTTGAGATTCTCATCATCAATTCCACCAAGTACCTTGAGTCGATCCATTCCTCAGGCAGCTCCATCAAACCCTATCCCCTGGCTCTCATGTCAGGATGAACCAGCATGGGCCGCCCTTGCGTAACACCCAACACCAGCCTTTCTAGGTGCCTTATGGCAGTAGTCCTATCTACATGACTATAAACTGTAGTAATCCCTATGTGCCAAACATAGGATGCATCTCGCTTCTAACGAGAGATGCCTTATGCTCCAAGCATGAGACGCCAGTTGTCCTATCTACATGACTATAAACTGTAGTAAATCATGAGCTCCAAACATAGGATGCCTCTTGTTCCAAATAAGAGATGCCTTGTGCGCCAAGAATAAGATGCCTAATTCCATGATTACAGTGGAGTAGTTTCAAGAGCATTGGAATCCATTCAAACATTCCATCACTCCACCTCACGCTTTGTGTGTCCTTCGTTCGGATCATCACTCACTTCCAAGTCTGAAGGGACCCCCTAACAGTATGGATGCTTGACCTTTGGTCCGCCTACTGTCCTGGGCCAATGCCCCGGAAGACTAATCACGTCTGGAGGGACCCCCTAATAGTATGGATGCTGGACCTATGGTATGCCTGCTGTCCTGGGCCAACATTCCGGAAGACTGATTGACGATATTTGAGTTAGGCCCCGTGTTGCAAACATGGTCAGTGGTCAGCCCTCATTTTTTGTCCTCATTTCTGGATAACGTGATATAGATGCTTCGTTTCCGCCACGGTCAACAGTTATCCTCCATCACCACGCCAATCTCACGACGTTCTGAATATTGGGCATGTGATTCACACTTTTCATCTCCATTTGTTGGGATATATTCCAATGCCCTTGGAATTATCCCACTTGTGCACTAGTGCATAGGTGATTACCTCAACCCACTAGTGAGTTGGGATTCCCTCATGGCCAGACATGAGGAAGACACCATGGGCCTCTCAATGCGTAAGCCCCATTCCGCTTCTCACAGACGCACCCTTTGCGACGTGATCGTCTGGTCCCTGCTGCCTCTTGCTTCCCACACCGAGCATGACTCATGTGGGCTTAGAGCGCGCATCGATCATGACATCCACCATGGGCCACCCCAGAGCATAAGCCCCATCCTAGCGAACTACGCGGAATTTGATTCCCTGCCACGGGGATACGTAGGAAGCCTCCATGAGGTTCAATCCCACCACCCAGTTGTTCCGACCTCTTCACATCGGTTCACTATCCACCATGGGCTGCCTCAGAGCGTAAGCCCCATACAACGTGGGCCACCTCATAGCTTAAGCCCCATCCCACCTTGGTCCGCCTTAGAGTGTAAGCCCCATGCCACCATGGGCCGCCTCAGAGCGTAAGCACCATACCACCATGGGTCGCCTCAGAGCGTAAGCCCCATACCACAATGAGCCGCCTCAGAGCATAATCCCCTTACCGCCGTTGTGGGCCGCCTCAGAGCACAGGCCCTATTCACCATTGTTTCTCCCTAGCGGCACCCGGGCAGCACCCTTGCGTAAGCCCAAATCCATCCCGAACTACGTGGACTTTGATTCCCTGCAACGAAGATACGTAGGAAGCCTCTTCGAGGATCAAGACCAACTACACCGTCTCCCTTGCGATGGTCCCATTTCATTCCCCCTCCATTTCATTCATCCATCCACCACCCATCCTGATTCTTACCCGGGCCGCCACATCCCGGTGAGATCATGCCATTCATCCACCATTTCCGCTCCCTGCGGCACCCGGGCAGCTATCTATGCGTAATCCCCAGCATGTCTCTGGGTCGTTGTCCTTTGTGTACACCCCGGACCATCACCCCTTTGAACTATGTGGGTTTTGATCCCTGTACTCTACACAGGGTATGTAGGAAACCTCCATGAGGATCAATCTCTTCCGATGGTAAACCCTGGTGTCTCCCATCTTAGGGTGCACTCTCCCTGATCCACCCTCAGTGGTGTTCAGATCAGCCACGGTGTGACATCTCCCCTACATTGGGGCGCACCACCTTGGATCCGTCCTCATTGGGCGTCCTGATCCATTCATCTCCCAGGTGTTCCCTCCTTGGGATATACCAATATGATCTGTCTCTATGGGACGTTCTGATCACTCTCAAACCGTCTCTACAAGATGTTAAACTCGTGGCCTACCTTGTGTTAAACATGAGATGCCTGAGGAAAACCTCAGAAGACACACCCTCGGCGTAACCATCTCCGCAAGATGTTAAACTCGCGGCCTACCTCATGTTAAACATGAGATGCCTGAGGAAAACCTCAGAAGACATTCCCTCGGCATAACCGTCTCCGCAAGACGTTAAACTCGTGGCCTACCTTGTGTTAAACATGAGATTCCTGAGGAAAACCTCAGAAGACACGCCCTCGGCATAACCGTCTCTGAAATACGTTAAACTCACGACCTACCTTGTGTTAAACATGAGATGACTGAGGAAAACCTTAGAAGACACGCCCTCGGCGTAACCGTCTCCTCAAGACGTTAAACTCGCGGCATTCCCCGTGATAAACATGGGAAGCTGAGGAAAACCTCAGATGGCGTATGATTCCCCGCATCTGACGTGGGATGCCTCAGGTTCTTGCACCTTTGAGATGCCCTCTTATGAGGAAGAATACAGGTTCCCCTATGTCCACGCACCCAGAGATGCCTTGACATGCCTGATGTTGCCGTCTACTCCGACTGAAGGTCACTACCATGTCAGGACCCCACGGAATGTCCAGGCAGAGGTAGTGTAATTAACCGGCATCCATGAAGATATGCCACCTGGAATTAGATTCATGAGCACGTCTTACATCTATGAGGGAGACCCGGACTAGGTGACGAGCTCCGGGGAGGAATCCACGGAAGGAAGAACTGACATCCCATCATCCCGTTTTCGATCAAGGAGCAGACGTCCCTGAACAAGGAATGGATGTCACCCGCCTTTGGAAAGCGGGAATGCAGGGCCACAAGCAGCGCGTCCTCCCCGCAGACGGATGCGTGTGCCCCGGCGAAAGTTTCGGAAACAACGCTATTGTAAAAACCCTTATAATAAATGAATTATATTTTATGTTTAGTAAGTGTGAGTTATAGATTCTAGAGATTTATTTTCATGGAAATATTTTCTCTATGGATGGAATCACTGTTGATCCTTCAAAGACCAAGTCAATCCAAAAATATCCAACATTGATGCGTATAACTGAGGTACATCATTTTATTGGTTCAAAATGATATTATTGACATTTGGTCTAGAATATTTCCTTGTTGGGTAACCCATTTACCAAGCTCACACGTAATGTGGTTAAATTTGTTTGGAAAAAAGAGCTTCAAGAATATTTGGTATAACTGAAGAGAATATTATTCTATGTTCCTATATTGTCTCTACCTTTAAGGAATGATGAGTTTGATATTAATAGTGATGCTTTAATGAAAGGAATTGGTTTTTTCCTCTTTAAAATTGATAGAGTTATTGACTATGCATCTCAAAAACTAAAAATTCATGAGAAAACCTATCCCACTAATGATAGTGAGTTAGAAGTTGTAATCATTGATCTAAAAATATAGAGACACTATCTCTATTGTGAAAAATGTGAGATTCATACTGATCACAAGAGTTTTATGTATATACTTTCTCATGGAAAGAACATAACCTGAGAAAATGACGATGGATTGAACTACTCAGAGGTTAGGATTTCACTATGCACTACCACCTGGGAAAGGAAAATAAAGTGTAAGAAGATTTGAGTGGAAATGATCATGGTGTTTTGAACAAGATGGGAGTTGAAAGGGATCGTATATTCATGGATCTAGTATATATGGATATGGGAACAACCATGGAAGGTGAATCATAAATAATTTTTCAAATGGTTTCTAAACCATCTTTATAAGAAATGACAGAGTTCTCTGACTGATGATAAGGATTTTTCAAAAGAAGTGTAATTCTATGAATGATGGGATATTGAGTGATAACTTATATGAAGATGGATTTTGTAAATTTGTGAAGAGACATTGTGTTCCTAAAATACCTGATCTAAAATGTGAATTTTTGGATGGTTCTCATAGCTTTAATTTCTCTAAACACCATAGGAGCACCAAGATGTATAGAAAGTTGAATGAACTTTTTGGTGGGACAACATAAAAAGTGATATTGTTGATTATGTGTCAAGATGTATGGTATGTAAACAAGTGAAAGCTAGAAGGTAACATCCTGGAGGAGTCGTGCAACCTCCCCCCATACATGAGTGGAAATGGGATAATATTATGATGGAATTTGTCATGGGGATACCAAGTAATCATGGAAGGAATGATTCAATGTGGTTCATTGTTGATCATCTTACCAAGTCAGCACATTTCATTGCTATAAGAGAAGATTTATCACTTGAAAATTAGGAAAGACCATATATTAATGAATTTTAAGACTCCATGGTGTACCCCTATCGATAGTTTCTGAGGGTGATCCCTATTTTACATCATGATTCTGGAAAACTCTTCAGAAGGCCCTAGATACTGAACTTCATTTGACTAATTCCTTCCAACATAAATATGGTGGACAAGCAGAATGGACTATTCAATCCTTAGAAGACATGTTGTGGTCTTTCTCACATGACATTCTAGGTATTTGGGATTATTATTAACCTCTGGTATAATTTATTTATAAAAATAGCTGCCATTAAAGTATTCAAATAGAACCATATGAAGCGTTATATGGAAAAAGATATCGAACCAAAACTTATTGGGATGATGTTGGTGAATGAAAACTCATTGGACCAGAACATGTGTTAGGAAATAATGGAAAATGTGAAGGTTATCCAAACCCGCATCAAGGAATCCCATTGTAGGAAAAAGATCTATGCCACTACTACAATAAATGGGAAAGGGAACCGCCAACTTATATCAGTGCTAAGCAAAAACCGCTGATAAAGAAACCCTTTATCAGCGCTAAAATTTTAGTGCTGATAAAGGGGTTCTTTATCAGCACTTTTCTAGCACTGATAGAGGGATGCTTTATCAGTGATTGAAAAGTTCTGATACAGAACACCTATATTAGTGGTAAAGTTTTAGCACTGATAAAGAATCCCATTATCACTGCAAAAATTTTAGCACTGATATAGGGTAACCATTAGCAGTGCTAAAAAAGCGCTGATAAACGGACCCTTTATCAGCGCTAGAAAAGCACTGATAACAAATCCCTTTATCAGCGCTAAAATGTTAGCACTGATACAGGAAGGATATATTAGTGTTATGTTAGCACTAATAAAACCGTTGTCCATTTTTTTATAAATTCGGTCAAACAGTGCCCTCCTTTTATCACGACCTAAAGCTCTCGCATTATTGGAAACCTACGACTCCCCTCCGCTACCCACTGAGCTTCACGTTGTCGGACCTACGCTTCCCTCTATCTTCGTGTTGCTGGTCCTCCGCTGCCCACTAAGCTTCACGTTTCTAGACCTCTGCAGCCCTAGAGCATCACGTTGTCGGTCCTCCGCCGCCCGCAGAGCATCGCGTGCCGGACCTCTGCCGCCCTCGATCTTCGCCTTGCCAGACCTCCACCACCCTCTATATTCACATTTTCATACCAGGCATGAAATTTTTTTTGTCCCCTATTACACATACACTTCTAGAATTATGAGGACCTATGTTTAAGGATTATTACATCATGAAGTTGAGTTTGTGAAATTTTTGAGTGAAGGTTTAACAACCTTGGTTTTCTGCCATATGAGTGGATATTTTCATATCAAACAGAGATCAAATGCAATTATCGGTTCATTGATCCATAAAGAGAATATGATGGAGGAGTGAAGAGAACCTGTAGAGTTCTAACAGACTCTAAGGAATAAATTTATTGATGAATTAGGGTGTTTTGGATTCTTAAACCCATGTTTATGAAATTTGAAAATAATTTTCATTTATCTGAAGATCATGTGCACGATTTCTTGGGTCAGGCCACATAGTTAGTAACAACCATGGGCCAACCTAACACCCTTACATGGATTTTAGATGAGGTGCATAGTTTGATTAATCATACACCAACCATGCAAACCCCCAATTTCGAAGGGCGCATGGTTTTCTGATGGTGTTTGTACGGTCTGAAAAATATATGAATCCCCTTGTAGTGGCTTATCATAGGATGAATGGTTTATTTGGCCCAATGAGATGATTTTCCCTAACAATGACCCAACCGTGAACACCCCCCTCAAAACCACAAAAATTTCTCAAAATTCACTCAAAACATCATTAGATAATCCCCAAATACAAGGAGACCAAAACAAGGTTCTAGATATACCTAAAATAAGATAATGATATGTTTAAGGCTTGTTTTCCAAATCATTTTTTGATTTTGGGATTTTACTATTGATGATTGTGATGAAAACTTTTCTTTATTTTTGGTTGTTGGTACATGGGAGTCCTTAGATTTGTGAGTAATCAAATGGGTTCTACTCTAGTTATCCTTAAGGTGATCACTTGTGTCTATTTTTGATGTACCCAAGAGGCCTCGTTTATATTGATTGTGTGGTCACATAACCAAGCGGTGTTCCGTGAGTGAGTCAATTTATATTAGAACCTATTGGTTAGATAGCATCCTGTGTTTCTCCAATTAAAACTAGTTTCTTTCGCATAATTATTTTTAATGGATGATTTTGTGATTATGAGTTACTCCTGTTTATTACAATTATAATTTACTTTTTTTACAGTTTAGTTTTTATCTAACCTTGATTATTTATTTATTCTTTTATCATTAATTAATTATTCTAGGATTTTCTATTAGTATAGTTTTTCACTGTAAATCAAATTGTGGAATATTTGGGGAGTGTTTGACATGGGTTGATTTTCATTAAATAGTATTTCTTAATATGTGTGTTGTTCCTTTTATAAAATTATATTAAGATATGAAAATAAAATTCCTTGTGGATTTTTTCATTTATAAAAAATAAAATATATATTTTAAAAAATGGTTAACCCCAATGTTTTGTTTTTATAATTGATTGGATGCGATTTTTTAATAGATGGTGTGAATCCGTGAGTGAGAGAAAAACTTGTTTTCATTGATGGAAGTGTTGAGGTAGTTCAATGAGTGAGTTGTGCCAATGATATATAATTTTTCTATCTCTTGATATCCCATTATATTAAACAGGAATCAATCCTTATTTATTTCTTCATCATGGTGTGGTAAGTGATCGTCATCATAAAGAGGGAGCCCTCTTGGTTCAAGGATAAATTCATTTCAATGATTTATATCATACAATAGGGACATGAACCATGTTTTTTTAACTTCATTCAATGAGAACATTGGGCACACATTTTAATATATTGTGATTTGGATTATGTTAATGTATTTTAAGGTTGAATATATTTTACCAAAATGTCACATGGTTTCATATCATTGAACAAGAAAATATAGTGAGGGTGGGGTGAATTTTCAATCCATAGAGTCCCTACACCATGTGAAATATGGGTAGAGGACGAAAAAGTTTTAAGTTCATGATTCATGGACCAAAGAGGGTGTGCCCCAGAATTTTTGGCATGTCATTAAATAATAACAACCTGATGTGAAAGGGTCTTGTGGCGGCTCAACACCACATGATAAAATATATAACTAGGATGTTGGATTTTTAGTTAAAATCCATGTATCTCAGACTAATGTGATGGTTTATTCATGTAAAATTTATCTTTCAAAACCTAGTATTGGTGGAAATATTTATATGCACATCATCAATGGTAATAAATGAGTTTACACTATCAGAGTGAATTATATGAAAAAATTAAGGTCCTCCCCACTTGGATTACAGTTTCTCAAGATTCCTCCTCGGTATCATTGATTCCCTTCGATCCAACAGCATGTCACTGTAAAGTAATGAATGAAGGATAACCTTTTTCATTAAGGACAACACCACTCAAATCTGATACATTCTTTGGTCATCCAATACTTGAACCCTATTTTCTTTTAGGGGTTCCCCCCTTCTTTCCTTCATGCTATCTAAGTGACTTTTTCTAGCAGTGCACTAGTATGGAATGATGCACAGACCACCAAGCTTTTTATTCTTTCCACCCCTACCTCTATCTTTGTCCTTCTCCATCACTGAGGTTACTGACTGCTTCTCTATAGTGGCCAGGCACCTTCCTGGTAGTGTTTGTTCTGTCCCCCTTGGCTCTGAGCCTGTCATCCAGCTCCAAATCCTTATTGATCCAGAGAAAACTCCCTTAACATACCCCAAGTTTCATTACCCATCCTTCCCATTCCCCTTTGGATACTCATTTACCACTCATATGAAGCTTACTAACCACAAGGTATTATCAACATGTTCAAAATCGAGGGACCTCAATGAGAGATCATCCCCCCACATCAATAAGGCTACTAGCTCTAGATCCAATTCCAGAGCCATGTCCTACCCATCATTATTATCTTCATATGTAATTCTCATGGTCTTATTGCCCATGTTAAATTGGACTTCCTCACCATATAAATCAAAAAGAATGATTTCAATGTTGTTGTTTTCAAATAACACAAAAACCCCTATAATAATCATAGAATTATCCTGGAATATTATGTTACCTGGATTTCTACACTCTGACCCATCCAACAGACACAAATGGGTATTTTTGCACAATAAATATGTTGATGAGACTTTTCAATATTGAAATCAATTCATCACTACCATGGTGTCCAACAGTGAAACCTCCTTCCTTGGGTATATTGGATTATTAAAACCAATTTGAGATTTTTGTGTGGCTATATACTTATTATATTTTCCGATTATTTTTTACATGCAACAACTTGAGTCAAGTAACCTGATTGAAATCCATATTAGTGCATTGGTTCTGATGTGGATATGTGTTTTTATGTGTTTGTGACATGTGTATGTGTGGATATATGGGTATTTAGGCATGATGATATTGAATGTTGGGAAGAGACCGAGGAGTGGTAGATGTATCATTCTTGATTATTATAGTGTTTGTTATGGGGTGATTTGAGGGAACTATAATGAATCTTAAGTAATTATAATTAATGAAGATGAATAAATACAAATGGTTACGCTCTATTAATCTCTATTTTTATAAGGAAGTGGTTCTCTTCTACTGTATTTGGAAGTCTTGTTTTGTGTACTTGAACCATAAATACTAATATTTGAGATTTAAATAGGATGAAGATGAATAATGATTAGATGGATGCTAATCATTTGACAATAGAGTACAATAACAGAGTGAAAGAGTTCATCAAATTTGGAAAGGATCACACAAATTATCCTTCTAAAATCTTTTTCTTGTGTTTACGTTGTTGTTATTATAGACTACGTACTCTAGAGGAGTTGTAAGAACATTTGATATGTCACAGAATAGATCTATGTTATAAATGATGGAATAAACATTGAAAAAAGTGAATGTAGCTACTGGCTGGGATGAAACTGCATTTTATGGATCATCAGATATAAATACAAATATGGATAATGAATAAGACTGTATGGAGGATGTGATTACAGATGTCAATGATGATGACCATCGTATTGAGGAAATGACAAAGACAATTGAAGATGAACTCTGTGATTGCCCAAAATTGATTGAGATGTTAAAGAGTTGTGCAAAGATACATTTATATGCTAGATGCACCAAGTATACAACATTGTCAGTTTTACTAAAGTTGTATAAATTGAAAGCAGGCAACAGATGGAGGGATGTCATTTTTACAGAACTACTTGCTCTCTTGAATGACATGCTCCCTAAAGATAATCAGCTCCCAAGCCGAACATATGAAGCTAAACGAATTCTACGCTTGATGGGTATGATTTCTAAAAGAATAAATGCCTGCCCAAAAGACTGTATATTGTTTCACAAGGTGAAAAAAACACTTAAACAATGCCCAATTTGTGGTACTTCTCGATACAAGAAAGATGAATCTAATCCTACAAAAGTTATATGGTACTTTCAAAAAATTCCAAGGTTTAGGCATTTATATAAAAGAGAAGAAACTGCAAGACAATTTTCGTGGAATGCAGATAAAAGAAATAAAGATGGGAAATTATGTCATTCGGCCTACTCTCCTCAATGGAAGAAAATTGATCAGCAGTACTATGAATTTAGAAAGGAGCCGAGAAACCATCGTCTTGAGTAATCTACTGATGGAGTAAATCCTTTTGGTTTTCAAACTAGAACTCATAGTACACGGCCTGTTATGTTTGTAAATTATAACCTTCCACCCTGGTTATGCATGAAGAAGAAATTCATCATGTTATCTATGCATATATTAAGACCAAAACAACTAGGTAACAATATTGATGTTTATTTGGCTTCATTGATTGAGTATTTGAAGTTATTGTGTGTAACGCCCCGACCCCAGCTACCTAGAGTCGGTGCATTATTACATAACATTGGCATGATCACAAGAAAGATCAAATCCCGAAAGACCGATTGGTTTAGTAGCCTTGGAAACACTAGATATAATCATAAAGTTTTACATTACATTTCAAAGTGAAAAACTACTACAACAACAAAGTCTTCATATCCACACTATTAACCCCTCATAATATCCCTGCAAGTCATTCATAATTTACTTCTTCACTACCTGGGAAAAATAAAACATAGAAAAGGGGTGAGCTCAAATGCCCAGTAAGGATAACAATTTAGCGGAACATTCAAAATAATCATAAACATTTAAGGAAATGAATTACTAAAACAAAAGCCTTTTAAAATTGAACTTCAACATAGTATGGCAAAAGTAAAATTAAATAATGCCATTTACTTATTCACATGGATATTCTACTAATCGAATAATCACATGCAATATCAATAACCACTTTCATAATGTTGGAATGCATAATGCCAGACTATCATAACCACATAGCCAAGGCCTCGTGCCAAGACTACAAATAAGATTTTTTCAAGGCCTTGTTCCAAGACACTAGTTTGTCTCATGAGACCTACCGATGCATCGAGGAGCTATAGCGGGCTCCACCCGTCACTTATTAAGTCCAATGCATTCCCATATGAAAAGGTTTAAACATAACATAAACATTCGTATTAAAACTAGCATACGAAATGTCAATAATTTCACCATAAACTATGAATGGTATAAAAATAGCACATCCACAGTCAAACATATCACAAAACCTTCAATACAATATAGAAGTTTTGTATCATAATAAATCAACTTCAAATAATCTTAAAATCCATCAAAGGATGTTGACATAGATGAAATCAAAATTCTTTTTAAAGAAGTATCTCCTTTTATTTTGAAATCATTTAAGGTCCATATAAAATAAAACATTTTCTTTGAAAATATTCTTATAGGCTTGTATGGAAAGCTTCGACGATTTTATAACGGCGGAAAATAACCGCACCCGCCGTATAAGTTAAAAAAAACATTCTTACCTCAATTCTGTCGAAAAGGTTAAAAAGGACCTTGTTTTGAATACGACCGAAAGATTCCTTTATAAACCACTTATAAAAGTCAAAAAGGGTATAAATGACTTTAACTCATATTCTAGTAAATAGTAAAAATGTTTTGAAATGCATTTTTAAGAAACATGGATGTGGATGATAAAGAGATCCCAGTAGATTATTACGTATAAACAACCTTGGATAATGAAGAGGTTGTAAAGTAAACCCTTACCTTGTACTTTTCCTTGGTTGGGGTAGGTTAACCTCCTGTATAATAGTGAAATAATTGTTACTAAATTATACAAGAATCATATACATTAATATGATATCATATATGATCTTTTAATATTGATTTGATAATAATATCTTAGTATTATCGTCGTTTCGGGTGTTAACTTACTCATTTTCTTTATATGTTTTGTTACATAAGTCATGTTTGTTGTATCTTATTCATATCCAGAATGATATCAAGTCCTTAAACATCATTTTTAAATCATTAAATGATAATTATACTTGAATGGATACGATGGAGAATGAATCTCATCGTGTTCGTGGAGACGGTAGTCCGTACGTACGCACGAACGCTATTTCCATTTAATTTTTATTTTAAAAGAATCGAATCCAAATGATACATAGGTATATTACTATTCCAGTATAATATAATATTTTATATATGTTACTTAATTTCATTAACACCATCCTTTATACGTTCCATGTGTGGTATGAACGAGTCATATCATTTTAAGGGGGCGGTAGTCCGCACTTCCTCAAATGAAATTATCGTATGTATATACAACATGAAACGAATAATGGTATGAAATAAAATGGAATTACAGAAGCTTATATATAAAATATATATCATTAATATCATATTTAATTACAGTTCCATCATAATGGCCACCATGAGAGGCGGTAAGATGTATTTGAACAATCATCGTTTCGTGAGGCGTTAGTTTGCCATCCACAGAAACATTATGTTCATCATCCATTAGATGGAGTTGTGTGTATGTGTAGTTTGAATCCTTCTTATAACAACATCCTAGTATATTGAGGATACTGTTGTTGTTACAAAAGAAAGGAAATAAAAAGATTTTGGGGGTTGAAGAAGCAAAATAAATGAAAATAATTTAAGAGAAATCGTTACCTTTAATTTAGGTAACTCACTTTGGTTGGAACCAAAGGACTTCTTGAAAAGCTTTCTGCCTAAGGGGAAGCTTAAAGGAGGAGGAGAGGGATGTGGGGAGCTTAGTTGGGCAGAGTTTGGACGAGCCAAGTGGCTTGAGAGGTGTGAGGAAATGAGAAGGAGGAGTGCCCTTTTTATAAGAGGGGTGAGGGGCACCATTGGAAAAGCTAGAAATATTAATTTATAATAAATTCATATTCGGTTTCCAATGGATCCAAAGTTGACTATTCAAATTTTGAGGTGGGGATGGGTCGAAAACAACTCATCCAATAGAATTTAGACAGGTTTGGGTACTTATATTAACCTTATCTTTAAGTATTAACTCTAAGTTAATTAGTTTCACTTTTACAATGTCTCTTTGTATTTTTATATAATATGGTTAATAAACTTACTATATACATCCAAGCGACCCCCAAGTGGTCCATTAATGATTAACCTATCATAATATAAGTTTCTTGGCCGAACCTTAGATTTTTAGGAATTTAATATCAATTAATAATATAATATTTGTTTTAAGAACTCTTTTATGTCAATTTTGACACTATTCAATAGTTGATTTTTGTGAAACTCATAACAGATTGATTACTTCGAAAAAAGTCAATTAAATCAATTCTAATATATCATATTATCCTAGAAAATTAGTTTAATTCATTAAAAGTTTCATATTATATTTATTTGGGTATTCATAATATCAATTATTTTAATTTTTCACTATTATAGTAATTACTGCATCATCATTGTGTCATAAATAAAATAAATTATTTAATGTCTAAAAATTATAAATAAAATATCATTATGTATGAAATCTTTTTATCTTTCTAATTAATATTTATAATCGAACATCCAACATGTATAACCCTATGTAAAAATTGTTCTTCTAAAAGATGTAAGCTTATGCCATTTTTATTTTTATTTTAACTTTATTAATATAATGTGTCCCTACCACATACAAGTGGCTCCAAGGGGTCCCCAAATTGACCCAAGGATTCCCATGGTCGGGTATGTGTCCACCAATAAGGTTAGGACACGTTTTAGGGTAATTTTGTATTATTATAATATTATTTTTTAACCCTTATTTACCGGATTTACCCTTTAACCATGGTAAATAAAATATTTACCACAGTAACTATTCAAAATGTCTAAAAATAAAAGTTACCTATTTACACAATTTGAACATCCTGATTCCAAATATGGAATCCATTTTCCTAAATTCAAAACACAGAAGTGGCAGAAATTAATTTAAAATTAATTCCCGCTGTCAAAACAAAAAGCGTGTTTTTAAGAGATAATAACTATCAAAAGATTGACACTTGTTTATGTTCGGTTTAATTGTAAAATTATGTCCAATGACCAACATTATATTAAATGGTAAAAATATATTCTAAATATACTTTAAAACCACTCAAATTCACAATTTATCACTATTAATTATTTTGATTAAAAAAGTTGTTTTTAATTAAAATTTAGTAATTTTCACTATTCATCAAAATATAAAAGTTATCCGAAAAGTACCAAAATTTCACCCTAGGCTAATTTCAATATTCCGAATCCAAAAATGAAGTCCATTTTGAAGTATAAAATATATATGATTTCAAAAAGTAGGTATTACTATTCACAACAGCTAGTTTAATTAGTTGTGGTGTGTGTTAGAACTCGAGGTTGCGTACAACACACGCTATCGCATTATTCGAAGGGAAACGTACCGTGGAAGCTTGGGGTGTTACATTCTCCCCTCCTTCAAATAATTGCATCCTCGCAATTTCTAGGGTATTACTGCATAAAAAGACTCGGGTGGTTCTTCATCATAAGTTCCTCGGGTTCCCACGTTGCCTCTTCCATCTTATGATTTCTCCACAAAACTTTTACCAGACGCGTCGTCCGGTTTCTCAGCACTTGTTCTCTCGTATCAAGAATCTTGACGGGCTCTTCGCAATAAGACAGATCGGGGTCCAGTTCTAATTCCTCATAGGTGAGTACATGCGTCGGATCAGGCATGTATTTCCTCAATAGAGATACGTGGAACACATCGTGAACTTTGGAGAGACTTGGCGGCATTGCCAATCGATAAGCTACAACCCCAATTCGTTCTAGAATTTCGAAAGGTCCGATGTACCTGGGACTCAATTTACCTTTCTTACCAAAACGTATGACTCCCTTCCACGGAGATACCTTCAGAAAAACATGATCACCGACTTGAAATTACAAATCCTTCCTTCGATTATCGGCATAGCTCTTCTGCCTACTTTGAGCTTCTTTGATGTGATTTTGGATTACTTTCACCTTTTCCACCGTTTCCTCCACCAGTTCTGGGCCTACAAGTTTTCTTTCACCAACGTCATCCCAACAGGTTGGTGTACGACATCTCTTTCCGTATAACGCTTCATATGGTGCCATCTGAATACTCGAATGGAAGCTATTGTTATAGTAAAATTCTACCAAAGGTAAATATTGATCCCACATACCCTGAAAGTCAAGTGAGCAAGATCTCAACATGTCTTCTAAGGTTTGAATAGTCCGTTCTGATTGTCCGTCTGTCTGAGGGTGGTAAGCAGTGCTCAAATGAAGTTCAGTATCCAGGGATTTCTGAAGACTTTTCCAGAATCTTGAAGTAAACGGGGATCACGATCAGAAATAATCGATAGGGGTACTCTATGAAGTCTCACAACTTCATTAATATATAGTCTTGCTAGACGTTCCAGGGGTAGATCTTCTCTTATAGAAAGAAAATGTGTTGTCTTGGTAAGAAGATCAACAATAACCCATATTGCATCGTTCCTTCTAGGAGTCTTTGGTAGCCCCATGACAAAGTCCATCGTAACATTGTCCCATTTCCACTCCGGTATGGGAAGAGGTTGCATGACTCCTCCAGGCTGTTACCTTCCAGCTTTCACTTGTTGACAAACCATACATCTTGACACAAAATCAGCAATCTCCCTCTTCATGTTGTCCCACCAAAAATGTTCCTTCAAATCTCTATACATTTTGGTGCTCCCAGGGTGTATAGAGAAATTGGAACTATGAGCATCATCCAGCAATTCCCTTTTTAGATCAGGTATATTGGGAACACAAAGTCTCTTCCCGAATTTCAAAATTCCATCTTCATACACAAAGTCTCTCAATCTCCCATCATTCACAGCTTTAATCTTCTTTTGGAATTCTTCATCATTGGTCTGAGAACTCTTAATCCTTTCTATTAAAGATGGTTTGGCAACCATTTGAAAAATCATTGATTTTTCACCTTCCCTGGTTATACCCATGTCCATCCTTACTAGATCCACGAAAATTGGATCCCTTTCCATTCTCATCATGTTCAAAACTCCATGGTCTTTTCTACTCAAAGCATCTGCCACCTTGTTTGCTTTCCCCGGGTGGTAGTGTATCGTGAAATCATAATCCTTGAGTAATTCAAGCCATCTCCTTTGCCTCATGTTGAGTTCTTTTTGTGAGAAAATATACTTCAAACTCTTGTGATCAGTATAAATCTCACATTTTTCACCATAGAGGTAGTGCCTCCATATCTTCAAAGCAAAGATCACAGCTGCTAACTCAAGATCATGAGTAGGATAGTTTTGTTCATGAATTTTCAACTGTCGTGATGCATAGGCAATAACTCTATCATTCTGCATAAGGACACAGCCAAGTCCTTTCTTCGATGCATCACTATAAATAACGAACCCATCATTCCCCGATGGTAGAGTCAATATAGGAGCATTGACTAATCTTCTCTTCAGTTCTTCGAAACATTCTTCACACTCTTTTGTCCAAACAAATTTAACCCCTTTACGTGTGAGCTTCGTTAATGGGTTAGCCAATCGGGCAAAATTCTGGACGAAACGTCGATAATAACCTGCCAGACCAATAAAACTGCGTACCTCAGTTATACTCGTAGGTGCTGGCCATTCTTGGATTGCCTTGGTCTTAGAAGGATCAACAGAGATTCCATCTTTTGAGACAATATGGCCAAGAAAAGAAATCTCCTGAAGCCATAATTCACACTTGCTAAACTTCCCATATAATTCATGCCTCCTCAGAGTCTTCAAGATAATGCGCAAGTGATTTTCATGATCTTCGTAGGTTTTGGAGTATACCAAGATATCATCAATAAATACCACCACAAATTCATCGAGATACTCCTTGAAAACTCTATTCATTAGATCCATGAATACAGAGGGTGCATTAGTCAATCCAAACGGCATTACAGTAAACTCGTAATGCCCGTACCTGGTTCGAAATGCTGTTTTCGGAATGTCTTCCTTCTTCACACACAACTGATGGTATCCAGATCGAAGGTCAATCTTTGAAAAGTATTGAGCTCCATGCAGTTGGTCAAATAAATCATCAATACGAGGTAGGGGATACTTGTTCTTTATCGTTATAGCATTGATCTCCCTGTAGTCGATACATAACCTCATAGATCCATCTTTCTTTTTAACAAAAAGAACAGGGGCTCCCCATGGAGAAACACTATGGCGAATAAATCCCTTATTACTCAATTCCTCTAGTTGTTTCTTTAGTTCGACTAACTCTACAGTGGCCATTCTATAAGGGGTCTTCGATATAGGCCTTGATCCAGGAATCAAATCAATAGAAAACTCAACTTCTCGTTCTGGAGGATGTCCAGGTAAATCTTCCGGAAATACATCTACAAATTCTTTCACAACAGGTACATCCTCTATTTGAACATTCCTTTCCTCACCGACAGTTATTTCATTCTCTTCCTCCCCAATAATTGAATTAAGTTGAGCTACTGGGGGTGGATCTAAATAAGAATTAGGTGGTGACGATTCTGCTCTAAAAATAAGGTGCTCCTTATCATTATCATCAAGAATCGTAACCTCTTTCTTCTTACAATAAATCTTCGCATCATAGTCCGAAATCCAATCCATACCGAGGATTATATCAAACTCAATCATAGGTATGACGATGAGATCAGCAGATAAAGAAAATTTATGTGCTCTAATGGGGACTGATTCACAAAACTTTGTTGCAATGATACTTCCCTTAGGAGTTTTAACTGACAACTCCCTTATTAAATCAAATTGGAAATATCTAATTTTCTTAGCAAACTGGGAAGATATGAAACAATGTGATGATCCAGAATCAAATAATGCATTTGCTAAACTTGAAGAAACCATTAAATTACCTGCCACCATGTCTTTCGGAGCTTCTACCTCAGCAGTAGTGATAGCATAAGCCTGGCCTTGATCCCTTGGCCTTTTCTGAGGTAAGTTCTCCTGACGCTTAGGACATGAATTTTCATAATGCCCCATCTCCCTGCAATTGTAGCACTAAACGTTGGTAGCTTCCTTCTTCCCCTTGCAATCATGAGCTTGGTGGCCTTTTTCACCACACTTGTAACAGACTCCCATTCCCTTTAAGCAAGTACCAGGATGTTTCTTCCCGCATTTACCACAAGATTGATATTCAAACTTTCCCTTCTTCCCCTTATTTCCATTCCCAGATTGATCAGCAGGTCTCTTCTTCTCTTGCTTTGCTTTAAAGTCATAAGACTTAGAGAATTCCTTTTCGGTCTTGATAGCACATGAGACAATGTCTTCGTACGATGAAAAGGATTGTGAGACTAATGCTCGACGGAGAAATGGTTTTAACCCATCAAAGAAACGATCAATCTTACTTCTTGGGTTGCGAATATAATCACCAGCGTACCTCGCTAACCTTGTAAAGTTAGCCTCATACTTTGTGACATTCTCATCCTCCTTTTGTCTCAGACTGAGAAATTGCCTTTCCATATCTGCTCGATGGTCGCGAGGGAAGTATTTTTCTAAAAACAGATCTTTGAACTCCCTCCACTCCATATTTGATACTTCATCATCTTCCTTCATATTTTGAATCAATGACCACCATTGATCAGCATCTCCAGTGAGGTGGTAAACTGCCATGATAACTTTTTCCCTTTCACTGCTCCCCAAAGCCTGAAATATTTTCTCTAGGGAATTTATCCATTGCTCAGATACTAAGGGATTTGTACTCCCATTGAACGTTGGTGGTTGTTGCCTCATGAATCGATCTAACATTGATCCTCCACGCTGCGGATCAGGGTGCTCCATACGGGTAAGGTTATTATTCATAACCTGAGTAAGTTGTCCCAGTATGGTGATTAGCTGATCGGCACCAGTTGCATCACCAGCCCCACTATAATTATCTTGAGCAGGAGGGCAATCCCTACATGGAGTGCGTGCATTGATACGGTTTCCATTTCTTCCACTAGGCGCCATTTCTAAACAATGGCATAAACTATATCAGTTTATGAATCAAAATACATAATCCCATACTTATAAAACACTTAACATAAATTGAACTATTTATGGATATAATCCATAATCATAAGAATGTTTTCTTTGAGGAAGTATATACTCATAAACCCTTCATAATGGTTTGTAAAGAAAATGAGAATTATCCTAAGCATATCCCCCGGGAGTGTCGTAACCAAGAGTGCAGCAAGGCCCGTTGTCGTGCACCAGTTCCCGTTCGAGTCTAGCTCAAAGCGGTGTTTTCGGGTTTTACCCCTAGGTACATCTGTGCCAGAGCCGCCTCTACCTGCTCGTATCCAGACAGGGATGTATTGCTCGGAAAACTCACAAAATCTCTACAATACCAAAATTCTAGGAAGTTCTTCTATACTAATCCTCAAAGTTCATCTTAGGTCTACGTGCTCTAATCAGAGTTTATCTAAATCTAGCTTCCAAGGTTTGTACTAAACTTCCTCTGATACCAACTGTAACGCCCCGACCCCAGCTACCTAGAGTCGGTGCATTATTACATAACATTGGCATGATCACAAGAAAGATCAAATCCCGAAAGACCGATTGGTTTAGTAGCCTTGGAAACACTAGATATAATCATAAAGTTTTACATTACATTTCAAAGTGAAAAACTACTACAACAACAAAGTCTTCATATCCACACTATTAACCCCTCATAATATCCCTGCAAGTCATTCATAATTTACTTCTTCACTACCTGGGAAAAATAAAACATAGAAAAGGGGTGAGCTCAAATGCCCAGTAAGGATAACAATATAGCGGAAAATTCAAAATAATCATAAACATTTAAGGCAATGAATTACTAAAACAAAAGCCTTTTAAAATTGAACTTCAACATAGTATGGCAAAAGTAAAATGAAATAATGCCATTTACTTATTCACATGGATATTCTACTAATCGAATAATCACATGCAATATCAATAACCACTTTCATAATGTTGGAATGCATAATGCCAGACTATCATAACCACATAGTCAAGGCCTCGTGCCAAGACTACAAATAAGATTTTGTCAAGGCCTTGTGCCAAGACACTAGTTTGTCTCATGAGACCTACCGATGCATCGAGGAGCTATAGCGGGCTCCACCCGTCACTTATTAAGTCCAATGCATTCCCATATGAAAAGGTTTAAACATAACATAAACATTCGTATTAAAACTAGCATACGAAATGTCAATAATTTCACCATAAACTATGAATGGTATAAAAATAGCACATCCACAGTCAAACATATCACAAAACCTTCAATACAATATAGAAGTTTTGTATCATAATAAATCAACTTCAAATAATCTTAAAATCCATCAAAGGATGTTGACATCGATGAAATCAAAATTCTTTTTAAAGAAGTATCTCCTTTTATTTTGAAATCATTTAAGGTCCATATAAAATAAAACATTTTCTTTGAAAATATTCTTATAGGCTTGTATGGAAAGCTTCGACGATTTTATAACGGCGGAAAATAACCGCACCCGCCGTACAAGTTAAAAAAAACATTCTTACCTCAATTCTGTCGAAAAGGTTAAAAAGGACCTTGTTTTGAATACGACCGAAAGATTCCTTTATAAACCACTTATAAAAGTCAAAAAGGGTATAAATGACTTTAACTCATATTCTAGTAAATAGTAAAAATGTTTTGAAATGAATTTTTAAGAAACATGGATGTGGATGATAAAGAGATCCCAGTAGATTATTACGTATAAACAACCTTGGATAATGAAGAGGTTGTAAAGTAAACCCTTACCTTGTACTTTTCCTTGGTTGGGGTAGGTTAACCTCCTGTATAATAGTGAAATAATTGTTACTAAATTATACAAGAATCATATACATTAATATGATATCATATATGATATTTTAATATTGATTTGATAATAATATCTTAGTATTATCGTCGTTTCGGGTGTTAACTTACTCATTTTCTTTATATGTTTTGTTACATAAGTCATGTTTGTTGTATCTTATTCATATCCAGAATGATATCAAGTCCTTAAACATCATTTTTAAATCATTAAATTATAATTATACTTGAATGGATACGATGGAGAATGAATCTCATCGCGTTCGTGGAGACGGTAGTCCGTACGTACGCACGAACGCTATTTCCATTTAATTTTTATTTTAAAAGAATCGAATCCAAATGATACATAGGTATATTACTATTCCAGTATAATATAATATTTTATATATGTTACTTAATTTCATTAACACCATCCTTTATACGTTCCATGTGTGGTATGAACGAGTCATATCATTTTAAGGGGGCGGTAGTCCGCACTTCCTCAAATGAAATTATCGTATGTATATACAACATGAAACGAATAATGGTATGAAATAAAATGGAATTACAGAAGCTTATATATAAAATATATATCATTAATATCATATTTAATTACAGTGTCATCATAATGGCCACCATGAGAGGCAGTAAGATGTATTTGAACAATCATCGTTTCGTGAGGCGTTAGTTTGCCATCCACAGAAACATTATGTTCATCATCCATTAGATGGAGTTGTGTGTATGTGTAGTTTGAATACTTCTTATAACAACATCCTAGTATATTGAGGATACTGGTGTTGTTACAAAAGAAAGGAAATAAAAAGATTTTGGGGGTTGAAGAAGCAAAATAAATGAAAATAATTTAAGAGAAATCGTTACCTTTAATTTAGGTAACTCACTTTGGTTGGAACCAAAGGACTTCTTGAAAAGCTTTCTGCCTAAGGGGAAGCTTCAAGGAGGAGGAGAGGGATGTGGGGAGCTTAGTTGGGTAGAGTTTGGACGAGCCAAGTGGCTTGAGAGGTGTGAGGAAATGAGAAGGAGGAGTGCCCTTTTTATAAGAGGGGTGAGGGGCACCATTGGAAAAGCTAGAAATATTAATTTATAATAAATTCATATTCGGTTTCCAATGGATCCAAAGTTGAATATTCAAATTTTGAGGTGGGGATGGGTCGAAAACAACTCATCCAATAGAATTTAGACAGGTTTGGGTACTTATATTAACCTTATCTTTAAGTATTAACTCTAAGTTAATTAGTTTCACTTTTACAATGTCTCTTTGTATTTTTATATAATATGGTTAATAAACTTACTATATACATCCAAGAGACCCCCAAGTGGTCCATTAATGATGAACCTATCATAATATAAGTTTCTTGGCCGAACCTTAGATTTTTAGGAATTTAATATCAATTAATAATATAATATTTGTTTTAAGAACTCTTTTATGTCAATTTTGACACTATTCAATAGTTGATTTTTGTGAAACTCATAACAGATTGATTACTTCGAACAAAGTCAATTAAATCAATCCTAATATATCATATAATCCTAGAAAATTAGTTTAATTCATTAAAAGGTTCATATTATATTTATTTGGGTATTCATAATATCAATTATTTTAATTTTTCACTATTATAGTAATTATTGCATCATCATTGTGTCATAAATAAAATAAATTATTTAATGTCTAAAAATTATAAATAAAATACCATTATGTAGGAAATCTTTTTATCTTTCTAATTAATATTTATAATCGAAAATCCAACATGTATAACCCTATGTAATAATTGTTCTTCTAAAAGATGTAAGCTTATGCCATTTTTATTTTTATTTTATCTTTATTAATATAATGTGTCCCTACCACATACAAGTGGCTCCAAGGGGTCCCCAAATTTACCCAAGGATGCCCATGGTCGGGTATGTGTCCACCAATAAGGTTAGGACACGTTTTAGGGTAATTTTGTATTATTATAATATTATTTTTTAACCCTTATTTACCGGATTTACCCTTTAACCATGGTAAATAAAATATTTACCACAGTAACTATTCAAAATGTCTAAAAATAAAAGTTACCTATTTACACAATTTGAACATCCTGATTCCAAATATGGAATCCATTTTCCTAAATTCAAAACACAGAAGTGGCAGAAATTAATTTAAAATTAATTCCCGCTGTCAAAACAAAAAGCGTGTTTTTAAGAGATAATAACTATAAAAAGATTGACACTTGTTTATGTTCGGTTTAATTGTAAAATTATGTCCAATGACCAACATTATATTAAATGGTAAAAATATATTCTAAATATACTTTAAAACCACTCAAATTCACAATTTATCACTATTAATTATTTTTATTAAAAAAGTTGTTTTTAATTAAAATTTAGTAATTTTCACTATTCATCAAAATATAAAAGTTATCCGAAAAGTACCAAAATTTCACCCTAGGCTAATTTCAATATTCCGAATCCAAAAATGAAGTCCATTTTGAAGTATAAAATATATATGATTTCAAAAAGTAGGTATTACTATTCACAACGGCTAGTTTAATTAGTTGTGGTGTGTGTTAGAACTCGAGGTTGCGTACAACACACGCTATCGCATTATTCGAAGGGAAACGTACCGTGGAAGCTTGGGGTGTTACATTGTGGGATTCAGGTGTTGTGTTGTTTGATGCTTATAAAAGTGAATACTTCATGTTGAGATAGATTTGTATGGTACAATAAATGATTTCCCTGCTTATGGAAATTTTTTAGGATATTTCATTAAAGGAACTCAAGGGAGTCCCATGTGAGAAAAAGATACAGAATCAATTATGTTGAAACATTCATCGAAATTTTTGTTTCTAAGAAATCGTAGATTTCTACCTCGTCGTCATAAGTACCAATCTTGGATGACGTCATTAAATGGAAGTTCCGAACAACGCACAGCACCGTCTCCACTAACAAGTGATCATCTTTTTGAGAAAGTAAAATATGTGAACACAGTTTTTGGTAAACCATTTTTGAAAAACCTTAAAAAAATCGGTCAGAAAAAGAGATATGTTTTTTTTGAATTACCATACAAGAATTGTCTGTACATTAGAACTTTTCTTGATGTTATTCATGTGGAAAAAATGTATGTGGAAATGTTATCAGAACATTGCTAAATGCCCCTATAAAAACAAAGGATTGAATTAAGGAAAGGTTGGACATAGTTGACAAGGGAATACGAGAAGAGTTGTCTCCCGTGAAAGGTGAAAATTGAATGTTTCTTCCTCTAGCTACTTATACTCTTTCTAGGGACGAGAGATACCAGTTTTTCAAATTATTAAATGATATAAAGGTTCTATAGGGGTATTCATCAAATATCAAGAACATTGTGTCAATGAATAATTTGAAGTTTAAAGGTTTGAAATCACATGTCTGCCATGTTTTGATGCAAGATCTAATTTCTATAGCTTTACATTGCATTTTTTCCAAGAATGTTTGTCATACGTTAACCAAACATTGATTCTTTTTCAAAGCTATATGTAGCAAAGTTTTAGACCCTGTGAAATTTCAAGCTATGGAAAAAGAAATTGTCATCGTATTATGTGAATTAGAAATATTCTTCCCACCAATATTGATTGATATGATTGTTCATTTGATGATTCACTTGGTGAGAGAGATTTGACATTTTGGTCCTATGCACTATAGATGGATGTATCCTGTTGAACGGTATATGAATATTTTGAAATGGTTTGTAAAAAATAAAAGTCGGCCATAGGGTTGTATATTAGAGAAATATATTTTTGAGGAAGCCATTGAATTTTGTACTGAATACCTATCTGATGTGGAAAGCATTGGTCTCCCAAAAACTCATCACACTGGACACATTGAGGGTGAGGGAATTTATGGAAGAGATGTTGTGACAATCAGAATTATAGATCAGGAGCAGTCTCACCTTTATGTTTTTCATAACAGTTGGAAGGTATCTCTATATATTGAAACACACAATGACATTCATATGCAGTTTAATCCATCAAGGTCTTAAAAATGGTTTTCAAATACAAACAACCACCAGTTTATAGGATGGTTTCAGGACCATATTTTTAAGAAGTTGGATGAAAATAAGAATTCAAATTTAGAATGACTTTGATGGCTTTCCGTAGGACCAAATGTGTATATATTATCTTACAGTTGTTATGTAATTAATGGTTATACATTCTATACAAATTAACATAATGAATATAGCACCATGAAAAATACTGTAGTTACACTAGTGGTTAAAGCAATGCATGTTTATGGTAGTAAGGACAGAATTCCAATTTATGAAAATGTGTCATACTTTTTCATGATCAAACTAATATGGGAGTTGGATTATACGACATTCCAATTGCAGATTTTACAATGCAAATGGGTTGATAACAACAGTGGTGTTAAAATACATGAATGGGGATTTTTGAAAGTTCATTTTAGTAAAGAAGGGAACAAAGACAAATAGTTTATAATGGAATCACAAGCGGTACAAGTTCTTTATGTTCCAGATCCCTCAAACCGAAAGTGGTTGATTGTTCATTTAGCGTCCAAAACTACTGAAGGTTCTGATGAAAATTCAGTTGAGGATGATCCTTTCAATGGTAAGTCGCAATCATTTTGGAGTGGTCCCAATGTAGATGATGTTTGGAATGTTATTGGATACCACAATTATGGGCTTTAGATAATCGATAGAGGTTTCAAATCCCTTCATCAATTGAAAAACGGAAAGGGAGGTCAACAAACAGGTTATATTTTGTTGGTGATATAGATCTTGTTATCTCATGTTATTATCTTATCATTAATAAATTTATGTAATCTAAATTAACTATTCAACCACTTTTATAGATAATTACTTCTTCACATTTTGGTGCTCCTAACCTTGAGGCAGAACAAGTCTCTCAAGCTGCTTCTGTGGCTGCTGTTGTGGCTACTGCTTCTCCTACTGCTGCTCCTACTGCTCCTGTTTCTCCAAGTATTGAGCTCCAAAAACCATCAGCACATGTCATTGCTACCATTTCAGATAAACATATAGATGATGTTGATATCCATGAAATGTTCAGGAATGAAGGATCGACGTCGCAGAAAACATAGGTGCATAGTAGTTTGACAGTGTTAGCCAATGTTCATAAGGCGAAAAGCAAAGGCATCAAATTTGACGTCGGATGGAATGAACGAGGCCAACATGTGAATCCCAAAAAGACTATGTCTAGTAGTTACATTGGAGTTGTCACTCGGAAATGTGTGTTGATTGACCTAGATTCATGGCACCATGTTGTGTCTGGGATTAAGGCTGTGATTTGGGAACAAATTATAGTAACATTATTAATTTATTTCTTTAACTTACTAGAAAATAAAATAATGAAACATTGTCTTACTCTTCTCAATATCTTGCAGAATACATTTATAGTATACAATTCACACAAGGATTATGTACTAAGGTTTTCAAGAAGGATTCATCGAGGTTTTCGCACATTTTTAACAAGATTTCACCTGAATGATTCCAAAGGTAAAATAAACCCACACCCACCCATTGTCTACGCTCCCCTAATATCCCAAGAAACATGGGATGCTTTTATTGGCCACCGTGGGGTTGAGAAGTTTTAGGTACATTGTGGGAGATAATATTTTGTTTGAGGATACATGTATTCATCACTTTGATTGTCAATATTTCATTTATGAAATATAAACTCTGTAATGAAAATAAGGAATGCACATCAAAAACAACATACCCTTATCGTAAAGCAAAGATGAGGTACGCTTCACGAGAAAAGAAAATGGTACGTAATTTAAATTTACAGTAATATTGTTAGGTTCCAACAAACAACATCATAATTATTTTTATATGTTTATATGTAGAATGATGAGTCTAAAACCAAATACACATTCATCCCACATCATGTGCTTTGGAAGGAGGCTTGTGTGAATAAGGAACGAAAGATAGTAGATGAGAACACACAAAAAGTGTGGTAAATTTTTGTATGTATGAAACAATGATAAAAAGTTTTGTTTTAAATTTCTATTTCATTAAAATTATTTGTTATTTTCCTATATCCAACATTCACATGAATCAGCTGCTCTTGTAGTAGATGCAGACCTATTATCGACGGCTTTGAAGTAGCTAGAAAAATACAGCCGTGTCAGGGGTATGGGGTTTGGGGTGACACCCTGAGTATATTTTGAGAAGAAGAAAAAAATTTTGATAGAGATGAAACATTGAAACAAATGAGAAAAAAACTAGCAACCCTTGAATAACGATTGTAATGGCAGGGAGAGTTGATAACAACTTTTATGGGTGGGAAGAAAGGAGAAGACACAACTCAACAAAAACCAGCGCATGAAGATCCTTCCCCACCCCCACCAGCTTTGAGGTGAGCCATTTCTCTCAAAGAGTTGTCTTAACCATGGTTATAAATATTTGAATAATTATTCCCAGGAAATGTGAATCAGACAAACCTGGAAACTTTTCTGTACTGATCTTCTAAAGGGTGATAATGATTGTGATTTATATCTATCAACACCCACCTATCACCTTGTAGTGAGGGATACAGTGTTCAACATCTCATATGACACGCTGCATAATGGACCTCTTCCGAAAGATCACCAAAAAGTAATGATTAATGTAGCTCATGAGCCAAATGAAGAGATACCTATTCCACTTGATGATGATGATATTAATACGATCGAAAAGGCTATTGGGACATTCATTACATGGTCATCACAACTTATAAGAGTACATATGGACAAAGAGGTATTTATTTCCATTTTATCAAGCTAAACCTTTAACAATTAATGGGAAAAGGGTCTGAACCAATGAATGTTATTATAGATAGAGAAAGGGAAGGGGGTGATAAACGTCGGCTCAAAACCATCTAAATGATCGACCAACCGATCCCAAGGAGCTACTGAAAGCACAATAACACCACATGTTCTCTATCCACATTTTCTAGCATTGAAGATTCATGTGGATAAGAAGCTAATAGATGTTAGTAGTCATATATTGGTTTTCAAAGAGAATATATATGGTGTGGAAAGTCAAGATTTCATTGCTGCTGAAAATGTAAATGGGATCCTTGAAAACAGTTGTCTAGGTGTCAGAGTTTTAAATATATATATGAGGTACATTTCCATGAATTGATTTTCTAAAAGCTTATCTAATGTGATAATTATGACTAAATTTGTTTTATATTGTTGACAGATGTATATATGAAAAAGTATTGAAGGAGTTTTCCCATTAGCCAAAATTTGGACTCGTTAGTCCTCATACCACATCATCACATCTAAAAAAATAGAGCCATCAAAAAATAATGAAATAGTGAACAACATGCTGAAAAAATTTGAAAGAAAGATTACAGATGACAAACTCTTCTTAATACCAACCATGCAGGGGAAAAACTCTATGATTAAAGAATATCGATTATATTTTGACTTCTTTTATTACTTATTATTTTTTGTTTTTTTAGGAAACATTGGATGCTAATTGCAGTGAACATGGATACTCCAAATATTTATTTTCTGGATTCAATGCAAGTATATCCATCAAACCGACCACACGTGATGGAGTTTGTGAATCTGTAAGACACTACATACTACGTTTTATGCCTAAACATCAAATAATATAATTTATATTAACTTTTTAATGAAAATTCTGTTAAAATAGGGCAGTGTGTCATTATCATAAAAAAAATAGGAATGAGGATAGGGGATAAGAATAAGGAGGCGAGCAAGTACTACATCTAGATAAATATCAGGGTATATATAATAAAATTTCACTATCCAAACACATCTCAACATAGGTTACTTATTCGCCTAATGATCAATTTTTTTTGAAGTGTCCAAAAAAAATAAACGATAATGATTTCTGTAATTATGTTTTTAAATTTATAAAGGAGATCGTTTTTCATCAAGAAACAAGCATCCATAAAGAGGTAATTTCAAAAACAACTACTGGTTCGTTTAATTTATTTATTAATTATTTACTTTAATATTTTTTAGTACTACTATGACTGCCAAAAAGCCTCATACTCACATGACGATATAGATATTTTCAGAAATGAGTGTTCCACATACCTGATGATAGAATGTACACAAATAACAAGAAGATCTCACTTGGGGACATGTACAATTGGCGGTCATTTTTGAGAGGTGTTTAGGGGATCAAATGATGACCCATTGTTGTATGTAAATGTTCATAGGAATGTTTTAATTGTAATAAATAAAAAATATTTTCTCCAATGAGTCAATTTTTCATTTTAAGATATGATATGCACCAACAACATGAAAGAATGATGAACCACTCAAAGGGTCTCTCTTTTGTTTAAAATGGACAGATTTTTAAGTGAAAACAACAAATTACCTATGAAAATCTGACCAAACACATTCATATTGTGTTGATACTTTAAGATAATGATCTATGGGTGCATTGGGGATGTGTATGAGTCATCCCTTCCTCAATCCGAGGCATGGTGTGGCCGGTACCACTCAAAGGGTCTCTATTTTGTTTAAAATGGACATATTTTTAATTGAAAACAACAACTACCCGACGGAAATCCGACAAAAAATATTCCGATTATGTTGATACTTTAAGAGAATTATCCACAGGTGCATTGGGGATGTGTATGGGTCATCCCTTCCTCAATCCGAGGCACGGTGTGGCCGGTACCACTCAAAGGGTCTCTCTTCTGTTTAAAATTGAAAGATTTTTAAGTGAAAACAACAACTATCCAATAAAAATCTGACCAAATGAATTCAGATTGTGTTGATCTATTATGTTAATTATACAGGGGTCCTTTGTGATGTGAATGAGTCATCCCCGCCTCAATCCAAGGCACGGTGTGGCCGGTACCACTCAAAGAGTCTCTCTTTTGTTTAAAATGGACACAACTTTAAGTGAAAACAACAACTTACCTAAAGAAATTTGACCAAAAACATCCGGATTGTATTGATCCTTTAGAATAAAAATCCAAGGTTCCTTTTTGATGAGTATTATTCATCCCCGCCTCAATCCAAGGCATGGTGTGGCCTGTACCACTCAAAGGGTCTCTCTTCAGTTTAAAATGGAGAAATTTTTAAGTAAAAACAAAATTTTACGTACAAAAATCCAACCAAACACTTTCGGATTGTATTTATCCTTTAGGATAACGATACAAGAGTCCTTTGAGACATGAATGAGTCATCCCTGCCTCTATTTGAGGCACAGTGTGTCCAGTACCACTCAAAGGGTCTCTCTTTTCTTTAAGATGGGCATAATTTTAAGTGAAAACAACAACTGACCTACAGAAATCTGACCAAACACATTCGTATTGTCCTTATCCATTAAGATAACGATCCAAGGGTGCATTTCAGACATGTATGAGTAATCCCTCCCACAATATGAGGCACAGTGTGGCCAGTACCACTCAAAGGGTCTCTCTTCTGTTTAAAATGGACAAATTTTTAAGTGAAAACAACAACTGACCTATGGAAATTAAAACAAATGCATTTATATTGTCTTGATATTTTAGTAGAACGATACACGGGTCCTTTTTGACATTTAATAGTCATCCCTGCCTCAATAAAAGTCACATTGTGTCTAGTACCACTCAAACGGTCTCTGTTTTGTTTCAAAAAGACAAATTTTTAAGTGAAAACAATAACTAACCTACAAAAATCTTAGCAAACCCATTAGAATTGTATTTATTCTTTAGGAGAACAATCCACAAGTCCTTTTGGATGTGTATTAGTTATCCTTGCCTCAATCCGAGGCACGATGTGGCCGGTACCACTCAAAGGGTCCCTCTTTTCTTTAAAATGGACACAATTTTAAGTAAAAACAACAACTAACATAAGGAAATCCGACCAAATGAATTATTATTGACATCATAATTTAATATAATGATCCACGTGTGCATTGGGGACGTGTACGAGTAATCTCTTCCTCAATCCGAGGCATGATGTGTCTTTTACCACTCAAAGGGTCTATCCTTTGTTTAAAATGGACAGATTTTTAAGTGAAAACAACAACTAACCTATGAAAATTTGACCAAACGGATTAGGATTGTCTTGATATTTTATGAAAACAATCCAAGGGTCTTTTATGACGTGTAAGAGTCATCCCAACCTCAATCCGAGGCACGGTGTGGCTGATACCAGTCAAAGGGTATTACTTCTTTTTAAAATGGACAAATTTTTAAGTTAACACAAAAACATACCTACGGAAATCCAACAAAATGCTTTCAGATTGTCTTTATAATTTAGGAGAATTATCCAACGATCCTTTCTGATGTGAAAAAGTCATCCCCGCATCAATCCAAGGCACAGTGTGGCCGGTACCACTCAAAGAGTCTAACTTTTGTTTAAAATGGACAAATGTTTAAGTGAAAACAACAACTGACCTACGGAAATTTGACCAAACACATTTGGATTGTCTTGATCCTTTAGGATAATGATACACAGGTCATTTTGGACGTGTAAAAGCCATCCCTACCTCAATCAGTGGCACGATATGGCCAGTACCACTCAAAGGGTCTCTCTTTTGTTTAAAATGGACACAATTTTAAGTGAAAACAACAACTAACATATGAAAATCCGAGAAAACACATATTGATTGTCTTTATCCATTATGAAAACAATCCAAAGGTCCTCTTTGACATGAACGAGTCATCCCTGCCTCAATCAGAGGCACGTTGTGGCCGGTACCACTCAAAGAGTCTCTCTTTTGTTTAAAATGGTCAAATGTTTTATTCAAAATAACAACTGACCTCTAAAAATTTGACCAAACGCATTCGGATAGTCTTGATCATTTAGTATAACGATCCAAGGGTATTTTTTGAAGTGTAAGAGTCGTCCTCGCCTCAATTCGAGGCACAGAGTGGCTGGTACCACTCAAAGGGTTTCTCTTTTCTTTAAAATGGAAAAAAATTTAAGTGAAAACAACAACTGACCTACGGAAATCCATCCAAATGCATTTGCATTGTGTTGATCCTTTAGGAGAAAGATCCAAGAATACTTTATGATGTAAAATATTCATCCCTGTCTCAATCAGAATCATGGTGTAGATGGTACCAATCAAAGAGTCTCACTTTTGTTTAAAATGGACAAAGTTTTAAGTGAAAACAACAACTGACCTACGAAAATTTGACCAAATGCATTTGGATTGACTTTATCTTTTAGGAGAACATTACACAGTTCCTATGTGACATGTATGAGTCATAAAATCTTCAATTCGAGGCACGGTGTGGCTGTTTCCACTCAAAGGGTCTCTCTTTTGTTTAAAATGGACACAATTTTAAGTGAAAACAACAACTGACCAACGAAAATCTGACCAAACTCATTCAGATTATCTTGATCATTTAAGATAATGATTAATTGGTGCATTGGGGATGTGTACGATTAAGACCTGCCTCAATAAGAGGCACGGTGTTGCCGGTACCACTCAAAGGGTCTCTCTTTTGTTTAAAATGGACAATTTTTTAAGTGAAAACAACAACTGACCTACAGAAATTCAACCAAACACATTCGGATTATCTTGGTCTTTTAAGAGAACAATTCAAGGGTCCTTTGTGATGTGTAAAAGTAATCCTTTCCTTAATCCAAGGAACGGTGTTGCTGGTACCACTCAAAGGGTTTCTCTTTTGATTAAAATTGGAAAATTTTTAAGTTAAAACAACAACTGACCTATGGAAATCCGACCAAACATACATTCAGATTGTCTTCATCCTTTAGGAGAACAATCCACGGGTCCTTTATGATGGGAACAAGTTATCCCCGCCTCAATCAGAGGCACGGTGTGGGCAGAACCACTCAATGAATCTCACTTTTGTTTAAAATGGACAAATTTTTAAGTGAAAACAACAACTGACCTATGGAAATTTGAGAAAATGCAATAGGATTGTCTTGATCTTTTAGGAGTATGATACATAGGTCCTTTGTGACATGTAAGAGTCATCCCAAAATCAATCTGAGGCATAGTCTGGCCGGAACCACTCAAAGGGTCTCTATTTTGTTTAAATTGGACACAATTTTAAGTGAAAACAACAACTGACCTACGGAAATCTGACCAAACACATTCGGATTGTCTTGTTCTTTTATGAGAATGATCCATCAGTCCATTGTGACATGTACGAGTCATCCCCATCAACCCCCTAGACCACCCCACACCCCCCCCCCCCCGGGCCCCAACCCACCCCCTGGACACCCCCACCCCCTGGACACGCACTTGGACATCCCCCCCACCTCTAATAGCCCCCCCTAGACTCCCCCACCCCCCCTAGACAACCACCACACTTTGGACAACACCCCCACCCCTCCTTGACACCACCCCACCACCTGCATACCCCCAACCCCCTGAACACCCCAAACCCATGGACGGCCACCCCCACCCTCCCAGACACCATCCGACCCCCCTTGGACAGCCCCACCAACCCCCTGGACCCCCCCCCCCCCCCGGACATCCCCCACCCCCAAAAAATCCTCCTGACACCCTGGACACCAGCACACCCCCATGGACACCCCATAGACAGCCCCCCTCCCACCTGGACACCCCCTCCTTGGACACTATCCCACCACCCTTGGGCAACCCGACCAACACCCTGGACCGCCCCCACCATCCCTGGACACCCCCACCCCCTGGACACCCTGATCCCCCTGAACTCCCCCATCCTACCCTCGTGGACACCGCCCCACCCGCCTTGGATAGCCCCACCAACCCCCCGGACCGCCCCCACCCCCCAAACACTGCACCCACCACATGGAAATCCCCCCACTAACACCTTGGACACCATCCCACCCCATGGATAGCCCCCCCCCCCCCCCCCTCACCTGGACACCCCCCACCTAGACACCCCCACCCCCACCCCCTAGACACCACCACCCTCCTTGGACAGCCCCCCAACCTCCTGAACCGTCCCCCCCCCCTGGACACCCCTATCCCCCCAGACACCCCCTACCCCCACTTGGACAGCCACTCGAAACCCCTGGACAACCTCCCCAACCCCTTGAATTCTGAATAGAATTATTTATGTATTTAATTAACTTATAAATTATGTGGTAATGGTATATGGGTATACTTGGTGTAATTATCTTATGATTAATGTGTTAATTTTGTATGGGTATACTTATTGAGATGTTGAATTATTTGCAGGTGTTGTTTGGGCATGCTACTGCAGAAATTTTTTTGCAGCAGACAGGGCATTTATCAGCACTTTTTTAGCACTGATAAACATAACCTTTATCAGCGCTAAAAGTGATGAAAAAATCCACATTTATCATTGCTAAAAGAGTGCATATAAAGGAATCGTTTTTCATCTCTCTTTTAGTTCTGATAAAGTGGACATTTATCTATGCTAAAAGAGCACTGATTAAGCCTGTTTTGAGCGCTGATAAATCCAATTTTTGTAGTAGTGTTCTAATAACTGAAAGGAAGGATTTGGAATTTCAAGTAGGATACCTTGTTTTCTTAAAGGTATCTCTATGGAAGGGTGTTATACGATTCATTAAGAAGGGTAAATTGAGTCCCATGAACATCATACCTTTCCAATATTTAGAATGAATTGGAGATATAGCTTATCATTTGGTGATGCCTATAAGTCTCTCCAATGTTCGTGATGTGTTCCATGTATCACTGTTGAGAAAATACATTCCTTACCCAATGTATTAACTCTTCTATAAGAAAATTGAAATGGAACATGATCTTTCTTATTGTGAACATCTTTTCACTATTCTTGATACCAGAGAACAAGTGATGAAAAACTGGACGACACGTTTGGTAAATTTTCTATGGAGAATCCATATGATGGAAGAGAAAACATGGGAACCCGAGTAACTTATAATGAAGAACCACCTGAATCTTTTTATGGATTAATATTCTAGAAATTTCATTGAAGAAATTATTTTAAGGGGAGGATAATGTAACACCCCAAGCTTACAAGGTACGTTTTCCTTTGAATAATATAGTAACATGCATTATATGCAACCTGGAGTTTTAACACACTGAGACCAATCAAACAATCCATTAGGAATAGAAATACCCACTTTTTGAAATTTTATAAATATTATTTTTAAAAATGGAATTCATTTTTTTATTTGGAATATCAAAAATTGTTTAGGGTAAATTTTACGTACTTTTCTAAAAACATTCAATTTTTTGTGAATAGTGAAAAACATTGCTTTATTTTTAAAACCACCATTTTATTTAAATAAGTAGTTATTTAATTTAAATTTATTTTATTTAATAATTGTTACATAATACCTATATATGTTCAGTATAATTTATTGTAGTCATTTTATAATAAGATTATATATATAATTTGATCATAATTTTTACAGTCATTTACCCACCTTCTAGGAGCATTTGCAAATTTGCGTAAAAAAAACTTACATATTATGTGAGTTGAATTTAAAATAATCCTAAAGACACGGTTATCATCAGTAAGTAAAATGTGGTTTGATAAGATTAATTTTTTTTTGAATAGTAACTTTTACTTTTAATTTCCACGGTTAAAGGTAAACAAGATAATTAAGGGTAAAAATGATATTATAATTTCCCTAAAAATATCTTAATTATATTGGATAAGTGTAATTCGACCAAAGAAACCTTAGGAATAAAATAATACCCTATTATTCCATTTGTATTAGATTAGTACATTTATTATTAATTTATTTAAAGAATAGTTAAAAGAGTTTAATTCAGTGTTTAATAACTAAAAATTTTTATATAGGGATACACACAATATAAATCCCAATATGAATATTCATTAGAAATATAAAAATATTTCTTACATAATAGTATTTTATTCATAATTTTTAAACCATAAGTAATGTAATTTATTTATGACATAAGGATGATGCAGTAATTACCTTATTAATGAAATATTAAAATAATGGTATTATAAAAATCTAAATAAATGTAAATTGAGACTTATGATGAATTACACTAAATTTATAGTTTAATATGACATTTTAGGGTTGATTATATAAATTTTATTCTATGTGATAAAGTTTTTATTGATTTCAAAAAATTCAAATACTAAATAGTGTCAAAATTGACATAATTGAGTTTTTAAAACAAATACTATATTATTAAATGATATAATATTCATAAAAATATTAGGCTCGGACAATGAACTTAAATAAATTTATATATATATAATTAACTACTTGGGGTTTGATTGGCTTGTAATAATATTTTATTAACCATATATTATAAAAAAAAAAGAGATATGGTAAATGTTAATCAATTTAACTAAGAGTTATGTAAAAATGATAAGGTTAATTTGGTGACCTAAAGTAGTATAAAACCTATTGGTTGAGATGTCTTCGTCCCATATCCACCTTATCATTGAAATAAATCATTTTGGAGGCATTATAAACCGAAAATAATTTTATTATAAAATAATATTTCAATATTTTACAAAAGTGACCCTCACCTCTCTTATAAAATGGTACTTCATCTTAACTAAATTCCACACCTCCAAATCCATTTTTATCGGCCAAACACTTCCCAAATATCCTATTAACATCCCTCAGATCAATACATAGTTATTACATTTATCATAAAGCTATCCTATGGATCCATTTTGATCAACTTAAAAGGAAACACCCGTAAAAGTGGTAATAATTTCACCATCTTCTTTATGTTCTTTTCTTCTTCCATTTCCCATTTATTTGTTTTTTATATACTAAAATAATAAATCTAGTTCCTTAAATATACTATGATGTAATTATAAATATGGTACAACCATATTCATTATTCTATCCATCCTATAAATTACAATGTCACTATACGTGGGTATGTACGACTTACAGTCTCAACATCGATGTGTAATTTGTTATTCAAACACTTAATTATTTGTATGGGATTAATAATGAATATAATTGATCTAAATAATCAATATAACATGTTAATTATTCGGTATATATGATATACCATCAAATTTCATATGATTTAACCATCAATATAATTATATTATTGCTCGTTCATACGTACGGATTACCATCTCCACGAACGTGTTGAGATTCATTCCCCATCACAATCATTCTAGAATAATTTACATTTTATGATTAAAAATAATTTTCATGAACATAATATCATTCGGTATATGAATCCCATACATCCTATCCATATCAAACTTGGCATATGTAACCAAGCACATAAAGGGAGACGAATAAGTTAACTCAATAAATGATGATACTACTAAAATATTGTTAACAAAAAATATTAGAGTATCATATACGATATAATATTTATGTATATGATTCTTGTAAAATTTATTAAAAATTATTTAACTATTATACATGCAGTTAAATTACCATCAACCAAGGAAAAGTACAATGTATGGTTTAATTATACAATCTCATTACTTATATGAGGTTGTTTATAAATAAGTATCTTCTGGGAACTCTTTATCATCCACATCTTTTTTTTATTAAAAATGTAATTCAAAACATTCTTACTATTCACTAGGATATGATTTAAAGTCATTTATACCCTTATTTGACCATATATGTTTTGAATGAAATCTTTTCGTAATTTTCCAAACATGGTACTTTATGACCATTTCGACAAAATTGAAGTAATAATATTTTTTAACATATACGGCAGGTGCGACTATTTTCCACCATTATAACATCGTCGAATCTTCCCATAAAAGATTATAAAAATATTTTCAAAATAAATTTTATCTTTTTTAACTATGTGAATTTATAATTATTTCAAAATAGAAAGAGTTATTTATTTCAAATGGTTCTCATTTCATCTATGTCAAAATCTTTTGATGGATTCTAAACATGTTTTAATTTTATTTACTATGATAAAAATATTTCATTTTGTATTGAATGATTTTTTATATGATTGAATGTAGATGTGTTATTCTTATACCATTCATGGTTTATTTTTAAAGTATTAATATTTCATATGATAGTTTTAATAAGAATGTTTATGATATGTTTAAACCTTTTTATATGAAGAATACATTGGACATAGTATGTGATGGGTTGAGCTCACTATATCTCCTTGTTGCATCAGTAGGTCTCATGAGATGAACTAGTATCTTGGCACAAGGCCTTGAAAAAATTTTATTTTTAGTCTTGGCACAAGGCCTTGACAATGTGGTTATTAAGTCTGCCATTATACATTCAATAATTATGAAATTGGCTATTGATATTACTTGTGAATTTTCTACTAGTAGAATATCCATGTGAACAAGTTAATGGAATTATTTGATTTATATTGGCCATATTATGTAGATGTTTATGTTTAAATGGCTTATTATTTAGTATTATACATTGCCTTAAATGTTTGTTCTTATTCATGGAACTTTATGCTATATTGTTATCCTTACTAAGAATCTGATCTCACCACTTTCTATGATTTATTTTTCTAAGGATGTGAATAAGTAAATTATGACTAAACTATAAAGATATTCTATGGTTTTTTCTAATATATATGAATGGGGACAAAAGAGAAAATGTTGTTGTTGATATTCATTTTATATTGTAATGTAAAAATTGTGAATGTATCTTGTATTACCAAGGATAATAAACCGATTGGTATTTTGGGATTTAATGCCTTTTCATCCTTCCAATTTTATGTAATCATGTATCGACATTATGTAACTAGTGTCGGGGCCCTACAGATTATTTGTGTAGATTCATGTCAAGCGGTAGGATTGAGATTGAATGTGAAGATCCCAAAGGGTTGTGTATGTTTTGTGACCGTTATAGACCTAACATGAATGAGGACCAATGAAGTCCATACCACCCCACATTATCCTAGAGGAAATAATTAGTTGAGAAACCAAAGAGAGTGAAATTTGGATTGGGCCTGAGACAAAGTGTTCAGACATTAAGACGTACCCCATTAATATGGGAATCATGCAATACGTATTTCTAAGATTGTTGTTTAACGTCATGTGGGAAGAAAGGCATGTGTGGTTTGGCCACACGAGTACAAGTCCTATAAAAAATACTAATCCCATGTGATTCGTTCTCTATGTCGGAGACAAGGTGTAGTGATTGGATTTTCCAAGTACAGGGAGGCACACATTAGGGTAAATGGAATGCTCGAGGAATAAAGTCTGAATATTATTAACCATCCTTATTAATGCACATAGATGAGCATATGTTTAGAAATGAGTGTGTTGGTATTAGACATCAACATGAGGGAGTTGAATGGTGTGAATAATGGAGCTAGATATCTAGATCATGATGATGGTTGTATGGCATCCCTTCTTTTTATTACATAACATTTCATTACATTTTACAAATAGATGATCTTTTAAGTCTAGTGTCTTGGAAATTAGGAACATAATACATCAAAAAAAACATAAAACATTCTTCAAAACCACTTTTGAGGCTTCATAATAGGTTAATACAATGTAAAATTTCTACATCTCATATCCTATAGACATATATCAAAGGAAAGGGTGAGAAGAAGTCCCAGTAAGGGGTAAACATGGGAATCAGTTTACTTGTGAAATTAATAAGAACATGATGAAAACAATGATGACATGAGAAATGGAAAAAAGGAGTATCATAATAACAAGAACGTGAATCATAAATAGAATATTTGGATACAAAAATTTATTTATAAAATCATGAACATAGCACCATGGTTTATCCCTGAGGTGTCATAAAAATTACATAGGTTATTCACTAAGGTATTGTGAAACTTGTCATCTCTAGAGATTAATTTATTTACCTAATGCATCAGAACGATATTAGGGCTCACCCATAATATGTCATTATTTTAATGTGATCCACATAGATCATAATAAAATAGTTCATAAATAACCCATATATAATTAAATAAATGGCCTCATTTCGAAATCGCGATGTTTTAAAAGTTCTTAAAAACGTGATCATTACGTCATTTATAACCCATGGAATGAAAGTGAGGGTTATATGTATTTCAATTCCAGAATAATATAAATAAATTTTATGTATTTATTAATAACCCTAGAAATTAAATAGGTCTATGTATTCACATAAATAAAACAATATAATTTCTTGAGAAAAAAGAGAGAGAAATTTTGAGACTAAATTTCTGCAGCATAACAGCTATATAACATGGTTTTAGAAAATGTTGAAAAAAGAGGGGACAAGGGTACCCCACTCAAAAATAATTAATAATAAATTATGTTTATAGAATAAGATCATGGTATGGATATTTTAATGTCATAAAACATGAAAAAAACATGAAATAAAAGAAATGATGTGATTTCTTTTACGAGATATTCAGCAGCCTTACAAGTCACATAAAAATTTCAGAAAACAAATTGGTGATAGCAGAAAGTGGATCTCAAAAATTAGACATGAAATTTAAAGTAATTATAACAAATAATAACCTACCCTAAAAATATTAGATGGATATTATAAGACATGACATAAAAGAAGTCATCACTTAAAATAGGAGGGTGAATGATTCCCTTCCTGATTTGGTAACATTCAAAATGCACACCCCACAAAATAAGAATCATTTAATGAATATGTAAATTACCATAAATTAAATAATATTAAACAAATATAACAATAATTATCCATACATACACCAAAGAAAAGGAAATAGTGGCAAATATACCATGACTCTCATAGGAATAAGAAGTGAGATAAAAATCCCATACCACGTTGTATTCAATCGAATCGTATGACCCAAAATTAATAACCACCAAATTATTCACAAAATAACATGAATATAAATAGAATAATTGTAATATATATCAAATGGAATTAAAAAATACACTACATAAAATAAATTAGTGGTGAATAATGGAAATCCCACAAAATTAAAATTGAGATAAGAAACCCCTCACCTTGAAGAGTAACTTCAAATTCATGAAGTTAGGGACCTTTGGAGGCTTGAGGGAACCTTGGGAGGATTAAATGGGAGGTAAAGAGACCATAAATTCATTGGGGAGGATTTTAAAATGAAATCAATGAGGTAATTATTTGATAATTATAAGAATAGTGAGGGGGAAAATCATTAATTTCCAAGGGACACCTCATCGAAGGTATTGGAAAAAACGTGGGTTTTCCCATGGTATTTTCCAATGTTATATGCCACTTGGTACACCTAATAGCATATATTACTATTCATAAGTTGACCAGAATGATTAAAAAATTATTACATCCTTAATGATGTCATTAAACACTGGAAACTCAAAACTGTATTTTCACTATTCACTGAAAATTTAACTATATCTGAAAAATCCCTAAAATTCACCTTAAACTAAAATAGATGCACTGAAATCAAAAATTAATTCCATTTTATGAAAATAATTTTCTAAATTTTTGTAATTTTACTTTTAAATATTAACACTATTTACTCGAAAGAAAACTAATACTTAACTAATAATTTATGAAATAATTATTTACTTAATTTATTGAATCACATTACCTAATCAAAATTCATAAAATATAATAATACTTTTTTAAATGAGATTACCATTCCATTTGGTCACATTACTATTCATAAGAGTTGAATTACTATTCATAATTTACTATTCACCAACAATTTAGTTGATCTTATTAGACTCTAAATTTTCTACAGAACACAAATGTTAAAGACCATTTTTCGAAAATCATTACACATTATTAATTATTTATGATTTACATAATTATTTTAAAATTGCATTTTTTCAAAAAAAATCATCAATAATATACATCCTATATTTATCCGGACATTTGAAATTCACAAACATTACCATAAGAATAAATAAAAGTTTTATTTATATCAATGGATTAAACAAAGATGTTAAAGTCTCGTTACATAGCCCTTTATAATAACAACATAAGACCTAAGTGTAAGGTGTGCATAGGTGGTATAATCTTGGAGTGACTTTGCCAACATTGCTCAAGTATTGACATCTATCAGCTTGAACTTCTCCCATATGCGATTATGTTCAAGATTATGATGATGGATTTCGAGTTGGGCTTGGTCCAAAGATAAGCCCAGTGGTACTACCTCCATCCCATGTTCCATCAGGTGGGCATCGAATGTCCCATGTCTACTAGATTATGCCATCAAATCATTTTTTTCTATATTAATTAACCAAGATCACTTGTATTTATAAACAAAAATTCTAACATTAAGAGTTTATCTTCTAGTGGTCATACTGACTAATGGTCATATAACATTCGAAACCCAATGGTATCATTTAATTATACTCAAATCGTTAATTAAATAATATAGTTTTATTGAGTATAAAATAAAATAACACACAATATTAGGAAACAAAAATTATTCAAAATTTCGGGTCGTTACATTATTCCCCCGTTAAGAAATTTTTTCCCTGAAATTTTAACTTTTACCCTAACAAGAGAAATGGTTTGGTTACTACTGCCTCAGAGACTTCTCTAGTTCCTACATGGACTCTTCGCATTTTTGTTTCCTCCACAACACGTTTACAAGGTGGGTAGTATTGTTGTGTATAACCTTGTCTCTATGATCCAATATCTCCACCGGATGCTCCTAATAAGAGACGTCATGTTCAAGTTGTACCACCTAAGGGTTTAGTACATGTGAAGGTTCGGTGATGTACTCCCTCAAGAGGGATATGTGGAAGACATCGTGAACTTGTGCTAGGTTTAGAGGGAGTGAAAACCAATAGGCCACTGCTCCTACGCGATCAACGATTTGATAGGGGTCAATGTACCAAGGGTTGAGCTTCCCTTTCTTCCCAATACTCATGACTCTCTTCCAAGGTGAAATTTTAAGAAAGAAATTATCACCAACATCAAACTCCAAGTCCCTTCAACGGTTGTTGGCGTAGTTATTTTTCTGACTTTGAGGATCCATAATGTGTTGTTGGATGACATGGAATTTTTCTATCATCTCTTGCACATGTTCAGGCCCAAGAAGCTTTCACTAACAAGATTCATCCCAACATGTAAGATTTATACATAGTTTCCCATACAGAGCTTCATAGGGTGCCATTTGAATGCTTGAGTGTAAGCTATTGATTTAAGAGAACTCAACTAATGGGAGATGTTGGTCCCATCCACCTTTAAATTCAATTGACCATGTTCTCAGCATGTCCACGAGTGTTTGAATAGTCATGTCAGATTGGACATTAGTTTAAGGGTGATAGGACATACTGAAATTAAATTCAGGGCTCAGAGCATGTTGAATACTTCTTTAGAATATTGATGTAAAACTTGGATCATGATCAGATATGATAGAAAGTGGAACTCCATGCATCCTTAGCACGTTCTCTAAATAATTTCTAGCAAGTTGATCAAGAAGGATATCTTCCCAAATGGTGATAAAATGGGCAGTCTTGGTTAGAGAGTACATAATAACCCATATCGCATTGTTTCCTTTGGATGTTCTATGGAGACCAGTGACGAATTCCATTGTGATATTGTCCCACATCCATCTTAGTGATGGTAGTGGTTGCAATTACCCTTTAGAATGTGGTCTCTCTGCCTTCACATGCTGACATACCAGGCAACATGAAGTATAGTCAACAATCTCCCCTTTCATATTGTCCCACCAAAAATGATCATAATTATCCATATACATTTTCGTGCTTCCAAGATCTATATAGAATGTAGAACTATGGGCATCATCCACCAGCTCTTTCTTTATTTCTAGAAAATATAGAATACATAGCCTTGTACGAAATTTCAGTACACCTTATTTATCAATATTGAACTCAGAAAACATCCCATCCTTCACAGCTTAAAACTTCTTCGATAATAAAGGATCTTATTTATGATCTTTCATGATATTGTCTAGTAATGATGGTTGAAAAATAATTTGGGTCAGGTTTTATGATGTCCCTTCCATTATAATTCCAATATCTAGCTTTACTAGTTTATTGATCAAAGGATATCATTGAATCCTCAACATGGAATGAAAAACTGGGTTTTTCCTGCTTAATGCATCAACAACATTGTTTTCTCTTTCAAGATGATAATGAATTTAACAATCATAGTCTTTAAGAAGCTCCAAACATCTCCTTTGTCTCATGTTAAATTCCTTTTTTGTGAAAATATACTTCAAACTTTGATGGTTAGTGTATATATCATATTTCTACTGTTAATGATAGTGCCTCTATATATTTAGAGAAAAAAAGACCATAGTCAGCTCCTGATCATGCGTAGGATAGTTCTTCTCATGAGTCTTCAACTATCGAGACACATAAGCAATGAATTTCTCATTTTGAATGAGGACACACCCAATCTCTTTGAGATAGGTGTCACTAAAAATAATGCATCCTTCTCCACTTGAGTGAAAAGATAACATGGGTGCAGTAACCAATCTCTTCTTCAACTCTTGGAAACATTCCTCGCACTCCTTTGTCCAGAAGAACATAACCCATTTTCAAGTTAACTTTGTTAATGGATTAGAAAGTTGTGGATGGTTTTTCACAGACCTCCTATAATACCCTTCCAATCCATGGAAACATCAAATCTCAGTTATTTTTGTAGGCTGAGGCCACTCCTCTACAACTCTTTTCTTTGCAGGGTCAACTGTTATTCCTTCATTGGTAACAATGTTCCCCAAGAGAGGAACTTTTTGTAAACAAAATTCACATTTACTAAACATTCCATAAATCCTATCCTTCCATAGAGTTTTCAAAATAACCCTTAGATGATCTTCACTCTCCTCTCAACTTATTTAATATATCATAATATCATCAATAAAAACTACCACAGTGTTATCATGGTAGTCCTTGAATACTCTATTCATTATATCCATAAAAATTGCTGGAGCATTTGTCAGTCCGGAGATCATAAAACCAAACTCATAATTCCCATGTCATGATATGAAGGTAGTTTTTGGAATATCTCCTTTTTTCACCCTCAATTGATGATAACTAGATCACAGATCAATCATAGATACGAATTGAGCCGTACGAAGTTGGTCAAATAAGTCATAAATTCTTGGAAGATGGTATTTGTTTTTCACTATGATCTCATTCAGTTCTATATAATCAATTCATAGCTGCATCGATCCATACTTGTTCTTCACAAAGAGAATTGGTTCTCCCCAAGGAGACATACATGGTTGGATAAACACCTTCTCCAAAAGATCTTGGAGTTGTTTCTTTAATTCCCCTAGCTCCAAATTTTCATCCTATAGGGTTTTTTTGATATTAGATGAGTACCAGGTTTGAGTTCAATGGATAACACTACCACACTTTTTGGGGGAGGTCTAGGATACTCCTCGTGAAATACATCAATGAATTCTCGAATGATGGTAACACTTTCTATCTTTAAACTCTCATATCCTTCTTATTCTTCATTGATCAACTCCATAAACAAGGATATACGGGGTTCTTCTAGATAAGGTGTAGGTTGAGATATCTCTCCTTGGAAGATAACTGTAGGGTTTCCATTCAAGACTACTGAGATTTTTTGTATCCTACATTTGATCTAAGCATTCTAATTTGGGAGCCATTCTATCCCTACAATAATGTTGAATTCCAGTATGGGAGTGACATCTAGATTTGAGATAAGATTTTTCTCACTAAAGTAAATACTAGAGTTTATAAAAACTAATGATGCATGGATAATCTCACCAAGAGTGCTCACTAATAATGCTACTTTTATAAAATCAGGGGTTGATTCTAAATTCTTTTCCAACATGGAAGAAATAAAGGAAATCATAGAACTAGAATCAAGCAAAGTATTTTCTAGCTTTTAGATAACAAGAAGAGTACCTGCTATGACATCATTCGCAGCTTCAACTTCAGCTGTCGTGATAGAAAAATAATGGCATTCATCCCTTAGCCTTTGATGAGGCTAATGGTGGTTCTCCTCCACTACCCTCAGATTTAGAAAGCGATTGGAAAAGTGCCCACATTGTCTAAACATAAAGCACTATACATCAGGTAGGGCCTTCACCATATTCCCCCCATTTTCAGTGTTTTGAATTTGAGTTTGCACCTCACTATGAAAATTCATGGCAATATGGACATCTCTTTAACACTAGTAGTATTTCCTGCTCCGATGTAGGTAGTTCCCAGAATGCTTCTTCCCACATTTATTACATGTGGAATGTTGCACTAGTTTTCCTCTTCATCCTTAATCAAAGGTCCTCTCTAATATTGTATCCATCGATCTCTTCCTGCTGTTTGATTTATGAGACCATTTTTTCTGAACATACTCATTCTCGACTTTCATCGCACTCGGCATGATCTCCTCATAGCTGTCATAGTCTCAGTTGGCTAGATTATTCCGCAGATGAGGTCGTAGTCCACTGAAGAATCCTTCAACCTTACCATGTGGATCCATAACAAAGTTATAGGTATATCATGAATGACTTGTGAATTTCATCTCGTAGCTTCCAATAGGTTTATTCTCCTTCTGCGTCATCTCGATAAACTTCTTCTCCATTCTTGTTCTCATGTAATGAGGTAAATACTTAATGAAAAAGATACCTGTAAACTATTCACACTCCATATCTTCAACATATAATCTATTCCTTGTTTTTTAATCAATCCCCACCACTAATCAACTTCTCCTTCTAAGTGATAGACAACCAGGGTGATCTTCCCTTTCTCTGAATAGTGGAAAACAGAACATATCTTCTCTATGGAGCTGATCCAGTACTCAGAAATCAATGGGTCAGTCAATCCACTGAAGGTTGGTGGTTGTTGACGCATAATGGACTAAACAGAATGTTGTTCCCTTCATGGTGAGATTGGTCTCTCTAATGATTCAAGTTATTTCCTATAACATGAGTCAATTGTTTCATCCTTCGCATGAATTTTTCCATTCCAACTTTCATAGGAGGGCCTTCAGTGCATGGTCCATTGCTGTAACCATTTGCACAGTTCCTACTATTGCACGGGATATTATAAAAGAGTGAAACCTTAGTGAGAAACTTATTTCATTTAATAATATTTTAACAATAAATTATTTTATGTCTTAAAACATCATGGTTAAACAATTATATTTCTCTATAATTACTTTATAATGATTCATAAAAAGCTTGTGATTGACTAAACATATCCCCCGAGAGTATAGTAACCAAGAGTACATCAAGGACTGTTTCTATGTACCAGTTCTCATTCGAGTCTAGCTCAGAACAGTGTTTTTGGGGTTTACCCCTATGTACATCTATTCCAGAGCCACCTCTACCTACTCGTATCTAGATAGGGATGTATTTTCTTGATAAACCACTTACTCAATACTCTCCAAAATTCCAGGAAATTTTCCTATATTTAAACTTTTCTATAGGGTTCTTCCTAATGTTTTCAAATCCTAATTTCCCTAAATAACTACACCATCCATTGATACCAACTATGGAATCCTGCTTTTTTATAACATAAATTTTCATTACATTTTACAAATATTGGATCTTTAAAGTCTAGTGTCTTGGAAATCAGGAAGATAATACATGAAAACAACATAATATTTTTTTTCTAAACAACTTGTAATTCTTCATCATAGGTTCATTCTATTTACAATTACTGCATCTCATATCCTAAGTACATCCATCAAAATAATGGGTGAGCATAGGGCCCATTAAGGGTTAAACAAGGGAATCATTTTACTTGTGATATCAATAAGAACATGATAAAAATTATGATGACATGAGAAATGGAAGAAGGGGAAGATCATAATAATAGGAACATGATAAAAAAAAGTGAATATGTGGCTAAAACATTTATTTTATACATTCATGAATATATCACCAAGTTATATTCTCGAGGTGTCAAAAAAATTACCAAGGTTATTCACCAAGGTATGGTGAAACTTATCATCTATAGAGACTAATTTTCTTTCCCAATGAATCAGAGCTATATCATGGCTCAGTATTGATATGTCTTTATATTTTTGTGAGCCACATAGATAATAATGAAACATTTCATAAATAACCCATACATAAAATATAAATGGGTTCATTTCAAACTTTCCACGTTTTACAAGTTTTTTAAAACGTGATCCTTGCGTCATTTATAACCCATGGAAATGGAGGGAGGGTTATATGTATATAGATTACAGAATCAAATAGATAAATTTAATTTATTCATGAACACCCCTGAAAATGAAATATTTCTAGGTATTCACATAAATAAAACATGATAATTTCATGAGAAAAAGAGAGAAAAAATTTGAGATGAAATTTCTACTGTATAACAGCTATATAACATGGTTTTAGAAAACACTGAAAAGAGAGGGTACAAGGGTCACCCACACATAAATAATTCATAATACAGTATGGGTACAGAATAAGATCATGGTATGGATATTTAAATGTCATACCACACAAAAACGAAACATGAATGAAAAGAAAAGATGTGATTTTTTAATGAGAAATTCGGCAGCCTTACGACGTCACTTAAAAATTTATGAAAACAAATTGATGAGAGAAGAAATGGGATCTCAACAATAAGAAAATAACTTTATATTAATGAGAACATATAATTACATACCCTCAACATAAATAGATGAAATGATAAGGCACAACATAAAGGAAGTCACGACTTAAAAGAGAAGGGTGAAGGATTCCCTTACAGATTTGGTAACTTTCAAAACGCACACCCAATGAAAGATATATCTTATAAAGAATATGTAAATAACAATTAATTAAATTATATTACACAAAGAGTATAATCATTGGTAGTAAATACACCACACAAAAGGAAATAGTGGAAAATATAACTTGAATCTCATAGGAATAAGAGGTGAGAGGAAAATTACTTACCACGCTATATTCAATTGAATTGTATCACCAAAAATTAATAACCACAAAATGATTCACAAAATAACATGAATATAAATAGAATCATGATAATATATATCAAATGTCCGAACACTATAAACCACTTGCAATAAATTTGTGGCGAACAATAGAAATCCCACAAAATTGAAAGTGAGATAATAAACCCCTTAACTTAAAGAGTAACTTCAAAATCAGGAAGGTCAAGACCTTGGGAGGCTTGAGGGAACCTTATGAGGACTCTTTTGGACGTAAATAGACCTTAAATTTATTAGGGAGGATTTGTAAAAGAAATTAATGAGGGAATGTCTTGGTATTTATAGGATAAGTTAGGGAAAAAGTCATTAATTTCCAAGGGACACCTCATCGGTGGTATTGGAAAAACCATGGGCTTTACATTGTAGAGAACCAAAGATTGATGTACATAGAAATTATATTACTTTTTTTGAATACTTAATACATATCAAAAAAATATAACTAAGAACCATAATAGTTTAGTGACTTCAGAAACTCAGAACATAATCTTCTAATCGTGGTGAAAGATCTCCAATATCTCCCAAAATTATATTCCCATTTTTTCTTTTCTTACCTATAACCTTACTTTAAATCCTTGGGAAGAAAATATATAAATGTTAAGCTCAAATTCTTAGTAAGGGTAATAATGGATAACATAAAACAATTCATAAAAATTTGAACGTAAAAACATGAACATTAAACATCAAAATCATGAGTAATGACATAAATCGTGGTAGTACATAAGTCCTAGATCATAAAGGAAGTTTAATAATGATAAAATAGCTTGGAAATAAAACATTTAAATGTGGAAACCCATTATTCACATGTAATTATTTCCTTAGTATCCATGGAATTTCTACCACGACCATCATAGTGGACAAAGTCCATTACTAAAATGGGTTTACTTGTCGTTCCTTCCCTATATTACTGAACAAGATTTACATACCATTCCATACATGTCTATCTAATAAGATATAAATCTTTACCCAATGCATTAGAGGTAGGTATAACTCCCATACATATCATATTGAAATCATTCTTATGTTTTCTACAAAACAATCATAAATCCTTTATCATAACCAAAAGAGAAAAATGGGTTTCACAAACATCATCCCATCATGACATAATACATATAAAACAAATGGATAACATTACAACATAAGAAAAATCAAACCATGTAAATAATAGAAAAATTATACTTGAAACATAAACATACTAAATGATTTCATCTTAGATGGAAAATAGTTTTAATAAAACACTTTAAATTAATTCTTGAGGAAAATATCCTTTCTTCTTTAAAATCATATTCTTTTCACAAAATTTCATTCAATTTTAAAAGATAATAATTTTGTTGAAAATAACCATGAAATATTGTAGAAAAATCTTCATGGAATGAAGGTGTTATGAAACTATAAAAATATTTTCATGCTGTATAAGCTAGAAAAACATTCTCCTCGTACTTTTTCCAGATAAGTAAATAATTACCTCGTATGGTAAACAAAAGAAAGATTCCTTCCATACCTTATGGTAAAGTAATAAAAGGGTAAAAATGACTTTAAATATACATGGAATAATAGTAAAAATTTCATGAAAACATTTTTATAAAATATGGGCATGGATGATAAACATAACCCCAGTAAATACTTATGAATAAACAATATCAGATAAGAATGATATTGGAGTAACTATTCCTTACCTTATGTCCAATTTTTTTCGTACTTGTATGAGACTACTGTATTGTGGGTTTAAACGTATTATTAACTTGTAATTGAACCATATTAATATTTATGATGTCTTATATGATTCACTTATGACATTATATTACTCATTTATTTGTCAATTCCTTGTTAAAGCAGCGTTTTGGGTAAAATTGTTTCATTAATCATACATGTTTTGACTTGTAATTATTCATATGATTACTTAGATCATGATTAAATATTTAAAAAATGTAAACATGATTTATAAAAAATATATATTCATCATATAAATATATATAATAGATTAATAAATGGAATTAAATACACCGTTCATGGAGATAGTAGGTCGTATGTACTCATGAACGCAGTTTTCATTTCCTTATTAAATTGAATGGAAGTAAATAAAATATATATATACATAAAACCAGTATAATTATTATGTCATATGTTTCATGATTACTTATTATATGTACTTTATAATCATTCTTGGATGGTTAACATAGAGAACGAATCTCATCGCATCATGGAGACGGTAATTCGTACGTATGCACGAGTGACGATATTATTTCCATAGTTATTGAATGGAATTGGAGTGGTTGATATAATATCTCATAATTAGAATCATGTTATAAAAATCATATATAGTTATTATTCCACCATTATACCCATCCAAGTAAGGTGGTGTTGGAAAAACAGATTACACCCACTAGTGGAAAATGGGTTTATACCAATGCATCCACCCCCACGGTTTATATGAACCGATGGGAAATTGTGGTTTATTCCTACAGTTTTTCTAAAACTGTCGGTATACATTCCTGATTTATGATTTTTATCAGGATCCCTTTTGATTTTTCACCCCCCGCATGAACCCTCCCCAAGCTCGGCCTCCCGACCCTCTACTCCCCTTCCTGACCTCGACCTCCTCGACCTCCTGACCTCCACCTCCGCCTCCCGAACCCCAACCCCTCTCGGCTCCCTCTCCTCCGGCAATGTACAACCCTCCCCTATCAACTCCCTCTCCGACAATGAAGTCCCCCTCCCCTCTTGGCTCCGGACTCCCTCTCCTCCAGTGACGTTACCCCCTCCGACGACGTCCCCCGTCCCCCTCGCCAATCACGCATGAGACCCCCCATGGATGAACACCCCGCATGACACCCCCCTCCCTCAGCTCCCTCTACATTTCCATTTCTCCCAAATTTCTTGAGGTTTATTGATCGGTACTTCCAGGTAAGAATTTATCTTCATTAATTCTTCAATTTCATAGAGTTTTCCTCTCTCTGGTTTCCCAGTTTCATTCGGTTGAACCCTAGGGGTTTTTAGGTTTCCTAACTCTAACTTTGATCCTTGTTTCTAGGGGTATCATGGTTTTCTCCGGTCTCCTATGGCATGTGTTGGAATCTGATGCCAATGTAAAAGTGGTTTGGATAGTCTTAGATCATCTGCCACCATTTGAAGTTGGTTTATTATTCTCTCTTTGTTTGGCCCAATTTAATATGGTGCTTGTAGTGATTTATGTGTCTATGAAAACTCTACATTATGTATGAATTTCATGAATAAGACTAATTTACATCCTACATATCTATTGGTGTGTGTTTGTAGCACATATCATGTTATATGTTCAAGATTCATCCTTTGGTATAATCATCTCATGTTTGTTTATTGATGGGTGAGTGGAGATATGCTGAGAAACATGATATTGTAAAATGGATATATGGGTATAATTGATTTTTTTTATTCTGTTTTGGTATGTGCTATTATATTTGTCTAACACGGCCTAGTGTATGTTTGATTCTACTTTCATTGAATCTTATTTTTCTTATTCATTTTTTAATTTTGAATTGATTTTGATTATATTAATCTCATTTGGGTTATTTATCTTTTTTTACTTATGTTTGTTTGATGTTTCCTGGATGTCTAATGTATGGGTGACCCATTCTAGATTCTCAATAACTAATTCAATGCCACACATTCTTGAGGATAAAACAAACCAATTTAAATGAAACCAACATGAACTCATTCAAACAAAATTTAATGGAATAAGTCATAATATATGTAGGAAAAATCAAAATAATCTGATTTTTATGAACCTATAAAGAGTAAAATTAAATATTCCTAAATGATTCTACAATAAATTAAATTAGCGCATACCGAACAAATAAATTAAAACTAAATAGATCTAACAAATATCATATCATGTTTTATCAAAATGGATCATACATAATCAGTGATTTGCCTCAATTAGGATGACATCAAACATAACAAACCAATATGAACCAAAGGAAACCAAACCAAATAAGATTATGAAGAGTCAACCCAAAATGAGTTGAACTAAATAAATTGGCACCATACAAACCCACAAATGATGTATCAAATTGGACCAAATATAATGAATTAAAACCTATATAACCACAACTGAAATAAACTAAATTAAACTAAAACAAACTAATATGAACCAAATGTAATGAAAATGAATTGATTAGAACCCCATATTGAAGTGATACATTCCATTCCCTTTTAATAAGAGAGTCATCTATATTTTCAATAATCGGCCCAGTCAGTGAAAGATAATGTGTGAAATAGAAAGGGTCATATCATCTCTCCAGATCAACAACATCATTAGGGCCTAATGGTGTGTACTCAAATCAAGAGATGTATAGTAGCCTGGGGTGAAACAAGGCACCAGAAATTGTGGTGGTGTTGTGATAACTGTATCAATAGAGGTGATCCCCTATCTATCCAAATAATAACTGTAAAGGACCACTAAGCCTATAAGAAATATTTTTTTATTGAATATGGCTCAAGAGATTCCAGAGGCCTATAAGGGTCAATATGACTATATTAAGAGGACGAATCTCTACCACTCAAGCTTCCATTACCAAAGTGCCAACTTGGAATCCTGAACAAGCATCCCCTACTGAAAAAACCCACCCATTCAAAAATATTTCCATGAAACCATCAATACTAAGGATTTTATATATTTGCAGCCTCACCCAATAACCCCATGTGGTGTATTCTCCTACTTCTATGATTTTTGAATATGAATTGACACCATTATTGACCTTCTGGGAAGGGAACCAGTGAGGGCGTATCGCGGTCGGCCAAGCTCTACTACGATAGAGTAAAATATTGATCCAATATTTAAGAGAGATGAGTGATCATATAGAAATATCATTGCTTAACTTTTCTTTCATGATATTGAGCATATCCCTCACCAAAACTATAGTCTATGAGGGGTTATCCCAGACATCCATGACAGGAAGAAATTTGTCTCACATTTCCCCAAGGGGGGTTATCCTGCCTATTCAATAGACATCCTAAAGGCTAATTACAACTTTTTTGTGGAACAAATGGAATGAGTTTTTTCTAATGAACCAATGGATAATCAGTTCTATTAGAATATTAGACTGGTGGTATATGATATACTAGGAAACCTATACTGGTTCATAATGATGGATAACGTGTAGCTGGTCAAAAACATCTAAGCAGCTTTACCTAACCAAGAATTTCCATGATCATTAATCAGAGATGTGCCCATGCGGTTCACAAGACACCATGGAAGCCCTGGAGATAGGTCTACCCTATCACACAACATCCGTTTGGCATGTCACATTCATCATAAAAAAAATTTTAAACACGACCATTTGACTATGTGTCCTATTGAACAACTCTATGGAATGACTAAAGAGTTTTACAAGATTATGATCATGCATCACCACAAGACCCTACATTAGTGATGTGACAAAGTACCAACAGGTAAATAGATTATCTTCGATAACACTCTTACAAAGTTGCAAGACCCCTTTCCTTTCTCAATTAAAGAATTAAATAAAAGAGGAAATGGTGGATGATTCTTGGAGAGTGTGGTACATTGGAAATTACCCACATGGTTAATGAATACCCCATTGGTTGGACAAAGTATAATAATTGGGGTGTAGGATGATGTTTATTGTGGTCAATGATCATTATGTGAAACCCCATGAATTAACCATTGCTAGATCATACGAAATGCATAAAAACAATTCCATACATCGAATCCATCCTGAATCAATGAGATACACACCACAAAAGGCGTTGTACAAATATGGTTTTGAGGCCTCTATATCCCTCCACTTAGCACAAAAAAATAGAATCTATGTACTTTCACATTCAGGCATCCACAATTGATCACATACATTGCATATTTCTCATAGCAACAAATCTTGTGATCACAATGATTACCCACTTGGTAAAATATAGGGAACAACCTAAGGGATCATGAGTCCTGTATAAACACTTCATGTGATAACATGATGTATTGCGAAGTACTTATGGCGTGACATCCAGGTCATGTGAAGGAGGTCATGAATATCTAATGAATCATTTGAATCCGTAACAAGCTAATAATTAAAAAATATAAGGAATATATGTAATAAAAGATGGAATAAAGATTATGAGACATGATACTTATGTAAAGAACATATAAAATGATCCTTTTGAACATCATAAGACTCACCCAGATCATGTGAAAGCATCAGGACATGTCACCCAAATCATGCGACCCTCTCTGGATATGCCATTTGGATCATGCAATGTCCTCCAGACATTTCTATAAAGTCTCATGACACCCCTCATGCATGCCACCTAATTATTTTGAATCCCTATTGGCTCTCCGTATAGATCTTACAATTTCCACTTACAGGTCACTAAAATTATAAAACAACCCCATTGTTTATTAGTTAGGTCTCGGAAGTCCTCTACCCTTACCGGCCAAATCATTTAACATCCTATAAGAATATCATGAAGGTTTCATGTTGAAAAAAGGTCATGTCACTAAGATTTCACTGGCTCAATGTCCTTAACATAGTCTTGAGGATGAATTCTGAAGTTATGTCCACAAGAATTAGGAATGAAATTTCATCACATGGTATATGATAATCCAATGATAGATGATGTTGGTCCAACAATAGTGAGAGGTACAGTTAATGTTGATTCATCATTATATTGTGTTTTATTTGAAAATATTTCCTCCATTTATATTATTTAGACCTATATTGTGTATATGACAAATAATTCTATTAATTTCATGCATTTTGTGATTTAAATTACAATACCTTTAGATAAAAGGAGAGAGAACGGTCTCAAATTCCCCTGTTATGGTTTTCCTTATATGATATCATTCATTTCTATGTAATTTTTAATCTAGATATGGAACCAATGGATATAATTATTAATATGTATTGATTGATTATTATTAATTCCACAATCGACTAGAACCCAAATGAATGAAATTTTCAAAGATAATATAAACAAAAACAAGACAAACTAAATCTAATGGAAATTTTCCAAACAAACTTTTATCGAACAAAAACAAAGTAAGCTGAAACATGATCCAAACTTATTATATACCATTTATATGAAGATTAAGATTTAATTAATATGAATGTACTTTTTGATAGTATCAGTTTGAAACATGGATTTGTTTCCCCCTTGTTTGCAGGAATATGATTTGACCCATGTGGCGTTGTGGTTCTTATATGTTGGGCGAGGACATGTATAGCCAAAGGAGACAAGTATATTTTAGTTTAGTTTTATTTTATTTTCATTATCTCATTGGTCACGTAGGTCTTTTACTGGTTTCTATGGGCAGGGATTAGTTATATTCTATAAAGGGGTATAGAAGGGGTTCAGATTGTTTCAGTCTTCCGGCTTTGATTAGAGGTAAGATTCTATGATTACTACTTTTCTCAAACCGCATATATTTTGTGGATTTCAATGATTTTGACTCCATATTATATTTTAGGTTGGGCTTTGGATCGTTTTGTGTTGGTTCGGGTGGATTTGGTTCTCCCTTACCAATTAAGGTAAGGTTTTAATGTTGTTGGTTGGTTTGTCACTAGTTATGTAGGGTCCTTTATGTGTTTTAAGGTTCTTAATATCCTTTGTGTAGTGTGTTGATCCCTGATCGTTGGTTTCGAGTCACCAAGTAAAGGTTGACTCGCCTGTGTATGCATAGGTAAGTAAGTATATCTATGTGGGTTCCCGTGTTACGTGTATAGTCAACCATGGCAATGAATATACACGTATGGGGCTAGGTGTGCCCATGCATATATATAAAAATGCATATGCAGGGGAGTGGAGACTGTTATATTCATATAAGAATATGTGTAAGGATCCCCTTGCACATGCTCGTGTCCATGTGGGTGTGTGCATAGGGGCTAGGTGTCCTTGCATGTGTGTCAAGGTGTGTATATCCAGTGGGGGAGCATCTGCTTTTAGTTAGAAAGCTCCAAGAGCTGAAGTGGATGGCTTGGTTCCACCTTGAGGTAGAGTCCCTCCCGTAGCCTCTTTAATTTAAGAATTCTTTAAATTGAATTTAGCTTCTTTCTTAATTATGCTTAATAATATTTAATTGCATATCTTGAATATGTTTTCTTTAATATAATTGTTTCATTTGATAAATAAAGTCATGTTTTTATAATAAAAACACTATTAAAAACAACGAATATATAACATATATCATTATCTTACCACAATCCCGAATCAAGAGTCTGTTTTTATAACATAAGATCGGTTTCTATATTGTTAAGGACAACTAAATATGATTTATTTGGAATCCTGGCCAAAGGATGCTACCCAAAGGATGTTGGTGGATCGGGCCAACACGCTGCGGTCACGCCGTGATTTGGCTCGGCTCCAGGACGACACCTCGTGGCGGTTCACAGTCTTGTCTGAATTCAATGTATGATACATAGATATAGTTTTAGATACATTACCCACCCATAGTTAATGTGGAGGGAGGTGACAGCCGAAATGTTTCCCAACTTCCTCTCGCTCTCTTCGCTCTTGGCTAGAAGATGCTGCCCCGCAGATGTCGCTGGACTGGGCCAACACGCCGCTGTCCCACCGCCATCATGCCACGGTCATGACGCGGTCATGCCACGGTCACACTGTGGTCATGCCATGAATTGGAATTTATCCAGGACAACACTCCACGGTGGTTCGCAGTCCTGTCGGAATTCGATGTATGATACCTAGATATAGTTTTAGATACATTACCCACCCATAGTTATTGGGGAGCGAGGCGATGGCCGGAATGTTACCCATATTCCTCCCGCCCCCTTCGCTTCTGGCTGGCAGATGTCGCCCTACAGATGTCACTGGACTAGGCCAACACACCACAGTCACGGCGGGGTCACGCCGCGGTCGCACCTCGGTCAAGGCGCGGTCACGCCACAGTCAAGCAGCGGTAATGTTGTGATTCAGCCCTACTCTTGGATGACACCATGCGGTGGTTCACAGTCCTATCTAAATTCAATGTATGATACCTAGATAGAGTTTTAGACACATTAGCCACCCTCATTCCTAGACCCCGGACAGCCCCCCACCCTCCTCCCTAGACCCCGGAAAGCTCCCCGAACAACCCCCACCCTCCTCTCTGGACCCTGGACAGCTCCCCCCAACCCTCCTCCTTAGACCCTGGATCCCAATCTATGCTTTTTTTAAGATTAACCCTAAATCCCAACGGAAAAGAGGGTTTTATTTATCTGGAAGAAGATGAGAGAATATTGAAAACCCTAATCGAAAAGAGGAAGGAAGAAAAGGATTAGACACACCCAGATCTTCAATACATACTTAACGGCACTCAAAATGACCAAGTGACCTCTACGAGTCAACCCTGCCTCAAACCGAGGCACAGTGTGGCCGGTACCCCTCAAATTGTTTAACTTTTATTTGAAATGGACAACATTTTAATTGAAATCAACAACTGACATAGGGAAAACTGACTAAATAGATTTAGATTATGTTGACACCCCCACCCCCGTGCACAGCCCCTCACCCCTGGACACCCCCACCCTTGTGCACAGCCCCTCACCCCTGGACACCCCATCCCCCTGGGACACCCCCAACCCCTTGTATGTCATATTATATATGTGTTATATATAATTCAGAATTTTTTTTATGCGACATAATTCATTTTCTATGTGTTATTGATTCATAATTCATAATTCATTACGTAATTCAATCTGCATGTATTCAATTGAGAATTCAATTGTGAATTCTGTATTGCATTGGGTAATTGGGTTCATATACATGATTATAAAAACAGTTCCCATGTTCTTGATTTTTTAAACCTATTTCAGATTTCCTACAACCACGCTCTAAAAACATTTAGAGAAGTTCACAGGTAACAAAAACAGTTCACAAATTCCAGATTTTCTAAACATATTTCAGATTTTTAGTTTTCTATAAACAAATTCTAGATTTTGACAACCCAACACATTCCTGAATTCACAACTTATCCCTTTTATCATATCTTTCTAAATACATGCCTCCCTTTTAGAGATCACTCCCCCAAAAGGTTAGACACATATCAAACTATTAATGCACCTATCATTTCCAAAACCCCACAATAGATGTATCGTGAATCCTTAAGAACCCACACTATGTGCTATCCTCTGTTAGTATATCCTCATTTGACTCATTCCCTAAGCACCCATCTCCATTCATCTGCATGTTTCCACCTCAATTCATTTCAATTCCTTCACTACCAAAGGCATTACACAACCACCCAAACCCACCAATTGGAATCTGTACCCGACCCTAGTGTAGTTTAATAGTCAAATCCTATACTAACTCAAAACCACATTTGTTTCCTACTACACGCAAAAACTCACCTTAGATACCCACACCTCATATTTCTTTTTGAAAACACCCCAATCCCATGCCCGCAATTCATTCAATCATATACCCTAAATTATTTTCTATTTAAACAGCCTTGGGAAACTAATTGCACACATCAATTATTCCTCACTAGAATCACAATCCACCCTAACCAATCCAATCACAATGCCACTGCAACCAATCCAAAGCAAGTTCTACAAACCTATGAGACATCTATAATAAGTATTATATCTTTGTGACAAATACATCACTCCCCACCATAGATGTTTTATCATTGTCAACTCACCCAAAAATCCTCAACCACTTTTTTGAACACTGTGAGTACCTCAACACATTACGATGTTAAAGCTACTCTATCCTAAGTGATAATTCAACTAGAAGGGTTTTTCACTCATCCAGATCTCCCATTAGATAATTAATCACATCTAAATATAGTCAAAAATAATTATATAACTAGATCAAAACATGGTTCCAATTCCTGCTCTATGATATCATATGTGTCTCCTCCTTGGACTAGAGTCCTGACCAGAAACATCCTCAAACCTCACGACCAAATTCCAACCAAACATGGGATGATCTATCCTTCAAACCACTATCCAAATAAATGATCTAGAAGCATCGATCAACACACATAAAAAAAATAACATACCCTCAACATGGTCTGTGGGATATTATCCCCTAAAAACAACCACTATTGGCTCTCTTTGACCCACCTTAGTTCCAAACCAAAACACGGGGCTCCCATGGTCCTCAATGAGACAATATAAAGTGAATTCCAACTATAGTGTCCTCAGGTGGACCCAAAATCTTGGCCTAAGCCATTAAAAATACCTCAAATGGGAAAAAGTCCACAGTAAGAACATACACCCTATGAGGGGTACCTCTAGTTCATCCAATGCACAAGACACACCCAGTGCAGAAATATCCCAAATACCCGTAAATGGCCTCTAAATGATCATCGATCTACAACATCTCCAACTGATCATCTATCAACAACTCACCCAACGGGGTATATAAAAGAAATGAATAACCAATTAACTATCAATTATCCTAATGACAATCATAAAAGTTTTACCTTACAAGGGCTCTATTTTACAAGATTGATCACTCCACATGGGCATTATTAATTAACAGCTATGGAAAACACTGGTAACTCAATCAATAAGAATCCCACTATGGTATCCTCAAGAGTCCCTTTAACGCATATAAATATCTTAAGTAAATCCGACCATAACTTCTATCGCACAACATCATCCCATCCCAATGGTTCCAATAGTTCTAATCCTTAAAAAAGGAGGTAATCCTCCACTGTTCTTACCTTGAGAAATAGGTAACAACATGTCAGGATAGAATAATATCTCTTTATATATACTACTTTATTATAAGTTTAAAGATCTATATTAAAGAACATTGAACAAAACTAGATCATATTTCACAATCCATTCCAACTAATGATATCATAACCCTCACACATGATTCTCATCTCACACCCCAACATGTTGGAGGATTCTGAATCCAATCCTTGAAGAAATACTTATAAAGAATTATCTTAGTCCAAAACACCATAAAGACCACATTCAAACACAAAATGTATTCCACCATGTAAATTTATATGAAAAACTAATCAAAATTGAATTCTCATAAGTCGAATTCTGACACCAGGGTTAAAATAGGGTAAACACAAAAAGGAGAAAAAAGTACCTAACCTTTACTTTATGTACATGATATGTAACCCAAAATGTCTCCTTGTTCCATGTGACATAGACTGCTCGGTGTGTACTTTTCCAATGTACACATCTTGTGTTCTGGTATATGATGTTTACCCCCACCTGGGTACATTCACATACAAGGCCCCACTTAGCATGAAAAATTCTCTAATACATGGAATGTATCACCCCATACACAATCTTTACCCTACATATGGTTCACATATATGTACATATCCATATACCCCCCCACACACACACAAGGTCTACCCACGCACAATGCCTATCCATGTACCTTACACTAGATATTGCTTTATACCCTACATGGTCATCTTCCACTAGCACACCCCGAGTCACCACTACATGGTGTGTAACCCACCCCCTTGTATAACTGTTTTAGTTCCCAAAACCCATATTTCCCAAGTACGAAGAACACATGATGTGTGTTCTCAAAACTACACATCATGTACATGAGTTCTCCAAAACAAAACCCCCCAAAAATATCCCAAATCACCTAATTTCTCCAATGTATCCACAGATTGAATCCTGAACGGGTCACCAAAAACCTATAAAATACGATTTAAAAATAAATCAACTACCCTAAGGGAATTTGTGGGGGAAGAGGGGGTTCTTGGTGGTGGTGAGGTGGGGATGAGGGGGGTTGTGTAGGGGGGTGGTGGGGAGGGGGTGGGATGGGCAGGCGATGGGGGTGGGGCGTAGGCTGGGCAGGGGGGAGGGGGTTGTGCAGGTGTGGGGGGTGTCTGTGTAGGTGGGGGGGCTGGGAAGATGGGGAGGGGGCTGGCTAGGGCAGTTGTGCAGGTGGGGGTGGTGGTTGTGCAGGTGGGGGAGGGGGACTGGGAAGGTGGGGGGGGGGGGTGGGATGTGCAGGGAGGTAGGCTAGGTGGGGGGCAGGGGGGCTGCGCAGGTGGGGTGGTGGTTTTGCAGGTGTGGTAGTTGGGGGTTGGGTAGGTGGATGAGTATAGAGATGAACATGAGTTCCTTGAACCCAATTAGGGAAATGAAGAATGATTTCATAGGACGCGAGTATATCGAATAAGTCACATTCGTGGAAGAATCTATAATTCTAGCCATGTCCCTACATAGATTATCAATATTGTAGAAAACGTGGAAGACCCATTTAATGGGTATAGTAGGAGAAGGAAAATCTCCATGCATAATCCAACTAGGTACAATTACTATGGAATGTTATAATGTTATATCCATCATAGATCAAGATTAATATGTCATTATGTTGAGAAACATCAGACCCTTATACTTTTATTTAATGATAAATGTTATCAATATTTGAAAATATTACATTGACTATAATTTTTAATTTAATATCATTCCAATGTTGACACATTCTCATATGTGATATGATGTGAAAATATAGAACCCTCCACATAGATACTATAGATCTGTGTCCAATGCATGAAATTTCCATAAGTCCAATTCATGCTCGGGTACTATTACAATACCCCCCTCACTATTTGATCAACAAGACAACATTTTTTTGGTTATTGGCCTCTCTTCCACATCAATATGTGTACCATACAAGGGGAAGGGATGTGAGTAAGCCGTAAAAATTATATGATAATTTCTATGTGTTTCTTGTGGGTTTTCAGTGTGATTGCAGGTGATTGAAGTGAATATTTGTGAGTTCTTTATGTGTGCATTGTGTTTTCTGTGTTTGCGGGTTGTAGTGTTCCTAAACACACAAAATGAGTGTTTTTTGTGATTGTAGTGTATTTTTGTGAGATGGAACGTTTTTCGCACATATTGCATCCTGCAGTTGATTGTAAACTATTTCATTTGAAATTAATGGGGGGTCTAAGCCAGGGTTTCAAAACCATTGGGTTATACCCCTGTGTGTTGCTGCATTTTCCAACGGTTCAAAACTGTTGGTTTATACCCCTTGTGTGCTACTGCATTTCCCAACGGTTCAAAAACATCAGGTTATACCCCCTATATGTTTATGCCAACGATTCTAAAACTGTTGGCATTCCCTTGTGTGCTAATTTTCCCAACAGTTCAGCTGAACCGTTTCTATAACAGGATCCAATTTTATTCCAACGGTTCATTATGAACTGTGGGAAATTGAAATCTAAACAACCTTTTCCCAACGGTTCAACGTGAACCGTTGTTATAAGGCTTTATCAAAGCCTCACACACCAATGGGTCCTAAAACCGTTGGGATATGATTCCCCAATGGTTTTAGGGCCTTTCCCAATGGTTTAGAACTGTTGGGAAAACATGGATTCCCAGTAGTGACCATATCGTGGAGACATTATTCCATACATACGCTTGCGAGGTGATTTCATTTTCCATAGAAAGAATAGAATGTGAAATGGGGTTGTTTCATATTTATAATAACATATCAGTATATGAGTGATACTGATTTTGTTAAATTATAATGAAAAAAATAAAGAATAGAATTCAGAAGATGAAACAAATTTGAATGAATTCGTAATGTATATTACCTCTTCTTTGACACGCCTCTGCTAAACCTCCTCTCAGGGAAGATAAGATTGTCTTTGAAGAAGACCAGGACCTCTAGAATGTTTATAGGGAGGTGGAAAAGAAAAATTTTCAGGGTTTGGTTGAGCATGAATGCTAAAAAATAGAGTGAGGAGGAGAGGGATGGAGGTTCCCTTATATAGGAGAGGAGAGGGGCAATTTTGGATTCCTCAAAAATATTAATTTATAATAAACTGAAACGACAGATAAAAACTTCCAAAATTGAATAGAATTCAAATATTAGATGAGATAGGGTTGTAATATCTTTAGACAAAAAAATTAAGACACATTTTGATTTTATTTTAAACCTTACCATTTTGATTTCTCCTTATTTAATCTTTTTAATTTTATCTGTGTTAATAATATTCTAAATTTTAAATAGTTATAAATACATACGTATGTGTTGTTAATTGTCCATAATTAGATATATTATTACATTTTAGACCCTATAATTTTTAAATTGTAATTTTTAAATATTATTTTGATTTTTAAACTATTTAATAATATGTTATTTTTATAAAATATCAATTGTGTCAATTTTTACACTATTCAATTATTTGAATTTAAATTAAATCCATACAGAATATATATTCTAACCATAATATTTAACATATTAATAACATTTCATATTCATCTAAAATATTCATGGAGCACATTAATTTGTTCATATAATTTTTATTTTAATATTTTTAAAACGATTTATTTGATATTTACTTTAAAAAAATAATTACTACAACATTTTTTGTATAATTATGTAATATACTTATTTATTGAATAAAAATTAAAAATAAAATACTATGATGCAAATAAATATAATATCTTCCATAATAATACTTTTACTCGAATTTATAATCTTAAAATCACAACATTTAAATTGATATACTTATTAAATTAAGAAGGTGACACCTTTGACATAATTTAAATAAAATAATATAAGTATTATAATCACTTTTATAAGGCTCCAAATGGTAAAATATTATACCATTGGATGATTATGTTTTACATGTACACGATCAATAAGTTTTGGTCTAGTTTTTGTGCCTTTTATGGTGACTATTTGTTTAACAAAAACTGTATTATTGATTTTTCACTAAATAAACAATTTCTGCATCACTATTGTGTCACCATTAATGATAATTATTTAATAACTAAAAATTATAAATTAAATAACATGAGGTATATAATTTTATTAACTTTAATGTTCGACAGAGTATGAAGTTTATCACTAAAATAAAATAATTACACTTATAAGATTTAAGAGGGTGACATGTTGTCACTTTCTTTGTTTTTAATAATAATTACCTCATTTCCATGGTCAAATATCCATGATATGAATCTATTCCAACCCCTAGGTGATATGGGACAACTTTTATTCATCAAATAGAATTTTGAAAGGTGTTATGATAATTTTATAATCTTATTTTTACCCTTAATTACCGATTTACCTTTAATTGTAGTAAATAAAATTTACAGTAGTTATTATTCATATTGACTAAAAATAAAAAATACACTATTAACATAATTTTGACCCATTGATTCCAAATATGGAATCCATTTTTCCAGATTTCAATCATATAAGTTGTAGTATTTAATTTATAATTTATCCCGCTGTTGAGAAAACTATTTTAAAAGTTAAAACATTGCAAAAGATTAAAATGTTTTTACCTATGAATTCAATTTAAAATTAATGTTAATGGCTTAAATTATATTAAATATTAAAAATGTATTCTATTTATATTATAAAACCATTGAATATTATAATTTAACCATATAAATTATATTGATGAAAAAAAAAATTATTAAAATTTAGCGTATTTTTACTATTCATCAAAATTTGAACGTTCTCAGAAAAATAACAAATCTTTATCCAACATAAATTTTTATATCATTATTAACAAGAAAAAGTTTATTTGGTAAAATTGAACTTATAAACTTGTTAAAAAATTTATTTAAAATGGGTGCACCATCAAAAGGTGGCAAAAAAATCTTTTTTTTAATACTTATTTTACCTGAAATATTATTTTGTTCTCATACCATGATCTAGAAAATTTTTTAGATGAATGATAATGTTATAAAATTAAAATTTTAGTTAATACTATTCATAATGGCTAGTTCATAAAAATATTATAACAATATATCTTTATTTAGTGAAACTCGGTATTGTGCACAACACACTCTATTGAGGAATGTCACTCTTACATACAACACAAGACAAGAATAGTGTTTGCGTATACTACAAGATAATATAGTGTTGTTTATAGACCAATCAAATCTTTATGTAGCATACAACATAAGACATCAAAGAAATTAAAAAAAATATTTCTCATAAAATCATGGGGTGTTACATTCTACCCCCTTAAAATGAATTTCGCCATCGAAAATCATTAGGGTTATAAATGGTTTTATACTTGAAAGTTTCATTCATAAAAACCCACATCTTAAAAAGAAATACTAAAACTTAATTTTAAAAACTAAAGTATGAAACGTAACAGTTACCCAAATTAACTCATCGCTGGGTTTCAACATATGAGAACATAGGTGAAAATATGTATATGAAAGAGAAATCTAACCATCATGTTCTGATGGAGAGTGGTAGAGAACATGGCTATAAAAAATACAACAATCACAAATCCAATAATTTGTGATGATTTAAGGTACCATATGATTCATTAGATATGAGGGTAATAGGAAAATATTTTTGGTTTTCAAGATCATTTCCCTAAAGATGATGAATTTTTTCATAATGAGAAATACTCACTTGATTTTAGTACTATCTCATTGTTGGTCATTCCATGAACAATTTCCAAAATATATCTTAAAGAAATGAAGATGAATTTGTCATTCGTGGAGTGTTATCAGATCGTCTGATAGAATGAGGGGTTATTCCATCAGTCTCAAACAAAAAGATATCAAAGGTTATTAAATATACATAAGTCCATCTATGGTGAGATTAATTGTATATGGTTCCTAAAAGGGACTTATACTTCATATAGCATACCGCATAATCAAATAAAACTAATTTATACTAACTAGGGACATCTTGTAAGCCAATGGTAAGTGATAAAGGCTTGTCGTACTTCGGTTGTGGGTTCGATTCCCGCAACCTTGTCTGACGCGATGGGTTGTCGCCCATCCTACAGGTTGTCTTTTTTCTAAAACAATACTATTATAAAATTTCAGAAACAATATCATAACGTTCTAGCCTTAAAAAATACTAGCTAATGTCTTTCTTATTCCATTACAACCTTTAGGCTTATCCCAAATACTTCTGTCCAACCTCATAATATAATGAAAAAGAGTACTAGAGAGGTCATCTACCAAGCATGTCAATACCATCATTTATCCCCCATATATCATAAGATTTATATTGTTGATCGAATTAAAAACATGTGAGTACCTAAATCATGTATTCTCTTTAAACATGAATTTCCATAGAACATTAATGAAAACATGAATGCTGTAAAAAGTTAACTCTTTACACATACCAAAATCCCAAAATTTCTATATACTCAATCCATGATATCACTTTGTTCTTATATCATTCATGAGCTAATGAATACTATCAAACATATTATTTCCTCCTTACCCCTTCATTATGCACATATCATCTGATTTCCAAAAATATTTCAATCACTTTTCATTGTTACCAGTACCATATTCTTATGGAAAACCACAATAGACCAATACATAGATATTCCAAAATACCATAAAAGTATCTCAAAAAAATTATTCATAAATACACATAAATGAACACTTCAATCCGTTATCTTTAATGATTTACTTGTAATAAGTCCTTATTTTATTTAAAGTAACCTCATAGGTCAGGGCATTTTTTTGGGTAATGTCCATGTTCTCCACAGATAAGACATTTAACTCCATAACAACTTGTCACTCTATGACCCTTCTCCCCACATAGATAACATCTTCCCCTCCATTTGATTTATTCATGAAGGTACTTTTTCCCTTCTTTAGAATTCTCAATCATACTTTCTCTATGATCCTCACCATGAAAACATGCATAAAAGTCCATCGTCCTCTTATTTTATGAATTAGGAATACCACTAAATTTCACCTTGTGAATCATATACCACGATGACTGATTCGTCATAATCACAATATCATTCTTCCTTGGAATTAGGAAATTTCGTTTCTCATAGTCACCAATTTTTCCATTGGATTCAATCCTAACCCAATTCCTCACGGTTCCCTCCATTGAATAAAACCAAAAACCATGGTGTAAGAAACAGTTAAAATAACAAGGAACCACATAATCATAAAAAGTGACTTATGGGATGTCTAACTTATCACAAGTTCATTAATCCACAACACCATAGGTTCAATCTAGGTTATTCATGACTGTCAACATAATTCTACGACTGTAACCTATAGTTTTAGCAATCCTTAGCGACATCCCTATACATATCTTAGAAATATCTCTAGGGATCTCACTAAGGATTTCGCATACTAGTTTCCAATGGTTAACTAAACCTTCCCACTGATACCAACTGTAGACACCCAAACCTTTATGTACATGGACATTACATTACTTTTGCGGAATACTTAATACATAAAAAAATCACACACCCAAGGACTGTAATTGTTTAATGTCTTTGGATATTCGAAACATAATCTTCTAATCATGGTGAACGCTCTTCAACATCTCCCATAATGATATTCCCCGTTTTTTTTCTTACAAATAACCATTATTTAAATCCTGGGGAAAAGAAAACATATAAAGGGTAAGCTCAAATTCTCAGTAAGGGTATGCATGGAAAACATAAAAGAATCCATAAACATTTGAACGTATAAACTTGAACATTAAACATCAAAATCATGAGTAATGACATAAATCTTGGCAGTACGTAAGGAATAGATCATAAAGGAACATTACTCATGATAAAATAGAATGTAAATAAAACATGTAATTTTGGAAAACCATTATACACATGTTATTATTTCCCTAGTATCCAAGGCATTTCTTCCAAGACCATCATAATGGACAAAGTCCATTACTGAACTGGGTTTACTTGTCGGTCCAACCCTGTATTACTGAACCAGATTTACTTTTCATTATATCCATGTATATATCATGAGATATAAATCATTACCCAGTAAATTTGAGGTTAATATAGGTCTCACCCATCTCATATTGAAATCATACTTACGTGTGCCACAAAATTATCATAAATCATTATCATAACCCAAAGAATAAAATGGGTTTCATAAACATCATCCCATCATGACATAATCCATATAAGAAATGGATAACATTTCATCATAAGAAAAATAAAACCATTTAAATAATAGATACATTATACTTGAAACATAAATGTACTAAATAATGTCATCTTAGATGGAAAATAGTTTTAATAAAACATTTGAAATGAATTCTTGAGGGAAATATCCTTTCTTATTTAAAATCATTTTTTTCACAAAAATTTCATTCAATTTCCAAATAAAATATTTTTTTTGAAAATAACGATGAAATATTGTAGATGAAGCTTCATGTAAAAAAGGCATTCTGAAACTGTAAAAATCCATTCATGCCGTATAAGTTAAAAAACATTCTCCTCGTACTTTTTGCAGAAAAATCAAAAAGTACCTTGAATGGTAAACAAAAGAAAGATTCCCTCCATACCTTGTGGTAAAAGTCATAAAAGTGTTAAATTGACTTTAAAAATAAATAGAATAATAGTAAAAATTTTATGAAAACATTTTGAGAAAACATGTACATGGATGATAGACATAACCCTAGTAAATACTTACGAATAAACAATCTCGGATAAGAACGAGATTGGAATATTTATCCCTTACCATATGTCCAATTTCTTACATATGTGTCTGAGACTCCTGTATAGTGGGTTTAAACATATTAATAACTTCTAACAGAACCATAATAATATTTATTATGTCATATATGATTCACTTATGACTTTATATTAACCGTTCATTTGTTAATTCCATTTTAAAACAGCGTTTTGGTTAAAATTGTTTCATTTATCATACATGATTTGACTTGTAATTATTCATAATATTACATAGATCATGATTAAATATTTACATAATGTAAATCATGATAAATATATAATATATATTCATCATATAAATATATACAATAGATCGATAAATGTAATGAAATAAACCATTCATGGAGACGGTAGGCCGTATATACGCATGAACGCTGTTTTCGTTTCCTTATTAAATTGAATTTAAGTAAATGACTTATATATATACATACAACTGTTAGAATTATTATTTCCTAAGTTTTATGATTACTTTCTATATATACATTATAATAATTCTTGAATGGTTAACATAGATAATGAATCTCATTGCATCGTAGAGACAGTAATTCATACGTACGCATGAGCGATGATATCATTCCAATAATTATTGAATGGAATTAGAGTGGATGACATAATATCACATAATTATAATAATGTTATAATAAGCATATATAGTTACTATTTCCACCATGATACCCATCCATGTAATGTGGTGTTAGAAAAACAGATTACACCACTGTGTGGAGACGGTATTCCGTACGGACGCACGCGTGGTGATTTCGTTTTTCATAGGATGGATAGAAGGTGAAACGAGGTTGTTTCATATTAATAATAACATATCAGTATATTAGTGATACTTATTTTATTACTTTATAATCAAACAAACAAAGAATAGGATGTATAAGGATAAATAAATTTGAAAGAATCGTAAAATGGTATTTCCTTCCTTTGACACGCCTCTTCTAAACCTCCTCTTAGGGAACAAAATTTTTTCTTTGAAGAAGACCAAGACCTCTAGTATGTTTCTAGGAAAGTGTAGAGGAGAAATGGTTAGGGGTTGGATGAGCATGAAGGCTCAAAAATTGTGTGAGGAGGACAGAAAAGGAGGTGCCCTTATATAGGAGAGGAGAGGGGCACTTTTGGAATCCTCAAAAAAATTATTTCATAACAAACTCAAAACCCACATAAAAACTTCCAAAAATTACTCAAATCATAATATGAGATTATATAGGGTTGAAATATCATCATGAAATAAAATTTATACATGTTTTGATTTTACTTCAAACCTTATCATTTTGATTTATCCTTATTTAATCTTTTTAATTTTGTTTGTGGTAATAATATTCTAAATTTTAAATGGTTATAAATACTTACTTATGTGTTGGGAATTTCCCATAATTAGATACATTATTAAATTTTAGACCATATAAATATAAATTTGTAATTATTAAATATTTTTGTTATTTTTAAACAACTTAATAATAATTTATTTTTATAAAATATCAATACTCTCAATTTGGAAACTATTCAATTATACGAATTTAAATTAAATCCATACAAGATATATATTCAAAAAAAATATTTAATAGATTCATAACCTTTCATATTAATCTTAAAATTTATATAAAACATTAATTTGTTCATATAACATTTATTTTAATATTTTTAAATCAATTTATTTGATATTTTCCTTAATAAAATATTTACTACAACATTTTTGTATAATTATTTAATATACTTATTTGTTGCATAAAAATTAAAAATAAAATAATATGATTCAGATAAATCTAATATCTTACATAATAATACATTTAATCTAATTTATCATCTTAAAATAACAGCATTTAAATTGTTATATTAATTAAACTATGAAGGTGTCAACTTTGACATCATTAAAAAAAATACTATAAGTATTATAATTTCTTTTATAAGGCTTAAAATGGTCACATATTTAACAATTTAATGATAATGGTTTACATGTACACGAAAAATAATTTTTGGTCAGGTTTTTTGGCCTTTTATGGTCACTATTTGTTTAATAAAAACTATATTACTGATTTTTCACTAAATAAACAATTTCTGCATCACTACTGTGTCACCATTAATTATAAGTATTTAATCCATAAAAATTATAAATAAAATCACATGATTTATATAATTTTATTAAATTTCTAGTGATTATTTATGTTCCATGTTTTATGATGTTTATCACTTAATTAAAATTATTACAATGATAAGATATAAGAGAGTGATATGTTGTCCCTTTCTTTGGTTTTAATAATAATTACATCCTTTTCATGGTCAAAATTACATGAAATGAATCTATTTAAACCCTTAGGTGATATGGTTCTACATTTATTTTTGCAATGGAAGCTTTCTAGGTTTTATGGTAATTGTATAATCATATTTTTACCCTTAATTACCCGATTTACCTTTAACTATAGTAAATAAAATTTACCGTATTTACTATTCATAATGTCTAAAAATAAAAAGTATCATGTTAACATAATTTGGACCTAATGATTCCAAATATGGAATCCATTTTTCCAAATTCAAAACACACAAGTGTTAGTATTTAATTTAAAATTATTCCCGCTGTTGAGAAAATGGGTTTTAAAAGTTAAAAATTACAAATGTTTGAAATGTTTTTACCTATGAATTCAATGTAAAATTAATTGTAATGAATTAAATTATATTAAATGGTAAAAAAATATTCTATTTATATTTTAAAACAATTAAATATTATAATTTAACTATATAAATTATCTTGATGAAATTTTTTTGTTTTTAATTAAAATTTAGCATATTTTTACTATTCATCAAAATATGAACGTTATCATAAAAATATCAAAACATTATCCAACGTAAAGTTTTATATCTTGATTCAAAATAAGAAGTTTATTTTGTAAAATTGAACTTATATACCTATTAAAAAAATTCAAAATGGGTGCTCCATCAAAAGGCGGCAAAACTGCATTTTTTGAAAAATACTTATTTTACCCGAAATATTTATTTTATTCTCATACCATGATCTAGAAATTGTGTAAGATAAATGATAATGTTATAGAATTAAAAATTTATTTAATACTATTCATAAGGGCTAGTTCATAATAATATTATAACAATATATTGTTGTTTAGTGAAACTCATAATTGCGCACAACGCATGCTATTAAGGAAGGTCAATCTTGTGTGAAACACAAGACAAGAATAGTGTTTGCATATACAACAAGATAATATGGTGTTGCGTATAGTGCAAGATAATCTTGGTGTAGCGTACAACCCAAAACATCAAATAAATTAAAAAAATATTTCTCATAAAATCTCGGGGTGTTAAACCCATGGTATTTTCCCATGGCATTGGCCACTTGGGAAACCTCATAGTAAATATTATTCATAAGTCGACCAAAATGATTACATATTTATTACATCCTTAATGATGTCATTAAACACCTGAAACTCTAAACTGTATTTTGACTATTCACCGAAAATTCAATTATTTCAGAAAAATCCCAAAAAATCACATTAACATAATATTGATGCTCTAAATTCAAAAATGAAATCCATTTTATGAAAATAATTTTCATGAAATTTTCAATTTCATTTTTAAATAAAATCACTATTCACCCGAAAGAAAACGAATACTTAACTAATTATTTCTGAAACAATTATTTAATTATTTTATTAAATCATGTTACCTAATCAAGGTGCCCAAAATATAATATTACATTTTTAAGTAAGATTACAATTCCATTGGTCAGATTACTATTCATAAGCGTAAAATTACTATTCATAATTTACAATTCACCCAAAATTATGTTGATCTTATTAGACTCTGAATTTCTTACTGAACACAACTATAGAAGATCATTTTTTGAAAATCATTACACAGTATTAACTATTTAAGGTATACATAAATATTTTAAAATGTCCTTTTTTCAAAAAAAATCGTCATTAAGATATATCCTATAGTTATTCGGACATTTGAAATTCAAAAACATTACCATAATAATAAATAACAATTTTATTTATACCAAAGGATTACACAAAGAAATTGAGGTCTCATTACATATACCTTTAAAATACAATCATAAGACCGAAGTGGAAGGTCTGCTAAGGTGGAAGATTCTTGGGGTGAATCGGCCAACATTTCTCATGTAGTGACTCTATCAGCTTTAACTTCTCTTGTAGGCGATTCCGTTCTAAATTCAGATGATGGATTTCAGCTTAGGCTTGGTCCAGAGCAAAGCCCAGTGGTGTTACCTCAATCTAAAGTTCTTTTATATTGGCGTTGAATGGCCTGAGTCTACTAGATGAGGTAATTTAATCTTTTTTATATATTAGTTAACCATGATCACTTGTATTTATAAACAAAAATTGTAAGGTTAAGAGTTTTCCATCTAAGAGCCAAATTGACCAACGGTCATATAACAGTTGAAACCCAACAGTTTCATTTAATTATAATCACTTCGTTTATTAAAGTATTTATTTTTGGTGAGTATAAAATAAAATAAAATAAAGAACTAGAAAACAAAAATTATTCATACTTTCGGGCTGTTACAGGCTCTGTGACGATAAGAGATAACATTTGACCATGTTTGAATCACATCATCTGTTTCACTTTAGCTAGGCATGGAGACATAAAAATGAGGGTCAACAACTGAACATGTTTGAAACATGGGACCTATCTCAAAATGTCTTCTGAGGTCTTCCAGGGTGTTTCCCCAAGATTACAGGTTAGCCAACATGGAATGATACAAGGACATAAAGGGTGTCCCATTAGACATTGAAGAGGGTAGTGATTCAAATAAAGGGAACGTAAAGCATTGAAATGGAATTATGGAATGTTCATGTTATATTCCAAACTTTTTTCTCCCTGCCACGATTCATTCGAGTATGATGATGAGACGTGTCAAATAGAGTGATTCAAACCCCTTTTCAAATAAAATGGTCTTGGGGATGCATAATCCTTGTTTTATGTCTTACATTTGACCGTTAATAGGGATCATGGTTTAAGGGAATGTGCGTAGGGTGGGGAAGCAACAAAACCTGATGCGTAGTTCTCACAGTAAGATCTTTGTTTATAGTCATAAAACATAGACCGGGATGGTAAAAGACAAGGGTGACACATGGTGCGGTTATTGAGAAACCCGACATAAATGAGGACTCATGAGGTACTCACCACACCACATTCTCCCAACAATGTTCGGGTCAAGGGAAAGAAGGAGAATAGAATTTGAGATACATGGGGCTAGACCCAAAGATGAAATGTATGTGCATTCCTACTTATCCCATGATGATGGTAATCAAGCCCCATGTAGTTATCATATATGGAATTGTAGGGTACAAATTTCAGGGGCAATACTATAGGGATGGTACGACCCACACATAAAAAGAAGCGGCAATTGGTGGATATTATTTTTTCATTAGAGTGGATGTGTTTTTTTGTGAAGAAACAAACCTAGTACAAAGAATTTGGTTGTCTCTATGAGAATTAGGCCATATATAGGCCTTGAAAAATTTCATGGTGGAGAAAAAATACCAAGAACACTGTCCCCTCAAGTGAAGATACCACAATGTTGTTTTATTTTTTGTCATGTGGACTAGATGATAATGTCATGGTATAGGGTCACATGACTTGGAATTTCCCACATGTTTTAACATCTCATAAAAAAGATGTAATATATTAAAGTCACGTGGGACCCGAAAGCATTTTTTAAGGTCATATGGCTTGGACCCATACAAAATAATGAGGTTTTAGGTGGAATGTTTAAGGTGTGCTAAATTATACGCGACATGAATGAGGACAAGTTCCACAACACACCACATGCGACTCTAGAGGAGAAACATAGGCCGAGGTGTAGGAATAGATCAGAGAATATGAGGATGGACCCAAATATGAAACATCAAGGAATTTCTACATATCCAATGAATATGGTAATAAAGATATACATAGTTCTTGGAGTGAATTTTATCATCATGCTGGATGGGGGGCAGGAGAGACTAGCTCCTAAAAGGGTAGTATGTGCTGTTGCTATTGAAAAACTGGTTTCCATAAGGAAATAATCACATACCACATGCCAAAAAATCCTATAAAAGTTTGGACCAGAAGGCCAAATAGAAGAGATTACTGATGGAGCATGAGCTGGAATAGGAGAAAAAATGTCCAGGTTTTCCTACATAGCCCATTAGGATGGGAATCAAGCCATATGTAGTTCTGAACGATGTCATGTTGTTTTATGTCATGTGGAAATGATGAGGGGAGATCATATATTTTGGTCTTAGAGCTCAGACAAAAAGAATAGAGACTCTTCCAAATGGTCATAAACCTTGAAAAAATCCCTAAGCCAACATGAGCCACACTTGATATGGGGGAAAGGGTGGATAAGACCTTCTCATCACATGAAATATAGAGAAAGGAGAACAAATAGTGCATATCCTCTATTGAAAGCACACCATGGATTCATTCTCATAACATGTTAGTGCCCACTATGGGACATCACCAAGAGTGTCAAAATTCCTCTTGGACATGATGAAGTGGAAAATGGATGTGAATTACATGACCCATATTTAAGGCATAATGGAGGCGGTATAATGATTGATGATTGTTGTTGACCGAGTTTGAGATGCAACATCTATATCATGTGGCCCGAAATGGAGATAAAAATTTAACTTTCACCTTTAACCATATTCACAATGCATGACATATCAAAATTTCATCCAATATTTTTTGGGAATTTCGCCCGAGATTGTAGGAGTGCCCTAGGCCCTACCATCCATGTTTTTCGGGGGTCCTTTGGAATGTGAAAGATTTTGACAACCCAACTAAAGGATATCATGAAGCATTAATATGGGAGAATACATGTCTATGTAGAATCCAACTCTCTATGTTATGAACCAGAATGCTCCTGGGATTGTTGGTGAATTTCAAAAGAGGGTGGAGGGGCCCAATTTTAAAAAATTTGTCTCGAGAAAATGAGTGTAGTAAAGGGGGATGGAGAGATCTCATGATGGGTGGTTTATCACATGGTTATTGTAAACATGACTTTAATGATGACAAAAGACATAACCACACCACGTAGCCCCACCTGGGGGACTCATTCCCAATAGTAGATATATGAGTACATTTCTAAGACATAGCACATGACCCAAAAAACGATTGGGTGCTTCTACATATCCCACGAGGATGAGAATCATGCCACACATAGTTCTTGGTGAGGTCGTGAAATTTAATGTTATGTGATAAGGATGAAGAAAGGAGGGGGTACCTCAATGAGGAATGTGTATGTAGTCTCAAATAACCTGACATGAATAAGGGTGTAAGCCCACATACCACACACCATTCAAAATTCCTAGAGAGAGATCAGACCAAGGGGCTGAGAAAAAGGATAGATAAACCTTGGAAGGACTCAAAGAAAAAATGATGGGGTTTTCCTGCGTATCCCATGAGGATGAGATTCAACAAAAATTTAGTTCTTGGGAAATATTTTAGTTTAATGTCATGCAACAAGGATTTTTTAGATCATATTTTATTGTTATAGAGCTCAAACCGTAAATTCGCATTTTAATGTCATTTGTGTGGGACAGATGGGTGGATCAATGTGCCTATAATTTAGGCTACCACATAACGACAACAATGATTGTGGATAACTGCTGACCATGTCCAAAACTCAGTATCCAAATCGTGTGACCTATAATGGAAAAAAAAGGAGCGTCGACCACTGACCATGTCACAATGTGGGACTTGTATAATTGTTTCCCAAAATCATTGAGTACAATGGCATCAGATGGTAGGAGAGACATAGGGCCTATCATCTATTCTATTTGGGGATCCTTTTGGAAGTGAAATACGAGGAATCCTCCCATGATGGGATGTGTAAAGAATGGTGGTACTTGAATAGTGTAATGTCTTGGGGCCAGGATGATGTTGAGGGAAAGGTGTATCAAGGGGATGTGTATGGCGTGGAAAAATAGCCCGACATGAATGCTGAAAAGCAGTCTATAACACACCATAAAATCCAAAATTAGAACATGTTCCAGAGGTCCGGAAAGTCTAAGGGACCTGAGTATTTTCCACAAACAGAATGTATGAGACATTTTGAATTATTTGGTCATGGAGGGCAAGGGATGAGTAGTTTTCCAACTATCTACCTGGATGGATCACACAGTCTAACATCATGCTTCAAGGATGGTGGTGATCTTAGTTTAATGTCGTAGATATTAGACCATGATTATGTGACCTTTTATGTAGGTATTTCTATACCAAAGTTTCAAATCTTACATGAGCAATGCTCAGTGTGTGAAGAAAGTAATCGAATCAGGTTCTACTTAGTATATAAGGATAAGATAATGAGGAAAATAGATTGAGTGAGGTTGATCCCAACTAGATCCACATTATTTCTCAAGGAAGACTGATGTGTGGAGTGATAGAAGGAAAAAATGAACTACTTCATTTTATTTATGTGGAATTTTGGGGTGGTGATAATTATGACGGAGGGTTGTTTACCACGTTCAAAACACAGAATCCATATCGTGTGACCTGAAATGGGAACAAAAAATGAGCATTAACCTCTAAAAATATTCACAAAGAGGTACTTATATAAAATTGTAATCCAAAATCATTGGGTATGTTTTCTTGATATTGTAGTAGATCCCAAGGGCATATCATCTAGGCCATTCAGGGTCACCTAAGATGTTAATGATGTTGGATACCTAAATAAATAGAATGTTTGAAGGACGAATATTCCCATGCAGATTAATGTCATGATGTAAGGATGAAGGAGGTGAAGATCTCCCTAGAATGGAATACATGGCATGGTCATGATTAACCAATAGGAATGAAGGTAAAAAAAGGCCCACACCATGTCACGTGATTTGAGCATCATAATGTCCATAGGGCTAGACTCAAGGGAAGATCATGAATATTTGGTATGGGACTATAGATGAAATGTTTGGGTATTCCAATGTATCCTTTGGGTGTAGGAATAAATCCATATGTAGTTTTGAATGTGCAATGTAGTATAACATTGTGTGGTGAGGATGTGGGAGGATTGAAGAATAGGAGGGTAATGTGAGAAGATCCTTGTAAACCCAACATAAATGGGTGAAAAATATTCTACCCTACACTACGTTCCATCCTACAAGAGAACTACAACTAGGGGAAGTCAAATGTAATAATTTGGTGTCTATTATCTAAGACGAGGTGTGTGAGCATTCCTACATATCCCATGTGGATGTGAATCAAGCCATATGTTGTTCTGAAAAATTTCATGTAGTTTAATGTCATGTCGAGATGATGTAGGAAGATCCTAGTTTATGGTCATAGAGGTTTGACAATTTTGTATTTTATCGTCATACTTAACATGTTTTGGGTATTTTTACATCCTTCAGCCCAGACGGATCACGCAATTTAATGACATGCGGTAAAGACGAAACAATTTAAGGTCATCTAGGACCATTAAATCAAAATACTTCATGGGGAATTTATCTATTCTGTGAGGAGTTATACGGTCACCATCCATGGAAACATTGGATTATGCACCATTGGGGTAAATCTTGTGAATGACGTAAGGTTATTCCCATTTGGGTTAAAACTTCGGTGGCATCCTTCTAGGTATCATTAGTGTTCTCAGGGCCAACACCATGTCATCATTTATGAAAGGGAAGAGATGATTTTTCTTATTGAATGTTCTAAGCCTGTTCTCATAAAGTGATTCCAATTCTTCCAGATGGATTTTAGAAAATTTATCTTATGTCTTATAATCATAGATAGCTATGAATAAAAAAGGTAGAAAAATATATATGGCTAGGATTTCCTCTATTCCATACACCATAGAAGATGGGGTCACATAAGTAGAATAATGTGTCGTCTTCTGATAATCACAGAGAGTGTTGGGGACATTATTTGTCCAACACTTCTTGTCTGACCAAACATATTTTGAAAAATATTAGAGAGTGTTTTGAAAAATTCATCAATTAGTCCATTTACTTGCACATGATAGTGGGATGTAGGGTTAGAATGGTTTTTGTACTTGTTATACAAAATCTCTAGTTTGGCTTCCCGAATGTTTTTGTCGTTGTCAGTGAGTATGGAATGAGGGACTCCAAATTGATAGATGATATTTGAGCTCCAAAATTCAATGATAGAGTGGGCCATGACCTCCCAAAGTGGAACTACCTCTGCCAACATGAAAAATTAATATTTAGAGGTCTGGATGAACCTGCACTGGTGAGATATCGCTAGTGGATAAGGTCCCCTGACATCAAGTCCCCAGACTGTAATGGTCCAAGAGTACTTGGTAGAGTGTAGTGGTTATGGAAGCCAATGCACAAAATTAGCATTGATTTGGCCCACATGTAAACTCTTGGAAAACTCAATAAAGTCACAGATCATGGCAGCCCAAAAATATACCAATCTCTAGATCTAGTGAATGAGTTACAGCCCTTCATGGTGCACCACGTAGGAACCAAAATTAACCTCCTACATGTCCTGAATAATATCGCATCCTTTAATAAAATAAATGATAACTCCATCAAAACCGTGTCTATAGAAGATTTTCTCAAGACTCAGACCACTCTAATGGGAGAACAGCATTGCATGTCGTTGGATTCTCTCAAACTCACCTCGATATGTTTGGATATTACCATGACAGAGCTACATGATAAGGGAGATCCTCCAATCATGAGTCGCAACCAACACATTGGTTGGGGGACCTTGGGGTCCCAACATGGAGGCATCGACTATAATATGGCTTACTTTATGGATATCATCATCATCCAGGGATACAAGAGAGATGTCTCCCCAATATGCAACTTGAATAATTAACTGACCATAGTTTTTTCTGTATGAGTTGTGGGAAAGATGGCTTAGGCATAAGCTTAATTGTTCTATGAACATGGGACATGAGTAACTTCTAACTTATATGGGAACTAGACCATCAGCGGGAGGGTACATTTAAATAGATGTAAGAGATATCAAATCCTGACGACATATTCATCAGTGATCTTATTAAAGACTAGTTAAGAGTCCCAATTCACAAGTATGTGGGGAACGTTAACATTGAGGGATAGCTCGAGACCAATAATGAGAGCATGGTGCTCTGTTAATTGTTGGTACAACCTTCGAACAATAAGAATTAATAGAGAAGAACAACTTGTGCCATCATGATGAAGATGATACATAATCCCTCTCTATTGAGTTAGGGATAGTTGAGTCTTCTGTCGGTGTGGCATTGGGAAGTGCTAAAAAAAATCATTTTCTAACAAGGAATAAAATTATCTACCAAAAGGATTAACTCATCTTGAAAATCAATATCGAGGTACTGGTCTATGAGAGCTAGATGGTCGGCAAGAAAGTATGTATATACATATCCCTTGATGGCATTTTGGGACAAAAAAACAACGTTGAACAGCTATAGGATCACTTCCCACTTAGCTAGATGACTTGTCAACATAATGCGATTTATAATGTACATTAGCAGATCCACTCGGGAAACTAGCTATATCTCATGGTTCTATAATTAATGTCACAATTTATTCATTACGAACACTATCATGAGGTAGTAATTATCAATATAGAAGTATTTGGTCTCTCTATTAAGGATATTGAGGCTAAGATAGTATAAAATACTCTATATTCCCTCATTATTCTTCTAGGTGAGAAGAACACCGAGATATCATTCCAGCGTGGTCACATAAATGACCAGCGGCCTTACAGAAATGAGTGGCATCTTGACCAGAGGTTGTAATAGGTAATGCTTGATATCTTCAAATTTAGTCTGACACTCCTCCTCCCACTGATAATAGGTACATTTTTTAAGAGATGGGAAAAGACATACACTATTCATCTAGATTTGTAATGAATTCGTGTATGTAGGTTAAGTGTCTTCGATAAACTTGGAGCTCTCGAATGTTACTCAACAGAGATAAATCACTGATGGCCTTGATCTTCTCTAGATCGATCTCAATGCCTATATATGTAAAAATGATGCTGGAAAACATTTTGGTGGTGACACTAAAGGCACACTTCAATTGGTTCATGTTCATATGGCTAGAATAGAGGATTCCCGAAACTTTCTCATGATATTTGATATGGAAATGCTGCTGGAGATATTTTTCCACAAGAACATCTACATAGAATTCCACCAACATTCTGAGTATTGACTTAAATGTGTGATGGATGGAATGATGATAGGTTGAACCAGGATTCTTTTGAACAAATAGAATTAACTGGTAGAAAAAATTACCTTACGGTGCTCTGATGTTTGTATAATCTACATCCTCTGGGGCCATTCAAATATGTTTATACTCAGAATACCCATCTATGAAGGAGAGATCCTTGAATCCAGTGGTGCCATCAATCAACAGTTTTGTCACAGGAATGGGAACTACATCCTTTGGGTTGTGACTGTTGAGATATCAAAAGTCGATGCAGACATGGATCTTTCTATTCTTAATTTTGATGGGAACAAATTTATCCAACCATCTGGGGTATTGGACCTCCTTGAAGAAGTTTGATCTGCGGAGATTATCAACCTCATCCTTGACCATGGCACTACGAGGAGGGTGTATCTTTATAGGAGGATGTTTGAACCTGCAATGATTTTTGGGATGTCTAAGGCGATGGATGATGATCTGAGGATCTAGTCCTATCATCTTTTCATAACACCATAAAAATACATCATGATGTTGCACTATGAAACCCATGTATCAATGATTCTCTTTGGCCGAAATATTGCCACTGATCATGGTTTGTTTCAAATTCGTCTCATTAATTAGGTTCACCTATACTTGTTCATCTACTATGGTGGAGACACCCTCTTCTAATACGGGAGGAGAATAGTCCAAATAAACTTCTTCACCCATGGAGGATGGATCCTCAATTAGAGGGAATTATTATATGTTGATAGATTCTGATGAGGAATTGGTACGATACGGAATGGCAGTGGACACCACATCATGGAGCTCATGTACTCCTCAGACCATAACGATGAATGTTGTCATCTTGATCCCATATGGAAATATTCCTAAGGGGATTCACAAGATGATATCAAATAAATATTAATGCATTGGCTTGACCAAGTTTATCCAAACCCTGTGAAATAAGAAATTATGACATATTGTTGTTTCCATAGGGTGACATCCTGATATCTTAGGGGAGTAGGGAACACTAGGATCACTAGATTTTGATTTTTATAGGAATACAAGGCAATCTCTCGGCACCCCATATACTTGGGAATGTGTTTAGCCCCCATTCCATAAAAAAATAATTGCCCCATTTCTGGGGTTGTGGCATCCAATTGGTGGATTGAGGAAATTTAAGCATCATCCAGGTATGTCCAAGAGTCATCCACTGTCGTAGTCTGTTTACCATCATTAGCATGAATCTTCTTTTTCTTACTCTTGTAATATTTGGCATCTCGGTAGCTGGAATCACAAGGGGAAAAGGGAGTCACATCATCTCAGAGTACACCCACTATGTTATTAAGGGTGTACATAAGGAATTTTTTATATGAAGAAGGGATCAATGTGTGTTGGTGGAGCCATGACCTACCCATCAACGCGTTGTAGGCGGTGTCCTGTGAGTCAACCATGAACTCAGTGTTGGAAAATAGGCCATTGAACTTAGAATTTCGACTGATCTCTCCAACCAATGTCTATTATTTCATGCCATAACGTTGAATTTTAAGTCTGAAGGACTCAGATCATCCTCAGACAACCCCATCATTTAGAGTGTCTATGTTGGGATGAGGTGGATCATTGACCCTTTGCCGACAATACATCGGTGAGACCCACTCCATTAAAAAGGAATGTGAATTACAATGAGATAATACTCCCATATTTTTGAGAACCTTCATCTTATCCATAGAATGAAATAATTTTATGGTAGTCATCATTCTTGATTGCCTCACCCAGGAAGGATTTTCTAGCTGCTACCTCCATCTCAAACTGGTGAGGGCTCATAAAGCCTCTGTAAGGGCATCATGCATTTCCACAAATAGGATAAGAGACTTCATGATAGGGAACCTTCCCAAAATTATGGGAATATACATAAGAATATCATACATACTTGACATGTATGAAAATCAGATGACAAAAGATTGTTCTATGGCAGAAGATACGACTGACCCTTATGGCTAAACTGGTGGTTGGATGGTATTGGGGATGCCCCATTAATCACTTATCAAAATGCATGGAGAAACTACCAGATGAGGTATAGATGACTCGGGATGGTCCACAATGGAACGTGGCTGATCATAGAATGATCATGGTGAAGGCGGACCTGGTTAAACCTGATGATAAGGTTGTGCATGCTGAGCTCTATGTGGGTCATGTTGTTTGGTTTCTATGTCATGTACAACTTGGATAGAATCACAGACCAATGCATCCAATTGGTTTATATAATCATGGCTCTGTTGATGCTGGCATTGATTAGGGATTTTGGGAGGATCCTTCCATAACATTACTTCTTTAGGAACCATATTGGGGTATACCAACTCCATGGTATTAAATGAAGTGTAACATTGGTGGTCACATGAAGAATACTCCATCACTGGAGGGATTCTATGGTCATTATTCAAATATGTGGGAATGAAATAATTGGGAGTATGAGATGACGATGAGATTGGTGGGAGACTTTGTTTTTCCTTTTTTCTTCGATTATTTCCCATCTGCAGGGAGGAAGAAAGATATATTGACTCAGAAGTAGTGGTTGAGGGTAACGCGTTGACTTCTTAAGGGTCGGGTCCATTCAAAGAAGCATATATTATACCATGGGCATGGAATACTATCTTACAATCCATCTTGTTATCATATTTTTGAGACCCACAGTTAAGAACCTGCTGTCAGTCACCTTTGGTTTCACTATCACAGTCAGGATGTTTGAATACACATGCAACATGTGATAGGGTTCGTCTTAACCTAACTATATTTTGATCAACCTATTCATGGAGAATGTATTTAAAGACATAGAAAGTCATGATTTTGTGCCCCAAGATGCAGTGCATGGGAAATAATTTGGGCGATCAGTGAGATTTGCCCCTTCATGCCTCCATCACTCTGGTAACAGCAGAATTCTGTACTCTATGGATCATCGGAAATAACCAGGGACCTGATCCTCATTAAAGAGTAGCCATAGTTCCTTTTATTTGGGAATGTGGATCATGAATCATGGCCTAAATGAGGGGATAAAGGATCCTGGACAGGAGGTGAAACATGATTATCTCTCCTAGGTTGCAATGGTGCATTATGTAGGGACACCTGCTGATTCTAAGGTGGGTGTTGTTGCACTGGAGGCTGTAATTGAGGTGGCTGACCTCTTTGAGTTGTTGGAGTCAGCATCACTAGTAATTACTCCTTCTTCCTTGGATCATCTAATTGGGATACCACAACAGTCTTATCCTTAGCGGTTCTTATTACAGGAACTATAGGAGGCAACAGATGTGCCTTCTTGGAATCCTACAAGGCTTCTTATAAATGCTGGTCTATGTTAGGGAAATCCTGGAATCCGCAATTGTAATTAAGAATTATTATAGGGGAAACCAATTATGTATTTGACAATCCCCACACATATTTTTAATAGTTGTTCCTGATTCATCGAATTATGAATGGAGTACATGAGTTCATTCCCCTAGGCGACAATGTCTGCAACACACTCGCCAAGCCCTTGTTGGCACTTTAAGAGGGTTGAAATACTCTTCTTCAAGGTGGTAGATCATAACTGGTAAAAATAATGCTAAAATAGACCCTCTCATCTATCCACTAACCGAATGGGTAACTAGTTGTACCAGAAAAATGCAGGCCCTTCTAATGTTTGTATAAAAAACTGGAGTTTTTATTTGTATCGTGCAACATTGGAGTTCCCAACATGGGTCCGCACCTTGAGATTATATTGTCCAAATGTTGTAGTGTATCTCCCATCCAATTAATGGAGGAATTGGTTAGATTTCAAAAACATGGGGGTTCCAACAAGGAATCCACCCATGCCTAATATATCTTGTTATCAAGAGGAATTTCCACCTATCATGTTTCTAAATCCTTGAGGTGGGAAATGATTTCTACCATTGGATCATTTGGGTAGGTATCTCTATCATGATGAAGATTCTTATCTTTTTGTATGTTTTTAGTCTCTTTGACCTGATATGGATGCCTGGGGGATTGTGGAGTAACTTTTGTATGAACACTGTGTCTATAAGAGAACAACATGTAGAGAGGCTGGGGGAACCTAAGTTGGGTCCTGAGGATTATAAAGAATCTTGGGAATATATGATGATGTATATTGTGCTCTTTTTCCATAAAATCTGGCATCTAACATGTATTATTGTGTAGGATGGTAAAGGTCACCTGAAGGCAACTCGCCCGGCGGGGGGGGGGGTGTACCTTCCCCTGCATCCCCGATCTAGGATTACCATAGTCTCATCTCCATTCTACAGAAGGATCAATGATAAGATCATCATTTATCTTTTTATTATCCATGAGGTGTTGACACAATGAAGCCTTCTTTGGATCATCTCTCATATTTTTTACCGATCCAGAAGGGTCGATGGGTTTGACATCACCATGATTCTTTTTAAACTTATTGGGATTGAGATTGAGAGATAATTAATTGGTAGGTACAGGAAGACATTGTAAATTTATTTGTTGGCCAGTGACCCTTCCCAAGGTATCCAATAGGTGTGAATCTCCCCTAGGGTGTATGTTCTCTTCAAGGATAATTAACTCATTTTATACCTGTGATAGGTCGGCCATGTTAACCATCATTGTACCAGAAGTAATATCCTCAATATTGCGTAAAAGTAGAACTGGTGCCAGATAGAACTGAAATGAAGGGCTTCATAATTCCCTCAACCAAAAATATGAACATGGGGGGATGCCCCCATGAAAATTATTCAGGGCACTTTATTTCATTTACCACATCATTGGTGGCGGGTCCGATGGTGACTGGGTGACTTGGGGTGCTGTTCCTGGGGGAGAACAACCACATTTAACATACAAAATTTCTGGCCAATATCAAAAATGCATACCTGAATCTTGGGGTATGAAACTCGCTGATAGTGGAGAAGTAATTGTGTCACCGAGAGAGTTTGGAAAAATCACATGACCTCCCCCTCGATAAGTGATTCCAGAGCACTAATGTTTGTGGTTGCATCTGTCTAGAAGAACTATTTGAAATGGTCCACTGCAAAGATGTCCCACAAGCTCCTTATCTCAAACTTAGTTTCCTGCCCTTGGTTTTCCCATTCATCGACTGGGGGAAGCAGAGGGATCAATAACGGTATAGAAGAAGAACGTTGAGATAATATATTGGCCGGTGGAGAATATGACGAGCAAGATGAGAAGCCGCATTATATTGAACTATCTTGTGATGAATGATACAATTGAGACAATGTATCCTAGTAATATAGACTAGATCCCACAACCACACATACAGGGGTTGCAGTTACTGATGGTGGGCCATGTTGTTGCTTGACCTCTATCGGTTCCATGAATAACTCTCTATGATCTCAGGTTGGGGTAGAGAATGATCATGTTGATGATAGGTATTTTTTTCTGGATATGCCCTGTAAAGAGGCCAAATCATCCTCTTCCTTGATATATCTTTAGAGGGAGGCAGGAATCTGGTGGACATAGCATTTCGGAAGGATCAGGCCTATGCACCTTGTTCCTGCCCCGACCGCAAACAGAAAAGATATTGGTGAGGGTTCCATTGTCAAATCACATTCTACCGTAGAATCTGTTAAGAAGAATATTTTAATCATGGTCCGAAACATCTCTTTATTTTTCCATTCACGGGGAATACCTCCCTCTTACCCCATGATGGTTTTCTAGTATAGGTTTGTTTTTTAGTATGATGAGGACCATAGGACGAACTGGTGCTAGGGCCTAGAGAACTTCCTCCTAGATGATATGGGGTATTAGGAGCACCTAGAAAAATGTCAAAGGGAACACATAGAGGGCCTCCGTGTCCACTAGTTTGCGCCTAGAGAGAATCCACATGGGAGGTTTTAGAGTGTCTAGTACCTCTTATGGAACTGGTGGGAGCATGGGAAGTACCTTCTTTCTTGTTTCCCTTATCAGTGATGGTATGAGGGGGTCTTTTGTACTGGTAAAAATTAAGATGGGGATGTAATCTACATTATACGTCAATAATGTGGGGAACGCCTCCACTTTTTTGATTGAAGGGATGAGGAGGACCATTTTTGGTTGTGGTAAGACCATGGGGAAGACCAACATGCAGATCGTTGTCTGGGTGAGGATGATCTTGAAATTGGAGAACAACGATAAGAGGAACATATCCATAACTTTGATCATGGGTGAAAGGGAATCTTATGTGTTGGATGTCAGTGCGGCCAGGAGGGCCTTTTCCTAGGCTATTAGTGACATCGGGAGGACCTTCGCACTGAGAATGGGAGTGGGGGGACGGATGGTCTCATTAGTGGTGACACGGGTAGGACCACTGTGATGGATGTAATCATTGCGGGTCAGCCCGCGACAAGTATTTACTCCACGGATGACCAAGATATTCACCCTAACCGACCCGTGGGTTGGTTGTGGCCTCAATCTGGGATGGGAATATAAGTCCCCCCCCCCCGTTTAGTATACATAGGGCTATGATGGCATGCGTCAGCAGTGGCACATGTCACTAAATCCATTCATGATGATGCCCCTAGTGGTCGTCCTCAACATCTTGCAACCAAAATTGGAATCAGGTTAACTGGACTAAGGTTGATGGTGCGGGTGTGTAATTCACCTATTCCTTAGACTGTGGGGATGGGTAGGGCACTGACGTAGCCTACTGGGATCCCTCCTTCACAGCCCCCAGGATGAGATCATAGCTGGGCTTGCCCAGACATCCATCACATAATTAGCATATGGGAGTGAGTCTTTAATGATATCCTGAAAGTGGATCTTGAAATGGTTTTAGGTTGGAGTGGGGAAAAATGTCTCCCTACACATCCCTTGGGGGTGGCAGCGGCATCATGGTGCCAAAATCTCTAGGTCCTATCAGCCCATATCCCAAGTAGGGACAATCCCATATCCCTCGTATCATCAGATGAGGTCATTGAACACCCTCCTATGGACTTGTCCAGATGGTGAGATAGGGAGTTGGTTCCTAATTGCCACAGATGTGAAGGCTATTGTAAAATATATGGAGCCGTGCAAGATTTCCGCATTGGTGTTGCCCTGACCCCAACATCGTTGGGTGGGTGGTGATTGGTTTTCGGACATAAAATCTTGGGCCCTACAATGGAGGGAGAATCATCCATTATAGCTGAAAGAAGTAAAGTGACATCCAGTGCCCCAACTCTTTCCTGTCATCTATGGTTGGTAATAAGGATCCATGCTAACAATGTCACATACCTATATTCCCAATATTAACATTCCCCAATCTCAGGTGTGTTTCATGCTAGGCCCACAATTTTCCAGGTGGGACCTGACACTAGATATCCATATCCGGTAAAATTCTTATCCAATGATGTCTAATACACTATTAATATTCACATTGAGGAGAATAACATCATGTCTGGTTCACCATTTCAATTTTGTATGCTTTCACCTGGGCACGCATCTGTTGGTGGAGGATGTGCTGATTGTTGCCCGGAATTCCTGATTTCCAAAAGCAAGTGAAATTCATTGTTTATTTTGGGACATTCTCTACTAGATATAAATGGAATGATGGGATGTTGGTTCCTCCTAATTTGGATTCCTGCTCGAAACTCGATACCTAGTTTGGTTCTCACATAAAGATTAACGCGTTGTTCATGAAAATCATACCTAGTTCCATATCTTCATGGATGCTAGTTAATTACCATTATTTTATGTCCAAACATTCCAAGGGGTCATGTGAGGGTAGAAACCTTCGATCATGGAGTATTCACATTGGATATTGTTGGTGTTTCTTGGAGCCTAAAAACCAATGCATCTAGATTTCATCCCCATATAATAGTGCTTCTAGAGGGTATGGAAGCCTAAGGCATACCACATTGAATGTGGGGAATTATATTCCATATTCATGTCCCTATGTTTTTTCTAATCTTAAAATGTTTAACATGTGGTATGCTACGAGCATAACATTTAGTAAAGATGAATCACACTGATCGAAATAGTTATGGGAGTGGATCAGATGGGTGGATCAAAACGTCCAATGAGAACAGATCAGATGACGCTTGGGTCCTTGTAAAGGGGAACACTAAGGTTTACAATTGGCTGGGATTTTAACCTCTGAGGGGTTTCCTACGTATCCATATAAGAGATAGGGATTAAAACCCAGGTTGTTAGAATGAGGCATAGGATCAGGGTGTGCACAGAGTACATTAACCCAATGATGTTTTTGGGGCTTATGCAAGGTTAGAAACCGCTCACAACAGGGATAATATTGTATGGATTGTTATTTATTTTTTTGGAGAATATGCATAATTTGTTTAAATAGTAGGTTCCCTAGACCCAACATTGTAGTACATTTTGATTACCATATCATGTGTATAGTTAGTTATGTGTGATGTTATCTTACCATTATATTGCAGACTTTTTTGCGTCCACTATAATAATGGTAATATCCAAAGGTTAATTGTTGTGTCAAGTGGTTATAGAAGATCATTGGCTATAATGAGAACCTCACGTTAGAATTGACATTGATATTAAATATTTGTTCTATAGTATAGATACATATTACTGATTGGACACAATAAATGTCTGACTATCAGGTGATGGGGGCTCATAAGAATTGAGACTTCTTCTCATGAAGTTTTCCCTTGGTGATCTCTTGTCGTGAGATCATGAGAACAGACCCACTAATATAAACACCACATGTTTAGGGTGTCATTTGTTGTTTCTATCTATGGACATGTTTATTGGTATCCTAACTTGATACCATTACTGATGTATATCATTTGGTTATGTACATTGATGCAAGACGAAAACCATGTTAGTAATGTCGTGGAGAGGTATATTGTGTTGTGTGCATCGTTGGTGTTATGAAATTGGATGAATGGTTAAGAAAGGATTTGTCACATACATGTTCAGGAAGTCGTATATCTCAGGCCTGGTTGATCAAGATGGTGCCACCTTTATAAGTCGTTGGCCAATGCAATAGAAATGCATATCCATCCGGATAGATCAACCAATAATAATTAAAGATATGGATGATGTCACAAGAGTGCGTCCTTGTTGATCAAGATGGTGCCACCTTCATTGTTTGTTCTTATCTATGGACATGTGTATTGGTATCCCGACTTGATACCATTACCAATGTATATCATTTGATTACGTACATTGATGCAAGACGATAACCATGGAAGTGACGTCCTGGCGAGGTATTTTGTGTTGGGTTCATCGTTGGTGGTATGACATTGGCTGAATGGTCAAGAAAGGATTTGTCGCTTCCATGTTCAGGAAGTTGTATATCTCAGGCCTGGTTGATCAGGATGGTGCCGCCTTCATAATTCTTTGTCCAAATCAGTTGAAAGGAAAATCCATTTGGATAAATTAGTAAATAATAAAGTAATATAAGGATGATGACACACGAGTGTGTCCTAATTTATGATATATTTAATGACAAATAGATTATAGTACACAGTAATTGTTCTTAGGATGGTAGTCATTTCTATGACTATTCTTATCACTTTAGGGGATATGATGGGTTTCTAGACTCCACTATTGGTCTGTGTATTTTATTCACTACTTTCGATGTAAGGACCTAGAGGGTCACACACAATTTCGTATTCAAGAATCCGACCTATTCTGTTGAATAGGGACGTGGACATTGTGGGCCCCGTCACGGGGTCCGAGTGTTGTCCAAGTTACCTGTCACCGATGATTTAAATAAATTTATTATTGTTCATGTTATGAATAATTCTCATTGAATTTACATAATATATTTTCATGTTTAGTAAATACGAGAAAAATATTATCCAAACGAATATTATTTTTATATTCAAGGTTCGTTTAATGTTAAGCGGGATATCGATAGAGTTAAATGACTCAATTTTATCACATAATATATTATATATATTACAAGTATGTGATAAAATAATTAATAATATTGATGCAGTTTAGTTCATCAAAATTATTTTTTTAGTGAAAGTTGAAATAAGCAGGGTTCGGGGAACCCAACCGGGTATTTATCAACATCATTATAAATATAAGTGGAGGCTCTCTCTTATGTTGTGAAATACACTATTCATTAATTTTTGCATGGAATGAAAATTGAGAGCATCTCTCTCCTTTCGCTTCCATTATAAGGAAGCTGATGATCCAAGAGTTCGGATCAAGTTCTTGCTCAAGCATCGAAGAGATCTCGATGTGGTGATTTTCGGGACGTCGAAATCTTCATCAGAACGCTGCACATACACCCAAAATTCGATGATTGATGTTCCAGATGATTTTTGGAGTGTGTTTGGATGATCTAGAGGGATCCTGATTTGGATGCTTCAATTGAAGACGGCCATCATCTAGTTGCAGTCAGCCACATCTTTGGATTAGAAACGAGAACGTTTTCATTTTATTTTTGTGCTCTTATTAATTTATGTGAGATCCTCAGACCTCTCAGGGGCTTGGATCGTCGGTGATGACAAGTTCTGTCGCCCCGCCGATGAAAAATATTAAAATCCCCAACCCACCAGCTTCCGCAGCGGTCCCCAGAACCTAACAGTTTTTTCAAAGGGATCACGTAAATTTTATGATCCAAATAATTTTAATTTGCACAAAATTAATTAGAAGGTTGAAATTCACTCCCAATAGTTCAAACCGCATGTCAATCCGATGTTGAATGACCCTGTTATGGTCAGTTTAATTTTTCCGATTGGATCGAATATGCGATTGGATCTTGAGTTTTATGTTTTGTTCATTCCGAATAATCGATCAAGTTTAGATCGGTTCATCGGATATAATTAAAATTGTGAAAATTATAAATTTTACAATTTAATAATTTTCATAATAATTATATTATTTTTATATTATTATTTTTATTATAATAATATAATAATAATAAATTATTATTTTATTATAAGAAGTTTAATATTATTAATTTGAAAGGCTATCTACTCGCATTTATAAGTTTTTCCATATGTAGAAATTTTTGAAGGGAAGATTTGACCCTAAAAATATTATAAAAGGCGGAATAAGACATTAAAATAAGTCATAAAATATGAAAAGGGGGAAAATCAATGTAGAGGCTGGCTTTGTGGTTCATGCCAGGAAAAGAAAAAAACAAAGTGTGGAAGGGGGCCAACGCATGGAAAAGAAAGCAAAAAAAGGTATTGCAAGGGGTCCATTTGGACCCCTATTCCCACGCGGCGCATGGAAGGCTGCAACCGGCTACTCTTCTTGTGCACAGCCAGCGGTGCACCTCCTGACCAGCAATGGCCACCACCAGAGAAACCTCTAGTTGTCCCACCTCCAGTGCCTTGCCACGGCTCCTTTTGGGGGCCCTGAACGCCCTCACCACTTGATCCCACAGTAGGCGTTCTTCCTGCTCTGGCCACTGCACCCCGCAAAAGACCAGCCTCCCGCAACGCCAGACAATTGTATCGCCTTCCTCTTAGACACCATCGCGCCCTTCCCCGGCCGGAGGTTCCCAATCGCACACCAAATGCTACCTCGGCACGCTTCACCCGCTGCTACCGCAGCCTCCGAGTCAGCAGACCTCCTCTTCCCCCGGCACACACAGTAGGTCCGGCCGTCCCGGTGCCCTCGGCCCGGGCGCAGCTGGTCACAGCTCCACACGATGCCTTTGGCCTCTCATTGCAGGCTTCCTCCACATGAAATAGTACCATGCCACAACCCTAGTCGCGGATCAGCACGCTTCAATGTGTTCACACAGCTCGCAGCAGCGTGCTTCCCTGTCCGTACGCCGCAGCCTCTGCGCTAATCAACTCTTGTCCAGCACTGGCCGACCAGCACCCGATGAAGCCACCGCCTTCCTTTCCATTATTACGGAACTACCTGCAACTTTTCTGTGCCTCTGGTCTACAACCGGGAGGTACCTTCTTTTGCCTGCAATTATTTCCTAATAGCATTTGTGGCTCAGAAGTGGTCCGAGAAAACCTTCCCAACTCAGAACAAGATAGGTCAAATCTGTCCGGCCCTAGTTTGGTCCGTGCACAACCTGCAAGGGCCCTGCACGGGATTGGCCGGACATGCACAGGCCCTGCAGTAACCTTTCTAGCCCGACCTATTTAAATTATTCAAAATTAATTAACTTAATTAATTTAAATTTAATTTTAAAATTAAATTTATTGAATTGTTTTTGGATAATTATTTAAATACCTGATAATATAATTTAATTTAATTTTGGCATTAAAATTAAATTAATTAGCTGATTGATGATTAATCAAATTATTTGAATTTATTAATTCATTTAATTTAAATAAATAAACCATCATAATTGATTGATGCATTTTAATTTTATCACGCTTCATTTTACCCATCGCCTGATCTTTAGCATCGACCTGTGTATGATTCCTTTTATTTGATTAATTATTTTAATTGCATGTGATGATTGTAATTAATTAAATAAATGGTCTGCACATCATCTTTATTTTTCGGTTAAAATGTATAAGGGCATGTGTGCCCAATATTTATATGATGTACATTTATACTCAAGTTCCCCTCACCTGCGTGCAAGTATCATTGTACTTCAGATGAAGAGGGCGAGTGACGTGGACCCCGCCAAGATGAAGCGGGGAACGACGGTGCATGACGACACATGGATTCCACCAAGATGAGGCTATACTCCAAGACCTGATGTCGACCCTGCAAAGATGTGGCGATACTCCAGAAGACCAGCAGGCATACGTGACAGGGCAAGCTGCATCAAGAGTCAAGCATTCGACTCAGGTATGATGCCCTTAGATAATTTATATGCTCAAGAATAGTCAGATAGTAATTTAATATTTATGTATTTATTTATTATTTTATGCATTTTAGAATAGTGGGAAAATACATAAAATGATAGATAATGAAATGCATAAATAAGCGGCCTGTGTTTTTCAATTAAAGTTTAGTTGTCAGCGTGACAACATATATGAACTTGTTTAGTAGAAATGGATCACATTCGTCGAGAAAAAAACAATAAAACCCCAAAATAAAATATTAATGCACAAACAGCCTTCCATCATTCAGTTTTGACTAAAACCAGGTGGTGGAGGTGCCGGTCATGCCTTAGTTGAGGGTGCCACTTTCTACTGGGGAGTTCTTATTTGCAAGGGGGGTCAACTTAACTAAAATTACCGCAAAGAAATATCCCTATCAAGCTTGTTGTAATTCTATAAGAAAGTGTTGAATAAATCAGTAAATGATTTTGATGTTGGGACTTCACTCAACAAATCAAGGAACCGTATGTTAATGCGGTTGACCATCCAAAATCCAACCTTGGACCCTCCAAGTAGTGGCGTAGCCATAGCTTGTAGACTATGATGGAGGTTCAGGGATCCTTTCTACTAGAATGCTCAAGTGTATTCTGATTCTAGTATAGAGGGTTCCTAGAATTTAAAAAATTATTGGGAGACATTCAATGATTGAATAATCAGTAATGTCACAATAGGTAATCACATAAATGTACAATCTATTAAAGTAAATTCATAGATAATGGAAACCAATTCCACAATAAAACTGCGATTTTAATTAGATAAAGTAAATATCCATACAAGCAAGAAATTCTAGGTCTAGTATACGCACTTTCGTAGATTACTACAATATAGAAAATTAAAGGTGCTTGTGTTCCTACCTATTAAGCCACCTCCTGAAGCAAGGCTGTAGAACTGCTTATTGGAGACTCATGAATCAAGAATATGATGGTTCTGTCATAATGATATCATCAATGTCTGATGTTATTTTCAGACACTAAATCGTGACATGGATGATGTTACATGTCATCTCATATCCAAAAAGGTTTTTAAGGAGAAAGCTATGCAATATATGAATATGGTGATAAAACTCGGTTTGTGTAAAGTGAAAGAAAGTTCACTATCATTCATGTCATCCCATTCTAATATCTTTTACACCCAATTAATCTAGTTTCTTTTAAGGGTTCAAATGAACGATATACAGTGATCACTTCATTACCTTTAAGGTAACATTCCCCTACTAATATAAATATTAGAGATAACACCATCTTTTATTCTTATGGAGAATACATTGAATGACAAGGAGAAAAGGCCTATAGAAAGTTACGACAAAGGAACCTCAGTCATGCCCTTCAATAAAAGTGGATTGTAACATAACAAGAGGTTATTTTAATCACATATTGAAATAAATTCATGGATATTTAAAATCTGAAATACAAGAAGCAAGTACTCGCTTCTCATTCAGTTTATATTCTTCAAATAAAAGTATTGTTTTCTCACATACTTCTTTGGTACTAAAATAAAATATGCTTTTCCCATATATATATTGAAATACAGTAACCATGTAGGTAGAGAAACATTACTAGAAGTAATGTGTATTCTATAAGATGTTGAGAAAGGGTGATTCATAAGTCATCATTGAGAAACTCATAACTTCAAATTTCCATGTAGTTGACTCAAACTGAACAAGTTATTGACTATAACCAAAAACATTTATCTCATGTTCCCATTTGGACATGATGAGATATTATTCCATGTTTTGGAATGAATGTTTTTTGTGGAAACATACTCAAAAAATCGTCCACTACTACTTGAATCAATGGCAATACATGATGAATTTAAAATTTAATACATACTGAGTTATGGAAATAGGATACTATGTCAAGTAAAACTAAAAGGGTATGTCATGAAAATAACCTATATGGTATTTAGGCTCGACACAAATAAACACCTTTGGTATTGTTGACATCTTCAGTTTAGACAATGTAACCATTAGAAATAAAGGTATGACACAAAGCTTCTAGGGTTTTTTCAACAAAAGTGTATGAACTTATCCAAAGAAAGCAAGAGGTAAAGATAATTCATAAGAATACTTTATTTAATTAAGAAATGTACCAGTGAAGTATAATTTTGGTAAGATGGTATGAGTTGCTTTGGATCGACATGCCGAAGAATATCCTGACCAAACTATCATCGATCAGGATAATGTAGTGCAGAGTAATTAGTAAATGCTTGTTACCTTATCTACATCACCGTAATGATGTTTATAAGGAGTATCGATGAAGAGTCTTACATATTAACATTGATAAACAAAATGTAGTGTGAATAAATTCCTAAACACACATTTTATACATCAAATTTCTGTTGTAAGTTGTATCAATGTTACAAACTGCAGAAACATCCATTATATTTCAAGATGTTATTTGAAAATAATGGCATAAACCCATAACCAATATGCCAACTAAAATGAAAAATGGATATCATATGAGTCATCGGATGATGAAAATACATTCTTCCATAGATCATGTGTTAGGATGCAGAGAGTTTTTTATGAACAAACATGCATCAAGGTGAACACATGGTGCATATACGATAACTATCCTAACATTTTCTTAATATATTACCTAAATCCCTATGATAGAAAGGATGTAGTCATGTATAAGACTACATTTTATACAAGGGAGCACATCTCTATTAGAGATAGTGGGTGCTGAATTGACTTGGACATAGTCAATGCTCCAGAAGCACGAATGGTTGCAATAAGAACATGTTCCACAAGTACTTGTGGAATAGGTATGATCTAGAGAAAAATACAGCTAAGGAAGGAAGAAACCATCCTGATGGATTCCATATTCAAAATAACTGGTGATATATTATTCATTAAGAATAATAAATCCTACAAGTAAGTAGTATATGGAAATTAGTTATGATTGACAATATTAATTAAAATTCAATAATGGATTCCATGAATCAAATCGAAAAGGGGATTATAAATTGAATACTACAGTGGGTATTAAAATGAGATGATACATGGATGTTACAAGAATAATACTAATAAGTATTGATTGGTTATTCCTTGTCGGTACACCTAAATCCATTAGAATTTTACTTGTCATAGCCAACATCTAAGATCATTCTATTGGTCATTACATGTCAATTTCATATTTTGTAGGAGGTGTCTATACATCGTAACTAGAAAGAGATGATGACATCATATGATGTCAATGAAGGATTCATGTTATGGAAATCCAATTTTGGATTAATGTAAGCAACAAGATCATAGAGAATTAATTTTAAATGAATCATTTCATTGTGTCTATAAAAGGTTAGTGGGAGCTCCAATGTTTTCCAAGTGAAATATGTTCAGAAACATATGAAAAATAGATCATGATCTTAAAGTTAGATAATATTAGAATAAAATAAATTCCCAAATGATTGACTTAATGTTGAAACATGAGTTCTAGGGAACAAAATCCACTGAGGTAGATCAAAAGGTTTCTTGGACTTAGTCAATCATACATATAGTGACATTATATTGAAAAATATAATTTGGAACAGTTCAAGTTCAGAATTTTTTCCAATGTCACGTGGCATAATATCTCCAAGTTAACATTTTCAGAACGTAGGAAGAGATTAAAGTAGTTAGATGAGTACCATACACTTCAGTGATGGATCAATCACATATTCCATATTATGTACAATAATTGATATTGCCATGAGATAATTTTTATAGATAAATATCAATTATATCCAGGATCACTTCAAGTGATGCAGTCAGAACTATCATCTTGTACTTCAGAGATTACAATGATATGTGCCTGGAATGTGGAGAATAAGGTATACACGTTTTTGTAGGAGACAAACATGTAATTCATATAACTAGTATCGTATTTAGGCAAAGGAGATGAGCGAGTAAAGCTCATAAAAGCTTCTGGTAGCCATACCTACAAATACAGAGTACATTGCAGCTCTTAAGGCAACTAAGAAGCGCTTATAAATCACAATTATTTTTTCCTGTTCTAGGATTCACACATAGTGAGAAAAATATTATCATAATGTAAATTATGAAACCCTTACTAGCCAAGTTTTCATGTTATGAAAATGAAAAAAGTGATATACTCAGGGATACCTTATCTTGAGAAGGTTTACTCAAGATGATGAGGTCACATATAATAGATATTCCATGAAGCAAAAATGTGGTAGGCCCAGCAGATTAATCCATTACTCAGCAGAAGCATGATATTTATCATGTGAGTAGCTTACAAGTTTAGTTTTCATGTTGTCTCTAGTGTAAGTGGGAGGGTTGAAATAGAGGGTGCCCTAGACCCAACTATGCAGTACATTTTGATTACCATATCATGTGTATAGTTGTCCAAACATGATGTTATCTTACAATTATAGTGCAGGTTTTCTGCATCCACTATAATAATGGTAATTTTTAAAGGTTAATTGTCGTGTTGAGAGGTTATAATAGATCCCGGGATATAATGAGAACTTTGAGATACAATGACATGGATATTAAATATATGTTCTATAGTCTAGATACATCATACCGACCGGACATAGTAGATGTCTGACTATCAGGTGCTAGGGGCTCATAAGAAATGAGACTTCTCATGAATCTTGCCTTTGGTGAACTCTTGTAGTGAGATCATGAGAACAAACCCGCTAATATAAACACCACATGTTTTCGGTGTCATTTTTTGTTTCTACTTATGGACATGTTTATTGGTATCTTAACTTGAGACCATTACCAATGTATATAATTTTGTTACTTACTTTGATTCAAGACGAAAACCATGTTAGTGATGTCGTGGAGAGGTATATTGTGTTGTGTGCATCGTTGGTGGTATGACATTGGATGAATGGTTAAAAAAGGATTTGTCACATAAATGTTCAAGAATTCGTATATCTCAGGCCTGGTTGATCAAGATGGTGCCACCTTTATAAGTCATTGGCCAATGTAGTAGAAAGGCATATCCATCCGAATAGATCAACCAATAATAATGCATGATACAGACGATGACACAAGAGTGCGTACTTATTTATGAGTTATTTAATGACAAAGATATTATCGTACATAGTCATTTTTCATAGAATTGTAGTCGTTGTTATGACTATATTTATCTCTTTTGGGGTCGTGATGGGTTTCTAGACTCTGCTCTGGGTTTCTGGATTTTATTCACTACTATTGAGGTAAGGGCCTTGAGGGTCACACAGAATACCACATTGAAGAATCCTCCGTATTTAGTTGAATAGATATATGGGCATAGTGGGACCCGCCATAGGGTCTGAGTGTTGTCCAAGTTATCGAACACCGATGAATTAAATAAATTCATTTTTATTCATCTTATGAATAATTAGGATTGAATTTATTTAATGTATTTACAAGTTTAGTAAATAGGAGAAACATATAAACCGAATAAATATTATGTTAGTATTCATGGTTCATTAATATTAAGAGAGATATCAAGTTGGGTTAAATGACTTAGTCTTATCATGTAATATATTATATATAGATATTAAATATATGTGATAAAATAATAAATAAAATTGGCGCAGTTAAGTTCATCAAAATTATTTATTTATTGAACGTTGAAATAAATAGGGGTCTTAGAACCCCTACCTGGTATTTATCTATATCACAATAAATATAAGAGGCTCTAACTTATGATTTTTGATTCACTATTCATTCATTTTTTCATGGAATGAAAATTGAGATCATCTCTCTCTTCCCGCTTCCTAGATAGAGAAGATGACTATCCAAGAGTTCGGATCAAGTTCTTGATCAAGCATTGAAGAGATCTCAATGAGATGATTGTTGGGACGTCAAGAGCTTCTTAGGATCGCTGTGCTAGCACCAGGAATTTTACCATCGATGTTCCATCATATTTTTGGAGTGCCTATGGATGATCTAGAGGGATTATGCTTTTGATCCTTCATGAAACAATCTCCATCGACAAGTTGCAGTCGACTGTGGATTTAGATTATAATAGGGTACATTTTCATTTTATTTTTGTGCTCTTAATAATTTATTATAGATCCTTGGACCTCTCCGGGGCTTGGATCATCAGCGACGACAAGTTTTGTCATCCTGATGAGGAATAATTTTAAAATCCTAGGCCCACCAACTTCCGTTGCGGGCCCCATAATCTAACATTGTTAGCTACCTGACTGCTACTAGGAGCAGTGAGGAAGTGGTTGACATGATCTCACCAGGTTGTGGTGGCCTGGGTAAAAATAGGATAGATGATATATGGTAGTACAAAGCGGATGAGGAATGAGATGGAATCACGGTTAATGTAACAATAGCCTTCATATTGAACCTCATAGAGTCTTCATATGAATTCCTATAGTGGGGAATCAAATTCCACATAGTTTGGTGGGGGGATGAGTCTTCAAATGAAGTAGATCATGATAATGGATGCATGGTTGTGACCTGAAAGATGTAGATCCTCCAGTTTGGGGCATGAACATCGTGAAACAAAAAGTCTCAAGGGATATACCATGATGAGCTATGAGTGATGGGATTTAACCTTAGGGATTCTTCCTCTATATCCCCATGGAAGGGGATCAAAGTACATGTATTTCAGGATGGGGGCATGGAATCAGGTTGTGCACATGGGAAAGAGACTCGAAAACCAGTTAGGGTAACATGTGGTTAGTAGCTCAAGGGTTTGTCTGACACAACTGGGATGGAAAAAGGATGTTACTCCCAAAAATGGGGCCACTGATGTTTACTATCTTTTGGGGTGGGAGTTCTGGGAGGCTTCCTACAAATGATACCTATGATATAGGGATAAAAACTCAAATAGCTAGAATGTAACGATGGAATTGGGGTGTGTGCAATGGACAAATACCCTAAAACATATTATGGTTATGTGTGGTTAGAAGCCTAATGTTTGGTCAAAATACACTAAGATGGACCATAGATGTTTTCCCCAATAAAGGGGACACAGAAGTTTACTAGTGTTTTCGGTTGAACCTAAGGGAGTATTCCTACGTACCCTACAAAGGAGATGGGGATAAAATCCCATGTTGTTCAAATAGTTTTACCAGGTGTTCGGGGTTTAACCTAATAGAAGTTTTATACTTACCCAAACTAGGATAAAGGGATCCAAAAACACATAGTTAGAATGTATATAGTTTATTATCTTTTTGGATGAATGGGGAATATAGTTTAATGTCATGCAAGACGAGGGTGAACCGATGTGAAGTGGTCAGGACTGATGGGTGTTGGGATTGAACATCAGAATGGACTCCTACATAAATTTCATGGAAAAGGAATGGATGAAAGACCATGTAGTTCAGTGATGAGGGGAAATGTCTCCTACACACTATGGAATTATAGATAAGATTTCATGGATAAAGGTTATGTTAATCCCACATGATTCATGCTCGATGTGAGAAACAACATGAACGAATGTCATGAAGACCACATCATAAAAGGTGAATCCCTGAGGAATAAATTAAGGCTATCTAATGCATAGCAGCCTAGGGAGACGGAGATTGGGACATACATCAGGATGGATGCCCAATAGCGATAAAGCCCAATGGTTGAGGTATAAGGTAACAAAAATACCTATGCCTATCTCTCCTCTAGCCTCTACACACAGAATCAGAGGAGATGGGAAAGGATTCCACCTCCTGCAAATAATGACTAGGGGAATATGGTCATATGGTTTCCCTTCCACACAGATATATGATATTCCATTCATGGAATATCTCATTCCTTGTGTAGAAGATATCACTCCTATAGAGACTGATGGGTGTGGAAAATGTCTATGGTAGGGAACCCTACGTATATTTCATGGGGAGAGGTTTTTGTTTAATGTCATGTGCGGTGGACGATAGTTCTTGGTAGTTTAACGTCTTATATTTCCAATGATGAGGACGTAATCATCACCCCTAGAACATAAATAACTAGCGCACCCTAACCATTAGTGGTGGGAAGGCACCAGAAATGTCGTGTGTAGATGGGATTATAGGGTGATCCATTGAGGGGATCACATTAGCGTGTCAATGTGAAGAAGCACTACCTGTTAGCATGCCTATGCGAAAAAGCCTGAGGGTAATCAATACAATATGAAGCACCACCCAAGGTACCTTGCAATAACATAATACAAACTTATAGGGCAATATGAAAAAAGGTTTTTAAAGAAAAATAGATCGCATGGAAGGACCTTGTGAAGCTCTGGTGCTCCATTGAGTGGAAAGACTCTACAAAGTGTTGTTCTTGGAAAAGTGTGTTGGCATATCCTATGCATGGAGTATACATTCAAATAAAGGGAGATTCATGATGTAAATGTTCTTTTGGGGAGTATGACATTACAAAGATTTGGTTCCTTGTAAAATGTGGCACTATGAAGAAATTTTCTTTGCAAAGCATAGTGATCCTGCCTTAACATGGTGTTTATGTGGTCATGGAAGGTAATTCTCAAAGCATGAGTGTTGTGAAAATACCCAAGTTCAATAATGGAGCTCCTTCCTTTGAGATGGAAGAAGGGATCTGCCAAGGGAATCCTTCTTTGAAGAAGGGTTGTATTTGTGGTAATGGAAAAATATTTTCCAATACTCAAGTTCTTTGAAAAAATCATTATTATTAATTATTTGTAGAGTAGTGGGTGCCTCATCATTTGTGATATTAGAAGGTGAATTATTAGATTATCCATCCTTAGGGTCCTAGGGAAGCTCATTATTTATATGAAAGAGGTGGTGTGAATACCTGAAAACTCATTACAATGCCACATGGTGCTTTTCAATTGGAAGGGAATTGCGTCATGTTTTTCATAAATTTGGAGTCAACCATCATCCCCTCCTCAGTGCAGAGGGATCCTTTATTCCATTTTTTTCACTCATGGAGGATTTCATCAATTTCCAAGGGATTGAAATGGTGATATGGTTCCCTTCAAGACACAATGATTTTTTTCAATTGTGTCCTAACTGTAGAGCCTTCCACCCCTTTACTCAGAAGCGATCGTAGAAGGGTCCGTAACATTATACCATCCATGGTTCTGAGGGGTTTCATAGAGATCATTTTTTTATGGGAATCTCTATGGACCTTCACGATGCAGCATCATTGGTTTTTGTGTTCTCATTCTGTAATTTTTTCCTTTGCACACATTTTGGCACCAACAACCATTGATAGTGGTAAATTGACCATGGAATTTCATTACCTCTATCAAACACACACCTTTATTATACATCACTTATAAATATTCATTTTTTTATACAACTCAGTTGTGATTATAAATTGTCCTCATGGTTCTCAAGGATTTTGGAGTAGATAATAATGACATATATGAAGACTACCATAAGTATTTCAACCTAATGACTTTATAATAAATTGATTAAATCCATAAGGATAGATATTGAATCTGTTATTCATAATGGAATCACTATGAAATCATTATTTCCATATATTTTATGAAAATATATTTTAGGGATGACATCCTTCCATTCAATTACATTTAAATATCCTGATAAATGATCCTCCATAAAAAATATTAGTCTCTATGTTTCCCATCAAACAAGTTAAAAATCCATGGTAGATGATACCTTTTGTATATCATTATTTTTTGGGGCTCAAAATAGTCAATATAAAGATACATTGAGAAACCATTATTCATCATGAAGAGAACCAAAAAATTCCATTATGAAGAACATGGGAATAAAAATACCTTATCAAGATTATCATGTAGTTTTTTCTTAAAATCATCAATTTAAAAATTGGTAATTCTATATAGAGTCTTATTTATTTTTAAATAACCTATTTTACGTTTGATAAAGAACTCAACATCCCAAATAGGATTAAGGCTATGATATTATTTGGAAAACAAATCAACATTTTCCCTTACATATAGAATTATATAAAGGATATTCATTTTTTTATTCACAATCATTTGAGCTACATATTCTTGCTGATAAGAAAATAATATCCCTTCTACAGATGATTAATCCTAATTTGATCCATCATAAACCTTTCACTTGTACATATCTAATGGTGGTTCTTGATATAGTGTATAATTTCCCCCTCCTAAAAATTTATGTATTCCATAAGCATGGAATGAAAATATGTGTCCTAGTAGCATAGAATTATAGTAAAGAATGTACCACATGGTTTTATTATAAATTTATCTCTCAAATAAGAAAATAAAAGTAGTTATGTAATTTTACTCTGTAATTTTCCCATTTTCTATTTTCACAAATAGTTCTACATCCATTTTCTAATGTTATTTTTTAATTATTCTACTGAATCAGAAGGATTTGAATGAATGAATAGAAACAAAGTCACATAGAAATTATTATTTCATAAGTGGACCATATTCCTTCTATTCACTATTTAATTCTAATACCAATCATTTAAATCATCCAGAATATATATAGGTAGGAGAATAATCAAAATATATAACATATAAAAGGGAAACAATGTATGCTGAAGGTGAAAAACATAAATGAAATGTATTCCAGAATCATTGAATTTATAGGATTCATTCAATGTTATCAATGGTATATTTCCTAACATTGTATCTTATATGAATTTTTATTCCCTTGAAAATTGTTCATAATGAGTTATTCAATTGACATGATCATATCCCTCGCTAATGTCAAACCAAGTGTGAAATAATTTAACATCGTTGTGGAATCATGTGATGATTGAGTTAATACCCAATGCTCCCATTTCAAGGTTATTACACCCATGTACAACTGTTCCAGATCCATGTCTATTTTTAGTATCCACAAAGGTATTTTGTTTCTTAGATACTAAATAATATATAAATTACCAGAATTAGGTCTGTTATCCTATGTATGTACAAATACATTAGGATTTCACTATTGTTTTATACATAATAACAAAAAATAAATACCTTTTAATATTATACCAACTATAAAAATTCAAATAATTTTTAAACCTTAACTCATGATTTATTACTAGTTGATACAATTTATATAATCCCAAAATATCATGAGGATGAGTGTATTTGGGTAATTATATTCACAGAAAAATTAATTGAAACATCGGTACTCACTCATTATTTAAAAACTCCCACACAAACCCTTATATTAAACTAATCATCAAATACTCCATGAGATAACATAGGGATCTATATATAAAAATTGTGAGAAATAATGTTAGGTAAAGGAAGAGTCAAATCATAGAATTATTAACATAATATATGTCAGTCAATAGGCACATCAAGTTGAAAAATGGAATCAAAATTGTAAACACGAAAATCGAAGCATGATACAAGATGGTAACAACTAAGAATCATTGGATTTAGGAAAAACATAAAATTATAGATCATAAAAATTATTCAAGGATAACCATTGAGAAATAATAACACTATATTATTATGATAAAATATTATTCACCACACATGGTTTATCATTATTTAAAAACATTTTTTGAAAAAAATATTTTGCAATATAATTTTTGTCTCACTTGTGACATTTATATCATGTACATGTGTTTGTGTTACATATTGATAAAAAATATGAGATAACATTTCAACCAATTTAATCACATTATTAAAAATTTTGGATTACATACCTATAATAAACCATTCAATGAAGGATATAGATATCTTGGGGAATACCCTTGTGTGTATACGGGGGTGGGTATTCACAATAAAAATTGTTGGCATAGAATATTGAAAGAAAATTTCAATAGTATAATCCATGTACATAATGATTTATGGATGTAATGGCCCAAAACACATTGGTTAATTCCTTTGATAAAATCTGGTGTCTGATGCTTTTTGGGTGGTAAAATTGTCTTATTCCCAACACTTTTACAAATTTCATGTTTTCTGAACAGTGTTTCCTATTTTGTGAACCGTGTCAATAGTGAACCAGACATGAATAGTTCCATTGGTGAGACAAATTTGAATAGTTTTATTAGTGAGTTGTTTTTACTGTCATCATGGGTGAGTCATTTGTACTGTCAGTGTCAGTGATTAATTTTTATTGTCGGTGTCGATGAGTCATTTGTACTTTCATCCTCGGTGAGTCATTTGAAATGTCTGCAGCGGTGAGTCGTTTCTATTGTCAGTGTTGGTGATTCATTTCTACTATCGGCGTCAGTGATTCATTTTTAATGTTAGTTTTAGTGAGTCATTTGTAATTTTGGTGTTGATGAGTCATTTTTACTCTCTAGGTTTGTGAGTCATTTGTACTGTGAGCATCAGTGAGTCATTTGTATTGTCAATTTTGGTGAGTTAATTTTACTGTCATTGTTAGTGAGTCATTTCTACAGTCAGCGTTAATGATTTATTTATACTACTGGCATCTGTGAGTTATTTTTACTGTTAGTGTCAGCTTTCGTATAGTGTTCCCAGCCATCGGTAGGTGTACAGTGCTTCCACCTTTCTACTGTTTTGGACATTTAGCATTTTCATTGATGAAAAATGAATTCAGAACATTTTTATAAGGGATTAATGGATAAATCAATGACCAAAACTGATATCTTAATTTTCCTAAGTGTCAGTATGCCTTTAAATGGTCAAACCACATGGTTTAATGCGGTCCTTTTTTTATGGGAAATCTAGTGTATCTTAAATCCATACTCAGTTAAATCTTCTAAATGGATGAGATAACTTCATCCATTATTATACATTCTTATTCTATGATACAAGATTATTTATCCTTTTTGTCATCCCATAAGAGTGGTTTGATCAATCCATAATCCATGGATCATTTCCCTTTGACGTTCTTTCTACTACATGTGCAACACCTGTTTTGGAATTGAAGTAAGTAACGAACCATCATCGATAAAAGGAATGATCCACCATTGTTATTTGGTTTTTCTCAATCCATATTCCCCCGATTCCCCATTCCATTTAATGGAATGTGATCTCCATGATTTCAGTAGATTTTTATCCGGTGTCGGTTAGTTCTATCATGCCACAACATCCTCAGGTTGATGCAGTTGTCACGGCTGAGGCGATCACGATCTATTGTGTGGATCATTCTCATGTAAAGAACATCAAGAACCTTTTGAGGTAGGGTATTCATGGATTCTATATTACTTTACATGAAATCATTTAGTTAGCATGATTTATCTGCTAGATCATAATGGAAATCAAATAATAAATATTTTCACCGGATAATTAAATTGGTATGGATATTTGGTTATTTCCTCCTGTTTTTCTAGATACTTTGTTATCTATGCATGCATTTTTATCATGTAATTCATTAGAAAAATTGGTAAAGAACCAAAACTGAGATTAATTATAATAAATTTTGAAATATAAAGTGTCATGTAAATGTATCTAGTTGTTGTTGTAATTTTATGTTATTCAACATGATGCAACAAGCATGATTAATTATTTGTGAAATTTTACTGTTTTTGTTACCTGTAGTTAGAACCTAGAAATAATAAATTATTTTATTCCTAATTCATTAAAAATTGTCTATTTGATAAAAATATAATGGCTGGTAGGGTTCTGGGATACCCAATTACTTGTAAGGAAGATTTCCTTGTTCATCAGAGCCATGAGTGCTTGTTATGTTTGGTGGTTTGATGACTTGATTAATGGATAAGATCCCAGTTGATATGATGTTTTTATCACACTTCTTGTTGGGTGATGTGGTCTTATATGAATTTTTGGATATGTGGGGGGAAGGGAGGCCCATTGGTTGTGGTAGTAGCTGACACCTAGAGTAGCGAGATGCATCAGTTTATTCTTTTACGTGTCAGTGAGGACACCGAAGATGATGTAATGAGTTGAATGTGAATGATTGGATTCTTACTGAATCTTGTTTGTTGATTATCTTCTTCACCATTCTCACTATTGAAAGCAGTTGGTTTTACAAAACCACCCTCCAAAAAGTAGCGAATACGTACGAGGTATGCTGCATGCTTTCCATGTTTATCTTCTCTAGGGAGGATGGGTCTACTATCCTAATATATGTGGAAATTACATAAAAGGTAGTTCATCTACTCACTATGTTGATACCCATTGTGTTAGGTAGAATAGTATTTTTTCATATAATTCCTTGGAAAATGGGGAAGTAATAATAATGGTAATAAATGATTGAGTAAATGATGAAAACCCATGGGGATGAAGCTTGCTGGGACACAATAAGGAGGTTGAAATTTAAAGAAATAGTGGACTTTTGGTTTGATGTCAATGAAATGAAAGGGGGAATTTTTAATTATTAATTAATATTTAAAGGATCAATTAACATAATTTTCATTTGAAAAAAATGGAATGATGTAATGTAATAAATCTATTTAAAAGGTTGTGTTCTTATAGGATACATAGTCTTAGTAGTGACATCCAATAGTCTTTGAGACATTAGTCGTATTTGAGTCTAATACTAGGTTATACACATAGTGTTCTTTTAGGTTATAGTATATAATTTAAATTTGGTTTTTCTATGTGATACACCACCACATCAGATAAGGAAACTGACTCCCCGGAGATTGTGAGCCCAGGGGGTGTTTTCTCCAACATTCTTGATGGGAGGATGGATGGGTGACTAAGTCCTTTGGATTAGCTATATTCTATTGGTAGTTACTAGTTCCGGTAGGCACAAATAGTTAGTTTTCCCCAAATATGTGTGTAGAGGTCTTTAATGTATAGTGGATATTAAAAAACTTATATTCTCGATATAAATTTATATGGACTACTATAGGTGTAACATGTTTAGTGTAACGACCCAAATTTTTAATAATGAAAATTCATCTTGGTCTATTTAAATGTATTCTAATGGTTATTTAAAATGTATGCACTTATTTGGATTTATGGTTTTTATTTTAAAATACTGTTATGAATTTGGACCATTGCTAATATAGTCGTTGAACTGTGATCACATGATTAGAATATATATAGGGAATTAACAAATCCAATTTACATAGAAAATAGAAGCGATGGCCTCATCTAGTAGACTTGAACATACGGAGCCCATTTGTTTGAACTCGAAAAGGAGGTTGCATCATTGGTATTCACTCAGGACCAAGACCAAGCTGATCTTGAATACGTTAAGATCGAGTGGAACCGACTACGAGAGAAGTAGAAGATGATAGAAATTACCACTTGAGAAAAGTCATTCAAGTCACCCCAAGAGTCTTTCACCATCGGGCACCTTAACATAAGGTCTTATGCATTTGTTTTAAGGGTTATGTAATAAGACCCTTGTACTACGATTATGTACATTATTCTTTTATAGATAACAAACGTTCTTTTTATTATTGTTACTTTGTAAAAAGTTTTTAAAGAACAGATAATATTTTTATTTAATATTACACTAAGAAATATATTTTTATGAATTAATAGATTTTTAAATTAAATAATATATTAATAAATTATTATTATTATTATTATTATTAAATTTATTCTTGTTAAATATAAATGATCATTTAATTTTATGAATCATATTGTAATTTTTTTAAGGTTTGAAAGCTGTTTTTGTCAAAACCCACAAATTTTTCATAAATGTTAGTTTTTATTTTAAAAGTGAAAATACACATATTAAAAAATTATTTGGATAGAATATATATTATTTTTGGAATCAGGTTTTCGAATTTATCTAGGGGTTAATTTTTCATAATTTTCTGAGACAGACCAATTTTTTGGTAAATATTAAATACTATTTAAATATATTATGCATTTTAGGACATCATAATGAACTAATATTGATGTAATAAAATATTATAAACATTATTTTAGTCCAATATATGTTTTACCATTTAAATAATGTGTTATTTGGTTTGTTTGATTATTTTATATAGATTTAGTGGACCCTTCAAGGATTACAAAACATTTTGTATTTTTAAATTATTTTCATTGAGAGTGTGACTCACCTCCATATACGAAACCCTAATATTATAAGACATTTTTCCATTGGACTTATAAAGTATTCTTTTTTACTCCCCTTTGGAAAAAACCATGGGTAAAACCCATGATCTTGTTTGTGGTTTCGATTACTTTAATGTGAGGTTTCCCAAAACTAAATAATAAATAATTACGTATAATTTTCTATATAAACCCACAAAAGATCCCACTTACTCTCCACTAAATCCACTGGAGTTCAACCAAGCCCTTACCTCTTCAATTAATAATCCAATAAGGTTCCCCAATCTCTCAATAAGCCTCTCTTAAGCCTCTCCCAAGCCTTTGGTATCACACATTCAAGTAAGGGATTCTTACCTTTCTCTTTTTATCCATGTTTCATAATATTGTTATTACCTTCTATATTCAATTATAAATGTTGGGTTTTGATTTTTCATCTCCCCCATACTACCCTATTTATGTTTTAATTATGAGATACCTATTTATCTCTCATTAAATACCTTCCATGTACACTCGTTACCAGGATGAAGTTCCATATGAATTTCTCTCTCCACATTTACATTTAAGTAATTATTTTGCATCATGAATCTAAATTCCATTAAAAATGATTGGAATTGTATATATATGACCCCCTTACTATCCAAATCATGTAAATATGATGATACTCTAATTTCTCTATCATTAATCATTTTTATGAGTTCTTATGACATGTCGTTATGTTTCAGAAATTGCACCATGATTTTCCAAGTCAAAGTCATTGTGTAGTGAATACAATGTACATTTATCTATCTAGGGTAATCACCATTAAGAACAATTAATTATTGTTTAAAGTGTTTTATGTATGAATTCCACATTATTTTATCATGGATAAATGATGATGTTTAATGAATCCATGTGTTTTGATCTGGGTGTCAAACTTATGCATGAAATGAAATGTTTAAGAAGGGTGTGCCCTCATAGCGCTCTAATGCATTGGGTAAAGTATAGTGTCTTGATATACCTTGGTCAATTAGTGTTGACACATGATAATTAATGTGAAATGAGGGTTTACTCATACTTTATGTGCAATGATTTCTTACTCATGCTCCATGTGCAATGAGCCTTGGTTCATGAAAATTTTGTGTTAAGTGTTGTTTCGACATCTCCGTGTTATGATTATCATGATTTATCAAGCCTTTATGTTCATATTTCTCTTGTGCTCCATTGATATTCTTATTGACTAACATTTATTGTATTCCTCTTGTATTCCATATTTATTCCCATACTAACCTTTATAGCTCACACTTTTCTTAGGCATGTCCTCAGGTTATCCCATGCAATTCTAAGTACAAGGGAATGTAGTGGTCATGTAAAGGAAGTTTTCAATAAAGATGACGTGTTTTATGTTTTAAGTGTTTATGTAGTGTTATTAATCCCCAAAGACACTAGACCTCTCTATATTCTATGTTTTATCAAGTGAAGGTTTTATGTAATAAATAATGTTAAGTGTGTAATAAAAAAAGCATTGTTATAGTTGGTATCAGAGGATATGGTTAGTTATTTTTGGGATTAGGATTAGAAAACCCAAGTGAAGCCTTAGAGACAAGGCTTTGTATAAAAAAAATCCCTATGATGTTATGGTCATTGAGTAAATGGTTTATCAAGAAATTATATCCCTGTCTGTATACGATCAGGTAGAGGAGGCTCTGAAATATATGCACCTTTGGGTGAAAACCCCGACAAGGAGTTTTGGGCTTGACCTGGGGTAACCTAGTTCACAACAACGGTCTTTGCTGCACTCTTGGTTATGAATCTCCAAGTGGATAATCATTGATAAAATCACAAGCTTTTTTTGAACCATTATTAAGGGAATTAATAAATAATCCTATAAAAATATATATGTTAGAATGTAGATCATGGATAAAAAATATTGAAGCCTATAGATTCATTATTTAGAGAAATAAAAGCTATTTATAAGTCTTCTATTTTATACATGGATTACCCTTTATGTGTTACCCCTAAAATTTGTTTTATTCTAGCCAATGGTCATTAATAAGAGGACTCGGTCTAACAATCGATGTGATGATCAATGTGATGGTTGTGCTTATGAGATTTCCAATCTGATAAGAGCGGGAATCATGAACACTGTCATGATTATCTCTCAATTAAATCAAGATTTTTATAGAATCATTGGACAAGAGGAATGTTCAGACCCCACTATGAAATAAAAAGTATCTCTTGAGAGATTCGTGAGACAAATGCCTCATAATTTTAATGGACCATCGTATCCCTCAATCATCAAACAATGGATAAACTCCATTGAAAAGATCTTTTTCATCCTTTAATGTTCCAAACAAGAGAAGGTTCACTGGGATTCTTATCATCTAGAGGTGAAACTAATAAATGGAGGACATTGATAAAAAATACAAATCATGAGGAAGAGATTGAGGAATTGGATTGGAAGGATTTATGGAAGATGTTTTTCGATATATATTTTCCATGAACCCTTCAAATTAAGCTGGAAAGTGACTTCTTTTCTATCAAGCAATAAGACGAAATAATTTGTTACAGCTTATGAGGAAAACTCTACAAAGATGGAATGATATGCCTACGACTTTGTCATTACCCCCGAATGCAAGGTCGACCACTTCTTTGGAGGGTTGGAAACTATCCTATGGAATTCCCCAGTGATCCATGACTTCGACAGCTATGAGGAAATTGTTTGATGTGCCCTCAAGGATGAAATGGAGATCAATGAATCATAGGGGTTTCACATGGATAAGAAGTGAAATACGGATTTTAATTCTATTGGTCTGATGGATAAATCTAATTGTACAATGAAAATTCAAAACCCCACTTGCCAAATTTGCCGAAAGAAAGCACCCCAAAAATTCATTGAAGGGGATGAGGAAGTGCATTAGGTGTGGAAGAGAAGGTAACCTAGTCATTAAGTGTCAGCAAGAAAAACACATGGTTGTGGTAGAGGAGAGGAACACTTTGTTCGATTCTCAACACTTTGTTCATTAAATCAAATGCAAAGATCCAAGGCACCTTGTAATTCAATGCCCTATGCCAAGGGTTTTCGGAGGAAACCAACATCTCCAAGACAGCAATGGAGATATTTTCCTTCACTATCACCGAAGAAAACCCCAAAAATGAAGTGGTGAAAGGTATTCTAGTTTTTCAATCAAGAATAACGGACATACTTTCTGATTCAGGCTCTACTAATTCATTTATATCCCAAAAATTTAGTAGAATAATCCCAGCACCCCCAAAAATCATGGAAGTAAAGATTTCAGTGAGTACGAAAAATGGGGCATTCTTTGTATCCCATGAATATAACTCCTCCCCTATCATAATCGGTGGATTAAAATTATTGTCAAACCTCATCATACTCTCTATGGTGGAATTTGAAGTAATTCTTAGCATGTATTGTCATTCCTTATATAGAGCCAACATAAATTTAAATGAGAGGGAAATCACTCTCCATGTAGGTTATCGACCCCTGATTCTGTACAAGTGAAAGGAGGAATATGAATCATCTTTAGCACCACCATCTCAATTGTGGATATTACTTCCCTATAATCATGTGTATCGGGCATAGATGATTGAGTCTAAAAATTAAACCATCCTTGATATAATGCCTATTGTGATAAAATTCATTGATGTGTTTCCCTATAAATTTCATAGTCTTCCTCCTAGAAATGATTTTGAATTCACAGTTGATCTTATACTTGGGATAATGCCAATATCCAAAAATCCGTATAGAATGGCTATTGTGGAGCTTGAGGAACTAAAAAACAACTACATGATAATCTAGTTAATGGGTTTATATGTCCAAGTGTTTCACCATGGGGTGCACCAATTCTCTTCATTATGATGAATGATGGGATAATGTGCTCTTTCATCGATTATCATGTTCTTAACAAAATCATGATAAAGAACAAGTATCCTATCCCACAAATGGATGTCTTGTTCAATCAGATTCTTGGAGCACAATACTTCTCCAAGGTAGATTTTCAGTTAAGATATTATCATGTAAGGGTGAAAAAGGAAGATATCCCCAGGAATACTTTTTGTATAAGATACCCACACTATAAATTCATTGTAATTCATTTCGAACCCACTAATTCTCAAGAAATATTCTTGTAATTGATGCATATAGTATTTAAATATTACCTCAACAAATTTTTGGTAGTCTTTATAGATGATATTATAATATAATCCAAAACCCAGGAGGATCATTAGGAGTATCTATAAAATGTACTAGAGACCTTGTGAAGGGAGAAGCTCTATGCAAAGTACATCATGTGTGAGTTCTGGTTAAAGGGGGACTCATTATTGGTCCATATTATCACAAGTAATGGGTTATCATTGGATACCTCCAATAAAACTACAATATAGGGATATTCTAGGACCACATCTATAATAGATATCCATAGCTTCATGAGGGTAGCTGGATACTATCAGTGATTTGTGAGAAATTTATAAAGAATCTCCAATCATATTACCAAGCTAACTCTGAAGGGAGTAATGTTTTATTGGAGTGATGAATGTGAAGAAACATTTAATGAGTTTAAATGGAGGCATATCATAGTGTCCTTGCACACTTTAACCAAAAGTGGAGAACATCTTGTGGTATTCAGAGATGCTTCGAAGAAGGTCCTGGGCAATGTGCTAATGAAAATGGAAATGTCATTGATATTCTTTAAGGCAATTGAAAATTCATTAGCAGAATTATCGAATACGTGATCTAGAGTTGGTTGCGGTGATCATCTCTTTAATAAATTGGTGGAATTATCTATTTGGGGGGAAGATTAAAATAAATATAGACCACAAAATTTTCATGTATATATTCACACAGAAATAGTTGAACATGCAACAACAAAGATGGTTATAGTTGATCAAAAACATTAACTACTGAATGCATTACCACCCTGGGAATGAGAACAAGGTAGAAGATGCTCTAATTATAATGGAACCAGTGATACCATCATTGATGATAATTGAAAAAGATATATTCTTCTTAGATTTTATGAATATAGATATGGGAATCATAAAGAATGGAACATCAACAATCCTTTCACAAATGATTGCTCAACCATCTCTTTTGGAAAAGTTAAAGGATGATCAATAAGATGATGAGGTAATTTTGAAGAAATAGAAATCTATCATAAAATGGAAATAATTGGATTTCAATGTCAATGAAAAAGGAATTTTGTGATTCGGGAAATGACTATGTGTTCCATCATGTCTGGAGCTGAAAAAAGGAACATTTGGATGATGTGCAAAGTTCAAATTTCTCTATTCACCCAGGAAACAAAAATATGTGTCGAGATCTCTGAGAGAATTAGTGGTGGGATAATATAAAGAAGGATATCACTGAGTATACATCAATGTGCTTGGTGTGTCCACAAGTGAAGGCGGAGAGGCAAAGTTCTAAGGGCATGATGCAACCATTGCCCATACCAGCATATAAATGGGAGAACAACACCATGAACATTATCACTGGACTATCGAATACATCAAAAGTCAACAATGCAATATAGGTTGATGTGGATTGTCTTAAAAATTCTGCACACATCATTGTAATTTGGGAGGATTTCTCATTGGATTAACTGGCATGAATTTACATCAGGGAAGTGGTAAGGATGAAAAGAGTACAACTATATATGTATTGTATCCGATCGAGATCCAAGATTCACCTCTTTGTTTTGGAAGAGTATTCAACATGCTCTAGATATTGAACTGAACTTCTGTATGGCCTATCATCGTCAAACATATGGACAATCTAAGAAAACTATTTAGACACTAGAAGATATATTAGAAACATGTTCAATGGACTTTAAAGGAGGATGTGATCAACATATTCCTCTGGTTTAATTCTCATATAATAACAGTTTTCACTCAAGCATACAAATGGCACCATATGACGTACTATGTAGGAAGAGGTGTAGATCACCGACATGTTGGGATTATGTAAGTGATATTAAGCTTCTAGGACCATAAATGGTCGAATAAAGGGTGGAGAAGGTGAAAACTATTCAACAACATATCAATGTAGACCAGATTCAACAGAATAGTTATGAAGATAATCATCAATGATACATTGAGATTAATGATGGAGATAGGATATATCTACACATATATCTATGAAATAAGGTTATGAGGTTTGGAATGAAAGGGAAGTTAAGTCCCAGGAACGTCGGCCCCTTCGAGATTCTTGATCGTGTTAGGTTTGCGGCCTATCAACTAGATCGTCCACCTACCATGGCCAAAGGACATGATGTCTTTCATGTAACCCTTCTTAAGAAACTAAATACCAGACCCTTTGTAACACCCCAGGTAAATAAAAAATATGACATTTTCACATTTATCCATATTTGTGAATAAAATATTAATATAACTTTAAAGGGGATGCTATGCTCGATGGCGTACCCAATACGCAACAATGAGTTTCTTGGGAATCTTACGTTCCACTCTAATAATAAAATAATATTATTTTAAATTGTAGTTAACGCCTAGCCGTTGTAATGGCAGGAATAAACAGAACTAACTAAAAAATGATTATATATGTTTTTCAAATATTTTTACTTTTTACAATAAATGTTAGATGATTAAAAATGCAAATGAATCCAATTTTAAGCTTAAACATTCTAATATTCTTCAAAAGGTCGATTAACCGCCTTTTGATGACGAAACTCTTTTAAATACACTTTTTGACAATTTTATGTGTTATATTTGAAAAATTAAAATCCTTTTTTAGAATTGGGACATCAAAATTAACTTTGTGTAAATTTTTGGTATTTTTCCGATAAAGTTCATTTTTTAATGAATAGTGAAAAATGTTGTATTTTAATTCAAAACCTCGTTTTAATCTAATTTATTTATATTATTTTATTATATTTTGAATTGATTTCAAAGTGAAATTAGAATATATTTTTACCATTTAATCCAATAGTTGTCGTTGGAATTAATTTCATCTTGAAATTGGACTTAAACTAGTGTCAATATTTCAATACTTATTGTTTCATAAAAACACGCTATTTGCTCTGACATCGGAAATTAATTGTTAAATTAATTAATGTAACTTATATGTTTTTAATTTTGTAAAATAGACATAATTTTTGAATTCGGAATATCAAATATATCCTAGGGTGAATATTTGGTAATTTTTTGAAAAACTTCAATTTTTGATGAATAGTGAAACCACTAAGTGGTAGTTAAAGAAACTGATTTTTCGGTTAAATGAAACATTACCACTTCTGTGATTTGAATTTCAAAAATCCAACATACATGGTTTTCATTAAGAATTAAAATGTGGTTCAATGGGATTAAAATAATTTTTTGGTGAATAGTAACTTTTAAGTTTATTAATCGTGATTAGAGGTAATTAGTGTAATTTAAGGTAAAAATAATGTTTTCATAATATGAAATGACCTAGAAACATGTCCTACCCTTATTGGATGTTTCATGGCCGACCAATAAAATCTGTGGGTCAACTTGGGGACCCCATGGAGCAACTTTGGTTGGAAAATGACGTTAATATCTTTTTATTTAATGTTAAAATAAAAATGTCACAAACATGAGTTGTTTTACTAAAACAATTTTTACATGGGGTTATACAAGTCATATTTTTAACTATAAATATTCATTAGAAATATAAAAATATTTCCTACATCATAGTATTTTTTTATAATTTTTAGTCATTAACTAAATGAAATTATTTATGACACCATGATGATGCAGCGATTACCTCATTATTTAACTATTTAAATAAAATGGAAAGATAATGTAAAATATAAGACCTACACATGTCCAAAACCTATTTTATGGGTGGAGTTCGAACCCTTATCACCTTATCCTCGAGACACATCAATGTGGTACCATTAAAATCCGAAACTCATTCTAAAATAAAGTAACATTTCCTTACTTTCCAAGAGTGCCCCTCCTCTCCTCTTATAAAAGGCCCCCACCTCTACCTCCTTACCCACACCTCTCAAGCCTTTGGATTGGCTAAAACCTGCCCATTTCATCTCTACACATACCTATATTAATCATTGAATCCTCACTATGGGCAGAATCCTTTCCAAGGAAGCCTTTGAGCTCAAATCAAAAAGAGTTACCCGATTTAAAGGTAGTGTCTTCTCTTGTGTTCTTTTGTTTTATTTTGCTTCTCCAACACCCTAAACTCTTTTCATTCATTTCATTTGAAACAACACCAGTATACTCAATATACTAGGATATTTTTATAATAATTAATCGATCTACACTTACACACACCTTCATCTAATGGTTAAATAACATACTGTTTCTGTGGATGGCGAATTTCTCCCTCACGAAATGATGATTGTTCAACACTCATATAACACATTCAAAGGTGGCCATTAAGATGACACTATATTTATATATGATATATAATATGTTTATGTTTTACTTAATCTTCTGTATTTTTCATTTGTATCATACCTTTATGGTTTCCATTGTGGGTAAACACGATTATTTCATTTTAGGAAGTGCGGACTACCGCCCCCTCAAAGTGATTTGATTCGTTAATGCCATATGTGGGACGTATAAAGGATGTATTTAGAGTTATTATATATGATGTTATACTGGAATTATAATATACCTTTATATCATTATTATTTTATTTCCATTAAAGTATGAGATAGAAATGAAAGTAGCGTTCATGCGTACGTACGTCTTACCGTCTCCATGAACGGTGAATTTCATTTCTTATACCCAAATGTAATGTACTATTATAAATAAATGTATATTATGGATATATATGATATATATGATATCCAAATCATTAATATCATTCTGTACATAATGAACCTTTGACCACATGAACAACATGTAATTGTAAGAAGTCCACTTTTGACTTAAGAACCAAATGTCGACAAAACAAACAATATTAACTTAAATGATTAAATAATGTTTATAACATGGTAATAGGTGATATAAAATAATAATGAACTTAAAAAATGTTCTTAAGCAAGTAGAAATTAACTCAAGTTTTTTATTCAGGACGTTAAAGAACGATCGAGTCAAGTCAGACCCGAGGTAAGGGATCCTACCCCTCTCTTTCTTTTTAAGTACACTGTTTTATGTCATTCCTTTTAATATAATCTTTCTTATGATTGGGATGTTATTTTATATTACTCATACTTTAATTTTTATGTTCATATGATGAGAGACCCTATTTTTTCTCATCAAACCATTTTGGATGTTTTGAGTGGCGCCGTTAGGCTGCCAAATTTTCGTAAGAGATCTAACCTCTTTTTTTTAATGTACTCTCCTTTATGTCACTTTTTTAAGCTTCTATTTGTTATGATGGGGGATGTTATTTTATATCCCTCTTTCTGTAAATTTTATTTTAATATGATGAGAGACTCTATTTGATCTCATCAATCCATTTTTGGAAGTTTTAAGTGGCGTCGTTAGGCTGCCGAGTTTTCGTAAGGGATTGTTCATATCACTTTTAGTCCCATGATATTTATGCTACATTTTCCACCATTTATTTTGAGTGGTGTATTTACTTCCCATTATTATACTCTTTGTGTAATATAATTTAATTTATTGGTATTTACATATTCATTGTATGACCCTTCTTCAATGGGGTGTACGTTTCAAAAGTTACCCAAGTCGGTAAGGGAACCTTTCACCCTCCTCTTTTTAAAAGTATTCTTTTGTTATGTATTTTAATTCACATACTATTATGTTGGGATATGTTCTTCTATATCCTTATTGATGTAAATTTTATTTCCAAGTGATGAGATACCCTTTTTATCTCTCATCAACTCATTTTCTGAATTTTGATGTGACGCCGTTAGGCTATCGAATTTCTGTAAGGGAACTTCTTAACCCAATTTCCGTTCTTTTGGTCAATCTCCTAATTTCAAATTATGTCATGATATTATAATGTCCTATCTTGTATTTTTACTTTTTTTATGTGTACTTATAGTGAATACACATAATATATCTATTTTATTTAAAAAAAGATCTTTGTAAGGGACTTCGTATCAATCTCCTTTCATTGAGGCATATTTCATTTTATACACAACTATCTTTTATAAGGTGTATAAACCCCTTTGACTTTTACTTTTATACAAAAGGAATCTTTTTCTATGAAGCCTTTTACTAAACGACAAAAAGTAATGTTTCTTTTAACGTACCCGGTGACAACAACCTTTTCCGCCGTCGCGAGTATTATTTGATCTTTGGCTTCCTCAACAAGCCATAATGTTTTTAAAATAAAATAAATACCATATACTGTTTTATGTATTTTGGTATTGAAAATGGTTTTTCTAAAGGATTCTATTATGTAAATATATTTTAATGATATATTGTGATTGAAATGTGGAAATGTTAACATTCCTTTATATTGGTTTTATGTGTTATAATTTTATAATGGCACTTGGACATTTGACGGGGGGTTACGTGATAAACCATATGACGGGTGGTGCCATGAATACCAGGATGGGTGGTTACGTTATAACCTCTAATGTATTGGGTATGGAAGTCGGCTGTATTGCTATTCCATTAAGTATGTTTGGAAGTTGGTCGAATGGCTATTCCATTAAGTGATATGTGTGGAAGTCGACCGTATGGTTATTCCACTTAAGTATGTTTATGTCCCAAGTTACCTTTATATGTTATGTGTTCTTTATATGGGTTTTACAGTAATATTTTGGTTACAAAAGGGTAAGTAATGATATTTTATTTAGTGAAGAGTTTTTTACTAATTCATAAAGGTGAAAAGTATTACTTTGGTAAAGTACTCATGGTTTACATGTTGTTTTTGAAAAAATAACAGTTTTCCTTCTTTGTGTATCCTTTACTGGGCTTTTTATGCTCATCCAACGTTTTTGAAATGTTTTCTACAGTACTTAAAGATGAATAGGGTCAAGGATGGGATCAAGGAAAGACATGCTATCTAAAACATGGAACTAGACATGTTTCTTTTTAAGTGTTTTTTTATTTTAGGGAAACTTAGTAGAAGTGTCCACTATGTAATCTTTTGAGATGTAATAGTTATGACCTAATTCTCTAAAACTCTAGACATGAAAAGATCTTCAATGTGTAATCTTGTAATAACTCAAGATTAAGTAAGGTTTAAGGCTGGGGCCTTATAGTTGGTATCAAATGTAACGCCCCGACCCCAGCTGCCCAGAGTCGGTGCATTACTTCGTAACATTGGCATGATCACAAGAAAGATCAAATCTCGAAAGACCGATTGGTTTAGTAGCCTTGGAAACACTAGATATATTCATAAGGTTTACATTACATCATTAAACGAAAAACTACTACAACAACATATTGTCTCCATAATCTACACTCATATCCCCACATAATATCCCTGCAGGTCATTCATAATTTACTTCTTCACTTCCTGGGAAAAATAAAACATAGAAAAGGGGTGAGCTCAAATGCCCAGTAAGGATAACAATATAGCGGAAACTTTCATAAATAAGAATAAACATTTAAGGCAATGTATAACTAAAACAAAAGCCTTTAAAACTTGAACTTTCAACATAGTATGGCATAAATGAAATGAAATAATGCCATTTACTTATTCACATGGTTATTCTACTAATCGAATAATCACATGAAAAATCAATAACCACTTTCATAATGATGGAATGCATAATGCCAGACTATCATAACCACATAGCCAAGGCCTCGTGCCAAGACTACAAATAAGATTTTGTCAAGGCCTTGTGCCAAGACACTAGTTTGTCTCATGAGACCTACCGATGCATCGAGGAGCTATAGCGGGCTCCACCCGTCACATATTAAGTCCAATGCATTCCCATATGAAAAGGTTTAAACATAACATAAACATTCGTATTAAAACTAGCATACGAAATGTCAATACTTTCACCATAAACTATGAATGGTATAAAAATAGCACATCCACAGTCAAACATATCACAAAACCTTCAATACAATATAGAAGTTTTGTATCATAATAAATCAACTTCAAATAATCTTAAAATCCATCAAAGGATGTTGACATAGATGAAATCAAAATTCTTTTTAAAGAAATATCTCCTTTTATTTTGAAATAATTTAAGATCCATATAAAATAAAACATTTTCTTTGAAAATATTCTTATAAGCTTGTAAGGGAAGCTTTGAAGGTTTTATAACGGCGGAAAATAGCCGCACCCGCCGTATAAGTTAAAAAAAACATTCTTACCTTAATTCTGTTGAAAAGGTTAAAAGGGACATTGTTTTTGAAAACAATGGAAAGATTCCTTTATAAACCACTTATAAAAGTCAAAAAGGGTATAAATGACTTTAACTCATATTCTAGTAAATAGTAAAAATGTTTTGAAATACATTTTTAAGAAACATGGATGTGGATGATAAAGAGATCCCAGTAGATTATTACATATAAACAACCTCGGATAATGAAGAGATTGTGAAATAACCCTTACCTTGTACTTTTCCTTGGTTGGGGTAGGTTAAACTCCTGTATAATGGTGAAATAGTTGTTATTAAATTATACAAGAATCATATATATTAATATGATATCATATATGATCTTTTAACATTGATTTGTTAATAATATCTTAGAATTATCGTCGTTTCGGGAGTTAACTTACTCATTTTATTTTATATGTTTTGTTATATAAGCCATGGTTGTTGTATCTTATTCATATCCAGAATGATATCCAGTCCTTAAACATCATTTTTAAATCATCAAATGATAATTATACTTGAATGGATACGATGGAGAATGAATCTCATCGCGTTCGTGGAGACGGTAGTCCGTACGTACACACAAGCGACAATATCATTCTTTTGATAATATATAAATGGATGGTATATCATATATACAGAATCATTAACATGTTATATTTATTATTTACATGAGTTACACATCATTATTATACCCATCCAAATAATATTATATTGAATAACAATTACACCACGACGTGGAGACGGTAAGCCGTACGTACGCACGTATGGTGACATGTTATTCAAAGGGTGGATAGAATACTGAATATGATTGTACCATATTTATAATAACATCACAGTATATGTGAGATAATGGAGTTATTATTTTAGAATGGTAAGAACAAAGGAAGAAGAAGTGGAAGAATAAATGAACTTGGAGAAGGGTGGTGAAATCATTACCTCTTCTTCGGGTTCTTCCTTTTGATTTGATCAAAAGGGCTCATTAGGTTGGATTTATGATCAAACTAAGGCCTCTAGGTTGTAGTGAGGGATGTTGGGAGAGTATTTGGGCAGAGTTTGGCCGAGCCAAAAGGCTTTGAAGGTGTGAAGAAATGAGAAGGAGGAGTGCCCTTTTATAAGAGGGGTGAGGGGCACCTTTGGAAAAGTTAGAAATATTAATTTATAATAAATTTATATTCGGTTTCTAAAGGCTCCTAAGTTTATTATTCAAAGGTTAAGGTGGGGATAGGTCGAAAACCACTCAACCAATAGAATTTAGACAGGTTTGGGTACTTATATTAACCTTATCTTTAAGTATTAACTCTAAGTTAATTAGTTTCACTTTTACAATGTCTCTTTGTATTTTTATATAATATGGTTAATAAACTTACTATATACATCCAAGAGACCCCCAAGTGGTCCATTAATGATGAAAATATCATGATATAAGTCTCTTGGCCGAACCTTAGATTTTTAGGAATTTAATATCAATTAATAATATAATATTTGTTTTAAGAACTCTTTTATGTCAATTTTGACACTATTCAATAGTTGATTTTTGTAAAACTCATAACAGATTGATTACTTCGAAAAAAGTCAATTAAATCAATCCTAATATATCATATTATCCTAGAAAATTAGTTTAATTCATTAAAAGTTTCATATTATATTTTTTTGGGTATTTATAATATCAATTATTTTAATTTTTCACTATTATAGTAATTACTGCATCATCTTTGTGTCATAAATAAAATAAATTATTTAATGTCTAAAAATTATAAATAAAATATCATTATGTAGGAAATCTTTTTATCTTTCTAATGAATATTTATAATCTAAAATCAAACTTATATAACCCTATGTAACAATTGTTTTTCTAAAAGATATATGCTTGTGTCATTTTTGTATTCATTTTGACTTAATTAAAATAAAGTGTCATTATCACTTATAAGTGGATCCATGGGGTCCCAAAATTGACACAAAGATGCCCATGGTCGACCATGTATCAACCAATAGGGTTAAGACACGTTTTAGGGTAATTTAGTATTATTATAATATTATTTGTTAACCCTTATTTACCGGATTTACCCTTAACCATGGTAAATAAAATATTTACCGCAGTAATTATTCAAAATGTCTAAAAATAAAAGTTACCTATTTACACAATTTGAACATCCTGATTCCAAATATGGAATCCATTTTCCTAAATTCAAAACACAGAAGTGGCAGAAATTAATTTAACATTAATTCCCGCTGTCAAAACAAAAAGCGTGTTTTTAAGAGATAATAACTATCAAAAGATTGACACTTGTTTATGTTCGGTTTAATTGTAAAATTATGTCCAATGACCAAAATTATATTAAATAGTAAAAATATATTCTAAATATACTTTAAAACCACTCAAATTCATAATTTATTACTATTAATTATTTTGATTAAAAAAGTTGTTTTTAATTAAAATTTAGTAATTTTCACTATTCATCAAAATATGAAAGTTATCCGAAAAGTACCAAAATTTCACCTTAGGATAAATTTGATATTCCGAATCCAAAAATGAAGTCCATTTTAAAATATAAAATATATATAACTTCAAAAAGTAGGTATTACTATTCATAACAGCTAGTTTGATTGGTTACGGTGTGTTAGAACTCGAAGTTGCGTACAACACACGCTACTGTTTTATTCAAAGGAAAGCGTACCGTGGAAGCTTGAGATGTTTCATTTTAAATTTTTTGATGACTCCATTTAGTCAAAAAGTTTAAAATATTGTATTTAAAAAGGTTTCACTATCAAAAGTTGATAAAAGTGCAATACTGAAAATGAATCTGTTCTTGCATTATGACTAAGAAACTCATAATATGGATTCTAAAATTGTAAGGATTATATAAAGTTTAAAATTTAGTTAATACTATTCATGAACTCTTTTAATGGCTTTTTTTTGGTAAGTCATGGTGCAATTGAACTCAGTGTTGCGTGTAGTGCAAGTTATTGAATTATTTTGAAGAAATAACACACTATGAAATCTTGGGGTGTTACATTCTCCCCTCCTCTAATAAATTGCGTCCTCGCAATTTGAAATTGTTTTTCAAAAATAAAAGGTTGAAAATAGAAAATATATTTGTGGGAAAACCCACATCGGAAATTGGGTTACTAAAATTTAGTCTTAATATGAGGAAAAGAGAAATCAAAGGGTCACCACCAAATTATGATCTCGATTAGGAGAACATTGGTGGAAATTAGAGACATATAATCGGAGGAAAAACGTAAATATTTATAGGTAGTGATTGAGGTCATCAATCACAAACAAGTGTATAATTTAGGTCCTTAAATTCATCAATCTATGATGATTTGAAATACCATCGGTTCAACAAAACATAGGGTATTAGGATAACACATTTTTGACGTTTCAAAATATCTTAGTTGAAATCCCACATCGAAAAATGAATTAATGAGGCCTCTATTTAAAATAAAGAGTGGAAAGTATGAAGATTACCGAAAATAACACATACTAGGGTTCCATGTAAGAAAATATGGATATGGAAGAAAAATCTAGCCATCAATTATCTGATGGAGAGTGGTAGAGAACATGGCTATGAAAAGGCCAACAATCCCAAAGCCATAAATTAGTGATGATTTAAGGTACCATCAAGGACAACATTTTTGTTCTAAGTTCCTTTTATTAATGATGAGGAATTTATTTATGAGATTGACTAAGATCATAAGGAGATATACTTAGTTTATAATTAGAGTTTTATCCATTAATAAATTTCTACCAAAACTCATCATTCACTCGTAAAAAAAATTCTATTTATACTATTCATAGAGGGTTCCAAAATAAACGAATTTATAATTCATCTACCAGATCTTTTAAAAAACTACTTTATTTAATCCAGGACATCCCGTGGGATAGTGGTAGGTGATACACCCTTGTCGCCCTTTGGTTGCGGGTTCAAGTCTCGCAGCCTTGCCGGACGCGACGGGTTGCCGCCCGACCTCCGGGTTGTCCTTTTATGGCAATCCAAAATAATCCAAACTAGAACTATCCAAAATACTTCTTTCCAAACTCACAGTCCAACATTCATAAGGAAGGTAAACATAATATAGATCCTTTTTACCCCGTAATAGCATATGAATACCTTCATCATGTATTACCATATTCCTTATTGATTACATTCATGCTCCCTTATTCCATATAGAATACTGGATATACTTCATTAATCCAAAAATGTTTTAAACCCCAACAATGATGGAATATACAAATCATTAATCAGTTCCAAGGTAGTCAAGAATATCCAATATAATTTATCCAAAACAATCACATATTATTCCAAAATCACTACCTCAGTATCAGAACTTATATTATGGTTTATCATTCTCTCAACCATATATTTTCCAAAAATCTATCCTGGTAATGAGTCACTTTTCTTTGTTCCACACAATCTCAAGTCCTTAATGAAATAGTACTGTAGTACAATCCTTATATACTCCATAATTATTATAACAAGTACATTGTTGATACAACACTCAATTGACATAATCAACATAAGAACTCTAATCATTCCTCTTCATCTGTGGTAGTATCATAACTTGATTATTATCCAATAGCATCATTTGCGGCATAGTCTGATGACTGGGACATAGGTTCACGTAGTGTCCAAACTACTTGCAAATGAAGCATTGTACATTTAAAACCATTTTCTTACCCTTGCAGTCATGTACTTTGTGCCCTTTTCCTCTACACTTATAACAAACTCCCATTCCTTTCAGGCAAGTTCCAGGGTGTTTCTTTCCACAGTTACCACATATGGGAAAATTCTTCTTTTCCCTCTTCCCTTTATCCATCTTTCTCTCTTCCATCCTTTTCTTCTCTTGCTTCCCTTCAAATCCATAGGACTCAGTAAACTCTTTACTTATCTTATCAACACATGATATTATTTCTTCATATGATGATAATACATGGGAGACTATTTCTCTTATAAATTCTAGCTTAAGACTATGAGAGATATGATCCTTCCTTCTCTTTGAATCATGTGCATTTCTGGAGTTATCATTCCTTCTACTGGGCGCCATTTCTAAACAATGGCATAAACTAGATTAGTTTATGAGTCAAAATACATAATCCCATACTTATAAAACACTTAACATAAATTGAACTATTTATGGATATAATCCATAATCATAAAAATGTTTTCTTTGAGGAAGTATATACTCATAAACCCTTCATAATGGTTTGTAAAGAAAATGAGAATTAGCCTAAGAATATCCCCCGGGAGTGTCGTAACCAAGAGTGCAGCAAGGCCCGTTGTCGTGCACCAGTTCCCGTTCGAGTCTAGCTCAAAGCGGTGTTTTCGGGTTTTACCCCTAGGTACATCTGTGCCAGAGCCGCCTCTACCTGCTCGTATCCAGACAGGGATGTATTGCTCGGAAAACTCACAAAATCTCTACAATACCAAAATTCTAGGAAGTTCTTCTACACTAATCCTCAAAGCTCATCTTAGGTCTACGTGCTCTAATCAGAGTTTATCTAAATCTAGCTTCCAAGGTTTGTACTAAACTTCCTCTGATACCAACTGTAACGCCCCGACCCCAGCTTCCCAGAGTCGATGCATTACTTCGTAACATTGGCATGATCATAAGAAAGATCAAATCTCGAAAGACCGATTGGTTTAGTAGCCTCGGAAACACTAGATATATTCATAAGGTTTACATTACATCATTAAACGAAAAACTACAACAACAACATATTGTCTCCATAATCCACACTCATATCCCCACATAATATCCCTGCAGGTCATTCATAATTTACTTCTTCACTTCTTGGGAAAAATAAAACATAGAAAAGGGGTGAGCTCAAATGCCCAGTAAGGATAACAATATAGCGGAAACTTTCCTAAATAAGAATAAAAATTTAAGGCAATGTATAACTAAAACAAAAGCCTTTAAAACTTGAACTTTCAACATAGTATGGCATAAATGAAATGAAATAATTCCATTTACTTATTCACATGGTTATTCTACTAATCGAATAATCACATGAAAAATCAATAACCACTTTCATAATGATGGAATGCATAATGCCAGACTATCATAACCACATAGCCAAGGCCTCGTGCCAAGACTACAAATAAGATTTTGTCAAGGCCTTGTGCCAAGACACTAGTTTGTCTCATGAGACCTACTGATGCATCGAGGAGCTATAGCGGGCTCCACCCGTCACATATTAAGTCCAATGCATTCCCATATGAAAAGGTTTAAACATAACATAAACATTAGTATTAAAACTAGCATACGAAATGTCAATACTTTCACCATAAACTATGAATGGTATAAAAATAGCACATCCACAGTCAAACATATCACAAAACCTTCAATACAATATAGAAGTTTTGTATCATAATAAATCAACTTCAAATAATCTTAAAATCCATCAAAGGATGTTGACATAGATGAAATCAAAATTCTTTTTAAAGAAATATCTCCTTTTATTTTGAAATAATTTAAGATCCATATAAAATAAAACATTTTCTTTGAAAATATTCTTATAAGATTGTAAGGGAAGCTTTGAAGGTTTTATAACGGCGGAAAATAGCCGCACCCTCCGTATAAGTTAAAAATAACATTCTTACCTTAATTCTGTTGAAAAGGTTAAAAGGGACCTTGTTTTGAAAACGATGGAAAGATTCCTTTATAAACCACTTATAAAAGTCAAAAAGGGTATAAATGACTTTAACTCATATTCTAGTAAATAGTAAAAATGTTTTGAAATACATTTTTAAGAAACATGGATGTGGATGATAAAGAGATCCCAGTAGATTATTACATATAAACAACCTCGGATAATGAAGAGATTGTGAAATAACCCTTACCTTGTACTTTTCCTTGGTTGGGGTAGGTTAACCTCCTTTATAATGGTGAAATAGTTGTTATTAAATTATACAAGAATCATATATATTAATATGATATCATATATGATCTTTTAACATTGATTTGTTAATAATATCTTAGAATTATCGTCGTTTCGGGAGTTAACTTACTCATTTTCTTTTATATGTTTTGTTACATAAGCCATGGTTGTTGTATCTTATTCATATCTAGAATGATATCCAGTCCTTAAACATCATTTTTAAATCATCAAATGATAATTATACTTGAATGGATACGATGGAGAATGAATCTCATCGCGTTCGTGGAGACGGTAGTCCGTACGTACGCACGAGCGACAATATCATTCTTTTGATAATATATAAATGGATGGTATATCATATATACAGAATCATTAACATGTTATATTTATTATTTACATGAGTTACACATCATTATTATACCCATCCAAATAATATTATATTGAATAACAATTACACCACGACGTGGAGACGGTAAGCCGTACGTACGCACGTATGGTGACATGTTATTCAAAGGGTGGATAGAATACTGAATATGATTGTACCATATTTATAATAACATCACAGTATATGTGAGATACTGGAGTTATTATTTTAGAATGGTAAGAACAAAGGAAGAAGAAGTGGAAGAAGAAATGAACTTGGAGAAGGGTGGTGAAATCATTACCTCTTCTTCAGGTTCTTCCTTTTGATTTGATCAAAAGGGCTCCTTAGGTTGGCTTTATGATCAAAATAAGGCCTCTAGGTTGTAGTGAGGGATGTTGGGAGAGTATTTGGGCAGAGTTTGGCCGAGCCAAAAGGCTTTGAAGGTGTGAAGAAATGAAAAGGAGGAGTTCCCTTTTATAAGAGGGGTGATGGGCACCTTTGGAAAAGTTAGAAATATTAATTTATAATAAATTCCTATTAGGTTTCTAAAGCCTCAAAAGTTGATTATTCAAAGGTTAAGGTGGGGATAGGTCGAAAACCACTCAACCAATAGAATTTAGACAGGTTTGGGTACTTATATTAACCTTATCTTTAAGTATTAACTCTAAGTTAATTAGTTTCACTTTTACAATGTCTCTTTGTATTTTTATATAATATGGTTAATAAACTTACTATATACATCCAAGAGACCCCCAAGTGGTCCATTAATGATGAAACTATAATTATATAAGTCTCTTGGCCGAACCTTAGATTTTTAGGAATTTAATATCAATTAATAATATAATATTTGTTTTAAGAACTCTTTTATGTCAATTTTGACACTATTCAATAGTTGATTTTTGTGAAACTCATAACAGATTGATTACTTCGAACAAAGTCAATTAAATCAATCCTAATATATCATATTATCCTAGAAAATTAGTTTAATTCATTTCAAGTTTCATATTATATTTTGTTGGGTATTTATAATATCAATTATTTTAATTTTTCACTATTATAGTAATTACTTCATCATCTTTGTGTCATAAATAAAATAAATTATTTAATGTCTAAAAATTATAAATAAAATATCATTATGTAGGAAATCTTGTTATCTTTCTAATGAATATTTATAATCTAAAATCCAACTTATATAACCCTATGTAACAATTGTTTTGCTAAAAGATATATGTTTGTGTCATTTTTGTATTCATTTTGACTTAATTAAAATAAAGTGTCATTATCACTTACAAGTGGATCCATGGGGTCCCAAAATTGACACAAAGATGCCCATGGTAGACCATGTATCAACCAATAGGGTTAAGACACGTTTTAGGGTAATTTAGTATTATTATAATATTATTTTTTAACCCTTATTTACCGGATTTACCCTTAACCATGGTAAATAAAATATTTACCGCAGTAATTATTCAAAATGTCTAAAAATAAAACTTACCTATTAACACAATTTGAACATCCTGATTCCAAATATGGAATCCATTTTCCTAAATTCAAAACACAGAAGTGGCAGAAATTAATTTAAAATTAATTCCCGCTGTCAAAACAAAAAGCGTGTTTTTAAGAGATAATAACTATCAAAAGATTGACACTTGTTTATGTTCGGTTTAATTGTAAAATTATGTCCAATGACCAAAATTATATTAAATAGTAAAAATATATTCTAAATATACTTTAAAACCACTCAAATTAATAATTTATTACTATTAATTATTTTGATTAAAAAAGTTGTTTTTAATTAAAATTTAGTAATTTTCACTATTCATCAAAATATGAAAGTTATCCGAAAAGTACCAAAATTTCACCATAGGCTAAATTTGATATTCCGAATCCAAAAATGAAGTCCATTTTAAAATATAAAATATATATAACTTCAAAAAGTAGGTATTACTATTCATAACAGCTAGTTTGATTGGTTACGGTGTGTTAGAACTCGAAGTTGCGTACAACACACGCTACTGTTTTATTCAAAGGAAAGCGTACCGTGGAAGCTTGGGATGTTTCATTTTAAATTTTTTGATGTCTCCATTTAGTCAAAAATTTTAAAATATTGTATTTAAAAAGGTTTCACTATCAAAAGTTGATAAAAGTGCAATACTGAAAATGAATCTGTTCTTGCATTATGACTAAGAAACTCATAATATGGATTCTAAAATTGTAAGGATTATATAAAGTTTAAAATTTAGTTAATACTATTCATGACCTCTTTTAATGGCTTTTTTTTGGTAAGTCATGGTGCAATTGAACTCAGTGTTGCGTGTAGTGCAAGTTATTGAATTATTTTGAAGAAATAACACACTATGAAATCTTGGGGTGTTACATCAAAGGTCGGTTTAGATAACTTTAGAGGTTAGGGTATTCTTTAAGCATAAGTGACATTACCATAATGGTTTGGATTTCAAAAAGAGTCCTAGTTTTAGATAAAGTGAATGAATAAGTATATCTTAGTGCTTATCTTCCTCATTATTACATGATGGTTTTTTTGATATACTCACACTGACCTTTTTGGTTTTAGTAAATGGCTGGATCTAGTAGGAACCAAAGTAACAGTGGATGTGAAGGAAACTGTGACAGTTTTCTGAGCGAGCAACTGAATGATATGGGAGCTGCAATGATAACTCTTGTGTTTATCCTCAACCAACTATCTGGAGTCATTATTGACCACCTAAAACTTGGTGATTTCTATAAGGCATCATATATGTGAGAAACAAATCCCTACAGAACTACAAGTAATAATCATAAAGGTAAGTGTGTTCAAAAATGTATGTGTCAAAGATGTGGAAAGAAACACCTAGGAAAATGTTTCAAAGGGACAGAAATATGCTATAGATGTGGAAATAAAGGTCATAAAGCAAGAACCTGCCATTGAAAAAGGAAGCATCCAGTTGACTCGAGAAAAGGGAAGGAAGTTCTTTCTGAGGGATCAATTTAATGTTTTAAATGTGGTGTGCATGGTCGTTATGAAAAAACATGTCCTATGAAGAAGTTTCGTGAATGGGATCACCAAGATTGTACAAATATTCGTTTACCAATACCTAATTCCATTCCGATTGAGGATGAAGAAACTGACAATGACCAAACAAGGGTATGGATTATTTCATAACTTTTGTTTTCCTATTTTGGAATCTTAGGATATGATTCATGATTTAGTTTGTAGGAAAGAAGTATTTCAGAATAAGTTGGAAAGGAATGGTTAATAGATCATGAATAATGTTGAATGAGTAAGAAGTCAACATATAAGGGCTTCAAGAGTTATGGTGAAATTCTTAAGAGTATTAAGTCTCTTTTGATGATGGGGTTACATTAGAAGACGTTTCATAGTATGTGTAACCCAGATGTTTGATATATGAAAATTTTATTCAAGGAATAGTTATCTGTTATTTTGTGGACATAGTTATAAAGAACCATTTGGGTTTATATGATCCTTACATTTGAGGTAATTATGGGTTACTATATGTTATGATGTAAAGTTAAAGGCATGAGATAAAATTGAGGTTAAATTATGTTATGGTTATTTTTGAAGATTTTATCTCGTTTTGGGGAATGTTATAAGAATTATATAGTTTTGGAAAAAGGACAACAAGTAGACCGTGTGACAACCCGTCGCGTCAGACAAAGCTGCTGGAATCGAACCCACAACCAAAGTGCAACTGGTATTTATTGCCTACCACTGGACTATGTGAAGTCCCTGGTAGGTTTTACTGATTCTTTTTAGTTATATGATTTTATGAATTAAGATTAAGTTGATTTTGGATTATATATGGAAATTTATTAACCTATCATGGAGGATATGTGATTAGGTTAATTACTTTTCAATACGAGACTTTAAGAGAAACTGATGTTGTTTGGAGATAAATGTTACGATTTAAATTTGAAGACTATGTGACTAAATCCTTCAAATATTTTGGATTTAATATTAGTTTGGTTTACTTTGAAGAATTTTATAGACAAATTGTTTATCTAATGGTCTTCGTTGAACATTGGGTTTGTTGGACAAATTTTGGAGATTAAGCATAGATTTTCTTTTTTATAAAGGATTATTCATTTGTGGATCTTGTTCTAACAATTTTTGGTTTTGGATTTTGTCTAAAGACATGGGAAATATATAGTTCTCTTTTGTGTATTAGGTGATTATCAAGAAGTTGATTATAGTACTCTTAATGCGAACAAGTCCTCCTAAATACTCATCTTTTGGAGAAAATATGATTTTGATTATGGAATCTAGTAAAAGTTGAATGTCTATGTGACAAGTATGTATGTTTCATTATGATTTAGTTAATCTCAAAAAAATAAATTCCTCAATGAAGAGTAACTTAAAACCAAAAAATTTGTCTGTTAACTTTTCCTACAGGGGAATCGAATACCGTTTAAGCCATCATAATTTTTTGATTTTCTTATGGTTAAATTTCTTTTAGACATGTTTATTATCACTCTCCATCAGAACGTGACCCTTTGTTTTTTCCTCCATGTCCATATTTTCATACTTGGAATCCTAGTATGGGTTATCTCAGGTGACCTTTGTACTTCTCTTTCTTTATTTTAAAGAGATTGTTTTACTGACTCTTGTTCCGATGTGAGATTTTCAATGAAGTTTCCATGCCCAATTTTAAAATTGCGAGGACGCAATTCTCAAAAGGGGGGAAGGATGTAACACCCCAGGTAAATAAAGAAGTTGAAATTTTCACATTTATCCATATTTGTGAATAAAATATTAATATAACTTTAAAGGGGATGCTATGCTCGATGGCGTACCCAATACGCAACAACGAGTTTCTTGGGAATCTTACGTTGCACTCTAATAATAAAATAATATTATTTTAAATTGTAGTTAACGCCTAGCCGTTGTAATGGCAGGAATAAACAGAACTAACTACAAAATTATTATATGTGTTTGTCAAATATTTTTACTTTTTACAATAAATGTTAGATGATTAAAAATGCGAATGAATCCAATTTTCAGCATAAACATTCTAATATTCTTTAAAAGGTCGAGTAACCGCCTTTTGATAACAAAACTATTTTAAATACACTTTTTGAAAATTTTATGTGTTAAATTTGACAAAATAAAATTATTCTTTAGAATTGGGACATCAAAATTTACGTTGTGTAATTTTTTGGTATTTTTCCGATAAAGTTCATTTTTTAATGAATAGTGAAAAATGTTGTATTTTAACTCAAAACCACTTTTTAATATAATTTATTTATATGATTAGATTATCTTTTGATTTTATTTAAAAGTGAAATTAGAATATATTTTTACCATTTAATCAAATAGTGGTCATTGTAATTAATTTCATCTTGGAATTGGACTTAAACTAATGTCAATCTTTTGATACTTATTGTTTCATAAAAACACGCTATTTGCTCTGACAGCGGGAATTAATTATTAAATTAATTAATGTAACTTATATGTTCTTAATTTTGTAAAATAAACACCATTTTTGAATTTGGAATATCAAATATATCCTAGGATGATGTTTTGGAAATTTTCTGAAAAACTTCAATTTTTGATGAATAGTGAAACCACTAAGTGGTAGTTAAAGAAACTGATTTTTCATTTAAATGAAACTTTACCACTTCTATGATTTGAATATAAAAATATGACATACATGGTTGTAATTAAGAAGTAAAATGTGGTTCAATGGGATTGAAATAATTTTTTTGGTCAATAGTAACTTTTAAGTTTATTAATCGCGATTAGAGGTAATTAGTGTAATTTAAGGTAAAAATAATTTTTTAATAATATGAAATGACCTATAAACATGTCCTACCCTTATTGGATGTGTCATGGCCAACCAATAAAATTCATGGGTCATCTTGGGGACCCCATGGAGAAACTTTGGTTGGAAAATTACATTAATATATTTTTATTTAATGTTAAAATAAAAATGTCACAAACATGAGTTGTTTTACTAAAACAATTTTTACATGGGTATACAAGTCATATTTTTGACTATATATATTAATTGGAAATATAAAACGATTTCCTACATCATAGTATTTTTTTTATAATTTTTAGACATTAACTAAATTAAATTATTTATGACACCATGATGATGCAGCGATTACCTCGTTATTTAAAGATTTAAATTAAATGGAAAGATAATGTAAATATAAGACCTACACATGTCCAAAACCTATTTTATGTGTGGATTTCGAACCCTTATCACCTTATCCTCGAGACACATAAATGTGGGACCATTAAAATTCGAAACGCATTCTAAAATAAATGAACATTTCTATACTTTCCAAGAGTGCCCCTCCTCTCCTCTTATAAAAGGCCCCCACCTCTACCTCCTTACCCACACCTCTCAAGCCTTTGGCTCGGCCAAAACCTGCCCATTTCATCTCTCCACATCCCTATATTCATCATTAAATCCACACTTTGGGCATAATCCTTTCCAAGGAAGCCTTTGAGCTCAAATCAAAAAGAGTTACCTGATTTATAGGTAGTGTCTTCTCTTGTGTTCTTTTGTTTTATTTTGCTTCTCCAACACCCTGAACTCTTTTAATTCATTTTTTTTGCAAAAAAACCAGTATAATCAATATAATTGGATGTTTTTATAAGAAGGAATCGAGATACACTTACACAAACCTTCATCTAATGGTTAAAGAACATATTGTTTCTGTGGATGGAGAATTTCTACCTCATGAAACAATGATTGTTCAACACTCATATAACACCTTCAAAGATGGCCATTAACATGACACTATATTTATATATGATATATAATATGTTTATGTTTTACTTAAGCTTCTGTATTTTTTATTTTTAGCATAACTTTATGGTTTCCATTGTGGGTAAACACGATAATTTCATTTTAGGATGTGCGGACTACCGCCCCATCAAAGTGATTTGATTCGTTAATGCAATATGTGGGATGTATAAAGGATGTATTTAAAGTTATTATATATTATTTTATACTGGAATTATAATATAACTTTATATAATTATTATTTTCTTTCCATTAAATTATGAGATCGAAATGAAAGTAGCGTTCATGTGTACGTACGACTTACCGTCTCCATGAACGGTGCATTTCATTTCTTATCCCCAAATGTAATGTAATATTATAAATACATATATATTCTGGATATATATGATATATATGATATCAAAATCATGAATATAATTCTAGATATAATGAACCTTTGACCACACGAACAACATGTAATTGTAAGAAGTCCACTTTCGACTTAAGAACCAAATGTTGACAAAACAAACATTATTAACTTAAATGATTACATAATGTTTATAACATGGTAATAAGTGATATAAAAGTAATAATGAACTTGAAAAATGTTCTTAATAAAGTATAAATTTACTCAAGTTTATTATTTAGGATGTTAAAGAACGATCGAGTCAAGTCGGACTCGAGGTAAGGGATCCTACCCCTCTCTTTCTTTTTAAGTTCACTGTTTTATGTCATTCCTTTTAAGCTCATATTTCTTATGATTGGGATGTTATTTTATATTAATCCTACTGTAAGTTTTATGTTCATATTATGAGAGAACCTATTTTCTCTCATCAATCCAGTTTTGAAGTTTTGAGTGGCGCCGTTAGGCTGCCAAATTTTCGTAAGAGATCTAACCTCTTTTTTTTAAGTACTCTCCTTTATGTCACTTCTTTTAAGCACATATTTTTTATGATGGGGGATGTTATTTTATATTAGTCTTGCTGTAAATTTTATTTTAATATGATGAGAGACTCTATTTGTTCTCATCAATCCATTTTTGGAAGTTTTAAGTGGTGCCGTTAGGCTGCCGAGTTTTCGTATGGGATTGTTCATCTCACTTTTAGTCCCATGATATTTATGCTACATTTTCCACCATTTCCTTTGAGTGGTGTATGTACTTCCCATTATTATACTCTTTGTGTAATATAATTTCATTTATGGGTATTTACATATTCATTGTATGACCCTTCTTCAATGGGGTGTACGTTTCAAAAGTTACCCAAGTCGGTAAGGGAACCTTTCACCCTCCTCTTTTTAAAAGACTTATTTTTTTATGTATTTTAATTCACATAATATTATTTTGGGATACATTCTTCTATATCCTTAGTGATGTAAATTTTATGTCCAAGTGATGAGATACCCTTTTTATCTCTCATCAACTCATTTTCTGAATTTTGAAGTGACGTCGTTAGGATGTCGAATTTCTGTAAGGGAACTGCATAACCCAATTTCTGTTCTTTGGGTCAATATCATACTTTCAAATTATGTCATGATATTATTATGTCCAATATTGTATTTTTACTTTTTTTTATGTGTACTTATAGTGAATACACATAATAGATCTATTTTATTTAAAAAAAAGATCTTTGTAAGGGACTTCGTCTCAATCTCCTTTCATTGAGGCATATTTCATGTTATACAAAACTATATATTATACGGTGTATAAACCCCTTTTACTTTTACTTTTATACAGAAGGAATCTTTTTCTACGAAGCGTTTTACTAAATAACAAAATGGAATGTTTCTTTTAATGTATGCAGTGACAATGACCTTTTCCGCCGCCGCGAGTATTATTTGATCTTTGGCTTCCTCAAAAAGCCATAATGTTTTTAAAATAAAATAAATACCATATATTCTTTTATGTATTCTGGTATTGAAAATGGTTTTGATAAAGGATTCTATTATGTCAATATATTTTAATGATATATTGTGATTGAAATGTGGAAATGTTATCATTCCTTTATATTGGTTTTATGTGTTATAATTTTATAATGGTACTTGGACATTTGATGGGGGGTTACGTGATAAACCATATGACGGGTGGTGCCGTGAATACCAGGACGGGTGGTTACGTTATAACATCCAATGCATTAGGTATAGAAGTCGGCTGTATGGCTATTCCACTAAGTATGTATGGAAGTTGGCCGAATGGCTATTCCATTAAGTGATATGTGTGGAAGTCGACCGTGGTTATTCCACTTAAGTATTTTTGTGTCCCAAGTTACCTTTATATGTTATGTGTTCTTTATATGAGTGTTACGGTAATCTTTTGGTTACAAAAGGGTTAGTAATGATATTTTATTCAGTGAAGAGTTTTTTACTACTTCATAAAGGTGAAAAGTATTACTTTGGTAAAGTACTCATTGTTTAATTGTTGTTTTTGAAAAAATAACAGTTTTCCTTCTTTGTGTATCCTTTATTGGGATTTTTATGCTCATCCCAAGTTTTTGAAATGTTTTCCACAGGAATTAAAGATGAATAGGGTCAAGGATGGGATCAAGGAAAGACATTCTATCTAAAACATGGAACTAGACATGTTGCTTTTTAAGTGTTTTTTATTTTAGGGAAACTTAGTAGAAGTGTCTACTATGTAATCTTTTGAGATGTAATAGTTATGACCTAATTCTCTAAAACTCTAAACCTGAAAAGATCCTCAATGTGTAATCCTATAATAACTCAAGATTAAGTATGGTTTAAGGCTGGGGACTTATACCCTTCACATGTACTCTCTTCAGAGTTTGTATAATTATAGGATGATATTTCGTACGAGGAAGAACTATTGATGATCGTAGATCGCAGAGAAAAAGTTTTACGAAATAAGACAATGCCCCACTGCATGGTATTGTGGTAAAACCACATGTTTGAAGAAGATACATGGAAATCAAAGGAATTAATTAAGAAGAGTTATCCAAATCTATTTTACTGTGGGAGATGAAAATTTTGACAGAAAAATTTCTTAAGGGGGGAAGATTGTAATGACCCAAAAATTTATTAATGAAAATTCTTCTTGGTCTATTTGAATGTATTCTTATGGTTATATGAAATGTATGCACTTATTTGGTTTTATTTTCTTGATTTTAAAATACTATTAAGAATATTGACCATTTCTAATATAGCCATTGAGAAGTGATCAAATGATTAGTATAAAGATTGGGCTTTAAAAATACAATTTACTCAAAGGATGTGATGGCCTCATCCAATAGTCCTGGATCATACAAAGCCCATTTGTCAGAGCTATGAATATAGGTGGTTTCATTGGGCTTCCCTCTTTACCAAGCCTAAGATGATTATGAATACATTAAGATTGAGTGGAACTGCTTCGAGAGAAGTGGATGTTGATAGAGATTACCACTTGATCAATTTCATCCGAGACACCACAAGAGTTTGTCCCCACCACGCACCTTGCCCTAATGACATATGTGGTTGGTTTCAGGGTTATGTAACAATTCCCTAGTATTACGTTTATATACATTTTTATTGTGTATATAATCTACATTATTTTTATTAATGTTACATTTTAAATAGGTTTTAAAGGACACACAGTAGTTTTATTTAATATTAAATTGAAAAATATATTTTGATGAATTAATGGATTTTTAATTGAATAATATTTAAATAAAATATTATTTTTATTATTTTTAATTAATTTTTATTAAATTTAAATGATTATGTAATTTTATGAATGCAATTGTAATTTTTTACTCAGGTTCGAAAGCTGTTATTGTTAAAACCCATACATTTTTTTATAAATACCTGTTTTTATTTTAAAAGTAAAAATTCACAAATTTAAAAAATTATTTAGATAAAATGAATATTATTTTTGGAATCAATATGTCAATATTATCAAAAAGTGAACTTGTCATAATTTTTTGAGACAATCATAATTTTGGGTAAAAATTAAATACTATTTAAATATATAATGTGTTTCATTACATCATAATGACCAAATATTTAAGTAATAAAATACTATAAACATTATGTTAGGCTAATAATTATTTTACCATTAATATAATGTGATTTGGGTTTGTTTTATTTATTTTACAACGATTTAGTGGACCATTCATGGATTATAAAATATTTCATCTTTTTAAATTGTTTTCCTTGAAAGTGTGACTCACCCCCACATAAGAAACCCATTTATTTTAAGAAGATAGGCCATTTGAATTATAAAATATATTTTTTCAATTCCCATTTGTCGAAAACCATGGAAAAAACACATGGTCTCGTATGTTGTTTTGATTACTTTAATGTGAGTTGTCCCAAAGATAAATAATGAAGAATTCATTCTCTTTTTCTATATAAACCCACCCAAGATCCCTCTTCCTCTTCACTCAATGCCTTTGGAGTTCAACCAAACCCCTACTTCTCTCTCTATAATCATTCCAAGGTGACTGAAGATCCCACGGATCCTCTCTCAAGCCTCTCCCAAGGCTTTGGGATCACAATTCCATGTAAGGGATTCATACATTTCTATTTTTATCCATGTTTCTTACTATTGTTATGCCATTTTATTTTCAATTATAAATGTTGGTTTATGAATTTTCACCTCCCCCATACTACTGTATTTATGTTTTAATTACGAGAGACACATTTCTCTCTCACTAAATTACTCCCATGTGCACCCATTACCATACCAAAATTCTGTAAGGAATTTCTCTCTCTTCATTTACATTCAAGTAATTATTTGGTATCATGAATCTAAATTCCATTAAAACTATTGGTAAATGTATCAATATGATACTATTACTTTCCATATCATGTAAATATGATGAGACATTCCTTTCTCTCTCATCAACCATTTTTATAAGTTCTTATGTCACATCATTATGCTTCCAAAATTATACCACAATTTTCCAAGCTGAAGTCATTGGGTAGTGAATACCATGCCCATTTCTATATCAAGGATATTCAACATTATGAACATATACATATGATTTAAAGAGTTTCATGTATTAATTACACACTACTTTATCATGGAAATAATTATGAAGCTTAATGAATCCATGTTTTATTATCCATGTGGCACACTTATGCATGAAATGAAATGTTTAAGAAGGGTGTGCCTGGATAGCACTCCAATCCCTTGGGTAAATTAAAGAATCATGATAAATCATGTGAAATGAGTGTTGAGTCATGCTAATTCTCAGGAAATTATTGTTTACTCATGATTCATGTGCAATGAGCGTTTACTCATGCACTATGTTCAATGAGCCTTGGCTCATTCGAATTCCATGTTAAGTGTTGTTGCCACATCTCCATGTTATGATAATCATGCATTATCATACCTTTATGTTCAGGTTTCTATTGGGCTCCATTAACATTCCTATTGACTATAATTTATTGTATTCCTCATGTTATTCTATTGTTATTCCCATAGTGGACTTTATAGCTCACCCTTTTCTTATGAATGTCCTCAAGTTGTCCCATGCAATGCTAAGTACGAGAGAATGAAGTGGTCATGTAAATAATGTTTTAAATAAAGATGATGTGTTTTATGTTTTAAGTTGTTATGTAATGTTCGTAAACCCTAAATACACTGGACCTATCGATCTTATATGTTGTATCAAGTGAAGTTTTTATGTAATGAACAATGTTAAGTATGTAATAAAGAGCGGGGTTGTTATTTATAGGTTGTGATGGAATTAGGAACCTTACATAGTGTATGGGCTATAATGGAATGTGGTACAACACCTAATGTATGATACACATTATGAGAGCTGTGGTGGATCCTAGAAATTACATGTTTACATTGGTTACATGAATGTGGTGGTTGTGTTGCACTAGGTTCATGTTGTTGTGCTTCGCCCAAGAGTCTGCGGGAAAGTCTTTTTGGAGAGAGATTCTAAGGACAAGTGACATGGGGCAAAGCAGAAGAACAGTGGGGAAGTGGTAATGGGGTACCCTTGATATTCATTATTATATTATATATTGTTGTATGCAATACCTGGTGAGAGTATCCATGGTGTGGCTCATAACATAGTATACCTTTTTCAGTGATGAGTTAGTTTCACTTGTTGTTCATTGTGCTTCGGCATGTTTTCTTTACATTTATAGGAGAGTCTCTCTGGAGGATCCTACTTGGTATTATGGTATAGTCACCCAAAGTATATATAAACATTTTTTAGGTCACTTGTTACATGATGGATATCAGGATGGTTACTACTAGCTTAGGGTTGACATAACTATTTAGGATTTGTGGTTGATGTCATTTTTACTTTATTTTGGTACGTGCAGTTTTCCATTTTAGTTTTCTTAGTTTTTTCATGACATTAGATATGTGTACATGGGATATTATTTAATATTCCAATATCAGTTGGAGTTGGATGGTGTCTATATTATCTCTCTCTTTTTCATGTTTTCTCTTAGAGGGTATTACCTCACATTTTTGTGTTTACTATACCCTTGGTCATAGTCACCAACCCGGGGCCTACTAGAGGTGGGAAAAATGGGTGACTATCTCCCTTATCACATAGCTGGTCAAGAAGGGGTACACCTTGATCGGAGGGTGTCATGACCGAGTGGAATCAAATGTCTTCTTGAGGGAAAATATGGAGTTGGTTCTAGGCACATGTGAGTTTAAATGCATTTGTATGTTAAAAATGTTAGTTATTTGTAACATGTTATATTAACATTGGAGACCAGATGATACAATGGAATTTAGGGGCCCCTGTGATCTGATTCAAGGGCCTTTAGGTATAAAGTGGCTACTAAATGAGTTGATACTAGTTGCAGGGTAGAGACCTTGGAATGTATCAATAATCACTCATCTTTAACCTTCTTTTGAATGGGTAGACCTTGGTATTGGTTATCCTAAAATGTATAAAATAGAAAATTTAATTTACTAATGTTGAGTATTCAATATTTCATTCATAGGATCTTTAATTATTTCTTATTTTGTAGGTATGTCTCCTGGTCGACGCCCTCTTAAGGTTTGTGTAGAAGATTTCTAGCTGGATGCGCCAGCAGATCACCACAGGGTAGAGTTTAGTGATTTTGACATTTGGTGGCAGATACTCTGAGAGATTCATCTTTAGAGTCTATAGAAGAAAAATGTATCCATTTTAGATGAATTCATGAAATAATGGTTTGAGGAGGTTGAGATAGACATCAGTTAGATCTATTCTTAGATGGAGCACTGGGTGTCTTCGGTTGTGAGGATTCTATGTGGGGTAGTGAGGCAATATTGTTTCTTGTTCCTTAGGGATTTTGAGGAAGTAGAAATCTCATGGGATGACTTCCAAAACAATTTCAGATTTGAGATTCATTCTTTGACAATGAAGGAGTCTAATCTCCAGGAGATACAAACCCTTTGACCAAGGAGCTTCGATGTGCAGGAGTATGTGATCAATTTTATAAACGTTTTACAATATTCTTCAGACCTGTTTATAGATGAGGAGGATATAACATGGAATTTTGGGGAGGATTTTCATATATAGATCTATATACAGCTCTCTATGTTTATGATGAAGTCATATCATGAGGTGTTGGTGAGGTAAGAGGTCATCAAGAGGACATTTTATAGAAATGGATCGCCATAAGATGGATCTCATCAAGATTCCTCACGAAGTAGAGTTATGGTCTGGGGTTCCCCATTTTTAGGGAAAAAGAGTTTCTATTTTTTCCATTGGTTGGTCCTAACCATTAGAATCTCATTTCCCTGGGGTTGGATTCTCTCATTCTATGCCAATGGATTAGGCACTAGTTTTTTTATGGAGGTTTAGGTTATCCGTAGCGAGAGTAACTGAACTTTCAGAGAGATCAACAAGAACTAGGTGTTCCACTCTAGGTTTCTCCATTGAAAATGTTGCAGTTGAGATAACATCAGTAGGTTTCCCTAGTATTAGATTAGTATAGAAAATATGGGGCATGAAGGGGAAAATTTCAGGATTCTCTTCTTCCTTAGATATTAGATCACAGTAATGGTGGAGGTCATTATCAGTGTCAGATAGTCCATGTAGGAAGTCATTCACAGCTTCATGATTCTATGTTACTAGATCTAGGTGAGCCTATCATCGTTAAAGGTACCCTTTTCCTATATTTAACATGTGTGAATTCTTTGACTGATTCATAAGCAATTCAATCCTTTATATCACATACCCATGTCCATTCTTTGTGACTTGAGGTAGAGAGGTTTCTAGTTCCTTTGTTGTTCACTAAAATAGTTGGAGGTTGTGATAACTTTTTTGAAGTATATAGAGAATGTGAGATAGTGTTAGAGTGGATCCACTATTGAAGAGTTTTCCTATGGTTACAGATACAACCTTATGATGTCATCCTTGGCATGTATTGGTTGTATTTGGTGCATACTATTGTGGATTACTTCAGGAGTAAAATATTTTTCATTGATTCTAATATAGAGACAACAATGTTCATTGGAGAGAGAGACCCTCGAATGTGTTAGAGTCTTGTTCCATCATTTTCATCCATGATGGATTAGCTGATGATGAGTTCTTCAGAGGATCAACAATTTTTGTTTCCCATGATCATATAATAGTACCATGTTCTATATACAAAAAAGGTTGTATTGTTTTCCCCTTGATGAGAGAATGAGTTTTGGATCATGTTACATCTAGGAGTGTCTCCTATCTTTATGACTCTATAGATTATGGCACATTCTGAGTTACATGATCTGTGTTTACAACTTGATAATTTTTTACAATATGGTTTTGTTCTTCCGATTCTGTCACCGTTGGGTGCACATGTTTTGTTCGTGAAGAAGGCAGATGAAAGTTTACAGTTTCTTATTGATTATCCTTTCTTTAAAAATGTGATAGTAAATAATTGCTATCCTCTTCCATAGATTGATGATTTATTCGAATGAATGAAGGGTGAAAGGTAGTTATTGAATACTGACTTGGGGTTGGGATAACATTAGATGTGTGTGAAGGATGAAGATATACCAAAGACTAATTTTTTTTGTCATCATGGGCATTACGAGTACATTGTAATACTTTTAGGAATAAAAAATGACCATGTTGTGTTTATGGGTATTATGAATACTCTGTTCTGTGAGTTCATGGATGTGTTTTTGAGGGATTTCATCAATGAAATCCTTGTGTACTCTGCATCTGAATAGAATCATGCCGAGCATTTGAACACCATTTTGGGGGTTGTTCATCAAAAGTTTCAATTTGGGATGTTTTCTAAGTGTGACTTTTGTGCTCGAAAAGTTTGTTTCCTATGGCATCTATTGTCCCGGTAGGGAGTAGTTGTTGATCCATCAGAGAGTGAGTAGGTTGTGTCTTGGGTAGCCTCCATGATAGTGGCATATGTGTGAAGTTTTCATGGTCTTAATTGATATTACATGAGGTTCATAGACGATTTATATAGGTATGAAACTCCTCTGATGACATTAGCCAGAAAATAACAGGTGTTCATTGTGGACAGATCTATGTCAGGCATCTTTTTACTATCTAATAGAGAAGTTGGTAAGTGCTACGGTTCATTGTCTTCTAGTAGAGAGTGTTCTGTGTTTTGTTTTCTGTGATGCTTCACATCTTGTTAAGGTATTATTCTGATGTACTAGAGATTAGTAATTTCATATGGGTCTTGTCAATTTTTCCCCAAGAACATAAAAATGCCACCCATGATCTTTAGTTTGATGCAATGGTGTTTGCTCTAATGTTGTAGAGACATTACCTCACTTGAGAGAACATTATGGTTTTCATTGAGCATAAGAGACTAAGTTATGTTTTATCCCAGCATGAAATGAAATTGTGACAATGTCAATGGATTTATTTCTTAAAATATTATGAATTTGGAGTCTCATATACTCCTGAAAAGGGAATGTGGCAGCTGATGAGCTGAGAATGAAGTCTCCAAGTGATAGAGTGCACAAATCTGGTGAATCCTAGAGAGTGATGGAAATAAAATTCATCCTTAGATCTCAATATATGTGATGATGGAGTAAGATGTTGTCTTTTTTATATAAAGGTGAAATCATCTCTAGTACATCATGTGGAAGAGTCTCAGTTGGGGGCTCTAGAGGTGGAGGGTTGGAGAGACCGTGTTGTTAGTTGTGGGCCCCTGATGGTTGGTCTAAGGATGAACAATATCGAGTGTTGTATTTGGAAATTATTTTTATTCCTTTGGCTATGTGTGATACATTTCTAAGAGAGTTACATAGTTTTCAATTAGTGTTGTATCCTGGCATGAAAAAATATGTACCGATCATTGAGGATTTGGTTTGGTTGGTCTGAGATGAGATGTGTGGTTGCAGAGTCTGTGTCTGAAGGTTTGGTCTGCCAAAAGGTAGAGGCTGGGCACTATGTCCCTGAAGGATTGATACAACCATTATATGTTCCTCAGTGGAAGTGGGAGTACATATCAATTGACTTTTTTAATGTTTTACCTCTATCTTAGGAAGTCCAGGATGTTATATGTGTGGTAGTGGATCGTTTGATGAAATCATATCAATTTATAGTGAACATGGAGTCAATATCAGTGGAATATTTGCCGAGGATGTATCTAGAAAGGCGGTGAGACATCATTGAGTGCCAAGGATGATCATTTATTAATGAGATCCACATTTTACCTATAGGTTGTAGAGAGGTCTCTAGTATGCTTTCAGTTCTCTATTATGCCTTAGTTCAACATTTCATCTATAGATGGATGGTTAGACAGGGAGAACCATCTAGATGCTTGAAGATATGTTACAATCTTGTGTAATGGATATTCAAGGTCTATGGATTAGGCATGTACCCTTGGTGGAGTTCTCCAATAACAATAGTTTCCACTCAACCATCAGTATGGTGCCATTTGAATCCTTGAATGGTTGTCCATGACATTCCAAGTTGTGCTAGACTAGGGTCGGAAAGTCATAAATTCTTAGACCAGATATTGTGTAGAATAAGATAGAGATGGTTAAGGTAATTTTTGAGAGTATGAAGGAAGCTTATGATCATAAAAAATCATATTTTGATCAAAGTTGGAGACGATAATAGTTTATAGTTTGGGATCATGTGTTTTTTAAGGTGAATTCCCATCATGGGAAGTGATAGTTTGATTGTGGGAGTATTCTATATACAAAATTTTTTGGGCCTTTAAGGTGGTTACCTCATATTAGAGTCATGGAATATTTTTTCATCAGAACTGCATAGATGATTCAGGTACACGATGTTTTTTATGTGTCGCAGCTCCATCATTAGCTTCATGAAAAATCTGACATCATTGATTGGGGAGTGATCGACATTGACGATGACAGGACCTTCGAGGAGCAGCCTATAGAGATCCATGAATGAAAGCATAAGGTTATGTGTGGGCATATTATCCCATTGGTTTGTGTCTTATAGGGACATGGTGGTGTACGGGAGAGTACATAGGAATGTGAGCCACAAATACATGCTCAGTACCCTGAGTTTTTTTGATGATTATCTCTTTTATTGTAATTATATTTTCTTTGTTGTTGTAGACATTTCATGTTTATGATATAGATTTATTTTTATTCTTTTTTTTGGAATTATCTCTTTTGAGAGGTATCTCGAGGGGTGGTTGTTCAAACGCATTTTTATTTTCCTTTTATTTTGGATTTGAATTACTGGGGACATAGTATTTTTGAGATGTATCAAATGTAATGTTCATGACCACTCTGGTCCATTAGTTTACAAAAATCTAGTGTATGTATTGTTCTGGGAGGTCAGTGACTTATCCCCAACACTTTTCCAAATTTCTAGTTCGGTGAATAGTGTTTCATGTTTTCTAAACAGTTTCATCGGTGAGACAGATGTGAATAATGTCATAGGTGAGATAGATGTGAATAGTTTCATTTGTGGGACATATGTGAATATTGTCCTCAGGGAGTCATTTTTACTATTTCTGTGGGTGATTCATTAGTATGGTCAGCATTGGTTAGTCATTTGTAGTTTTCGGGTTGGTGAGTCATTTCTAATGTCGGCGTCAGTGTGGCATTTTTACTATTGTCATTGGTGAGTCATTTGTACATTCTTCAAGTCATTTTTACTATAAGTGTCTGTGAGTCATCTTTAATTTCAGAGTTGGTGAGTCATTTGTATTGTCTTAATCAGTGATTCATTTATTCTTTTAGCATCGGTAGGTGTATATTGTTTCCATCCATCTGTTGGTGTATAATGTTTCCATCATCCTACATTTTCTTCCATTTTGAAATATATTTGAAAAAAAATTATTTCAAGTCCTTGTTATATGTTATTTTAGGCCAATTAAAATCCCATAACTCCTATCAAAATTTTTGTGAGGCTCAAGATTCCTTTACGTGGTCAAACCACGTGGTTTAATGTGATCCACTTTTAATGGGAATTCAATCGTATCTTAATCCCCTGATCTGTTAAATCTTCCAAAGGTACATGAATTCTTCATCACAGATTATACCTTCTCTTCCCCTAATACGAGACACTAAATCCATTCGTTCATCCCCATGGATTGGTCTGATCGAACCTTAATCCTTGGATCATTTTACCTTGTAGTTCTTCCTACTGCATGTGCACCCCTAGTTTTGGTGCAAGATGCTAGTGTCGATCTTTCATTGAAATATGGTATGATATTTTTTCATTCTTTTTTTCTTAGATCCTTATTCTCCATCTTTATCTTTTCCATGATATGGAATGTGATATATATTCTTCTAATGGAGTTCTCTTGGGTGTTAGTTTGAGCAGTCGTGTCGCGACATCCTTGGGTGGATGTCATTTTCATAGGGGAGGAGATTGTGATCTATTGTATGGGCCGTTCTAGTGTTAAAAAAGTCAAGGAACATTGATGTAGTGGATTTACTGATCCTATATTATTTTATGTGCAATCATAGATTTATGATTATATAGCCACTATATCACAATGGAATTGACCAAATCAATAATTAAACCGGATAAATAATTTGGTATTGATATTATGATATTGCCTCTTATTTTTGGTAGATAGTTTGATATCAATGATTTCTTTGTTTAGCATGTTATTCTTGATGGAAATTTCTAATGACCCTAAACTATGATTTATTATATTGATTTTTCAATGTTAAATAGCAACGTAAATAAATATAGTTGTTTTTGTTTGTGTAATTGAAATTTTATCAAATTGAAGTAGTAATGATGTTTATTTATTTGTGATCGATTACTTTTTAGGTGTCCCATAGTTGGAACCTAAAAATTTTAAATCAGGTATTTTGAGATGGTTTAATGAATGGGGTATTTGATAAAAATGATATTTACTAGTAGGGTTATGAGTTATTGTCCTGCTTGTAAGGCCGAGTACCTTGTGCTTAAGAGATACAACAACATATTCTATTTGAAGGCTGGATTCCATGTTTAAGGGCCAATAGCCAAGTTTATATGATGTTTGTTTAAAACAACTTGTGTTGTGATGTGAGCCTTTATGAATGTTGTGATATGTGCGGACAGGGAGCCCATTGGTTGTGGTAGTAGATGATTCCTAGAGTTTTGAGAATCATCAGTTTATGCATGTGGGTGTCGGGGAGGACAACGAATATGATGTAATGATTTGGATTTGAATGATTTGATGCCTGATGAATCTATTGGGATACTTATCTTATTTACATTCCCCACTACTCAAGGAAGCTGGTTATGATACACTCTTAAAAAATAGGTGAAGTTGCATGGGGTATCCCACGTGCTTTCCATGTTTATCTTCTAGATAGAGGATGGGTATATACTTTTACTATAGGTGGAAAAGGATTTAAGGGTAGTTGATCTACACACCGTGTTTATCCCCCTTGTGTTTGGAAGCATAGAATGTTTTCCTAGAATGGATGTAAATATGGGAAAGTAAAAATGTTGTTAATAAATGATTGAATAAATGCTGTTAACCCATGGGGTAGGAGATTTCAAGGATGCAATGCTGAGGTTTTAATTTAACGGAATAGTGGACATTGGGAGTGGTTCTAATGAAATAAAATGTTGAATTGTTAACAATTAAATAATGTTTAATTAATTAATTAACATAATGTGATACTCATAAAAAGGGAATGAATTAATGTATTAAATCTCTTGAAATGGTTGCGTGCATATAGGATACCTAGTATTAGTAGTGGAAGGTGGGAGTCTGAGAGATATTAGCTATAGATGAGTCTAAGACAAGGTTATTTCGATAGTGTGGTTGTGAGGTATATATATATTCTATGATTTTTTCTTTCTATATGCTACTCTATACCATCAGTTAGAGAAACCGACACCTTGAGGATTCTGAGCCCTGGGGGTGGTGTTTTCACTATCATTCTAGTGGGGGAAGGATTGTTGTCTATCCCCTTTGTCTATGCTCTCTTCTCTTGGTAGTTACTAGTACTGGTAGGAAAAACAATTATTATTCCCTATATATCTGTGTAGAGGGATTTTATGGATTGTGGTTATTCACACACATATATTATGTATATAGTCTCTTATGGACTGCTATAGGTGTAAAGTGTATAGGCTATGATGGCTTGAGGATCATTACTCATTGTATAGGCTATAATGCCTAGAGGTATAATACCCGACGAATGATACATTTTATGATAGATTTGGTGGATCCCAGAAACTACCTAGTTATATTGGTTATGTGGACATTATTGTTGTGTTGCGTTAGGTGCATGTTGTGGTGCTTTTCCTAGGTGATTGCTAGAAAGCATTTTTAACGAGAGATGATTTGGAGGTGCAACATTGAGGAAAAGCGGAAAACCAGTTGGGAATTGGTCGCATGGTACTATTTATATTATTTATTATACTATATAGTTTTTTTGGTGATACATGGTGAGAGTAGAAATGTTAAGGCTGTGATCTTAGAAAACCAATCTATCTGACGAGTTATTTTTACTTGATTTTCACTGTGCTTTTGCATGATTTCTTTAATTTTTTCATAAGAAGCTCTAGGGAGGATCCTACTGAGAATACTGTTATACTAACCATACATATATATAAATGGGTTTTTGGTTACGTGGAGTATGTTGGATCTCGGGCTGGTTACTTCTAGATTGGATTTGAAGGAGCTGTTCGAGTTTTATGGTTACTATTGTTTTTACTTTATTTTGGTACTTACAGTTTTTCCTTTCAGTTGTAGTAGTTTTTGCATGAAATTGCATAAGTATACTTGGTATTTTCTATTATATTTCTGTTTGATTTGGAGTTTGTTTTTTTCATATCTCTATCTTCTGCAAGTGTTATCTGAGAGGAAAATTCCTCCCATTGGTGTATTTATTATACCCTTGATTCTATTCACGATCCTGGGGCCTTTTAGAGGTGGGACTCAGGGGTCACTATCTCTATTCACACATTTATGGCCTAGGAGGGGTACACTGTATGTGCAGGGGGTCTTATTAATGTAAGGGATCAATGAGTGTAAAATCGTATACATCATTACTTGAAAATATTATAAACAGTAACAGTATTGTGTAAATTAACATTCTTAATGAAAAATTGGAAGTCATATAGAAAAATAAAATAAAAGTATTTAAATAAAAAGGAGGAGGAACAAATCCACTTACCATTAGAGATATCTTCTAAATTATTGGTATGATTTTTTTATTCTATTGGCAACAAATTTGGAGGGATTAGAGGGGAAGGTAGAGAGGAAATTCATGCACACATGGTTTTGAAAAAAGTTGAATGGGGAGTTGGTTTGGTATTTATAGTATAAAAGAGGTAAATCCGTTATTAATTTCTAAACCCAGGTTTTGTGAACTCAATGAATTTATAGTAAAGGCCTCATACCATCACATAGTTTTTTATTGTGGTTTCAACAAAATATTATTTTTTACAATATTTTATATGTATAAGAACCTATTATATTATTATCATACAATTCATTATATAGAAGTGAGTTATTTTCATAATAAATTTATTTTTAAACATAAACATATAATAATTTGTTTCATGGATTAATTAACAGTATGACTAATAAATAATATCACTTTATGGATTGATTATTTTAAAGGTAAAACATATATTTGATCATGGATGCCTTTTATAGCAGTTATTATATCATCTGTGGTCCATTATGATTTCCTAATAATAATTTTATATGTATACAATATTTTATATTAATCCAAAAAATCCCCATTAGATAATTTTGAAGAACTGATTTCAAAAATAATATTTCATTTATCAGAATAATTCATTAAATATCAAAATATTGACATTGAATTAAAACAACTTATTTATTGGTAATTTTATTTACAATAATATCATTTTTTACACTTATATTAAATTCCACTCATTAAATTATAAAATAACTTATATATAAATAAATAATATATATATATATATATAATATTATATGAATGTAATATTTGATTTATAATACATAGATCTATCAGAATTAATATTAAACCCATTAATTTTCCTAAAATTTATTCTATTTCTTTGTATCAAAATTTAATTTCAATAGTATATAAAAATTTTATGATGTTCTTTTTTGATAATCCCATAATAAGAAAGTATACACCCTAAGGGTATGGGGTAAAAATATAGCATATTCATGGGGTTGTTCGATGAACATGAATTGGGTCATGATCTCAATTAGATTGGCAGTCTCTTATAAATGAATTCATTCATGTTTAATTTATTTCATTTTAGCTTTGCATTTGTCAAGGGAAAAAACTACTGACACAATCTACCTCTAAAAAAGTGATAGTTTGGATTCAAAGGGTATGATCCTACTTGTAATTTTCATCAATTCTTAAAAAATTTCCATTAGAATTTACATTAAACCTTCATATATAGTAATCATAATGGGATCAATACATAATATATATTATTAATAGTTAATATATATAACATCAATGTAAATTTAATCCATTATAATTTATAACAAGCCAATATAATGAAAGAAATGAATGTTTTATCTATAACTATGTAAAATAATAAGAAACTTATTCTATAAAAAATTGAATTACATTTATAAATGTTATGATATTTATATTCTTTTTGAAAGCATGTCTGAAAAAAAAATAAGTTTGATCTAAGTGTGTTTCATCTCAATTTTATTTTATTAAAAAGTATTTCAAATGATGTGTCTAGTTTATGTAATACATTTTATATACATCTTATTTGAACCATTCACTAATAAAAAAATTACTTTAGTTTTTAAGGTTATTAATAGATAATTAAGGGGATACGTTACTGTATGTCACATAAAAATACAATATTTTATCATAGGTCAATGGAGACAATGTTAAACATATTATTTAGATGGTTTTTAACATCTTTTATTGCACAACCGACGTGAAAATTTACATAAAACATCAATTTTTTTAACTGATATCGAATATAATTTTTTTTGCATCAACTATAAAATAATAAAAGTAAAAAAATTGTTTTCCATCTTGTTTACATCAGATATTTCAAAAAAAGATTTAAAAGAGATATATATATATATATAATATCATAGATGAATACTCCATTATATAATATTACATGATCATTAAAAAATATACCAAAAACATAATTTAATCTAGAGAAGGAAGCTGAAATCCATGAAATAATTTTGATGTTTTTCGTACTATTTGTTGATATATTTTTTTCTAATGAAATACATAATGCGGAAAACTATGTTCTGGCAGCTTTGATGGATTTTTAAACTCTGAATGGATGCTTTTCATTTTAACATAATATGAATAGAGATAATTTTTAATAATAAAAATTGAAAAATTAAATAGGGTATCAACTATAAAAACTAAAAAAAACACCTTAAATCATAGAAAAATCAATATGAATACCATATCAAGTTTGCCGATGTAAAATGGATAGAACGATGATGAAGATATGAAGAGTTTAATTAGTGAGATGTTTATGATGGTTGAAATATGTGATCATGAAAGGAATACATGAGGAGTGTGAATGTATATAAATTCACTTGAAAATCGAACTATGGTAGAATTAATTGTATATGAAAATTGAAAATTTCTAGGGAATGTTGCCGAAAAATTGATTTCCACTTTGGTATTATCTGAAATTTCATCATTACCATTGGTATTAAAATAAAATACAATAGAAACAATTATTATCATGTTTATATTTTTAAACTGGTGTGAAGATTAAATTTTCACAACATTTTTATAAAATCTGACATTAAATACTCATTTATAACATAGGTTTTTAAAAACTGATGTGATAAAGATGTTTTTCTTTTTTATAGTGTTCTAAATTTTTGAAACTGGTGTTAATATGGTTTTTAAATAATTTTTTTAAAATTTTATGATAAAATTTTGACATAATATCTATTTTATATACTTTTTATTTTAACATATTTCCCATTTTATTCTTGTAATTTGTAGTTAAAATTCATGATATCATTATTTATTTCAATTTTCTTATTCATTATTAATGTTGAAAAAATATTTTCCCAAATATTAATCTCATAGTTTCATATTTTTTATTCATTATCTATGTTATTTTATGGATAGTATATTATACCATTTTTCTATTTTTATTTAATTTTTTCATTCAACATTCTAAAATATCATTTTTTTTCTAATCCTTCTTCTTTGAGGGATTTTATCTTCCTTACAAAAATAAAATAGTAACGATAAATTCCTATTCATTCTAAGATCTCTTTATCCTCCATGTTCATATTATTTCTTATCAAGGATAATTAATTTTAAATTTTTGAAATAAAAGTGTGTATAATCTTCAATAAAATTTATATTTCTCTATATCTAATTTCAAATGGGAAATCAATAACTATTTCATCATTGTTGGTTATCAATGAAACTAACTAAAATGATTTTAAAATATATCTTTCTACCTTTATATATTTTATATCTTTCAAAAAAAATTCATTAAATAAATTTTTTTATCTTTTCAATGTTATATTATTGAGGATTTTTTTGATATTTTTTTTAAGAATTACTCTTGTAAAATTTTCAAAAATGTTTTTTGATAAATCTTTTAAACCTATTTTTATGAAAATATAAAAAACGTAAATTTTAGTAAATTATTTATGAATTCACTTACATTTTCTTACAGATCAAGAATATATCAAAATCTTATGGATTTACATTTACCTGGTGAACCTAAAATTTCTCTTGAATTATAGATATTATATGATTTTAAACTTTTTGTATCAAAAAAAATAATTTGGGATTAAATTTCATGTGAAATGATTTAAATATATTATGAAAAACATATTATTAAAATGTTTTTTAATTTCATGTTGTGTGACTAATTTCATTAGAATTGTATCTCATGAACTAACTCACCAAATCCCACTTTTCTAGTAGAAGTCTATGCCAAAACTACCGCAAGCCCACCTCAATAAGTTAGAGATTGGTGACCGACACCAAATAAAATATCAAAAAAGGTAGGACATTACCTAAAATACCTATACAAATACACCCACCCATCCTTATTGAATAGTTAAGTGGAATAATAATAATAAAGTGCTCTAACATATGAATTCAAAACCATGCATGAAATAACCTATATGGAATAACAGGGAGTGCAATATAGAAAGATAAAAATAAAGAGGAATCAATACACCTACAACCATAACCTAAGTCCCAATAATCCAATATATGTAAAAGAAATTATAAATGTATATTAAATCACATATCAAATCCATGACCCAGTATGCGATATAATTCACCTAGGTATCCCAATACTCCTCTAAAATCACCACCGACCTGTCATTCATCTATATTAAGCACGCCACATGTGGGAAACTCCCATACACTGGTGAAGATATACATACCTAGTAATAATCCTTGAGAATGGAAGGTGGATAAATATGAGACATGATATAAGTAATCATCTCAACCCCGATGCATTATGTAAAATGAATCAGAAATACTAAAATATATATATTCTCATAAAAGAAATAGAGAAGGGAGAAAAACGAGGTATCTATCATACATCTCATTCCAGTAAATTAGTTTTCTAAAAATTCAAATGGGTCTATATGTGACTCCCAACATATCATGTGTTTTTTCAAATTAGAAAAAAATGTGTATAACCCACACTTATTCACTATGTGACACAATCAAGGGGAAATGATCTCCAATAAAGGACCCACTCTAGAGTCATTATTTGGGGTACCACTAAGTATATAGATAAAATACTAACACCATTATCTGTTATGGGGCTACCACTGACTAGGTAGAGGTTCCATTATATAGTCCATCAGGGGTTACCACTTGGTATATAGATAGATGAACCAATAAATAATCTGTCATGGGGTACCACTTAGTATTTAGTGAACCCATTCTATAGTCTGTAATGGGGTTCCACTCAGAATATAGATATATGTCCCATTCCTAAGTCCTAGGGGGGGTTCCACTATTAGGTATAGTAACCACATTGTATTATGTTATGAGGGTGCCACATAATAAATTGATATATAACCCATGAACTAGTCTATTAGGGGGTCAACTACATTTTATCTTGGATGATACTTATTTATAAAAACTATAATCAAACATCCTAATTAATATTACAACATTTAAAATATAACATGATATCTAAGAATTCACTATAAATTAGACCATCATGTTATACAAGGAAAATAACTCAATATAGATTACTCTTGTGAAAAAATAGAATTCCTAATGATAGAGATATTAGAGTTAGAAGAATATCTATAGGTACTTGTTGTGTGACGTTTCAACTTGGTGTGTGTCCTTGATCCACTTTATGGTTGTGTTCTTGACAGTACATGGATCTCTAGAAATATATCACTAAAATGTGTTTATTTTACACCTAGGGTTTATCAGTTCATTGATGGTCAAGCTCTTGTACACAAGCCATGTGATATTGCACAGTGTGTTCCTAGTTGTATCCATGTCTGCGTACATTCATAGTACATATTGGGCCTCATGACCAATCTGCCATTTTAGGAAGGGGTCCCCCATTCAGTTTGATATTTAACTCATCTAGAAACCCTATCCTCAACATTCATTGGTTTTTATGATGTGTGATATTCTATAGTGCATACTGTGTAGTTGAGTTTTCTATAGAAACACATAAATTCATCGTATAGTTTATACGTCTGACCATATATTTGTGATTCATGCAGTTTTATGACCGTAAATCAATAGAAAATAATATGACAATTTATTATAGTCCTTTTATGGTTGGAAATAAAATTTTAATCCTCCACTACTAGCTGATGTCGTGTCACATTCATCTCATGTCATTTTCTTGTCATATTCCTATCATTGATCTATGAAACCATAGATGCTACACAAAATCAACAATGATTTACCATCAAAAATCCAAATAAAAAAAATTAATAACAATATTTCACAAGAGTAGTTTTCTAATTATTACAAAATTAGTGATTGCTAGGGTTTCTTTTAGTAATAATAAAATATAAATAAAATGAAAATTTTATTTTGATACAAAGGCTCATGAAAAGGATTAAATTATATTATCATCAATGAATACCAAATTAAGACATTAAAAATATTTTAAATATTGATAGAAACTTATATTTATGATCCCTATCATGATCTAAAATAACTATTGGTGAAGAAATTTTTTTCCAATGATGATGATGACCTAGTTCATTCATTGCTCCTTGATTCACCATTATTTGGTTTTCATTTTTTGTAAAGTATTTCTTCTCCAATGATGGTAGGTATAATACTACCCTCAATGATACTAGGGTCATTAATATAACCCTTGATATTATATATATCATTATACACATAGAGGATATTAATTATTTGGTATTAAATGAATTACATAGATTAATTTATTAACTAATTCCATAAACACGACTTCTAAAGGTGCCTCGTCCCTACTTCCATCTCAGACCGACATAATGTCTCACCAATGTTAAATCCCATTCTATAGATTGAATCATGGTCATAGATCATCAAATAGAGAGTCTATTTAAAAAAATATAATAAGTATTTTTGAAAATAATAATTCTAATTATATACAATATTTTTAATATTTTTATAAAATTAATTATGGGATCACCGTGCTTCTGAATTGTGCATCATCCCACTACCTAGCTCTAAAACTTTTTCATCATATTTATAATGACTATAATGGAAAAATGTATCTATATTATTCTCTCCCACAATATTTTCAACCACAAAAAACATAAATAAAGGAAATATTTTGTGATACATATCCCACATATAGATATCCCACTCCCATGATCTCTCCTACATTCTACCATGATTCCAAAACATATGGTCCAATAAAATGGTCTATCCACATAGGATACTTTCCTAACAATCCTCAATCTCCATAGGGTGATCCATGAATGCGGATCCATTCTAATTGTCAAGCAGTCACCAGTCAATAACATGAATTGGAGTATGCAGATATCTGCTTTTCTCCAACACATGGAAGACATCATTCACTCAATCTATCTATGGGGTTAAGGTGAAGAAGAATGAAACCTCACCAACCCTTTATATGGTATCGAACAACATTATGAAACATAGAGAAAGATTTCATCCTATATTAATCTTCAGAATACTCATTATGAGGATACACTATGTAAAACATAGTATCCTTTATTAAAATTAATAGTCCTACAATAGTGATTATCATAATACTTCTGTAATATCAAAATGTCCTCATCACTCCTAGATCACTCATACATTTTATATCTTCGGATACACTATATCTAGATTAAAAAATATGCATAACATATCACACACCATCATAAGGGTGACATTCTTGGTCTCTCAGATAGTTCCTTGATTGTTTCTAGTATGATAGTTGACTTATAACTATTTTTATTAGAAATAAATACAAAAGGAAAGTGATCATACATGATCTAACTAATTTATAACTTGAATTCCCTCGATATTTCATCTTAAAATTGGATATTTCACTTTGTATAACCATTCATATTGGGGTGAAAATCAATTATCATCATCATATATGCCCAAAATAACTCATGAAGGCCTCATGAAAATAGTTATGTGAAAAGAACATCACGCTATGAGACAATAACTGAGGAACCCCATGAAGGATTTGTATCTCCCATATATTCAAGAACAAAAAAATATTCACTGAACTATACATCTGGATAGAAATTTTGTCTAATGACTTTGTATGTTGGCCCACTATCACCAAGATGGTTTCATGTATTCTCACTACCTTTAAAATAACTATCATAAATTTCATGTATTCTCACCATCATTGGAAAATGATTATGTAATTCCGTTATTTATAAAATTCATCTCGTGAATCTTTTAAGGAAATCTAATCACATAGGACACAAAAATGGTGGTCTCCCAAAAAAATATCCCATAAATAAAATGGGTGTTTTGGTGTCAACACATTCAACTAAATATAATATTCACCCCTCTCCTCTACTAAGGGTAGCTGAATGGGCGGATATTAATTAGACACCTTATCCACTATATGATAATTGTTCTTCCTATTGAAGGAATCCTCCACCATATCTCTATACCTAGGAGTATGGACTATCATAAAGTCAGAGTCATATTTGAAGTCCAACCATCTCTACTATATCAGTTTTATATCTCTCTTTGAGAATAAATCTTTATGAATCTAATGGTATGAGTTAATATAAAAGTACCTTCTCAATAGATAGTTTCACCACATCAATAGATTGAAGACTACCACTATGATCAACGGGTTGTGAGTAGTGTATTTCAACCCATGGGGTCTCTTACTAACTCCACCCATATGAAATCAATTCCTACCACTATATCAAAACCTAACTAAGATAATCTCAATTTGAATTAAAATACACTATGCACTCTTCAGGATAATAATATATTCTAATATTATGAGAACTCTTCGTCCATAGTATCAACTACTCAATGGACCTGTGGCACTAATTAGTATCAATAAGTGGCTACCCATACAATATCATGGTGGTCAATACAGATGCAATCCTATAAAATTATTTTATAAACCACTTTTATTACCCTGACAAGAAAAGAAATATTGGTACTTAAGAAGGTCTCTAGGGTGGATCTGAAGAAAACTCTTCTTTAGTCTTTATAGTGTCTATAACTAATCCATGTTATCAAATAACATGAACCATAAAGTGAACCTTGTGGATCCATAACTATAACATATAGATATTACCATAGTTACAGTTCTCCCAATTAAATCCTAGGACCATCCTCATGTTATCATCATTCTCCCCATATGAAGAACATTAGATGAGTATGTCAGTAATGAATACAAAAAAATAATAGGTATATGTATTACAAGAAAATATTGTTAATCAAAAATAAATTCATTAGAGGGTAATTTTTTTCAATTAATGGAATCATTAGGAACCGATGGTGTCTTCATTGGAATAAAAAATATAGCTTCAATATACCTAACCTATGAACCCTAAACTGGTGGTACCTAGAACTATTATCGTTTCTTGAGAACCATTTCACATAAAAAAACTAATCAAACAGGTTAACAATCTTCAAAATGTTGTACATGATCTTTTTTTAGTCCTAGTTAGAGGAAAAATAGTGAATAATAATCCACAATCTCCCATCAACATTTTTTATGAAAAAAATAAAAATCTTCCTAGAAATACACATTGGTTCTGATTAAATCTATTTATAAAAGGTCCTCCAACTACACAATCAACTCCTAGAGAATTTTATGGTCTATCCAATATGTATCAAAATATATGGTAGTGGAATTAGTGTGAATTTCAATGAAAATTACAATATACCATATAAGAGGTAGTCTTAAAACATACTCGGGGAATATGTCCATATAATCTTTCACAATGGAATACACTCACCAACTATTGTATGATGGGTTGAAAAATCTTATTTACAAGGCTCACTATATCTTCTATGTGGGGTATCTCCCCCATAAAGGAGAATCTCATCCCATCTATCCAAAGGAATTTGAATTGTCTATTGAAATATTCAATATGTCTTTAGACCATGGTTATCTAGTCCATACCCAAAATGGAATCATATGGTCTTATATAGATGACCAAGATTTCCATTAATAAACTATCACCCCCAAGGGTTAGCTCACAATAATGTATGATGAACGATATTGAATAAACGGTCCATGTATGAACCCCTAGGTAATGCAGTGGGGCTAATGTCTCAATTGGGATCCATATATCTCTCACAAGGAGTAAGAAGATGAAGGAATGACTTGAATTTGTTCCTACTAATACTCATTAATGAGTATAATAAATACTATATGTGCCAACAATCATCTCATGAGCTACTTGGTTATAAACCTCCATAGCCTTCATCATCCAATGACCTTGACCACCAACTCACCAAGCCTCACATTGGAAGCCCGATGATTGTTGTTGAAGAAGAACATAATTCCATCCACCACCAGTAACTTCTCATAATGGAACCACACCTACTTCTTTTCCGAGTCTTTTTATATTGGGGCCTCCATGAACTCATCAGAGAGGTCCAAGATTATGGTGATACCAGATTCATAGATATATATCTTCTATTTCACCACTATCCACATCATTTAGGGATGCGAAATCATGTTCCATGTGGCCTTGATCATCAAATACATTGCATATCGCATATTATAAATTCTCTAGTACTCTTAGTGGTATACGTGCTGCATGACCACATTCATGGATCTGACCATTAAGGGGTAACCTATGATAAGACTCTACCAAATGGTACTTATTAGCTAATTCATGTGTCTTAGACCTATGAATCCCACATTGATATCCATTTTCTTGGTTTCTCTTATATACGATAATATTTTTCACCAGTACCCACATTAGAACTCATGAATATGTGAAAGTACAAAGGAGTTCCACACTAGAATGGATGTCCCTACAGAATCCCACCTTAATCATCCTCACCCAAATGTAACCATCACAAATCACATATAGGGATAACAATGTATCGTTAGTGATCCTCACAGAATAATGAATTTTATCTATCCCTCTCTATTTAATTTCATATATATCTAAATTCCAAAATGAATGTAGAAAGGTGGGTTAATACTCTTTATGAAGTAGCTACTAGAAATCAGAACATGAGAGTACAGAATCATTCTCTAACTTCAGGAAAAAACTCCACCAAAACACATATAATCCATTAAAAATAATAGATTTTAGTGAAAATATATTATCATTTAGGGTCTGAAAAATTCTAAAAAATATGTCACATGATCAATATAATCATCCACTGCATGGGGATATGGCTTCCCATGGAACCTCAGTGGCCCCTGCTGCTGCATTACATATAATACATTAATCTGGAATGCATCCTCAGATTACTCTACTAGTATAGTATTCTACTATATAGGATAGGTTGATGACACCTTCTTATTTAGAGGAATAACCTCACACGATGACCCAAGAATATATGATTCATTACTCATTGATTTTTTATAAGGATCCAGAATTTGTATTTTGGCTTTCGGTACTGAGAAAGGCATCCTGAATGTTTTATTATGAAATACCATGATCATATGAACCTACATATATGTGGAGCTAAATAATGAAGGATATTCAAAGGAAAAAATATTATATAACACATGAAACTAATATCTCTACAACTAATGTTTCGATATACTGATTCGACAAATAGGTATTTTCAGTCCTTGTAAATGGATATGTTTCCCTCCACTCAAAAAATATATTTACAATACTAAAATTTTACCATAAGACATATTAAATCAAGAAACATATGTTTTAAATAATCCCTTTAAGGGGAATACCCCCAAAAAAGTCCCATGGTTGAAAAATCTCTAATACGAATATGACATGCCTGACCTATCGTAGCCTTTCAGGTTGGTGGATAGCCAAACCAAAACCACTCCATGCCTTACTCCATAGGCCATGGGTTAGCTAACAACACCAAGAGACATAAATAAAATGGGATTACATTTATTAAAATAACTATTTAAATGAAACCAATAATCATTATGAATAAGTGTAGAAAAATAATAAAAAAAAGTAACATATAGGTGAAATACCATGCATGAAATGACCTCTAAGGATTAGAGAAGATTGATATTAACAAAAATTTATTGTAATGGTGAAAAATACACACCCAACCAGAATATATTTCCAAACATGAAAATATCATGAAAATAAATATTGATATATCCTATCTCAAGAAATATAATATCTAACCACTATATTCACTGAAACACACATGGGTGTCCCTATTATCCTTTTAAATCGCCCCTAACTTGTCCATCGTTGGTATATGAAAGGACATATATAGGAAAAGACCATGCATGTGTGAGTATAAACATGCCAAGATGGATTCCAAAAAAATAGTTGTGGAGGAATATAAGACATTATAGGATTAGTTATCTCAACCACAAACCAATAGGTAAAATGAATCCCAAAGACAATAAATATATAAATTCCAATAAAATAAACTAGTATGAAATAGAATGGGGATCTCCATCTTACATCCAAGAATATGAAAAGATTTATCAAATAGTTATAAAGGTTCTATCAATGATTACAAAAAATATATATGTTTATCTGAAGAATTAATATTATGGGGAATACATACAACCCCATTGTGAGGAAAAATCAAGGGAGATTGATATAAAAGTTGAGGACCCACTCGATTTTCTATTAGCGGGGTACCACAAAATAGATAGAAAAAGTATCTATTCCCTATTCCTTCCTTGGGTACCACACAATATGTAGAGGACAAATTCCAATTTCCATCCAAGGGAATAATGAGGTATATAGTTGGAGGACACAAACTCTAGTTAGTTAGGGGTACCACTAAGTAGGTATAGGACCCACACCATAGAATGAGAGGGGGAGGTTACCCCTTAGTTGTTAGATAAAGGGCCCACACCCTAGTCATTATTTGGTGTACCAATAGATATGTAGAATATACCCACCATAGTCTATCATGGTGTACCACATACTAGATAGATATATTAAAGACACCCTAGTCTATTAGGGGGTACTTCTCTGGTCTCTCCCTAACGATCATTCACGATATCTTCAATCATCTAGAATTGTTTAACGAATAATCATTCTTATAAAGATCCCAAATAAATATATGAAAATAAAATAAAAGGGCCACCATGAAGGCGTATGATGAAAAACATAGAGAATAGGCTACTTATTGGACAAATTTCAAGTCTAAAATAAGAGATATGATAGGTAGATCATTATGAAGAGGTACATTGCGCGAATGGTTCAAAACAAAATATGATCTTGTTCTTATTCATGGACGATTTTTCACTAGTTAATATATATTTTATCATTTAGTAACAAATATTTTTAATGGTATCATAACACTTATCTCAGCTTCTAGGGGTTGACCAGTGCTCTGTTGATTTTTCCCATGTAAACAAATTTTTTTCTAGAACAAGGCGTGTTTTTGTCCATGCTCATAACCTTGTACTCCATGTGTACATGTATGGTATCTAGAACAAAGTCACATGATGTGTTTGGGTCCTACATGAAATTTGATATTTAACTCAAATATGATCATTATCCACCACATCCATTGGTCTCCTTGCCATGTGTTCTTCTACTCTATATATAGTGTAGTCAGGTTTCCAGATAAACAAATTGAAACATGACACGTTTTTCAAATTCATCTATACACCACAATACCCACCGTTTGAGAACCTGAAATCAGTTGAAAAATTATCTGGACCCAGATTATAACCTTATGAAGGCTAGAAATCATATTGTTGGTCCTCTGTTCAAAGCCTTCACAACCATGGATGACTTCCATGATGTTTTCTTCTCTACTTTTGAATATGGATTCATAATGATACCACCACTACTCAAAATCCACTAGGATTCAACTTCAAAATACTAATTATGTAATTTTACACATATCCAACATCATTATATTGGTTCAATCATGCTTAGAACAGAATGAAAATTTTCAAATCACGAACCCACTGTCCAATAATGATGAACATGAAGATTAGGTAGTGGAATGCGACAATAAAAAATTATATAAGGAATTTTTCCAAGCCATAATGGCCAAATATATAAAAAATTTATAAATCAGAATGAGTGAATTAATTGAATAAAAAAAAAATATAAACCTTAATTTATCAATATGAATGGGCCTGAGTGAAATATTATGTTGCACACATATCAAAAAATAACAAACTAGATCATGTTAAATATTTTAATCAATGCTAGAAATCACTGTTAATAATATAAAACTTGAATTGGAATGATTTTTGGGGAATATCATAGTTTCTAATGATGAACAAGACTATTTGAATTCATTATGCCTCAATTAACCTTGATATTATTGTCTTTTTTATCCAATCTCATTTTTCCAATGAAGGTTCATAGAATCCTCCACTCAATGATTCGAGGGTTACATGGATATCCTTGAGAATTCTCTAGTAGAATATACATATAGTGGTGATTTCGTTATGGGAATTAGTTATCATAAATAACTAATTTATTAACTAATTCACATCACATAACTATCAACATTTTCCTTATCCAAAATTTTATTACTAAGAAACTTTATGTCATGGATAAGGAAAATTATGCACTGTAGATTTAACCATGGTATCAAGTTTTTCATTTTAAAATCATTTCTATATATATTTAATTATTTTGGGAAAAATGTATTCTCATTATATAAAATATATTTTTTTTTATTTTTTTAAAATAAATTTCGGGCACACTAGGCCTTTAAATCACAATTATTCTCATTACAAGACCCCTAAAATAATTTTTAATATATTTAAAAGTATTAAAATGGATAAAATGTTCTCTACAACATAAATGTAGTGTTTATAAATTTTTATGGGGTTCTAATATAATACTCAAATACATTGTAGAAACCATCATATTTCATAATATTATTATTTCCTTAATGTACATGATTTTAGTTTTCTATGTTCAAAAGTTGGTTCACGAAAAAGATTATGGTATCTATATTCCCAATAATTTTCATGGACATAATTATAGATATCTATGATCATATTAATTTCAATGGGATTTATTTTTAGAATCTACATTAACAATTATATAGTTTATCATCTTTTTTAGGCCCCATGTATATGTTATACCCCATGGAACATAATTACTATCACATGATTCTAAATTTTTATTCCATGTAATATATATGTTTTAATGTTAATCATTTTGAGATTATATGTCTTTATTCAATGATTTTTGTTACTTCAAAATTCTATATGGTAAATTATTATGAACCCTGTTTAAATTTAATTCTGTATTTATCCTATGTTCATGTTTTTACACATATTGATTATTTTATATTCAATAACTCATTGATATATTTTCAATTTTATTGAATTATATTAATATTCATATTTTTTCCCATTTCTTATGAAATTCTAGGAATTCATATATTTAATTATAATTATTACTTAAGGAAATATTTAATTGATTATTAAGAGATAATTTTAAAAGAATATATATATATATATATGGAATCCAGAGTCACTCAACCTTGGGGTTTTGGTATTTTATTGATTATTTATTGGATATGCTATTTAAATAATAAAAAAGATTTAAAATATATACTTCTTATACCCAGGGCATCTAATTTTGTGTTAAATAAAAGATAATTATTATTTTTGTTTATTTTGGGAAGTGTGACAGAATCACATATAACGAAATATACCAAAATGAAGGAACCATAGATTAATATATCATGTAATTAAATATTTATATTTATATATTCCAATTATATTATTTATAATTATTAAGGTAAATAATTTAGTGTTATTTAATTGCTAGAACCTTGAGAAATCATGTAGAAAATGAGTTGGACGGAAAGTATTGTGATTTTCGCACAAATAATCCTAAACGAATGGGTGGTGGGGTTAAATTATTTATGGTAATTTATTCTATAATTTTCATGAAAATATGAACCATGATGAGATACTAATACCATAATATTATAAACATTATATAGATTCATTCATGCATCAATAACCACTATCCATTAGTGGATCCTTTGATCCATTGAGTACTAGGAAATGGATTGATATGATTGAAATGATTTTTTTCTCCAGTAGAATGCTAGTGTAAAATTAATATTTACTATTTATTATTTTTAAGTTGAATTAGAAATATTATGGATGTTAATAAAGAACATAATGAAAAAAAAATGTTGACTATAAGTAATGAGGGGAGTTTATGAAAATACACATCACTAATTATTTTCCAAAAACTATTCACCTTGAAATGATTTTAGAATTAATAGTCTTTAAAAATGGATTATGATATTATTTTTAAATGAAAATTAAATTCATGATACACATAATGTATTATTTTGGTTTATAATTAAAATTTAAATAAAGATAAATCATTTATATGGTGGCCTAAAATTGTTCATTTTAAAGTAATTGGTAATAAATGAATTTTGTAAATAACAATAAATTATTATAATTTCACATAAGATGGAAGTTGAAATTGGAGAGTCAAATTATTCTCATTGAGTTAGAAATAAGAAACGTAAAATGGTCTGTTATTGATTATAAGATGACGAATGATATAGTGGAAAAAAAATCACTATTATAAATTCCATTAATGAGGAACATAAACCTGTGAAATTGATGAAATAGAAGAATAATATGATTCATGTTTTGAAGGGTTGGATATAGAGCTCATGATTATCAAAGAGTAATGAAGAAGAAAAAGTATAATACAATAATGGATAATATTTTTTGAAATAATAAAGCACCCACACAATAATCTTTTAAATAAAATTATTTTAGGAATTACAAAAATCAATTCCCTAATCTATTGTATAATGATTTTTATAGATGTATAAAACCACCAAGATGAAGGAAATAAAGAATATTCCATAAAATCACTACAACTATTGTTGGTCATATTAAGGATATGGTGAATGCTATAATTATTCTCCACTCAATGTTGTTGAATGTGTTATTTAATTATGGAACATTACATTATTTAATGTCATTTATGTATACTAAGAATAATTTTCCACCATATAAATAATTAAATATTCCAATATTAATTAAAACACCCATGGCTCTGATACTATATCAAAGGTGTCCCACTATGTTTTATTTATTTTTATGGGATGATTATTCTTTTAGTTATAGGTCTCCTTTCATAAGATAAATTTTATTTGATATTCGATGTAGTTTGAATATTTATATATGAAATATCATATCAATTATAGATATATTTAAATCCCAATTAATATACGAATCCATCCCATGATAAAATATAAATGAATGAATAATGATGAAATAAGTACCAAAAAAATTCATTGATATAGATCTTGATAAAACATAATGAGGAACACTTGACTGAAATAATCATAGATGAACTAAAAATATAATACATGAAAGTAATATTTTAATATATTGATATATTTATTAAAGAATTTTTTAATATTACTCGATAATTTTAGGATTAGTATAAATTCATATGATACATAGTTATGTACCAAATAAATTCATCCTAATATTATGTCAGTATTTTAATTAGAATGATTGAAAAAGTAGCATAAAAAAATTCTTATATGAGTCTTATAAACTCATGTTCTTCACCAGAGGGTGGTCCAAATTTCTTTTTTAAGAATAATTAATTATGAATAAATATTTTTATTGATTATATTAAAAAAATCATTGTTAAAAAATTATCATGTTCACCATATTGTTGATTTGTTTGATCAAATAAAATGGGTTAATCACTTATCAACAGTGGATCTCTGATCTATTTATCAACATCATATTGTAATGTGAGAAGATATTCCCATAACAAAATTTTAAAAAAATTATTCACACTATGAAGTAATATAAGTGATATTTGGAATTGGAAATACCCATTTAATAATTATAGATTGGATGGATCAATTATTTATTAATTATCCTGATAAATTTATAATTGTCTTTATTGATGATATTTCTATATATTCAAAGATAATTTTATAATATTAAGAGAATTTTGTGACTTTCATAATGATCATACAAAGGGATAAATATTATGAAAAATTATAATTGGTGATATTTGGCGATAAAAAATAATCATCATGGAAAATATAATCATATGAGATGGTATATATATGGACATTTTAAAGAATGATGTGATTATATAATATTTTATGACTACATATGTGACATAAATATATAATATGTTATATTATATATTCAGTATCAACATTGTATTATAAATTACATATGATTTAGAAATCCAATATAATAGTTAATGTGGAAGGTAATGTTTTACCACTTAGTAGAAGAATGTGAAGTTAGCTTCATAGAATATAATAATAAGTTTGTCACTACAAATATACAAACATTACGCTGATGTGGAGAAGTGTTTGTAATTTAAATATATTCTTTATATAATGTTTTGGGATGTGTTGTTAAGAATAATAAAAATTTCATATCTAAATACTCATTTCACATTTGATAATTACTACCATATACCTAACCTAGAGATGGATCTATAATTTTTTTAATCGAGTATATTGAGTAATTATCTCTATTGTGAAAACTTAATATTTATAATCATCACAAGATATTGAGGTATACATGAAAAAATATGTATTTTACAGTTCTACCAAGGGTATAGTATGATTTAATATATAATATATTAATTTATTAAATTCATGGTAAGAATACATATATGGACCTTGAGCTTGATTTCATCCCAAAAAATTCATCTACTAAAACATGTATGGTATGATGACAACATATGTAGTAGAGTATATAAAAAAAATAAACATAGATATTATAATAATAGGAAAACATTGGATTCCTTTTATAAAACAATGTAGAATAAAGATAATATATACTTTAGAAGAATCCTCCAATTACCAAGAGAAATGGAGCATGGATCTGGATGTCCAAAAAAGGAACTGGTGGAATGAAATTAACTAATTATGATCATAATATTAGTAAAAGTTATTATACATTGACATATATCTTATGTGTTTATATCTTAACAATAGTGGATACTTCTCCATGATTGATGAAATAGTTTGTAAACAATGGGGTGATTTTATTTATTAAAAAAATTCTCCAAGATTAGGTTATCCCTCCAAATTATTTGTACCATAAGTAAAACCCCAATTTTATTATATTACCCCCATATCAAGATAAATATCTATAAGAGTACGATAATTATCCTCACATTAAACATACAATAGATGTGGTAAATGAAACTATTAAAGAGTTTCACGAGTAGGGAAATAAAAAGGATCCAAAAAACATTATATGCGATCATGAATATTGGAAATAAATTTTTATTTACCCTTCCCCTCAAATTAAAAATATTGTTATTAAATATTCTCAACTAGAAATAAAAATTATAATCCATTTAGTAATAAATAAAAAATATTTTTTTTGCAATAAATGAGTAATATATTCTATAAGTTCAATGGATGAGAAAAATTAACCCATAGTAGTATTACTAAATCAATTTTTGAGATATAATCCATTCCGGTGATGGATAAATGAACCAATGGAACATCTGAAAAACTTCATAGGTTGACAATTTTTTACCATGTGTTGTAATATTATTTTTAGTATTTAAAAAAAATCTTTGGAAACACTATGTGTCCTGGTGTTTAGAAACATTATCACCTGTACTAAAAAACATACAAGTCAATAGACATATAATATGAAATTCATATTTTTATTAAACAAATTTATTATTCTATCATTTAATTCATTAAAAATTACTAATGTATCATATATTATAAGTATGATATTAAAAATGATTAAAAAAATGAGGGACCTCAAATTACCATTAAGGATAAAAATATAATCATTGGAATGCATGAATAGAATATTGGAAAGAGATTACCTATATATAATAAATATAATATATATTAAATTGATTAATATTAATTAGTTTCATTTTATATTCATACTAAAAAATATACAAGGTATCAAAAATATAATAATATTTGTAAGGATAGTAAAATTTACATGATGATTTTTTCAACATTCATGCTCTATATGAATGAAATGATGTAAAATCTAGAACAAAAATAACAACTACATCTACTAACCAAAATATTCTCCAAGATTTTTAAATTGTATCAAAAATTACTATTTTATAAAAAAATATTTTTATAAATGATTAATTGATTGTAAATGGAATACTTACCTCTTGTTTTGTTGGAAATGTTTATTTATGGAATATGTTAGATAAGATCATTAATTTTCAATTATGATGAAAATTCTAGTTTTGACCCATCAAATGAAATTCAATATTTAGTCTATAATTAATTTTCATGGAATATTTTAACATAATAATTTTTTACTGAATTGTTAAATTAGTTGGTAGAATCATTAAATAGATCACCTGAGATAGATATTGTATTGTAATAGAGTAAATGAACCATAATTTAAATTAATGATTTAACATTTTATATTTGAGATTTTTTCACCAATTAGAACATATTATTAAAAAATATTTTGTTTTGTTTGGATAAAATTTATAAATTATATAAATGACTCAATTACGCAAAATACATCCTTCAGGATTAGTATATAGTTCATGTTCCTTGGAAATAACCAAAATTTACAATATTTAATTAAAATAATTTTTCTTAAATTACCCATTCTCTTGTGAAATTCCTTGTAACCATATCCTTACATTCAAACAATAAATGAGTATTTGTATCATTTATAGGTCACTAGTAATTCATTAGTGGATTTTGGTTAGAGGACAGGTGGGGTAATTATATATTATCTTAAGCCTTTTAAACATATTATTACATTATTTTATTCATAAAACTCTCTTAATTACAACCAAAGATCACGAGTTCATGTCTATTAGGAATACAAGGATCATAATAGATGAAATTAAGACAAAAAATCCCATTATATTATTCCACATAATGAGATCCTAAATCATCATGTAATATCATGGGGAATAAATATAATTTAGTGTTGATCTATAAATACAATTAATGGAATAAACAAGATAATGAAATATTAATTTTTATTCAAAGGTATAAACTTATATCATAAAAGATAACGTTCATGATTAATCACATGAGAGAATAAAATAAAGAAAATGGTTTCATAAAATCATAGTAACACAGTAAAGGTGTCAAAAATATATGAAATGACATAAAAATCAGTCATAGAAATCCACATAAAGCATATCAAATTGTAGAAAATTCCCCTTAGTGGATTAGTATTACACCTTAATCCCATACATCTCATATCATTGGATTAAAACATTACCCAATAAATTGGACTTCTATCTAAATGAATCCACAATAACATGTCCATGATTATGTGTTACATAAAAAATGAAGTCAATCATATAGAATAAACATATAATTTTTCCATGGAAATAATTGGATTTCATATACTTTTCCCTTATAATAAACAACATAATTTTCCAAATTATCGAATTTTCAAGTTAAACATAGTAAAATATTACCCTTTAAATTTGAACAATATTAATATATTTATATCATTTAGATACACATATAAAATCTTTAGAATCAATCTATAAAATAAAATGTATTTTTAGATTATTAAAATCTCTTTAAATGATTACGTGGAATAATATTTTAGGAACATATCGTTTTTACTGTGAAATCACATTATAAAAATATAAAAATTATACAAAATATTATTGGAAAAATATTATTTAAATAGAATAAGTTTTTACTATAATCAATAATTCAAACAATTTAGTGGTCATGGTTTTATGTAATTCTATATATGTCATACAAGTTAAGAAACTCCCTTTTTACACTATTGTAAAAATAATAAAAATTACGTCATTCAGAAAATGACAAGAAGATTCTTCAAAATATTTTTTTTAATGTCATAAATCCCTATATATTTAGTTAATAAATATATTTTATAATATTAAAAATATTTTTTAAAATGTTTATAAGTATATTATTAGCGGAGAGAACTCATTTTCGAATGAATAAGGAAATGATGTTATCTTTTATTAAAATCATATAATCAACAATTTGAAGAAATGTATATGGGAAAGATGTTATCATGAAAGAAAATTTAATGAATAAAAATAGAGAATAAAATTAATGTCTTTTATTTTAAAAACTATTAAATAATTTATTATAAATACTATTCAAGTAGAAATAATCATGATAAAAATGTGATTGAAGTATAAACCCTTACTTCATTAGTAACTGTTGAATCATATCTATTATGAATGAATTAGTTGAATTAAAAATTAACATATAATTATGTATGATGGATTAGTTATATAATATATAAATGGGTAGTATGTACAATAATTAAAATAAATATGTATCATTAAATAAAAAGTGTCTCAATAAAGGGGGGTTTGTGAAAAAAACCCTTGCCTCGAGTATAAACGTTGTCATAAAATTAATATATGACATGTAAAATTGATTTATAAAAATTATAATTTTCTGAATAAAATTTTCTATCTTCAATACCTAATTCATAACGAGTTAATTCATTTATTTTAATTAAATTTTCAATTAATTATTCCGTTATGTCTATGTTGGTTATTTTGAAGATTCTTGGTTCGTGATATTAAAATGACATCATTGTCTTTACCATGGAAAATGGTGTAATTATTTCATCACCAAAAGGATAAGAATCATGTAATAATATTCATTTTTATAAATCATTTATAAATTTAATACCATCCATGAATTATGGTTATAAAAAATCATGTACAATACAATCACGAAGATAGTAGTACGTAAATATGCATGCATCAAATTTTCATTTTTCAACGAGCACGATAGAAAGAAAGAAAATATTATTATATATTTCTAGAATGGGGATTGTATGAAAAAAATAAATTCTTTTATTCAAACAAAAATACATATACCATACATGTTCTACAGTAATAAAAAATGAATCACATCGCTTTAGAAGGGGGTGGTACGCTGTACCCACAGACAACAATATCATTCCTTAATTGATGATATGTTATGAAAATAAATGATAGATTAAATATTCAAAATTATTACTATTTTTTTAAATATAAAACATAAATAATAAAAATATTATCATAAATATCCCATGGAGTAATTATGGAAAATAAACGTCATTAGTTACTGAGGTGATGGTCTACTGTACTTTAAAGTATCATAATTTCCTTGTAATATTTAATAATTAAATGCAGATTTTGAGAGACTGCAAAAATTTACGCGGCATGATTATGAGGCCCGGAGTGCCTGGAATCAATTTTTGTTGTTTTGTTTGGGTACGTTTAGTGAATGTTCGAGAGGGTTTTTATAACATTTGAACTAGTGCTGAGAATTAAAATTTGAGGGCACCGCTGAGTTCGCAGCGCTAGTTTTTGCTTAAGGATACTTTCACATTGATGATAGTTGGTTGAGAATAAAAGATTGTTTTTGGGTATTTTGTAGAAACTTACAAAATAAAATGATGTACACATTATTTTATTTTTGAGCCACCATGTGGATTTTGGAGGTGGGGTCCATAATAACTAAACCTCTTTGTTGGAGTTGAAGTGTGGGGACCACTTGACCATAACCTCCCATGAGAGGCTATGGTGGTGGGGCCCACCAGAACCTAACCTCCCGCAAGAGGTTACGGTGGTGTGGACCACTCGAGACTAAACCCCCATTTTAATTATGGAAAACCTTTCAACTCCCCTCATTAATGAGGGAGAGTCTCTCCACCCCCTCCTTTAATGGTTTCAACCCTTCCTCTCTTTTAATTGTGCCAGCCTAAGGAATTAATTAAGTGGAGCCAACTTAATTAATTCACCCAATTGGAATTCATATTCCAACGACTTAATAGATTTTATAATCTATTATTCTTGGATACCTATTCTTTTTTTTGTAAAAGGAGGAAGGAGATTTTGAGAAAAAACCTCTCACCAAAAAAGAACATAAAACGGGTTCTTCTAACGAAGAACACCGACAGCGATCGTCTTTGACTTATTCCTTGGAAGCACCTTACAGAAGCAACGAACGAGGGATGGCTTCGACGACCGACCCTCCCTACTCATCATCATCAACGAACCAATGCACGAGCTCTGGATTGGAGGTGTGCGGCATACGCGACAAATGAAGACAACTCCTTCTTTTCCCCCATGACTCTGTTAGTGAACAACGAAAAAAGGTATGAGATTTTTGGGATTGATTTTATTCCCTTGTTTCTTTCCTTCCAAAAAAATAATGTTCACCAACTTATTATCATGTTGATCGGTGAATGTATCCCTTGCAGGTTCGTAATATTTTGTTAATGATGGATTATCAAAAATTGATATTTTTAAGATATATTCCATGTTAGTTCTATGTTTTTGTTATTGATGAACAAATTGCTACCCCCAATGCAGATGGTGCGAGCCAAACTAGCATGCCCTGACCCCCCTCAGTTGTTCCTCTTTGTGATATTCTTTGATATGGAGATAAGGCGACGAGATGACAAAGGAGGCGAAGGAAACCTGTGCCAACCCCAGAACGCTTCGCCGCTGAGGGCTGAACCATGCCGCCCTAGTCGCACCACCCGTTGGCCGAACCAGCCCATGCTGCGTCGCTCCTCGGCCGTGCCGCGCTCGGGATGCACCGTGCCCCAGCTCTTGGCCTCTGCGCCTCTGGCGTCTACTTCTCCCCACGCGGGGCCCTCTCGAACCCCAACTGAGATGACCTACACGCACCCCAGGCACTGCACGTTCCCCACGTCACCTCTTGCTGAACTAGCTGCTAGATTCAGTACACCCCGCACGCCCCACGACTCGGCCATCTGTGAGCCTCGTGGCACACTGGCCGAGCCGGCATCTCGGTCTCAGCTACCTAACCCCGGCCCCAGGTTGAGCCACCACAATTCGGCCCAACATTGTTCCCTCCAGGCCAAGCCATGCCACTGAGGTTCCCTTCTATCCATGCCTCCTCTGTGGTGCCCTCCGGGCTGCACCGCCCTCGTGGTGACCCATGGCTGGTCCGCCACCTCACAACCGTTTTGTGCCCTCGTGATAGGTCCTTGCTTTCGCGGCCCTCCGTGACCCTTCACGGCCTGGTGGGCTGGGCCCAGTGGGTCGGGCCAAACCTAATGGGCCAGCCAGCCTAATGGGTTGGAACAGACCCAACAGGTCATGTCGGGTTGACCAGGACTGGGTCGGACTGACCGAGTCGGACCGGACCCAGTCCCAATACGACCCTTTACATTCTTTTGGCCATATCATTTGCACCAGACGTCCATTTGACGATCTGTCAGTGGCACTGGTAATCATGGAGAGTGGTAGTACCTTTGAGTATATTCCACTGTTGTTTGGGGTATAGTTGAGATATGGTCAGGTTGGATCGTGCACAAATCCAACCAGGCCCCAGGACTAAAAGGCTAATAACTCACAGACCAGGCGTCCGATTGACACGCTGTCAGTTGCGTTGAGACCCCTTTGATGTGGAGGATGTTCAAGATACTTCATTGGGGGAATTAATGAATGTTAGAGTATCAAATAGTAGCTTGTGTATCAAATCCTTGTAGAGATAAGCAGACATAGTGTAAAGACCTAGTATCTGGCTGAGACTTGACAACAGCTGACCGATTCACTCTCAGTGACTCAACTATCTTAGTGGAGAGCTCCTGATTGTGGTGGAAGACCCATGGAAGAGGAGCACAAGGTTGTGGCGGTAGACATGCGGTACCCAACAGGAGAAGTACCTCTGTTGGCTATTAGGGGGAACGCCTGGTTGTGGCGGTAGACCCATGGTGGGGAGCGCCATGGTAATGCAACAGACCCGCGATACTCAACAGGATAGTACTTCAGCATTCCATGGTTATTGGGAAGAAAATTGGTGTCATGGCAGACCCACTATACTCGATAGAGGAGGAGTTATCTAGTTTCTATGGTTTCAATATTGTAAATAAAAATCCTGGTTAATCCGAGTCAGTAACTTTTGTGTTTTCCTCATTATTGAGATGGATTACATGATAACATAGGTATATGTATGGGAATATACCTATGTGGGGTTATATGATGATTTTATACTTTGTGGGTTACTTTTGTTTGATTTTGTGAGACCTTGAGGTTATTAGGGTCCCTACTGAGTATTTTTATACTCACCCCTACAATGGCTATGCCCGCACCTAATTTTTTTGGATGTAGACGATGGGATGTGCTGACTAAGGATGAGAGTACCAGGACCACACTGTACCCAGAAGTAGACCATATGGAATAACAGTACATGGAGGAGACGGATGGACCTGGAGTACATAGGAGGCGATCTGTACCTACCCTTTAAATAAGAACCTCGGAGGACGACCCAAGGGCAGTTTTTCCATTCTTCAGTTGTACTCTCGGTTTCTTGTACTTTATAGTTGGGCTCATATTTCCGGCCTCTTTTATTTTCATCACACTTTTGTTATACTGTTTTATTTAGTGTTTTTTCCATATTTTGCAGTTTTGTGTGTGTTTACAGGTTATAAAGTCAATGCCTTCCATCTTTTAGGGAATTACACCGTTTTTACTAGTGGCCAGCCCCTGGCCTATGGAAGGCGGGCTTGGGGTAGTCACGGCATGGGCCCCGGGGGACAGGTCATGAAAAATTGGTATCAGAGGAGTCTGTTCAACCACAGAACATAGGACTGTGATTTTTTATGTGAAGAAATTTTGTTAAGGGTACTCATTGTAGTTTGCAGTTCAATGAGTCTTGTGATGGTGAGATGACCGATGTATCCATACAAAAAGAACCTGTCATCTGATTTCTAACTCAGTACATGAAAATACTGATTGCGTGTGTGTTTTCAAAAGTTTTCTTTATGTCAGCTCAACCAAGTCATCTCAAGAGGTATAATCTTTTGACCTTGTCACATCTATTTCTTTCAGGATGCCTCCCCGAGGACGACCAATTAGAGTCATGAAGGTTGTACGCACAGATAGCCCATCGAGTGATGTGGCCTCAGTGCATGGACCTTTATTAGTGGAGGCACCACTAGTACAAATCCACATTGGGACACCACTGCAACGACCCCCAACAACAGATGGTGCATGCCTCTTGAGAGCATGGAATGAGTTCCAACACCAGTGGCCACCCAGGTTTAGGAGAGAGATAGACCCATAGGTGGGTAAGGATTGGATGGAGGTTGTGGTAAGAGTTTTCTGACTGGAAGGGACACCAGCATACCTCATAGTGATTCTTGCTACCATCCTTCGACAGGAATCATCAGGAAGATGGTGAATCACGATGCTCAAGGTTCATGATGAGACGAAACTACTCTGGGTAGGATTCAAGAGCCTGTTTTGGGAAGAGAATTTCCCAGCAACTCTTCACGTAGTGCGCACACATGAGATACATTGTTTGCAACAGGGAAGCATGACTGTAGATTAGTAATTAGTTAGGTTCATAGACCTCTCATGCTACTCCAATGATATAACACAAGGCCCATCCTTCAAGGCCTAGACCTTCAAGCAGGGACTCAGGTGGGAGATCAGAGCTTTAGTGATCTCACTCAGCATCCTGATGTAGGTAGGTGTGATAGAGAGAGAACTCATAGTGGAGATTTTCCTTACTGAGCAGTCTCTAATAGCGATATCCACCACCAATCGACACGTAGCGATGTCTTATGCATCAGGTAGTTGACAGATTTTGTAGAGGTCTAAGAGGACCATTCCTACTGGTGTATGACCACATGATTTAGGATCGGTTGTGCGGGGCACCTAAATTATAGACATTGATGCCATGAGCGGGCAATTCTTCACATGCGGTGTGTAGGGTCACATGAATCATCACTGTATGACCCGCCATTCGGATGATCAGAAGATGGTCTATGGAACACCCAAGGAGAGACATATATTTGATCGAGGTAGTCCGTAGGGGGCATGCGAATGTGGCAGAGGAGAGGGACGTGTAGATGGCGGTGGAAAACATTTTTTGGTGTTTCCTCCACCACAACCAAGAAGTCCACCCCAACCGCAAGGAGTAGGTGGACAAGGGAGAGCTTACCTCCAGTTAGTTGAGGCCTATGATCATGGTGATATAGAGATGATACAAGGTACAATATTTGTCTATTCCACCTTAGCTACAGTTTTTATTGACACAGGTACCATTCACTCTTTCATTTCCACTACCCTTATTCAGATCTTGGAGATTCCGACAGAGCTATTGGATAGATACTTACGGCTAGAGACTCTTATTGGAGAAGATTATATGATTACACACTAGTGCATGTTGTTAGAGCTTTCTCTAGGAGGCAAGAGCTTTGGCTGGGATCTCATAGTAGTGTTTTTGAGGCCTTAAGACTTCATCTTGAATATGGACTGGTTGTATACAGTCCATGCTCAGTTTGACTGTATTAGCTGCAAAGTATGGTGTGTCCACATGGATGGGACCGATTTTACCTTCACTGACGAGAAGGGAGCCTTTGTATTACATGACATACATAACCAGAGGAGGGTGCAACCAATCACTCATCAGTTGGCTTGACATACCCTCAGAGCAGTTGATGTAGAGAGTCTGAGCTATCTTGTAGTGGTGGACCAGTACATAGATGTTTTCCCAGATGATTTCCCCAGTCTACCTCCTCACAGAGAGGTGGAATTTTACATTGACTTCTACCCCATGACGACATCAATATCTACTCTAGCATATCGGATGGCTCTCGCAGAGCTTCGTTAGCTGCAGGTACAACGAGAGGACTTATATTCGAACGAATTCTTTAGGCCCAGTGTTTCTCCCAGGGCAGCCCGGATTCTATTCTCCAAGAAGCTGTATGAGATAATGAGGCTTTATGTTGACTACCAGTTCCTGAACTAGGTGACCATGAAAAACAAGTACCCACTCCCAAGGATTGACGACCTCTTTGACTAGTTGAAGGGAGCACAGTGGTTCTCAAAGATAGTCCTCAGATCATGCTATCACCCGCTCAGAGATTGAGATGAGGATGTGCAGAAGACCCCCATCAGAGGTCTGTACGACCACTAATATTTCTTAGATATTCCATTCGGAGTAACCAATTCTCCAGAAGTGTTCATGGAACTCATGAATACGATATTTCAGCCATACATCGATCGATTTTTTGTAGTCTTCATCGGCGACATTCTGATATACTCGACTAATAAAGAGGAGCATTTCTATAACTTGCGGGTAGTACTGGACACACTCTGAGAGCACCAAGTTTATATTAATCTCTCAAAGTTCCAGTTCTGGATCTGAGAGGTTCACATTCTTGGACATGTCATCTTAGAGGCTGGAGTTGTTGTAGATCCATCGAATATTGAGGTGGTACTTTCTTGGAAGCCACCCAGGATTGTGACGGAGGTACATAGTTTCTTGGGCTTTACAGGATAGTACTGGAGGTTTGTGCCAGAATTCTCCAGAGTTGCAGCACCATTATCATCCTTGTAGAAGAAGGGGAAACCCATTGTGTTGTTGGAGAGATTCCATTAGATCTTTCAAGAGCTGAGGCAGAGGCTGACTAGTTCCCCCATCTTGAGGCTTCTAGAGGATGGGACATGGTACATAGTCTACTGCGATGCATCAAGAACCAGACTCAGATGTGTCCTGATGCAGGAGTGAGTAATGATCTCTTATGGTTCATGATAGCTGAGGAAACATGATCCGAAATTCACTACCCATGGCCTTTAGTTTGTTGTAGTGGTCTTCGCCTTAATGATGCGGTGACATTAGATAAAAGGCAAGAATTTTACCATGTACTATGATCACAAGAGTCTCTAGTATATCATCTTCCTAAAGGAATTGAACCTGGGACATTGACATTGGATTGAGTTCTTCCAGGACTATGAATTCGACATAGTCTATACTCTTGGGAAAGCGAATGTTATTGATAATGCACTCTGTAAGATATCTGGTATACAATTTATAGGTGAGGTGGAAGAGTAGCTGGCTACTTTACAGATATCCATTATGGATAGAGAAGGAGAATCCTTCCATTTGTCTCTTACATTCACTCCCCCAGTTCACCAGTGAGTCAGGGAGGCACAACATGGGGACACTAACTGTGAGACATGATGTGCTCAGATATCCACAGGGTACACACCTGATGGATTTTTTAAAGGTGGGGAGCACATCATCCTCTTCAAAGGACATACCATGGAACCGGTGTCACTACAATAGTAGGTTTTGAGGGAGTTCCACAAATCCCCTCTAGTGGTACTTTTGGGAGTGGCATATATGTACCAGGGTCTTCGATGACAGCATTGGTGGCCGGGAATGAAGAAAGTAGTTGTAGAGTTTGTCTCTTGATATCTTAATTTTCATCAAGTGAAGGCGGAGCACCAAGTACTAGCATGCTTGGTTCATCCATTAAAGGTCATAGAGTGGAAGTGGGATGGGATATCCATGGACTTCGTGACAGGACATCTACATACATCCAGGGGACATGACTCGAACATGGAGATTTTTGACTGAAACACCAAGTCGTCCCACTTTATACTGATTAGATATTAGGGTTTAGTAGGGATCTTGAGATGACTCTATGTACAGGAGAACATGATGCAACATGGAGTACCATTTCAGATTGTCTCTGATCGTGACACACATTTTACTTCCCAGCTATGGAAGGGGTTGCAGGTGGCTTTCAGAACACAGATTCATTTGAACACCACCTTCCATCTTCAGAAGGATGTCCAGACTAATAGAACCATTCAGACCCTCAAGGACATGCTACGTGCTTGTGTTCTCGAATTTGGTCGTAGCTGGGAGGATCACTTGCCTTTTGTGGAGTTTTTATACAACAATAGCTATCACTGCACCATTGGGATGACACCTTTCATGGCATTTTACGAGAAACCTTTCTGATCAACTTTGTGCTAGATTGACCAAGGGGATTCAATACTAGTGGGACTAGAGATGGTACAACCTACCACGGAGAAGGTGAAGAACATCCAGGAGCAGATGACGACTGCACAAAGCTGGTAGAATTCATATGCTGAAAGGAGATGGAGACCTCTAAGGTTTGTGGATGGTGACCACATCATTATATGGGTCTCACCTCGATGAGGTCTATGGAGATTTGGATGATGTGGAAAGTTATCTCCGAGATTCATGAGACCTTTTCAGGTCTTCATCAGAATTGGCGAGGTGGATTACAGTTTAGCTCTTCCACCTCAGTTGCATTGGGTGCATGATGTCTTACACGTATCCCAGCCGATGAGAAACATGAATGACCCTTCCCACATCATCAACCAGAGAGATATGGACATCAACGATGGGGTGAATTTTACAGAGGATCCAGTAGATATTGAGGAATGACATGAGTGGGTCCTTCATTGACAGTCGATACCTCTGTTGCGCGTTTACTGGAAGCATGGGTACCTCCAAGAGAGCACATAGGAGTGAGAGGCTCAGATGCCTGCTAAGTACCTCCACTTGTCCCCTTTGTATGATTTGTGTCTTATGGGGATGTAGGTCCTTGAGGTAGGGAGAATGTAAAGACCTAGAATTACCATGATATATTTTTTAATTAAATGGGAATTTGGAGAGTCCACAAAAATTTACGATGGATGATTCCGAGGCCTGGAGTGCCCGAAATCAATTTCTATAGTTATGTTCAGGTACATTCAGTGAAAGTTCGAGCGAGTTTTTATTAATTTTGAATAGGTTCTCGGAATTGAAATATGAGGGCACCGTTGAACTCGTAACACCAGTTTTCTCTTAAGGACACATTCACTTCAACGACAGTGGGTCAAAAATAAAAGATAGTTTTTGGGTTTTGGTGGAAAATAATAAAATAAAAAGAACTACACATTATTTTATTTTTGAGGAACCATGTGGAAGTTGGAGGTGGGGTACACTAGAACTAATCCTCCTTGTGGGATTTTTTTGTGTGGGGACCACTCGACCATAACCTCCCATGAGAGGTTATGGTGGTGGGGCACACCCAAACCTAACCTTCTGCAATAGGTTTCTATGGTGGGGACCACCCGGCACTAAACCCCCATTTTAATTGTGGAAAATCTCTCAACCCCTCTCATTAATGAGGGAGAGTCTCTCCACCCTCCTCCTTTAATGTGGTCAACCCTTCCTCTATTTTAATTGTTCCACCCTCTTGAATTAATTAAGTATAAGAAACTTAGTAAATTCACCAAATTTGAATTATTATGCCAATGAATTAATAGATTTTATCATCTATTATTCTTGGATACCATTTCTTTTGTTGGAAAAGGAGGAAGGAGCTTTTGAGAGAAAATATCTCGCCAACAAAAATGAAGAACGCGTTCTCCCAATGATGAACGATGACAATGAGTGTCTTTGACTTCTTCCTCGTAAGCATGTTGCCGAAGCAACCGACGTGGGACGTCTTCAATGACCAACCCAACCTCCTCATTGTCATCAAAGAATTGACGCATGAGCTCAGAATTGGAGGTGTGTAGTAGACACAACGAACGATGACTACTCTGTCTTCTTCCCTGTGACTCCGTCAGTGAACATCGAACAAAGGTAGAAGATTTTTGTGATTTATTTTATTCCCTTGTTTCTTTCCTTCCAAAACAAAGAACGTGGACCAAATTATTATCAAGTTGATCTGTGGATGGTTTTCCTTGCAGTTTGAGAATATTTTGTTAATGAGGGATTATCATGAATTTATATTTTTAAGATATCATCCATGTTCGTTCGATTTTTATATTCTTGATGAACCGATTGACAGCACCCTAATCGCAAAGGGTGAGATCCAAACTAACATGGACCAACAACCCTCTACCATTATTCTTTGTGATGTTCTTAAGCACAACGACAAGGCGACGAGACAATTAAGGAAACTTGTGCAGCCCCATGATGCTCCGCTTCCCTATGCCGAACCGCGCCACCCTCTAGCCAAACCAGCTCGAGCCATGCCGCACCTCGGCCGTGCCACACTCCAACCGTACTATTCCCCGACTCCTGGCCGCCGTGCCTCCCACGACTCTTGCACCCCTCGCAGCGCCCTCCCAAACAATGGAGGATCCGGCCTCCGCGCGCACCCCACGTGCCCCATGTGCCCCGCGGCTTCGCTGCCCGTGCAACCTGTGCACCCCGCACGCCCCGCGTCGCCGTAGGCTAAACCCGCTACTGGCATCTGCGCACCCCGCACACCCTACGTGCCCCGCACCTTATGTCAGCACTCACTGAATCGGCTGCCAGCCTCCGTGCGCCCCTCTCTCCACGAGGATCCTCCGGTTGTGTGCCTCCCAGTGCCGCGGCCACGCCTACCTCCCGGTCCTAGCCGTGCCACCTTGGCCCTGGGCCGAGCCTCCATGAGCTTTCCCCTTGTGGTGCCCTCTATGCCGATTCTCTCCCTCTTGGCGCCCTCCAATAAAATCCACCAACATCGACCCATCTAGACCGAGCCTCCCTCTTTCCAAACCGTGGCTTTTCCTTACCCTCACGGCCGATCCGTGCCCTCGCGGCCGTTATGTGCCCTCGTGGTTATTCCGCGCCCTCACGAACGGTATGCGCTTTCACGGCCTCCTGGGCTGGGCCCAACATGCCAGGCCCGATGTAACAGGTTGGCTCGCTTAATGGGCCGGGACAGATGTAGCGGGTCTGGCCAGGTCAGCCCAGACTGGGCTGGGCTAGGTTGGAGCGACCAGGGCTGACCGGACCCGGGCCCACTACAACCCTTTACTTTATTTTGGCCATATATTGGTACGAGACATCTATTTGATGGACTATCAACAAAGCTAGTAATATTGGAGTGTGGGAGTACCTTTGAGTATATTCCACTGGATTTTGGGGTTTAGTTGAGATACGCTCAGGTTGGATCGTGCACAAATCCAACTAGGCCCCTGGGACTAAAAAGCTAATAACTCACAGACTGAGCATATGATTGATGCGCTGTCAATTGCGTTGAGACCCCTGTGACGTGGCATACCTTTGGGATACTTCTTAGTGGGACTTTGTGATAGTTGGAGTATCGACCAGTAGATCGTGGAGCGGATCCTTCCAGAGACGAGTAGATAGAGTGCCGAGATGTAGTAGTTGGTTGAGACTTGACAACTGATGACCGATTAACTCGGAGTGACTCAACTAGTCCAGTGGGTATTTCCTGGTTGTTGCAGCAGACCCACAGTGGGGAGCACCTTAGTGATGTAGCAGACCCACGATACATGACAGGAGGAGTACATTAGAAGTCCAAGTTCAGTGGGAAGTGCCTTGGTGTCACGGCATGCCCACTGTACTCGACAGGGGAGGAAATCTCTAGAAATCGTGGTTTCAATAATGTGAATAAAAATCCTAGTTGAGGTGATTCGTTAACTTTTTTTCCTCATGATTGATATGGATTAATTGATATCTTAGGTATATGTATGAGCATATACCTAAGTGGGGTGATCTGTTGATTTCATACATTGTGGTTTATCCTTGTTTGATTTTTTTAGACCATGAGGGTATCTGGGTCCCTACTGAGTATCGTTTCACTCACCCCTGCACGGTAAATTCCTACACATCATTGTGTTGGATGCAGATGAAGGGCATGAATGAATGAGGTTTAGAGTACCAGAACCGGACAGTACCCGGAGGTGGACCATATGGCGTGACAGTACACGGAGGAGACAAGTAGACCTATAGTGCTGAGGATGCGATCTGTACCTACCCATCAGGTAGGAACCTCGGAGGACAACCCAACAGCAGTTTTTCCTTTCTTCAGTTGTACTCTCAGTTTCTTGTACTTTACAGTTGGGCTTGTATTTCCAGCCGCTTTTATTTTCAGAAAACTTTTGTTATATGATATTAATTATTGTTTTCTTTCCAGCTTGTTCTCTATTGTGTGTGTTTACATGTTATAAAGGAAATTCTTTCCCAGTTTTAGGGAATTATAGCTTTGGTGTATATTCCGATCCCTTGGCCTATGGAAGGCGGGCTTGGGGTAGTCACGACACGGGCCCCAGGGGATGGGTTGTGACTGTACGCACAAATGATATATTTCCCCATTTGAGGGAGAAAATATGAATAAATATTATTCCTCATGCACAATAACACACACACACACATATAGGATATAATATTGTTACTATATTATTATATTTTAGAAATAATTGGAGGAGAAAAAATACGACAAAAAAAAGAAGCAGATTTGCGAAGAAAAATACATTCTCTTAGTAGAACCTCTGTTGGATCTCTTATTAAGGATCCTAATATGGATTTTTGGGAATACTATATGTTATTTAATGAGGATACTGATATTTGGAACATAAATATGAATGTTTTTATTCTTTAAAAATTATTTTAAAATTATCCTGAAGTGATTGGAAGGGTGACCTTTTCATATTGAGAGTGGAATGTTTGTAACCCCCCCAACTATTCAATATCGATAGGTCACTCTCAACCGATGTTCCTTAAACATTGATAAATAATGGAGTTTTGAGTTTATATTATTTATAAAACCCAAAATAATTGAATAATTAATTTTTTTAATCATGTTACTAACTTCACCTCTTCAGTTTAATGACATGGTAAATGATTCTAACATTAATGTTTTTGAAAATTTATAAAACTTTTACAATCCATTATAATAAAATAATATTTATCCAACATATTATATAATATTATTTATGAATATTAAAAATAATCCATCCATTTTATAAAATTTCATTCATTGAATTGGAATAATTAAATATAAAATAAAACTGATAATGGTGATGAAAAAGTTGTTTTCTAACAGTAGAATTTTTAAAGTACAAGATGAAATAATATTTACTGTATGAAATGAGATAATAATTTAATTATTTTTTAAAACTTTTATAGATTTAAAATTATAAGTTTTATTTAAAAAATCCTTTATTTTTCATTATTTTAATTAATTAAAATTTTAAAACATTGTATACTTTAGAACAAATTTAATTTAAAAAATGTTGTTTAAATACTAACCATAAAATTATAAAAAAATATAGTATAATGATTATTGAAATTTAATTGATTGTAAAAAATAAAGAAAAATAATTTTGTTAATTTAAACAAAATGAAATGAATACTGGGACTGTTAAATAATTTAATTCATGAGAAGATTTTATTTAAATCAAAAATTTTACTATTAATGGAAAATATATTATTAACAAAAAACAAAAAAATATCACCCTATGATATTTTTCATATGATGATTTCAAAATAATTATACATTTTATAAAATAAAATTTCAAAATATTCCAAAAATTAATTATAATATTTTCCTACAAAACGCTTTAAAAATAATTTTTTATGATAATATATTTTTGAATAAAAAACGACATTACTAAATGTTGAGAAATTATTATTATGAATAAATTAGTATAATTAATTTATATATAATCATTATAGATAAAATTTAACTATTTATTATTCCTAAAAAAATCTATAATTTTAATGGAAATGTTACAATGATCAGGTTTAAATTGTAATATTCCAAAAACAGATCACGGTTCTTTTAATCTCATTATTGGATGTTGTATATATTATCGAACATAGTGTGATTTTAAAATATAGTGTGTTTTATTATTCCCAAATATATAAATATCCCCCTTTTAATTTCAAAATGTTCTTAGAATTCAATTTCATTATATTTTAAGATTTAGATTTAGAAAAACCCACATCGAAAAAAGGTCAAAAAAATTTCACAAAAAAAGAAAATAAAATAAAAATTTCACCTTGATAAAACTCATGAATATGTTTCCATGCATGAGAAATTAGGTTGGATTTGAAAATATTTTAATATAATATAATAATAAATAATTATGTAGAGTGATAGAGAAAATTGATCACAATAATGTGAATAAGAAATTGAATGTTAACAGAAAAAGAACAATAAATATATGATGAATTAATTGCCCAATAATTTATTAAATATTATCGTAATAGGATATCAAATTATCAATAATCATTTCTTTATTTTGTTATATTCATTTCTCATTATCATATACTAAAACAATAAATATATGTTTGATATATTTTCATTTCTAAACACAATTTCATCATTTAATTTTGTTTTAGACTTCATCCACTTCACCTCTTTCTATATGGATTGTATATCCAATATATATATTTTTGTAACATAATAACTAAAAATATCTTTTAATATATAATAAGTTCCATAAATTGGTAATTAGTTATTTTTTCTATATTGATTAATTATAAAATAATTATAACAACATATGATAATACCCAAATTAAATATGAATATATTTTTCATCAACATTTAATAAGAAAACAATAGTTTAACATAGATAACTCAGTAAATAAGTTACCCTATATCATATATAACCTCAATAACATCAACATGAAATGCAGTTTTAACCTCAATTGATATATCATACACTTCTACATAAATCCCCAATACATTTTTTTCATCGGTGTAGGACACTCAAGAGGGAGGTGAATTGAGTGCCTCTAAAATTTTCAAATAAAAAATTTATTTAAAAGATTCCCCCAATTTGAAATAGAAACTAGCCAGTTAACCAAATTAGTAAAATTATAACATCTTGTATATTCAAATAATTTCTCAAAATATTGATTAATACTCATTTATAAATATATGTAATATTGATTCAACTTTTTTAAACTACTGTAAAAATCTACAATATTTATAATTACTATCCAACACTAACTATCAAAGTAAAATTTATTTTTATGAAATATGAGATAAAACAGAGAAATTATAAATTAAAAAACACACCAAATATAAAACAAGAGGTTCAGTCTCAATAAGATACATATTCTTTACCACATGTTGATCACTTTCAACCAAATAATCCAGAATGATAAATATTTTTGATCCACTCCTAGGATATAGGATTTACAAAATAGTATAGAGACTATCTAGGTCACAAGACATATACCATTGTCCTACATGTGATCAAAAGTACAAATAGGTCACAAATGACATCCTCCACATTTCTACATGCAATAAACATGTTTATATGGGAATTTTTTTGAGGATATCTAGTATCCCAGAGTTCAGTGAAGGTAATAGTGTACATTTTTAGTAAGGAAACTAACAATGCTCGAATGTTTAGTAAAACAATATATAATAGAGGAAAATATAATAAGAATGTATCATTATTGTACTGAGTGTTATGAAATTTAGATATGTACTCTTTGATTTATTAGTGTTGAAGCTCGAGTCCTCTTTTGGAAACATAAATTGAAAACAGAATTTTGTGGAGTACTGTGTTCTGTATTGTAAGAGGGTGAGATTTCCTTCTCCTTCTGTTTATATAAATGTTGCAGATATGATGTAACATTAATGGAGAATAGTTCTCTGGTTCAAATCATACAGGAATGAGTAATTCCTCATATGTTCTTCCGTTCTGTATGATTATCATTGGGGGGGGGGGTATGCTCATATCTTCTTGTATAGTCTTTCTTTCGTTTGTAAATTCATGAACACTTATTTTTATATATATTCATGAACCCCAATAAGCTAAATTATTTAGATATATATTTTACCATGTATTTATGACATCCTCATTTAAGATTTCTTAAAAAAATCAGTAAATTATCCATGTGCATTAAGACAATCAAAATTTGATAGTTATAATTAGTATTAAATAGAAGAAGTTTTAAACAATTTATTGGTGAGTCCTCGGTCTGCCTGTCTATTTATCAGTGATTAATCTATTAGTATATACTTTTCTCATTTTCTCATTTCATTGGGGTGTCAATATGTTGGTCTGTCTATGCCTTATTAAATCATTGTAACTTACAGTGACTCCTAATATACATAGAACTAGGAATCAGTATGTACATTGAGGTGGTAGTTCCTTGCGTTCAAAGGACAAATTCACTATTGGTGATACAATTTTTCTTTTAGTGTGTCTATTGCAGTATCATTGAGTTATTTCATTGGAATCTCTATGCATCTATAAGACAATTGGGATTTTTGTGAATCATTTGAAATATCGGTGTCTCGATCTTCTTATCTATGTCAGTCAGTCATACAAAGAAAATATTTTTTCATTGACTGTCTTAAAAAATAATTATTATCAAAATGTATCAAATTTATATGTTATCATAGATAAACATAATTTAATATATAGAAAATGAAATTAGAATTATTGAAATGTTTTGATAGGATTAATATGAATTGAAATGATTTTTTATTATTGAAACCATTAATACTAGAGAGGATGGCCAACAGTCTCCTATGGACCAACAATCTCCCCCTTTGATGATCACAAATCAGGGAATTGTTTAGTACATTCATATGATTTGGAATGAAATCCTTCTACTTATCATCTCTCATTATTGATGTGTATTCTCAATATATAGATATGATTTAGAGGTAAATTAAATAGTATTTGTATCAATGAAAAATAAAGTACATATGAGTGATATAAATGGTTAAGTAAATAACGTTAATTCCAAGTTGTTCTCCCCCTTGTGGGATTATCAAAATGTGCTCGGGGATAAAAAAATTTTCTCCCCCATTGTAGTAAAAGAAAATAAGAAATTGGAAAAAAATAATTAGAAAGTATCAAATAATGAATGATAGATTAAAAATTGATAATAGAAAAGAACACATAATACCATTAATCAATGAAGTACAAATTTTTACAAATCTTCAAGAAAACTTAGCAAAATTCAACCAAACATATCTATCTTAGAATGATCCACCCTAAAGATCATGATAAAGGTGTTCTATCCGTTTTTCAGAGGTATCTATAGATGGTCCAGTACGCCATTGATAGAAATTAGAGGGTTTGAGAAAAATTTATAAGAGGCAGGGTCACTCATTATAGAATATTATGGACAATGGTAGGTTCGTGCTACGACAACACTAGAGGTTGAATCTGATCTTGGACCACTGGATGAATCTGCATCATGGCCTGAGAAACTGACATATGAGGTAAAGGCACTGATCCAGTAGGTCCAAGAGGTACAGAAGTAGGCAATTCAATTTCCTCACTTTCTACATGAATGTATGGCTTCAACAGCCTGATAATATCCCCAATTATTTCAGCACCATACATAATTTATTTATAAAATACATATTTATTTTACTTTTATTTTTCCATAAGAGTGTTGAATTCCTTCAACAATTGTACTTGAGCATTAAAATCTCTTTTAATTAGAGCCTAAGACAGGTTACATGTAAAATAATTGAATAGATAGGTCAACTGAGGCTTGGTAATGATCTTATTGAAATAGTAGTCCACCAATTTTGTGATCCGAGCATTTGTATTCTCAATAATATTGGAGTAGAGTATTACCATATCCTGAACATGGTGACTATTTTTCTTAACCTTTAAAAGGTTGTTTAAACAAGAAGCATCAATGTGATTATAAATATCTTCCCGAAAAACACTTAAAACTGCCACAATTATCAAATTCAGAGATATCTAACCAGAGGAAGAAAAAATATCAGTAGTAGTTGCGGTAAGAGTTTTTAGTGCATTAAAAATATTATATACCAAAACATTATACTCTGAGGTCTAATTATTTATTTTAGTGGACACCCTTGTCATTTCATTTCTCAAATTTTAAGTGCTTGAAACACTTGTCTTAGCAGTTTCAATTAAGTTGGGTTGAAAATCTTCTATTACATTCCTTGAAAAAATAGCTTCATCAAACCCAATAATACCAACTGTCTTACTAGAAACAAAAACCACTTTCCCAAAAATCCTCATTTCATCCATTGGATATCTGAGATAATGTAATTCATCACAAAACGAGTGTTTTATCTTCTAACATGTTGAATCTCATGCACCATCTGAGATTGAAATGATATACTTACTGTTGAACAAACATCTCCTTTAAACATTTCAGAATTGTTTTTAGAGATATGTTCATTATCAAGGGCCTCCTCTGCTAATTATCTTTCAATAGGTTCAAATACCTCTCATATAAGTCTCCATAATCTAAACCCAGTTCTATATATCCATGATTATTTTCACTTTTAATCATTACATAATCATCTACTGGAGTGGGATTATCATGTATTACTTTTCCAAGTTTATGCTCATCATCAGATTGACCTTTCTTTTCACGAGGCTCCCCATCAATCTAAGCTCTCCTCACTAGTTTATAACCCTCACCATGAGGTATCCTTCTTTTATATACGATCTATGGTAAATTAATGGACAAATATTCCATTTGATCATTAAATTCACCATTTTCTCTTACATCAACAACAACTTAGGAGGTACTTCCAACCATGTTAGATCCACATCTTCATCGATTTCAATATCTCCACCCTGATCAACTTTATGATGGTTATAATTACATTCACAACACTCAGTATTATCATGTCTAGTGAAATGCTCAACATTTCAATTTCCATTATAATTTACTTAACATTTTATCTCATCACTACAACTACCACTCTCATCATCTCCACTTCGTTATTCTTATTATTATTCTTCAAAGATAGTAGATATATTTTCTAATGCCAAACAACCTGAGAAATCTATCTACTCATCTCCATTGTCATTATGTGTTGGCCCTGTAGAGGGAATGTAAATTGGAGGACTAGGAGGTCCAAACGAAAAAAAATTATGTTATTCAGTTCTGTCAGGATCACCCCCATCATCAATAGGTGACCCTTGATATCTAACTAATATGGATGTCTCTATTTATTCTTCTAATGCTTATGAAACATCTTTATCTAGTCCAAGACCAGGATCAGTCATATTCTTCGGCTTAGTTGGATTGTCCACCAGATTGAACATATCAAAAATCATATCTTTGTCTCCAACTAATTCTTTCTTACATGGGATCTAGTTGATCATAATACTTTTATGGATCTCTTTATTAGTAAGATCCCACAACAATATGAAATAACCTCTTCTACCACAATTACAAAACATTTACCTTTTATCATAGTTGATATTATCCCTGGATAAAACCAAGAATTGTTTTTTTTCAAGAATGTTTGAAAATTTCATTCGTGTGAAGAGGAAGGCATCTACACAGATATAAAATTATTTCTTTTTCTTAGTAGATAAATAATTTAGACCTTGTGAAAATTCATAGATGTAAGTACTTATTACTAGGATAAATCTGATGATGAATAAACCAGAACATAATTCTTCATTATCTTATTAAGTTGGATGAAAGGGGTCTACTAAGCTCATAATTATTAGTAAGATCCTTCTGAGCTGTCTGAAGGAAAAAAATATCACTCTGAAGGGAGTTAGGTACCTTGATAGTCATCAGAAACACCCTAATGAAGTAACTTATGTCATTTCGACCATTTTCTTGATGCGAAATAAGTTCTCTGGCCTTTCGCTATTGTTAAAATCCATGAAACGTCACTTCCTTCCAGTAGGAACTCCATATTCACGTAAAATTCATGAACTAACTTCAGGTAGAAAGTTCATTCATTATTTGAGAACCACTCAATCCATCCATGACCATATATTTCCCTGAGAATCAATGACTTGATCTCAAATATCCATTCTAAAAAACAATTTTTTCTTGATTCACTACATGATTCGCCAGAGTATGATTCACATGTCTGTAAGATTTTATCGATTCGTATCTTTGTCTCGTAGTTGTAATAGAATTGAAACAATCAAGAGATAACTTCACAAGTACCATTCCAATAGTTTGTTTTGATTATTATAATGTGTATAGTTGGAGTTAGATAGATAAATGGATGGGTGAGTATAAGGGAAAAAGAGTAGAGTGGGTCAAGTCAAATTTATACCATTTAGATATTTTCAAATAAAAAAATCATGAAATTGTGAACCAGGTTCAACAGACTCAATTAAATAGTTTTGTTTTGGTAAAAACATAAAATAGATAAAAATAGTGACTTATCAGCATAAACATGAAATATTCTACATAAAAATTATAGTGTCGGCTTGACAGGGCATCATTTTCATCATGATAGGTTATCACCATGACAAAGCATCTGTTTCAGAATGAAAACTGTGTTAGTATGATAATGTTATCAGTGTCAAAATTACATTATCACCTTTACATTGTATTTTTTGTAATGAAACTATCATTATTATGTTACAGGTGTCTATGTAATAGTTTGAAATAATATTATCAAAAGAACAACAATATAAGGTCTTATAGATTGATCATTCCTAACTCATGTCTGATGTAGTTATTTTTTTAGTTTCCAATGGATTACTGAATATTTAAACAAGCTTATTTTCAGTGCCTATGAACTCTATAGTTATATTACCATTTTACAATAGTCTCTCAAATGTAATGTCTTACATTAATTTGGTTTTTCAAAAAATATGAAATAGTATTCTTTGAAATATTAACAACACTAGTGTTATCAAAATTTATAGGAACATTTCAGAATTGGTATCCATAATCTATTAATATTTGTTTCATCCACAAAATTTCGGCAGAACAACTACCAACAACTATGTATTCAGCTTTAAAAGTTGATAATGCAATATAAATTTTTTTTCTTACAACCCAATGAAACTATATACGTTCCCAAAAATTGACATGTTCCAGAGGTTCTTTTTCAATCTAATATAAACCCACCAAAATCATCATCAAAATAACTCACCAAATCAAAAGGTTTTCCTTTAGGATTGAACAATCCTAGTTGTGTAGTATAATTAATGTATTTTAAAATTCTTTTAACATAAATAATATGATATTAATTTCTATTTTCTTTAAAATTTGTACACATGGACACACTAATCATAAAATATTCTCTAATAGATGTTATGTATAGTAAAAATCTTATACTTCCACTTATGTGGATTGATCAACAGATTTACCATTGTCTTCATGTTCTGACTTATTGGTCATACTCATTAGAGTGTCACTACTCTTAGTGATTTCAAAGGAAATTCATTTTAAAATATCCTTAGTATACTTACATTGATTAAAAAGGATGCCTTCTTTATTTTTAAATATTAGAAATCTAGGAAAGAATTTGAGTTCACCAATTATTCCCATTTTTAATTCACTTTCCATCATCATTGAAAAGTCAACACATAAAGAATTTTTAGAGGATTTAAAAATAATACCATCTACAAAAATTTGTACTACTAAAACATCATTGTGAAATAATTTTAGAAATTGTGTAGGATCAGAAATACCCTTTTTTAAACAATTATATTATGAAATGTGTTCCACATATCATAAAAATCTATTGTATCTTTCTTTAAATCATTCAAATTTTTAATTAATTAAATAACATAATTTGGAATGTTGGGATTTGAAAAACCAGTGGTTTTAAAAAAAAACATCTTCCATTATATAACCAATTAGAAATGAACTCTTCACACCCATTTGATATAGTTATCAATCTTGATGTGCTGTATATAAAGGTAGTAATCTAATGGCCTAAAGTCCAACAACTAGTTCAATGGTTTCCTCATAGTTAATTCCTTCTTCTTTACAATAATATGCTGAATGAAATCTAGCATTGTTTCTAACAATTTTACCATATTAATCAATATAATTACTATAAAACTATTTAGTGATTATAGTTAACGATTCATTTCGTCTATTTACATGATTCTAGGGGTTGTTTCTTTAAAAATTATTTAACTATTCTTGTAAAGTTTTCACCCAAAATTCATCATTGATAGCATAATTTATGTTCTTTGCTTCTAGATGGGACATAAAATCTTGATGTTCAAACTGATTTCTATGAGAATCGCTAGTTTGAGATCATTTGTCTAAATATCCAACTATAGCATATAAAGGATGGTTCTTGAGAGTTATAGATTTTATAGAAATCGAAGGGCTTGTCAATTAAGATTCTTTAACTAGTTCAGGTTCACCATGACTTGAATCAGGAGAAGTTACAAAACTGGACGTTCTAACATATTTCTTCCTAGGATGGTTATAATATTTAATACTGATGTCTAAATTTGACATACTATCATCAAGATTTTCTAGAGAGGTCTTGGGCTCATGTGGATCTATCTCACTAAACATGACATTTACAGATTTATCCATACATTTTGTTCATTATTGAAGACGCTATAGGTTTTAATATATATTGAATAGCCTAGGAAAATTCCTTCATCACTCATGGAGAATTTTATTTCTTGATTATCAGTAGTGTTATAAATAACAAAATTGTGACAAAAAATATTGAATCTGTTAACATCGGGTTTTCTATTATACCAAAAATCATAGAGATAATTATTAATGTTATGACTAATCAATACTCTATTGATTTTATAGAATGATGTATTGACATATTCTTCCCAAAAAAATATAGGTAGGTTATACTCACAATGTATGGATATAGAAATTACTTACAAGGTTCTATTTATTCCTTTGTCAACTAAATTTTGCTGGGGTGTCCTAGGAGTAGAGAAGCTATGACAATAGGATTTTTTTAGAAAAAAGATTCAAACTCATGGTTACCAAACTCACAGTAATCATCACTTCGTATTATTTTAATTAAATGATCCCAATGTTTTTCTAAAGTCATAGTTTACTTGGTGATATGTAAGAAATCATCACTTTTGTGATATAAGAAGAAAGTCCAAGTATATTTAGAGTAGTCATATACAAGGAAAAAATATATAGTTCTTCACACGTAGAATTGAAACATTATAAGGTCCAAACAAGTCCATGTGAACAAACTCAAGATATAGAGAAGATGAAACTAATTTCACTCGTTTCAAAGTGATTTTTTGTTGTTTACCATTTTGACTAGGATTATAGACTTTTTCATTTGGAAACTCATGTTTAGTTAGATCCTTGACTGTGTCATTTATATTAATCTTTATATGTGAGTTAACATTACAGTTTCTTAATAATCTATACCAAACTAAAGATTATATATTCTAAACACTCAAGCAATAAACATTTTGACAGATGAAAGAATATATGTTATTAGCATAAAGAATTTAATTTCTATGAATTTAAAATACTAACTTATATTTTGAGTTAAAAACTTCTCATGCTTCATTTTAAAAGTTAATAATAAAACCATCATCACATTACTACTATATACTAAATAGATTGTATTTTAATCCATCAATACAAAGTACTTTATAAATTGTAAATGAGTTAGAGTAACCAATGTGGCCAATGACAATGATTTTTCCTTTTGCATTGTCCTCAATGGTTACATTCCAACCATGAATCTTTATAATGTTCTTGATGAATGAGTAATAAATTGTAACATTCCTTGAACATCTACTATCCAAGGACAATAAACTTATATACAATCTCTTTAAACATTTTCCAATAAAAAAATTATACAAGAAAATATTTTGATACCCATATATGTTTTGGTCCAAAAAAGTAGTTATATGAAATTTGGGGATGCATACATGCTTCATGATATTTCAATAATAACCAGATAATGTATTTAAAAAATAGAACTTATTTTTTCCATACAATATTATGATAGTAGAAGATGTATCATAGTTGAAACTTCCAAAAAAAATTCCCAAACTGGGCATAAAACATGGTTGAGATGATTTTGATACAAATTGATTTTTTTTCATATTCCTATATCTTAGTTGGTATCATATTCCAATAATATCCTTACGAGATACTTGTTTACAAATAATTTTAACTACTATTTATTTCCCATTGGTAAATCATTCTAAATAATTTTTTAAATTATCTATTTTACAATTTATGTTCATCCTCCTCTTTAAGATATTTATAATATTTTCATTTTTTCCATAGAAAGTTCAGATTTAATAGTGGAAGTCATAGAATTATGTTTTATTACAGATTTGTGTTTATCATTTAGTTATTTTTTGTTTTCCATGTGAATTCTACCATGTCCAATCATTTCCTTATTTGTCATATTTTATGAATCACTTTCATCTCTATAATAATAATAATAATGTTCAAGAGAGTTTGGCGGTTCCTTAAATGATGTTTTCAAGAAAAATAATTTTCATTATTATCCTTTTCATCACGAGAGGATGCTGAGTCACTTGAGCTATCCATAAAAGTATTCCAATTTTCCTGGATTTTATTTTCATACATTCTGGACTTATAATCAAACAACTTCTTGTACATTTACTTGGGATAATCAGCCTATATATGACCCTTTCTCTTATATTAAAAAGATGTTATATCAATGTAGGTCACAAATTTTTTCCAATCAATTTTTTAATGACCCTTATATTCATATTTACCATTTTAGTTGGTCTTTCTGAAGAATTTATTCTACCTATAAAATTTTCTACAAAATCTGGATATTTGAGACATCTCCTCAACAATTTTTTTAACGATTGTTCTTCACACAAAATTTAAGTTTCTTATCTATCATTTTTCTTCTACATGAATATAATATATTTATAAGCAAAAAATTTTATTTTGGATTCATCATTATCTTCTTTTTTTATATTTTGTTCTTCCCCACATGTCATCAAATTTCTCATCATCTACTTTACTGGAATCTATATACTGTTATAAGATAACCTAATTGATACATAATTTCATCTCTATCTATCTGGTAATAAAATGAGTATTATCATGATTTGATACTTTGTTGTAACATTACATCCTAGATAGATTATAGTATTCACAATTTCATTAAACTTGAGATACATGTCACAAATAGGCTCATCAGGATTCATTTTAAAGATATCATATTTGATATAATATTTTTCAAGTCTCATTCCCTTAACACTAGAGGCTCCATCATGTGATAAAGTCAATGTGTCCCAAATTTCATCGAATATTTTACATTAAATACTTTAGTAAACTCTTCATCACCTATTGAGAAATATATTTAATTCATATATTTTCAATTGTTGTTATATGAAACCTTATTTGGGTCATCACAAGTACTCCTATCAGTAGAATTATTCTTATAATAATCTATAATTGATAAAAAAATCTCAATAACAATACTTTATAGGTGAATTTTCATTTTAATTTTCCATTGTGTATAATTTGATACATTAATGAAGGGAGGTTTCTTGGTAACATCACCTTCCAATCTGTTATCCATAACACAAAGATCAAGGAATGGTTTTATAGAGAAATAAATTTATAACTAATAATAATTTTAATGATTATTAAAATACAATAAAAATTTCAGTTGAAAAATATTTTTAATATAGATTTTAAATTTTGAAAAGAGAATCATGGAAACTACCTTTATACCAATTTTTTTTAGAGTAGGAAACTCAAGAGGGTGGGTTAATTGAGTACCTAAAATAATTCTGTTTGAATGTTTCTTTAAATCATTCCTCCAATTTGAAAATAATTGGCTAGTAAACCATGTTAATGAAATAAATCAACTTTCCTGTGCAAATAGTTTCTCTTAAGACTGATTAATTCATAGTTATATCCATATGAGTTATTGATACAACTTTTGAAACTAATATTATATGGAATAAAGTTATAAATTATATCCAAGACTATCTATCATAGTAAAATTTGGTTTTTTTAAATATGATTTAAAATAAAGAAATAATAAATTGAAAAACCCAATGGATATAAAACAAGAGGATCAGTCTCAAGATAAGACTTAGTCTGATCTACATGGTGATTTTTTATACCAAAAAATCTATAAACATAAAAATTTTGGATCCACAATATGGATCATGGTTATCAAAATAGTAAAAAGACTATCCAGGTCACAAGACCTCTAACACAATTATATATGGGTACAAAAACACAATCAGGTGACATAGGACATCTTCCAAAATTCTATGTGGGATAAAAAAGTGTAAAAAGACTGTTGTTTTAGGATATCTACTATCCTATTGTTCAGTACACAAGATAATGTGTTTTTTTAGTATAGACACACACACACTGCTCAAGAATTATATAAAATAGTACAATATATAGAAGAATATAATAATATTGTGTTAGAAATGATCTGCGTGTTATTAATTTATGTTTTGTACTCTTTGATGTATCATAGTTGAGGTTTTATTCCACTTCTAGAAATAGTCACTGAAAACAATGTTTTGTGGAACACAGTGTTATGTATTCTTGGAGCATGGGATTTTCTTCTCCTTTATTTTATTTGGATGCTGTAGATATGATGGAATGTTGATGAACATTAGTTCTCTGGTTCACAGTAAGTTGGAATTACAAATTCCTCTTGTGTTCTGCCATTCTATATGTTGCTCAGGGGGGTTCTACTCATATGTTATTTTGTATGCATGCTTGCATTGGTATATTGATTTTATGCACCATTTTGTATATATTGTTTCATCCTAAAAATGTGAAGGTTTGATGTCAATACTATACCTCATATTTCTAACATCCTCATTTTTTATGACCGAAAAAATCGTTAAATTAATTTATCACATTAAAACACTCAAAATAATACTGGTAGAAATAATATTAAATATAATAAATTTTTAAAAATTCTATCGGTGAGCCCTCAGTCAGTATGTATATAAATTAGTGGGTCCTATATCGGCATGTCATTCTATTGGTGTGTTATTTCATCGGTGTTTCAATTTTTTAGTTTGCCTATGCATCAGTATCTCATTGTAACAGACATTAATTCCTTGCATTAGTAGAGCCATGCAACGGTAAGTCCATTGAGCAAGTAAGTCCTTGTGTCGGTAGATTAATTTCCATATCAATGAGATAATAGGTAATTCAGTTTGTCTATTCCACTATCATTGAGTCATTTCATCTCTATCTACAAGCGCCGGTAGTTCAATTGAGCTGTCAGTGACTCATTTGAAATATCAGTGCCTCATTTTTCATTCAGTTCCAGTCTTCCATACAATTTAAATATTTTTGATTGGAAAATCTTACAACATTAATATTATCAAAATGTATAAAAATTATATATGATTAAAGATAAAAATAATTAAACATATTGAAACTTATATAAATATTATTGAAATGATTATATTTTATTAATAGTATTTGAAATTATTTGGGATTATTAAAACCTTTAATACAACAGAGGATGTCCCATAGTCTCCTTTGCGCTAACAAATGTAATAATATTCTTCCAAAATAATAATAACTTTAAACAAAAATTTAAAATTTATATCAACTAAATAAATAAATTTCCAAAAAATCATTAATATTCATCATATCCTAACTTTTTTAAATTAACATTGATAATATAATTTTTCCCACAAAATCAACTAATAACATATCCACCCAAATAATTACATACAAACTAGTACATTACATAATCCACCAGTAGGTTTTGCACCCTTATCAACCTTCAGATGTGGTTGAAAGCCCCACATCCTTAGAAAATGTTATAGGTTATTTACTAACTTCAAGGAAATAATTTTTCAAATAATACTAATAAAATTCATGTAACTTTCACAAAAATAGATATAATCTCTCAATATTACTTTACTCATCAAATAAGTTTGTAACCACTATATTTTTTTGATACAAATTATTATTCACAATAAATAGAATATTGTTTTTAAAATATTATCACCTTAATATAAATGATTAATACAATCCTAATGGTTGCTAATAACACTAAATATATTTCCAAAAAATATGATAGAATTTTTCTTAATATAATTTTTTCCACTAAAACCTTTACTAGTCCTCAAGGGTAATATTACAGTAATTACATTCCAAAAAACTATTAATAAACTAAAACATTGAAAATATAAAACCATTGAATGTGTATTTAAACATTCAATAATATGATCGAATGAAGAATTATAACCCCTATGTTCATTTGGCTTAACCAAGGTTCTCCATGATTAATTATTATTCATATCTTTTTTGATGGTTTGTAAAGTGACTATGAATTTACAAAAACATTTTTCATGATAGTATAAATCTTTTTTTTCATAATGTCCCATCTTCAAGAAACATATGTTAATAAATTCAAATACAAGAAAAATATATTTATGTTATTATATGTTAGTTAAACTAGGTTAGATAACCTGAGAGGGGGTCAATCATTATATGAAAGATTAAAAAAACTGCCCCTATTGATCTTGTTTCTCTATTTAACACAACTCTCTAATATCACTTTCCTGTAGAAATGTATAAATAAAAATTAAATCATACAGAGGAAGAAAATTTATTTACTTGGTTTACCATCACTGGGCAATGTCCAAGGACCATACATTGATAATGTTCCGATATACCAAATCCTCTAATAGTTAACCATTGTTTACAAAGATCGATGTGGGATCATTGTCCCTTCAGTTTTACAACCAAACACAATATGAATGCTCACTAACTAAAGTTTTATCACTACTACATAAGAAGATAAACTCAATGTTTATTGAATTTTAGGACCCTACATTATCATTAATGAATGCAACTTTCATTATATGTAGATTCTCTGTTGATGCCCATCTTTCCTCCACTAATGAAAACCACTTTACCATAGTACTACAGGGTAACTCCAAATCTTTTGTGCTACACTTATCATGTATTGTGCCTAACTTTAATGACTTGTGTGCATGATTTATCATTGGCCGTGAAACACCCATTCCACGAAACTCAAATATTACGCACAACATTCTTATCTTGCATGCATATCAAAATCTTTCATTCAACTCCCTTTGAAAAAAAATTATTACACGATCTAGAGCTCCAATTATATCTACGTGTTATGAATTTATGAATGAGGGGGGTCACCTATTATTTATATGCTTCCTGAACCTTTTGTCGATGATTTTCCATATTGTGAAAGATTCCCTTCGAGCATGAAAAACCCCGTTTGACTGAGCATTGGTTACACAACTTTCTTTTGCACACAATTCTAAATATTTCATGCACATTATGCCTTTTCTATTTTTCGATGTTCTGATCACGAAACAATCCTTGCTCATAAGTTTCCAAACCACCTCCGATCTTGCATGCAACATTCTTTTCTGAAAACATATTTCCCCATTCTCTGATTTTGAGCCCAAAAATTTGAAAAACACGGGAAAATGGTGCTACCATAGATCTTTTCTTTTTGTACCACCTCCAGATCCTCCATTCCTTTTTCATTGTTCTTTGAGAAAAAACAAACAAACATGCTTTTTCAATATACAAAAACACCTAAAAATGGTTTAATGATACCTTATGGTATTTTTTCTGAACATTAACCGTAGACACAGTTGTTCATATACCACATCCACTTGTAGTTTCAAGATATATATGTAATCTCATGGAAACCACTTACTCTATATCTCAACAAATTTCAATGATATTTTAATATACATACAGTAATATTTATGCCTTTCTGTAGGATTATCACTAAATTATTATAGTTTTAATCCCCAAAACAACAATATATTTCTCTGATACCAATTATAGATACCCAAGCCTTTTACACATGGTATTACATTATTTTCATCATAATTATCCATTAAATTGAACTCAAATATCATGAGACACAATTTCATTACAATGATTTGTCTATTACACATCAATTTCAAATAAAATTAAACTAATATTTTATTCTCCATCATGACCTCCAAAATGATCTCCACCTCCTAAAAAGTCATGGAATTAATTATTCTATTCATTGCTAAAATGGGTTAGATAAAAATAACAATAACCGAGTAAACATGGTAAACAAACACAACATTTTATTAAATTATATAACCTTATATCATTAAATTAAAGGTAAAAGAGTATTCACATGGGAACCTAAAATTGACATGGAATCATAAGATTATGGGAATTGAGGAATGTGATAGCATCGTATGACTTAAAATGAATGATCCACAGAAAACTTCCTAAAAATAACACATCATACAATAATTCCAATAATGGATTATGTTTATTCTCTAATCCCATACAGGATGTCTCATGAGACTCAAAATTTACCCAATAAATTTGATAACTATTTTGGTGAAGCCAACATACCATGTTCATGACTATTTGTGCCATAAATGGAAATAAATCATTAAGTAAAATCAAAATAATTACCCACAGAGATAAAATGGGTTTCATAGTCTTTTCTCATATTATAATCAATGTTAATTTCTTGATGAAGGGATTGGAAATATTTAGGTAAATTATGTATAACCCCATAAATAATAGTGATAATAGTGTATTCACATATCAAATATATATATATATATAATTTAGAAGTATATCGTGACATCAAAGTCTTTTAATATTTTAGGAAAATATATTATAAATATTATATAGTACAATTCATTGAGGAAATTGTTTTTCGCATTGAAATCACTTTCTCAAAATATAATTTTTTATTTAATTTGAACCATGGATTATTATAAATAAATAATAAAATACATTTTTGTTGAGAACAGTGGTTAATTCTATACATGTTGTAGAAGTTAAAAACATTACTTTCAAACTATTATAAAATGGTTAAAAATTACCACCTTAATAAAAATTATGAATATTCATTTTAAACACTATTTTTTAAATAAAAATTATTAAAAATATCATTAGAAAATATTTTTTAAAATACTGATAATATTTTTTGGAATATTTTTATAAATAAATAGTATGTACAAAAAAGGATTTTCCATTGAGGAGAAAATTGAGATCGCCTTTTATTAAAAACATTTTCATAGTCATTCTATGTACCAAATAGTAGGAAATGGTACTATTGCATAAAAATATAATGAATAACCAGTAGGAATGAAAATTAAATTTTTCTATAATAATATGATTAAATATAATCAAACAATTTAAATTAAAGATTAATATTTATTGAAATGTGATTTAATCATAACACATTACCGCATTGATAACAGTAAAATAATAACCCAATGAATGACGTATATTAATTTTAATGATTAATATCTCAAAATATGAATGATTTGGGACATAATATTTAAATGGGTTGTATGAAAAAATTTAAAATACATTATGTGCATAAAAGAACATTTCCCTCAAATAATAATGCTTTTAGATGAAACACCTATCTTGAGTCCAATATATTTCCTGTATATCATTTATCTTTAATAAAATAGACATATAAATTTTTTAATGAATAAATATCCTTTTATATAACTAATATCTTATACATAAACCATTTACATCATCAAATTTATTTGAAAATTTGTTTACTAATTCAATTATGTCTGTACTGGTGTTTTGTGGATGCTTGATCCAGAATTTTAAAATGACTTACGTGTATTCACTGTAGACTTCAGAGAAAATGTTAAATAATATCCTGGATTTAAATAAATTTTACTTTTATGATGAATAATGAACTATGGTTATAAATAATTGTGTGAGTTTCTATAATGAAGATACTAGGTCGTATATAAGCAAGTAAAGCATTTCTATTTTTCAGAGATCATGATGGAAATAAATTAATTGTTATATTATATATAAATAAATATAATAATATCATAAATATAATATTATTTCTTAAATATACTATATATACAATCCATGTGATGCGGCCGACAAAAATGAATCACATTTTTGCGAGGAAGCCATCCACCATACACATGAATGACGTTATCATTCATAAATTCATGGTATAGTATACTAGTATATTATATATTACCTTTAAAAATATTAATATGTCATGAATATAATATAGAATATTAAATCCATCAATATAAATAGTTTTAAGAGGATATGGTGTAAAACAAACTACATTAGTCCATGAGGCGGTATTCCACCGTACACCCAAATGATTGCTTCATTTCCCATTTAATACATTAAGAGGGGGATAACTATTAATCCATTTACATAATAAAATATCACTACACAATAGATTCTTTTTGTAATATTATAATTTTTATGAAATTTTATAATGTGAAAAAATCAAAAGTAAAGGAATTGTCATGGTGAAAACTAGTATCATTTCATAATAGAACCTATTCAAAGTCACTTATTGTGGACCTTACTGATGGTATTTTAGAAATACAATTAGATCTAGAGAGAGTATATATATTTTTTAGATATATTATTATGGGGGCTGTTTAATGAATATATCACGAGACATATGAATATGTGAGTGGAGGGGGTTCCCTTTCATAATTGATGTGGTCTTTCAAATTTATAAATTCAGAAAACTATTCAATAATTGGAAGTCACTCCCTTTCCAACTATGTAATATTTTTTAAATAATGGATACTATGGGTGATATTCTCTATTTACACCTCCTGCATTGAACAAATAATAATTTTCAAAATATGATACTCTATGTACCTCATTTGTTTGACCTCTTTGTAAAATGATTTAAATATTAACCACGGTAACATAATTTTTTTAATATAAATTCTGATAAAAAAATTACAATGACTAAATTATATATTATAAATTATGGTAATTAAAATTATTCAAACCATTTTAGAAAATTTAATCCATAGAAGTGGTCAAATTTAATTAAAAATAAATCTCACAACCATGAAGAAAAAAGTGTTTTTCTAAAATATGAGTTTTTCAATAAAAAGATGATGTTAGATTAACTTTATGAAAAGTAATAAAAATTAAATTTATTTAAAATATTATATTTTGATATTTAATATTCAAATTTTTTTCAAATCATTCCCCCTTATGAGTTTTACTAATTAGTTAAAATCAAGAAGCATTATGTGCATTGAAACACTTTTAAAAAAAAAATCTTTTATAGACTAAAAATAAGGTTTTATAAAATAAATTTATAAAAACGATTTCAAATTAATTCATTTAATTAAATATAAATAAATAAAAATTAATTTCATATATAATTAAATTAATCAATAACATCAATTTTTAATTAATTAATTTAGTTAAATAACTAATAATTTTAATACAATAACTAATTTTTTCACAATTCACTTGAAAATTTATATATTAAGAAGTGTAAAAAATATAACCATGGGTATTTTCATAAAAAATAATTTTATTGTAAATAATAATAACTACATAAGTTCAAAAAAATAACTATACTAATTTTTGAAAAAATTTATTAAAGATCATATTTGAATGAAACAATTTTTTTTGAAGCAAAAAATGACTATAATAAAACTTGAATAATTATTTATATTAATTAATAAATAATTTTAAATTATATAGAATATTTTTATATATTTTTGATAAAATTATTATCACTATTCATACCTCTATTTTTAACAGCTATGTGATATAATTCATGTTTAAATAATATAATTTTAATAACACATCACAGTTCTTTTAATCTCAGTGTCGTGTGTTTTATAATATATCAAACAAAGTGTTATTTTAAAATCATTGTTCTTTAAAATATAAATATATATAATCCATTAGAGTATGGAATCATTCTATATAGTATCACCCAAATTATTTTCCCCTTGATTATTATAATATTATCATTCCTTAAATAAAATATATCATTATCTTATATTTCATATATTATAGTTATTTTTTATTTTCATATGATTATCTTATTTTTCATTTAGGCTAAGACTATAAAATGGATTAGGTTATAAATGTTCTAAAACATTTCACCTGAAAAATGTCTCCACAACGACTACACCACACATAGAAGTGTAGTTATATTTGTAATAAGTTTAATTCTCACTTTATGCACTTATTTTTTTATTTAATGAGATACTTTAGTTTACATAATGTGATATAGGAGTAGAGTTTATAAATTCAACAAAACAAAGACAAAAAATTCATAATTATAAACCCACATGAGGTTGAGTAATGTGTGAATTGTGGTAGTGAGATCAAATTCATTAAAACAAAAGGGTTGAATATGTAAAATTAAAATACAAAAATAGACCCAAATACATCCTGATTTCTAGATTAGACTTTTTCTTTAATTAAGCACTGATTGTAATCATTCATTACAACAAAATCTGAAGCAAGGTTCTATGATTCCATATTCTGAATCCATCCTTGAGTTTAATTATTTTCATTATTTTGTTTAAATTAATTTCCCTGTTGATCAGGGGTTGAAAAATTAGATGATCGCAACTAAATTTACTTTAATTTGAAATATTATGATAATTATGTTAGCGACGATGTATAATTATATATATTATTACTTTTATAAAACATTAAAAAAATATTCAACTTCTATTTTATAAATAAAATCCAAAACTAAAATTTAACTTCAACAAATATATTTTAATTTTATCCAAATTAAACACCCCGCCATAATTTTAATCTGTGCGTTTATTTTATTTTATTTTCCTTTCAGAATTTAATTAACATGATCCTTTAGTCAATTACTCTTTATAGAATTAACTTGGATACCCATGATATTATATCAACATACCAAATAACCGATAAATAAATCAAGAGTTACCATGATATCATCGTTTAATTTGGTAGTGTTTATGGGAAGGGTTGTAAATTAGTCAACCTATTATAGTTTTTTTTATTCCACAAATTTTTCCATCATAAAAATTCTCAATATTTGTTTATTTTTATGGAACACCATTTCAAACTTGTTCTCTTGATATTATAGTCTTACAATTTTCTTTTCTCAATTTTATCAAAATTTTTTACATGAACACTTCATAGTGATATCATTGATACATACCTTGAAATTTACTAATGTTATAATAACCACTAAACCAAAAAAATAGATAAAATTATTTCACATATTAATAAGGTACATTAATAAAAAATTTGAGAGTTTTATGCATATTATATTAAATATTAACCAAAATTCAATTCATATCCAATTATCAAATCAGTCATGGAATAATAATCTAGGTTATTTCCCCTTATCACATACATTAATGGATCATTCAACTAGAATAAAAATAAACTATTTTCAATTCAATGTGTTATAATCAAAAATAAAATAAATAAATTTCTATAAACATAATATTTATAGGTAAAATTTTCATTCACACGAGATGCAACTAAAAAGGATTGGATGTATTATTTACAACTGGATGACATAAAATTTTGGAATGATTTGAAATGAATTTTTCGATAGATATTTTTTCCATCAAAGAGGAAAAATTATATTCCAACGGGATTCAGATGAATAATTTATGAATATGTTCATTCAATTTATGAGTACTGGGAGTGATTCAAGATGTTTTTCACAAGCTACACACATAATGAAATTATAATGAAACTCCAAATTAAATTCATCTTTGATGACCTCACACTTATGAAGAGAAGCGAGGTGGATACCACATTAGTAGGAGCATTATCCAAAAAATCATGACCATTTTATTAGTACTATGTTTGGTTAAATTAAAATTTATAGTAATACTTATTTCAAAGGATAAAATTATATAATAACACAATCTTGTGTGTCCTTGTCTCAGTATCATTGAACCAAACCATGATACATATATTTTCTTTATTTTACAATAGATAGATTATTCTATAAATCTATTTTATAGGAGACCATGTCAATAGTAACAACAAAAAAATCTGTAAGTGACTATAATTCATCAAACAGACATAAAACCAAGGGTGGATATTCAATCTGAAAAAATGTATGGCACTAAAAAACAATAAGAAATGCATCATATTCATCAAAAATATATTTAGAATCCTTCTTTTCATATGGTTTTCCAACAATCCCAGAAGATATTTGAATATCAATGATCAATAAGTAAACAAAAACTTGGGTTAACCTAAGAAATGATATATTCTTTCTACTGAAGAAAAGTGTAATAAATTAAAAATTACATTTTGATTTAATTTAGTGACTTATTATATAATATGGTTATAGAAAACAAGTGAACATATTTTGTTATATTATATCCAATTTGACTTAAAAGGATTTTTATGTATTTTTACCATTTAAAATATATCCATTGAAACTGGATCGATTATTATTTGTAAATATATGATTTTGACGTATCTAATTGACATAGGAAAAAGATGTGATGACCTCAAATAGAAGGATAAAATCCTATAAAATCCATTAATCATATATTCTGAAAGAGATATCATATATTGGAATTTCACATGACTAATACTATTTTGAAATCCGACAACTTATGTATATGTGAAACTATTCATGGAAGAATATCAAGATAATAGATACTGCTTAAAAAACCATGTTCTTTGAACCATCATATCATTTTACCACCATCTCACACCTTACTCATAGTGATTTTAACTCTTTATTATATTGATATGTATCAAGACCCTAGCAATATGAATATTTAGATATTTTTTTATAGAATAATGAATATATTTTTATCTTATTATTATTACTTTGTAAATGATTTTTATTTTGATACAATAAATAAAAAGTTATATTTCTTGCGAATATTAAAATTCAATTAATGATTTTATATATTAATTTATCTTTTAAATAAATAATATTTTAATATCTTTTATAAAATATAAATGTTCATATAATTATTATTAATCGAAATGTAATTTTTTATATGGTTCAAGAAAATGTTATTTTAAAAAAAATACATTTATTAATAAATTATGAATTTATATTAAATGATAAAATTAATATATTTATAAAATTATTTAGATAAAACGAAAATCATATATGGAGTCAGAATGTTGAAATTATACAATGGATAATTTTTCAGAACTATTTGAGACAACTATTTTTTTTGGTAAAAGTTAAATATCAAATTAAAATTCTTTATGTTTTATAACATCATAATGAACCAAAATTTGTCTAATAATTAAAATAAATTAGATTTAAATAAAATAAAATTTCATATCGTTAATATAATGTTATTTTAAGAATACATTACTTATTTTTTAAACCCCTTATGAATCTTCCAAAACCTATAATATACTATAAGGCTTCGAAATTATTTCATTAATAGTGTGATTTTCCTTGACATAAAAAGGGAATTATTCAAATAAATTTGTCCCTTGGCCTTATAAAATAATACATTCTACTACAATTTTTTAAAAACCATAGGAAAAACTATGGAGTGGATTGTGGTTTGGATATTTTATTCTATAGAGTCCAAAACAAAAATAATAATGAAATCCTCCTCTTTTCCAATATAATCCCACTAAATCCCTCATTTTATATTCAATACAAACCATTTATCACATCCATATTTCTCACTCCCTCTCCTAAAGTCCTCAAAAGTTTCCCCCAATATCTCAAGAATCCCCACCCATGAATTTGGTGTCACACACTCAATTTAGTGATCTTCAACACTCCATTTTATTCAACCCACTTTTTATGTTATTCTTATTAGTTTCTATTTGTTCATGTTGGGATATGCTCTTACATATCCAATATAAATTAATTTTTATATCTATATTATGTGATATTAATTTAAATTTCATTAATCCTCCCATTATTCTTTATGTACACCTGTTACCATGCTAATATTTCTTACGGGATTTATATCTTATCATTTCCATTCTATATCATTTTTATATTTTTTCTCATAATTTGTTTATGTTGAATTATGTTTCAGCATGTTAAACAAAATTTAAATATAATTTATAAATTATTAGATACCCTTTAACTCTCATTTTTCCTCCCAAGATCCTTTATGTAAACCCATTACCAGCTAAATATATAGTTTTGATTGTTGGCTCAATTCATGTTTATTTATTACATTTTGTATCCTATATCCAAGTTTCAAATATTAGGATGTTATTTTCCATGACACTATTAAATCCTATTATATATATATATATAATGTGAGGCCCCTTTATATCTCTTCAACCAATTTTATGAATCTTTATGTGACATCGTTATGCTGTCGAAATTTCACCACAATTTCATTGCCAAAACAATTGAGTATTGAATACAATACACATGTCCTATAATGGTTATTCAAATTTGAGCACATATTTGTTTTTTTGGGACATACCCTTATTTATTCCACACTCCTTAATCGTTGAATACATTATGATGATGAAATAATCAATGTTTTATGCTCTATCTGGCACACATAATCATGAGAGTGAAATTAAAATGATTGGTGTGCCCAGATAGTTATCCAATGCATTGAGTAATATTTTTGTCATAATACTCCTGGTTGGTAAATGTATTAAACCTGAATACTATGTGGGAATTTTTCTACCAATATGTCTTGGAATTTTTAGCCTTGACATATGTTTATGATTAAGTTTTTTACTTTGTTTCCTCATTTCCCATGTTCAGATTATCATTATATATCATATATCATTATCATGTTTATGATACCTAATATTTTTATGAGGCATTTGAATTACTATTTTATAACACGTATTATATTCTTCATTTTATTCCATGTTTAATCCCTTACTAGGATTTATAGCTCTAAACATTCATATTATAGTCCCCAGGTTATCCCCTACAGTTTTAAAAGTCGTTGAATTTTAGAAGCATGCTAAATATATTTTTAATAATTTCATTATATCCCTAGTTTATGATGTTATTATATGTAAAATATTACCAAAAAACAGTATCCATCTTTATATTTCATTATTTATTAATGGTAATTTATGTAAAAAATCTAATTTTAATATGAAATAAATGGACTTGTCATTATCGTTGGTATTATAGGAAATGTTAAGTCATTTCGGGAATATATAAAGAAAACTATAACGAAATACCTAGGGATAAGACTAAGTATAAGAATATACCCATACATTTTGTTAATTAGATAATAAGTTATTAATATGGAAAAAGAATCCCTATATAGATAAAACAAGTTGACTAGGGTCTGGTATAGATATACATAGTGGTGAAAACTATGATAAGGTGTCTCATGCCAAACTCTATGTAATAGGTTACATGATAACTATACTTAATATTCAGATTTTTTGAGACACTAAGGGGATAAGAATTTATAAATTCATAGTCTCATTAAGAAACATTATTAAGGGAATTAAAAACCATAAAAATATATGATACAAAATAGATAATGGATAATATATATTGATTCCTAGAAATTAACATTTTTGAGAAATAAATGTAATTTAATAGTTATCCCTTTAATGTCATTGGATTCCTATAAATGTGTCTAATAGTATTAAATACTCTTCCCTAATTTTACTTTTATTATATCCAATCACCCGAAAAAAGTGTAATCATGTAGAAAACCAATGTGATAGAAAATGTGAAGACTATCCAAATGAGATGAAAACCACGATTTGAGTGGGAATCACAAACTTTATGATGATACTCTCCTAGTTGACAAAGGTTTTTAATATCAACTTCTGCCTTGAGGAGAATCTAAACCCCCATAAGAGAGAACAATCTATTATTGATATATTAATGCCACACATGCCTCATACATACAATGGATCTTCTTATCCCTTAATCATAGAACAAAATATTAAATCCAACGAAAATATATTCTCCATACTTCAATTTTATGAACAAGATAAGGGTCCTAGGGATGTTTATTATATATGGGCAGAAGCTGATCCATGGTGGACACTAGTAAAAAAATTAAAATATGTGTAATAGATTAATGAAATGGATTAGATAGAATTTTTTAAAATTTATTTTCTTAAATATTTTACTTATACAGTCCAACTTAAAATGGAATGGGATTTATTCTCCTTCAATAAAGAAGGATAAATTATATTTAGGTGTAAGGGGAAAATATTACAGGACATTCACAATATGCATATTCCCTTTTTGATACCTCTAAATGAATGGTTTAACACTTATTTAATGGGATAAAACCTAGTCTATGAAAATTACTGGGGATATGTGTCTTTCATTGCTGTGAAGAAATTGTTCGATGTTCCCTCAAAGTAAAAATGGAGAATAGTGAATTCCAGGGATATAATTGGGATAATAAGTTGAATGTGGAGTTTATTTTCGGTATTTTAGTGGATAAATATAATAGTGCCAATAAATTTCAACATCCCACTTTTCAAAGGAGAATGAAAAAGCACCCTATATATTGCCTACATGGAATGAAAAAATTCTATATGTGTTGGATGTAATGAAACCAATGTATAAATGTCCAATAAGGGAAACCTCCTAATGTGATAGAGGAATGTAATTCTCCAGTAAACCCTCATATAATTTTCCATTTCTTCAACTATAAAAAAGCATGTCACTTTTCAAAACTACACCATAAGAAATGGATTTTCATTAACAACCAATATCCTCCAAGGCAGCAAGGGACTGTTTTTTCATTCAAAATTTCTTGAGGTGGATCCTATAAATTAATTGGTTATTGGATTCGATTTTATTAATTCAATAATATAAAACACCCTAATTATTATTCTCATTCTACACATTCATCTATATCGTTAAATTTTAGTATAACTATTCAAACACCACCAAATTGTATCAAGGTAGAGGTATGAGTGAAAATAGAAAATGGGGAAGGTATTGAATAACCAAATATATTAATCCCCCTTTCACAGTGTGCTGGATGAATTTACTATTGAACCTTTTCATACGTCCTTTGGTGTAGTTTGACCCAATTATTGGCATGGATTGGACTTCCCTATATAAAGACTATATAAATCTATGTGTGAAAGAAATCACTCTCCATATTATAAATCAACAAAGGATTTCATACAAGTGAATGGAGGACGATGAACCTTCTATATCACAAACATCTCATGAATATATATTATTTCCCTATGAGAATGTGTATCTATATCAGATAATTTATTTTAAATAAATAATCATCCTTGAAGACATGAAAATTTTGATGGAATATGATGATGTGTTTCTCGATGAATTGTGTGGTTTTCCACCCAGTCAAGAGGTTGAATATTCAATAAATCTTATACCTGGGGTGTTAGCAATATCAATTACTCTGAATATAATGGTTTTTTTAACATTAGGATCTGAAGAAAATGCAAGAGTAACATATGGAATAAGAGTTCATATGCCTGGTGCTTCACCACAGGGTACACCAGTCCTCTTCATCAAGATGGAGGATGGGTAAATGTTCCTTTGTGTTGATTATTAGAAGCTAATAAAGATCACGATAATTAACATGTATCCAATTAATTGAATTGATGAATTTTTCAATTAGTTACATGGATAACGTCAATTCTCCATGATTTATCTTCATTCGGGATATTATAAAGTCAAGGTGAAGAAAAGTGATATTCCCAAGACGGATTTTTGCACATTGTACTATCATTATGAGTTTATAGTGATGTCTTTTGGGCTACTAAATGCCCTAGAAATGACCAGGTACATGCTAGATATAGTCTTTATAGATTAGCAGAAAATATATTTTATAGTATTTATAGATGATATTCTAATATACTATAAAACCAAGGAATTTCATGAGGAGATTCCAAGCACTGTGCTAAAGACCTTTCTAAAGGATAAGATTTATGTCAACTACAGAAAATGTGATTTTGGCTGAATGTAGTCCTATTTTTGTGTAATATCATAAAGAATTAGATATTTATGGATCCTTGAAATACTAAAAAAAATTAGAGATGGATGAGGCCACCTTTCGTGATAGATATCTGTTGTTTTCATTGATAGGGAGGGTGTTGCTGTCGATTTGTGAAAAATTTCTCATGATTGTCAAACCATTTAACCAAGATAACTAATAAGGGGGTGATTTTTTCTTAAAATGATAAATTTGAAGAGATAAATAATGAATTTAATATGAGGCATATCATTACCCATTTGCTCACACTACCCACATGTGGAGAGCCTTTCGAGGTATTCATTGATTCTTTGAAGATGGGCTTCGGCTATGTGTTAATGAAGAATTTAAAAGGCATGTCCTATGATTCAAGGAAGTTGAATGTTCATGAACATAACTTCCTAATTCATGACTTATAGTAGGATGTAGTGATATTCCCCTTGAAAATATGATGAAATTATCTCTTTGGTAGGAAGTTTCAAATATATATAGAACATAAAATCCTTGAGTATATATTTACATAGAAAGAGATGAATATGTGTGAATGAAGAAGGTTAAAGCTGAAAATGGACTATGACTAATAAGTAAAATACCATACTAGTAAATTGAATAATTTTTGTGATGATCCAAGTAGAATATATCCTACAATATTATCACTAATTATAATTTATATGGATATGATCTTCTTGCACTTAGAAAATATGGACATGTGAATCATAATTGATGGAATATAATCAATACCTTCAGAAATGATTTCTCAAACATCCCTTATAGAATCATTAAACTATAATAAAATGGTTGACATGATAGTTTTTTAGAAAGTGCTAACTATAAGATAAGTTATATACTCATAATTTAATTTTAATAAACAAGGAGTTGTGGGATTTGGGTCAAGACTTTATCTACCATAAAATGATGAGTTAAATAAAGAGTAGTGTTGTTGGATGATTCCCGGAGATAAACATTCTCAATCCACCACTAAAGAAAAATGATGTATCAAGATCTCTATAAATGATACTGGTGGGACTTTATACAGAATGAAATAGTAGATTATATAGGAACATGTATTCTATTATAGTTACTGAAAGTAGAATGGAATAAAATCCGAGGGGGTGATTTAGAAATTACTCATACCCTGATGAAAATGTGAGAATATCATCAGGAACTTTGTCATTGGACAAAAAAAGACATCTTGGGGAAACTATGATATATGGGTTATCATGGATCATCTTACAAAAACATCATACACAATAGAAATTTTAGAGGATTTTTCATTGGATCAACTTGGACAGATATACATAAGAGAAGTTTTAATCCTGCATAGATTACAATCGGAGATTTAATCCAATCAAGATCTAATATTAACCTCTATATTCTGGAGGGGTCTCAAAAATGCTGTAAATATTGAGTTGAAATTCAGAATGATTTATCACCATCAAACTGATGGCCAATTTTAATTATACTATCTAGTCACTTGAATACATTTTGAGAGCATGATCAATTGACTTCAAAGGATGATGGAGACAAAATCTTTATTTGGTCTTGTTAAATGAAAAAAATATATTCCATTCATGTATGCAAATAAATCCCTCTTAAAATTATTTATGAGAAGATATTTAGAAAAATAGTATGCTAGGATCTTTTTGGGGATCACAAATTGATATGTCCTAAAATGGTCATATAAGGGGTGTAAAAGATTAAAACCTTTATATATCAAATCAAGGATACTCAGAATTAAAAAATCATGTTTCTTGAAAATTAAAAATGATATATAAGGTATTATGTTAGAGACATTTTATTCCTCTTCTTCTCTCAACTTATGAAAGTGATGAGATTTGGGAAGAAGGGAAATCTTGGTCTAAGGTATATCAGCGATTTTAAGATCTTTGATTGCATTAGAGAAGTTAAAAATCCTATAGAACATCCTCCGAACCTATATCAATTACATGATGTATTCCATGTATCCCTCTTGATAATGTACATACCAAATCTTACACATGTACTCAACACCTAGATTGTACCAGTTTAAAATGATTTCTCCTATAAATAGAATCCTATTATTATCTTTTATCATAGAGAAAATGTAAAACAAAAAAATACATATCACCTTATCAAAGTGTTGTAGAGAAGCAACACGTTTTTCAGAACCAACATGGGACCCGAAGGAGGAAACTGAAAATTTTTATCGTTATCTATTATAATATGGTAATATAAAACTTAGATGATGGAATTTCATAATAGGGGAATATTTTAACGAATATATCTATTATAAATAAAAATATCCTTTTTATTTAATTAAATTTTATATTCTTTAATGTGGTTATAGAAAACTCATGCACTTATTTAATTTTATTATATACAATTAGATTTATAATTTGGTTTTGTATCTCTACCGTTTATAGTATAGTAAATTAAAAGTAATCACATTATGAGAATAAATATACGGTGTTAATAAATTTAATTTTTATGCCATTAGATATTATGATCTCAACTAGAAGGGTAATAGCCTATAAATCCAATTAAGTTGATATTCTGAGGGAGATTTAATTTATGGGATTTTCCCATGACAAATAAAAAATTGATATCCAATAACTTTGGTATGAGAGAAACTATTTATGGGTGAACTTCAAGCTCATCTAGACCATGTCCAAAATTTTGTACGCCGAAACACTCCATGAAAGTCCCACTATCACACACATTACTTTTAGTGAATTTCCTAGCATATTAAAGAGATATGTATTAATAAACAAGAAATATAAATATGTTCATTAAATGTTAAAGAATAATGAATATATATTCATCTTAATAATGTCACATTGTACGTGATTTATATTTTGACACAATAAACCACAAATAGTGCTTTTTTAATATTCATATTAAATTAAAAAAATTATATATAAATTGATTTTTTTAAAAAATATTTTAATAATTATTATCAATTATAAATGATCATATAATTTTTATTATGAAAAATTTAAAATTTATAAGGCTTCAAGAAATGTTATTGTAAAAAAACACGTCATTTATTAATAAATGCCAAATTTATTTTTTTTAAAGTTCTAATTCATGAATTAATAAAATTATTTACCTAAAACTAAGATTTTTTTAAAAAAATATTGAAATTATCCAATGATGATTTATTTATAATTTTTGGAGATTATAAAATTATCAGGTAAATATTATATATCATAAGAATATAATTCTTTTCCGACATCATAATCACCTAAAAGTGATTTAATAATTACAATAAATTAGTTCCATGACCAAACCAATGTTATCCATTTAAAATAATGTGATTTTAATTATAATTTATTTATCTTTTACAACCGTTAGGAATCATCCAATCTTATAATATATTTTATAGTTTTATAATTATTTCTTCATGATTGTAACTCACCTCTATATGAAGAAGTTTATTATTATAATATGTTATACCCCATACCTTATTAATAAAAATAAAACGTCCAATTTTTTAAAAATCATGGGAGAACCCCATGGGATTGATTTCAGTTTTAGATATTTAATAATGTTGTTGTAAAAACCTAAAGAAAAAAAATAAATCCCCCTTATTTCCTATATTAACCCACCCACGCCCCCATTTCTCATCACTCAAAATACTTTTATCAAGTCTATATTATTAATTCTAATCTATAGGGTCCTCCAAAAGAGCCCCCATACTCTCAATAAGCCCCGCCCAAGATTTTGGAGTTACATAATCAAGTAAGGGATATCTCACTGTATTTTCTATTCAAGAACTGATTTTATATTATTCTTTTTAATTTCCATTTGTTCATCTTGAGATATTATTTTCTATATCCCACATTATATCTTCTTTATATATATAGGATTATAGAACTTTTTCATTCGCATTAATTATCCCATGATCCTTTATGTTTACTTGTTACCAAGCCGAAATTTCATAATGAATTTCTCTCTTCTTATTTTCATTCAAGAACATCAAATATGTTATGTCTATTAAATAAAATTTATATATAATTTAATATGTTCTAAAACAATTATCTTACTCTTAATTTTATTTTTCATTGTTTTTTCCCAGTTCCCTCACATGTAACCATCCAAGATCCTATATTTACATGCAATACCATGGAAAAGTATAGTTTGGACTCTTTTCTCTATTCAACTATATTATTTACCTTATTATTTTTATTTTCTAATTAGTAATGATGTTATATGATTTTACATATCTTTATTAATTCCCATTTTATGCCTATGTGATTAGAGATAACATTCTCTCCCATCAAACCATTTTTAAAAATCATTATGTGTTGTGGTTTTGCTACAAAAATTTCATCGAGATCTTTCAGGCCAAAAAAATTGTGTAGTGAATACGATTACCATTTATTGTCATGGGTGTTCACATTTAGTTAACGATTTTTTTATTTTTTAGATACACATATTTATTACACACTCTTTAATCATGTAATAAATAATGATTAAGAATAAATTAATGTTTAATGATCTATGTAAAAAAATTCACCATAAGAATGAATTGTATATTATGGGCTCACCCAGATAGCACTCTAATGAATTGGATAATGTTTAGTATTATATTATGTCACATTGGGATAAAGAGTTAATCTGATTCCTTTATGAATATTTTTCCACCATGATTTCATGGATGTTTTATCCTTATCTTATGTTTATTATTGATTGTATTATGTTGTTTCCACATTTCCCACATTTTGATTATCATGTTATATATTGTCTCAAGGTCATGTTTATGATCCATACACTTGTTATGACCAATTAACATTCATAATTTTTAACATGTATTATATTTATCATATTAATCTATATTTATTGCCTCAATGAATTTATATGTAATGAATTTCTAATGTTTTTCACAGGTTATCCAATAATGTTTTAGAATACATAGAATTTTAGAGGTATGTTAAGAATTGTTTTAATATTGTTGTTTTATCCCATGTTTGTGATGTCATGATATGTACCAAATTCCCCATGACACTAGACATCTCAATATTTTGAGTTGTATTAAGTGAAATCTAATGTAAAATACAATCTTTTAATTTTAAATAAAGAGAAGGTTTGTTAAATTATAATTCTTATTTTCTTCTGAGAAAATATTTTTATAAGCCATAGAATGAGATGAATAGTTAGGGTATAGAACAGATAATGAATAAAATCTAAATACATTATATTTCTATATCCCTCCATGAACATGTAAAAATAGAATTATAATTATTCCTTTCCTTCTAACTCTAAATCCATAGGGAAATATTTTTTCCATCACCCTAAGAAGTGTGAATTAGAATGTTGAAAAATATTATCCAATATATGAATCAATATTCTCATTAACTTTGATGAATCCCGATTCAATACCCACTGACGAGAACCTATACATTAATGATAAAGGTAAGAAAAATATTATTCATATTCCCCCTAAAACTCGTTCATTTTATAATATTTTAATACAAACCATATAGATTACTGAAGCGATGATTAAAATAGAGGTTTTGGGTTTATTCTAGAATGATGTGATCAATTTTAATATAATTTAATCAATCAATAAAATTTCATGGAATATGATCATTTTGAAAGAAAAATGTGCAAATAGAAGAGGGGTATAGTGAATTGAGTGGTTCAATCCACAGAGAAATATATCTATTCTCATTAATCAGTCCTTGGTAATTATGAAAATGTTCAAGACCACTACATTATTCATCATTCCATGTACTATAGTTGAGTTTCATTTTTATTTTGATTTTAGATATTTAATAAATGGTAATTTTCACATTATTTTTGATTCCTTATAAATTTATGAGTTATATCTAAAAAAATGTAATGGTACAATTTTCAATAAGTATTATGACATATCTTGAGGGAGTTGTTGAAGATATACTTGTTTAGGTAAGGGATGTGAAATTTATGGTGTCCTTATGTGAGGTAAATATAGATGATAATCATGTAAATTCTATATGATTCATCATTATTTGTATAAATATAGTTAAATATATCAATAATATCCTAAATTTACATAAATTTACACATTTTATAGAGTTCAGATATGACATCATTGCTTTTAAACGTCAAGACACCATGATGTACCCCTTATCAAACCGTTCTTGCCTCTTCATATCCAACTCATATGTAGGTTGTTATTATTATACTAATATTTATTTTATAAATTTGTCAAATGGGGATCATACAATTCTTATGGAGACTTAGATTATTGGGGTTAATATAATAGTTCATAATACTTCTACCCAATTTTTTCATGAGACATCTTCCCTTGGTATTTATTTTTTGCAGATTCTGATCTTGGGACTGGAGATTATGATTTAAACATTAATGAATCCTGCCAAAGGAGTAATAAAAATTATACAAGGAATGAAATAAGAAAAAATAGGGGTATTATTATTTCCAAAAAATTAATAGAAGATTCCTGACATACGTGGATCATTTAACTTATATAAGGCATTATGATCATGAGATCTTGGATAGGACATGCAATAAGATCGTATACAGTTCATGATATATTGTTGATCATCCATGGCCCTTTGAGAAGATTCTTTGTTCTTAAAAAGAAACAAATTCAATTGTTTATGGTCACATGTTGTCTTCCATATAATCTCTTATTATCACATTACTTTTCAACTGATAGGTTCTTGTCAATCATTCGAAACTCATTTCAAATCGAAGGGTACAATTTGAAAAAAGGAAGAGAAAATATGTAGTAGTTAATTTTTCTTTAAAAAAATTAAGAGATTCTCAATACCTTACAATTCCCCTACGAACATGTCCAACAATTCATGCTCAATATTGATGACATATCACCTTCATCATGTGAAGGGTATCCTAAATGTTTATTTGATTATTCGTTTCCCCTATGTCTATATTGAAAATAAAAGAGATGACCAAAAAATGAGGACCTACAATCATGATATACCATATTGATCATATAGTGCCCTCGTAGATAATCAGTTGTTGAAGGCCAAAAAATCACTTTTGAAATAAAGGATGAATATATCCAAAATGTCGAGATCTTATGTGGTTATTAATTTTACTTGGAAAGGAGTATGTTATTCTTATGACGCAATGAAACCACTAGAGATAAGTCCAACTTATCATTCAAGTTCATTTTTTTATGGTACATTCATCTTGTGAATGGTCTTATACATTTCCCATAAATTAATTACTACCCATCTAGTTCTACAGTAATGTATAAGATTTGACATTGAAAATTCCCACGTGTCACTCCATGGCCCATTATTGGTTTCATGACAAGTCATAAAAAAGGAGAGTGATTGTCTTATATAATACTCAAACATATGAATGTAATATCATTTCCTTATATAATACTGATTTAAATAAAAACATGAAAGCTGTATGTTTCCTATGATGCAAATATACCTTGATTTTCATACAAACTAGTTCATACACCTCATCGATCACGATTGATCGCATGAAGAACCCATAAAATATAATGAATTTAATCATATTTTTCCTTCTACATTTTGGATTTATCATATTGTGGACCCATTGAAAATACACTTTATCCTCACAATGGATCCCAAACATGTCATAATTGATAATATAAAATCCTTTATATGGGAGTCCTAATCCTGCTATGACTCCTACAAATGTGGGTCTAACAATATAAATGACAATAGATATATCAACATTGTAAAAAAAAATCTATATAATCATCCTTGTTCCAATAAACACTGTGATGGAGGTACATTCTCATGGTTACTGAATATCAAACGATTCCCCTCGATGACCTATTACAGAATCACATGATGCGAATGACCCCCAAAATCCATCCATTGACTCTATCTCAAATATATTAGATATGAACCACACTGGGTAATGTATAATTGGGGTATAAAGGTTATAAATCCACCCACACTATCCCAATGAAAAGTAATATTGAATAAACTCATGAATAGATTAATTTCATAGCAATGGAGTAGACATATCAATGGGAATGGTCACACGATCACAAGGTCTATACTTGGTAAAACATGGGGAAAGCCTTAATGGATCATGTATAAAAAATATTTTATATTCATTTGGAAATTATAGATCACATGAAGAATTATAGAATGTCATCTAGATTACACAAAGGAGGACCCACATGTTGACTGGGCCACAAAAAATGAAATGTTATCTATCAATAAAAAAAATATGCTCATATAAACTAAAGGAGCATGTCGTGTCCTTGGGACATGTCACATGAACCACATGATTTCCTTTGGACATGTTAAAAAAATTAGTCAAACCCCTCTGGGAATGTAACCCAATTCATGTTATGTACTCTGTGAATTCCTACAAAATATTATAATTTCTATAACACATATTTCCCATGTTATTTCGGGAAAATATGTCACATTATCTATGACTCACAACAGCACCAAGACATATCTGCTAGGCCACACTATGTCTTTAATACAAGTTAGTAAGATCAGGTGCATACCTATATACATATCATCAGGGATTCGTAATTGTCCTCCAAAAATGACTTATAGGTCTTAGAATGTCCATTGGTGATGCTATAAATATCATATGATAGCATCACATGTTTTCCACTTAGGTTATACAAATCCTTCCAGGCATATATCTAAAGACATACGACACCCTCAAAATTGTTAAGCCTTGATCACACATTATATTCAGGGAATTATATCTGGATCACATGTTTCCCCAAACAAGACAACTAGATAATGTGATTTTCGTTGGATACGACATCAAGGAAACAAATTATGGTCATTATAAAAATCAAGACATGTCAGGAAGACAATGAATACATTTCATGAAGGTACCATGTGACATGATAACACAAGAAAAAGGACATACTCATGAATACCCCAAAAATAACAAGGAGAACTCTAATCCTATCATAACAAGGATACGTAGGAAACTATTCTAGGTTATAATATTAGATAGTAATTTACCAAAGTGTAATATAATCAATTTCACTCACATTATAACCATCATGATCAAATATCCCACATATGATTATCAAAATTCATCATCCATTAAGTGATTCAGGATCAAAATTAACAATAATGACTCTAAGTCCTTCCATAATCTGGTCTTGTAGGATTCTTCGTATGTCTTGAGATCTATATTAAACACCCAAATGGATACCACAGTGAATTTATCCCACATTCAAATGTAGTGTAATTAATTACTTTCAATCCATTGTTTCTCACACCATACATATCTTTGATGGGGGTTGAGGTTGTGAAATGATCATATCATCTACATCATGAATCTCTGCCATACAGGAAATCCTCAATGTGTAATCCCCAATCAGTAGAATGATTTGGCTACCCATATAAAGGAATCCAATTCTGGGTTTTTCTCAAAGGCATGATCAAACTACAATGACTCTGATTCTTTACAAAGGCTTGATACATAGGATGCCTCTGTTGGTGTGGATTGACGATGACTAAGACACTATATGGGATGAATTAAAATTCTTTAAATTTTTCAATATATCCAAACCATCCTTCATGTTATGTAGTGATTAATTCATTCTATCATAAATAATATTTAGTAGTCTATATAAATAAAAAAAATAAAAATAAAAATATATAGAGGTTCATGGTACATTGATCACCTACTAAACTCCACAAATTTTCTTTACACGATTATGGTGATTATTACAAATCATTCCGTTAACCAGGGACTTCCCCAAATGTGTATAAAAATGTGAAACCTTTATTAGAAGGGTATTACAGGGCCTTATAGTTCATTAAAGGGAACCATAAATTGACATATTATTACAAGAATATTATATTGCTACACCACCATGACTAATTAAAAGAAATAACTAATCTAATAAATCAAAAAAGATTGATTTTATTAAGAAATAATTTTTAAGATCATAGTGAAAAAACAACAAATATATGTTTTGATCATAAATAAATCATAGTAGCAACAAATAAATATTAAATATTATCATAGTATTTCATCAAAAAGTGATAGATAAAATAGTAAAGTGATAAATAAACATGTATGTATTTAACATGTCACTCTAAATAATTATTTTTTGAACATTGAGAATAATATATAACAATAAGATATAGAAGAAGCGTCAATATGAAAAATGAGACGGTCATCTAAATGAAAAAATTTATGTCACCAAAGTGTAGCTATAAAGGAAAAAACACACTATTATTAGGAAGAAATATAATTATTATATATATATATATATATAAATTTCAAATATAGACATATGTATTTATAATGTAAGTTTAAGACCTCAAGGTCAAACCATCTATTAAAATTATACTTAATAAATAAAGAATATTTAATTCAAATTATTCAAAGAGATTCAAAGATTTTTGTATAAATAAAAATGATTTAATTAATTGTGTAATATCCTTTATATCAGTCATAGCATATATTTGAAGATATATTTACATACGGTGAAACTATTTTTAGAAAACATGGAAAATAACATTAAATTAAAAACTACATCACTGACTAGTCAAATGAAGGGTTCCTTCATGTTGCAAAAAAATAAAAAATTATTATTTATAATATATTTTTTTATTAAAATGGAATGGTTAATAAACCAAATGTTTATTAAAAAAATTGTGTTTCTTCCAACTATAGGTTTGTTGGTATATACTTTTCCAACATTTCATGGTATCCAATCTATATATTTTGGTCCTAACATAGGAATCTAAAACAGTTCATTACACATAAAAATATAGTGCGTTATCATTTTTTCTAGAATACATTAAATCATATAGATAATTTCTTAAAAATATTATCCCATGGATTAACAAATTTTGAATGCTTACAGAATAAAAATAATTATTCCAGAAAATATAATCTTTCGATAATTGAAAAAAAGGAAACATTATTAGTTAGAAATATGAGGTTTTTTTATATCATTATAAATTAGTATAAATTGATAATAATGTTGAATACACCCATTCTAAAAATTTCCCTCATTTTGATGAACAAAAAACCCATAAATTAAATATTAAAATTATAACAACCTTTGGGTGAATAAATGATTAAAATTAAATAAATAAATTATAATACATTTTATCCATATTAATTAATTTTCAGTTTTAAATTTATTATATAAATCTGTTCCTCTTTTGTGACATACAAAATATGAGAATATAATATAGTAGTAAAAACAACTTCTAAAAATATTATTCAACAAATAATTGGCGTTTGTAATGAATGTATTAATCCAATTTTCCACTTAATCACAATAAAATAATTAAACGGTAACTAATAATTCCCCCTAAAATATAGAGACAATTTAAAATATATTAAATTAATTTAAATAAAATATTCTCATTGAATTAATTAATAGAATATTTTTCACAATTCATAAGTGAGTAGAAAATTTGAATAGAAATATATATATTACATAGAAAAATTGATAAATTTACCACATAAAATGATATTCAAATATTAAACAATTGTTTACATAAGATGATCGTTTAACAAAAATGTTAATAATATAAAATATTAAAAATAAATATGGAAATGATTTATAACACATATGTTAATAGAAAATGTATTTAAACACAAATTTATATAGGATATTGATTTTAAACAAAACAACAAGAATAATGAATATATTGGGAGTTAGTAAGGATTAGATGGTTTGTCCAAACATTTCAAACATTGAAAATTTCACATAAACATACTAAGACTTTAAACATCTTATATATTCTTTATTGAACATCTTTAGGTATTTGATAGAATAAATATGATGAAAACAATTTGACCAAAGACTCTTTTAGTTCATCAAGATTCACCTTTCAAATGGCTTTAATTATATATATATATATATAGAGCCATAAAGTTTCTACATTTAATTCTTAAAAATTATATTTCTAGATAAAATATTATTTCACATTAATATATTACCTTTGATGTGTACCGAAAACCATTTTTGAAACAAATAATATTCATATCTCTTCATACGAATTAATAAAAACAATTAGATCAGTATGTAGCACAAGAATTTATTTATTGAAAGTACATAATTTACACAGAATCTTTTTAAAATATAATCCACCATTAATTATTTTAGATGATGAACCTTATGGATCTTCATAACTTCGAAATTCCTTCTATTTTTGAAAATATTATCAAATGAATACATAAAATTAAAAAAATGATAGTTCTTCAAAAAGATTTGATGATGGATTACCACTAATTTTATTTTGAGATGTTATTTTACATGAACATGAAGTTCTTTAACACTTCATTTTTATAATATTTATTTCTTATGTATTTGTACAAGATATATCAATGAAAAATGATAAACAAATTAAAGATTTTTGAAGATTATGATTCAATATTTCTAAAAGAAAATGATATGTTTCGTTTGGTAAATTCACAGATCATGATTCACTTACTGAATAAAATAATACCAGATAATAATTCACACTTTAACATTCCAAATGAAATTGTATATATGAAAATTATTCTATATAAAAAGTTATGCAGACGACTAAAATTTTTAAGAACACAAAATTTTTATATACAACAATAGGCTAAAAAGATTATATATAGGATATAGATTTTCACAATCCTATTTCTATAATATGATGATTAATGTATCATGTAAAGTTAATGTTTTTAGAGAAAAATATAAATACAATATTTATTTAAGTTTTTTTATAAATTTCATTATGAAAATGAGTAAATTATGTTTTAATAGTTTAATTCAATGAAATATGAAGTATTTCACACTGACCCATAAAATAAATATTTTCTCTAGATTAAAATAGTTAATTTAATATATATATATATAATGACTAAATTAATCGTGTATTACTAATCCAGGTTATATTAATTTTTTGTCAATGAACTACTTTAGATTTCATCACTGCTATATTAAGATAGGGATTTTTCTATAGTCATTATATGAACAGTTGATGATTTAACGATGCATTATAGTGGTGTATTAAAAAAAACATCAAATACAGGTACCTTTTCGTACACATACTTTTTTGGTTTAGGAAATTTTTGAAAAACATGTTTTAGTTAATAAATTCTGTGTATTTTGTGAGAAAATTATACTATTAATGTTAAATAATTATTTTGAAAAATATACATTTTCAACAGAAAACATTTGTGGCTTTATAAACTGACGTTAATTTTTATAATTTCAATTAACACAATACTAAAAAAATTTATTAGTCTAAATTCATTTTATTTTTTAATAAGGTATAAATTAAATCATCTATAATTACAGCCACTAACCTCTGCTACATATTATATGTTTTCAATAATGAATTATATTTTTACCATTAATTTTATTAAAATAAAATTATTATTTGATAAAAATACTCCATGATTGTTTTAATTTTTCTTCCTCAATAAATAATTGATTAATTTTAGGTTCACATAGATGACAAGATAATTAGGAAAATTGTGATTCTAAATCTGTAATTTAATATTAATAAAAATATTTATCTAATAATACATCATCAAAATATTTTCTATATTTTAATGATCATTCATTAATGACTCTAATTTATCTTGAAGCATAAAAAATAAATTTTCTGTTTATCATAATAAAATTTTATGAAATTATAGAATGGAGTGTAATAAGATTGTTCCTCATCAGTATGAGCCATAATTTATACCATTTTATTTTTATTCTCAACTTTATAAATTGTATACGATTTATGATTTGAACCGGAATAATCACTCCATATATCCACTAATGAACCATAATTCTATCAATGAAAATTGACTTCTTTTAATTATTTTATATAGAATTAGTCACATAAAATCACTTATAGAGAAAAATAAAATGTTTATAAATGAATAATGTTTTAAATAATAAGTTTTAACAAGAATTAATGAACCTAAAAAAATCCAATATAACATGAATTTTTGAATAGTATTCTGACCCCTTAGATTTGTAATCCACCCAATAGAATAACAACATCACTTATGAAGGTATAAATATAGTTTAATTGTATTATAAAAGAAAACAAGATATATTTATATCATTTAATAAGTAAATAAATGTTTTAAATTGAAACATTTAGTATTGTTAATTTTGTGAAACATTAATGATTATTTACAATTATATAATAAACATAATAGTTTAAAATAAATTTAATTTTAATAAAATATATTAAAAAATTATTATTATGTCGCATTTTATTTGTAATATAATTTTATGAGACCTTAATTTATTATTTAAAGTGTTATAAAATACATTAAAATTTTAAAGTTCGTTATTTAAAAAAATGATGATTTAATTAAAAAATAAATTTCACATATTTATAAAATTATTTTCATTAAATAGAGTATATTATATAATTATAGATATTTAAAAATGGTTAGGTTTAATTTTTTTTATTTTTATAAAATTTTTGTATTTATGCTAAATTGTAAAAAACACTAATTTACGATATATAAATTTATAAATTAAAATAAACTATTCCTTGAGCCATTGCTTATGTAAGAACTATAATGTTGAAATATCATTAATTATTTAAATTATTTTATGGAAATTCTTATATTATTGAGCCAATATAATAAAAAAATTAAAAATATAATAACTGAACGCCCCTCTCCTCAACAATAAATACGACCCCTCATCACCTCTTATCAAAAATACTAAAAAACATTAAATATTGTCCAAATCTTTCACCAAAAAATTCTCAGTTATCCCCCTTATCTAAGAGCCTTTTGTCTCAATTGATGAAAAAATTAGGTTCTTCTAGGAAGATCTTTAGAAGAATAATTCAAGGGGTAAAAACCTATTTCTTTTTCATTTTATTTATTTTCACATTTTTTTTCTATCCAAACCTACCCCCAACCATGGGAGATTTTATATCCAGTATCATATATAAAATTTATTTTTATTAGGATAACATATTATCCAATCATTAATTCTTATTACCTCTCATTTTCTTGAAAAAATTAAAATATATTCTGTGATGCGTTGATTTGTCACATTCAAGGTCAACAAGTTTCAATTTACAAAATTGTCTTCACGCCTTTTAATAAAACCATAATAATGGTTTAAACATAATTTAAAAAATATTTTTTAACATGTTTTATGTTTTGGAACTATTATATATATATATATATAATTAATTAATTAATTAAACAAATCTAATTCATACTGATTAAAATATACCAAATTAATCGAAATAGATATCATTAAAGTATTTTTTAACGAATCATCCTAACATTTGGATGAGAATGATACATAAGAAAATTTATTATTAATAAATTTTATTTAAAATAAATATTTTCAATTCATGTAAACTATTATCATTTTACATAATTTTCCAAACACATATATTAGTGGAGAATAGTTTTAGACATAAGTATATGGATTATTTCTGAACCATTATTTTTCCTTTAGGTAACACCTTCTCACACCCAACACCAATGAAATTTTTATTTAATATTATATTATTATTATAATTTATTTATTTTGTTTCAAAAATATGTATCCATTCAAATATTACTTATTTGATGGGGAAATACATGTTTTAAAAACATTCCATTCTCATTATCTCATGAAAAATTAACCTGATGGGAGGGAACATCCCAATTTCTTACCAAGTTTCATGATCCAAAAGTAATATAATTTAATCCACAAAAATTATATTACAATTAATGTTTTTATAATTTAAATATATCATATTTTTAATTTTTTTGTTTTTATATAAAAGATTATATTTTCCTATTTAAAATATTTTGATATTTTCTATAAATTACACTAAACTTATTTATTACTAAGGTTTATTAAACACATTTTTTCTATTGTTTAAATTAATTTCCACATCACATGTTATTATATATTCCTATCTTCCAATATTAATGTTCGTTTATTATTTAAAGTCATTATTTCATGGATAAGATTATGATATTCCATTTTTATACCTTTTTGACATGATTATGTTTGCAAATTATTTGTATGGACAACCATTATTTTCATGTTTCATTCTTTGTTTATGATTATACATGTGGAACTCATATTCATGAACATGTTCAGGTGGGTTATCTTAGATAGTGGTCTAATGAATTATGTATTTTTAATTTCCATGAGATGTTAGGTGTAATGGTCTTTGTGGTTAGTCGTGACCCATGCTTCTTCATGTTAAATGGTCTTGGTGGATAGTCTTGACTCATTGTCCTCCATGTGTGACAGCGATGGAGGGTATCCTTGAATCAATCATATGTCATGTTGTATGATATTTTAAATTTCTATGATTCCATGATTACATGATCCCATGTTATGTATGTTATTATTCCCTATGTTTATTCAGGTTCCATTTCATTTAATTTCATTATTTTATGCCTTCTAACAATTCATCTATGATTTATTCTGAATCGTATTACGTTACTTGGTTTTTAGCTCATCTTTTTTTCAATTTTTCCTCAGCTTATCCTATGAATATGTAATAGCTAAAATTATGTTTTTTTATCTTTATGAAGAATAAATGAAAGATGTTTTTATTTCAGTTTCCTGATTATTAATTATTTATTTAATCATCCAAATATTCTATACTTTATGATAATTGGCTTGAATTTGATAGTAATTTATCCTTAAGATACTGTTATAATATTTTTAATAGTATAGGTCCTTTATAGTCGGTATTGTAGAAAGTTCCACATATTTTTTGGATATTAAACTAGATATCTTTAGTAAGAAAAAGAGTGATAATTCTATCACCATGGATAAATAGGATTAAACATAAACAATATAAATTTAGGTTATAAATTTCATGAAAATTATTATCCCTATTTATTAAATTGTTTTATATACATATTCTATATGTATTTTATCCCCTCAAATAGTAAATTTTATTCTTAGTTAATGGATTAAAATATTACAACCCTTGATAACAATTGATGTGACCAGAAACGTGATGAATTTTGTAATGAAATTCCAAATTTCATGGGAATGGGTGATAAAAATATCATGAATTTCCTTCCTAAATAGGCTCATGTTATGAGTAATAACTTAAATCATTTGAAAGTCCCTCCTCCAAATAGTGGGAATGTTGTGGTTTGATCATTAATGCATCAAAGGCCTCAAATATTTTTTCAATCTTATCATCCCCTTAACCCTGAAAATTGGATAAACTCTATTAATAAGATATTCTCTATCCTCTAGTTCTTAGTAAATGTAATAGTTTTTCTCGGGGTATATAATTTTGATAGGTAAGCTCATTAGTGGTAGATAATGATTAAAAAATTTTCATGGATAAAATATATTCCACAGAATGGGGGGAATTCATTATAAAAATTAGATAATATTTTATTGATCCCCCTATTTCATGATGGAAATATAGTAACTCATAATAAAGTATATGGAAGATGATTCAGACACATCATATGATGAAAACATCACAAGGCTTGCAGGATATTTCTTTAGTATAATCATGGATAGTTGAATCATGGAAGATTTTGTTTTTAGAAGTTTAATAACAAGTATTTGAAAATCATTGGTGACTAAATACAATGATAGATATGATGATATTTTTTATTATTACCTTCATTTTGAAATGTATATCATATAATCTTAGTGGTCTTGTGGGATTATAGATAAAAAAGTGGAAAATGGGGTTTAATGTGTGAGGATGAGAAGATAAATTCCTTGATAAAATGAAAACCCACTATCTCACCTCTCTACATTTTTGGAAGATGGATCCTTGGATCTGTCTAAACGGAACAACAAAATTCTTTAAATTTGGAAGAATAGTGCATCTGACTAATAAATATTGAAGGGATATGAATAATTTCACTAAGGTATTATAAGAAATAATGGTTCATATCAACACTCAAACAACAAATCAGTATTTCAACAAAATGGAACATGTTAATTATTAAAACTATTTCCCTTTGAAAATGTTTGTTAGAGTTAATCATCAACAAAAAACTCCAACGATGGATGTAAGGTCATATTATATCACTACTACTGAGGTGAATACTAAAAATGATGTGGTGAAATTTATGCTGGTTATTCATTCATAAATATTGAATGTACTATTTGATTATGGTTCTATAAAATCATTCATATAATCCATTTTTAGTAGGAAAATTCAAAATAAATCTCTAAATATGAATTTTTAGTAATCATTGAGATTATAAAATGGCGAAATTCCTTCATCCAATGTATATAACTCCTCCCCAAATCATGTTTTCAAAATCTTATTTCCTAGAAAATCTTGTCATACTACTTTTGATCAAGTATTCAGCTACATTGGATATGGATTGGCTATATTTGGGTTAATCCAACATCATATATCAGGAAAGGGAGACCACAATTTACATTGAGAGGTATCCTTTAATTCTATACAAGTGTAATGAGGTAAATGAATCACCATAAGAATCATATTCTAAATTGTGGATATTTATGACTTGTGAGAAAACATATCAAACTTAATTAATTAAGAGAAAGGAGTGTACCATGCTTGAATACATTCCCATTATGTTGGACTATATTTTTTTGTTCCCCCAAAGTGTTTCCTGATTTTCCTTCTAAATGAATAGTGGATTTTTGAATTAATCATATTCACATATATCTACCTATATCAAAGAAAACTTATATAATTACCACTCTTAAGATGGAACAAATTAAAAATAAGTTATAGGAGAATCTGGTCAATGATTTTATATGGCATAGTGGTTTGTTATTGGGTGCCCCATTCCTCTTTATCAACAATAAGTATGGATTAATGTTCCTCAACATTTATTATCATGAGATCAATAAAATCATGATAAATAACTTGTATCTCATATAATGGAGAGAATAATTATTCTACCAAATATGATGGTCTATGTATTTCTCTAAAGTGGACCTTAGGTCATGATATCACCCATTGAAGGCGAAGAAAGGGGATATTCCCAAAACTAAATTTCGAATGAGGTATTGACACTATGTGTTCATTATTATTCCATTTGGACAGACTAATGCTATATCAATATTAATGGAATTTATTAATAGAACATTATATATTACTGCGAATTTTTTTATATTCATTATTGATGATATTTTGATATACTCCAATAATAAAGAGGAACACGAGGAGCATTTGATTTTTGTGCTAAAGACTCTATGTAGGGTGAAACTGTATTAAAAGTATACTTAATATGAGTTCATAGTGGGGTAATTATCATTAATGGGACAACTTCTCCCAATTAAAAGAAATATATATGGACCCTTCCAAGACAAAAGTAATTGAATAGTTAAAGAGGAGAATAACTGTAATGGATATTGTTGATTCCTTGGTCTAAATAGTTAATACTAGAAAAATTTGAATAACCTGTCACAATTTTTAAACCCACTATGAAAGATGACTCAAATGATAGGAAATGATATTTGGACCAATGAATGAAAATACTACATTATGTATTTAAAAAAGATGCATATAACTACACCCTTATTTACTCTTTTAACAACCGTGGAACTCTTTCTGTTATACATTGATGCTTCAAAGAATGGATATGGTTTCATTCTAATTCAATATATTAAATTGATAAAATTAAACACAATATATTTGGAAATTCATGAGAAACACTATCCCACATATGATAGGGAGTTAGTCTATTCCATCTTTTGGCGGAAAATATAGTGGAATTTTCTCTATAAATAGAAGTTTTAGATATATACGGATCATAACATCCTAAAATATATATATTCACATCGATTCGGATTTATATGTTCATGTGAATATGGTTATATATCACCATGTATTATGACTGCACAATCAACTACAATCTTGGTATTGAAAATAATGTGGCAGATGCTCTATGTAAAAAAAGAGCCTTTATCATTATTAATGATTAGAATAGAGAAGTATCAAATATTCATAAGCTTATAAAGAATTGGAACGGAAATTGTTAAAGAAGTAATAACAAAAATTTATTCTCTAATGATTATTCAAACATCACTAATGTATAAAATAAAGGATACACATATATGTGATGACGATATTTAGGTAAAGGTGGAATCTATTAGAGAATATAAATCCTAATAGTTTCAAATAGATGAGGAAGATATTTTGATATTTGGGTCACCAAAACTTTTACCATCCAATCTAGTGATAAAGAAATATATTATAAATAATTTATATAGCTATCCTATCTATATTCACCCTGTTAGCATACTGATTTATCATGATTTTTGAGTGCACTATTAGTAGGACAGTATAAAGAAACGGATCACTGATTATACAGTAAACAAACTAGTGATTCCAGTAGTGAAGGACATATATAGAATGTATAAGGTGTTGATGAAACCATTACCCATTAAAAAACTAAAAATGGGAAAATATGACAATGGATTTTATAACTGGAAATCCAAATAAATCCAAAAGAATCAATTCTATATTGGATTTTGTGGATCACCTAACAATGGCAACTCACATTATAAAGATTCGGGAGGTCATCTCTCTTGATCAACTTCGACAGATATACATTAATGAAGTGGTGAGTATTCATGGAGTACCACAATAGATTATATCCAAACTAAATATGATATTTAACTTCTTGTTTTGGAATATTCTCCAACATTATATAAACACTGATTTGGACATCAATACAACCTATTATCCTCAAAATGTCGGCCAATATGAGCATACCATTCATACTCTAAAAGACATGTCGATAGGGTGTTATATGGACTTTATAAAAGTATGGGACCAACATGTACAAATGGTGGAGTTCTGTTACAATATTAGTTTCAATTAGAGTATCGAAAGATATCTATATGTAGATGTTTCTGAGAAAAGATATAGATCACTTGAATTCTTGTATGGGGATAGTGAATTTAATATTTCGGGACCTGAAATGGGCCTAGAAATGGTGGAAATAGTGAAACCTATTTTCAACCCCATAAAGGTATCCCAAATTAGACAAGAAATCTATGCATACAACCATCAATGGGACCTGGTGTTTGAGGTTATATAAATTAAATTCCCTATCATATTTCCATTGAAGAAGATCAAGAGATTTCAGAAGAACGGAATGTTATGTCCCATGTACGTCATCCCCTTAGATATCAATGATCATGTCGATGATTTGTATTAATGAAGATAAATTTGACCAACCATGTAACAAATAATATATGTATTATTTTTATCCCTCTTGAGGAAGTATATAATGGATCCTTTATGTGTACTGAATTCAGAGGAGGTATAGTAGGAAAATGATCTCTCTTACAAGAAGTAGCTAGTGAGGATCTGAGACTGTTGAAATAAAGTTCTATTCAATACGAACACTCACCTGGTCAATGTGTTATCAAAGAACCATAAGTATGAGGAAAAAAATTGGATCTATATGAAAAAATGAAAGAGAAGTACCCTCATCTATTTTACCCTTATTTGTAAAATAAAATTTTGAGGTAGAAATTTCATAAAGGGGGAAGAATATAACGACCAAAAATTATCTCAATGAAATTTACCTTCTTATAATTATGTTATATATTATAAATAACATAAAATCAAATAGAGAACATAATAAAATTGTTATATATAAATAATTAATGAAATAACCAGTATTAAGAGTAATTAAATAATGTACACAAATGGAATAGTAACACAGCCATTGGAATAGTAGTGTGTCCCTTATGCTCAGTAATATTGACATTAGAATAATATCCTCATTATTTAATGTATAAATAATATTTAGGTATCTTATAAATGAAAATATGAAATATTTATATCATGTAAGATTTAATTATATTTTTTAAAATTGGGATATTAAATATCGATATTTTGTGAAACATAAATACTTTTTTTCAAAATTTTATAATTAATATAATGATCTAAAAGGGAAATTAATTTCATAAAATATATTCATAAATGAATATTTTTTTGTCATATGATTATATTAAACTTTTAGGATATATTAATTTATTTTTGAATGTGTTATAAAATTGAAGATAATTTTATAATTTGATTTCTGAATAAATGATAATTTTATTTAATAATTTAATTTTATAAATTCAATAAATTAATTTCAAATAATGGAGTAATTTTTGGAATTTTACTCAAAAAATAAAATTATTTGGTTGATTTTTGGGGATTTTTCAAAATTAGTGGACTTTTTCATAAATAGTAAAATATAGTAATTTATGGAACATAACATTATAAATTTAAATACAATATAAAATAGGTTATTTATGATGAAAGAACCATAATATAGAACTCATATTCATTATATATAACATTTTACTGATAATTTTCAACACTATTTATAGATTTGATCAAAAATAATAAACAAATGAATAAAATAATCAAAAAACAACCCTATCCACCACTATAATACCACCCCTCATCACCAATTCTACTTACACTACTAAGGACATTAAACAAGTCAAAATTCAACAGAAACCTCTTCCCAGGTATCCCAATTGAATTAAGGATATTTTGGCATCAATATAATATCAAAATTATGAACCATAATGAGGTTATCATGGATAATAATTCAAGATGAAAAATCCACTTTCTTTTTCTTTAAATTGTATTTCACGTTCTTTTAATTTATTTTTCTCTTCTCACCTCCCCTCATCCATGTGGAATGATAACTCATGTATCAAATATGTACTGGATTTTTCTATGATTATGGAATAATACCTCATCAACCTAAAAATCCATAAAATACATGTTGGTATTATATAAAAATTTAAGAATATTTATTAAATAACATAAAAAACCACGCTAGAACTATACATGATTAATTTCACTAGAAACTAGGAAACATAAAAAACTGGTTCACAAAACTTCTACATCACCTCTAAATTATTTCATCAAAACTATACTGTTTTTTAACATAAAATTCTTAATAAATATAATCATTAAATGGGGAAAAGAAATATTTGAATGGGTGAGCTCAAATTATTAGTAAGGGTAAACAAGGGAAATATCAATTATTTCATAAAAAAGAACATAAAATTTGAAAATTTTATCCTACACATAAAAGATCAGATATCTTGTCATGGGATAAATAATTAAAGTGAAATGTTATCCAAATAGTCATAATATAAGAGATGAAATTTTTTGGCAAACACACATAAGAATATCAAATAATTTCATATTTCTAAATTCTCTTTTCCAAGACCATCGTAGTAGAAAAAGTCTATTACTAAAATCAGTTAACTCCTCATTCCAACCCTTTTTTAATGAGCTAGATATACATATCATTCCAGTCATGTATATCTCATGAGATATAAATAATTACCTAAAGAATTGGAGGAATATATTGGTACCACCCATCACATACAAACCCATATTAACATGTGCCACAAAAACAATATAACATTCAACATAAAATAACCCATTAAATAAAATGGGTTTCTTCAACATAATTATATCAAAATTTATATAAAACAAATGGATTTACTATATTACATTCCATAAAAAATAGAAAAAATTCATGTTAATAAAATCTATATAATATAAACCAATTTAAATAGAGTTATCTTAGTTGGAAAATAATTTTTAGAAAACACTTGAAATTAATTATTGAGGAAAACAACTCTGTTTCATCAATAATGTTTTCTTTCCTCCAAATGCCACTAAATTTTTGAAGAAATAATTGCATATAAATATAAAATTTCATTTTATTGGGGATTGATGAAAATAAATACGGTGTCATTAATCAATAATAATCCATTAATCTCGTATATTTAAAAATACATTCTCCTCATACTTTTTCCAGAAACGTCAAAAAGTACCTCAAATCGATTAACGAAAAAATATTCTTCTTAAAAAAATTAATTTTTTTTTACCAAAAGAGTAAAATTAATATTAAACAACTTTAGAATAATATAATGAATATTACATAATTATAAAACATGGATGTGTATGATAAATATACACTAGTAAATACTTATCTCTAAACAATCTTGTATAAAAACAAAATTGTAAAATTATCATGTATCTTAGGTCTAATATCCTTTATATGTATCCAAACCTCATGTATAATTATTTAAATAATGTTATTGAATATTATAGGATCATAATAATTTTTATGATATCATATATGATTATATTGTAATCATTGTTTTTGTCATTTAATTTTCATTCATTATTTAGATATTAACATTTTTATGTTGTTGTGATAGATTTGTTAGATAAAATCATGTAACACATCTTATATTATAGTTAAATAATTTAAATAATGATATTAGTATAATATATATCATATTTATTAATTCATTTCATGTATATTATAATTTCTTAATTAGGATCATGTAGAATGAATCACATCACATCATGGAGACGATATGTCGTACGTACGCACAAGCAATTATATCATTCCCTAAATTATTGAATGGTATTGAAGTATATGTTGTATAATATTTAAAAATTAGTAATTTTTTTAAAAATAAAATATCATTGTTTTTTACATAATTATACCCATACATGTAAGGTGGTGGTGAAAATCATATTACAGTAGGTCATGGAGACGGTAAGCCGTACGTACGTAAGTGCAGTGATTTCATTTTTCGTAGGATGGATAAAATGTAAAATATGGTTCATTAATATTTATAATAACATATATGTACATGAGTGATACATATGTTATTATTTTATAATGAAATAAATAATTATGAAGATGTAGAAGAAGAATGATCATTGGATGAATCAATATAAGAGATTTCCACTTCCTTGATGTGCTTCCTCATAATCTCTTATTAGAGCCCTAGAGTCGGTATTTGAAGATTACCAGAACATATAGAGTGTAAATATGTATGTTTATAACAAAAATGGAAGGGTATGGTAAATATTGAAGGATCAATAAAAGTGAAGTGGTGAGGGAGGGGGTTCCCTTTTATAATTATGGTGATGGGAACTTTTAGAAACTCCAAAAATAATAATTTATAATAAAATAAAACCCTACCAATAAACCTCCAAAATGTCCTAATTTAGAATATGAGAGGACATAGTGTTGTAAAATCATAATCCAATAAATGTTTCTGAAATTATTTTTCCAATCTATATAATCTCTTTTTTTTTACATTTAGTTATTCTATTTAATTATAATTGTGGTAATAATATTCAAAATATTTAATGGTTATAAATATTTATTTATATGGGGATAATTGAGCATAAATGATTATTTCATGAAATTTTAGACTTTATAATCATTAATTTTTATATTTTTTTATGATTTTTTAATAACTTAATAAAATTTTATTTTTATAAAATATCAATAGTGTCAATTTATTCACTATTAATTTATTTGAATTTAAATACAAAAAAAATATAATCAATATATTTATTACACTCCTAACATGTAATAGTTTCTTAGAATTTTTTTTGAGTAAATTAATTAGTTCATATGTTATTTATTTAAAATTTTTTAAAACAATTTTTTTGATATTTCAATTAATAATATAATTAATATATTAACATAATGTTATTAATAATAGAAAATATATAGTCTCTAAAAATTATATATAAATTTGGATGATATAGGTAATTTTTTTAGCTTTTCAAATACTATATATTGTTGATATTATCTCCATGTTATCATTATATTAAAATTAATATACTTATATAAAATGAGAATATGAAATTTTATCATATTCATTAGTTTTTATTACATTAATCTCATATTCATAGGTAAGTGGACATCAAGTGATTCCATTTTGAAAATTAGATTATAATGGTCGAAATTAGTAATCTTATAATATTTTTATTAGTGTTAAGGTAATTTTATAATTATATTTTTACCTTTAATTACCTGATTTATCATTAACCATGGTAATGAAATAATTACCAAAGTTAACATTCACAATTCCTAAAAATAAATGTAGCCTATTTACATAATTTGGACCGAATAATTACAAATATCGAATCCATTTTCAAATATTCAAATATTATATGTTGCAGTAATTAATTTAAAATTAATCTTATTGTTGAAATGGGAAAACATTTTTTAAAATTAAAAATTTTGCTGAATATGGATGTGTTTTTACATATAAATTTAATGTAAAATTGATTACAATGTCCTAAATTAAATTAAACGGTAAAAATATATTATATTTATACATTGAAAAAATTAAATAATATAATAGATCCATGTAAATTATTTCAATTAAAAAAATGTATTCTCATTTACAATTTAGTGTCTTTTTACTCTTTATCAAAACAAATAAGTTATCAAAAAAATATAAAAAATTCATGTGATGTAAAATTTTAAATCTAGATTCATAATAACATGTTCATGATGACATATAAAACATATTAATGTGTAAGAATATTAATTTAAAAGGGGTTATCCATTCAAAGGTTTAAAATTAAACTTTTAAAAAAATATGTTTTTATAAATGAAATAGCATTTTATTCATTACATATGACTAAAAAATCCATTGGAAGAATATTTGAAATATTTTATCAAGTATATAACACATATATATCACATTAGTTTTATTGAAAAATAATTCACTCAAAAAAAATATGTAATTGATTTATATTTTTCATTAATAATTAATGGGTAATGAATTCAAAATTCATTTTCATAAGTTATTTATCATTATTATCATTAACTTCATTGATATTATATAAAAATAATTTTATAATAAAGTAATATTGTAGTTAATTTAAACACATGATTGCATTCAAATCATGCTACTGAAGAATAAAAACCATTTAACGAAATTATTTCATAAAAAACATTTCGGTGTTACATTACACTCCCTAAAACTAAATTACTCCCTCAAAATTCATCACATTGAAATAAATAGATGAGGATACCTATACCTCATCATATCCTCATATTCCCACATAGTTTCTTCAAGTTGTCGGTTCCTCCATAATACATTAACCTACCGAGTGGTATTATTTCATAGAACATTTTCCTTATTATCCAGAATATCTTTCGGTTTTTCATCATGATAAAGATATTACTCTTGAGGTATAGGATTTTAGATTAGTACATGTAAGGGACCCAGTATGGAATTTATAATGATATTTATACGGAACACATCATTAACTTGATAGAGATTTAGTCGAAGTAAAAATCGGTAAACTACATTCCCAATGTAATCTATAATTTCAAAAAGAATGATATTTCTTAAGCTTAGCTTGCCCTTCTTTACAAATAATATTAATCTCTTCTAGGGAGATATATTTAAGAACACCTAATCAGCCACATCAACTCTAGGACTTTTATTCAGTTTTTAAAATCACTTTTTTTTCGACACTAAGCTATTTTAATGTATTTTTTTAATATATTTATCCTTTTACCCTTTCATAAACAAGACGAGGTCCTAATAGATTTCTTTCTCCAACATCATTAAATAATGTTGGAGTTCTACACTTTATTTCATATAGGGATTCATAAAAAGCCATCTTAATACTGGAAGTGAAATTTTATATTGTCTGAAAATTACACCAATTTGAGGTATTTATCCCAACTACCATTAAAATCCATATGACATGATATCAACATGTCTTCCAGAGATTGAATTTTCATCTCAAACTCACCCTCTATTTATGGATGATAAGTATTGCTGAAACATAACACTGTATCGAAGTCAGACTAAATACTTCACCATAACAACAAGGTAAATAGAGAAAGAATAACTATGAGCCACATCCAATATCTCCTTTTTTATTTTTTGTATGGGAGGATTAGAAACATGGTTCCTAAATATTATTATTTAATCACAATAAATGATGAATTAAAAAACATTTCTCACCTTATTTTTTAGATCAACATCTTTATTCTACGCCACTATAATCTTCACAGGTATTGATGGATGAACATTAATTTGAGAATGATAATATTTACCCACTTCCTATAAAATTTCATGATCCAACGTTTGAAAATCCATAATTATTTGATCTTTTGTGATCCTCATCAGGGATAGGTTAGAATTATTTTTTTGACTTAATGCATCTTCCACCTTGCTTTCTTTCCCAAGGTGGTAATGTATTGAGCAGTTGTAATATTTAATCAACTCCAACCATCTTATTTGGCACTCATTCAGCTACGTTTTTGTGAAAATATACTATAATCTTTTATGATCAGTATAAATATCATACCTTTCACCATAAATATAATGACTCCACATTTTTAATTAAAATGTTACTATAGATAACTCGAAATTATGAGTTGGGTAATTTTCTTCATGGATTACCATCTGCCATGAATAATAAGACATAATAGTACCACTTTCCTTGAGGAAACATCCTAGTACCTTATTGGATTCATTACTGAAGATCACAAACCATTCCACACTATAAGGCAGTTTAAGAACTTGTGCTTGAGTAGACCTTTTTTTAGTTCATTGATATTATCTTTACATTAATCCTTCCAAATGAACTTAACTCCTTCTCGAGTCATCATGGTGACTGTATTAGATTATCACAAATAATTATTCAGAAAAAATTTATAATATTGATCCAAACCAAGAAAACATCGGATCTCAGTTACCATCATTGGTCTTGACCATCTTTCATTAACATCTGTTTTTGCTGGATCCATAGATATCATATCTATTGAGATTATGTGACCAAAAAATGAAACATTATGAATACAAAATTCACACTAGAAAAATTTGGCATAAATATTCTCATTTATCAGGGTCTGTAGTACAATTCTCAAGTGATCTTCATGTTAATTTTTTATATTTTAATATACAAGAATATCATATATAATGAGAGCCAAAATCTAATAAAGATATTTTTTAAATACTATATTCATTATATCCATGAAGATATAGGAGGAATTAGTAAGACCAAAAGGCATAAAAAAATTCATAGTGTTCATACCTTGTATGAAATGACATCTTTGGTATATCCTCGTTTTTTTACCCATAAATGAAGATATTAAGAAGTAAGATAAATCATTGAAAATATTTATCTCTACATAGTTGAAAAAAATAAGTCATCAATGCGGGGAAGAGGATGTTTGTTCTTGATAGTAATCTGGTTATATTCTTGATAATCAATGATGTGTCTCATTGTTCCAACATATTTTATATCAAACCTAATAGGTTATTTACATGGTGATACACTAGGGTGCTTGAATACCTTATCAAGATTCTCTTGTAGTTTCTTCTTCAATTCCTTCCACTCAATTGTGGAAATTATATAAGTTGTCTTTCAAATAGGCATATCACCCGATATGAGTTCTATTGAAAACTAAACATCAAGATTTGGAGGAAGACCTAGAAATTCAACTAAAAATACATCATCAACATATCGTACAATAGGTGTATTCATAATCAAGAGTTTCTCCCAAACCCTTTGAGATAAATACCATTCATTTAAAGGAATCAAGCCCCATAAGTTAGAATAAATTTCTACTGGATGGTTATATTTAACTTTTCATCAATAGATGATCATATTTTGATTAGGAATATGATATGTGACTTCCCTTCCTTGTCAATTGATATGAGTTCCATATTGAGATTGGTAATCCATTCCATGAATTACATCAAACCCCACTATATGAATGATCACAATATTTGAATAAATCACATTTCCACAAAAAACAAATAGAGAAGAATTAAAAACTTTTGATTTGAACGTTGTTCCATTATGAGTTGTAATAACTAAATCAAAATCTTGTAGTTGAGGTAATACAATGGTACCCTTAGGAAATTGTTTAGAAATAAAAGATTGGTTGGATCTAAAATCAAATAAGAAATTTTCTACTATAGAGTGGGCAGTAAGTGTACCTTTCACAAAATCATTGTCCTACTCCACAACACATATAGTGATTCCATGTGACTTTAAATTTATTTATTTATTTGATTTTCTTTGATGTAGATCATAATTAATAACCCTAGGATTAGGGCATTGATGGGAATAATTCCCCATTTCATTTAACTTATAACATTGATGTGCATGAGGTGCATTTTTTGTATCATTTTTATTGTTCTAAACATTAGAAATCTTTTTCCAATCATATTGGAATTCAACTAACCAATGACATTTTTTTCTAAACATTAAAACATTACTAGTCCCATTATGATAATTTCCTCAATGTTTCTTTCCAAACATCTAGAATAAGGGGCACTCATATTCTTTTCAGTACGGTCTTAAACTTTTCCTTTGAATTCCATTTTTCTATACTTATCAAACCCATATGAATGATAGGTTACTCTAATATACATCACAATATTGGGAGAACATAGAACAATTTCCTTGTAGCTATTGAATAAATTTATGGATAATTCCCTTCATAGAATTGGTTGTAAGACACTAAAAAATTGACCAATTTTACTATAAAGCTGGATAATAATCCTATAAACATACCATGCATGTTTTGTATAATTTTCTATATAGGTACCAATGAATTCATAATTCTTTTTCTCATGATCAAGGAAATCGTTCTCCATATTTGTTCAAAGAATGCAATGAATGTACTTATTGAAACATAGGTTCTTGAGCTCATCCCATTCCATTGACTTAATTTCTTCTATTTGCATCATATTTATTATATGATTTTACCATTGATAATCATAACCTTACAAATGATATACTAATAAGATGGAATTATAATGTTTAGAACATTATATAACTGAAAATATATTTTTAGTGTTACTAATAAATTTTTTGGCCACTAATAGATCAGAAGACCCACTGAATGAAGGTAGAAACTACCCTGAGAATGATTCAAAAGAATGTCAACACCTCCTTTAGTTGATAGTATATTTGACATGATTCATATCTTTATAGAGTTGTGTGATTGTAGATATAATATTTGGATTTCAATATCCCATGACAACTGTTTACTCAGGGGGGAATCATTTCATTGCCCATCGCATTCGACATTAACACAGTTGCATTAGGCTTGAACCATTGACTAAGAAAAAGAAGAATAGTGTGAGACACAATAATCCTAAAATTAAAACCACATAATTTAAGAGAAAGAAAAATTCTATTTTGGGAACTTTAGATTTTATACTAGGTTATTCATGAATATCTCTACATCATTTGGATTGTATTGTAACCTATGCATAGACATATCATTGGGGTTCTTACTAAGGTTCTATCATCCTAGTTTACATAGGTTATCTATACCTTTTCTGAGATACCGACTATAAATTCTCCTACTATACATGTATATATTACATAAAAATTTATGAATATTTATTACATATCATGAAAAACCATTACAAGACTGTATAGGTTTAGTGTATTTCGAAACTGAGAAACATAAAAAACTGGTTCATAAAACATATACATCGCCCACTGCTTATTTCATCAAAACTAAACTTCTTTACGACATATATTACTTACTACCTATCTTCATGACCTGGGGAAAATAAACATTTTAATTTGTGAGCTCAAATTCTCTATAAGAGTAAACAACGGAAATAGTAATCATATCACAATCATAAGAATATAACATTTTATTATCTTATCCAGCATATAAAAGATCAAAATATCATGTGATGGGATAAATCATAAATGGAAAATGTAATCCCAATAGTCATATCATAAGACAATATATTTCGTGGCATACACATAGAATAATATAAAGTTATTTCATATTTTCCAAGGATCATTCCCAAGACCATCATAGCCGATAAAGTCCAATACTAAACCGAGTTCAGTACACATTACAACGCTATATTACTATACCGTATATACATGCCATTCTAATAATATTTATCTAATGAGATATAAATATTTACGAAAGTAATTAGAGGACGATATTTCTCCTACACATCTCATAATTAAACCATTATTACGTGTGCGACAAAAACATAAAAACATTCACCATAACATAACCCATGAAATAAAATGGGTTTCTTAAAAATTATTCCCTCATAATTCATATTAAACCAATGGACATCCCAAATATAATTCAATCATGAACACAAAAAATTCATGGTAATAAAAAGGATATATTTATAACCTAATTTAAATTTTTTCATATTAGATAGAAAATAATTAAGAAAATACAGTTGAAATTAATTCATGGGGAAAATATCTTTTATTCTTTAAAAACACTTTCCTTCTATAAACTGCAAGAAAATATTAGAAGAAGTAATTTTATGTGAATATTAACTTGTAAGTTAGTAGGAAAATATTCAAGAAAATATGCTGTCTTGAAACTTTAAAAATATATTCATGCCTTAAAAGTAAAAAAAACTATTATCCTCATACTTTTTTCTAGAAAAGTAAAAAAAATGTCAAATTGAATAACCACAAATGAGTGCATTCATATAGTGTATGTAACACCTCAAGATTTTATGAGATATATTATTTGTAATTTCATTGATGTTTTATATTATACACTTCACTGAGAATAGATTGTACTATATGGAAAACTATATTGTCTTGCAATATATGCAACACTATTCTTGGCTTGTGTTACACACAAATTCAAGTTCGTTTTGTGGAAATTATTCTATGGAAAATTATGTATAGATTTTTTTTAATGTATAAATGAAATAATTTTTGATTATGTTATATGAAACATCAAACAGAGCTTTTACAACACAAAGGCCTGACTTGGATTGCATTACATGCAATCAAGACCTTCTTCAATAGTGTGTGTAGTACGTAATACCAAGTTTCACTAAACATGATATTATTATAATATTATAATGAACTAGCCGTTATTAATAGTAATAACCACCTTCTGAAATTTCATAAATTGTATCTTTCAAAATGGACTTCATTTTTGGATTTGGAATATTGAAATTATCCTAGGGTGAATTTTTGGTATTTTTCTGAAAACTTTCAATTTCTGATGAATAGTGAAAACAATAGGTTACTTTTTAAAAACCGACATTTTCATTAAATAATTATTTATTTTATTTAAATTTATTTTAGGTCAAAATTGATACATAATACCTATATAATTTCAATGTAATTCATTTGAGTCATTTTATAATGATTTTAGATATATAAAAATTGTATTGAACTTTTCACAGTCTTTTACCCACCTCCTAGGAGAATTTGATAATTTATATAAAACATAATTTTATCCCTTCTGTGAGTGAAATTTATAAAACTTGAGAGACATGGTTAATATCAAGGAGTAAAATTCTGTTCAATAAGATAAAAATATTTTTTGGTGAATAGTAACTTTTTACTTTTATTTTACACGGTTAATAGTAAATAGGTTAATTAAGGGTAACAATTATATTATTATTACCATAAAGCATGTCCTAAATCTATTGGATAAGTGTAATTTGATAATAAAAAACCTTATAAATAAAATATTACCTTTATGGTCCACTTGGATTAGATTAGTACACTTATTATTTTTTTATTTAAAGAAGAGTTAAAATAGTTAAAATCTAAATTTAATAACTAAAAAATTTTATTATAGGGTTATACATAAGATAAATTCGACAAGAAATATTCATTATAAATCTAAACATATTTCCTACATAATGGTATTTTATTCATAATTTTTAGACCTTAAATATTTTAATTTATTTATGACAGAATGATGATGCAGTAATTACCTTATTAATGAAATATTAACATAATTGTCGTTATAAATACCCAAATAAATGTAATTTGAGACTTTTTATGAATTCCAATAATTTTATAGGTCAATATGAGATGTTATTATTGATTAAATTAGCTTTTTTGGAACTAATCACGTAGTTATGATTTTCACAAAAATCAATTACCAAATAGTGTCAAAATTGACATAAAATAGTTTTTAGAACCAATATAATATTATTAATTGTTATTATATTTATAAAAATCTAAGGTTCATAAAACTAACTTACAGAAGGTTATATATATATTAAAAATGAACCACTTGGGGTTCGTTTTCCTTGTTATATTAAGTTTATTAACTATATAGTGTAAGAAAACAAGAAGACACGGTAAAAGGTAAATTATTTAACTTAGAGTTAAATCTAAATGATAAGGTTAAAATAGTAACCTAAACTTGTATAAAACCTATTTTTTGAGATTATTTCGACCCACACCCACTTTAGATTCTAAATAAATCAATTTGGAGCTATTGTAAACCAAATATGACTTTATTATAAAATAATATTTTATGTTTTTCCAAATGTGCCCCTCTCCTCCCTTATAAAAAGGGCACCCCTTCCCTCTTATCTTCACAATATTTTGAGCCTTGAAGCTCGTCCAACCCCTAAAAATTACTCTTCTAAACCTCTCAAGTTATATCATTGATGTTCCAGTATTCTCAAAAGACCAACTCTAGTGCCCTAAGAAGAAGTTTAATAGAGGTGTGTCGAGGAAGAGGTAATCTCTTCTACTGACTATTTCAAGTTTCTTTCTTCTTCTACATGATCTTATTTAGTTTTGTTATTATGAAGTAATAAAATCAGTATTAATTATATACTTATATGTCATTATAAATATGAAACAACCATATTTCACCTTCTATCCATCCTATGGAAAATGAAATCACCTTGCGTGCGTACGTACAGAATAATGTCTCCACGTCGTGGTGTAATCAGTTTTTACACCACCACATTACATGGATGTGTATAATGGTGTAATGAATAACTATATTTGAATATTATTAAATCATACTTATTCTAAGATATTATATCATCCACTTCAATTATATTCAATAATTATGGGAACGATATAATCGCTCGTGCGTATGTGCGGACTACCGTCTCCACGAATGCGATGAGATTCATTTTCCCTGATTAACCATTCAATTGTGATTATAGAGTATATATAATAAATAATCATGAAATATATTACACAATAATTATACTGTATTTATGTACATATATGTTTCATTTCCATAATTCCATTTAATTCAATAAGGAAACGAAACAACGTTCATGCGTACGTACGGTCTACCATCTCCATGAACGGTGTATTTCATTCCATTTATCGATATATCATATATATGTTTATATATTGAATATATATTATATATATATCATGTTTTACATTTGGAATTAAATATATCAGTATATAAATAATAATATCAAGAACATCAAATCGAAACACGTATGATAAATGAATCTATTTTACCGAAAATGTTGCTTTAACATGGAATTTACAAAAGAACGGGTAATATAAAGTCATAAGTGAGCCATATATGATATAGTACCAATGAATATGTTTATATAATATGTCAATGACATTATTTAAATAATTATATTGGAGGTTTGAATACATACGGCGCATATCATAGATAAGGTAAGGGATAATTATTTCAATCTCATTCTTATCCGAGATTGTTTATACGTATGTATTTATTGGGGTTGTCTTTATCATCCATGTCCATATGATCTCAAAATGTTTTCATTAAATTTTCACTTTTATTCCATGTATGTTTAAAGTCATTTTAACCATTTTTTACTTTTACTACAATGTATTGAAGGAATATTTCATTTTTTTACCATACGAGGTAGTTTTTGAATATTCCGAAAAAAGCATGAGAATAATGTTTTTTATCTTATACAGCATGATTGGATTTTTACGATTTCAAAACGCCTTTTAATAATAAATATTAATCTATAGTATTTCATGAATATTTTCAAAAAAATACTTTTTTTAAAAAAATGCATGGAATTTTGTGAAAAGAAAATGATTTTGAAGAAGAAAGGATATTTACCTCAAGAATTCATTTCAAGTGTTTTATTAAAAATATTTTCCATATAAGATGATATTATTCAGTGTGTTTTTGTTTCAAGTATAATGTCTATATTATTTAAATGGTTTGATTATTATTATTATTAAAAGATATCCATTTGTTTTATATGGATTATGTTATGATGGGATGATGTTTATGAAACCCATTTTATTCTTTGTGTTATGATGAATGATTTATGTTTATTTTGTGGCACAAGTAAGAATGATTTCATTATGAGATGGGTGGGACCTATATCTCACTCAAATTTATTGGATAATGATTTATATCTCATGAGATAGACATGGCTGGAATGGTAAGTTCATACGGTTCAGTGATACAGGACTGGAGCGAGGAGTGAACTCGATTCAGAAAGGGACTTTGTCCATTAAGATGGTCTTGGCACCAATGACATGGCTACTATGGAAATCATATCATGTGATCAATGGTTTTACACTATTAAATCTTTTCATCCCATTTTATTTTATCATGATTGATGTCCCATTATGATATATGCCTTACGTACTTCCAATATATACATCTTTGCTCATGATTTTGATGTTTAGATTTTATGTTCAAGTTTTTGCATTCAAATGTTTATGGATTGTTTTATGTTCACTATGTTTACCCTTACTAAGCATTTGAGCTCAAAATTTTTATGTTTTCTTTTCCCTAGGATATAAATAATGGTTTTAGGTAACAAAAAAAGGGGAAGGTCTTTATGAGAGATATTGAAGATCTTTCACCATGATTAGAAGATTATGTTCCATGTTTCCAAGGACACTAAACTATTACGGTCCTTTGGTGTCTATTTTTGTTATGTATTAAGTATTCTGAAAAAGTAATGTAATGTCTATATACGTAATTATTTGGGTCTATATAGTTGGTATCAGAGGAAAGGTTTAGTTAACCAATTGAAACTAGGATGCGAAAAATTTTGTGAGATCCCTAGAGATATTTCTAATGTATGTCTAGGGATATCCCTAAGGTTAAGTATAAGTATATTTTATAGTCCTAGAATTATGGTAAAAATCTTAGAATTAACCCTAAGATGTTATATATTGAAGGTACTCCCCCTTTTTTATGTTGTTTTACCTCAAATTAGTTTTTCCTCCCACACTATTTTTTTTGGGTTTTAGAAGATGTCTGGAAGCTGAAGGAACCATGTTGGTCAATGTAATGGACAATGAAATGATTGTCCTCCTGAACAAACCAATGTTATGGGAGATGGAGTGAAAAATATTATTTCTATACTTACACAAGCTATGAATCATTCTGGACTTCTAAATAAGGAGATAAGGGAAAAATATTCTATTGAGTCCTTCATGAGGCAACGACCACCTTCATTCAGTGGGTCTTTTGATACACTTATTGTTGAACAATGGATCAGTACCATTGAAAAGATATTTTCTATACTTCGTTGTTCGAAACATGAAAAAGTCATTCTGTCTATTTACCATTTAGAAGGTGAAGTAGATTAATGGTGGACTCTAATTAAGAATTTGAGGCCCGTAGATTAAATTGAATCCATGGAGTGGGATGAGTTCAAGAACTTATTTTTCGATAAGTATTTCTCTCATATTATTTGAAAAAATATAGAAAAGGATTTAATTGAGCTTAACAAAAAGGATGATGAATCTGTTGGTATATATGAAGAAAATTTTACAAGGCTTGCAATGTATGCATCAGGCTTTATCATCCTACCTGAAAGTAAATTTGATCGATTTTCTGTGGCATAAAACCAAGTCATCGAAGGGCATTATCTATAAGAGACTTTAGTAGCTATGAAGAAATTGTGAGTTGTGCTATCATGGTAGAAATGGAATTTGGTGTTTCATATCCATATCACAGTTTTGACAAGAAACGAAAGATGGAGTTCAATGAAAAATCTTAGAATAATGGTGAAATGAAGATGAATGTTTCTTTATGCTCAAACTGTGGAAAGAAGCGTGGTGGAGATTGTCTTAAAGGGACTATAAATTTTTTTTAGTGTGCAAAAGAAGTTCATCGAGCAGGTGAGTGTCGAAGTAATGGAAAAAGGGTTGCTAATGATGTGAATAAAGAAAATAATACAGAGAACACACCATCAACACTTCAATGCATCAAGTGCAAGGAAATGGGGAATTATACTAATCAATTCCCTAATCCAAGGGTTAACAACGATCAACGTGAGCAACCACTTAAGTCAAAGGATAAAGGGAAGTCACATGCTATCACTATTTATGATGTTGAGTATGAAAATGATGTTGTGTAATGATGAAGTGTTTATGTAATGGGATTTCAAAATAGTATCATGGAATCTCATTTATGCCATCGTGGAATTTTGGAATATCTATGTATTGGTTTTCAATAATAATGTGGTACCAGTAACCAAGAAAAGTGATTGAAATATTATTGGAAAGAAGATGATACGAGCATAATGAATCGATAAAGAAAAAAATGAAATGAGCTGATGACTGATATAAGGAAAAATTTATATAATTGTTTGAGTATATAGAAATTTTGGGATTTTGGTATGTGGAAAGTGTTAAATTTTGACAGCATTCATGTTTTCACTAAGAGTCAATGGGTATTCATGTTTCAAGAGAATACATGATTAATGTATTCACATGTTTGTAATTTGACCAACAAGATATATCATATGATATATGGGGGACAATTGATGGTATTCACATGCTTGGTAGATGACATTTCTAGTAATTGTTTTCTTTATACTATCAGCTTGGACAGAAGTATTTTAGATAAGCCTAATGATTGGAATGGATTATGTTGGAAATAAGTAAGTGTTGTTTATGTCTAGAAATTTCTTCGATATTATTTATGGAATTTTATAATAATGTAGTTTTAGAAAAAGGACAACCTACTGGATGGGCCACTACCGGTCGCGTTGGACAAGGCTGTGGGAATCGAACCCACAACCGAAGAGCGACATGCCTTTATAGCCTACCACATGCCTACAGGAAGTCCCTGGTTGGTATAAACTAGTTTTATTATATTAAGAAGTATTATATAGGAAGTATAAGTCCATTTTAAGAACTATATATGATTAATATCACTATAGATGGACTTAAGTATTTTTGATAACTGTTTCTAATTTTTTGTTTGAGACAGATGGAATGACCCATCATTTTATCACATGATTGGAAAAAACATCACAAAATACTAATTCAACATCTTTTTTTAAGAGATGAAGTGGAAATTGTCCATGGAACGGCCAACGGTGAGATTTTACCAAAATCGACAATGAATTTCTTCTAATTCCAATTTATTCAACATTAGTGAAATGATCTTGAAAACCAAAAACGCTGTCCTAGTGCCCTTATATCTAATGAATTAGATGGTACCTTATATCATCACACATTTATGGCTTTTTGGTTTTTGGATTTTTCATAGCCATGTCCTCTACCTCTCTTCATCAGAAGTTGGTGGTCATATTTCTCTTCCATATCCATATTTTCAACAATGTTTTACTTTGTGCAAACCCAGTGCTGAGTTAATTTGGGTGACTGTTATGATTCTACCTTCCCTTTTTAAAATGAATTTTTAGTATTACTTTTTACGATGTGGGTTTCTATGAAAGAAACTTTCATGTAGTAAACCATTTATAACCGTGACGAATTTCGAGTGCGAAATTTATTTTAAGGGGGCTAGAATGTAACACCCCGAGATTTTATTTGATAAATTATTTTTAATTTCTTTGATTTATTCTATTATACACTACACCAAGATTAGATTGTACTATATACAACACCATATTAGCTTTCAGTATACGCAAAACTATTCTTGGCTCATGTTACACACAAATTCATGTTTGTTTTGTGGAAATTATTCTTCGCAAAATTAAGTATAGATTTTGTTTAATGTATAAATGAAATAAGATTTGATTATATTATAAACAACATCAAACAATGCTTTCACTACATGCAACCCTGACTTGGCTTTCATTACAGACAATCAAGACATTCTTCAATAGCGTGTGTAGTACTCAATACCAAGTTTCACTAAACAAGATATTATTATAAAATTATTATGATCTAGCCGTTATGAATAGTAATACCCACTTTATGAAATTTCATAAATTTTATCATTCAAAATGGACTTTATTTTTGGATTCGGAATATCAAAATTATCCTAGGGTGAATTTTTGGTATTTTTCTGAAAACCTTCAATTTTTGATGAATAGTGAAAACACTGTGTTACTATTTAAAAATGGACTTTTTTATTTAAATAATTATTTATTTTATTTAAATTTATTTTAGGGAAAAATTGATACATAATACGTATATAAGTTCAATGTAATTCATTTGAGTCATTTTAGAATGATTTTAGATATATAAAAATTTTATTGAACTTTTCACCGTCTTTTACCCACCTCCTAAGAGAATTTGAAAATTTACATAAAACTTAATTTTACCGCTTCTATGAGTAGAATTTAGAAAATCTGAGAGACACAGTTAATATCAAGGAGTAAAATGCAGTTCAATAAGATAAAAATATTTTTTTGTGAATAGTAACTTTTTACTTTTATTAACCACGGTTAAATGTAAATAGGGTAATTAAGGGTAAAAATGATATTATTATTATACTAACACATGTCATAAATATATTGGATAAGTGAAATTCGAGAAAAAACAACATTAGGAATAAAATATTACCCTTTAGGTCCACTTGGATTAGATTAGGACACTTATTATTATTTTATTTAAAGAAGAGTTAAAATAGTTAAAATTTAAGTATAATAACTAAAACATTTTTAATACAGTGTCATACATAAGATAAATTCGACTATAAAAATTCATTAGAAATATAAAAATATTTCCTAAATAATAGTATTTTATTTATAATTTCTGAAATTAAATAATTTAATTTATTTATGACACAATGATGATGCAATAATTACATTATTAATGAAATATTAACATAATTGATGTCATAAATACCCAAATAAATGTAATTTGAGACTTTTTATGGATAAAAATAATTTTCTAGGTTAATATGACATTCTAGTATTGATTAAATTATATTGTTTCGAACTAATCATGTTGTTATGATTTTCACACAAATCATTTACCAAATAGTGTCAAAATTGACATAAAATTGTTTTTAAAACAAATATTATATTATTAATTTTGATTATATTCCTAAAAATAAAAGTTTCATCCAAATATCTTAGATAAGGTAATATATATTAATAATTAACCACTTGGGGTTCGTTTGGCATGTTATAGTAAGTTTATTAACCATATAGTGTATGAAAACAAGAAGACACAGTAAAAGTTAAATTATTTAACTTAGAGTTAAATCTAAATGATAAGGTTAAAATAGTAACCTAAACATGTATAAAAACAATTTGTTGGAAGGATTTAGACCCATCCCCAATTTAAATTTAAAATAAATCAATTTGGAGCAATTCTAAACCGAATATGACTTTATTATAGAATAATATTTGACGTTTTTCCAAAGGTGCCCCTCTCCTCCCATATAAAAATGGCACCCCTTATCTCTTCTCTTCACACCCTTTTGAGCCTTGAAACACGTCCAACCCCTGCCTATTATTCCTATAAACCTCTATAGTTATCTCATAGAGGGTTTGGTATTCTCAAAAGACCATCCTTATAGCCCTATGAAGAATATTAAAGGAGGTGCTTCGAGGAAGAGGTAATCACTTCTGCCGACTCATTCAAATTTCATTCTTCTTCTACTTCCCCTTATTTAGTTGTTTCATTATAAATTAATATCATCAGTATTAATTATATACTTATATGTTATTATAAATATGAAACAACCCTATTTCACCTTCTATACATCCTATGGAAAACGAAATCACCGCACGTGCGTACGTACGAAATACTGTCTCCATGTCATGGTGTAATCAGTTTTTCCACCACCACCTTACTTGGATGGGTATAATGGTGTAAAGAATAACTATGTATGATTAATATAACATGATACTGATTCTATGATATTATACCATCCAATACAATTCTATTAAATAATTAATTAAGGGAACGATATCATCGCTCATGCGTACGTACAGACTACGGTCTCCACGAACGCGATGAGATTCATTTTCAATGATTAACCATTAAATTATGATTATAATGTATATATAATAAATAATCATGAAATATATTACATAATGAATATAATTTATTTATGTACACATATGTTTCATTTACCTAATTCCATTTAATTCAATAAGGAAACAAAAACAGCGTTCATGCGTACATACGGTCTACCGTCTCCATGAACGGTGTATTTCAAACCATTTATCGATCTATCATATATATATATATAATGATTATATATTATATATAAATCATGTTTTAAATTTTCAATTAATTAAATAAATAAATATTAAATAATATCAAGAACATCAAATCGAAACACGTATGATAAATGAAACAATTTTACCCAAAACACTGCTTTAACATGGAATTTAAAAAAGAACGGGTAATATAAAGTCATAATTGAACCATATATGATATCATAACAATGAATATGATTCTTTAATAAGTCAATGAAATTATTAAATCATTATACAGTTGGTTTGGATACATACAAATCATATCATACATAAGGTAAGAGATAATTATTCCAATCTCATTCTTATTCGAGATTGTTTATTTGTAAGTATTTACTGGGGTTATGTTTATCATCCATGTCTATATGTTCACAAAATGTTTTCATAAAATGTTCACTTTTATTCCATGTATGTTTAAAGTCATTTTACCCTTTTTTTACCTTTACCACATCGTATGGAATGAATCTTTCATTTTTTACCATAGGAGGTACATTTTGACTTTTCCGAAAAGAGTATGGGAAGAATGTTTTTTTAACTTATACAGCATGAATGGATTTTTATGATTTCATAATGCCTTTTCTTAATAAAGCTTACACTACAAGATTTCATGACTATTTTCAACAAAATCCTTTTCTTATAAAATTACCTAGCATTTTGAGAAAAGAAAAGATTTTGAAGAAGAAAGGATATTTTCCTCAAGAATTCATTTCAAGTATTTTATCAAAACTATTTTCCATCTATGATGACATTATTCCATATTTTTATGTTTCATGTATAATGTATCTATTATTTAAATGGTTTTATTATTATTATTATTAAATGATATCCATTTGTTTTATATGGATTATGTTATGATGGGATGATGTTTATGAAACCCATTTTATTCTTTCAGTTATGATGAATGATTTATGTTTATTTTGTGGCACAAGTAAGAATGATTTCATTATGAGATGGGTGGGACCTATATCTCCCTTCAATGAATTGGTTAAAGATTTATATCTCATGAGATAGACACGACTAAAAGGGTATGTTAATCTCGTTCAGTGATACATGACTGGAGAGAGGAGTGAACTCGATTCAGAAAGGGACTTTGTCCACTAAGATGGTCTTGGTAGCAATGACTTGGCTACTATGGAAATCATATCATGTGATTAATGGTTTGCCACAATTACATGTTTTATTCCAATTCTATTTTATCATGATTGATGTTCCAGTATGATATATTCCTTACGTACTTCCAATATATATGACTTTTTTCAAGATTTTGATGTTTAGATTTTTTGTTCATGTTTTTGAATTCAATTGTTTATGGATTGTTTTATGTTCTCTATGTTTACCATTACTGAGAATTTGAGCTCACCATTTTTATGTTTTCTTTTCCTCAGGATATAAAGAATGGTTTTAGAAAAGAATACCAAAGGGGAAGATCATTATGGGAGATGTTGAGGATCTTTCACCTTGATTAGAAGAATATGTTCCATGTTTCCATAGACACTAAACTATTACAGTCCTTTGGTGTTTGTTTTTGTTATATATTAAATATTTCCCAATAGTAATGTAATGTTTATGTATGTCAAGATTTGGGTCTTTACAATTTAATAAAATTTAAAAAAAGGTAAAAGTATCATAAATTGTTTTAAAATATTAGAAATAATATTATATAATTAGGAGAAGTGGACGTGGATGATAAATATATCCCACTTAAGACATTCATATAAACAATCTCGTATAAAAATGAGATTGTAAAATTATACCTTACCATAGGTCCGATATCCTTCATATATATCTCAACCTCTTGTATAATAATTTATATAATTTTATTGACTTATTCTATAATCATAATTTTTTCTGATATCATTTAAGATTATATTATCATCTATTTTTTATAAATATTTCATTGCCACTCGTTATTCAGATATTAACTTCTTTATGTTCTTATGAATGATTTGCAAGATAAATTCATGTTCAACATCTTAGGTTATAGTTAAATCATTTATATAATGATATTAATATATAAATATCATATTTATTTGTTCAATTCCTGAATATAATCATTGTTTAATCAAGATAGTGTGGAATGAATCACATCACATCATTGAGATGGTAGGACTTACGTAAACATGAGGGATGAAATCATTTACTATATTATTGAATGATATTGAAATGGATGAGGTTTAATAATTCATAATTAGTAACATGTTATAATAATTTACTGTCTTCTAATTTCCGTGTAATTTTTGTATTACGTGGAATTATTTTGAGACCGAATGCTTTGAAGGAACATGATTATGAGGCCCAGAGTGTTTGGAATGATCTGTCAAAAAATGCAATTCTTTAAATCATTTGTGTGCGCAGTTTTCCAGAAAAAAGTGGAATAAATCTTATACAAGTGCCCAAATCAACAATATAAGGGAACTATTTCATTCGCGATGGCGGGTTTAACATAGCTGTGACATAAGTATATTTGGTGCATCCTCTGAGTTAGAAAACCCAAAAATGAAATAATCATAAATAAAACAATTTAATAAAAAAATTATTTTTCAATTGTTTTATCTCATGAAAGGTATCTTAGATAAAAAATATAATACCACCACTGAGATCATGAGGGTGTGTATTCCATAGGTAGTTCATAATATTTGTCAGCACATTGATAAGGTTAAAGATAGTTATTGATTGTAAAAAAATAATTCTGTAACAATTATTTTATTTTCAAATCCTTTTAAATCTTAAAAGGTAAATTAGATTGAAAATATGAAAGTATTGTTGAGCTCGTCAGGGTGTTTTCCTCACAAGCGGAGCCTAAACTTGACCATCGTGGGATGGTGGTGAATGTTAATTATTATTGTACTTTTTTAAGGTACATTCAGTAAATGTTTGAGAATATTTTTCTATCTTATGACCCAGTGCTTGGATTGAAAATTTTAGGGAAAAGTTGAATTTTCAGCACTTGGATTGACTTAAGAGAAACTTAATGGCGAGCAAAAATGGTCAAACAGAGTACTTAAATTTTACAATTTTCAGATAAATAATAAAATGAATAATTATGTTATTTTTTCTCAATTCAACCATTCAGAGATGGTTGGTGAAACTGAAGCATAACAACAAACAGTAAATTTTGGCATTTAACTAATAGTTTCATTTATTGTGTAACTGAAATTGCTGTTCAATTTATTGTTAATTAATTAAGGTTCATTAATGAGAGATATTAATGAATTCAAAATAATTGCAGTGCTTTATAATCAAATCAGTTGGAAAGTGGAAGATAGGACGTGGTGGAAACTCTGACAAACCCATCAGTGAAATACCACTCCAACAAATAATGGAGAAAAAATTCAATTGTTGGAGGATTCGATCCGGAGATTTACCAGTGGAAAAACATTTAAATGAACATGGAACATTAATGAATACATAATTCCACCTTATTCCTAAATGTATTCAACCTAATCAAGGTAGGGGTTTTATCCTTTCAATGTGAATGATGTTTTCTTATATTGTTCTTTATAATTTACATTGAATGAAGTTCAATAGACTAACATGTTGATCCACAATTCACTCGACCTTGTGGGAGGATTTTTCACATGGGGATGTCATGGGATTCAATTCAACCTCTGTGATTATTTTTATGATTATCCCATGTTTAAATAATAACGCGGAAGGTGCGTGCCGACCCAAATAATGCTCAATCCCTCCACCGATTTAGGTTGAAGTTCATTATATAATTTCGACTGATAAACCTGTAAGAAAAGACAGTATTAGGGGTTCGCATTGAAGGAAGAAATATAATAAGGATATAGGAATAAACAATTCTATTAACGGTCCACCAAAGTGACTCTGGGGATCCATAAAAGCATTTCCCACTACCGCCGGTGGTGTTTGTGGGCAGGTGGTGGAAACATGTGGCGTCGGCCGCGGGCAGGAGATGGAGGTTGGCGATGTAGGCAGGGAGCTGTGCCCGGAAATCTATGTTGGCGGAGAAGACATGACACTCATTGGCACTGCATGGAGGAGGATTATCCTTCTTAGGACAGTATCTTGGTTCAAGAATGGCTGGCCTCTTGTAGGCCACTACGGGTGGATGGGGTGGCTATCTGTCATCACCTAGAAGAATAATTGGATTCCCCACATCCGGTCCTGCAAACCGGCCCACACCATGTTGGTTGGGTTCCCCAGGTGAACCATGCCTAACCAGATAGGTCGATCCAACCACAGGCCGGACCTACCAGTCGGGCTGGACCCACACCTGTAAGAGATGCCCGTATGAGCCGGACCAAAACTGTGGCAACCGGGCCTGACCCGCACCCGCTGGGCCAGACAAACCATCATGACATACTTGCAGACACATTGGGCTAGTTGGTCTAGACCATTACTATACCCACGCCTGATCCTCGGGTCAGGTTGCGTCCGTTTGACCGGGTTGGAGTGGACCATGACGCAACCAGCCTAGTTTCACTAAAACTATTATAACTCACCGACTGAGCATCTGATTGAGGCATCATCTATGGTGTGAGGTCTATTCCAACAGGGTGATCCTTTTGAGATAATCCACATGAATTTTGGATGTTTATGGAGTATGTATGGGTTAGATTGGACTCAAATCCAACCAGGCCCTATTTACGTTTTTCTTATACCATACAGACCTAGTGTCCGATTGATGCACTATCTATCAAGATGGAACCCTTATGATACAATGGTACTTTGGGCTACTTTTATGTGTAATTTCGTGGTGGCTGAGATATGATATATGGATTGAGGATGGGATCCTTTTAAAATCAAGCGTGCTATGTGAGGGATTCCAGTGGCTAGATAGACATGATGAAATAAATGTGGTCCTCTATGGATAAACACTTAGCAATCCTCTATGGGTTAGCATGTAGTAATCCACTATGGGTCAGCACCTAGCGATCCTCTATTTTACAATACCTAATGATCCTTTGGGGGTTATCACTCAGCTATCCTTGGTGCGTCAGCACCTAGCGATCCTTTGTGGGTCTGCACCTAGAGATCTTCTATGGGTCATCAACTAGTGATCCTGTGTGGATTAGAACCTAGGGATCCTCAAAGGATCATGACCTAGAGTCCCTGTGCAGACCATTAGAAAATCCTCTCAACAGAATAAGATGATCTATCTTTATGACTAATCAATATTATTCATGTTCATTAGGTTTTATACTAGGTGTGATCTATATTTCACTCCGTGCTCTATGATTGAGATCATGCATTGTGGTTTTCCCTTTTGGTATTCTGGGAGACCTTTGGCGGTATCGAGGTCCTTAATGAGTATTTTTATACTCACCCCTACATTATATTTTCCATTAACATGTTGTGTATTTTGCGGACGATAGATAACATAAATGAGACTTTTTTGTGTTAGGTCTAGACATTACATGGAGGTGACCGATTGATGTGGTGATACGATGTGAGGAGCAGTACCTACCTTTTAGGTAGGATAACAGGTGGATGATCTATAGTGCTTGATTTTTAAATTTTTTTCACTATTCATTTATTTGGTCTTGTATACGTTCCACTTTAACTTTAATTACTTACTTTTACTCATAGTGGTGGTTTTTATTGGTGGTTTCACTAATTGTTTTTTTATTTCTTTTCTTGTGTGTAGTGTGGCTGGTCTGTGTGTAGACAGGTGTAAAGTCAATTCCATCCCTTTTTAGTTTTCTTATTTTCAGTGCAAGTCACCAGCCCCTAGACTATGGAAGGAGGTCTTTAGGTAGTCACGGAAAATGCCCTGGGGGACGGGTCATGACAAAGTGGTATCAAAGTGTGGTAAGTTCTACCTGAAAAACTAAGAGTTTATATCTTCTTTGGGGGAAATAGTATTATGTGTCTTGAGTTTGGATTTCTGTCTGGGGTGTCCAGTGTTGGTGTGCCAGCCAACGTATCTATACATAAGTACCTTTAATTATGTTTTCCAACTCAGTAAATGAAAAAACATATTTCATGTGTTTGGGATAATCATTTATTTTGATCTCTTTTATGTGAGGCCATCAAGTATAACATATTGACCATGGTTCATCTTGATTTTTTATCATGATGCTTCCACACAGACAACCATCCATGATTCTAGTGTGTGACCATGAGGTAAGTCCACAGAGTGATAGTGATTCAGTAAAGGGATTGTTGCCTGAGATGGTATCTTCACACGGTGTCCCAGAAATACCACTCCCCGTTGTTCAGTAGTTAATACGAGCATTACTTATTTTGGACACAAATAGGTTAAGTGCCTTACACATGTTTCCAAGAAAAATACCATTCGAGTTCCGAGGCGAGACCGAATAACAAGCGACTAAGTACTAGCTTGAGGTGGTGATAAAGTTTCCATCTATCTAGGGAACCATTTTTTCAGATTGTTGTCTAGGTAGTGAGCCTTATGCATGTCTCACTAGGGAGATTACAGGGTGTATATTACCCTTATATTATGAAGATGTGACTTCTCCATGGAAAACACCTGACAACCTTTCTCATAGAGGGGGTCACTTGCCATAAAAATCCAAGCAGTATGTGTTCTCGAGAGACTCTACAGCTTAATCAGGATGACATGATGGTAGTTGTGTATTCATCAAGGTATACTGACTATTCTATGTACTCGATGAATATGAAATGACCAGGGTTTCAGGGATTAGACTTCCGAGCAGGGTGTGTATAAGGACATCTGTGCTAGCACTATTCCTCTGTTCATTTGTACTTATGTTTGTGTGATAGAGAGAACCTTTTGTGGAAGAATGTTTTTTTGATAAGTAGATACAACCAGTGAATGTCAGTAGTGTGAAAGTAGAAAAATATCATCAGTCGTAGATAATTATATGTGTAAAATGTTTCGGGAAGAGGATGTGACAACGATAGATGAATCTGCACGTTAAACATGTAGAAGAGGATATATGAGAGAAGTATGAGGTTGTATACATTTCATTTTGTTACATCCACCACCCCAATGTAGTCCCTACCAAGCATAGGGATGTGGAGGACAGGGGAAGGGAGTAGCTGCATGCGATAAAGGAGTATGAACCAAGGGCACCAAGAATGATTTGATGAACATTTAGTGTCTACTAATAGCTTTAATATTAATAGAAATTGGTACTAATCCTTCCTTCTTGTCAAGAATATTGTTAAAGACGTATAGTTTTTGTTCAACCCGTTAACTTGACCCTTATTTAGAGAGATTCCTATGGGAAGAGACTTGATAATCACCCTTATGCCGAAAGTGTGATATCACCCTTGAGGATAGAGTTTTGGTTGGAATTTCATCATTGTAGCATCGATGTATTGAGTTAGCTGGCCTTACTTAGGTGGTAGTAGAATTTTTGAGTTTTTAGTCTCCATAGTAGTGTATGAGTGTGGGAATTTCCTTCCAAAATATGCATCCAGGATTACCTCCATATTGGGATGGAGATATCTACATCATTCTACACCTGAAGATGGCACTGATATCATCATCAGTATATAAGAGGAATTTTGTAGTGCTTTTTGAGTAGGGGGAATAGGTGGGGGACTTTTAGAGGAAGGAATTAGTATGACAAAGTTTTCATGTTTAGGTGTGGATTATGTTTCCTTTAACCATGTGGCCATGGGGAATGAGTAACAGCTACCAAAGGGTCGACGAGAACATCAATTAGTCAAAAGGGGTAGCCTTTCACATGAATGGAATGGTGCCCAATGTATTATCAGCAGTTGAGACAAAATTGATGTCTGGATTTCCTCCACAGATATGGATTTTAGATTGTCTATACTTCAGGGAAGGGGAATTTGGTAGCAGACTCAAATAGTAGGATGTTTGGTTTATAACTGCTGAGTGTGGTGATGGAGTATCTAGCTGCGATGTAGGTAGACTTCATAAAAAGTGATGGAGAATCTTACATATATTCTATAACTGTCACTCCCCTACTCATACAAAATGTTACAGAGGCACATCTTGTGGATGTAGACTACGAGGCCCAAATTGTTCATATATCATTAATACATTCTCTTTGATGGATTTTTGATAGGTGGGGAGCATGTTTTCTTTTTAAAAGGATGCACATTAGAACATGTGACGTTGTAGGAGGAGGTGTTAATGGGGTTCCATAATTCCTCATTGGAGGTACATCCTATAGTGAAAAGGATGTACCAAAACCTCCGACATCATTACTTGTGGCCATGGATAAAGAAAGTGGTGGCTGAGTTCATTCCATGATGCCTCATTTGTCTATAAAAGAAGGACAAACATCAAGTTCTAGTAGGCTTGGCGCAGTCTCTCCATGTACCATAGTTGAATTGAGACTGTATCTCGATGGATGTTTTGATAGGTTTATTATGTAAATCCAAGGGAAACATCTCAATCAGGGAGATCGTTGACTGACTTGCTATGTCGGATCACTTTCTACCACTCTGGGAGTAGGGACTGATAAAGGGATTGCGACACACCTATGCCTACGAGATAGTGCGTCTTCATGGTATGCCTTTGGCAAGCCTCTCAAATCATAGTGCTTTATTTACATCTCAAATGTAGGGGGATTACATGAGGTGTTTGGGAATTAGTTTCACCTTAGAACAAAATATTTTCCACAAATAGATGGACAGACAGAGAGGACCATACAAAACATGGAGGATATGATTTCTGTTTGTGTCCTAGATTTTGGTCGCATTTGGGAGGACCACCTACCACTAGTGGAGTTTGAATTAAAAATCAACTATTTTTACACCATTGGAAAGGAATCGTTCGAGGGCTTGTACGGGCGACATTGTAGATAACCCCTATGCTATAAAGACCCCGGGGAACCAACATCATGGGTCTTGATTTGGTATGGGCTACTGCTGAGAAGGTGCAGATCATTCTGGATAAGATGAGGTATGCAAAGAGTAGGGAAATGTCTTCTGCCAGCAGAAGACAGAGACCCATGTAGTTTTAGGAGGGAGAACTTGTTTTCTTTTGGGCCTCACCCTAATGAGGATTGCATATATTTGGCTGCAGAGAAAATCTGTCTTAGATATTCATCAGAACTTTTCTGATCATGAGTAGAGTTGACAAGGTGGTGTACCACATACCTCTTCCCCCACAATTGAAATGGTTGTATAATGCTTCCACATGTTTAAACTGACAAGATATGTTTATGATCCTTCACAAGTCATTGACTAGGGTGAACATGACATTCATGATGGGGTTATTTTTTTAGAGTTCCCAGTGGTGATAGAGAATCGATAAGAGAAGGTCCTACGGGGAAGTCTATTTCTCTAATGTAAGATCAGTGGCAGCTTGAGAATCTATTGGAGAGAACATGTGAGTCGAATGATTAGATTCATGCTGAGTACCCCCATTTTTTTATTAGTTTGTTTTGGTTTTAAGGGAAGTAATGCCCTAATTTGAGGATAATGTAATGTCTCAGAATATCACAATAATTTTTTTAAATTACATTGAATTATTTTGAGTCTACACGCTTAGATGTTACGTTATTTCGAGGCCAAGAGTACCGAGAATGATTTGTTCATAAATTATAATAAATAAATAGTGTGCATGAGAGGTTTTTTTTTAAAAAGTGGAATAACTCTTAAATGTGTGCTTGGATCAGAAATCCTAGGGCACTATTTTGTTCGGGATGGCTGGTTTCCTTAGGCACGACTTACGTTTAGTCAGTGCATCCCACCAATGAGAAAACACAAAAATGGAATAACTATAAATAAAATAATTAAATAACATTATTTTATTTTTCAAATGATTATAACTCATGAATGATGACTCCTTGGAAATATGATACCACCTCTGAGCTCATAAGGGTATTATTTTCATTATGAAAATCCTAAAATTTGCTGGTACGGGCTAATAGTTGAAGTTAGTTTTTAGATATAAATATATAATTACTAAGGAACAATTATTTTATTGTCATATCCGTATAACTATTAAATAGTATATAAGATTTAAAATCTGATTGTAAAATTGAGCTTGTAAGGGCATGGTATTTTTAGGTGGAGACTAGCCTCAACCTATATGGTTCATGGGTGAATGCTAATTATTTTTTTACATTTTGAAGATCTATTCAATAAACATGTGAGCATGTTTTTATATCTTTTAACCAGTGGTCAGATTGAAAATGTGAGTGCACCGTTGAATTTTTAGCACCTATATACTCTTATAAATATCATATCATCAACCATCAAGGCATGGATGGAAAAGTAAAATTTTCTACTTTTTGGTAAAATAGTAAAATAACTATTTTTGTTATTTTATCTGTCACATCAATTGTTGAGATATGGGTCGATAAAATATATCATAACAATAAGCATTAAACAAGTGTCATTTAATAAAGCATTTCCTTTATTGTGTAATAGAAAAACCCATTTAAATAATGGTTCATTAATTAATATTCATTAATGAGTGACATTAACGATCTGAATAATGTTTCAGTGTTTTCATTTTATTCAAATCCTCTGACAATAGGAAGATGGGATGTAGGGAAAACTATGACAAACTCGCTAGTGAAATCCCTCTCCAACAAAGAACGGAGGACACACATTGATTGTTTCAGGGTCTTATCCAAATATCGACCAACGTCGATGAACACCAATGAACATGGAACATAAAAGTATGAAGAATTCCTCCTTTTTCACAACAGATTCAACCGAATCATGGTTTGGGTTTTATAATTTTTTTATGAATGATGTTTTCTTATGTTGTTCTGGAAAATTTATGATGAACGCAGATCAAATGACTAATTGGTTGATCCGCGAATCGCTCGTTCATTCATGATGATTTTTTATTTGGGGTTGTCATGGGATTTAATTCATGATATTTTATTCTGGATATGAATATACAATGTATAAATGGTAACACAAAGGATTTGGGTCAACCAAATCAAGTCCTCGTCTCTTTGCCGATCTTGGTTAATGTGCATTCTACAAAGAAAACCAATCAAAATTTTTGAAACACAAATCTGAGGGGATCACAGTGAAGGAAAAAAAACATATTGGGGCCATAGGTGAAAATATTTCCATGAATAGACAACTAAAGAGAAATAAGTGGCCTGTTAAAGTTCTTATCACTGCGTCACAACAGTGTTGAAGGCACGACACCCATTGGAGCTGCGTAGAAGAGGAGCGGCCTACTCGGGCTGGTCAGTGGGATCACGAACGACTAACCTCATGCTTTCCATTATGAGGAGATGGGGAAACGTTAGATTAATGAACCGGATTTCTTGCATATGGTCCTTCAAACCCGCCTGCAATGCATGGGCCACGATCATCACGTGGTTTGTGCCCACCAAGTAGATAGGGCCACCTACGGTCTTGCCCTTCCAGTTGGGCCAAACCAACCATTAGAGTCAGACCTTCTCCAGTGTGGTTGGACCCACCATCGGGCCTAACCTGCAGACCCAATAGACCAGTTTGGGATGGACCCTTACTGGATGCACAGAAGACCCTCGGGTCTGGTTTTGTCTGTCTGACAGGGTCGGACCGCACCCATACCCGAATGCCCCCGTTTCACTAAAACAGTTATAACTTAAAGATGTAGTGTCTGATTGATTCTCTATTGATGGTTTGAGGACCCTTACGATAAGGAGTTTTTTTTAACAATGATCCAATTTTGTTTTGTATGATGTTGTCGTATGGCCGGTTGGAATCAGAATCGGATCCAACTGGGTCATATTTACCTTTTTCCTATATCTTACAAACCGGGCATCTGATTGCCACCCCGTATATCGTGTTGGAACCATTATGACAAGATGATCCTTTGGTAAACATCTATGTGGGACTCCCTAAAGGTTGAGATAAGACCATTTTCTTGAAAATCTGATCCTCCAGAAATTAAACAGTGTTAGTGATTAAATACATTGGTTAGATCTAATATTTTGAATGAATAACTATTCTATGTGGGTTAGAACATATAGACCATCTTTGGGTCAACATGTAGATAGCCTCTTTAGGTCATGACATAATTATCCACTTTGAGTGAGTATGAAAAATCCTCTATGGGTTAGCATGTAAATATCCTCTATGGGAGAGAACATTGTGATCCTTGGTGGGTCAGCTCCTAGAGATCCATCATTGTTCACCACCTATAGATCCTATGTGGGTCAACCCCTAGGGATCCTCTGTGGTTCATCATTTAGTGAACCTCTGTGGGTTAGCTCCAAGCGACCCTATTTGGACCAGCAGAAAATCCTCTCGATAGAATAAGATGATATATCTTTATGACTAGTCATCTTTATTCATGTTCTTTAAGTTGTATACATGGTGTGAGATATCTTTTATTTTTTCTCTATTATTGAGATCATGTGTTTAGTTTTTTCACTTGTGGTATTTTGAGAGACCCTCAAGGGTCTCAGAGTCCCTACTGAGTATTATTATACTCACCCCTACATGGGAATCTCCCAAACAATGATTTGTCTTGGGGAGATGAAAAATAACATGATTGATATTATAGGGATCTAGGGATAGACATTACATGAAGGTGATTGATTGATGTGGTGAGAAGTAGTGACAAGATGTACATACAATTTAGTTAGGATCCTTGGTGGATGATCTCTGGATATTGTTTTTTCTTTTGCTGTAATACTCTTTCAGTTGGGATTGTATACTAGTCCCTTTTACATTCAGGACATGCATTTACTCATAGTGGTGGTATTTAGTGGTGGCTGTACCACTCCATTTCCACTAGGATATTATTTTATGCAGTTTTCCCTATATGTGTTTGTACAATTTTTCAGAAAATTCCTTCCCTTTTCTGGTTTCACCTTTCTCGTGCTAGTCACCCGCCCCTGGAATATGTAAGGTGGGATAGGGGTAGTCACGGTATGGGCCTCGGGGGACGGTTCATGAAAATATTTAGTTATAGTTATTATTAATATCATTATACCCATAATCTTAGGGTAGTGGTGAAAAACATATTACACCACAACATGGAGACGTTAAGCCATACGTACGCACGAGGGATGATTTCATTTTTTATTGGATGGATAGAATGTGAAATATGGTTGCTTGAAATTTATAATATAATATCTATATATGAGTGATACTGATTTTATTATTTTATAATGAATCATGAAATGAATATGAAGTAGAATAAGAATGAAGTTTCAAATAATTGGAAGAAAATATTACCCCTTCCTGGACACGTTTCCTATAAATATCTTTTTAGAGCTCTTGAGTTGGACATTGATTATAAAAAAAACCTATAGAATAAAAATAGCATTGTTGATAAGGACAGTGGGGAGGGGATGGAAGAGCATCAAGGGAAAAATGAATTTAGGAGGGGATTTAGGAGGTTACCTTTTATAATAGAGGTGAGGGGTACTTTTGGAATCTCCATAAATAATAATTTATTATAAAATCAAACCCCACACAAAAATTTCAAAATTTTCCTCATTTCTATCATTAGATGATACATGGATATCATATCATCATCCAATAAATTTTGGACAAGTAATTTGTAAATTTTAAACAATATCTTTTTAATTGAAACTTAGTTATTCTATTTAATTGTAATTAAGGTAATAACATTATAAAAATTTATTTGTTATAATTATTTATTTATATCGGGTTAATTGACCATAAATTGATATTTAATGAAATTTAAGACCTTATAATCATTAATTTTATTTTTTTTAATATTTTTTATGATTTCCATTAATTTAATAAAATAATATTTTTAAAAAATATCAACAGTGTCAATTTTAAAACTTTTAATTTATTTAGTATTAAACAAAATCCACATAGATTATAAATTCAAAAAAATATTTAATACTCTAATTACATGTTATAGTCACCTAGAAATTTTTTATGGAACATAAATTAGTTTAAATGTTATTTCTTTTAATATTTTTATACTCATTTATTTATATTTGTATTAATAATACATTTCTTACATCACTATTGTAAAGTACTTAATGGTAATTATTTAACATCTAAAAATTATTAATAAACTTCTACGATGAAGTTAATTTTTTTAAAATTATAGAGACTATATATATTATATATTATCTTCAAGTAATCCATATAATATAATTAATATACTTATATAAAATGAGATTGTTATATTTTGTCACATTCATTAGTTTTTTTACATTCATGTCATATTCATTGGTAAGTGGTCATAAAGTGATTTAATTTTGAAAATATATTATAAGGGTAAAATTTAGTCATCAAATAGTATTTTGAAAAGTGTTAATGTTATTTTATAGTATTTTTTAGCTTTACATACATGATTTACTATTATCAATGGTAATAAAATAATTACTAATGTTACTATTCATAATGACCAAAAAATATAAGTAGTCTATTAACATAATTTTGACCTACTAATTACAAATATGGAATCCATTTTTAATAATTAATAACACTAAAGTTTCATAATTTAATTTAGAGTTAATCCTCTTTTTGAAATGAGAAACTCGGTTACAAATGTTAAAATATTGCAAAATATTGAATTGATTTTCCATTTGAAATTAATGTTAAGTTAATTTCAATGAACTATATTATATTAAATGTGAATAATATATTACATATATTCATTAAAACCATTTTATAATCTAATTTAGCTATATAAATTATTTGTGTGGAAAATGATAGTTTCAATTAAAATTTATCATATTTTTACTAGTCATCAAAGAATTAAAGTTATCAGAAAAATATAATAAATTTATCCGATGTAAATTTGGAAATCCCACTTTAAAATAATGTTTTTATGTTTTCTTATAAGATTTGTTAGTGTGTTTGGATATTAATTTAATACGGGTTATCCAATCAAAGGTGTAAAATTAATCTTTTAATAAAAAGAGTTTTTTATATATGAAATATGGTTTCATTCATAAACTAAGACTAAAATATCCATTAGATTAATATGAATAATAATTTATTAATTATAATATATATATAAATATATACATCACATTAATTTCATTACTAAATGAAATTCACTAAAAACTAAAAATATATAATTGATTAATATTTTTCATAAATAAGAGATCACTAATGAATTCACAATGCAGTTTCATAAGTTAGTTATCATTATTCCTTCTAAACTAATGGCTATGTTATAATAGTTATTTTATAATAAGGTCATCTCTTGGTTCATTTAAACTCATTTTTGGGTTCTAATAATGCTACTGAAGAATATTTATTATTTAAAGAAAATATTTCATAAAAATTTTGGAGTGTTATAATCAATTAACTTCCCCACACATTTTGTATTAAAAATTGAAACATTGTTTATATAATGTTGGTGTATAACAATCCAGAACAATATGTTTTCAATTTCATTAAACTTTTTCAAGAATGATCATAAAACCATTCTAATGGTTCAAAAATATTTTAAAAATTTATTTTATAACTTATATTATGTTTTGCAACTAACATGTATTTGTTATATTAGTTAATAAAACCAAAGTAGTTCATTACGATAAAAATAACGCTAAAATGATATAAACGGTTATCATTAATATTTTATATAATGAATAATCCTAAAATATGAATAAAAATTACACATAACTCAATTTAATATTATGTATGTTCATTAATAACATATAATTTCAATTACATAAAATGATTCCTAGGTTACATGATTTTAAAAAATCTTATACATGTAAACTAACAATTATAACCAAGGAAACAGACAATCCCACACGATGAAATCTTAACATATAACTCATCCTAAAATCCATAAATGATATTAAATAAATAATAATTATTCATATAAATGTGTAAAATAAAAATAATTAATTAGATAATGTATTTAATTATATTATTTAATAAATTAAGGTAATGTGCCGAATAGTTTGAAACACAGTTAAGGTATTATTTCTGAACCTCCATTTATTCCATTGGGTTATAGGTTCTCTCTCTCTACCCCCAATGAAATTTTTCTTGTTCAAATACAATTAATACAATTAATGTTTTATATTAAAAAACTATATATCCTACTGAATTATTCCTTCTTTTATTGGAAAATACAGGTCTTTAAAAGTATCCCTTTCCCATTTCTCCTGATAAGAATGCCTGATTAAAGGGAACATCCAAATTTCTAACCCATTTTCAAGTAAAATAAATAATCAATTTTAATCCCTTTATATTCTTTTAAACATAATAACATTATCAAGAAAATATATATTGGTTCATTTTCAGTTTTATTTTTATAAAATATTATTCATTTCCTCTACAAATTTTATTTAGTATTTTCTTTAAATATCTCTAAAATTTTCTACCTAAAAAGATTTATAAACACTATTTTTTTCCTAATTTCTATTTATTTTGACATAACCTATCAGGATCTATACTAGTTTTACATTATGAATTTACATTAATAATTTGAATCCGTTAACTTATTGACAACATTAGGATATTCCATTTTTTAATTCATTTTTATATGATTATAATACCAAATTCATTCCACAGGTAACCCTTTTGTTTATGTTTTATTCCTAATTTATGATTCTACAAGTGGTACAAATATTCATGATCTTTTTCTGATCAATAAACCCAAATATTTCTCAAATTCATTGGGTAATTTTTTTCATTAGACATCATATGAAATAGTGTTGGTGGTTAGCCTTGAATTAGGCTCCTTCATCTACAACGGTCTTGGTACTCAGCCTTAACTCATGGTCCTCTATTTGCAATTGTATTGGTTGTGATTCTTGGAAAGATATTATGTTATGTTTTATGTTGTTTGGAAATTTCTATTATTCCATTATTACATGATCCCGTACTGTCTATTATATCATTCCATATGTTTATTAATGTTCCAAGACTATTTTATGCCATCATGTTTTTCCTTATAACCCATGTTTTATTAATTCATCGTATGATTATTACAATACCTTGATTTTTATCTCATCCAATCGTTCATGTATTCAATATGTTATGCTATACATATTTAATATCCAAAAGGCTGTTAGGTTATCTTTATATAGATTAAATAATAGATGATTTTTATTTGTGTAATGCTTTATATATGTAATCATCAAAATACAAAATAATTTTAGATCCTTTGATTGTATGTGATGTTTAATTATTCTTAAAATCACATAAAAACTTGTGAAAAAGGATGAGGTTTTTATATATCCTTCAATAGTCTCTTAGATTTTATTTTATATTTATATTTTTTAGCATTTATTTGAAGGATTGTTAATAAATTTGACCTTTCTGTATGCATTAAAAACTTCTACTCTCTTAAATCCCTTTGTTTATTTTGTCGTCATATTTTTTACAACTTTTAATATTATTTTATATATCTTTATTTTAATTTTAATTACATGAATCAAATTATTCATCCATCTATGTTTTCAAAAAATAAAAATTCATGTTTTATATGACTTTGAAATTCATTCTATATATCATCTCTATACATCATAAATATTCAAATCAGTTCTTTCATCGCTAATACTTTTACTAGTTTGGATTGTTGAATAATAGAAGTTATTCCATTCCACATTAAGTCTATAAAACTGTGTACTTTTATCTATGGATCTAATTGATTTATTTGGATTTCCAATGTAGCAACATTGTTGAAAGTTTTATATCAATATCCCATTCATCTGTGTGATATTTTTGTCTTCATCCATTATGAAATTTTCAAATATTAAATTTGAATTATTTTATCTCAGTTTTATTATATTTTAATTTCAATTATACTAAAAATAAATTGTCCACCACTTCTGATATGGAGTAGAACACTATGAAACTTTATTAAAATATAATATCCATAAACCAACACCAATTGAATTCATTTATTTTGAATTATTATCATATTATTTTTCATGATCATGATCTGATTTTTAAATACTATTGCAAATATTTTAGTAAGAAATTAGTTAAGATCTATAGTTTTAATATGAAATACATATGTTTCATCATTTATATTAAAATTCTTCTTTAGGGACTAATGTGGGTACCCATTGAGTTCATGGGTATATCGAGTGTGTTTGGGGAATGTTCACAGCCAGAATCTTCGATATTTAGAGATACAAGATAGGCCACATTTTTAATAGAAACCATCTCAAGAAGGTCACATGGTAACTTCTTAACGTGTGCAGCTGGATAGTGGGGAGAAACAATATTCATGGTTTTTCAAATAGTGAGTATTGAGTCACATTCATATGTGGGAGCCAATATAGTTTTTGATAGTGGGATGATTCACAGTCTTTGCATGGTTATGAAAACTGTGTGCGAAAACCCATAATGTTTCCCCACCTTATAGTTGATTGTGCAATATCGGTGCACAATTTGCCTAACTAGGCACCCAAACTATGTAAACCGATATTTCGTATGAAATTACAAAGTTTCCCTAAAAATGTTTATAACATTATACAAATTTCTCACTTATCTCACATTTGATAGTAGTGATATTTTTGAACTCCTCTCCAGACCAAAAGGTGTGATTTACATCCATTCATCCTTATGATATCAAAATAAAGTGTGGTCATTCTCATTAGATCCACATCATTCTGTACACAATTGCATTAGATATTTTATTTGATTGACATTGTATAGGCTACACTATTTATGATCAAGCTAATATTCCCTAATTTCATGTTCTTTATACACTCATTTTTTCTTTTTGTCTACGTCAAATCAGAATCTGATACTAGATGAGAACTATAGTAAGTTCCTATAGTAATATATATATATACTTTTCCCAAGTGTATTGGTGATTAATTGAGTATGATTTCACTATGTCTCCCTCTATATGTTCTGTCATGGCCTGAAAAATTATTTGATAATTAAATTAAATTAAGTAGAACACATTAGAGATGTTATTCTGTTCATTTGAGATGTGTTGGAGGTTTTTCGCCTATCCAAGTCCACCCATGGGGTGTTCCATATAATGTTTATATGGTTATTCCTTTATTGAACCACCCATGGGGTGAGTTAGTGCTTTTCTAGATATAAGAACGCAGGTATTAAAAAAATTGAACCGAAATGGTTAAATTAGAGACAGTTTTCCTACATTTAATTTTTATGCTTTTGATTAAATGGATTTTATATAATTTTTTCTTATAAGTGGGTAAACTCATGTAATGGGATGGAAAGTGAATTGATATTTTAGTGGATATACTCATGGTACATTAATGTGAATTGTTGACTTCTTACATATGATACTTTTTCTGTTCTATTCCATGGGTAATGGAAATTGTATAGAATGCATTGGACCTATATTCTCCATTAATTATGATTCTGTAGGATTCCTTAGGCATTTTTACCCCATAGTTTTGATTATTTGGGGTCATAGTGGATGTAATTGATAGGCATGGTCCATGGACCCCAATTCAATCTTAAATGAGTTTCCATCTAGATTCTTATGGGACATGATGATGATGTCATTGTCTAATATACATTAGATCCATCCCATAGGGGCCAAACATTATGATTATAAAACATAGTCATATTAAATGTGATATGCTTGATTATACAACTTGACCGTGGTTATTGTCACTCTTCTGGTTACACAATGTGGCCATGGTTTGTAGATATATATTATATAAAAATTAAATCATTTTACAAATCTATGGATGTATAGTGAGGTATTCCTTGTTATCATTATTGATTGTATATTCATTGTTATTGGATATTGAACCATATTTTGTATGTATCTTTTTTGGGATATGAATTATCACATTTTTTTAGTATATAGTCTATTAGATCATTACATTTTATTACTTCTTAACTATGATATTTATTTTATTCTTTTTAGCTTGTTATATTTCAAATAGGAGATGTTTTATAGACCATTGGGTCATTACATTCATATATTGTATATCACACCCTATTCTATTCGTCGTTAGGTACTAGGAGGGAAAAATTAGACGTAGGTAGGGACCAGGGAAAGTTCCAATAGTTTGATGTTTGAAATTGTTACATGCTTAGGAGTAGGGGTTCATGGGGATGAGAAGCGGCTCATGATGTCAGCTTTGATAGTTATTGGGATTTATGTATTTTGAAAAATGTAATGTAAAGATTCTATGTATACCTATTTTGTATTATTCAAATAAACATGACATGACCAATCATTTTTATTATACTAATTTTTTATTTTGTGGTATAAATCTTTCAGTTCGGTGTTTATCTATTTTTATGATTTATTTACTACTTCTTTTATTTAATTATATGATTTCCTGCACTATGTAACACTCTAAAATAATTTAGTAGTCTCCCCACAGACACCTCGAAGTACCTCACTTCTAGTTTAAAGCCTCTGGAATTTCAGTAAATATGCACAAGACCATGTATCCAAACACTCTTTGGACACTATTTAACGGTAATTGGGATGAGGACATTACAATGTGGTATCATAGGCATGTTTCTTTTTTCTCATTTATTCTTTAACAATAATAGATTGGGATATGAAGGTATTGGAATTCTGTTATTATCTATGCATGGGAGTACATATCTCATATACCTGAATAAGAAAAATATCCTCATTTTGAAAATGTTGTTTTGTGTATTTTTACTATTAAAGTTTATTTTATTTCAAAATGGAGTAAATAATGTGAATTGTGATGTTATCATTGATATTAATCATTGTTATTTTTTTTCAAACTGACCAGATGAGGGTATACTATCTCATGAATCATTTTAGGGACTTTAATTGAATCTCATTCCCTGTATTATACAACACTGAATATGTTTCATTACCTAATTCCATGATTTTTTTATTGGTGCCATTATAAATATAACTATTATTGGGATAAAGATTTGTGAAATATTTTTGAGTCATGGTTGGTAGATTACATTCCTTCTACAAGGTTAGTAGTATATCCAGTGAATATTACAGTTTTTTTATTTATATAATCCTATATTTACGAGAAGGTTATGTGGGTTTACTGGGTTATAGGATGGTTTTGACATGTACAACACTTGTTAAAAAATATCATTGATATATATATATTTTTATATGTGTTTTTGGTACTGTAGAGGCATATCACCACCATGACCTCCATTCATACAACAGAATATTGGAGATTACCATGCTCTAGAGGTAGTGGTCCATGTGATACTAATGGATCCACAAATAATTCGTATTGGGGCACTAGTTGTTTCTTAAGACACATATTTTGAGGTACAATTCCATAACGGGTTCTGACAATTCATGAAGACTTTTTAGAGTGCAAACTAGCTTTCCTTGTCTATTTAAGATCTCACATGTTTGTTCCAACTGTATCATCCTCAAATGTTTTCAATGGTTGGTGGTCCACGTGTTGTTCAGTTGTTTCTAGACACTATTATTTTAATCTTTGAGCATCTAGAGACAACTTTTGATAGTATTGAGATGATAATAACATACATTCTTTGAGGAGAAACAATGCGCTAGAGTGATGTTCTGTAACATTTTGAGAGGTTGTGAGATATATTATGTGTTTATTTTTAAACTTGGAATTAAAAATACTATTTCCCTAAAAATATATGGGATGACTGTGATAGTGACTTCATGCATCTAGAGAAATGTTCTATAATAGTTTCTGTGTACCCAACCTATTTAAGAGAGATTCAATGTTTTCTGACAACATACCTTGTTGACGAAATATCTGGTGAGAGATGAATTGTGTATGGTATGTGAAACATCATTTGATCATAGGTAAACATGTTTATATTGAAGTTTATTATTGCGATATTAAACCATCACCAATTATAGATAGTAAGATATGATATCATGGGGTTGTAGAGTAGTGTAGTGAAGTCCCTCGACCAAATGGTTCATTGTTTTCTGGAAGGGAGTTCCATTTGGAGGCTTCTAATTAAATGATTAAATCTCATGATATGAGTACTAGTAGATTAGTTTTATATCCTTAGTATGGAAGATGGGGAAACATGATAAATCATAATGATCAAGACCCAAACAAATGTTGAACTTGTGGTAGTTTGGGCAATCTGAAATTTTTTTGAGACCTCCCCTCCACCCATGAGTGGTATGCATCAGTTGTGACTCCAGGTACATAACAAGTATTCATAGATCCTTGTTAGGATATGAGGTGGATAAGTTTTAATCGATTAGGTCATGGTTCTCATGGTGATAGATGGGGAATACTAGAACCAACTACTCTACGATAGAATATTTACTATAATATGGGTATTGAGGTTGTGAAACATGTTTGTAGTTCAAGCGTGATATATTATATACAATATAACCCTGATATATGGGGTGTGAAACCATCTACAATGATAAATACGATCATTGTATAATCATCTTCTGTATCTGATATATTTGATATAGTTTCATTTTATTATTTTATATCTAATAATATTATGGATGGACCTGGTCTTGTCATTTAGTGTTTTGAGAGTGTTTTGACTTCAAACACACCTTTAGGGATCAAAATAGAGAATTTATCTCAATTATGTGATTTACCCCAATTTTTGGTGGGTTTCACTTCATCTGGAATTTTTTTCCCTCTATATGATCGGAATCGATGTTATACTCGAGATGAACTGGCTAGGGGCTTATCGAGCCTATGTTCGCTACTATTGTTAAAGGGTGACATTTACATTACAATGTGGAACTGTTTATAATAAGAAGGGTAAAATGGTATGTCCACATGAGTTGAGTTGGACTACAATAGTTTGGTCTATGAGGGATGATATGCATTACTGATATCTTATATTGGAATGATCTCAGAGCTCGTTAGGATGGTTTACATCTAGTGGTTGATTATTTCTGGGAAATCATACCCAATGACATTAATGGTTTTCCTTTAAATGGATAAGTGAATTTTATCATATACCTCATACTAAGTGTTGCACATGTATCCATTCCATCATTTAAGATGAATACAATGGATTGGATTAAGATAAGTAGGATGTTATATGATTTTGTGGAAAAGTGGTTTATACGACCCAATACATCTCAATGGGTTTCTCCAGTCCTTCGTTCAAATAAGGAAGGTGGTACCCTTAGGCTATGTATGGATTGTCAAAATTTAATCAAGATGACGGTTAATAACTCATATCTTTTTTGAAGGATAGAAGATTCTTATGACCATCTTTGAGGAGCTCGAGTATTCTAGAATATTGATTTTTGTTTAGATATCATTAGGTGTGTGTCCAACCAATAGACATACCTCATAAAATATATTATAATATTTGAGGACTATATGAGGAGCTTGATATTACATTTGGCCTCATAAACATGATACCTATTTTAGAAGTGATCATGAATTGTGTTTTCTATATTTATATGGATTCATTTTTTGTGTATTTCATTGATAATACTTTGGTGTATTCTCCCAATCAACATGACAATGTATTATTATTATTATTATTGATATACTGAGAAAGATTCATATGTATGTTGAGATCACATAGTGCCACTTCTGGTTGGATAAGATTGAATTCGTAGGTCATATTATTTTACAGACAATAATATCATTTGACCTAGGGAAGGATAGAGTTGTATTCTCCATATAGGATCACACGAAAATAATTGATATACGATGTTTCTATGGGTTATAAATATATTAATGGAATTTAATTCAATAATTCTCTCACCTATAATCTCTACCTATGTGATTGACTATATTTGTTGATATTTTTTTCTAGATAGATTCTTATGTGATATTATTTTAGGATCTAAAATAAATTTTAATATCCCTGATAGTCTTGAATCATCTAGAGCACTAAAAAATACTCTATGTATTGTGATGCAAGAGGTATTGGGAAATGAGTTCTATTAATGATGTAAGATAGAGTTGTGATGTATTGGTCTCAGTAGCTGAGGCCTCATGAGAGAATATAGATAATGCACAATTTATAATTAGCTTTATTTTTTAGGGTTTGATGAGTTGGATACATTACATAGTTGTATATTGTTTTGTGTTATATGTAGAACAAAAAATAATTAGGAATAGATTTACACAATGTGATTTGAATATAGGGAATCCATGAAGTCTGATTACATAAAATCATTCAACTTTGAGCATTCTTATACATCTATAAATTTCAGTGTTGTAGATAAGGAACTGGGTTGAGGGACTCAAATATAGTTAGTTCATCATGCCAATAGATAGTGATAGAAAATTTATTTTTCCATCTAGATTCACATGGATGTGGAAGTCTATTAGTGGTAGAATATTCTTTCATACAAAAATGTGACATCTGGAATAATCAATAGATTAAGGATGAAGAAACTATCATATTCAGATGTCTCAGTACTATGAGAGTGATATATGCATTTCTTTTTCATCTGATCAATTCCATTATTGAATCAGATTGAACTATTCAGTTGTATTTGATATCTTATTAATATAAAGCCTTATTAAATTTGAGAATTAAAAATTAAAAAATATAAATAATTAGGGGAGTGATGAAATGTAAAACATGTTGTGAATTCTATGTTGGAATCATGAGGTGTGACTTGTAGGAATTATTATGTTTGTGGGTCCTGAAATGTTATTTGAAATAGAATGTTTAACATATTCATTAGAATTGAGATATGTGTGGAGAAATTTTTTTCCTGTCCTAAATATACTGAACAATGAGTGTTGATATGATCTTGAATTGGTTTACACACAAACAAATGAGATATTATTGGAATAATATAAACATAATGTGGTTCATTATAATTAGTTTCATTTGTCTCTTTGGATTTTTTGTGATATAATATTAAAATGATTCATTAAAAATTTATTTAATATGACTTTATAATGATATTATGACATTCTAATATTTCCAATATGGGTTGGGAAATGTAAAAATTCATATATAATTACAATTCAATGGAATACATGTCTTTTGGATATTCCTCGTACATCCAAAAAGAATATTTGGGGAGTTCTTAAAACCCATTTGGTATTGAATATTTTATTTAAAAGAAATTGAATAATTTTCACACATTGTTTCAAATATATTTATTTATGGAATATTTTTTATTATATCCTTTATTTTCTAATATAATGGAAATTAATTTTTTTGACCCTCTAATGTTAAAGGTAGTATAATAGTTTAAAAAATATTTTTATGTGGATTATTTGAACATAATATAAATTAAACAAATATCTTCTCATAATGTGACAAAACATTCATTGTGTTATTTGAGATATATCATGAATTGGTTTGGAGTAAATAGTCCATTAAATGAATGCTTTAAATGGAAAATTATATGGGACACCAATTAACCATCTAATCCATTTCGTCTACATTATATATTTTATTGGCCTCAAATTTTTAATTATCAAAGTGCACAAAATTTCTCACAAATAATCATTATGTATGGATAGTTGTTAATGTAGTTTTTGGTTCAAAATTTGGAGAAATTTTGATTAAAATATTTTCCCAAATTTCACATTCACTCTTATAAATTTATGAAATGATATCCTCAAAACCACTCTATAAATGTGTTTTTTAACGTTATAGGGAGTTGGATGTGAGTTAGAGGATTGGTATGATGGTAGAGGTGGTGAATTTCCATTTATATCCACCATTAGAGGATGAATGCCCTCAAACTAGAATCACTTCTATAATTATCTTCATTTTCACTTCCTTATCATAACATTGTTTGTTCTTAAAATAAACTCTGACTTCATATTCTATTTAATCTATTTTAATTAATTTGTTTCTTATTCATATCTTATTTATTCTAGAAATGAGAAGTAGAAATGATTTTGGGTTATACAGTTCATATCAATTCCACATGAAAAAACGTTTTTATGATGACCATACCACCCATTGAGGAATATACTTTCTTAGTAATCAATATAATACTCACATTAATGCCTTGTTTATTTTATATTAATTATATTTTTTAATTAACATTATAAAATATACTATTTTCATTTCAAACATAAAAAAATCAATTGTTAGTTGATCAATTACTATAAACCATGCAAGTTACAGTAATGTGTGAATTGTGATAGTGATATATTAATTAGTGAACAAACATATTTTCAATATTATGCGTTCAAAAAAATCCAAAATTAAATTCCACATCATTTAATGAATTTAATTATTCATTTATTTATCCCAATAAATAAGCTAGACTTAGATAATAAATCAAAATATGTGCTTACAATTACATGTTATGATGCTAGCCTAAGGATTAATTCATTTCATTGTTGACGATAGGTAAATTATTATAAGTATTTGGGTTAATTTTTTTTTGATCATAATTTAATGTATTTAAATTTGAAATATAATTTTTAATAATTTAGTGAAGAGGTACAATTAGATCAATAATTACTTTTAGAAATTATATTTCATATTTTTTTTTATTTATTATCATTCAAATATCAAAAAGAAAAGAAAAGAAAATAAAAGACAATATTCATAAAACTTATATCAATTTGATTTGTTAAATTTAAATCCCCCCAATATCCTTCTAAAAAGTAACTATCATTAATTTTCTTTTTTTCCAAAATACCATAAATTTGTTTTTTAAGAACATCCACCTTATAGAGTGTTCGTTTTAAACTACTCTACTATATATTAGTACCAAAAGATAAAAATCTCATTTCATAGTGCCTAGAAAAATTCCTCTCTATCTTATACCAATTCAGTATAAGAATTCAGGGTAGATAAATTGATACCATATAAATATTTTTCTATATTTTTTGTTATGAAATGAATCTGGAAACCGATTTTTTATGTGGATCAAAACTAAAGAACATGATGAATAATCATCGATATTAGAGTAAAAACTCACACAATACTATTTATAAAGAGATAGATTATGTTGATAATGTTTAATAGGTTTTGAATAAATTTCATCGTATTGGTCAAATTTTTTGTACGTCAATAGTGAAGTAAAATTTTATTCGAATTTAAATACTAAAATCAATATTCATGAAAAAATATTGAATGAACATTTTAGGACATAATGGATAATGAAGGGGGATAATAAAACTTATCAAATTAAAAATATCCATGATATTATTATATTTAGAAATCTTGTTACAAATATACAAATGGAAATGATGTAATTATGTGATGGAAGAAATAATGAGGCACATATATGTATATATATAATATATATTCAATACAAACTATAATGATATTTTCTGGGATATGATGAATTTCTACCTTGTGTAAATTTATGAATTCTATAAACCATGCTCACATAGATTCTTCAGCTTATGGAGGAAAGGTTTTTAGTGATCTCATTTAATCCTTTGGTTTCTCTTGTAATTTATGTGATCACTGACATATTAAACAGTGAATAATAGGATATTTTTCATATTGATCTATTTAAAATGATCTATATTTTTATTATAAATATTATTCTCTCTAAATTGGTTAAATAATAAATTCTAATAATACTACATGAATAAATATATTTTATATCCGAACATGTTTAGACCAATTTTTATAAAAATCAACCTCTACACAATTCTGGGAAATATATAAATCACTATACATTCCCAAGTAAAAATTATGTTGATTTATAATAATTATTTTGGATTTATCTAATGTATGCTAATAACCGAATATTTTATAACAAACATATATTAAATAAATATTCTAATGAAATTTTATATAAATTAAATTTTTTTAACTAAATTATATATTAGGAACTATTTTCAATCCATAAATTTGGAAATCAAGTTTGACATTATTCATAGCTTTGATTTCCAATAAATAATTACCCATTACAATAAAATATTTATTGATTTCATTAATATTTAAATTATTCTATATGGTGCCCAGATATATACATTTCTTTTTAATGTGTGGTAAAACAAGGTGACATATTTTCTACTATTCTATTTAGAACTGTTGAATACTATCACAGTAAATCCATTACAAATATGGTTGATATTGGACTAAAAAAACCCATATAGACATCACTATATTGAAATGTCAGTTATACATGTTCTGTACTAGTGATAGTATTATTTTATATCAATATGAAATTGTAAATAATAGTCCCATCAAATATATTTTTAATCATTATGGACATTCATCTAGACATCACATTAACTTAAAAAATCTATCTTACATCTCATTTGTGTTATCAGTACTCATAAAAAAATATCCTCAAGAAACATTTGTATATCACATTAGGTATTTTTATATTCAATGATTTGATAATTCCTCTGTTCATGGATAGAAAAAAAATTTCTTACCTCATGAATATTTCTAACTATATCAACATTTACTTGTGATACTGGAAATAAAACCTTTATCCTTGGAATGATGTATCTCCAATTTTATATTTTTTAATATATGTAATTTTTTCTAGTACGTTATAAATTTTAATAATTCTTTATCTCTTATTATGATCATTACTCTAATCATAAGAAATTTATATGGATTGGAATCAACATTTGGTTGAAATTTTTCATATTGAGATTACACACGAACCATAATAAAAATAGTGAGGGAGCGTGTGAATAAATAATTCTACCTATTTCACGGAATATCATAAACCACACATAATGTACATATAATTAGATGCAAAATATTAAGGTAATAAGTTTTATTAAATATAGGTTTATTAAAAAATTCATGTCTGGTAATCTGTAAAACATTATATATTTTTATGGACATGACTAAATAATTTATATATGATGTTCATAAATCATATAATAAGTTTGTATACTTTCAATATGATATTTCTATTTGAATTAATTTATAGATTTATTTCCCCATTGATTATTGCATTCAATATGATATATTAAGCACCAATATCATGATAATCGATAAAATAACAACACCTTTTGACAAAATCCCAATGTAATGTAGATATTTTAAAGATATTAATTCATTAAAAATAATGAAATTCTGTGATGGGAATCAATTTGGCATGGGACCATCACCCAAATGTTTTAATTTCAATTCATAATGGAAATAGTCAATAAATATACATAATCTATCGAAAACATAAAAAAACATGTAATGATATTATTTAATATGTATTTATTTATAAGGATATATATTAATAACATATAACTAAAAAATACTCAATGAAAACATGACATTCCCAACATTATATGTGTATCTACATTAATTTTGGGAATGATTCAACAGAGAATTTAATGTGACATTTTTTTAGGACACATATATATCAATCATAGTGTTTAGATGGAAAAAATATCAAAGATTTGATTTGTTTAAGATTACATATTAGGTGGTACACATTTAATCATTTCATATTAAATGTAATTATAAGATCATAACAAGGATCAATGGAAAAGAATTTATTTGGAATGTTTATGTAATGAAAACCCTCTCTATATTAAGGTTGTTTCTAATATTATATTCCATATTGATTTTTAATAATATCTAATAAATCAAAATCTTCAGTAGAATATGAAATATTGAAAAGTATATAACAAAAAGTGGATATTATATGGTTAATTTTCAACCTTCTTGTACATAAATAATAAAAATTTACATAGGGATTCCAATCAATATTGTCAAAGACCTGTTGATTTTGGATCATTTTTTGAGGATTTAAATGATGAAGAACTATCGTTTCATATGAATATTTTTTCATATCATTATCTTTCGAATATAATATTTAATTTTTTATAATATTAAACCATTTTAAAAGGAATATTCAATAGAGACATAATTGGTTGGCTTGGGCCTCTACCAATTTATTTCAGGAAATAATGTTCACATATGCCTCTCATAAATATATCATTAGATTATGATATACGAAAAGAATATAATATTATAGTGCTAATGAGTTTTAACTATCATATCTTTTTTTTATGGGAATATAATTGATTTAATATTTTCCAACATGGGAGTTGTCTTGTGGAAATTTATATGGTCTTTAATAATTACTAGTAAAATTATGTAGTTGTTCTTCTTTAACATCTTGAAAACTTCATCATTTCATTTTTTATAAAGTTTTCAAGTTGCATAGAATTAATCTAATGGTATATCTTATCGATTATTAATTATATTAATACCAAATTTATATATCAATACAAATATTTATCAATTATAGTAATTTTTTTATACTAAATATTATATTCATTATATATGATATTTGTATAAAGTATTTAAATGATATATATATACCCTACATTAATGGGTTTGTTTGATCAACCATATGATTCAAATGCATTTCTCACTATCAATATAGACATGAAGCTCCTTCCTCCTATAAATGTAAAGAAAAATGAATGATTAGAGAAATAAATATTATAGGTTAGAATGGGAGTAAATTTTTCCCAGAAACCATTTTAAACTAAAATCACCATTAAAATTAACATCCCACATCTTCTATGTTCACATAAAAAAATATCCATTTGAGCTAAAATTTTATGAAATAAATCATTTAGAATATAAAACCTAATAAAATGAATAAAATAATTTATTTAACAAATGGTTTCACACCATATATTGTTTATCTAAGGGAGTAAAATGTATATTCATTATTTTTTGTTGGATAGTCATTGAATATTCACTTATCACTTTTCCTCATCCATGTTTTTACTGTACACATCATTAAAATTTATTTTATTATTGCACATTGTTTTCCATAATGACATTTCATTAGTTTATTTATACAAGTAGTAGGTTATAATTTTTCTTCAATAAAAATCACTTGACATTGGGATGGTAGTTCTTCTTTTAGGTGCTTTGATGAATTTAATGTAGAAATAACCGTCAATAATTATCAGTTCAGTTTATTTGTATTCTAGGTTTGTTCTTCAATATAATTTCAGTCATAATCTTGTAGTCTAAATTTTTTATTTATAATACCATGCAATTTTTCCCATAAGTAATGATTCAATGAATTTAAAATTTATATGCATGAATCCATTCATGTAGTGTGAATCCATTCAAGGTTCCCATCATGTGGGAACATTGACTTTTAAATTAGATGTTTCAATCTGATCCATAAAAAATTATTTTATGTGACTAAAATTTAGGGAAATTTAATTTTTTTAAGACATGATATAACCCTATATAGTGACATTTTTTTAATGCATTCTTTATATGTTATGTATTTCTATGCCTCTTTATTTTATTGGATTTATAATTTATTCTAGATGGTCCATATTTTTATTAATGTAGACAATGGTAATCGAATTCATTCTTTCAAATATGAATATTGATTTATTCATTTATCTATATTAGTGTCTCACAACTTATTTTTTTCCTTACATTTTATCATTACTTATTGCCAAAAATAGGATTAAGGTAGTATATGGAAGTTTAAAAGGTCATGTGATCTGATTATTTCATGATTTATTCTATAATTATAATCTATATATAGTCTCATGGGTCTCCATATATTTTCCTGAATTTCTCTCCACTTTACCTTCTCTCTAAATAATCAATAATATATTATGTTTTCCTCCTAATAATTAATTTATGATTCAAATGACTTTATTTAATGAACCATTCATCAAATTTGAGGAAGATCTTGAATCCAAAATTTCCATGATATTATATATAAAAAACTTATTTTTTACCCATTATACTACATACAGAATTTTCATAGTATTTTTGTTGTTTATTATTAATCTATGAAGAATCAGGTGATTATGTGTACCTTCTATGAACAAAAATGAAGTTAGAAAGTTCACTATTGTATATTTCAAGTTCTATTTAGCAAAACTAATTGAAAAAAAATATCTATATTTTGAAAATCTCTATACTATTGGATTAATGTAGTTATCAGTAATATTTTATAAAATCATATTAGATGGAAATTATCCATTATTACATCAAAACTAAAAAACTCTTATGGCCTTTGAAATAATTTATTATTTAATAATGAAATATGACACAATTAAGTTAATTTTTAATTCAGTCAATGAATTAACCATATAGAGATAAAATTAAATTTTTATTGAAACTAAATCACAAGGATTTCATTAGGGGTTTTAGTAGGATAAATTATCATTTTACCCCTTAAAATCGGTAATTATTTAAATTATAGTAAATATTCACAATATTAATGGAGGTAGTAGTGAAATGGGAAGTTGGGGAAAACCTAAAATTGAAGAGCATGATGAACATGAGAATCCAATTAAGATAATTGATCAAAAAACTCCACTACTGGAGAATCATGTTGGCCATTAGTAATTTTTCCATTCCACCACTAGAAAGTAAAAAGTGGCAGGAGAATGACCTGATTTGGAAGAGGCAGTGAATAAGAACGTTTTGGATGTGGTGAAATCTATTACTAATATTTATTTCACTGACTTCGACCTCCCTCCTCCTAGGATTATTATTAATAAAGAAAGAATCGATCATGTTTTGGAAAATCATGAATCTGTGGAGGAGAGTGTACACCTCTGTTGAAACATTATTATATTGATATTATCTATTCATAAAGGATAGGAAGTGTGGAAATTTTTTGATATCTCAAAGATAATTGTTTAGATTTGGGGTTCAGGTGATTAGAAAATTAAATCCATGGGCCTTGGATTTAATCACTTTATCTTCCCCTCTAACGACTTCATGCGAAGAGGTTGCATTATTGGGATACCTTCCATGGATCTTATTTTACATCATATTCAAGAGTGAGATAAAAACATCAACCCTAACACATTAATGAATACTCACACACATGTGTGTATTCAAAGCTAAAAATTGAAATGGTTATATTGGATCCCCGGTATTCTTTGGTATATTGCATCTGTGTTTAGAAACCTAATATGTATGGATATACAGATTGATAATTCCCAATATATGAATTATTCCTTTTTTCTGGTTGAAGATGACAAGTCTACCACCCTTGTTAAAGTTGTTTTTGTGACTAATTGGGATTATATCATTAATTTTCAGATTTAGTATGATAGAAAACCCAATTCTGTACAACGTTTATGTTTATTGGACATCAAATTTCTGAATGAAACCACAACAAGGAGTTTACCATTTTCAATATGAAGGGTAATGATGTTACTAATTGTAGAAGGGGGAAATGATCAAATTAAACAAAAAATTGGTATGACATCCCTAGTGCCTATGGGGTAAGAATGTTTAGGGATAAAACTATGGTAATCAATGAGTATTGTGATCAATCTACTGAACTCCCCATTTATGATAAAAATATTTATAAGGTTGGGACTGCGTTGTGAAATATTGAAGGGAAATTGGATGATAGGTCATGTGATCATGGTGGGATAGAATCATGAATATTTCCCTCCAAGGATGATTATAAAGCCGAGGTGGGTAGTGGTGGTCACTCACAAGAGCCATCCCAATTCCACAAGGCTGCTGGTGTTGACACATCAACTAATGGTACCCTTATTGACCTCTATAAAGAGGATTCACTAGTGAAGAATGCTTCTATTATTTACATCAATTGAATCAAATAGAGTGGACATGAATAACCTAATATGAACCATGAGTAGGATGGTGTTGATTCCATAATAGTAATCCCTAAGAATAGTTGTAGTCCCAGCATAATTAAGGAATCTCCAAGAAAATAGAGTAGTAGAAATAACCCTAAAAATATCACTACTGAAGTGTAAAAAAAATTTCAAATGACATTGTGGAAGGTGAATTGTATGATTTCTAGCCGACCCATCACATTAACTTTATCACAATGACAAAGAATTTTGAATATAATTATAGTGCTAAGGGTACCAGAAGATGGAAACCCATAAGAAAACCTCTGGATTTTATTGAATCCAAGAATATGATCACTCCCTTGATTATAACTTATTCGTCTTGTGAAACTACGGATATGAAACCCCCTTGTGGTGACTATTATGGTTCACATAGGTGATTCTAGGATAATTTATAACTTAACGATGTAGTAATTCATTCAAGAAGGGAAGAAAAAAGGATTAATGAAAAATATGAAGGTTGTGATGGAATCTCACATTATAAGGGGCCTATGAATAGTGGTAGGGAAGAGAAATTGTGAAGATCTTATATCATAATATATGAGGGTTAGGAAACCACCTATTAGACAAAACTGATAGTTAATTTGTTATGAAAAAACAATAATCTTTGTCATTGATGAACAAAAAATGATTCTTGAATAATGGAAATCGTTTAAGTGTCCCTCATTGGGATACCACATTGTCTCTCAGAATCTTTCCAATATCAACATTGATCCCCTATGGATGATCATCCATGAAAGCATTAAAATTTTCACATTATTGTAGAGGGATAGGAGTGTTATGGTTTCTATTAATATCTCAAAAAATATTTTCTCAGTTACTTTTTTGTATGAACAATCATCCTAAATTATGTGAAGGGACATATGGAGAGAAAGTTATGAAAAATTTGGGACTATGAACAAAAAGTGGGTGGTTATGGGTGATTTTAACATTTCTTATTTACCAATAGAAATTATCAGATCCAATTTCAACAATATGAAAACATTAATATTTTTATATTTCAATGAAAAATGTAATCTCAATAAAGTACCAAATGGGAAAGCACTGTTGGATGTGATGGTTTTACCAACAAGTTCATCTTGTTCCATTAATACACCATAGTTAATTATTTGGTCAGTGCTATCAAGGAGTTTTGTAATCATACTTTTTATCCTTATAGAATTAACTCTAATTTAATTTACCTGACCCCAAAATAGGATAATTCTTTTGAAACCAAACATTTCAGGCCACTGGAATTTGGAAACATTTTCTAAAAATTCATTAGAAAATTTGTTATCTACAGGCTTGGGAGAATCATTTAATATAACATCACATGAAATAAATTTGTTTTTCATCATAGAAGATGTGTTCAGAATATTCATTTTAATGCAATAGAGTGTGTTATAAAGATGATTTATAAGGATTTATGGGGTACTATTTACCACATGATTGATATTTATAAATCTATTGGCACTAAAATGCTGAATTTTATGATAATTTTAATTAAATGGTACATGTTCCATAACAAATTAATGAAGATTATATGTTTCATTCCATCATCTACTCACCAGTCCAACATGATTAATGGTACCACATGAAGGTACATTCTATTACGAAGATGGGGGAGGCTAGGAGACCCTCTCTCAATACCTATATTCGTGATTGATGAAGAATAATGGAAAAGTTGTCTTACTGACATTTTTGAGGTATGGATATTTGAGAAAAATAATGTGTGGAAGAACATGTTCACCCTTCACAGTTGATTTATGATGATGATATCGTTATTGAAAAGTAATAAAAGAAAACCATTTCCATAATTCAAACACATTTCTCTCACTTTTAGGTGGTTTCTAGTTAGGCCATCAACTACGGGGAATCATTAATCAGTTCTAATGATGGTATCCCTTTGGGAAAACCAAATAGGGTGGCAAGGAATATTTGTTCAAGGAAGGGATCACAACCAATTAGTTAACTTGGTGTCTTATTTCTTGGGGTGAGTGAATATTATTTTTCTCAGTGTAATTATTACCAATATTATTAACCATATATCCAAATGGAAAGGAAAGTCGATGTCCCATGTTGGGAGTCTTCTTTGACCACATAGTTATTAAATATAAAATTTTCTTATCTTACTCATTGTATAACTGGACAAAATAACTCATCAAAGAGCTGTAATGCATGATTAAGAAATTTATATAGACCTGGTTGGATTATTAATACAACTAATCACTATTTTCTATAAGTATTATATTTAAACCATTTAAATAGACGGGCTTAACATCAATGACATGGAATGTTTCAATGATGGACTAATTAAAAATGTTATATGAAATTTGAATACAAAAAATGACCCTTCATGTGAATTATTACCAACCAAATTCCATGATATATTCCTTGATAGATTTCCTAAGAACCATGGATCCTCTGTTTGGCCTTCAATTAAATCATTTTTCTATGACTTTTTTCATAATACTGAATGTCTAGTTAGAAATAAATTTATTCTTAATTTTTTGTGTGCCTACTATATTGACCATAACCTCAATTACTAGATGGCTATTCGTTTTGAGAATATAAATATTAGTGTATTTATATTTATGTAACAATATAGAATTCTGGATTTTATTCCCATAAAGGTGGTCACAAAAGTGAAAAACTATGCCTTTATGGACATTGACACTCTTGTGTGGATGAATGAAAGCAATGCGCAACTCATTGTTAAAGAGTATTATGTATTGAAAACATATAGTTTAAATAATATTTCTTCATGGCCTACCACATTCATGAATATTTTCATTTTTACCTCTAATTTTGTCCACATATGGAATATTGGGAGAAACAAGTGGACAACTCATGATCAAATGGGGCGGTTGGGGTAGAGTATTACATTTTCTTGTCCCATATGTATAAGAGATGGTGAAATCAGTCAATAATTTTTTTAATTATCTTACACAAGATCACTATAGATGTATGTTGTGTAAATTTTCATGCTTCACATCACTACATCTTGATGATATTAGGATAACATTTTCATCCTTTATTTTATTAATCAGAACAACAAGGTACATCAATTGCTTTTGGCAGCCACTACTTCAATATTGGACTCTATATGGAGTTCTCATAATCTGTATATATTTCAGTATCTACGGCCTTACATTCACATTATAATGATGGTGGTGCTTTGGTATGTACACTCAACTGTGAATTTGTAGGGTTTCACTATTCACAATGACATAAGTGATCTCCATATTCTTCGGTGCTTGGGATTTGTCTATAAGATAAGGCCAACGGTTGTTATCAAGACAATGATATGGATACCCCATATTGGATTGTAGAAGAAATTTATTTTTAATGGTGAGACCTTGGGCACTTCAGTTCCATTAGGATAGTGATACATTTATCAAACTCACCATGTATTTATTATTGGATGTTTTATTCAATATATTCACATAGGAAGAGACTATGAGGATGAACTCTGGGAAATGGTTTACATGGTAAAAAATTTGTTCACCATAATTAAGATGATTTTTTTGATTTTGACTATAAAATATTTTTAAGGACATGAATAGGTGATCAAGGGATGTCACATGGAAGATCTTACCCAATTAGATTACATGTATGGATCATGCTACTCTGATTAGTCAGCTTGTATCACATTCTTATAGATAATCGAACCAGGTGGAAGAAGCACTGTCTAAGAGGGAAGTACATGAACCGTGTATAATGTGTTATTTCAGAGCCACATATTAATATGCCTTTTTGGTGAATGATGACATGCAATGGGTGGAACACTCTCATATTGTCAGGCTATTATGTAATTCCAAAAAAACTTTTTTATATATAATATATATTAAATATTTTTTAAGATCATGATCTCTCAGATCCTATATTTTTTTAGTTAAATATTCAAAATATAAAAAAACTACATTTTCATAATAATTAAAAATTGAATCATAGATTTTCGACACTACAAATTCCCTTAATAAAACAAAAGTTATTTTAATTTATATTCCATCATAATAATAAACTCAATGACTATTTTTTAAATTAATTCAATCAATCCTACACATTCATAAGAGAAAAAATTTATTGTATTTAATTCCAATCATTTAATTTTCTAAATGCTACTATTTTCTTTAAGAGAATTGTGTAGATTATTCCTATGTAAAATTATTTTATCTTAATCAGGAGTGGAATCAATGTCTTTTGAGATATAACACATTGTATAATTAATAACTCATTCAGTTTCATTGAAAAAATAATAAAAATTGATTCAAAAATTTAATTAAAAAATCAGTTAACCTTTATCATCATATTTGTGTAATGAAATCATTTATTTCATATCTAAAGTACATGTATCTCTGAGTTTACAATAATTTATTCTTTTTTCAATCATGTTGCACATTTCAAAATGAAATCCCCATTGGTGAATCTCAAAATCGATACAAATCATTAAAGGGGATCACTATTATGTCACACATAGATTGAATTAAAATTATTTTTAATTACAAATCATGAAATAGAGAACATTTAAACAACTATTTGGATCTAATTCATGAGTGAAAACACCAAATGGGTCTATAATAAAGACCACAGATCTTATAACATTTTTATTTTCCTAGGGGTATAATATGATGACATAGACACCCTGAGAAGGGTGGTGACCATGTTAATTTTTTTTCAATCTTAATTTTGCTACAAATAAAATTCTATATGTAAATTAGACTACTATTTTTAAGGGTCACAAGAATGATTGAAATAGTATCAATTAATCCACACATATTTCCAATAAAATAAACTCACCCACATAAAATGATAATAATGGAATTCACACACAACATATGTGGTCTAACCAATGTGGGATTTATAGCTACTATAATAGACCTCACTAATCCCCTAATGAAACATTAAAAATTTATATTACTTTTATTATTCATAATAGTCGATACATCAATCAGTAAATCCATTATTGAGATCACTCCCACTATGAATTATATTCCATTCTACCGATATAATGTTTTTTTTCAATTTAATATATATATAAATATGTGTAATAAAATATATATAGACTATATAAAAAACTAGTTCTATTAAATATGTTTGAATAGATACCATGTCAATATTATTGGATATGTACACATCAACTCATTCTATCATAGACATATATTTCAACATCAGGGGATTCAAATATTTATAGTCATCCTTGATAAATCATCATTCATCATGAAATTCCATTAATATGAATTATAATTAACACAAATCTCATATATTAAGGGTTAAATCATATGATAATTATTATTTCAACAATAATTGGTGATGTAGTGATAAACAATATCTCTATATCAATATTTTGTTTATTCATACTTCCAATAACCAATGACTTATATTTCTATGAATAGAGAATAATATAAATCATTCACAATCATAGGATCACATCACATGTATCATCATCATCTCTCAAGCATCAATCATTATTAAAAGAGTATTATCAACTCATTTTGAATCATATTATCTTTATATTAGATCATTTATCTTCCAATAATATAATCATATATACTAAGAACAATAACAAAAATTAGTATAATATGATCTCATGGCCACTTTATCTTCTTGAATATATGTCATTTGTATCCCTTTTCCAATATTTTCTATTAATGAATAGGATTATAGTTTATCTACCAAAATTTCCTGATTAGTCCATTTATTCACATCAATAGTATTGGTACCCCATGGTCTTCAATTATATTGAAAAAAAATTATGTGATATTGTATTAAATTTAAAATATTAAATAAATCATATTATTAGATTTTCTGGTGTGATTTTGCACATCTCACTATAACATTATATTTCATATTATTTAATGTAGAGACCCGAAGCTTGACGTACATGGACATTACATTACTTTTTCGGAATACTTAGTACATTACAAAAACACAAACACAAGGACCGTAATAGTTTAGTGTCTTTGGAAACTCAGAATATAATCTTCTAATCGTGGTAAAAGATCTTCAACATCTCCCATAAAGATCTTCCTTTTTTACCTAAAACCTTTCTTTATATCCTGGGGAAAGAAAACATAAAAGGGTGAGTTCAAATGCTCAATAAGGGTAAAAAAAGAAATATCAATCACATCATATTCATAAGAACATAACTTTTGGAAATCTTAACCTGCAAAAGAGATCATAATTTAATAACATGGGATAAATCATATTAGTGAAATGTAATCCCAATAATCATAACATAAAACATGAAACTTTGTGTGGCATACACACATAATCATAGAGAATCATTTCTTATTAGTCAAGACTCATTGCCAAGACTATCTTAGTGGACAAAGTCCATTTTTGAACCAAGTTCACTCCTCGTTTCAGTCCTGTTTCACTGAACCGGTATAAACTACCGTTCCATCCATGAATATCTCATGATATATAAAATCTATACCCAATGCATTGGAGGAAGATATAGGTCCCACCCATCTCATAATGATACCATTCTTATGTGTGCCATAAAATCATAAATCATACATCATTGCATAACCCATGTAATAAAAATGGGATTCTTAAACATCATGACATCATAAAACAATTCATATAAGATAAATAAATTCATAAAAATAATTCCATCACAACATAATCAAATCAATGTAATAATAGGTATAGAAAAATAACCCAATATTATCTTAGATGGAAAATAATTTTGATAAAACACTTGAACTCCATTCTTGAGGAAAATATCCTTTCAAAACAAATTTCCTTTCTTAACATGTCATACAATTTTAAACTAAAATAATTTGATTAAAAATAAACTTGAAAACTTGTAAAGGAAGCTTCATGGAAATAATGTTTTAAAAATCCATTTATGCCATATAAGTTAAAAAACATTCTTCTCGTACTTTTGTCGGAAAAGTCAAAAAGTACCTCATAAAAGAAAGATTCCATACATACCATGTAGTAAAAGTCAAAAATGGGTAAAAAGGACTTTAAACAAACATGAATACACCTTTATAAAACATGGACATGGATGATAGCAATATCCCCAGTATTACTTATGAATAAGCAATCTCGGATAAAAATGAGATTTGCAAAATTATCCCTCACCTTAGGTCCAATTTGCTTCGTAAGTGTCCGAACCTCCTATATAATGATTTAAATAATGTCATTGAATTATTCCAGAATCATACTCATTGTTATTATATCATATATGTTTCACTTATGACTTTATTTTACCCGTTCTTTTGTAAATTTCATGTTAAAGAGCGTTTTAGGTAAAATCGTTTCATTTGTCATCCGTGTTTTAACTTGTAATTATTCATATGATTACTTAGATCATAATTACTTAATTACAGAATATAAAAAATGATTTATATATAATATATATTCAGAATATACATATATATAATAGATCAGTAAATGGAAAGAAATACATCATTCATGGAGACGGTAGGCCATACGTACGCATGAACGCTGTTTTCGTTTCCTTATTGAGGTGAATGGAATTAAGTAGATGAAATACATATATATACATATATATTCAGTATCATTATTATGTCATATATTTCATGATTACTTATTATATATACTTTATAATCATTCATGAATGGTTAACGTGGAGAATGAATCTCATCGCGTCGTGGAGACGGTAGTCCGTACGTACGCACGAGCGATGATATCGTTCTTATGATCGTGGAATTGTATTGGAGTGTATGTATACTATTTAATAATCAATATCACTTTAAAATAATCATATATAGTTATTATTTACACCATTATACCCATCCAAGTAAGGTGGTGGTGGAAAATAGATTACACCACGGCGTGGAGACGGTATTCCGTACGTACGCATGCGCGGTGATTTCGTTTTCCATAGGATGGATAGATGGTGAAATAGGGTTGTTTCATACTTATAAAAACATATCAGTATATGAGTGATACTGATTTTATTACTTCATAATGAAACAACCTAAGAAGAGGAAGTGGAAGAAGAAATAAAGTTGAAAGAATCGGTAATGGACATTACCTCTTCTTTGAAGCGCCTCTATGAGTCCTCCTCTTAGGGCTCTAAAATAGGTCTTTGAAGAAGACCAGGACCTCTAAGATATTTCTAGGGAAGTGTAGAGGAGAAATTTTCAGGGGTTGTATGAGCTTGAAGTCTCAAAGTGGTGTGAGGAAGAGGGGCAGGAGGTTCCCTTTTATAACGGAGGAGAGGGGCTCCTTTGGGAAAACTAAAAATATTACTTTATTATAAAGTCATGTTCGGTTTTAAATAGCTCTAAATTGATATATTTCAAAGACAAGGTAGGGATGGGTCGAAATCCTCTCATCCAATAGAATTTAGACAAGTTTAGGTTCCTATTTTATCCTTATCATTTAGATTTAACATTAAGTTAAATAATTTTACTTTTACCGTGTCTTCTTGTGTTCTTATACTATAAGGTTAATAAACATACTATAAGCAGCCAAACGAACCCCAAGTTGTTTATTATTAATATATATAACCTTATCTAAGACATTTGGCCGAACCTTAGATTTTTAAGAATAAAATAACAATTACTAATATAATATTTGTTTTAAAAACAATTTTATGTCAATTTTGACACTATTTAGTAATTGATTTTTGTGAAAATCATAACAGAATGATTAGTTGGAAAAAAGTTAATTAAATCAATAATAACATGTCATATTGACCTATAAAATTAGTTTCATTCATAAAAAGTCTCAAATTACATTTATTTTGGTGTTTATAACATCAATTATGTCAATATTTCATTAATAAGATAATTACTGCATCATCTTTATGTCATAAATCAATTAAATTATTTAATGTCTAAAAATTAAAAATAAAATACCATTATGTAGGAAATATTTATATATTTCTAATGAATATTTATAGTCAAATTTATCTTATGTATAACCTTTTATTAAAAATTATGTACTTATTAAACATTGATTTTAACTATTTTAACCCTTCTTTAAATAAATTAATAATAAATGTCCTAATCTAATCCAAGTGGGCCTAAATGGTCATATTGTATTCCTAAGTTCGTTTTTGGTCGAATTACACTTATCCAATAGAATTAGGACATGTGTTAGTGTAATAATAATATCATTTTTACCCATAATTACCCTATTTACTTTTAACCGTGGTAAATAAAAGTAAAAAGTTACTATTCACCAAAAATTATTTTTAATCTCATTGAACCACATTTTACTTAATTACATCAACCGTGTCTCTCGGATTTTTGAAATTCCACTCACAGAAGCAGTAAAATTAAGTTTTATGAAAAATTCAGTTTTTTTAACTACCACTTAGTGGTTTCACTATTCATCAAAAAATGAAAGTTTCCATAAAAATACAAAAATTAGGCCTAAGATATATTTGATATTATGAACTCAAAAATGATGTTATTTTACCAAATTCAAAACATATCAGTTGTATTAATTAATTTAAAAATTAATTCTCGTCGTCAAAAAAATAGCGTGTTCTTAAGAGATAATAACTATCAAAAGATTGACACTTGTTTATGTCTGGTTTAAATGTGAAATTACATCTAATGAACAAAATTGTATTAAATTGTAAAAATATATTGTAAATATACTTTAAAACCACTCAAATTAATAATTTATCACTATTAATTATTTCAATTAAAAAAGTTGTTTTTAATTAAAATTTAGTAATTTTCACTATTCATCAGAATATGAAATTTATTCGAAAAGTACCAAAATTTCACCCTAAGCTAATTTAGATATTCCGAATCCAAAAATGAAGTCCATTTTGAAAAATAAAATTTACAAAATTTCAAAAAGTGGTTATTACTATTCATAACGGCTAGTTTTAATAATAGCATATCGTTGTTTAGTGAAACTCGGTATTGCGTACTACACACGCTATCGACGAAGGTTGTGATTGCGTGTAATGCAAGGCAAGTCAAGGATGCGTGTTGTGCAAGATCATTTTGGTGTAGTGTTCAACATAAGACATTAATGAAATCAAAAAGAGTATTTTTCATAAAATCTTGGGGTGTTACATTCTACCCCCCTTAAAAGGAATTTCACCCTCGAAATTCGTCGGGGTTATAAATGGTTTACTACTCAAAAGATTCTTAAATAGAATCCCACATTGTAAAAAGGAATACCAAAACTTGGATTTAAAAACTAAACTATGAAACGTAACGTTTACCCAAATAAACTAATCACCGGGTTTCCACATAGATGAAAATATGGATATGGAAGAGAAATCTAACCATCATGTTCTGATGGAGAGTGGTAGAGAACATGGCTATGGAAAAGCTAGAAATCACAAAGCCATAAATTTTTGATGATCTGAGGTACCATCTAAATCATCAGATATAAGAGCACAAGGACAACATTTTTGGTTTTCAAGATCATTTCCCTAAAGTTGATGAAATTGGAATTAGAAGAAATACTTTTGTGATTTTGGTATAGTCTCACCGTTGGTCGTTCTTTGGACAATTTCCACTTCCTCTCTTAAAGAAATGAAGTTGAATTTGTCATTCGTGATGTGTTAGCAGATCATGTGATATAATGGTGGGTCATTCCATCTGTCTCAAACAAAAGGTTAGAAAAGTTATCAAAAAATACATAAGTCCATCTATAGTGAGATTAATCATATATGGTTCCTAAAATGGACTTATACTTCATATATTATACTGCTTAATATAATAAAACTAGTTTCTACTAAACAGGGACTTCTTGTAGGCTAGTGGTAGGCAATAAAGGCCAGTCTCACTTCGGTTGTGGGATCGATTCCCACAGCCTTGTCCGATGCGATGGGCTGTCACCCATCCTGCAGGCTGTCCTTTTTCTAAAACTACATTACTATAAAATCCCATAAATAATATCAGAAAAAATTATATCCTTAAAAAATACAAAATTATGTCCAACATAATCCATTCCAATCTTTAGGCTTATCCAAAATAATGCTGTCTAATCTCATATTATAGTGAAAACTATTACCAAAGTGTTCAAACAACTAGCATGTTAGTAAAATTGTTGATCCCCATATATCATGAGATATGTCTTGTTGGTCACATTACAAACATTCGAAGGCCTTAATCATGTATTCTCTTGAAAAATGAATACCCATTAAATCTTAGTGAAAACATGAGTGCTGTCAAAAGTTAACTCTTTTCACATACCAAAACCTCAAACCATGATTTAACTATTTCCTTATATCAGTCATGAGCTTATGAATGCTGTCAAACATTTCATTTTTTCCTTATCCCTTCATTATGTGCAAAATATCTCAATCACTTTCCGTGGTTACCGGTACCATAAAAGTATTGAAAACCACAATAGACCAATACATAAATATTCCAATATTCCACGATACTATATACAACATTATTTTGGAAACCCAATACATAAAAACTTAATCATTTCACCACATCATTGTCATATTCAACATCGCCAATGGTGATCGCATGTGACTTCCCTTTGACCTTGGCCTTAAGTGCTTGCTCATGTCGATCATCACTAAAACTTGGATTAGGGCATTTATTAGCATAATGCCCAGTTTCCTTGCACTTGAAGCATTGAAGTGTAGTAGGTTCATTCTGTGTATCCTTTCCTTTGTTTTCATCATTAGAAATCTTCTTCCCATCATTGCAGCATTCAAATGCCCGATGTCTTTCCATTCCACATTTGAAACATTTACTTGTCCCTTTAAGACAATCTACACCATGCTTCTTTCCACACTTTGAGAATAAGGAAACATTCATATTCTTTTCACCATTATTCTGAGATTTTTCCTTGAACTCCATCTTTTGTTTCTTGTCAAAACTATGAGATGGATAAGTAACACCAGCTTCCATTTCTACCTTGATAGCACAACGCACAATTTCTTCATATCTACTGAAGTCTCTTATAGCTATTTCCCTTCGAAGATTTGGTTTGAAGACACTGAAGAATCGATTAACTTTACTTTCAGGTTGGATGATAAATCCAGATGCATACCTTGCAAGCCTTGTAAAATTCTATTTGTATATACCAACAGATTCATCATCCTTTTTCTTTAGTTCAAGAAACTCCTTCTCCATATTTGTACGAAGAATACGAGGGAAGTACTTATTGAAAAATAAGTTCTTGAACTCATCCCATTCCATGGACTCAATTTCATCTCTTTGCCGCGTATTCTTGATAAGTTTCCACCATTGATCAGCTTCACCTTCCAAATGATACACTGCTAAGATGACGTTATCATGTTCATAACATTGAAGAACTGAAAATATCTTTTCAGTGGTACTAATCCATTGTTCAGCAACAAGTGGATCAGAAGTGTAAAGACCCGCAAATTTCAAGGAAATTTTTTTCTTCTTAATTTTCTTTGGAATTTTACAAGAGCGCAGCTTCAGACGGCACCTGATTCCGAGGCCCGGTGTGCCCGGAATCAATTTCCGAAGTTTGGCTCGGGTACGTTCAGTGAACGGACGAGCGGGTTTTTCTATCTTTTGAACCGGTGCCCGGAATCAAATTCTGAGGGCACCGATGAAATCGCAGCGCCGGTTTTTGCTTAGAAACGCCTCTTCCGGAGTTGCGTTTGCTCGGACGTGGTTTTTAAATTTTACGGCTTTAAGTCAGAAATAAAATAAAGTTTGTGCGACAACTTTATTTTATTTCACTTAAACTGCTTGGAAGCCACTTAAAGTCACTTAAAGGCGGCTTGAACTGAGTTGAACTGGATAGGATGCTATCCAGAAATATCCTACCCCTTGGTAGGATATTTGTGCGGTGGGACCCGCACGAGCCCCGCCGTTTCTTTCGCTAAGTAACGCACCCGCGAAAACCCGTCAAAGTAACTGAAAAGTCAACCGACGCGTTTTCTTTAATTCTTAACAGACCATTTAATTGGGCGGTTTATTTCGTGAATTAAATGGACTGTTTCTTCGTGAATTAAATGGGTCGTTTCTTTCGTTGAATTAATTCAACGAATTGATGGATCGTTTCTTAACCGGTTTCGTGTGTTGGCATGTTTATAAAATAAGACCAACCCAAAAATCCTTGGAAAGGATTTGAAAGAATCTTCGTTCCTCCACCCTCTCCGCGAAGAACGCGAAGAACGCGAAGAACGCGAAGAACGCGAAGAACGCCGGCGACCGGAATTCGACGACGCACACCAAGATCTGCGACGTCGACGAGATCTGCCCGCGACGTTCTTCGGCGACGCCTCTTCTTCCGCGGCCGATCCTCGTTCGGCAACTAAGGTGAGAATCGGATCTTTTCTTCTCCCTTTTTAATTTCAATATCAACGGATTTAAACTAATTAAATCCGTTTGTTCTTGATCCGGAGTTCGGCGACGCGACGCCGGATACCGCGACGTTTTTCCCCCTTCTTCCGCGACGAGCAATCCCGCGACGATCCCTCGTTCGGCAACGACAGCTGCGAGGTAAGGGTTGTTGGAATTCTTTTTTAAAATCCCGTGTTTATTCTTTTGAAATATAGGACCCGATCACGAAACAATTTTAATTTAATTAAAATTGTTGATTGGTTTCTTTCTTGTTTCTCCCGTTGATTATGACTAACGCGCGGAGGGTGCGGGTCTAACGAACAAGACCCGGCAACCCTCCGTCGATCTTCCTTTTTGTGCGGATTTGGCGAGCGACGGCAAAAGCGCGACGCAAGGGCCATATGTTGATTCCGCAGTGGAGGACGCGTCCCGGGAGGAGCAACGGCGCAGACGGGAAAGAAATCGGGCCACCGGAGCATCTCCGGCGGCCCGCGGAAGGCGGCGGCGGCGCCGGCGACCGGAGGCGGCGGCGCCCGGCGCGCCGCCGTGGAGAAAGCCCGCCGCGGCTGAAGCCGCGGCGGCAACGGCGGCCGGTTCCGCGGCCGCGCGGAACCGGGACGGACGCGGCGGCCCGGCCGCGTCTGCGTGGCAGGCGGCCCCCCCCCCGCGGGGCCGCGTTCGCTTGAGCCGCGGGTCAAGCCCGCGGCGCCCAGCCAGTTCGGCCGCTCGGCCGAAGCCGAGCCGGCCGGTCCGGTCGGCCGGGCCGCGCCCAGGCCGGACCGGACCCGGCCGAGCCGGTTCGGGTCGGCCCGGTTCGGGCCGACCCGGTTCGGCCGACCCCAGGGGGGGGTTCGGGCCGGGTCGCCCCGGGCCCAGTACCCCCGTTTCGGGCCCTCTACGGTCTTTCGCCCATATCTTGGGCCTGGGACCTCCGATTGACGAACCGTCAGCGGCTACGCGATCCTTGGATCGAGACGGTCGTTTCGGTATATTATACTCAAGGTTTCGGAAGACTTTGGGTTCGGCCGGGTTGGTTCGTACACGAAACCAACCGGGCCCTCGGAGCGGAAACGCTCATAACTTGGGCTACGGGCGTCCGAACGACGTACCGTCAGCTGGGGTAGTTTTCTCTAAGTGAGACGGAACTTTTGGCATACTCCGCCCGAGGATCGGATACAGGCGGAGTACGGTCGGGTTGGTTTTGCCCTAAAAACCAACCGGGCCCCTGGGACGAAAATGCCAGTAACTCTCAGACCGGGCGTCCGATTGACGCGCCGTCTGTCGCGTTGAGATCCTGTTGTCGATACGGAACTTTTGGATACATCAACTTCGGACTACGTGTCAGTTGATGTATCAGCCCCTCGGCTCGTGGAGCGGACCCTCCTAAACGAGCTCGCTACGTGCGGGAACCCTAGCGCTGGCTGTGACCTCGACGACAGAGCAGAGATCCTCCGTGGACTGCGACGACGGCAGAGCAGAGATCCTCCGTGGACTGCGACGACGGCAGAGCAGAGATCCTCCGTGGACTGCGACGACGGCAGAGCAGAGATCCTTCGTGGACTGCGGCGACGACTGTGCAGGGACCTCAGTGGACTGCGTCGACTACTGCACTCAGCGATCCTACGCGGATCAGTGCCCGATCCTGTGTGGGTCCTACTACCGGTTCTGTGTGAGCCACTGCCTACCGGTTCTGTGTGAGCCACTGCCTACAGGTTCTGTGTGAGCCCGATCCTGTGTGGGTCTTCTGCGGGGGTTAGTACCTATCGATCCTTCGTGGGTCCGACGACTTAGATGGATCAGTGATCATCTTTGACGTCATCTGAAAAAGTATACCTGGATGAGCTGAATCTTATGTTACTCTCCTTTGTGGATTGTGTTGAACTATCCTATGTGGATTTACTATTTACTCTCCTTTGTGGATTGTGTTGAACTATCCTTTGTGGATTTACTGTTTACTCTCCTTGTGGATTTGAGTCTTGCTTTCCTTTGTGGATTGAGTTGTTCTTGAGCTCGTGAGCAGAGCTAGAAGTGGGGACTTAGGTATATGTATGGGCATATACCTAAGTCAAGTCAGATGTTACTTCGTGATTGCATCTTTCTTTTGTGCTATATCCTTTGTGGATTTCGGGAGACCTTCGGGGGTCTCGGGGTCCTTACTGAGTAGTTGTACTCACCCCTGCACGGGCTATGCCCGCACCTTGTTGTGTTGGTTGCAGACGACGGACAGCGCTGATCACGGTTGGGGCGTGGAGCAGGACGGTACCTGGAGGTGGACCACTGGTCGGGACGTACTCGGAGCGGACGTGGGACCCGAGGAGCCTGGAGGCTATCTGTACCCACCCTTCAGGTGGGATTGCCAGTGGACGACACGAGACCGCCGTCTTTTCTTCAGTTGTTGTACTTTACTTTCAGTTGTACTTTACAGTTGGGCTTGTATTTCCGGCCCCTTTTCTTTTCTGCACTTTACTTTCCGCTTGCTGACTCTGTGTGGTTGTTACTTATAAAGGCAATGCCTTCCCTGTTTACTGGGATTTTACGCCTTGGTGCTAGTCGCCAGCCCCTGGCCTATGGAAGGCGGGCTTGGGGTAGTCACGGCACGGGCCCCGAGGACAGGTCGTGACAAATTGGTATCAGAGGCGGTCGGTTCTACCGCAGACTCTGATCGTCCTTTCTTTCTATGTGAAGCAATAGTGTTTAGTGTATTGAGTGTGGTTATCAGTTCAGGGAGCCCAGTGTTGGTGCGGCGGCCGACGTATCCGTACACCAGGACCCTGACTCCTGATTTCCGACTTAATGCATGAAAACATTGATTGCGTGTGTGTTTAAAGTTTTTCTTTGTGATTACTTGTGTCAGCTCACCGGGTATACTGATCTGCTTTATGAAAGTCTCAAGTTTTCTTTGTGATTGCTTGTGCCAGCTCACCAGGTATACTGTTCTGACTGTGGTGCTCTTGTTCTCCTTTTCAGGATGGCCCCGCGACGACTGCCAGCTAGGGTTCCGAGTGTAGGGCGCGGCGGCAGCCCACCGAGCGACGAGGCCTCGGTGCAGGGCCCTTTGCCAGCAGTGGCACCGGCGGTAGCCTTACCCGCCGAGCCACCGATGCTACCAGTACCAGACGCTGACGATGCACGTCGCCTCAGGGCACTGCACGAGTTTCAGAGCCAGCGACCGCCCAGGTTTCGCGGTGAGGCGGACCCCCAGGCCGCCGAGGACTGGCTAGAGGCGGTGGTACGGATCTTCAGGCTAGTGAGGACACCAGCGGATCTCATGGTGATTCTCGCAGCGAGCCTCCTGCAGGCGACGGCAGGACGATGGTGGAGCCTGATGCTCCAGGTTCACGATGAGGCATCCCTGCTCTGGACGGACTTCGAGAGCCTCTTCCGCTCTGAGTTCGTCCCGGCCACCCTCCGAGCGGTGCGCATCCAGGAGCTTCTCCAGCTGCGCCAGGGCAGCATGACGGTCTCTCAGTACGCGGCGAGGTTCACGGACCTATCCCGCTACTCGACCGACATGGTACGGGACCCCTTCTTCCGGGCCCGGACCTTCGAGCAGGGCTTGCGACAGGAGATTCGGGCATCGCTGATCTCCCTCAGCATTCCGACCCAGGCGGGAGTGCTGGAGCGAGCCCTCCTGATCGAGAGCTTCCTGGCAGAGCCTTCTTCAGTAGCGAGACCTAGCGCAGGGCGGCAGGTAGCTGAGTCATCGGCAGCAGGCAGCCGACGGATGACTCACGGGTCCAGGCAGACCAGACCCCCTCGCAGACGGCCTCAGGACACCGGCTCAGCGGTGCGGGGCACACAGCGGAGTGCCAGCCTTTCGAGAGGCAGGCTGTGCTACTCTTGCGGCGGGCAGGGTCACATGGCTCGTGACTGCCCGACTCGCCGACCAGAGGAGCAGCAGACGGTGGAGGGGCCACCCAGGCAGAGGCAGAGAGTCGACTGTGGCGGTCCGCAGGGAGGAGGCGGACGAGGCAGAGGAGCTGGCCGAGCAGCGGGTGGTGGGCGACGCTTCCAGGCTCTACCCCCACCACCACCAGGAGGGCCACCTCGACCACAGGGAGCTGGCGGGCAGAGACAGGCCCAGCTCCAGGCAGTGGAGGCCTACGACCCCAACTTGCCAGAGATGATTCGAGGTACGATCTGTGTCTATTCCACCCTTGCTGCAGTACTTATAGACACAGGAGCGAGTCACTCTTTCATAGCCTCTGCCCTTGTTCGGAGCTCGGAGATTCCGACTGAGCCGTTGGCTCGATCCTTACGGCTAGAGACTCCTACGGGAGCGGACTCGACGATTACGCACTGGTGCCGGCAGTGTGAGCTTACTCTAGGAGGCGAGAGCTTCGGCTGGGATCTCCTTGTAGCGGCGTCGAGGCCTTACGACGTCATCTTGGGCATGGATTGGCTATCCACGGTTCATGCCCAGATCGACTGTTTTAGGCGCAAGGTGCGATGTGTTCGCACCGACGGGAGCAGGTTTACCTTCACCGGCGAGAAGGGAACCTTTGCAGCACAGGATGGACTTCCGCGGAGGAGAGTGCAGCCCATCTCTCATCAGTTGGCTAGCCTCATCCTAGGAGCAGTGGACGTGCGGAGTCCGGCTTTTCCTGCAGTGGTGGACCAGTACGTGGACGTCTTTCCCGACGACGTTCCAGGGCTATCTCCTCGTAGAGAGGTAGACTTTTACATCGACTTGTACCCCGGGACAGCCCCGATATCTTCTCCAGCATATCGGATGGCCCCCGCCGAGCTTCGAGAGCTGCGGGTACAGTTGGAGGACTTGCAGAGCAAGGGGTTTATCCGACCCAGTGTTTCACCCTGGGCTTCCCCGATTTTGTTCGCCAAGAAGGCGGACGGGAGCTTGCGACTATGTGTCGACTATCGTCGCCTGAACCAGGTGACAGTGAGGAACAAGTATCCGCTGCCACGGATTGATGACCTCTTCGATCAGCTCAAGGGAGCGCGGTGGTTCTCGAAGATAGACCTCCGGTCAGGCTATCATCAGCTCAGAGTTCGAGACGAGGACGTGCAGAAGACGGCCTTCAGGTGTCGGTATGGCCATTATGAGTTCTTGGTTATGCCATTCGGCGTAACCAATGCTCCAGCAGTGTTCATGAGCCTCATGAACAGGATCTTCCAGCCATACCTCGACCGATTTGTCGTTGTCTTCATTGACGACATTTTGGTATACTCGACGACTGAGGAGGAGCATGCATACCACCTGCGAGTTGTGCTAGACACACTCCGAGAGCACCAGCTTTATGGCAAGCTCTCAAAATGCCAGTTCTGGTTACGTGAGGTCCATTTCTTGGGGCACGTCATTTCTGAGGCGGGAGTTGCAGTGGATCCCGCGAAGATCGAGGCAGTGCTAGCTTGGGAGCCACCCAGGAGCGTGACAGAGGTGCGGAGCTTCTTCGGCCTAGCCGGATACTATCGGAGATTCTTGCCAGACTTCTCCAGAGTTGCGGCACCACTCTCAGCTTTGACAAAGAAGGGGAAACCCTTAGTGTGGTCAGACAGATGTCAGCAGAGCTTCCAGGAGCTGAGACAGAGATTGACCAGCGCACCTATCTTGAGGTTGCCTGAGGAGGGAGTTGGGTACGTAGTTTACTGCGATGCATCAGGGACTGGACTCGGGTGCGTCCTGATGCAGGAGCGGGCCGTGATCGCCTACGGATCACGTCAGTTGAGGCCGCATGAGCAGAACTACGCCACTCATGACCTGGAGTTAGCAGCAGTGGTCTTCGCTCTGAAGACTTGGCGGCACTATCTGATGGGCGAGCGCTTCACAGTCTTTTCTGACCACCAGAGTCTCAGGTATATCTTCTCTCAGAAGGACCTGAACCTGAGACAGCGGAGATGGCTTGAGTTCCTCCAGGACTATGACTTTGAGATAGTCTATACTCCTGGGAAGGGGAACGTGGTAGCCGATGCCCTCAGCAGGAGGACGGGCATTCAGCTACTTGAGGAGGCGACGGAGCAGCTAGCCTCCTTGCAGATATCCTTCGTGGATAGAGACGAAGCAGCCTTTCTTCAGTCTCTCACAGTCTCTCCTCCACTTCTACAGCGGATCAGAGAGGCTCAGCGTGAGGACGCCGACTGTGAGACCCGGTGTGCACTGATATCCTCAGGTCAGGCGCCTGATGGTTTCTCCCTTGGAGCAGAGCATGACATCCTTTTCAGAGGACGTACCTTCGTACCAGTCGCTCTACGAGAGGAGGTGCTGAGAGAGTTTCACACTTCTCCCTTGGCGGTACATCCCGGAGTGGCGAAGATGTACCAGGATCTCAGACGACAGCACTGGTGGCCGGGCATGAAGAAAGCTGTGGCAGATTTCGTTTCATGATGCCTCACCTGCCAGCAGGTGAAGGCAGAGCACCAGGTACCAGCAGGCTTGGTACAGCCCTTGGAGGTCCCGGAGTGGAAGTGGGATAGCATATCTATGGACTTCGTGACTGGACTTCCACGTACTTCCAGAGGTCACGACTCCATTTGGGTGATTGTCGACCGACTCACCAAGTCGGCACACTTCTTACCCATCAGAGAGCAGGGCTCAGTAGAGAGCTTGGGACGTCTTTACGTCCAGGAGATCGTACGGCTTCACGGTGTGCCATCGTCTATCGTCTCCGATCGAGATGCTCGTTTCACTTCCCGGCTCTGGAAGGGGTTGCAGGAGGCGTTCGGGACGCGGCTCCATCTGAGCACAGCCTTCCACCCTCAGACGGATGGTCAGACGGAGAGGACCATACAGACACTCGAGGACATGCTCCGTGCATGTGTTCTCGACTTTGGTCGCAGCTGGGAGGACCACCTACCCTTGGTGGAGTTCGCGTACAACAACAGCTACCACTCCACCATCGGGATGGCACCATACGAGGCGTTGTACGGTAGACCCTGCAGATCACCGTTGTGCTGGACAGACCCTGGGGAGTCAGCACTCGTGGGACCAGAGATGGTCCGAGCCACGACAGAGAAGGTCCAGATCATCCAGGAGAGGATGAGGACAGCTCAGAGCCGGCAGAAGTCATATGCTGACAGGAGGCGGAGGCCACTAGAGTTCGAGGATGGCGACCACGTCTTTTTGCGTGTCTCACCTCGACGTGGTTTACGGAGATTTGGCCGAGGCGGCAAGTTGTCTCCACGCTTCATCGGGCCTTTCCAGGTCCTCAGCAGGATAGGAGATGTGGCTTATCGCCTGGCTCTACCACCTCAGTTGCACCGGGTGCACGACGTCTTCCACGTGTCTCAGCTAAGGAGATACGTGCACGACCCGACGCACATCATCGACTTTGGGGAGCTGGACGTGGACGATGGGGCGACTTTTGCGGAGGTCCCAGTGGAGATCGAGGATCGACAGGAGAGGGTCCTACGTGGGTGGTCGATTCCTCTTGTGCGCGTCAGATGGCAGCACGGGAACCTCCAGGAGAGCACTTGGGAGCGGGAGGCTCAGATGCGTGCTCAGTACCCCCATTTGTTCCCCTAGTTTTTGATGTATCTTTACGGGGACGTAAAGCCCTGAGGTGGGAGTAATGTAAAGACCCGCAAATTTCAAGGAAATTTTTTTTTCTTAATTTTCTTTGGAATTTTACAAGAGCGCAGCTTCAGACGGCACCTGATTCCGAGGCCCGGTGTGCCCGGAATCAATTTCTGAAGTTTGGCTCGGGTACGTTCAGTGAACGGACGAGCGGGTTTTTCTATCTTTTGAACCGGTGCCCGGAATCAAATTCTGAGGGCACCGATGAAATCGCAGCGCCGGTTTTTGCTTAGAAACGCCTCTTCCGGAGTTGCGTTTGCTCAGACGTGGTTTTTAAATTTTACGGCTTTAAGTCAGAAATAAAATAAAGTTTGTGCGACAACTTTATTTTATTTCACTTAAACTGCTTGGAAGCCACTTAAAGTCACTTAAAGGCGGCTTGAACTGAGTTGAACTGGATAGGATGCTATCCAGAAATATCCTACCCCTTGGTAGGATATTTGTGCGGTGGGACCCGCACGAGCCCCGCCGTTTCTTTCGCTAAGTAACGCACCCGCGAAAACCCGTCAAAGTAACTGAAAAGTCAACCGACGCGTTTTCTTTAATTCTTAACAGACCATTTAATTGGGCGGTTTATTTCGTGAATTAAATGGACTGTTTCTTCGTGAATTAAATGGGTCGTTTCTTTCGTTGAATTAATTCAACGAATTGATGGATCGTTTCTTAACCGGTTTCGTGTGTTGGCATGTTTATAAAATAAGACCAACCCAAAAATCCTTGGAAAGGATTTGAAAGAATCTTCGTTCCTCCACCCTCTCCGCGAAGAACGCGAAGAACGCGAAGAATGCGAAGAACGCGAAGAACGCCGGCGACCGGAATTCGACGACGCACGCCAAGATCTGCGACGTCGACGAGATCTGCCCGCGACGTTCTTCGGCGACGCCTCTTCTTCCGCGGCCGATCCTCGTTCGGCAACTAAGGTGAGAATCAGATCTTTTCTTCTCCCTTTTTAATTTCAATATCAACGGATTTAAACTAATTAAATCCGTTTGTTCTTGATCCGGAGTTCGGCGACGCGACGCCGGATACCGCGACGTTTTTCCCCCTTCTTCCGCGACGAGCAATCCCGCGACGATCCCTCGTTCGGCAACGACAGCTGCGAGGTAAGGGTTGTTGGAATTCTTTTTTAAAATCCCGTGTTTATTCTTTTGAAATATAGGACCCGATCACGAAACAATTTTAATTTAATTAAAATTGTTGATTGGTTTCTTTCTTGTTTCTCCCGTTGATTATGACTAACGCGCGGAGGGTGCGGGTCTAACGAACAAGACCCGGCAACCCTCCGTCGATCTTCCTTTTTGTGCGGATTTGGCGAGCGACGGCAAAAGCGCGACGCAAGGGCCATATGTTGATTCCGCAGTGGAGGACGCGTCCCGGGAGGAGCAACGGCGCAGACGGGAAAGAAATCGGGCCACCGGAGCATCTCCGGCGGCCCGCGGAAGGCGGCGGCGGCGCCGGCGACCGGAGGCGGCGGCGCCCGGCGCGCCGCCGTGGAGAAAGCCCGCCGCGGCTGAAGCCGCGGCGGCAACGGCGGCCGGTTCCGCGGCCGCGCGGAACCGGGACGGACGCGGCGGCCCGGCCGCGTCCGCGTGGCAGGCGGCCCCCCCCGCGGGGCCGCGTTCGCTTGAGCCGCGGGTCAAGCCCGCGGCGCCCAGCCAGTTCGGCCGCTCGGCCGAAGCCGAGCCGGCCGGTCCGGTCGGCCGGGCCGCGCCCAGGCCGGACCGGACCCGGCCGAGCCGGTTCGGGCCGGTTCGGGTCGGCCCGGTTCGGGCCGACCCGGTTCGGCCGACCCCAGGGGGGGGGTTCGGGCCGGGTCGCCCCGGGCCCAGTACCCCCGTTTCGGGCCCTCTACGGTCTTTCGCCCATATCTTGGGCCTGGGACCTCCGATTGACGAACCGTCAGCGGCTACGCGATCCTTGGATCGAGACGGTCGTTTCGGTATATTATACTCAAGGTTTCGGAAGACTTTGGGTTCGGCCGGGTTGGTTCGTACACGAAACCAACCGGGCCCTCGGAGCGGAAACGCTCATAACTTGGGCTACGGGCGTCCGAACGACGTACCGTCAGCTGGGGTAGTTTTCTCTAAGTGAGACGGAACTTTTGGCATACTCCGCCCGAGGATCGGATACAGGCGGAGTACGGTCGGGTTGGTTTTTCCCTAAAAACCAACCGGGCCCCTGGGACGAAAATGCCAATAACTCTCAGACCGGGCGTCCGATTGACGCGCCGTCTGTCGCGTTGAGATCCTGTTGTCGATACGGAACTTTTGGATACATCAACTTCGGACTACGTGTCAGTTGATGTATCAGCCCCTCGGCTCGTGGAGCGGACCCTCCTAAACGAGCTCGCTACGTGCGGGAACCCTAGCGCTGGCTGTGACCTCGACGACAGAGCAGAGATCCTCCGTGGACTGCGACGACGGCAGAGCAGAGATCCTCCGTGGACTGCGACGACGGCAGAGCAGAGATCCTCCGTGGACTGCGACGACGGCAGAGCAGAGATCCTTCGTGGACTGCGGCGACGACTGTGCAGGGACCTCAGTGGACTGCGTCGACTACTGCACTCAGCGATCCTACGCGGATCAGTGCCCGATCCTGTGTGGGTCCTACTACCGGTTCTGTGTGAGCCACTGCCTACCGGTTCTGTGTGAGCCACTGCCTACAGGTTCTGTGTGAGCCCGATCCTGTGTGGGTCTTCTGCGGGGGTTAGTACCTATCGATCCTTCGTGGGTCCGACGACTTAGATGGATCAGTGATCATCTTTGACGTCATCTGAAAAAGTATACCTGGATGAGCTGAATCTTATGTTACTCTCCTTTGTGGATTGTGTTGAACTATCCTATGTGGATTTACTATTTACTCTCCTTTGTGGATTGTGTTGAACTATCCTTTGTGGATTTACTGTTTACTCTCCTTGTGGATTTGAGGCTTGCTTTCCTTTGTGGATTGAGTTGTTCTTGAGCTCGTGAGCAGAGCTAGAAGTGGGGACTTAGGTATATGTATGGGCATATACCTAAGTCAAGTCAGATGTTACTTCGTGATTGCATCTTTCTTTTGTGCTATATCCTTTGTGGATTTCGGGAGACCTTCGGGGGTCTCGGGGTCCTTACTGAGTAGTTGTACTCACCCCTGCACGGGCTATGCCCGCACCTTGTTGTGTTGGTTGCAGACGACGGACAGCACTGATCACGGTTGGGGCGTGGAGCAGGACGGTACCTGGAGGTGGACCACTGGTCGGGACGTACTCGGAGCGGACGTGGGACCCGAGGAGCCTGGAGGCTATCTGTACCCACCCTTCAGGTGGGATTGCCAGTGGACGACACGAGACCGCCGTCTTTTCTTCAGTTGCTGTACTTTACTTTCAGTTGTACTTTACAGTTGGGCTTGTATTTCCGGCCCCTTTTCTTTTCTACACTTTACTTTCCGCTTGCTGACTCTGTGTGGTTGTTACTTATAAAGGCAATGCCTTCCCTGTTTACTGGGATTTTACGCCTTGGTGCTAGTCGCCAGCCCCTGGCCTATGGAAGGCGGGCTTGGGGTAGTCACGGCACGGGCCCCGAGGACGGGTCGTGACAAGAAGACCCACTGAAAGAAGGTTGACGTTGCCTCATGAAGGACTCAATAGAATATTGTTCCCTTATCTGCTCATTTAGAAGTCCAGAATGATTCATAGCTTGTGTAAGTATAGCAATAAGATTTTTCACTCCATCTCCCATAACATTTGTTTGTTCAGGAGGACAATCATTGCATTGTTCATTGCATTGATCAACACGGTTCCTTCGGGTTCCATCCATCGTCTAAAACCCAAAAAGAATATTGTGAGAGGAAAAAATCATGCTAGGGAAAACAACACAATAAAAGGGGGAGTACCCTCAATATCTAACATCATAGGTTAAATTCTAAGATCGTTAGCACAATTCTAGGACTATAACCCATATGTATACTTAACATTAGAGATATCCCTAGACATACCATAGAAATATCTCTAGGGATCTCACTAAAGTTCTCGCATCCTAGTTTCCAAAGGTTGACTAAACCTTTCCTCTGATACCAATTATAGAGACCCGAAGCTTGACGTACATGGACATTACATTACTTTTTAGGAATACTTAGTACATTACCAAAACACACACACAAGGACCGTAATATTTTATTGTCTTTGGAAACTCAGAATATAATCTTCTAATCGTGGTGAAAGATCTTCAACATCTCCCATAAAGATCTTCCTTTTTTTACCTAAAAAATTTCTTTATATCCTGGGGAATGAAAACATAAAAGGGTGATCTCAAATGCTCAGTAAGGGTAAACAAAAGAAATATCAATCACATCATATTCACAAGAAAATAACTTTTGGAAATCTTAACCTGCAAAAGAGATCATAATTTCGTAACATGGGATAAATCATAGTAGTTAATGTTGGATCGAATAGTAGATATATATGTCTATTAAATGGAACAATACAAGAGGGGGGGTGAATTGTAGGTTTAAAAACCTTTGAGTTCAACAAAGAGATTAGTTTAAATGATCTTAAACTAATACAAATATAAACACCCACAATTGTATTGAATATAAAAGGTATGATGTAATGTAATACTAATGTAAAGTAAAACAATTGTATTCAAGGTGAACACAATAATCAGAGCAATACAAAGATGAATGATTCTACCTTAAAGCGTATAGAATCAATCAATACAAAATGTAATAGAATGATTGTAATTGAAACAATTACAATTGAAAATGTAAAGAAGAAAGGAAACAATACAAATCCCTTTATAATACAAGTAACAGCGGAAATGTAAAAGTATTACAATTCTTTTGACCCAAAGAGAAGGGTTATCCTTTCACCTAGGATAAAAGGTATGTCTCACCAATACCTTGGTGATCCCTCGATACGATGATCGGCACGTGTGTCTGCCTATCCCTGGCAGCCCTCGATAGGATGATCGGCACGTCTGTCTGCCTATCCCCGGCAGCCCTCGATATGATGATCGACACGTCTGTCTGCCTATCCCCGACAGCCCTCCATACGATGATCGACACGTCTGTCTGCCTATCCCCGGCAGCCCTCGATTTTGTAGGTAATCAGCACCTCTGTCTTTCAATTACTTGAAATCCCTCGATACGATGATCAGACGCACAAGGCTGATGAGAGAAGTCACAGTGTCTCTCTCTAGAATCTTGGTAGTTCACAGAGTCTCTTCATTCGTTCTCTTCGTTCATCGTTGTTCTCTCAGATTCAAATGACCTCCTATTTATAGGCTTTGGGTTCCAACGGTCATATTGCCTCCAACAGTCATATTGAAACAGAAAGCACGACATTGTTTTGATTAGTTTGTAACTAACTCAACGACATCGTTTTGTTAGGACAAGAGATATATAGAAATGAAAAACATGAGTACGATTCAAATGCAGAGAGTGTTTTTGACAAAGTACCAAAACAAATAATGATCATCTGAATAGCAGAGTCAGTACGATACGATTGACAGAGTCAGTACGATATGATTGACAGAGTCAATACGATACGATTGACAGAGTCAGTACAATACGATTTGGTCGGTACGATCAACATCGTACGATACGACAAACATGATAAAAGACAATTGTAATTTATAGACTTATGATAGAATACATTTGTGATTTACAAAACATGATATAGAAGTCAAAAGAAGACTTTTGACTTAACAATCTCCCCCTTTTTGGAAAGAACAACACACAAAGTAAATGTAACAAGAAATACTTATCTCCCCCTGAGTTATTGAAAACTCTTCTGAATAAGAAATTGAATACAACTAACTCCCCCTTAGGTATGGACTTTCCTAAGGATTGTATTCGTAGATTTTCCTTAAGAGCATTGTAAAGCATTCTCCCCCTTTTTAAAACAATCTTTTCTTTGTAAACATTCTCCCCCTTTGTGATTTACAAAAAGAAAGGAGTAATATTGAATTGTCTGAAAGAGTTAGTGAAGCAATACAAGAAAATGGATAAAAGAAAAAAATCATAAGAGTTATTACAAAACAAAGACAAGTTCCAAAAGAAACAAATACAACAATCATTTGTTTTCTCTTTCCTTCTCCTTCTTTATAAGCTCATGAAGAACAGCTTTCATCTTCTTGATCTCCTTCTTGTCTTCAGAAATTGATTCACCCTGAGTTTTGAGAAGCTCTTGTTGATCCGCAAAAATCTGATCTTGATTTCTGATGGTCTCCTCCTGGACTCTGATTACTTCTTCAAGGGTATCAATCCTTTTTTGCAAATTCTTGTTGTCTTTGGATAACACAGAATTTTGATTCTTCAGTAAAACCATTTCATCTTTGAAAGATGAAACCTTTGAGAATTCAGATTGGAAAAAATTCATTCTTTCTTGCAAGTCTTTCACTGAAAGAACATCGGCTCTTTGAGAAGACAAAAGATTCATCCTTTCAACCGTTTCTCTATCAAGCTTGTTGAAAGCAATTGCAAGCTCATTTGATAACCTCCTTATATCTTCAATAGCTATTTCATGATCATTGATTGAGCTCTCTATTTTGTACGACCACTTGGTCATCTTATTGCAAGCCTTCTTATGAGCAACCGAGCTTTCTGAAAGAACTTTCAAATCGGCTTCTACTGACAAAACTTTCTTCCTCAATTCTTTTACAGAGCCAAACTTCTTCCTTTGATTTTCAGTAATAAAATCAATCTTCCCTTCCAGCCTCGGGAAATAAGGAATGGTTTTCTCCACCCTTCTCAAAACATGAACAATGTAATCACCCTTCTTGAGAGAGATTGTATGCTCTGAATCAGTATCCTCATCATACGATGGTAGTTCATACGATTTGCTTGAGTCAACAACTGGTTGTTTCCCTTTCGCTTTTTCTTTCTGTTTTCTTTCTTCTTCCATTTTGTCACTAATGACAACAACTTTATCAGAATGAGAAGATTGATTACCTTGCCTTTCTTGAAAAGACATTCTGTCCGGAGATTGTGCTTGATCGGCATGAAGGATTTGTTGAACACCTTCACTCGACTTTTGAACTGATTCCTCTCTACTCTTATTTGAGTTTTGAATAAATTCTAAAAGAAAGTCTCCTTCTTCTTCTTCTTCTATTTCTTCTATCACTTGTTTTCCTTTTTCTTTCTCAGGAAGACTCTGTACGATGGGCTCTTGGTGCACTTCTTCAATTAGTTGAGCACTAGAATCTTCAACTGCTTTCAAGACTTTAGAGACATCAAAGTCCCGAGCCTTCCTTTTCAAAAGAACCTTCTTTTTCTTTTCAGCCTGAAGGGTTTCTTCTACCCTTATTCTTTATGCAAAATCCTCAGCAGGGTCAAGACCAAACTTCGGATCACATTCTTTTCTCTGTTCCTTATCTTTTCTCCATTTTGCTACAACCTCCTTACTGTACCTTGGCTTCTTCTTCATCTTCGATCTAGTTTGCGGATCAGACTTTTGAGTAACACCAGTGGATTGAATGTCCTTGGCTGGCATAGGTGCCGATTGATTCTGAGCCAATTCAGCTTCTACATCTCTGACAAAAAGTTTTGAATTTGAATCAAAACAAACATTAAGCTTTTTCATCATACTCTTACTAATCCAAGATGGCCTCAAATCCATGGGTTTTCCTTTAAAAGGAATGTTACAAAACTTCATACTTTCAAAAATGAACTTCGTAAGGATGGCTGGATACATAATCATCTTGGACTTAATCCCTCCTGTCTTGACATTCTTGATGGTTTCAAAAATATACCCCATGAGATTTACTTTTCTCATATTTACAAGATAGTCGAGCATGAATATATCAGAAACTTTAAGAGTTTCTCTATCCCCTTTCCTTGGGATAAGAAAACCTTGCATCCATAAAGTGACAAAACGATTGTTCGGTGAAAGATGAGACACTTTCCTCTTTTCCTCATTAATAAGAAACAAATACTTTTCAGCATTTTCTCTATTAAACGTACCAACTTCCTCTGGTAGTTTGTGAGATGGACAAAAAGAATCTCCTTCTACAGAAACATTCAGAAAATGTGCCGCTTGTTTCACAGACATAGATAATTTTCTATCGTACACAGCGAAGTTTATAGTCATATATTTGTCGAAAGAAACGGTTTTGTAAAACTGACAAACTTCATCAAAAAGAACTGGATCTTGAATATCAAGCTTTTCAACACACAGATGTTCCCATCCTTGAAACAAAATGATCCTCCTGATTGTAGAATCGTACGTATCGAAAAAGTCTCAGGATACTAACCTTTCTCTGTTAAAGTATTTCTCTGTAAAAGTCTTTGAAGACATTTAGGAGGGAGTGTTAGAAGAGGATTGAGACATAAAGGTGATGCCGATTGAGAAGATCGTACGATGATATATAGCTAGTGGAGAAGAGTTGCGCCTCAAATCCTGAAAAACCAATGTGGGTTTGGGGAGGGGAGGGGGGTATTTATAGGCGATAAAGAGATGACCGTTGATATTCTACGGTCGAAAAAGGGTGACCATTGATATTCTACGGTCAGGATTAGAGAAAACCACATCAATGGTTAGGATTAAAACAAAGAAAGAAAAAAAATAAAAAAAATGAAAAAGATACCTGTCGGAGAACATAAGGTGATTGTTGGTTTTGGTAGGAATCAAAAGAAAATACAATCGTAAGGAGAAAAATATGATGCCGATGGAAAACAAAGTTATTACTATGATCGGACTGTACGATGGAAAATAATCTTGTTACCATGAACTGACAGTACGATGGAAATGAATCTCAATACCATCATCGGTCGATACAAAACTATTGAATGATACGATGGAAAAGAATTTCAATACTATCATCGGTCGATTCAAAACTATTGAATGATACGATGGAACAGAATTTCAATACTATCATCGGTCGATACAATACCAAGATTGATTGGTACGATGGAAAAGAAATTCAATACCATCATCGGTCGATACAATAACAAGATTGATTGGTACGATGGAAAAGAAATTCAATACCATCATCGGTCGATACAATACCAAGATTGATTGGTACGATGGAAAAGAAATTCAATACCATCATCGGTCGATACGATGGAAAAGAATTTGAATACCATCATCGGTCAATACGATAGAAAAGAATTTGAATACCATCATCGGTCGATAGTAAATGATACTATAAAACTGTCAATACGATAAATAGAAAAAAAATGAATGAAACGATAAAACTGTCAATACGATAAATAGAAAAACTGAAATTGTCAATACAATAAACAGAAAAACTGAAATATAAATATTAAGAGAGTAAATAGTTAAAGATCATACAATAAACATAAAAACATAGATAGAAATGTCCTCCCCCCTTCTACGAGGAGTTTCTTACTATTAGGAGAGATTTAAAACAGGAAGTAGATATGAATGATTATTTTAATGTAATCATTCCTAGCTTCTGTTTTATAAATTCAAATCTATCGGAAGGTAAAGGTTTTGTAAAAATGTCAGCAAGTTGTTCTTGCGTTCCGATGAATTGTAAAATAATATCTCCTTTTACAAAAACAACATTTGAAACAATATTACATATACCAACAATCATTCCTTGAGCATTATCTCCGAAGGTAACTTTTCCACCTTTTGTTTTGATAACCTTTTCAAAGAGATCTTTGTTTCCAGTCATATGTCGAGAAAAACCACTATCCATGTACCAAATGTTCTTATTAATACACTTCTCGTTTTCCTGAAAAAGAAACAATTTGATTTTCAGAATCCAAACTTGTTTGGATCCAGAAGGGTTAGATAAAAGAATTTTAGGAATCCACATTTGTTTTGCAAAATGAGCTTTATGAAATCCTAAAGATTGAGTTTTGTTAAGAGAACAATCTCTTCTCCAATGTCCACCACATTGACACTTGGAACAGAAAATGGTTTTTTGAGGAACAAAATAGTTATTGCTAAAAACAGGTTTGGAATAAGTATAACCAAGACCAGAATGATTTCTCAAAGGTCTAATTTGAGAATACATCCTATCAAAGTTTTCTTTTCCATGAGTAAAGTTTGACAAACACTTTTTCAAGGATAAAATCTCTGACTTTAGTTTTAAAACCAAATTCTTGTTTTCTAAAACATTTGAATTTGAACTAGAGTTAGACTCTAAAATATTTTTCTTCGAAATTACAGTTTCAAGATCCTTAGAAAGTTTATCCTTATCAGATTTGACTTTCTCAAGGGTTTTTAAAATACTTTCAAAATCAGAAGTTTTCTCATCAAGATCTTTAGAAAGATCTGATACTTCTTTAGTTAAAATTGAAATTCTAGAATTTGCTTTTTCAAATCTCTTTTTGAGTTTAGAATTTTCATTTTCAAGTAAATTAGCAAATCTAGAGACTTCTTCAAAAGAAGGTAAAGTATCATCTTCTGATGATGAGGGTTCATCATTTGAAGATTCATAATATCTATTATCATCATAATTTTCATTTAAAGAGACATTTGTAACAGCTTCAGCATTATGTACCTTAGCCATGAGACAATGATCTTCGATTGGTAGTCTGGCTAGAAGTCCAATATTTCTTTGTCCTGATGTCTCATATTCTGAAGAATCATTTGAGGAATCACTACCACTTGCACTCCACGTATCATTTGCTTTCAAGCCTTTCTTTGTCTTATAAAACTTTTTCTTGTTTCTTTCAGAGTGTTTCTATTTTCTATCTTTCCTCTTCAGTAAAGGACAATCAGGCCTTATATGTCCGGATTTCTTGCATTCATAACAAGTTACCTCTGAATCTTTCCTATCTTTCCTGTCTTTCTTTTTGAATCTATATTGAAAATCTTTCTTTCCCACAATCTTGTTCATCCTTCGAGCAAGATTGGCTAACTCATTATCCGAAAGATTACAATCACTTGAATCAGATATAACAACTTTCTTGGATTTAGACCTTGTAAGCCTTTCAGGTGTTTTAGCTTTAGATGCAAAAGCTACACTTCCATTCCCATTCTTCTTCTTATTAAAATCATAATCTCTCTTCATTCTTGTCTCATGCTGTAGAAGAGTTCCAAAGAGTTCATCAAGAGTAATCTGGGAAACTTTTCTATTTTCATCAATAGCTGTCCTTTTTGACTCCCATTCATTTGGCATAATATCTATAATCTTATCAACAAGAGCTTCATCATCAAGTCCTTTTTCTCCCATAGATTGTAAGCTGTTGACAATTGTCATAAACCTTTGTTGCACTTTACATACAGGTTCTCCATAAGGAAAAACAAATCCATGATACTCTGCTCGAAGCATTGCTCTCCTTGTTTCTATAACTTTGGATGTACCAAAATGAGTGACTTCTAATTTCTTCCAAATACAGTTGGCTTCTTCACATGAAGATATCTGACTATATATATTCCTAGTCATAGAGCATAATAAAGTATTGCGTACCTTGTAATTCAGTTGATATTCTTGCTTCTCTTGGTTGGTGAAAGTGCTAACTTCTTTGTCACGAATTTTGTAACCCCCAGTAAGCATAATAAAATTGTCTACACCAGTATTGATGAAGAAAGTCTTCGTACGATCTCTCCAATACTCATAATCATTCCCATCAAAGATTGGTGGTCTAGAAGGATTCAGATTATCTATTGATCCGATATTCATTCCTGCCATCTAATATAACAAAAACAACTTTTCCACTCCACACGTTAGTGTAGTAAGTATTCAAGATAGTAATAAGAAGTAAATCTAGTAATACAAATCAGTGGAAAACCTCCTTTGATACCAATTGTTGGATCGAATAGTAGATATATATGTCTATTAAATGGAACAATACAAGAGGGGGGGGGGGTGAATTGTAGGTTTAAAAACCTTTGAGTTTTTACAACAAAGAGATTAGTTTAAATGATCTTAAACTAATACAAATATAAAAACCCACAATTGTATTGAATATAAAAGGTATGATGTAATGTAATACTAATGTAAAGTAAAAAAATTGTATTCAAGGTGAACACAATAATCAGAGAAATACAAAGATGAATGATTCTACCTTAAAGCGTATAGAATCAATCAATACAAAAAGTAATAGAATGATTGTAATTGAAACAATTACAATTGAAAATGTAAAGAAGAAAGGAAACAATACAAATCCCTTTCTAATACAAGTAACAGCGGAAATGTAAAAGTATTACAATTATTTTGACCCAAAGAGAAGGGTTATCCTTTCACCTAGGATAAAAGGTCTGTCTCACCAATACCTTGGTGAGCCCTCGATACGATGATCGGCACGTCTGTCTGCCTATCCCTGGCAGCCCTCGATACGATGATCGGCACGTCTCTCTGCCAATCCCCGGCAGCCCTCGATACGATGATAGGCACGTCTGTCTGCCTATCCCCGACAACCCTCGATACGATGATCGGCACGTCTGTCTGCCTATCCCCTGCAGCCCTCGATTTTGTAGGTAATCGGCACCTCTGTCTTTCAATTACTTGAAAGCCCTCGATACGATGATCAGACGCACAAGGCTGATGAGAGAAGTCACAGTGTCTCTCTCTAGAATCTTGGTAGTTCACAGAGTCTCTTCATTCGTTCTCTTCGTTCATCGTTGTTCTCTCAGCTTCAAATGACCTCCTATTTATAGGCTTTGGGTTCCAACGGTCATATTGCCTCCAACGGTCATATTGAAACAGAAAGCACGACATCGTTTTGATTAGTTTGTAACTAACTCAACGACATCGTTTTGTTAGGACAAGAGATATATAGAAATGAAAAACATGAGTACGATTCAAATGCAGAGAGTGTTTTTGACAAAGTACCAAAACAAATAATGATCATCTGAATAGCAGAGTCAGTACGATACGATTGACAGAGTCAGTACGATACGATTGACAGAGTCAGTACAATACGATTTGGTCGGTACGATCAACATCGTACGATACGACAAACATGATAAAAGACAATTATAATTTATAAACATATGATAGAATACATTTGTGATTTCCAAAACATGATATAGAAGTCAAAAGAAGACTTTTTACTTAATAGTTAAATGTAATCCCAAAAATCATAACTTAAAACATGAAACATTGTGTCATACACACATAATCATAGAGAATAATTTCTTATTAGTCAAGACTCATTGTCAAGACTATCTTAGTGGACAAAGTCCATTTCTGAACCGAGTTCACTCCTTGTTTCAGTCCTGTTTCACTGAACCGGTATAACCTACCGTTCCAGCCATGTCTATCTCATGAGATATAAAATCTTTACCCAATGCATTGGAGCAAGATATAGGTCCCACCCATCTCATAATGATACCATTCTTATGTGTACCACAAAATCATAAATCATACATCATTACATAACCCATATAATAAAAATGGGATTCTTAAACATCTTGACATCATAAAACAATTCATATAAGATAAAGAAATTCATAAAAATAATTCCATCACAACATAATCAAATCAATGTAATAATTGGTATAGAAAAAGAACCCTGTATTATCTTATATGGAAAATAATTTTGATAAAACACTTGAACTCCATTCTTGAGGAAAATATTCTTTCAAAAACATTTTCATTTCTTAACGTGTCATACAATTTTAAACTAAAATAAGTTGATTAAAAATAAACTTGAAATCTTGTAAAGGAAGCTTCATGGAAATAATGTTTTAAAAATCCATTTATTCCGTATAAGTTAAAAAAACATTCTTCTCGTACTTTTGTCAGAAAAGTCAAAAAGTACCCCATAAAAGAATGATTCCATACATACCATGTAGTAAAAGTAAAAAATGGGTAAAAAGGACTTTAAACATACATGAATACACCTTTATAAAACATGGACATGGATGATAGCAATAACCCTAGTAATTACTTACGAATAAGCAATCTCGGATAAAAATGAGATTTGCAAAATTATCCCTTACCTTAGGTCCGATTTTCTTCGTAAGTGTCCAAACCTTCTGTATAATGATTTAAATAATGTCATTGACTTATTCCAGAATCATACTCATTGTTATGATATCATATATGGTTGACTTATGACTTTATTTTACCTGTTCTTTTTTAAATTCCATGTTAAAGAGCGTTTTGGGTAAAATCATTTCATTTGGCATCCCTGTTTTAACTTTTTATTATTCATATGATTACTTAGATCATAATTACTTAATTCCAGAATATAAAAAAATGATTTATATATAATATATATTCAGAATATACATATATATAATAGATCAGTAAATGGAAAGAAATACACCGTTCATGGAGACAGTAGGCCGTACGTACGCATGAACGATGTTTTCATTTCCTTATTGAGTTGAATGGAATTAAGTAGATGAAATACATATATATACACATAAATCTAGTATCATTATTATGTAATATATTTCATGATTACTTATTATATATACTTTATAATAATTCATGAATGGTTAACGTGGAGAATGAATCTCATCGCGTCGTGGAGACGGTAGTCCGTACGTACGCACGAGCGATGATATCGTTCTTATGATCGTGGAATTGTATTGGAGTGTATGAATACTTTTTCAGAATCAATATAACTTTACAATAATCATATATAGTTATTATGTACACCATTATACCCATCCAAGTAAGGTGGTGGAAAATAGATTACACCACGGCGTGGAGACGGTATTCCGTACATACACACGCGCGGTGATTTCGTTTTCCGTAGGATGGATAGATGGTGAAATAGGGTTTTTTCATACTTATAATAAATGAGTGATACTGATGTTATTACATCATAATGAAACAACCTAATAAGAAGAAGTGGAAGAAGAAATAAAGTTGAAAGAATTGGTAACAGACATTACTTATTCTTTGAAGCACCTCTTTGAGTCCTCCTCTTAGGGCTCTAAAATTGGTCTTTGAAGAAAACCAGGACCTCTAGGATGTTTCTAGGGAAGTGGAGAGAAGAAATTTTCAGGGTTTGTCTGAGCTTGAAGGCTCAAAGTGGTGTGAGGAAGAGGGGGAGGAGGTGCCATTTTATAAGGGAGGAGAGGGGCTTCTTTGGGAAAACTAAAAATATTATTTTATTATAAAGTCATGTTCGGTTTTAAATATCTCCAAATTGATATATTTCGAAGATAAGGTGGGGATGGGTCGAAATAATCTCATCAAATTGAATTTATATAATTTTTGGTTCCTATTTTAACCTTATCATTTAGATTTAACATTAAGTTAAATAAATCTACTTTTACCGTGTCTTCGTGTGTTCTTATACTATAAGGTTAATAAACTTACTATAAGCAGCCAAACGAACCCCAAGTTGTTTATTATTAATATATATAAACTTATCTAAGTCATTTTTGCGAACCATATATTTTTAGGAATGAAATAACAATTACTAATATAATATTTGTTTTAAAAACTATTTTATGTCAATTTTGACACTATTTAGTAATTGATTTTTGTGAAAATCATAACAGAGTGATTAGTTCAAACAAAGTTAATTAAATAAATACTAACATGTCATATTAACCTATAAAATTAGTGTAATTTATTAAAAGTCTTAAATTACATTTATTTTTGTGTTTATAACATCAATTATGTCAATATTTCATTAATAAGATAATTACTACATCATCTTTGTGTCATAAATAAATTAAATTATTTAATGTCTAAAAATTACAAATAAAATACCATTATGTAGGAAATATTTTTATCTTTCTAATGAATACTTATAGTCGAATTTATATTATGTATAACCTTATATTAAAAATTATTTACTTATTAAACTTTGATTTTAACTATTTTAACCCTTCTTTAAATAAATTAATAATAAATGTCCTAATCTAATCCATGTGGGCCTAAATGGTCATATTTTATTACTTAGTTTGTTTTTGGTCGAATTATACTTATCCAATAGAATTAGGACATGTGTAGGGTAATAATAATATCATTTTTAGCCTTAATTACCCTATTTACTTTTAACCATGGTAAATAAAAGTAGAAAGTTACTATTCACCAAAAATTATTTTCATATCATTGAACCACATTTTACTTACTGACATCAACCGTGTCTCCTAGATTTTTTAAATTCCTCTCACAGAAGCGGTAAAATTAAGTTTTATGAAAAATTTAGTTTTTTTAACTACTACTTAGTGGTTTCACTATTCATCAAAAAATGAAAGTTTCCAGAAAAATACAAAAAATTAGGCCTAAGATATATATGATATTATGAACTCAAAAATGATGTTATTTTACCAAATTCAAAACATATCAGTTGCATTAATTAATTTAAAAATTAATTCCCGTCGTCAAAACAAATAGCGTGTTCTTAAGAGATAATAACTATCAAAAGATTGACATTTGTTTATGTCTGGTTTAAATGTGAAATTACATACAATGAACAACATTGTATTAAATTGTAAAAATATATTCTAAATATACTTTAAAACCACTAAAATTAATAATTTATCACTATTAATTATTTCAATTAAAATAGTTGTTTGTAATTAAAATTTAGTAATTTTCACTATTCATCAGAATATGAAAGTTATTCGAAAAGTACCAAAATTTCACCCTAAGCTAATTTTGATATTACAAATCCAAAAATGAAGTCCATTTTGAAAAATAAAATTTAAAAAATTTCAAAAAGTGGTTATTACTATTCATAACGGCTAGTTTTAATAATAGCATATTGTTGTTTAGTGAAACTCGGTATTGCATACTACACACGCTATCGGGGAAGGTCGCGATTGCGTGTAATGTAAGGAAAGTCAAGGATGTGTGTTGTGAAAGATCCTTTTGGTTTAGCGTACAACACAAGACATTAATGAAATCAAAAAGTGTATTTTTCATAAAATTTCGGGGTGTTACATTTAAGATTTTACTTTTTTAAATGAAATATTTAGAGAAATAAAGGAATTTTTTTTGGTATTAGAAATAATTCTATCTATACATAGTTTTTCACACATGTTTTAGCCAACACCATATGGACTCCCTTATGATACATGGATTTTAGTTCAAATTTTTATAGTAGAAGTTAGGACTGCGTGTGTATAGAATGGTGTAATATCCACAAATTCATGGGCTATATAGAAATGCAATGACATGGTAATAATTAGATCTCAGATATACCTCCACATATCAAATAGGTTATTGACTATAAGTGAATTTATATGATTATATAAAGGGGATACAATAAAAACATATCAGAGTGAAATCGTCGTGAAATTATGAAAATCATAGAATAGACCATAATTATCAGTAATGAAACTCCCATGAAGGTAAGAATACTTAACCACATATCATTCAATGAAAAGTGATTGTTATGAATATTAAATAATCCCACAGAATAATAATATATCCTCAAATATATCAAAATTAGGGAAATATAAAATTGGAATAATCTACAAATAAAACTTAATTTCAAATTTTCTGACCTAGTAGTCCATGTCATGCATTTGTTATAATGTGATTTCCCTTTTCATTCCATAATGTTATATAGTATGCTCGAGTAGAAAATGACCACCCTAGGAAAATGTGAGTATCACAATGTTGGACACCACTAATTTCATATAATGAAAATCAACTCTATGTTGATAAGTTAATTTTGATGTGAGTAATATAATATAATTAATGTAGATATATAATTAAAAGTCACCATTAACATTTGCGTTCTAATTTGACACTTGTGATTGATCCTACCTTTTTTGGACCGAGTAAATTGTATCTACCCATATATTTCAATGTTTTACAGCTAGGTCCAAAGATCATCAATGCTGTAACTAAAATAAATATTCATCCCATATTAAACCCATGGCAGTCCAAATATGTGGTCATCTTAAACCCAACCCTTGGAAGACCAAATGATTAGTCATCTAATCTCCAACACATGATATCTCTAATTAGTAGTCACCCTGGATCTAATCTCTGGAATCCTTAATCTATAGACATCTTATCTCTGAACCCTATTTTACAAAATCCTTGGTCATCAAACTTCCATAGCTAGCATCCAAATTCAATATTTACCTCGTCCAAAACCTATGGAATCTATAGTAATTAGTAATCTCTAAATTGGCATTGTGATAATTATATTTTTAATTGTAATAACTCAAAGCCTTTATATCATGAATCTATAATAACATGTTCACTAACCAAACATATCTCCAATTAGTAGTCATCTATGATCTAATCAAATATAACATAAATCTGTATTAATCTTGAATAAAAATATATGTATCCCAAATTAATAGTCATCATGAATGCAACACATAATATCCCAAATTAGTATAAACTCTCTATAATGGAATGGAAAAAAAGAAGTCATCCCAACCCCATGGATAATATAAATGATGGTATAAATTAGTATTAACATATTTAGATCTAAAAATATAATTAAATCCATCCACTAGTTCATGTTAAACATATATCACATAGTCACCATTAACTATAGACCTTAGAATATATTATTGACACCATAAACTATTATTCATACTAAAATATCATATTTCCTAGAACTGTTATTGTTTACTTGTTAAATCTTTCCCATTTTCAATGTTCTCTATTCACACACACCAGGTGGATAAAGATTTGTCTATTTTCAAATATGATATTTTTCCCATGGAGAGGTTTGATTTCATGAGTTATGAAAATATTATTTATTTATAATTTGAGGTCAAGAAAATAATATTCTAGTGTGAGCATACATCATATCTTCAAATGAAATATGAATACTTTTAGTAAAAATATTTAGTACCACCTACATCAAGCATAATAAAGCATAATCATCATGATCCACCACCCAATTTGAACTAAACAGACCAAGATCCCTAATATTGTCACAATCCATAATATTTTATTTTTTGTAAGTTGTTATAAAATAAATAGTGAAAAATAGACCCCGTTAAAGATTAGAGAGGCATAGAAAATCTCATTGGGATCAATAATATTTAATGGAACTTCGATCTCATAAAAAATATGTTAGGACCAAGCTGAAGGAAGATATGGTTTTCATGAAGTGCCTTTGATTGATCTTGAGGAAGTTTTCATAAAGAAAAGACACCTTTAATTTATAATAATTCGGGAGATGGAGGTTTGAAGATTCGGAACCATGAATTTTGAACATTCGGAACCTAGTGTTTGATGAATTCAGAGTCTGGAATTCGGAGTCTGGAAATTGAGAAGTTCGGAACCGGGATATTGCAAATTCTCGAAAGATGGATGATAGGAAACGTGAAGGCACCAATTGTGATGATGCTTCTATGTTTTGTAATTCTTATTTGTGAGTATATTCAAGTACTCAAGATTCAAGAAAAAGTTGGATCGAGAAGTCATACCGAGAATTAGAGAAGTCATATCAAGATGAAAAAGTTGTTCCGAGAATCCGGAAGAGCCGTTCCGAGAACTTGAAGTCATATCGAGAATCGAAGAAGTCATATCGAGAACCAAAATCCATTCCAAGAGTCAAGAAAATCCATTCCAAGAACCTCAAGTCATACCAAGATCCAAAAGAATCATACCGAGAATTAAAAATCTTCGGTATCGATGAATGAAGAGGAGTCATACCGAGAATCCAAAAATGGCCATACCAAGAAGTGAAGAAGTGTTTGTCTATGCCGAAGAAGAGTCATCCTGATAATTGAAATGGTGTCATGCCGAAGAAGAGGTGAAGAGTCATGCCGATATTTTATGTAATGCCAAAGACTCAAGAAGGATGGATCCAAGAATGTGATGCTGAAGAATCAGGATGAGTGAATATGAGAAAGTGATTCCGAGAAGACAGGATCTAAGAATGTGATACTGAGAAAATTGTGTAACAAGTTCGGATCTGGAAAAACCCGAACATCTAAATCAATAGAAGTTGATGAACATTCGAGAAGATTATAGAAGCATTGAAAAAGTCTTAATTACTCCTAGATTTCAGGAGAAATTATGATTTGGGTGAATTTAAGTGAGTGGGAAAATATTTTGGTTTCCTGCCTAAGCACACATTGGAGCACCTATAAAAGGAGATCAGAGTACAAAGTAAAAGTCTGATGATTAAGTAGTGGGAGATGCTCTGATAATATAGAGAGAGAAAGAAGTGTTTGTCTGACAGAGTTTCATTACGGTTTCAATTGTTACGAGAATTTGATACTGGTTGACACCGTATTGTGTTTCTCGGAATGAGAAAAATCGGAATGGATATTCGAAAAGGGAATTTCGGACTAAACTAATCAGAATGGGGAATCTATACTGGAAATCACCGTATTGTGTTTCTCAGACTGAGGAAGATTTAGATTGAAGAATCAGATTGTGAAAATCCATAGTGGAGATTTAGAATTGGATGTTCGGACTGTAATTAATCTATCTCAAGTCCAAGGAGTCCTTACCTTTCTTATGGGTAAGGAAGTGAAGATTTGTGTTGAACTTGCTTACATTTGTGTATTTGAAAGGAAGTTCAAGTAACATATGTTGTTACAAGAAACAAGACTTTTTTCTATTGTGCTAAGAGGGTGCACACACATTGGAGTGATTGTTTCATAGTGCTTCACGAGTGTAAGGGTATATCCTACTCGTTGTAATCCAAGGATTATTTTCTTAGTTGATTGTATGGTGCTGGATTTTTTCCAACCATACCAAGGATGTAGAAATTCTTATTGAATAGTGGACCTTCTAAATTGATGTGTTTCTTTGGATGTCTGCTGGTTTGTTTCTCACCAACGAATTATATCTTTACCAGGAGACAAAGGTTGTTCTCAAAATTAAGGGAACTTAAATGAAGAAAAAGGGGTATCACATATTCCCCCCCCTCCAGTGGTTCATTACTCCAACTGGGTCCTTACAAGTGGTATCAGAGAGAGGATACCTTTGTTTTCCTTACTGATGGAGAATCTGAACCGTGTGAACAACAAATGAATTATGGTATTTGATGAAAAGAACTATCACATCTAGAAAGATAGAATGATACTGTATCTCATGTCTATCAGTTATGAAGTTCTTGAAGCTAAAAAAATTGGGTTTCCCCCCATTGATGATAATGTTCCACTTACACCTGTTGACAAGAAGTTTCTTGGGAATGATGGAAGAGAGGAGAATTCTATATTGTCATCACTTTCTGAAAGTGAGTTCTTGAGAGTAAAATGAGTGGACACAACCAAAGGTATATGGGAAAAACTAAAAAACATATATGAAGGAAATTCAAAATTCAAGAAGGAAAAACATTAAATCTGGAGATTGATGTATGAAGACTTGAAGATGGGAGAGCATGAATCTATTGGGGATTTTGTCACCAGGGTGAATGATATTGTTAGTACCATCAGATGACTTGGTGAAGAGCTTAAAGACTCTACTGTGGTGGAAAATATCTTGAGTATTCTTCTTTATAAATTTGGTGTGCAGGTATCTTCATTAGAATACAGACACTCTGAGACTATATCTCTTAATGATTTGAATAGTACACTCATTACATATGAAATTAGAAGGAAAAAATCTACGAATACCAAGACAAAGGTTGATAGAGAATTGTCTTTCAAAGCCATGAAGAAGGAGAGATCTAAGAAGATATTGATGGAAGAAGATGGTGGGGACTTTGACTACGAAAGCGAGGTATGTGAAAATCATAACGATAATTTATCCTTGTTTTTAAAAAATGTTAAAAGAGGCACAGGGAAATACATGGGAAAACTTACCTTGATGTGTTTTGAATGTGGAGCCATTGTCCACTTTGCGGCTAACTGTCTTCGAATGGAGAATGAAGAAGACAGTTACGAAGAAGAGAGAAATCCAATAATGTTATGGAATAAGCAGGGTGGTAAAGGAAAGTCGGGGAAAGAAAAGAAGTTGTTAAAATACAAGAGAAAAATATTTCTATCCATAAATGGAGATGTTGAAGAAAGTGATGCTGAATCTGAAAAATAAGTTGAGCATGGTGTTGAGAATACTTTCATTTCAACCATGAATGATGAGGATTTCAGAAGCAGCATCTTGGAAGAAGAAAAAATTCATATTGAGATTCATCTAAAAGAAGAATTGAAGGAATGTTTAAGGATGATCAGAAAGATAGAGAAATTAAACAAAAAGTTGGAAGATGAATGTTCCTCATATTTTAATTAAGATAATGTTATAGAAGAATTGGAGAAAGAGCATAAAGACTTGAAGATGTCTCTCGAAGATGAGAAAAATTAAAATGAGCACATGAAAGTTATGCTGATAGAAAAATAAGAAAAATTAGAGCTCATTCAGAAGAAGCTCTCAGAAGTCAAATTAAGAAACATATGTTTTCAAAATGAAACTACTGATGTAGGTGAAAGCTCTCAACAAGAAATTTCTGAGAAAATTCAACAGAAGAATAAATTGGTAGCTGTGAAGAAGAAAGATGAGACAATTTTTTATGTGGCCAAGAACAATGTTGCTGGGAACTCTGTAGTTTCAATGAAACATAAGTCTAACACTGGTAAAAACAAAGAAAAACCAGAGAAGGAAGAATTTTAGGAGAGCAATCATGCTATCAAAAGAATGGTATGTGGGCTTAAAGAAAGAGCAACAAAGTAGTATCAGTACAAAGGATTTAGATGAAGGTACCTTTTCTATGGGTACTATTGGTATTATGGTGGATTCGGACATACAATGAATATGTGTTTGTTCAATCAACATTATTATCACCACACCAATTGTTATGAAAGGAAGATACTGAGGGGGAGTCAATCTCCTCAAATAAAGAAGAGTTAGAAAGTTTTCTTGAAGAAAGTCGAGAATAATGATGTTAGGATAGAAAATTGGTTCCAACCTCTAGAAACTATTTGTGAAAGGTGTGAAGAACCTAGAAACCTTTAAAAGGGATATCTTGTGTTGTTACCAGCTCAACAAAAAATTCCTAATTCTCAAAAGATGAAGGTGAAGAATGAAGTGAAAGAAGAAAAATTTCTTGTTAATGAAACCACTCTAAAAGTTACAAAGGAAGAACGACCTTGGATAGAAGATAGTGGGTATTCTTCACATATGAAAGGAGAAATAAAGTTGATAAAGAATTTGAAGAAGTTTAAAGAAGGCACTGTGAAATTTGGCAATGATGAATCTTTTAAAATCAAAGGTGTTGGATCATCCATCATTGGGAAGGAAAAATTAAATTCCAAGAAAAAATTGTATATTGATTGGCTGATGCACAACTTTCTGAGTGTATCACAATTGTGGGATGAGGGTAACACAGTTATCTTCAAGAATTATGGGTTTATTGTGAAAAGTGAAGAAGATGGGAATATTGTTACAAGAGGCCAATGAACCAAAGGGAATCTATTTCAAGTTGGAAATTCACAAAACACGTGACACATGAGCTTAGTGGAAGAAAATCAGTCATGGAACAGAAGACTTGGACACATGTGTCAGAGAAATATAGGAAAGTTATCTAAAATGGACAGTGTTCGAGATATTCCAGATTTTCCAAGAAGAAGGGATTGGTGTTGCACTACCTGTCAGAAAAAAAAGATTACATGTGTTGTGCATAAGAGGGTTGACATTTGTTCTAAACAACCCCTTGAACTAATACTTCTTGATATATGTGGGACAATGAGAAAACAATCAACAAATGGATACAAGTACTTCATCACCTTCATTGATGATTTTACTCATATTATGTGTGTTATGTTTATGAAGCAGAAGTCAGATGCCCTGAAATTGTAAAAAAGCATCAGAAGGAAAGCAGAGAAGGAATGTGAGTACTCTATCAAGAAGTTGAGAACATATAATGGTGGTGAGTATAGAAGTGAAGAATTTGAAGACTATCTTGAGAAGCATGGGATTCAGCATGAATATAGTGCTCCATATACACCTCATCAAAATGTGGTTACTGAAAGGAAAAAAAGAAGCTTGGTAGAAATGAGAAGAACCATGTTGGTTGAACATGTCCTTACTCATTACTTTTGGAGGAAAGATACAAGTATAGCTATTTATATTCAAAATTAACTTTTCTACATGCCTCAATCAAAAAATAATCCATATGAAAATTTATATGGCATTACTCCAAGTATGAATCATGCTAAAGTTTTTGGGAGCCCATGCATTACAAATAAGAAAGGTGGAAGCAGTGGAAAATTAGAGCAGAAAGGAGAAGACAGAATTTTTCAGGGTTATGCACCAGAAGGAAGAAGTTATATATAATTTAACAAAGAAACAGGATGAATGGGGGATACATTAGATATAAAAGTCATTGAAAATCTAAGGATAGATAAGCATGTCCAGACAGACAAGGAATATAAGGATGATGAAGTTGACGATTATGATAAGGATGCAATGAATTGTAATCCTAATCAAGATGAAGAATCTGATTCATCCATATCAAGTAATGAGGAAGGAACACAAAAAAATTATCCAAGGTAGATGAAACAAGTGAATGCTCAGAATATTATCTTTGATCAATGTCACACAGTTCAAACAAGAAGAAAAAGTAATTTTGTATCACATACATCCTTGTATTCCAAAGTGGAACCAAATGATGTTAATGAAGCCTTTGAGAATTCGGAATGGGATCAAGCCATAAATGAAGACTTAGATCAGATTGAAAAGAATGATAAATGGTAACTCATACCCAATCCAAAAAATAAGAACATTATTGGCACCAAATGGGTATTGTGGAACAAGTTGAATGAAGAAGTTGAAGTTATTAGAAATAAAGCAAGATTGGATTTCAAAGGATAATCTAAAATTAAAGGAATTGACTTTGAAGAAACTTTTTCTCCAGTAGCAGGATTAGAAACTATTCGAATCTTTCTTTCTATTACTACACAACAAGGCTACAAAATCATTCAAATGGATGTTAAATCCTCATTTATTAATGGTGATCTTAAAGAAGAAGTTTATATTGAGCGACCATGTGGCTTTGTTGTTGGGAAGAATGAATGTTATGTGTGAAGGTTGAAGAAAGCATTTTATGGGATAAATTAAGCTCCAAGAGCATGGTATTCCAAACTAGACACTTGCTTAAAGGAGATTAACTTCAAGAAAGGATGAGTTGACAACAATCTGTACATCAAGGAAAGCCAATATCTTTCTCTCATTATGATTGTCTATGTTGATGACAATATTTTTTCTAGGAATGATGAAAGAGGTTGTGAAAGGATTGCTGAAGAAATGAAGAATGTATTTGAGATGTCCATGTAGGGTGAAATGAGATACTTTCTTGGTTTATAAATTTTTCAATAGAATGAATTCCTTTTTCTCTCCCAAGAAAAGTATGCTAAGGAACTTCTCAAGAAGTTTGGCATGGAAAACTGAAAAGCTGTATCAACTTCTATCTCAGTGGGAACAAAGCTAAGTAAAGATGATGAAGGAATAAAAGTTGATCAGAAAGAATATCGAAAGCTGATTGGATGTTTTTTGTATGTGACTGCATCAAGACCAGATATTTCTTTTGCTGTTACATTATGTGAAATATTCCAGAGTTCTCTTAAAGAATAACATCTTGTTTCTTGAAAAAAATTCTCAAATACATAAAAGGCACAGTAGATTTCAGAATCAAATATATTGGGTCAAATAACATTGATTTGTTTGGCTATTCAGATGCAGATTGGGTAGGAAATGTTGATGATAGGAGATCCACATCTGGTGGAGTGTTCTTTATGGGAAAAAGTTGTGTTGGCTGGCACTCGAAGAAGAAAAATTCTATGACAATTAGTACGGATGAAGTTGAATGTGTTTCCGCTACTCAGGCTGCTTCTCAACTTATCTAGATGAAGACATAGTTAAGAGATTTGTTAGTTGAAGTGAAGTATCCCTTGCTGTTGAGCTGTGATAATCTAAGCACAATTAATCTTACCAAGAATCCATTCCAACATTATCGTTCAAAGAATATTGTCATCAAATATCATTTCATCAACTATCATGTAGAAAATAATGAACTTTAACTTGAATATGATTCATCTACTGAACAAGTTGCTGATATTTTCATGAAACCTCTACCAAAATAATCATTCTCAATATTGAGGTTGGACATGGGTCTCCAAACTATTTCTCTTTAAGGATATGGTATGTTGTTCCTTCCCCTCTCTCTTTTGACATTTGGATTGATATGTCAAGGGGGAGAAGTTGTTTGTATCATAAATCTTTTGTTCAAAGAGAGAGTTGTGGGTAAGCTGTGAACTCAGCATTGTTTGTGTATGTGAAATATTCTAACTATTTGTTGGAGTGGTTGTAGGAACGAACATAAAGTTGTTTACAGGAAGTATGAAGCTGAAGATGTCATTTTCCATACCTATGGACAACATGGTTTTTCTGTAAATGATTCTAGTTTCTTATAACGTGTTAGCTCGCGTAGGCATAGAATTATTTATATGTAATCCATTACTTGAGGTTTCCAAGTTTGGTGATTTATGAAAACATGGTTGAAAACAAAATCCAAATGGGGAGATTGTTAGGACCAAGATGAAGGAAGAGATGGTTCATATGAATCGTCTTTTTTTGATCTTCAGGAAGTTTTCATAAAAGAAATACACCTTGAATTTCTAAGAATTTGGAGGCTGGAAGTTTGGATATTCGGAACCGAGAATTTTGAACATTCAGAACCTGGTGTTCGAAGAATTCGAAGTCTGGAATTCGGAGTCTGGAAATTGAGATGTTTGGAACCGCGAAATTGAAAATTCTAGAAATATTGCTGATAGGAGATGTGAAGGAACCAATTGTAACGATGCTTTGCTCTTTTGTAACTCTTATTTGTGAGAATATGCAGGTACTCACGATGCAAGAAAATGTTGGATCGAGAAGTCATAACGAGAATCAAAGAAGTCGTATCGAGAACCAAAAGCCGTTTTGAGAATCAGGAAGAGCTGTTCCGAGAACCTGAAGTCATATCTAGAATCGAAGAAGTCGTATCGAGATTCAAAAGTTGTTCCGAGAATCAGGAAGAGTCATTCCAAGATCCTAAAGTCGTACCCAGATCCAGAATAGTGATACCAAGAATTCAAAATATCTGGTATCGATTAATGAAGAGGTGTCATACTAAGAATCCAAAAATGGACATACCAATTAGTGAAGAAGTGTTTGTCTATGCTGAAGAATATTCATGCCGAGAATCGAAATGGTGTCATGCCAAAGAAGCGGTGAAGATTCATGCCGAGATTTTAAGTGATGCCAATGACTCAAGAAATATGGATCCGAGAAAGTGATTCTGAAGAATTAGGATGAGTGAATCGAAGAAAGTGATGCCGAGAATATAGGATCTGAGAATGTGATACCGAGAAACTTGTGTAACAAGGTCGGATCCAAAAAAGGCCAAAGTTATAAATCAATAGAAGTGGAAGAAGATTCGAGAAGATTCTAGAAGCGTTGGAAAGGTGTTAATTAATCCGATATTTCAAGATAAATTGAGATTTGGGTGCATTTAAGTGATCAGGAAAATATTTTGGTTTCCTGAATAAGAACTCTTTGGAGCACCTATAAAAGGATATCAGAGTACAAAGTAAATGTGTGATGATTAAGTAGTAAGAGAATCTCTAATAATCTAGAGAGAGAAATAAGTGTTTGGCCGACCGAGTTTCATTATGGTTTCAATGGTAATGAGAATTTGACACTGGTTGACACCATGTTGAGTTTCTCGGAATGAGAAAAATCAGAATGGAGATTCGAATGGGATGTTCGGACTGAACTAATAAGAATGGGGAATCAGTATTGGTTGTCACCGTATTGAGTTTCTCAGACTGAGGAACATACGGATTGAAGAATCAGAGTGAAGAAGAAAATTCAGAGTGAAGAATTCGGAGTGGTGATTTGGAATGGGGAATCAGTACAGGCTATCACCATATTGAGTTTCTCAGACTGAGGAAAATTCATATTGAAGAATCAGATTGAGAAAATTTGGAGTGGAGTTTCAGAATGGGTTGTTTGGACTGTAATTGATCTATCTCAAGTCCAAGGAGTCCTTTCCTTTCTTCTGGGTAAGGAAGTGAAGATTTATGTTGAACATGCATACACTTGTGTATTTGAATGGAAGTGCAGGTAACAAAAGACATTACATGAAACGAGACATTGCTCTATTGTGATAAGAGTGCACACACACACTGGAGTGATTATTTCATAGTGCTTCATGGTTGTAAAGGTATATCTTACTCGTTGTAATCCAAGGATTATTTTCTTAGTGGATTGTATGGTGATGGATTGTTTCCAACCATACCAAGGAAGTAGCTATTATTACTGAATAGTGAACCTAGTAAATTGCTGTGTTTCTTTGGATGTGTACTTTTTTGTTTCATAGTAGGGAATTATATCTTTAACATGAGACAAAGGGCATTCAAAACATTGAGGGAACTTAAAAGAAGAAAAAGGGCTATCACTGATTCACCCCCCTCTCAATGGTTCATTACTCCAACTGGGTCCTTACAAAATAAAGTATGTGGATCTAGAAAAATATAATACCCTAATTCCCATTAAAAATATATAACAGAGAAAATAGGGGTGATTTGGTGGGTTCCTTGGAGAGTTACTCATTTTAAAATACCTAAAACACTACCCAGTAATAAGTCATAGTGGGAAGAACAATTTTTCATCATCCTTTTTCGTGATAATAATCACTGTGGTCCTCACCAAAATTATGCATGCTATGACACACAATGTTATTTCATGAATGTCTACATACATCTTCCAAATACATTCATTCCCATTATATTCAAATAAAACATGATTAAGAACATTATTAACGCCACTAAAATAAATGAAATGAAATGATCATGATTTATAGGTTAAATTATAAACAACGTCACTCCTCAAAATTACCGATTTGAATTAAGAAATATCTCAATATGGGCTTATCATCCTTGATAAGTGTTTTTAGAAGTCTCTCACAAATAACATAGACTCTAGTTATGAATATTGTTCATTCACTTTCAATTCTAATTCATAGAAACATTTATGCATCATGAACACTCTAAAATGAAACCACATCATAGTTCACATCATACTTAACCCATAAATCATGTCAAAAACCATCATATCAGCCATGTAATCATTGTAAAACTCTTCTAAAAAACTAATGTACTAAAAAACCATTAGAATTAAAAAATTCAAACATTTTAAAAAATTAAATGTGTTCAATCTTGGTACAAAATCCAAATTTTCACAGACTCACCTCCATATAACAATTCTTCATTGAGTTGTATTATAGAACATCATTGGGACTCATCTTAACAACCATCTAAAAACTCAACATTCATTTCTTATTCATATTTATACTTCCCAGATTCAACATGGTCATGTTTCTACTAAATATACTATAAAAAGTTTTCGACCCACATGGATTATTTTCACTACAAAATAAAAAATTGGGCACTCCTCATTAGATGTTTCACTCAAAAACCAAGTCAATTAAAATTTTCCCCACACATAGGGTCCCTCTCATACCCTCATGTCCTTATGAAATTAAGTATTCAATGTAGGAGGCATTTATGGGAGCTCAATCTCAAGAAAAAAACTATGATCTAATCCTACACTCATTTGAAGATATGTTGGATGATTCACTCTCAATCAGTTCCTCAGAAGAGGATGCTAATATGATGGATGATATATTTCAAATCGTGGTAACCAATAAACACAAAACAGAGATGATAAAAAAGGAAGAACACATTTTGGTTTGAGGTATTAACGTAGGAAATATAAAAATGGTGGAGTATATTCAAACATGGGACAAGATGGCTTACTAGTTTTAAAATCATATCAATGATGATCCAGCTACAAGTTTGTATAGTCTACACTAGAAATTATTTAAGAAAATCATGTTGAATGTGAAAAAATTATACATTCATGTATCATACATCCAATATTTCATGTGATTCTTGTATCATAAACAGTTTAGGTTCTTAAATTTTCGAAAACAATTGTTTAAAAATCAAAAGGTTACTTGGATGGATGGACTTACACAAGCACATATTAAAAAAAACACCTCTAATGTGTTCTGTCACATCCCCCCACCATAAATGACTCAATTAAAGGGACATGAAACCCTTTAAAAATTATTGAATAATGGGACGAATCCCAAAATCTTTCAATGAAACTAGGTTTCATCATTAGAATAATGAAACAAAATTAGGTTCTTACCCTAAACCTAGACTTGATGTCACCATCTCTAAAAATATTTTCTACATACAAATATTTATGATCTAGGTAGAAACCATCTATATTTGTATAATTAAAATATCCCCAATGTATCTTGCATGAGACTCATCCTATCCATCACAAACCAAAAACCACCATCTCATATAGTGTAGAATGGATCTAATCCATTTGGTTCTCCCTGTAGATACTACTAAAAACTCTCATATGACCATGCATCTAAACCCCTATTATTTTAACTAAGACCAATGCAATTCCACACCTCCATGAACAAAATTTTTCACTATTATTACCAAAATATCACCATGGTTTTTATTTCCATTGCTCTAAAACAAACAACTTGTCATTTAATTATTTTTATTTAAACTCGTTGTCATACTCATGATACTAGTTATAACATAATCACTATTTAATTTTTCAGGTTTCCATGTTACTCCATAGCATCAAATTCTCATAGACTAATTCACTAACCAACCTTATTATTATAATCAATCATAGTAATAAAACAACAAAATAAACTCATATGTAGTAGCTATCACTTACCAATCATTGAAATTCTATCAACTATAAATAAATTAATCCCATACCTAGGTACATTCCAATTACTATTTCTAATATAAATTATTGTTCCCAAGATACATAAACACTATAACACCCTTTGGGTTGGACTTATAAACATGTTACTCATGAAATTATTTGAAAAATACTAAAAAAATAACCACCCACAAATATATTAAATTATGTGCTCCTCACTGATGGACTTATTAATTATTGATCAATGAGAATAAACTGTTTTGATACCTGTTTTCATCCTAACATTAGCATTGTCAATCCCCACTCATGTTACTAGTATAATTTCACAACTCAATTCCTACTCAAGGCCCTATAAACACTACGGTTACCCCTTAAACTACATCATGATGGTTTTTACAAAACATTATATTTGAATTTGGGTTATACAAATATTACTCAAGATCTACAACCTTTCGTTCCATTTAATGAATCTCAATTTATATCACTCTATAGTACCTACCTACACCTAATTGCAACTTATAATCCTTAAATCTATCAAATACAATTATCTGATTAAATTTATTGATTCAATAGACAAAAAATTGAGTGAATCTTGACCACTATGTTTCACAGATATAAATGGTCATATCACCATTGCTAACAATTGACACATAATGTCACAAAAAATCTTTCACATGGGTTATTTATATCTATAATACTAATGTAATCAGTACCCCATGGTCATTCCATTATTGAATATTTTGACCACTATGAATATATCTGATATAACATGGTACACCCACTCTAAATGATAAACTAAGATGGGCCTTATCCATGTGCCACACATTCCCAAAAAAGTATACAACACTTTGGCTTCTCTCTCAAACATGGAAACTAAGGAATTTATACTATAGTGTCTCAATGCATCATCCATTGATTCCATATATAGTCTATGAAATCACTGAACAGTTGTATGATAAACTATTGAGTCGTATAACCCACAAGAATATATAGTAACCTCATAAATTCATACATCTAATGTGTTTCATGGAATCAAAAAAAAATCCCAAAATAGATTGTCACAACAGTATGAGTATCAAATTCAACCACTATTCTGTTTATATCCAATAATTGTTACCTTACTTGAGGAGTCATGTAAAAAACCCCACATAGACATCATGTTATAATTATTCCTAAAAAACCACTCATCAACATGTCTATGATTGCATACAGGAAATACATATATTTAAAAAAATTACATTAATATGGATATTCTCAGGTTGAACCGAGTTCATTTACCATGCCGTTAAACTCAATTAATTTTACATAACACATTATCAATGAATGTATTGTTCATCCTTTCACATTAGTTCTCAAGAGTGTTGGATTCCAACAAGGAATACATCCATGTCTCACTATCCAACCCCGTCTAACTAAAAAAACATGATTCATACCCATACAACCTTGGATCACAAGCCTAATAACCTAAACTACCATTCTCACCACATATCAACTCATCTAGTCAAAAGCATCATTATATGTTTTCCATTTACAAAGACTCATGGACATCTTCCTTGGGTCAGGGACACAATGTTATTATAAGTCACCTTTTTAATAACCTCCAAACAAGAATTATTTACCTACTGTCCACCCATTAAATATATAATAACCTAGGATCACCTTATAATAATTATTTTTTGGTATTTAACCTATCATTCCCCTGCAAAAATGTACACAAGTAATTGAAATACTAGTTAAGAATACATATACATAATCTATACGGGATATATATACCTATTTGAATAATTTATACACCCTTTACACATCAATATTAATATAAAGACACAGCATACTTATTAACTCTGTAGAGTTCACAATAATGTCTGACTGTTCTATTGGGTTACCATCATATATCAAATTAATAACCATCAATATTTTGAAAAATTATAGATACTCCATCATAATCCCCAACTAACAAATATCTAAATCCATATATCCCAACATAGGGTAACACTTAAAACAACTACCCATAATGGTTCCCCAACAAGTATATATAAAACATTATATATTTAATTAATATTTCTAATATAGGGTTATCCAAAATTAAAATTCATGAAAATAATTCGATTAAAAATGGTTGAAAATGCATCTCTCAATTTTACTAAGGATTGATATAACAAGGATGTCAAAAATAGGTCAGTGTTCAATGTAGTCTACACAGTCTTGGGATTCTTAAAATATGAAAATGGACACAACTAGTCTCAATATATTAGATTTCAAAAATGTCATAGTTTGAATCAATTGTTGGATCGAATAGTAGATATATATGTCTATTAAATGGAACAATACAAGAGGGGGGGGGGGGTGAATTGTAGGTTTAAAAACCTTTGAGTTTTTGCAACAAAGAGATTAGTTTAAATGATCTTAAACCAATACAAATATAAACACCCACAATTGTATTGAATATAAAAGGTATGATGTAATGTAATACTAATGTAAAGTAAAACAATTGTATTCAAGGTGAACACAATAATCAGAGCAATACAAAGATGAATGATTCTACCTTAAAGCGTATATAATCAATCAATACAGAAAGTAATAGAATGATTGTAATTGAAACAATTACAATTGAAAATGTAAAGAAGAAAGGAAACAATAAAAATCCCTTTCTAATACAAGTAACAGCGGAAATGTAAAAGTATTACAATTCTTCTGACCCAAAGAGAAGGGTTATCCTTTCACCTAGGATAAAAGGTCTGTCTCACCAATACCTTGGTGAGCCCTCGATACGATGATCGGCACGTCTGTCTGCCTATCCCTGGAAGCCCTCGATACGATGATCGGCACGTCTGTCTGCCTATCCCCGACAGCCCTCGATACGATGATCGGCTCGTCTGTCTGCCTATCCCCGGCAGCCCTCGATACGATGATCGGCACGTCTGTCTGCCTATCCCCGGCAGCCCTCGATTTTGTAGGTAATCGGCACCTCTGTCTTTCAATTACTTGAAAGCCCTCGATACGATGATCGGATGCACAAGGCAGATGAGATAAGTCACAGTGTCTCTCTCTAGAATCTTGGTAGTTCACAGAGTCTCTTCATTCGTTCTCTTCGTTCATCATTGTTCTCTCAGCTTCAAATGACCTCCTATTTATAGGCTTTGGGTTCCAACGGTCATATTGCCTCCAACGGTCATATTGAAACAGAAAGCACGACATCGTTTTGATTAGTTTGTAACTAACTCAACGACATCGTTTTGTTAGGAAAAGAGATATATAGAAATGAAAAACATGAGTACGATTCAAATGCAGAGAGTGTTTTTGAAAAAGTACCAAAACAAATAATTATCATCTGAATAGCAGAGTCAGTACGATACGATTGACAGAGTCAGTATGATACGATTGACAGAGTCAATACGATACGATTGACAGAGTCAGTACAATACGATTTGGTCGGTACGATCAACATCGTACGATACGACAAACATGATAAAAGACAATTGTAGTTTATAAAAATATGATAGAATACATTTGTGATTTCCAAAACATGATATAGAAGTCAAAAGAAGACTTTTGACTTAACAATCTCCCCCTTTTTGGAAAGCACAACACACAAAGTAAATGTAACAAGAAATACTTATCTCCCCCTGAGTTATTGAAAACTCTTCTGAATAAGAAATTGAATACAACTAACTCCCCCTTAGGTATGGACTTTCCTAAGGATTGTATTCGTAGATTTTCCTTAAGAGCATTGTAAAGCATTCTCCCCCTTTGTAAAACAATCTTTGCTTTGTAAATATTCTCCCCCTTTGTGATTTACAAAAAGAAAAGAGTAATCTTGAATTGTCTGAAAGAGTTAGTGAAGCAATACAAGACAATGGATAAAAGAAAAAGGATCATAAGAGTTATTACAAAACAAAGACAAGTTCCAAAAGAAACAAATACAAAAATCATTTGTTTTCTCTTTCCTTCTTCTTCTTTATAAGCTCATGAAGAATAGCTTTCATCTTCTTGATCTCCTTCTTGTCTTCAGAAATTGATTCACCCTGAGTTTTGAGAAGCTCTTGTTGATCTGCAAAAATCTGATCTTGATTTCTGATGGTCTCCTCCTGGACTCTGATTACTTCTTCAAGGGTATCAATCATGTTTTGCAAATTCTTGTTGTCTTTGGATAACACAGAATTTTGATTCTTCAGTAAAAACATTTCATCTTTGAAAGATGAAACCTTCGAGAATTCAGATTGGAAAACATTCATTCTTTCTTGCAAGTCTTTCACTGAAGGAACATCGGCTCTTTGAGAAGACAAAAGATTCAGCCTTTCAACCGTTTCTCTATCAAGCTTGTTGAAAGCAATTGCAAGCTCATTTGATGACCTAATTATATATTCAATAGCTATTTCATGATCATTGATTGAGCTCTCTGTTTTGTACGACCACTTGGTCATCTTATTGCAAGCCTTCTTATGAGCAACCGAGCTTTCTGAATGAACTTTCAAATCGGCTTCTACTGACAAAACTTTCTTCCTCAATTCTTTTACAGAGCCAAACTTCTTCCTTTGATTTTCAGTAATAAAATCAATCTTCCCTTCCAGCCTCGCGAAATAAGGAATGGTTTTCTCCACCCTTCTCAAAACATGAACAATGTAATCACCCTTCTTGAGAGAGATTTTATGCTCTGAATTAGTATCCTCATCATACGATGGTAGTTCATACGATTTTCTTGAGTCAACAACTGGATGTTTCCCTTTCGCTTTTTCTTTCTGTTTTCTTTCTTCTTCCACTTTGTCACTAATGACAACAACTTTATCAGAATGAGAAGATTGATTACCTTGCCTTTCTTGAAAAGAAATTCTGTCCGGAGATTGTGCTTGATCGGCATGAAGGATTTGTTGAACACCTTCACTAGGCTTTTGAACCGATTCCTCTCTACTCTTCTTTGAGTTTTGAAGAAATTCTAAAAGAAAGTCTCCTTCTTCTTCTTCTTCTATTTCTTCCATCACTTGTTTTACTTTTTCTTTCTCAGGAAGACTCTGTACGATGGGCTCTTGGTGCACTTCTTCAGTTAGTTGAGCACTAGCATCTTCAACTGCTTTCAAGACTTTAGAGACATCAAAGTCCTGAGCCTTCCTTTTCAAAAGAACCTTCTTTTTCTTTTCAGCCTGAAGGGTTTCTTCTACCCTTATTCTTTCTACAAAAGCCTCAGCAGGGTCAAGACCAAACTTCGGATCCCCTTCTTTTCTCTGTTCCTTATCTTTTCTCCATTTTGATACAACCTCCTTACTATACCTTGGCTTCTTCTTCGGCTTCGAACTGGTTTGCGGATCAGACTTTTGAGTAACACCGGTGGATTGAATGTCCTTGGCTAGATTGAATCCTTCTATTTTATACACCACATATATATTTTATATCCCACTATAAACACATTTACCATATCCCAATATGAATTCATCAAACATTAATAATCATATGTGAATATATTTCTTTTAAAAATACCATTATCGTAGTATAAGGAAAATGATTTTAGAAACAACACCATTATTCCCCCTATATATGAAAATATTGGATCTCATAACTTGAGATATAAAATTATCCCAATAAAATTATATAAATTGGGTCAATAATTATATACACATATGTATTATGTCATAAATTTATCGTATTTTCGATATCTATTATTTCCTCAACAATTTATCACATAGTTAATAACATTAAGATGTAAACAGTATTAATATAATAAGTTATAGTGAATGTAATTTCTAAACAAAAATTATGATTTTATTCAGATGATTCAATATAACAACATAAAAATGAAATCATGATATTCCATTTTAACCATTTACCATAGACAATAATTTTAATAATTGAGGCTCAATTAAAAGAAATTCTAATTAAAAATTATAGAGGAAAATACATTTTATGTTGTCATTGGTATTTTATTTTGCATAATCAACAAAAAAATAATGTAAATTGATCATGTAACAAGATTATATTCTATGTTATAATGGGTTAACTAATAAGTAACAGTAAATTCCTATTTAAAAACACCATGTAAAGGGTTGGAAATAATTTAAATAACATACCCATGTTATATATAGAGGGAACAACCATATAAAATAAACAAAGTTAAATGTGAATATGATGTTCTATAAATGATGCCTGAATGGATTCCCACTATTCCTTCTATACAAGAATGAAAATCCCATAAAACATAAATGTCATTTTCTTAAGTTTTACTCAATGGGACAGTTCATTAAAAGTTGAAAAAATAATATCAACCTCATTCCTTGAAATATAGAAATCCATCATATGTCAGATTTCCACTCCTAGTCATAATATTAAAATCATGTTCTATAATTTATCTATCTTTTTTCAAACTCACCCAAATAGTAAAGAAAATTAAAAGGACCCTGATCAACAATAGGGACATCCCATGGTTTACAGGCTATTTGGAAGTTCCCAGACTGAAGTTCCACTAGACCACAAGCATTCCTATATAAACATTTAAGGATGTAGACTAATATTATAGGTATAAGGTGATATAATGGAGAGATGATATTCATATATCAATGTGAAATAACTAAGGAAATAAATAGTATTAAATTAAAAAATAAAATATTTTGTACTTGAAATTTAAGAAAATCCTAATAAATAACCACAACCCATATAAAATCCAATAATCAATATTTATGTCAAACAATCCCACAACAACAGAACACATCCATAAATATCCCAAATGAATATAATGTTAAAACTATATGTATTTTTAATAGAATAATTATTTTCTATTATCTAACCTATTTGTCCAATTCATAAATCTGTCATATAGAGAATTCCATTTTATTATCTTATTTCCAAAAAAATAATCACTTACCAACTTGAAGCATAAGAAGGGAGTGACTATGGCTTAGTAGAACACCACAAATAGAATATAAATCACATCAAGTATTACTACATATGTTCATTCTTATGGGAATAATAAATTAGCATAAATATATATAAATAAATAAATATCCACTATTTATAGTTGTGATTGTTGGTGACATCTGGGGTAGACCATACCTACGTTATCCAAGTTTATATTTCTTCGACCATAGTATTTGTAAATCCACTTCCATGTATAAGGAATGTGTGTGAGGTAAAAATGATTAGTAGGTATCTTGGATCAAATATCTTAACACCCAAATTAGTAGCCATCCGGCCTCAAAAACCTTGAAAGAGAAATCAACAGTCATACTATTTGAAATCAATGATTGTCCAAATCAATAGTCATATCACTTCTAACCATTGTAATCAAGAATAATTAATTATATTGACCCTAATTTAAATATTTATAAATAATTATCCATATTATCCATAACCCATTAATTCTGAAATCAGTAGTTATCCAAACTATTTCCACTAATAAAAAATAATAATACAATTTATAACTTATAACCTCATAATATCAAATCAGCAGTACACCCAACTCTATCCCCTAGTATCCCCAAACAATATTTACCCCAACATAACAACATTTCATCCGAAAACATTAGTCATCCAAGATCAAACCCCTAGAAATAAAAATCAAATGTCATATGTGTTCCAACCACTAGATGAGAAATATAACATTTCCCCTAGCACCAACCCTTGATATCCAAAAACAGTACTTATGTCGAAAAAATTTATCAAATCCATTGAGATCCATATCAGAATTAATAGTTTAATTTCACATTCAATTATTAAATAGTTCCATAAGATCATGTTCAACATGTATCAAATATTTATTGTTAACCCTATATCATATATTATATTCATGGAATTAAAAATCATTATTCATAATGAGATAAATTATATACCTGTAACCCATATTTTCCCTTTTTATCTCTCAAATTTATAATCATGGATGTTCACATCCAATTGGTGTATAATGTATTTATCATCTCAATAATGGGATGTTTTTTTACCCTTTGAAGAGAAAAATATCTTGAGTTAAATAACTATTTAATTATTTAAAATTTTATTTCATGTTCAACATATACCTTCAAGACTATACATCATAAATAGAATATAATTTATTATACTTTCAGGTAAAATATTTAAAACCATCGACTTCAAGCATAAGGATGAATAATCATCATAATACATAACCCAGTTAGTTCTTAATGAACCATGTTACCTAAAATAAAAAAATACATGAAATATTTTTCATTGAATGAAATGATATAATTGAATAAATTGCGTTATATACAGAAAATAAAGCCTTATACATCTCACGATGGAACCATTGTAATGAATTACACATTCAACAACGGGAAAATGTGGTTGGAGGAGATATAAAAATCCTAAATAGTTTCCTATTCATAAGAAATAATTTATTTGAGTATCTGGGTTGAGTTTTAGAGATACTTAATGATTACCTAATTTTAAAATAATTAATACACAATATAGGAAAATATCATAGAATGAAATACAAAATTACATCTTTAAAATTTCTATTGAAGATAACTCTTGAGGGCCAATAATGATTTTTCACGATGTAGTTGCAACAACTATTGATTATGTGAATTTTTGTAAATAAATTTTTTTTGATATATTACATTGAATTAATCCTCATTATTATATTATTTTACAAGAAACACATATTTTAATGTGTATTTTATGCAAGACCTTGTTGACACAAAACATGACACACTATTAAAATATTTTTATTTAATATGACAGTAATCATCTATCCATTTTAATGGTGGGTATAAATGGGGATTAATAAATTATAAAATTTAATTAATTACACATGTATATAAAATTTATTATTCCGTGTCCAATTATTTATAAATGAAAATAAAAAACATTTGCAAATAGAGAATGCCTTTTTTGAAAAAATATTTGGGGGCATAAAAAAGTATTTTATCTCAATAAATTAAATAAATATATTTTTTCGATTTATTTGAAAGATGATTATATACTATATTTTTTAAAATTTTGTGAAAATTAATAACTTATATTTTCAATGTAGTTTATTAAAGTTAATAAAAATAACGCTTAAGAGTTGTTATTTTTTTAAATAGGTTTCATCTAATTTTTTTACCTATTTTTGAAATTATTCTTTCAGTATTTATAAAATATAAATGAAAAACAACATTGTAATTAATATTTTCAAAAAAATATTATCTGTGAGGGAATATTTTCGAAATTTTCTATAAATATAAAATATTCAAGGAAAAATAAAATTAATGGTAGTTTCTAAAATGCTTACTTTTCATTAAAAATATTTCAAATGGAGATTTAGGATTGATAATTCATAAATTATATATTATATAAATTATATTTTTATTAATCTAAATAATTAAATTTTATTAAATTTTCCATTGACCATTTATCTAAAAATATTGAACTTTTCAACATTATCTCTTTACAAAACTGTTTTCTCGTTACGCATGCAGGTAAAATTTGAATTATGAATTTTCTACTTTTGTGAATATAACTTTAAAGAATGGATTAAATATTTTTCATAATAATAATAAATTCTAAATAATATTTTAAAAATTATTATTTTTATCTAAATTTATATTAAAAATATTAAAAATAAAATATTATGGTTATGGTTAAATAGGTTTATCAAGTGATAAACTAAAATGGTAAAGTGTAAAATGACTGATAAAAATGACCGAAACCAAATCTATAGAAATATATAAACTATATAATCTATATTATTAAATAATGACAAATTTTGGAATCTTTTGGATTGTTAAGAAGATTATATCACATTATTGTTTTAAAATATTCCATGTGTGTCCTCTACCCCATTTATGAATAGACACCTCCTCTACTATTATATTCAAACATACAAATATATTTGGTATTAACAATACCTAAAAAATACCTTCATTAAATCTACACCTACATCCTAGATTCAGTGGTGAGATCTGAATGCCAATATATGAGGGCATTAGGTGATACCTAAATATGTTTTCCAAAGAAGTGGTAATGCTTTTAACTATGTGTTATTGATTTACTTTAACTTATGAATCTAGAAAATATTTTAGTACTATTATAAATTATTTTTAATGTATATAATTTATAAATATATTTTATTATATTAATTATATATCATATATCAATGTTCAATACCATTCAATGTGAAACAAACCCATCTATAATACCTATGGAGAACTACCACCTCATGAACCTATGTTATATTTTTTTCAATCTCCAACTATCATACCTGGATATATTGATTGATTTAATTTTCATATATGATATTTATAATATTATTACACCAATTTAATTACAACATCACATATACATTATTTTATCCAAACCCTTAGGAAAATAATAGTATTACTCGTGCGTAATGAAAACTACAACCTCATGAAAAATGTGATGTGTTTATAAATTATCTTATAGTCAGATGTAATTACGGATAGTTTATATGAAAATATATTACCCTGTTAACATAATTATAATTATATATTTATGATATATCAAATACCTTATTACTTTCTAGTATATGGGAATATGATTACAACATTTGTGTGTTCAGTGAACTACCACCTTGCATAGTGTTTTGATTTTTTTCGCAAATTATTTTCATAGAAGTCAGTTAAGGTTAATTTAATTAACATATTTCATATATATGAAAAATATTATTGCTTAAGGTTAATATACTAGTTACCTTTATTTCATTTCATCTTTCAAGAAAATTAAAATAACATTCTTGAGTAAGTACATCCTACTATCTCCTTGATCATTGTACTTTATTTTCAACACTTATTGGGATTATTATAAATATATGTATATATAGAATATATATGATATTTTAATCATTTATTAAATTTGTTATATTATTTTACAATGATTATTTTTTGGTATATAAAATATTTAATCAAAACATACTAGAAAAACAAAACAGTTATTACCAGACATGATTGAAACCAAGAATTTCTTGTAAATGGTTAATAATAGGTTTTTTAATTAATATCATATATGATATACATAATTACTATCATTTTATTGAATTATAAAAAACATATATTTATTATACATAATTTTAGATGTGTATAAATAATGTTTAGACTTAATGTATGGGATTTCCATTTAAAGTTTATTATCTAAGACACTCATGTAATATTCACCATGTGTTTCATTCATGTGTAATGATTTAATGGGGCATGAAATTCAAAATTTACCAATGTCGTAATGGGTTGATGTTACTATCTCTTTGTTCACCATGATTTTTTATAATTATTCCTTGGATAATGAAATATTATGATCGATATATCAAGAATATTTGGACCATTTTTCTCCAATGGTTATGTCTCTGGAATACCTATTTTCCATTCATTTCCCCCTTTATATACACATAATTTTAAATTAATATTTTTAATGAAAACATAATTTATTTTCTTTTTTGATAAAAAATCCTTTTATGATCCACATCTTGTTTTCTAAATATTTTTTCTCTAAGGACCCTATTTTTTTTTTAATTTTACGAGTTTTAAGAATTTTTATATATATTTTATGAGCAAGGATCTTAGACGATGTGAAATTTCATTACATGTTGTGCCCAAAATTCAGTTTTAAAAAATAGTTATAATAATTTTTATTATGCTCACATAGCTTAGAAATAAAATGGTATAACTCTTAAATAGAATATTCAATTAGAATATAGAGTCCATTGATGAGTTCATAAATAAGTTATTACACAAGGAATGAGCTAAATAGATGCCATTGGGCATTCTGACATCACCCTCATTGGTATTACATTTAGATGATTAATTTACAATTTAATTAATTAATTCATTCATTTTAACATGAATATTAATTTTATAAGATTAATTAAACGGATAATTATATAGGGTAATATGTCTAAACCCTTGGTGAATTCTAGATCTTGTCTTTCCTCATTCATTAGATAATCAAATTAGTCGATGATGAAAGGCCAGATTGATGAAGATCATAGTGCTGCAAACAAAACAAAATCCTTCAATAATTTCATAGAAAATTATAAAATTAATAACAATTCAATGTCAATCTATGATGCATAAATGTGAGGTTTACTCCATTTTTTATTAAATTGAATGAAAAGTCCAGTCGAATTTATTTATCCACGCCAATTGTGACTTAGGAATGCCCATACGTACAAGATTAATTTGGTTATTTAAATTTTTTCAAACCATAATATATTTTTTCTTGGTCATTGTTAAAGAATTATTGAAAATGATCCATAAATTTTATTTATGATTTTATCACTCATTTTATTATCATTTACAACTAGTTGGACCACGTTCTCCTGATATAACATTATCAGGTGGTATCTATCCTGATCAGACCTCCTGATTCATAAAAATATCACCAAACAGACATGGATATATGAATATAGAATAGATATGGTATGATTACAGGGTTTGGATGAATTTTTAAATTATTGGAGGTTTGATCTTGAACAGATGAATATTCAATGTGTGTGATGGTGTATGAGATCACTAAGAATCACATCTGATTCAATGTTTTGGCCACTAGAGGGACGAATTTAATATAATGACGATTATTACACAAATAAATGGTCTATTTAGCGATATAATCAAATGATCATGGAATGATATACTATTGGGGAAGTGGATCTGAAAATTTTGGAAGAACCTAACCACACCCCATGTAAAATGATAAACACATAGTGTGTTTCCACTTGGATGTGGTGGCTAGGTTTTAATATGTTTTTAATGATATAACTTCATATAAACCTCATACACATTATATAAATAATCCCTAGATGGATTATTTGTATGATGGGATACAAAAACTGGACACTGTGTGGGCATAAATAGCCTGTCACATGAACATGTACCAAAATACATAGAAAAGTCCAAATGGACCCAAACAGACCATGGGAAACCATAATATGTCTTCTAGTCCACCTACATAGTGTGTAAACTTACATTCTATGTGATATTTATTCATGATAGGTCTATGAACATGCAGTTGAGTGGGACCACATGTCGTGTGTATCCCCTCACATTTTTTGTACCCCTAAGTTCCTTTTGAAAATATTGAATGGTTTTGCATCATTTTCATTTGAACATATATTTTATCCACAAGTAGACTATCCTTAGTGTTATACCACATTAAACATTATGGTTCCTTTAGTTTTTACTTTTGATTTGTGATGTGAATTTTTATTTGGAATGAAGCTTATTTAGGTAATGATCACTGATGGTAGTGATCATGAGAGATCACCAAATACAACATACATTGTGGAATCTACATATATTCTTGGTTTCGGTTCCCCTAATGATTCATATTTAGTGGAACCACCTATAGTTTTGTAAAAAGGTCATCAATGACCATAATGGACCCCCCAATACAAAAGGGAATGGATCAATGACCTATAGTGTGTGAGAACCCCCATTATCTTGTGAACGTGTCCCCTACCAACCAAGAGGAACCCCCTATTGGATAAGGTATAGGTCCTCATGACACAAGAGAGTAACCTATTTAATTCACATGGGTGGAGGTTCTTACAAATACATACATAGTTGATACCCCTTATATAATAGTGAATTGATCCTCTACCCGAAGATTATGGCAATTAACTATGTGGAACAATAACAAGGGTTGTCATGAATTGCACAATTACATCAGGGAAGAAAATGGATATGATAGGTTTCAATTATGGGAATATGGAAAATATTATTCTTGGGAAGAGTTTTCAGATATATATCCCTTTACTTTCTAGTTTTTTAACATTTTCACTGGGGATATATTTATTCACTTGTACTCATGCACTATGTATTTGTTTAATCTGTTTCCATGAGATAAAAAGATATGATGGGTATAACACATTCTTTTTTTGTCTAGATTCTCATTGTTGTATCACATAACTATTACGATATAGGTTGAAAAGACTTTACATATAGTTCTTATACACACTAATTAGATCCCCTTGTGTTGGGATGAGGTTACAGTTTCTATTGGATTTGGTTGAGTTTTTCCCATTAATTTGTTTCTACATTCTATTTTCTATTAATATTTATTCTTTTCCTATTGTATCACATAGTACTCACCATTAACCATTTGAAATTACTTATTTTTCTTGTTTATACTCACTCTTGCATGGAACATTTTTTATGCGACGCGTCTTCTAAAGAGGACAGATATGTCGACGTTGACAACATATGAGCTTAGGGATACCCAGTACTATGGACCATGTATGATGATCATATCATTGAGTAATGGAGTTATATTATCTCAAATATTTACTATTCCATATTTTTCATGTTGGGGCCTATTTTTAGTTGTAAATGTATTTTTACCCTTTACTTTTCATCTTACTCTATTTTACTCTTATATTATCTATAGGTTTTTCTTTCATGTTTCCCTTATCATTATTATTATTTTTACATTACTTATTCTACACATACTCATCGACATGGTTATGTGTGTGTGTCTATACAAGAACATAGGAACCGATATCCCAATTTTAGTTATGCATTTGGTTACATTCACCAGCCTCTAACTTACACTGGAGGGCTTGTGGTAGTTTTGTATCGAGATCGATATTGGTTTTGGTAATGAATGATTGGTATCATAGATGATTTGATCCATGGGATGTTTTTTTGAGAAGTCCCCTTTAGAGAATCTCAATTAGATTAGGGAAATAATTTCAATGTGTCTAGAGTGAGGAACTTCATCTTGTAATCCAATGTTGGTATGTCTGGCTGATTTATCGATTGAATACGACGCTAACTACCTTCTTGTGGACTCAGTATACTAATAAATTCAGTTTAGAAATTAATGTTACATGTATTATGTATGATTGATTCTTTGATTATCCTTCTCGAGTAAGCTCCCCATTATATATATATACATATATATGCTCATATAACCATAGTATTTGTAGATTAAATTTTATAATGCCTCTACAATGACAACCAACCAGGATACTAGTTTCTGATCATGACAATGATATGATAAGTGATGATGGATCAGTTGATGGTATATTCCATGAGCATCTCCCTCTAGCTATGGAGTTAGAAACAGCATAATATTTTGAGCAGTAGATCAACCAAGCATTGATGTCTACGTATGTGCATAGTACTAATGTTCTCCATGAGTTCCAGTTCAAGAGTCCACTGAGGTTTTACATAATGGTAAATCCTCAAGAGGTAGATGATTTTCTAGATTCGGTGGTCTATTTCATCAAGATGGTCAGGATGCCAACAAATCAGGTGGTTGTATTAGTAGAATGCCTTTTCGATGGAGCAATTGATTACTACTGGAGAAATGATACATAAATGCATGATGACTGGATACTCTCATTGTCCAACATCCTATATCTATTTTTTGAGGAGTAATGTAACTACCCAGAACTCACCCAATCCATGCATAAAACTGCAACTACCCCATGCCCACCTACATTGGATAGGAGTGGCAACAAGATTAAAGTTCATATATAAACTCGATGATTCATTCTTATATGTACATGTAAGCATACACAAAACAATGTTGATGAAAAAATGCAGATGGAGAGAGTAAAACATGCAGGAAAACATTAATATAAACCAATATTGAATAACATATAAGGTGTAAAAGAGTACATATTTACAAACAGAAATGTAAAGGGGGGAAAATAAATAACCATCCTAAAATATGTCCCATCCTTTAGAAACGTAAACTGTTGAGAGCACCAATCATAATTCTGCAAGATATGACCATCTTAAGCACTCTAATGTAGGAGGTATACCTATGCTCTGGTAAAGTCATCCCAAACCTAACTGTCATTTGCATAAGACATGACATGTGCGGAAAAATCATATTTGGGGTTGAGTGAGTACAAACCCAATATGACATCCTGAAATTTTAATGGGGTAGAAAGAAGAAAAATAGTAATGAAATATAGGAGAACATTTGTGGAAGGATACAATGAAATATAATATATCAACACAAACCAATTGGGAAGTTATCCCCATAAAAACACAAGGGAAGTAATGTTTTTAGTAGATAAGCTACCTATCAATCCTTCACCACCAATACGATGAGTGTAGACTCATACCACCCTGACAAGCTAAACACATAAAGCACCTGACATACACTGTGCATCATTGCCTCTCCAGGATGGAGAGTAAAAAAATACAAGGTGTGGATATTGAATTACACACACACACAGATATATATATACATATACATATATATATTTATTCTTAAAAAAGATACCAAAAAGGGAATGTAATGGGATCTCCATCTCATAGCCTATCCCAAGAAGAAGGGAGTTAAATAATTCAAAAAGATCATCAATTATTCCTAATATATCAGGAATCTACCCAAAAGTAACCTTCAATGTCGTGGAACACCTTATCCATGTTCCAAAATGTCGAGGGGCCAAAAAATAAACATATAAGACTAATTCCCTACTATGTGATGTGGTTCCACTATATATGTATCTATGGAGGAACCACACCCATATTGGTGTGAGGTTCCACTCTAGTGTCACAAGGACCAACTCTTCATGTTGATAGAGAGTTCACTCGGTAAGGTTGAGGATCTACACCCATAGTGAGGGGGTGTTTAACTCTAAAGGTTGACGAACCTTGTCTTGAAGAAACAAGGGGGTTCCACAATAGTCATTAATGATTTGTACCCTACCCTCTAGGGGGTTCTACTTGGATATTGAGGAACCACACCCTGGTGTGACCTGTGGATTCAAATATGGTCATCGAGGACCCAATCCAAATATGGTCGGGGGATTCCACTTGGATATTGGGGATTTATCCTAGTTAAAACATAAGGGGTTTTAGTTTGGTCAGTCAGGACCTACACCCTACCTGATAGGGGGTTCCACTTTGAATTCAAGGACCAATGCTCTGGAGCAGTAGGGGGTTCCACTCTGGACATTGATGACATGTTCCCTATTTGATGGGTGAAGGGGGTTCTTTTAGGATATTGAGAACCATCTCCATGGTATGATAGGGGGTTCCACTATACTCATCATGGATCCAAACCCTACCCGGTAGGGTGGTTTTATCTGTATTAATAATGTGGTAGAAATATTTCTAAATCTATATAGAGAAAAAATGTAGATTGTTTCAAAAGAACATATCCCAAGTAGCGAGAAATATTCATTATAGAGATTAGGTTGTAGGAATTTATATCCTATGATAAAATACTGAGATACAAGATAATAATATCATAGGGTATAATGTACCAAACATATTTGAAATAATTTCAATGAAATGATGAAAACTAATAGAAAAAATGTATTACAAAAAACTCATACTACAAGGGAAAAATAGAATCAATATCCACTAATATAACAGAAGATTATATAGATGTTTGATACCTTAATATTCAATGTGGGTGGTAAAAATAAATACATTTTAATTGTAAACATAATTCAAAGAATAATGTTCTCCAAAAAATGAAATTTTTTCTCAATGAACTGAGATTGATAAAACAAAAAATCATGGTTCTTGATTAACACTTCAATAAGTAACCCGTGAAAGCGTGGGAATGAAATAAAACTTACAATTGCATGACTAGAAAATAATTATTATATAATATATCTTATATTATGTATATACACTAAAACATGAAATTAATTCAATAATGCCAAACATGACTCAAATAGAAGAATTTTTTATAAAACCCTTACCAATTGTACTAACTCCCATAATTTGAAATACAATCATATTAAAAGAATATATATATTAATTAATTTATTCATAACATCATACAATTTTATTTTCATTCATATTATTTGTAAATATTAATTCTCCAAAACAATTATTCTAAATTTTCTCATTAGGTGTTTATATTTTTTATAATTTTCAATTTCATTAAAATAATTTAGTAGGTGTTCATTCATATTAAAATTATAATCACATGATAATTTATTGTTAAGGTATGATTATAAAAATTTATGATGTTAAAATTTCCATTCATTTTTGTTTTGGTCTTTATCATCGAAGATGATGTAGAAAATAATCATGATTTAAATATTTTTAATGGAGGATATTATTTTTAATGATGGATTAAATATTTAAATAAGATATATTGGATCATAAATAGAATATTATTATCATATTTATATCATATTATTGGTTTTAAGGAATTCTCAGTTTCATTGATGACGTAATTGTACAGTATTGTTCAAGTAGATTCTTAGACCATATGAAGCATAAATCAACCATGATTATTAGATGATTATGATATGGATATGTTTTAGATTCATTATACTAAAACCATATTAATTTTAATTAATATGTTTTGGTTAAAAATATCAAAATTAAAATGAATTATATAAAGAACTACTTGATATTAAAATTTTCCAAAATTTAATAAAACTGTTATCCACTTAGTATTCTCAGTTTAAATTATTCAATTAAGGATTATTATTTTGGGACATATCATTAATAAGATATTTAATTTTTTATTACAAAAACATAATTATATCTTAAAAATGATATGTATCATTTTATATTGTCCATAGATCTATTTGTTCAACTACTTGATGGAAAATGAACAACATTATTCCATCGAGGGTGTAGATGAAAAACTTATGTGGAATGAATTTTTTCTTTAAATGGATACTATATATGAATAAACAATGATAATAGTATTATTATTGTAACATAAATGTCTATAAATTATTATATCGAAAATTATAATACTATGACTATAATACATTTTAATGATGATAGTTTAGAATAAAATTATTTATAGATAATACACACATAGGGGACACAATTTATTCTTGGATGTCTCCATGTAAATGGTGATCTTATGATATATACACATGATCAATAGATTTCAAAAACAGGAGAGGGTTTTATTAAGTGATATATGGGGTATAATAATTTGGAAATTATAAATACAATTTTTTCTTGATTTGGTGATGATGTTATGAATTTATAAGCGAAGGGAATAATTGTTATGGAGTGACCCATTCATTTTTAGTAAAGTAACATTACTATTAAAACATACAAGGAAAAATGGAAATACAAGGAGAGAATAATTATTATGGGTTGAAAATCACACCAACAACCTATTTTAGGAATCATTGAGTGTTTTAGGTTTTCTATTTTATCTTTATAACTTGTACACTAATATATTTTTACAATATTAGTCAATTTTTAAAATAAAAAAATAGTGATAAAAATTAATAGTAATATTTTTACCTAACATGATAGATTTACATAAAATTTTAAAATTATTGTATCAAATAGAATTTCTATATTTATTAAATGGTTATTTTAAATTAAATACTCTTAATCATGTAAAAATAGTTTTTATAAAAATTTAAATTTTTAGCATTAAATTCATATATAAAAAATAATTATTAGAGATACCAATTCTAAAGAAATAAGTTGAATATATAATTACAAAAAATATTTTAAAAATAATATTACCATTCTTTGTGAAAATATTTGATAAATTAAAATCTTTTTTTAATTATATAATACATTCATATATAATTATAATGGAATAAAAAAATACTTTATTTCTAACACCCATATGTTTTTTAAAAAAACTTAGCCTTTCAGTAATAGCTGAAAAAATTTACCGAATGTAGTTTTGATCCGAGTAATTCTAAAATGATGATATTTTTTTAAATCAAATTTAAAAATTTATAAACCTATTTTTTTAATATAATCATAAAATATATCCTGAATTTTTTAATTGGAAATCAACATTTTTTAATAATATTTGTTAATATACTTATTTAAATTCTTTTAAAAATGATTTTTTATTAAATTGTTAATATAAATGATAAAATATACGTAATTATTTATTTGATGAAATAGTTATATGATTAAAATAAAAAATATTTTTTCTAAATATATTTTTATACAAAATAGATGATCATATTAGTAATTTTAGTTAAAATAAACAAAATCATATATTCATGTGTGTATTTATAAATACCAAATTACCATGAATGATATTAGAATATTCAGAACCAAATAATCATTGGAATTAATGTATTCCAAATCCATCTTATTGGACATCAGAATACTGTAATAGTTACTAGAATCATATAATCATATATATATATATAACATAATATTATTATCTAAGTAAAATTAAATTCAGATATCCTTTTTGAATATCCATTCTTTTAAACCACAATGAGATAATTTAATCATCCAAAAATTATCTCTATTATTATCCCTAAAATAATGTTAACCCCAAGTTAATTACAAACAAAACAATAAACTATATATCTTTATCCCAAAAGTCAATTGAATTTCTAACAATAATATCATGAATCAATCATTAATCCCATGGTTACTTATTTTTATCTAAAATTATTCATCAAAACCAAATCACACATTATTAACTCAACATCATGTGTATATTAAATTAAAAATTCATCCATACATAAATATATTACTCTCCATTTTTTTTGTATAAATATATAAACAAGTTGTAAAATCAATTTTCAAGGTTGTTACCAACATTGAAAAAATTATTTCATAAAACTAATGAAAACTAATGAATAATGATCCATATATAGATTAACTAATCCTCAATAATACTTTGAATGTACCAAAATTTCATTGAAAAATATCAAATCACCATGGAAAATAGATAACATTATAAATATTGAATATCTATTAATATTTAAGCTAATGTAAATTAGTTATTATAGGAAAATTCACAACTTTACATAAAATATTCTATACTAAATTTATATACTATTTAATTGTGTCCACATATTCACTTATAAGACATAGTGGGTTATAAATACATAACATCATCAGCTTCATATTTTTTTTATCTAAATTCATTAATATAGAAAAAACAGGTTAAAATAATATTGAAATTATGGATATAAAAACATCAATATGAATATCTCATCACTTATGAATCTATTGTTTTTAAAATATGAAACTTTTGGATTGACTATGACCCCTTGATCAATCCTTAGTTATCCATTGTAATTTTTCTATTATATCATCAAAAATAAATAGGTATAACCATGATTTAATTTGTCATAATGTCTAATATAGAGAATGTGAATAACCAAATCCCAAAGGATTATCTCACCATGTGTATTAATAGAGTCCCACACATCACAACTTAGGGTGATTATTGAGTTAACTCATATCCAAACCTCTTGATCATCATTGGGACTCATCGTAATAACCATCTAGACAATAAAAACTCATGTATTATTCCTATATCTATGTCCAAGATTCAACATGTTCATGTTTCTACTAAATATACACCAAATGAATTTTCTAGACACACAGATTAATTTCACAATAGTCAACATCAAATATTGGACAGTCCTCATAGCATGGTTTATTCAAAATCTCAGTCTCTTACTCACCCCCCACATAGGATCCCTCTCATACCCTAAAGTCATGATGAGATGTAGGATTCAATATAGGAGGCACCGAAGGGGTTTCTATCTCATTAAAAACATTGGGATATTATCCTACACACCTAAAAAGTTATGTTGGAAGATTCACTCTCAATCTGTTTCTCACAAGAGGATGCTAATAGGATGGCTAAGAGATTTCTACTTTTGGTAACCAATAAGCATAAAACTATGTTGATCAAAAAGAAAGGCCAAATTTTGGTAAGAGGTTTTAACATAGGAAATATTAAACCAGTGGATTCTATCTAATTATGGGATAAGATGGATTTCTGGTTTAAAGATCATTTCAATGATGATGATTCTTCTGAGTTGTGTAGTCTATACTAGAAATTTTTTAAGGAGAACGTGTCAAATGGTATAAAAGTATACATTCATTTATCATCCATCCCATATGTCTTGTGATTCATGTATCTTATACAATTTATGTTCTCAATTTCTTTTAAAAGTGTTCAAAAATTAAAAAGTAACATGGATGGATGGACTTAAACAAGAATAGATTCTTAATAGACACCTTTAATGTGTTTTTTCACATTGCCCACCCGCCAAATCACTCAATGAAAGAGGCATCGAAACCTTTAATAAATTTATGAAACATGGGTTTAATCATTAAATCAAACATTGAAACTAGGTTTCATCATTTTAATTAAGAAACCAAATTATGTTCATAACCAAAACCAAGCCTTGATGTGACCAACTCCAAAAATAATGTCTATATACATGCTCTAATTTCTCTATGTAGTCAATATATATTTTTTTGATAAATAAAATATCCCCAAAGTATCATGCATGATACTCATCATATCCTTCACAAACCATCAACCAATATCCCATATAGAGGTGAATGACACTAATCTATTTGGTTCCTCCCATAAAGACTACTAAAAAACCTCACAGGACCTTGAATCTGAAGCACTATTTTTTTAATTATACCCACTAATATTCTCGACCATAATGAACATTATCTAAGTCCACAATTACCAAAATATCATCATGTTTTTTTATTTCTAATGGCATAAAAAAGACATCTTATCAATGAGTTATTATTATTAAAAATCTCAATCTTAAACATGATAATAGTTTTAATATAATGAATATTTAATTATTCATGTTTCCATGTTACACCATAGAATCAAATTCTAACAAACTCGGTCACTCACCAGCCTTCTTCTTATAATCAATAATTGTAATACCACCAGACCATAAACTCATACCTGGTAGCTATCATGTATCAACCAAACCAATTACATCATCTAAAAATAAATTATTTCCATACATTGGAACATTATAATTTCTAAGATTAAAATAACTTATTGTAACAAAGTGACCTAAAAACTATAACACCCTTTTGGTTAGACTTATAAACAAGTTACTCATTAAATTGTCAGGAAAATACTAAAAAAATTACAATCACTCAAATACTGCATTATGTGATCCCAACTAATGAAATTATTTACTATCGATTAGTGAGAATGGACTTTTATAATACCTATTTTCACCAAAAATTGGAATTATGGATCTCCACTCATGTTACTGGTGTAATTTTACAACTCAATCCCCACTCTAGGGCCTATTAACTTTATAGTTCCCCTTGAAACTACACCACAATTTTTTAATAAAAATACTCTATAGATTTGGGTTATACAAAAATTAATCAAGGTCAACAATTGTTATCAACATTACATAAACCTCAATTGAAATCCCCATATGGTCCCTATGTAGACCAAATCACATCATATAATCCTTCTGTATCTCAAATCAAATTATCTAATGTAATTTTAGGATTTATTAGACCCAAAATTAAGATGATCTTCATAAAAGTGTCTCACGGATATTAATGTCCATCACACCATAGCTCACATTTGACACAAAATGTAACAAATAATATCTCACATGAGCTATTTATATGTATAATACCAAATTAAATAGTACCCCATGTTTTTTTTATCGACAATGTAGACCTCTCTAAACATTTCATACATACCTTGGTACACCATATTTAATTGAAAAACTAATCAAGGCCATTACCATGAGCCACACATTCCCTAGAAAGTATATACCACATCTTCTTCTCTCTCAATCCTGGAATCTTATGCATTTATAATATAATTTCTTAATGCATCATCCATTGATTTTATATATAATCCATGAAATCATTGAACATAGGTAGGATAAACTGGGGAGTCCAATAAACCACAATAATATATATTAACCTAATATGTTATACCCTCTAATGGGTTTCTTGATAACAAATAAAATTCCAAAATATCATATTAGCATAGTTTGAGTATCAAATTTAACCACTATTTAGTTTCTATAAAATTTTCAGAACTTCCTTGTTCAGTCATGTAACAAACCCCACATAGACTTCATTTTATAATGATTCATAAAAACCAACTCATCAACAGGTCTAAGAATCTATATAATAAAGACATATATACCAAAAAAAAAGTTAACATTAATTTGGATATACTTAGGGTAAACTCAGTTCCCTTACCATGTATTTCAACTCAATAAATTTATCATAACACAATTTAATGGAAATATTTTTCATCCTTTCACAATTTTTTTTAATATTGTAAGATTCCAACTATGAATACATCTCAATGTCACTATAAAAAACCATATGACTCAAAAACATGATTCATACACCATCCGACTGTGGATCACATGCCTAATAACCTAAATAACCATTCTCACCACATGTCATCTCATATAGTCAAAAGAATCTTTATCTATATACCATTTCTAAATACTAATGGACATCTTTATTTTGTCAAGGACATAATGTTTTCACATGTCACCTTGGTAATAGCCACCAAACTAGAATTTTATACCCAAACACTACCCATTTAATATAAAAAAATATTTTATAACCCTATAATAATAAATATTTGTTATTTAACATATCGTTTCCTTCAAAAGCAAAAAAGCAGTCATAACATCCTAGTTATGAATATATTTACATAATTTACAAGGAATATATATAACCATTCAAATAATTAATGTATCTTTTACACATAAATATTAAAAATAATATCCTTGAATTATTCTCAAATCTAAGGAGTACACAATCTTGTCTGACTATTCATTTGGGATACACTAATATATTGAATTTATATACATTAATAGTATGAAAAATTTCAGATACTTCATCATAATTCCCCACTATCAAATATCTATAACCATAGCTCCCAACAAAGGGTTACACATAGAACAACTACCCACTTTGGTTACCCAACATTTATATCTAAAAATATATATATTTATGACATCTGCCTAATCTTGTGTTATACAAAAATAATATTCAGGAAAAATGTGGATTAAAAATGTTTGAAAATATATATCTCCATTTTACTAAAGTCTGATATGAAAAAGGTGTCACAAACAGGTTTGAGGATAGGGTAGTCTACATGCTCTCGGGTTTGTAAAAATATGACAAGGTCCACAACGAGTCACAACATATTAGATTTTACTAATATCACAGTTTGAATAAAATTCACAACAACAAATGAATCATTCTATATTATACACCACATTTATAATTTATCAGCCTCTATAACACCTTTTAAAACATCGAAAGATGAAATCTACAAAAAATAATACCCCTATAAGGATATATCTCTATTAAAAATCCTCTTATAATTGATTGAGAAAATGATTATAGGTATAACACCATGCTTCCCTCAGTATCTCACAGTATTGTACCTTGTCACTTTAGATATCACATCATCTCAAACATCATATACATTAGGTCAATCATTATATACACATATATCTTATATCATATATATATAGGATTTTCATATCTATATTTTTTGAAATACTTTATCACATAGTTCAAAAAAAATATGAAAAAAATATGATTATAATAAGTTATAGTGGGAAATCATTATAAATGAAAATTTGGATTTTATTCAAGAGCCTCTTTGTAACAATATAAACATGAAATCATGTTATCCCATTTTAACCATTTAACATAGAAAATAAATTTTAGAATTGAGGCATAGTTAAATGAAATTGTAATTAAAAATTATAGAGGAAAACTATTTATATGCCGAAATTGGTATTTTATTTAGTAGACTCAACATAAAATTTTTGTAATGTGATCATTTAATATGATATTATTCCATGATATAATTGTTTAATTAATAAGTCACCATTAATTTATATTTGAAGACACCATTTAAATGGTTTCAAATTATTTAAATAACATACCCATGTTATATTTATTGGGAACAATCATATAAAATCAAGAAAATTAAATTGGAATCCAATGTTCTATGTATGATATCTGGATGGATTCCCACTATTCCTCCCGACCAATAATGAAAACCCCATAAATCCTAAATATCATATTCACAAGATTCACTCAATGGGATAATAGGTTAAAGGTTAAAAACTCACATCAATGTAATCTCATTAAATGTAGAATTCCAACATATGTTAGATGTCCATTCCTAGTCACAAGAATCAGATCATGATCTATAATTTATCAATCTTATTTTAGCCTTACCAATTTTTTTATACAAAATTAAAAAGACACTGATCAACCATAGGGATATCAACTGGTTTTCAGGACAATCAGATGTTTCCAGACTGAAGTTCCACTAGAACAAAGCATTCCTCTATATACATCTAAGGATGTCAACTAATTGTATGGCTCTAAGGTGATATAGTGGAGAGATTATACACCTATATCAATGTGACATAACTATGGAAATAAACCTTATCATATAAAAATATATATTAATTTGTAATAGACATTCAGTAAAATTCAAATAAATTAACACAACACATATAAAATCCAATAATCAATATGCATTTCAAACAATCCCAAAACAACAGAACACATCCCCAAATATCCCAAATGAATAGAATGATAAAACTAGAAGTCTCATTAATAGAATAATGATTTTCCACTGTCTAAACTATTGGTCCAACTCCTTAATCATTCATATGGGGTATTCTATTTACTTATCTTATATACAAGAATACTAATCATGTACCATTTTGAATACTTGGAAGGGAGTGACTATAGATTAATAGGCCACCAAAATTGGAACATAAATCACATCACGTAGGACTACATATGTTATTTATTATTTGAATAATAAAATAGAATAAATATATGTAAATAAGTAAATATCCAATATCTACCTTTGGGTTCTGTTGTGACATCTAGGGTTGACAATGACTACCTTATCCAAGGATATATGTCTTCGTCCATAGTATTTATAGATTCACATCCATGTCCAAGGAATTTGTTTAAGGTATAAATGATTTGTAGGTATCCTAGATCAAATCCCTTGAAATCCAAATCAATAGTCTTCTTGTCTCAAAAACCTTTAAACATAAATCAATAGTCATCCTATCTGAAATCCATGATAGGCCAAATCAACATTCATATCTATTCCAGTCAGTGTAATTAAGAATCATTACTTATATTGATTCCAAGACCTATAATTGAAAATAAAAAGGCATCTTAACAATAACACAATCCTTTTCAAATCAGTATATATCAAAACTCTATCCACTAAGTGCACCAAAAATAACCTATCCTAACTTATTAACCTAGAACCCCAAATCAATAGTCATCCCACCTCTGTCCCCAATTAACACAATTCAATAGTCACCCTAACTAAACCCCAAATTATTCAAATATAGTATTCATCTAAAATCAAAACCTTATAAATAAAAATAAATTGTCTTATTTGTTCCAACCCCTAGATGAGAAATATAATATTCACCATACCACACACCATTAACATAAGAAATCAATATTTATCTCAACCACATTGATCAAATATAGAGAGATCCAATTAAGTAGTAATAGTTTAACCGCACATAGAATTATGAAATTGTTCCACAATTTCATGTTTAACATGTATCAAACTATCAATTTTAACCATATATTTTAAATTATTTTCATGTAATTCAAAAATATTATTCACACTCAAATAAATTATATAACAGAAATCCATATTTTCTATTCTTATTTCTCATATTTATAATCATGGTTGTTCACACCCAAAGGGTGTCTAATGTACTTCTCCTCTTAATAATGGGATGTTTGTGATCCTTGGAGTGGTAAAATAACATGACTTAAGGAATCATATCATTATTTTATATTTTATTTCATGTGAAACATATACCTTCAGGATAATAAATCATACATAATATAAATTTTGTGATACAATTAGGTAAAATATTTAAAACCTAACTTCAGGCATAAATGAGCATAATCATCATAAACCACCACCCAATTTGTTTCTGATGAACCATGATACCTAAATTCATCTAAAACCATGAAATATTTTGCATTAAGATAAAAAATATAATAGAATAAATAGTGATATATAGGGAATGGAGTGTCTTATACTTATCATGATGGATCAATTGTAATGAATAACACTTTCAACATAGGGAAATGTGGTTAGATGAGATATTGGAATCCAAAACCCTTTCATTTCCATCCAAAATAATTTCACTGTGTCTAGGGGTGAGTTAAAGGTGACCAAAAAGATTACCCAATTTTAAAATAATTGGTACACTATATAAGACTAGTTCATATAATGAAGCAAACATTCCATGTTCAATATTTTTATTAAGGATAACATTGGGGGCCAAATATGGTTATTCAAGATGCGATTATACCATCTAGTGTTTTTTTTGAATTTTTGTAAACAAATTTAGTTTGTTGATATATTCCATTGAATTAATCATAATTTTTAGATTTTCTAACACGAAACACCAATTTTAGTGTGTATTTTATGCAAAAACATGTTTAAATGAAACACGACATACTATTAGAAAAATATTATTTAATATGATAATAATCACATAACCATTGGCATGGTGGGTATAAATGGGGATTAGAAAATTATAAAATTCAACTGATTACACATGTATATGAAATTAATTATTCAGTGATCAATTATTTATAAATTAAAATAAAAACATTTGAAAATAATAGAATCCATTTTCTGAAAAACTATTTTTGGGCATAAAAAATGTTTTGTCTCAATCGATTAAATAAACAACTTTTAGTGAATGATTTTGTTGATGTTCAAATACTATATATGATCTAAATTCAGTAAAAATAATCTTTTTTTTGTGTCATTTTTATTAATAAAAATTAATCAAATTTAACACTTAATAATTTTATTTTAATAAAATAGGTTTCTTCCATTTTTTTTACATATTTTAAAAATAATTTTTTCAATGATTAGAAACAGAATCTAAAAAAATAATATTAATATTAAAACATTCATGTAAAAAATATCTTTTAGATAATATTTTAAAATTTTATAAAAGGATAATTGTTTTCATGAAATAATATAAATACTGGTTTTTATGAAAATGATTACATTTCATTAAAAATATTTATAACTTAGATTTAAAATTAATATTCATTAAAGGATAAGTTTGATCAATTATATGTTTGTTAATAAAATTGATTAAATTTTATTTAATTTCACACTGATCATTGATATAAAAAGATTTATCTATTCAACATTTTTTCTTTAAAAAATTGCTTTCCCATTGCTCTTGTAGGTTAAATTAAAAATAATAATTTTCCACTTCTGTGAATTGAATTTGAAAAATTGATTCAATAATTTTATTAAAAATAATTTATATTATATAATATGTTCAACATAAATTTTCATCAAGATTTATAGTAAGAGTAGTAAAAATTAAATATCATGGTTAAGGTTAAACATGTTTACATAGGGTTAAACTAAAATGATAATGTTTAAAGTGACCTATAAACATGACCGACAAAAAATTTATTGAAATATTAAGAAAATATAAAATCTATTGTTCAATAGTGAAAAATTTTGGATCCTTTTAGAATGTTAAAAACATGGTATCAATCTTATATTTTAAAAAATTACATTTGTTTCATCTCCCCCAGTTAAGAAATGCCACCTCCTCTCATTTTATATTCACACCACCAAATTAATATGTATTGGAAAATACCGATGGAAATGTCTTAAATACATCCTCACTTATATCCTAGATTCTATGGTGAGATCATAAATCCATTATATGAGGGATTTTGTTGAGGCCAAAATAGGTTGTCTGAAAAGGTGGTACTGTTTTTAACTATGTGCTTTTGATTTACTTCCACATATATATCCATAAAATAATTTAATACTATAATAAAATAATTTTAATGAATATAATTTATATATATAATTTATTATATTAATTATATGTCATATATCAATTTCCAATACCATCCAACGTGAAATGAAGTCATCTATCATTTGTACAGAGGACAACCACTTCACGAGCCTATGTTTTTGTTTCTTATTTCCACAAATCATACCTGGATATATTTATGGGTTTTATTTTTATATATTATATTTTTTGGTCAGAGTGGACACTCAAGAGGAGGGTGAATTGAGTTCAAATTAAAAATTCTGTTAAAATATTATATAGTTAAAATCCCATGATTTATAAAAAAAGTTAAACTGTAGTGAATTTATACTGATTGTAAATGTTCACTTAGCTTCTCAAAGAGTGATTTGGTCTCAATAAATTTAACCACAAGATCAAAATAACTTTTTTCATGCTAACATATTGATTTACAATGACTGTAAACACATGATAATTTAACTATCAAAGTAGCTTCATAATAGTTTTGTATTTCAAAGTAATAACAGTGGAATAAATGAGATATATGTAGTATACTTTAAACTTAAATAAAAGATGCACAGTAGATATAAAAAGAGGTTCAGTCTCAAGACGAGACTTAGTCCTCTTAAATATATATAAATTTGATCCACACCCTGGATCGGGGTTAACAACAGTTTTACGAAACTGTCCAGGCCACGCAGGGACCTCTACCACTGTTCTTCATGGGAAACAAAACAAAGACCAGGTCACACAAGGACCTCTTCCACAGTTGACGTGGGTAAACAGAAGTTAAGAGAATTTGAGTGAGGATTTTGATATCCTGTAGTTCAGTGCAAGAGATAGTGTGTGTAGTGATATATAGAGTACACCACACTGCTCGAATGTTAATAAATAAATCACATAGAGAAGATAGATGAGAGTTTAGAAAGCTCTAGTGATTATCAATGTAGCTCTGGACTTGTTGGATTCAACAAGAATTCTTCTGAGTCCTTCTCTGGTTGTTTTTTGTTGAAAAACAGAGTGTCGTAGATCAGCTTGTCTTGTTCAGGAGTGAGAAAGATCTCTTGATTCGTTGTGTGTTCTTCAGCAGTATTGGATTGCACTCATGAGAGTTCTCTGAAGGGCTTGCAATCTTCTTCTTGTTCAGGATTGTTCTTCTTGTTCAGCACAATGCACTCGGGTGTATGTAAGTTCTTCTTGTTTTATTTCTTGTCACTTTGTTGCTTGTTGCTTATTGTTTCTTAAACATGTACTGAATCTCAGTCTTTCTTATATTCCACGATTTCTGGCAGTAGGAATGATTCCCTTTTCATAAGGTACGAGATATGGTCTCCTGACATGCAAAAAACTATCATTAAATAACATTAATTGCATTTAAAACAACAAATATGACTGTTAGCATTATTTAAATAATATTGACGAAAACTTAAGAAATGGTTTCACAATGATTATTGAAATGATGTCTTCTTCACGGTATGTGGTTCACAGTATGAGCTTCGCGGTGTGTCCTTCACGGTGTCTGGGTCACGGTGTCTTGTCACGATGAGTCCTTCACGGTGTCTGGTCACGGTGTCTGGTCATGGTGTCTGGTCATGGTGTATGGTCCTAGTGTCTGGTCACGGTGTCTGGTCATGGTGAGTAGGTCACGGTGAGTCCTTCACAGTGTCTCCATACTTAGACAAATATCTATATTTGAACTAAGACAGTGATATGCAGAATATGGATTAAGGTTAATCATTAGAGAGTAAGAGAATGTGAATCATAAATATAAATGTGTGATAATATATGTGATAATTGTGATCATGCATAAGACTTCAAATAATAAAGAGAGTAATTAATATCCATAAGTTTTGTTATTATAAAAACATGATGTGTAGCTATTATTGAGATTGAAGAGCATTAGAAAGATGTGCAATGAATATCGAGATTAATTAACAGTAATGAGATTTGTGATCATTAAAATATGATTAACACATGAGGAGTCCAACAATATCCCCCTTTTTGATGATCACAATCATATATAGGCAGAATATAAATGACATGTAAAATTAAAGTAACCAGCATAGTAAAAACATTATAGAACTGATACTTGTAGTTTTTCTACCCCACTTATACTATTATAGAACTGACACTTGTAGTTTTTATTCCCCTTTTGGGATTATAAAAAAGTGGATATAATGAAATGAAACACCTCATTTGGTATTAAAAAAGGGTTCAGAATTCAATAAAACATGAAACAAAAAATGACATCCCATCATCCTCAGACTCTTTAGGGATCCATATTTTCTTTGCCTTTATCAGCAGTAGGAGCTGGTGCTGACGTAGAAGAAGGCATAAATGTGGTAGACAATGAGGGTAAGGGTAGACCATCAAAAACAGATGGAGCCAAAGTAGGAGCAGTAGAATATCTAGGTTGTGGTTGGTCAAGAATGACTGGCCGGATCTGAGAAAGAGCTTGGCTAACTATCATGGCAGTTGCGGTTAAGGCAGGTAGTCCAGGTCTAAGGGGTGCAACAGCTGGAGAACTATTTCAGTACTCTGCACATGAAGATATGACTTCAAAAGATTGATGAAATCAGTAATGATTTCACCACCATACTACATAGCCTTTTCAAAATCATCCTTATTCTCCAGAAATTTGTCCAACAATCTGGTGAACTCTGAAATTTATTGAACTTGAGATTTAAAAGCTTTAGTCACCAGAGCAATTCTCAAATTTTCCACAAGATATCTAAAGTGATATGTCATATCACTTTTAGAGAAAATCCGCAAATGATACAAATCTATTTTCTTGGAGATCTCTTGTTGAGCATCATTGGATATCTTAGAATGAATTCGAACCAAGTCTAATGTTCTATTACTGTTCTTAACCACTTTTGACTAAGAAGATAGATCCAAGCCACTAAATTCATTCTGAAATTTTTCCTTTATTATGGATCCCAGCATAGAATCATCCAAAGAAGGTGTAGAGGTCTGACCAAAAATAGGTGAAGCCTTGATAGCTTCGGTTAGAACTTTGAGCTATTTCAAAACTTTTTGCAGACATCCAGTGTATTCATCTGTAAGATTAGTCAGATTTTCCACAAGCTCTCTCATGCGTTCGAGCATCTTGGTATTCCTTTTTCCACTCTTTTCATAAAAAGATAGTAGGTATGGATGAAGTTGAGACACAATCTCCCTAGAAAGGAGGGAATCGAAAGACTCAGGAGAAACAACAACAGGTGGAGGGGAATAAACAAGAGAAGGCTCTGATCTCAAAGATAACTCATTCTGTAGACTTGCTACCATACTTTACATATTTTCAACATCAGAACTCTACAGCTTATTCTATACTCTAACATCTTGAATTTCTCAGATCATCCTTGGTTGAATATGAAAGATAATATTTTCCAAGAGAATTGATGCATCTTCTTGAAATAACTGAGTCACTAGGTGAGGTTGAGTGGAGACAATTTTCTCAACTCTAGTTAACAAAGTGTCTCCAAAAACTTTCAGATCATCTTTGGTCACAAAGGAGTGAAGCTCAGGTAAGGATGCAGGTAAATGTAGAGGATCAGATTCTGGTTGAGTTTTAGAGTCTTTTTTAGACTTAGATTCTGATTCAGATTGAGGTTGGGGATCTGGTTCTGTTTCTGAATGAGCTAAGGACTTCAGTTGAAATAGAGAAGAAAGATCTATTCTAGTTGTAGTCACTTGCTGTGACTCATTCACATAATAAAATCTTGGTAACTCATACCAAGAGTGCACATAAAAAGTGATAGAAGGTTGAGAAGCTTCAACAGATCCAGCTTCCACAATATCAAGGTTTTGAGGTTCCTCCCCCTCAACTTTTTCTTTTCATCCAGATTCTTGTGGTTCAGGAACATGGACACGATCCATAGGATCATCCCTAATCTCTTTAGAAAACTCTTTCCTTGCCAGCTGAAAGTCAATTTCCATTCTTTCTTCAGCAGATATAATAATCTCAGGAACCGATTGTTCCACGGGATAAGCTTCCAGACTTGCTTCTTTCTCAACAAAAAGAGTCACTTCAACAAGATCTGCCTCTAAGGTTGCTTGATATTCTGAAACAGGAAAAAACAATTTACTTTCAGCGTTGGGATGAGCTTCTTACTCATGAAGAACAACTGAAGGATCCTTAGTCCTTTCCTTTTCAACAAAAAATTCCTCTCCTTGAGGTATTTCAGCATGGATAACAGCAGGGACAACAACCCTTTCCTCTTCAATTGGAACTGTTTCCATTGGAGGTATTACAGGTTCTTCTCTAGGTGGTACTTCAACTGTTACTTCTTCTTGTTCTTCTTCTTCTAAAAACTCAGCCACTTCATCAGGTCCCAAACTAGGATCAACTAGGTTCTTAGGCCTTCTTAGATAGTCAACTAGATTAAACTTTTTATACAGTTGATCACTATCCTTAACCCATTGCTTCTTCTAGGGATTCTTGCTTATCTTCATCATTCTGATGATAGGTATGGATAGGCTGAAATCAAGGTCTTCTAACTTTTCTTCATTCTGTCCAACCATCCCTTTTGCAACTAACATAGCTGAAATAATCCTTGAGTAAAACAAGGAGGTGGATTTGGATGTTTCTTTGATCAGCTCAAATATATGGTTGATATCATACTTACACAGATTGATCTTATGGCCATTATTCAATAGGTGAATCAAGAACACATCCTGATACTTCATCATTGCAAAATACCCTTTTCTTGGACTATACAAATTCTGAACAAACTTGAACAGAAGTCTTGTCTCCCCATCTAGCTCAGTAGCTATGGCCCTTCGCTTGGTGCCATTTCCAGTTAGACTTTCCAAAGTAGTCTCCATGTCAAAGATATCGGTTGTTGGAGGAGGGTCTCTCTAGTAATCTTCACAAATTCTTTCATGTGGAATTCTTAGGCATGCAGCCCACAACCTTGAAGAGAAAGTGCTCTTCTGACCATCGATCCAGATGGTCACCATAATTCTTTCTCCAAACTCAAAAGAAAACATCACATACTAATAGAATTGAGTTACAAGGCTTGGGTAAATAGGACTATTCTGTCCAGTGAACCATTCAAGCAATACTTTTTCTCTTAAAACTTTCAAAACTAAAGATCTGCTAGATAGCAGCGATTTAGGGAAATCCTCTTTTTCAGGTACAACTGTACGACTTACCTGGTTTGGGTTTAGAGGTCCTTCAGAAGCTATCCTCAGTATCCTCTTTTGTTTCTTAGAGCGGCGCTTCTCAGACGAGGGTGAAGATGGATGCTTCATCCTTGGCATTCACTAATGGTTCGGGCGAGAGGGAAGATAAGGTTCAGGAGAGAGTTCGGGTAAGGAATTGAATGAAACCCTTAAGTTTTATCATTTGGGAATGTCAAACGTCATAAAAACAATAACACGAGAAATAAAATATTGGTGAAATAAAAATTACCACGATACGGGTTAAAATAAAAATAAACATAATTCTCATAGTGAGACCGTGAGTAGGAATTACTGTGAGATAGAAAACTAGTCATCACGGTGAGACGGTATGTAGTTGTCACGGTGAGACAGTCAGCATTTTATATAGTCACGGTGAGACCGTGAGTTGTCAGACCATGAGCATAAAACAATAACATAGAAACAGCAAGTATGAAACCATAAAGTAAAGTACATTAAAGTATTAAACATTAAAATCAGTAAGATATTCATTTATGATTAATCATACCAAGATCGTGTATGATGTAGTCTAATATTTCAAAATTTAATGGTTTAGTGAATATATCAGCAAGTTGATATTCAGTACCAACGAATTCCAAATTGATATCACCTTTTTGATAATGATCCCTCAAAAAGTGATGTCTTACATCAATATGTTTTGTCCTAGAACGAGAAACATGATTCTTAGAAATATTAATAGCACTTGTGTTGTCACAATTTATTGAGACATGTCTGAATTGATATCCATAGTCTAGTAATGTGTGTTTCATCCACAAAATTTGTGCACAACAACTTCCAGCACCTATGTATTCAGCTTCTGCAGTTGATAATGCAACAGAATTTTGTTTCTTACTACACCATGATACTAGTGACTTGCCTAAAAGGTGACATGTTCCAGAGGTGCTTTTTCTATATAGATTACATCCAGCAAAGTTAGCATCAGAATAACTAACTAATAAAAAGGATTGTCATTTGGGATAGAATAGTCCTAAATTGGGAGTATGCTTGAGGTAATTGAAAATTCTCTTTACAACATTTAAATTTGACTATTTAGGGTTTTCTTGAAAATGAGCACACATACACACACTAAACATAATATCAGGATGACTAGCAGTTAGGTAGAGTAGACTTCCAATCATTCCTCTATAAGTGGTTTGTTCAACAGATTTACCATTTTCATCAAGATCCATCTTACAGGTGGTACTCATGGGAGTGTTATTACTTTTTGTGCTCTCCAATCCAAAATTTTTTAGATGATCTCTAGTATATTTACATTGAGTTAAAATAATTCCATCATCATTTTGAATGATTTGAAAACCAAGAAAGAATTTAAGTTAACCCATTAAACTCATTTCGAATTAATTTTGGATCATTTTTGAAAAATAAGTACATAATGTATTTTTTGATGATCCAAAAATAATATCATCTACATAAATTTGTACAACTAAAACATCTTTATAAATTCATTTTATAAACAGAGTATAATCAGCTATTCCTTTTGTAAAACCTATAGAAATTATAAAAGAACTTAATCTATCATACCAAGCTCTTGGAGATTGCTGTAAACCATATAAAGCTTTTTATAGTTTGAAAATATGATTTGGAAAATGAGAGTTTGAAAATCCAAGTGGTTGTCCAAAAAAACATCCTCAACAAGATATCCATTTAAGAATGCACTCTTGACATCCATTTGATATAGTTTGAAATTTATATGTGCATTATAAGCAAGTAAAATCCTAATAGCTTCTAATCTGGCTACTGGAGAAAAAGTCTCCTCATAGTCAATACCTTCTTCTTGACTATAGCCTTATGCAACTAGTCTAGCTTTATTTCTAACTATGTTTCCATATTCATGTACTCTATTTATAAACACCCATTTTGTGCCTATTGTGAAAGTGTCCTTAGGTCTTTCAACAAGATTCCAAACTTTATTTCTTTCAAACTGATTGAGTTCTTCTTGCATAGAAATTACCCAAAATTCATCATTAATAGCATCATCATTGTATTTAGGTTCAAGCTATGAAAAGAAGGCTTGATGTTCAACCTGATTTCTAAGATGAGCTCTAGTATGTGTCCCTCTATCATAATTTCCTACAACATCATCTAAAGGATGATTCATTAGAATTCTAGTTGATCTAGTAAAGGTAGGACTAGAAACTTCAGGTTTATCAATAGGTTGGGAATCAACAGAAGCAGGTTCTGGAAAATTTCCAGAACTGGTTGTCTTTATAGAAGGTTCATTTGATTAGTCATTAAGGTATAGAACAGATAAATCTTCTTCAATATTTTCAAGAGATGTTTTAGGATCATGTGGATCAGTTTCATCAAACTTGATGTGAACAGATTATTCCACACACTTGGTTCTTTTATTGAAAACTCTATAGGATTTACTAAAAATAGAATAACCTAGGAAAATTCCTTCATCACTCTTGGATGCAAACTTGTCAATATTATATTTGGTATTAAGAATAAAGACTTTCAGCCAAAGACTCTGAAGTAGTTAACCTTAGGTTTCCTATAGTTCCACAACTTATAAGGGGTCCTCTTAAGAACAGGTCTGATCAAGGCTCTATTGATAATATAGAAAGCTGTATTTACAGCTTCAGCCCAAAAATAAATAGGCAGGTTATATTCATTAAGCATGGTTCTGGAAATTTCATGCAGGGTTCTATTCCTCCTTTCTACTACACCATTTTTCTGAGGTGTCCTAGGGGCAGAGAAGTTATGACTATAGCAATTGTGTGAGTAATAGGATTCAGATTCATGATTCTCAAACTCACAACCATGATCACTTCTTAGAGTTTTAATCTTAAGTCCACTAAGGTTCTCTACAAATTTGGGGTATTTAGCAAAGTAAGAACAAGCTTCACTTTTTTGAGCTAATAAGTATACCCAAGTATATCTAGAAAAGTAATCTACTAGGATATTGAAATAGTGATTCCCATTTAAGCTATAAACTCTAGATGGTCCAAATAAATCCATGTGAACCAACTTGAGATGTTGAGAAGTTGAAACTTCTTTCTTTGGTTTGAAAGATATTTTGTGTTGCTTTTCCATTTGATAGGAATTACAAACTTTGTCATTTGGAAACTCAAGTTTGGGTAGGTCTCTCACTAAGTTCTTCCTAGTAATTTTTCTATGTGAGTGTATATTGTAGTGTCCTAATATTCTTTGCCAAATCCAAGAATCTTTATTAAACGCATTTAAAAAAGTAATATTTTTCATGGATAAATAATTTAAATCAACAACATAAACATTTTTATTTCGCCGGGCAGAAAATACTAAAGCATTTTTAGAATTAAAAACATTGCATGAATAATTTTCAAATTTAAAATTAAAACCATCATCACATAACTGAGAAATACTTAACAGATTATATTTAAGTCCATCACCGAATAAAACTTTAGAAATTAATACTGAGTCAGTGTTACCAATCTGGCCTAAGATGATGATTTTCCCTTTAGAATTATCACCAAAGGTGACAAAGCCTCCATAAATTCTGACTAAGATTTTAAAGCATGAGAAGTCTCCTGACATATGTCTTGAACATCCACTGTCCAAGTACCAAGTCTTCCTACAAGATCTCTTTAAGCAGGTTTCCTACAAAACAGATTTAGATAGGCAATTATTTTGGTACCCAGATCTTCTTGGGTCCAGACAGGTTAGCAATCAAAGCTTTCGGTACCCAAATTTGTCTTATGGGTCTCAAAAAATTTATAGAATCAACAGATTTTCAAAGATAAACCTTATTAGGTCCGTAACTATGAATATAACTAGTTGAAGCATATAAATTTACAGAACTAGAACTAGCAGTATTCTGTCCAGATTTAGGAATAAATCTATTCTTAGTAAACTGTCTCTGCCCAGGTTTGTAGCCTATTCCAGTAGTGTATTTTGGTGCAGCTTGTTTTCCTAGAATTTGAGTTAGTGTATCCTTTACATTTGTGAATTTCTCTAAATCCTTTCTGAGTTTCTCATTAGACATTTTCAGTTCAGTGTTCTCCTTTAACAGTTGAGCATTTTTATCTTTTTCAATAGTAAGTTCAGTTTTAAAAGTAGTAGTGAGAGCATTCTGTTTCTTTAATGATTTGTATTTATCCTTATGTTCATTGCTTGTCTCTTCCAGCATATTACAATATTCAAACAATTCCTCACCAGTCATGTTTTCAGAATTAGAATCAGATTCTGCACTATCTTCCTAATAATAAGAACTTAATGCCGGAGTATCTAAGATTACCTCGGATGGGTTGGTCATAAAGCACATGTTTACCTTATTTCTTGTTTCAGTCTCAAAAGCTTCAGATTCACTGGAGCAATCCACATAAGCTCTCCAAGTAGCCTTAATAGCCTTTTTGTACATACTTTCCTTGTAATCATATTTCTTCTTGAATTTGAGATTTGGGCAGTCTACTTTAATATGTCCTTTTCTTTTGCACTCATAACAGACAACTTCATCACTTTTATCTGGATTTTTCCAATCCTTCTTCCAATGTCCCTTATTGTCATACATTTCTTTGTAATTTTATTTTCTGAAGAATTTGTTCTTCCTATAAAATTCCTTAAACCTTCTGGCTATCTGAGCCATTTCAGCATCACTATCAGTGACTGAATTTTCACTGGTTTAACTGTCAGTAGGTAGTTGAGCTTTATCTTTGTCTTTTCTCTTTGAAGTAGTAGTCTTGAAAGCCACCGATTTCCTCTTAGGTTCATCATCATCCTCTTTATTCACTTTGAGTTCTTCCTCATACATCATAAGCTTACCAATGAGTTCTTTGACCGGTAGAGCAGTAATGTCACATGCCTCTCTGATTGAAACAGATTTGCCTCTCCATCGGTCTGGTAAACATCTCAGAATCCTCATAATTTGTTCCTTTGCTGGAACAACCTTTCCAAGTGAATTCATTGTATTGACTATCTCATTAAACCTGAGATACATATTAGAAATGGGTTCATCAGTCTTCATTTTAAAATTATCATATTTAATAGTATAATTATTTAATCTCATTTCTTTATCATTGGTTGTTCCTTCATGAGAAACACCCAATGTGTCCCAAATTTCAAAAGCAATTTTACAAGGAGAAATTCTGTTAAACTCTTCATCTCCAAAAGCACAGTATAGGGAATTCATGGCATTACAATTATTATTGTAAGAAGTCTTTTTAGGTTCATCCCAAGTGGATCTAGTAGTAGTGGGAAGTTTATATTCTGATTATATGGCAGTCCAAATATCAAAACCTATGCTTTCTAAATGAATTTTCATTTTATGTTTCCACTGATCAATGTTTTTACCATTGAAGAAAGGTGGCATGTTAGTAGCATCACCCTCTAGTCTATTATCCATAACTATATTTTAGAATGTTAATTAAAGAGATAAAAATTTAGAACTAACAGAAATTTAAGATTTTTAAAGATGAAACTAAAATCACAGTTGAAAAATAGAGTATTCCAAAAATCATTGAACAAAAACTAAACCTTTGACACCAAATGTTGGTCGGAGTGGACACTCAAGAGGGGGGTGAATTGATTTCCAATTAAAATTTCTGTTAAAATATTGTCTAGTTAAAATCCACCAATTTAAAAAATAAGTTAAACAGTAGTGAATTTATACAGATTGTAAATGTTCACTTAGCTTCTCAAAGAGTGATTAGGTCTCAGTTAATTTAACCACAAGATCAAACTAACTTTTGAATCTAACTTATTGATTTATAATAAATGTAAACACTTGCCAATTTAACTATAAAATTAGCTTCAAAATAGTTTTGTATTTCAAAGTAATTGCAGTGGAAGAAATGAGATATATGTAGTATACATTAAACATAAATAAAATATGCACAACAGATATTACAAGAGGATCAATCTCAAGCCGAGACTTAGTCCTCTTAAATATATATAAATTTGATCCACACCCTTGATCAGTGTTAACAACATTTTTACAAAAACTGTCCAGGCCACGCAGGGACCTCTACCACTTTTCTTCGTGGGAAACAAAATAATGACTAGGTCACACAAGGACCTCTTCCACAGTTGATGTGGGTAAACAGAAGTTATGAGAATTTGAGTGAGGATTTTGATATCCTCCAGTTCAATGTAGGAGATAGTGTGTGTAGATATATACAGAGTATACCACCCTACTCGAAAGTTAATAAATAAATCACGTATAGAAGATAGATGAGAGTTTAGAAATATCTAGTGATTATCAATGTATCTATGGACTCGTTGAATTCAGTAGGAATGCTTCTGAGTCCTTCTCTGGTTTTTCTGTTGATAAACATAGTGTTGTAGTTCAGCTTGTTTTCTTCAGGAGTGAGAAATTTCTCTTGATTCGTCGTGTGTTCTTCAGTAGTATTGGATTGCACTCATGAGAGTTATCTGAAGTACTTGCAATCTATTTCTTGTTCAGGATTTGTTCTTCTTGTTCAGCACAGTGAACTCGGATGTATGTAATTTCTTCTCATTGTATTTCTTGTCTGGTTGTTGCTTTTTGCTTATTTTATCTTGCATGTGTACCGCATCTCAGTGTTTCTTATATTCCATGAGTTCTGGCAGTAGGAATGATTCCCTTTTCATAGGTACGAGATACAGTTTCCTGACATGCCAACAACTATCATTAAATAACATTAATTTCATTAAAAACAACAAATATGACTGTTATCATTATTTAAATAATATTGACAAAAACTTATGAAACAGTGTCACATTGATTATCGAAACAGTGTCTTCTTCACGGTATGTGGCTCAAGGTATGAGCTTCACGATGTGTCCTTCACGGTGTCTGGTCAACGTGTCTGGTCACGGTGTCTTGTCACGGTGAGTGGGTCACGGTGAGTCCTTCACGGTGTCTCCATACTTAGACAAATATCTGTATTTGAACTAAGACAGTGATATGCAGAATATGGATTAAGGTTAATCATTAGATAGTAAGAGAATGTGAATCATAAATATAATGGTGTGATAATATATGTGAGATTTGTGATCATGCATAAGACTAGTAAATAATAAAGAGAATAATTAACATCCATAAGATTTGTTATTATAAAAACATGATGTGTAGCTATTATTGAGATTGAAGAGAATTAGCAAGATGTGCAATGAATATCGAGATTAATTAATAGTAATGAGATTTGGGATCATTAATAAATGATTAACACATGAGGAGTCCAACAATATTTATGATATTATTATACCAATTTAATTAAAATACCACATCTACCTTGTTATTTTCCAACCCTTATGAAAATATTTACATTACTCATTTATAACGAAAATTACAGCCTCATGAACCACTGTGATGTGTTTTCAAATTATTCTTTAGTGGGATGTAATAAAGGATATATTGTAGGAAAACATATTGTACTTTTAACATAATTATTATTATATTGTTATTATATCTCATATACCTTCTTACTTTCTAGAATATGGGGATATGATAACATTGTTCATGTGTTCGGTGAACTACCTCCTTGCGTAGAGATGTGATTTGTTTTCCACTAAAAATTTTCATGGAAGTAAATTAAGGTAAATTTTATTAATATATTTCATATATATGAAAAAATATCCATAATATTAATATACTATTTCCTTTATTTGAATTCACCCTTCATGAAAATGAAAATAACATTCATGAGTACGAACATCATACTGTCTCCTTAAACAGTATACATCATTTTCAATACATATTGGGATTATATAATATATATATACACACACATTGAATATATATGATATTTATATCATTGATTAAATTATTTATATTATGTTATAATGATTAATTTATGTATAAAGAAAATTATGAATCAAAACATACAAGAAAAAAAAAGTTATTACTAGAAACATGATTTAAACAACATTTTCTAGTAAATGGGTAATAATAAGTGTTGAGTTATAAATATATTATATCATATATATAATTATGGTCCTGTACTAAATTTATAAAAAAATTATATTTATTATACATTTTTTTAATTTGTATGAATGATGTAGAGACATAATGTATGAGATATCCATTTAATGTATATTTTCTATAATAATCAAGTACTAATTAACTTGTGTTTCATTCACGTGGAGTATATACTGCCCATGAATTAATTGGATTATTATTTTCCTATGATTTACTGATTTTTACATCTCCACTTATGTGTCTATCTGTTATGTGGTATACAGTTCAAATTTTACCATATATGGTTGACCATTTTGTCTTAATTGTTTTTTAGGACATAAATCATGTAAAAATCCTATATTCATTAATAAGAGATTATATAACCCATTTTAATGTTATACTGTGAACCTCCAAATATTAAAAATATTTAATATTTCATTTTATGTCATGATTAATTGTTGAATAAAATTTAAAATTTTCCAAAGTGGTAATGGTTTGATATTACGATCTCTTTGTTTATCAAGATTGTTTATAATTCTGCCTTTGATGATGACATATTATGATATATATATATCATGAATCTTTTGGAATTTTGTTTTCAATGTTTATTCCTTGGGAATACAATTTTTCCCTTCATTTCCCTCTTTATGTACACATGATCCAAAATTAATTTTTCTAAAAAAACTAAATTTATTTGCCTCTATGATAAAAACACCTTTTATCTTCCATATCATGTTTTCAAAATATTTTCTCTATATAGTACATATTTTTTTATTTTATGACTTTGAATTATATATATATATATATATTTCTAGAGGAATCCTATTAGACGGTGTGTGATTTCAAGGGCTGATGTGCCCAGAATTTATTTTTAAATAATAACAATAACAATTTCTATTATGCATGCATAGCTCAGAAATAAAATGGTATAACTATTAAATAGAATATTTAATTATATATTTGAGTCCATGGATAATTTTATAAAAAAATTATTACCCAAGGAATGACTTAAATAGGATTCCATGGGGCATTCTGGAATCATTCTCATTGGCAGTACGTTCAGTTGATTCATTATTTAATTAATTAATTCCTTTTAACCAATATATGAATTATATTTGATTAATTACATAAGGAATTATATAGGGTAATATTCATACACCATATGATAATTATAGATCATCTCTTTCCTATTTCATTAGAGAATCAAATTAGTCGATGATTAAAGGCTAGATTTAAGAAGATCAGACCGCTGTGAATAAAGAAAAATCCTTAAAACAATTTCTTAAAAAACTATACAAATATTATCAATACAATGTCAAGATATGGAAAAAGAATTTGTGGATTACTCCATTTTTAATAAAATTTATTGGGAAAGTCATCCTATTTTATTTAACTATGACAATTGTGGCTTTGGAATTCACATACATAAATATTAATTTGGTTGTTTGAATTGATTTCAAACAATAGTATCTTTGTTATTGATATTTGGATAAAAAATAAAAGTAAATGATCCATACAAATTTTTTCGTGATCATACCCCTTGTTTTATTCCCATTTCCCAATAGTTGGACACAATGCTCATGATATTAAATTATCAGGTGGTATCGATCCTGATTAGAACCTTTGAATCATAAAAATTTGTAAAAACATACATCTATAGATAAATATTTAATACATAGCATGTGATTATGGGGTTTAGATGATGTTTTAAATTATTATATGTTTGACCTTCAACAGATAAAGATTCACAGTGGGCGGTGGTGCATGTGTTCCCTCAAAAACACATCTGATTCAAATTTTCAGCCAATAAAGGGCTAAATTCAGTTGAATAAAGATAAATCTAGAAATCATAAGTGAATTTAGGTTTGGAATCAAATGTTAAAGGAATTAGATACTATTTGGGATGTGGATCTAAAAAACTAGTAATAACCTATCTACACCAAATGTACAAGGACAAAACATAGTGTTTTTTCCCTTGGATGTGGTGGCTAGGGTTTGTGATGTTTATTATGAATAATGTCAGGTAAACCACATAAACATTATATACCTCATACTTGGAGATGATTCTGTAACGGGATACACAAATCGAACTTGTTGTTGGAATAAACGTCCAAGCACACGATCGTGTACCAAAATACAAAGACATTACTAGAAAGACAAGACCCGACCATGGGAATCCTTGATATGCCATCTAGTCCACCAACATAGTGAGTAACCGTAAATGATTTGGGATTTGTATTAATTATAGGTGCATGACCGCGCAGTGGAGCGATGCCACATATTGTGTGTGTCCCATTAATTTTTGTGTACCCCTTAGTTCCGTATGAGAATAATTAAAGGCTCTGCATCACTTTAATTTGAACTCATATTTTATCCAAAAGTAGTCGATCTTTAGTGTTCTTCCACAAAAGAAACGATGGTTCCTTCCATAGTCTCTTCTGATATGTGATGTGAATTTTTGTGGTAAGGATTATTATTGAGGTAATTCTCACTTATGGTAGTGATAAGAAAGGATCACTAAATACATCATATAGTGTGGAATTCCCCCCCCCCCCATCTGCATGGGTGCAGTTACCATACCGATTCATATCCAGTGGAAGTACATGTCATTTAGGCACTAGGTATTCAATGACCATAGTGGACCCCCTCCCCCAATACACTAGATAATGGGTCCTTGAACTATAGTGTGTGAAAAACCCATTATCTTGGAAACATGTCCCCAACCTACCAAATAGAACCCCCTATTAGATATGGTATATATCATCGTGACACCAGAGTGTAACCTCTCTGATGAACATGGGTGGGGGTCCTCTATGGATACATACATAGTGGAACCCCAAAATATAAGTGGGAATGGATACTCTACATAGATATTATGGCCTTCAACTGTGCGTAATAATAACAAGGTTTGTCTTGAATTGCATAATTACATTAGAGAAAGACAGGTGATATAATATGAATCGTTGATTGAATTTTTGAAACTATTATTCTTGGGAAGAGTTGTGAGATAGATATACCCTTACATAATAATTTTTTTAACATTTTCACTGAACATTTATATATACACTTGTACCCATACCCATGTATTTGGTTAATTTGTTTCCATGAGATACAAATATATGTGGGGTATGAAACATGCTTTCTGTGTCAAGATTCTCATTGTTGGATCACACTAATCTAATGATATAGTAGTAAAAGACTTTAGATGTAGTGAATATACACACTGTTTTGATCAACATAGGTTTGGATGAGGTTAAATTCCCTATAGGTTTTTTTGGACTTTTTTTCTTAATTGGTTTATACATTATTTTTTCTATCTATAGTCTTTTTATTTATATTGTATCTCTTACTACTCCCCATTCACCATTCAGAAGTCTATACATAATTTGAAGAAGGCAGTTCTTCAAAAAAATGTATTCTTTCTCAAAGAACCCAGATTAGTAAAATAAAAAACCATTGTTCTTGATTAACACTTCAATACGTACCCTATAAAAACATTGGAATGAAGTAAGAAATAAAAATACATGAATTAAAAATAATTATTATATGATATCTCATTTGGGATCTATATGCACTGAAACATGATATTAGGTCCATAATACCTAACATGACTCAAATCAAGGATTTTATTTTGAATCCCTGACCCATTTTCCTAACTCCCTTGAATATACAATAAAATACTCTCAAAATCATTAAGATATTAATAAATTGAATCATATTATCTAACAGATTTATTTAAATAAGTATAATTGATAAATAGTAATTCTCCAAAATAATTATTACAAATTTTCGCATTAGGTGTTTATATTTTTTTTTATCATTTTCAATAGATCAACAATAATTGTGTGATCATTCTTAATAAAATTTTAATGACTAAATAATGTATTTTTAAGGGATGATTTATAATAATTTATGATGTTAAAATTATAAATCATTTGTGTCTGTGTCTTTATCATTGACGATGAAGTAGATAATTAACAAGATTTGGTGATTTTTTATAAATAGAGTAAATTTTATTTATTTATGGACTAAATATTGAAATAAGATATATATAATGAGAAACATAATATTATTTTCATATTTATATCAAATTATAGCTGTTAAAGAGTCATCATTTTCAGCAATGACATAATTCTACACTATTTTACATGTTGATTCTTAAACCATATGAAGCCTGAACCGACCATGATTATTAGATCATTAGGAGGTGAATATGTTGTCGTTTCAATATACTAAATTAATAATGATATTAATTAGTTTTATTGGTGAAAATTATCACAATTAATATGAATTATATGAAAAACTAATAGATACTAAAATATTGCACAATTAGATAAAATGGTTATCCACATAGTATTATTATTTTAAATTATTTAATTAATAATGATTTTTTGTGGTCATATTATTAATATGATATTTAATTTTTTATTACAAAACCATAATGATATTTTAAAAATAATATGTATCATTTAATACAATCATTTGATCAATTCGTGCATGTAGTTGATGGAAAATGGACAACATTATTCCATGGAGGGTGTAGATGCAAAACACATATGTAATGATTTTTTTCTCCTAATGGATATTATATATAAATTTATAATTATAATAGTATAAATATTTTAAGATAAATGTATATAAATGATTGTAATATAATTATATTACAATGAAAATAATAAATTTGTACGATGATAGTTATGAATAAATAATTATTTTTAGATAATACTCAAATAGAGGACACGAATTATCCTTGGACGTCTCATTGTAAATGGATCTATTATGATATATAGTGGTAAATAATAGATTTAAAAAATGTGATAGGGGTATAGTAGGTGATATATGATTTATTTTCATTTGGAATTCTTAAATTAGAATTCATTCTTGATGTGGTTATGATGTTACCATTTTATATGTGATGGGAATGATAGTTATGGAGTGAACCTTAAATTATCAGTAAAGTAATATTACTGTTAAAATGTAAAAGGAAAAAATGGAAATACAAGGTGATAATCTGGATTATGGGGTAAAAATCACACAAACCACTCCATTTAAGAATTTTTGATTTTTTAGGGATTTTTATTTTATCTTTATAACTCTTACAGAAATTAATTTTTACATAGTAATTATTTAAAAAAAATATTATTTTTAATGAGAAAAAATAATAGTTAAATTTTTACCTAATTTGATAGATATAATTTTAAATAATTAAATTACTGTATCAAATAGTATTTTTAAACTAATTAAAAGAAGAATTTAAATTAAATAATCTTAATCATGTTAAAATATTTTTTATATAATAAACTTTTTTTATGAATTAAATTCAAATATAAGAAAAAATTATCTGATATACCAATTTTAATGAAATAAATCAATTGATTATAAAAACACTGAAATGGTAAAATTATTTCCATGAATTCATGAAATTTAATATAAATGTAAAATTAATTTATACAAGGAGAAGACTACAAGTTGTCATTTTATAAAAGTAACATTTTAATTAGATATTAAAACGTTTGACATTAGATTTATAAGTACAGAAAATATTTTAAAAATAATATTATTATTCCTTGTAAAATTATTTGATAAATTAAAATAATTTGTAAACATATAAGTCATTATTATATAAATATGAAGGAAAAAAAATTTCTTTACTCATACACATATTTTATAGAAAAAACCTGACCCTTTCAGTAATAGCTCAAAAATTCAAACAAAAAAAATTAAGATATGATTAATTCTAAATTTATGTTATTATTTACTTATTTCATAATTCAAAATTAATAAACATGATTTTTTAATATAATAAAAATATGTGACTATATTTTTTTTATTGGAAATCCACATTTTTGAATAATATTTGTTAATATACATGTTTAAATTAATTTAGAAATTAAATTATTTTTATCCAATTATTAATATAAATGACATATTATACAAAATGATTTATTTAATGAAATTGTTATCTTAATAAAAATAATGATTTTTTTATAAATATACATTTATAAAAAATATACGACTATATTAGTTATATTAGGTAAACTAAACAGAATCAAATGCTCATGTATATATATGAGTCCCCAATTACCAGGAACTTTATTAAAATATTCATTACCAAATAATCCTTGGAATTTATTCTTTCAAAATCCAACTTATTTGTACTCATAATAAATTAATCATTATTATAATCATATAATCATCTATATATTTAACATAATATTATAATCTATATAAAATTCCATTGAAAAAACCTTTTTGAATCTCCATTCCATTAAACCACAATGAGAATATTTATTAATCCAACAGTAAAGTCTATCATTAACCCTAAAATTCAATTAACCACTAGTTAAAAAGGACAAAAACTAGTAACTATATATCTTAATCAAAAAAATGAGTTGAATTAATATCATTAGTATCTTGAATCAATCATTAGTCACATGTTTACTAATTCATATCTAAAAAAATTCTTCTAAACCAAAACATACATTATTATCTCAACATCATGGGTATGTTAACCTAAATATTCATCCATACACAAAACAAGTAATCTCCATTTTTATACATAAATATAAAAACATTGTGTGAAATCACATTTCATGGTTGATAAAAACATTTTATAAATTATTTCAATAAATAAACGAAAGCATATAAATAATGATCCATATATGGTTCAAATAATCCTCAATAAAACAAAGAATATACCAAAATGTGGTTGATAAATATCTGTTGACACTCCTTTTTGTTACAGAGTCTAATGATTAGAAAAGGGAAATACCCTAGTACAAATTGATTCATCCTTTGAAGAAAACATCAATAATTGACAAGGACATGAACACGGGATCAAAAGAACATGTGCCACACATGTTCCTTCACTGTCGCACAAGTCCACTTGCGCGACGCTTAAAGGTTGCACAAGTGACTTGTGTGCCCTAAAGGATGACCGCCCGAGTCTTCTTCAGCCTATAAATAGACCCTGTGGGCCCCCCAATTCGGGGAGGAATTTTTCCAGAAACTCAGATTTAATATCCCGGTGCCCTGGTCTCTTCTCAAAGCTTCCAAAACACTACTAAGGAAATTTCATACCTAGAATGGAAGATCTAAAGAGGGGGAGGAAGGCCTAAGTGTGAAACTCATCAACACTTGCGCGCCTGAGTGGCAAGCCCTTAAGGGAAATGGCCACACTTACGCGCTGACTTACTCCTTCAATCGAACATGCGCGCCACTCTTCTGGAAGAACCTCAAGAGGATTATGAAGGCTTTAACCAAGAGTCGATCAAGTATTACCCTACTGGTTAACCATCGCACAAATACTCTTGTGTCGCGTAGGTATACCTGCACGACAAGACTTGTGCGCCCACGCAATACCTGCGCAACTCCTAGGACTTGCGCACCATTACCTTTTTGGGTTCCCTTCTTGCCTATTTTATCCCTCTTATTCCATTCCACCTCTCATATTCAAAATTCATTCTTCAAGACATTCTTCTAAGCCATTTATGGAAAGTCTTCATGATTGAATTTTTTATTTGAAAGAAATTTCGTGAAACATTTCTCAAAACCTAATGATTTACACATCTTGTCACTAAGGTTAGAGATTCCCTTCATTCAACCTCATCCTTTAAAGATGAAAGAACCCTAATTTGGGCCTCCTCCTCAGGAGTAAGCCCCAAATCCTCATTAACTCGGGCCTTCTCTTTAAGAGTAAGTCCCAGTCCATGTTCTCAAATTTGTGCCTCCTCCTCATGATTAATCCCCAATCATAATTCAAAGTTCCCTCCTTAATTTTGGGTACCCTTATTAAGGGTAAATCTCAAATTAAGAGTATAAATCTCCATAAAACACATATAACTATTATGGAAAATGTTTACTTGGGCATCTTCTTCAGAAGTAATCCCCAATTCCCTTAATTTTTCAAGTCTCTTAACCTGGGCCTTTTTTTAGGAATAAGCCCCAGTCATAATTCCCTTAACTTGGGCCTCCTTTTTATGAGTAATCCCTAGTCTTCTCTTAACCAGTCCTAATTTAACTTTTATATGGGATTCCTTCTCAGGAGTGAAAACCCAATCATAAATCCTCTCATAATTTGGGAATCCTTTTCAAAAGTAAGCCTCAAGTTAGAGTATTAAAATATCCATGAAGCACATATACCTTTATGGACCCTGTTCCTAGATTTCTTTCCTGAAGTAAATCCATTCTTCATTTATCTGGGCAGTCATACACACATAAGTCCCACCTTATTTCTTATGATTCCATCTTTCATGGAACAATTGTCTGATTTTTACCAATACCTCTTGTTTCTCACAATGAGCATGACTCACGTGAGCTTAGAGTGTAAAACTAATTATGAAATCTTTCTTTGAGCCATCAATCATAAACATCATACTCCCTTACTCGAACTACGTGGGTTCTGATTCCATTTCTAAAACAAAGGATACGTAGGTAGCCCATCTGCGGGTTCGATCCCAACTCCGAAATAATCCATGTCCTTCTGAATGACAATAAACTTCAAGTGCCCCCACTGAGTGGCTTTAAAACCAGCATGTTCATCATAATGACCAATATACTTCTATATAAATGTGTCGAAGGATACCATTAACCAAGAATCTCTAATAAATACAGATGATTCTCTCTCGATGAAGAAACTCGAATACATATAAAAGATTATCTAAATTTCCTACATATTTAATCATTAATTGTCAGATCTGAAGGAAAGCTCATTTTATACTTGGTAATGTAATAAGGATTCACGAACATAACTTAAATTTATAAATAGAGTCTCAGAGTAGACAATAATTCCCCTCAAAAAGGTGTGATGTGTCCGACCTCCCATCCTCTCGACCAATGCCAATTCTTAAGCCTCATCATTCCACAAACTAATGAGCGCCTAACTCTGGAAAGTAGGTCTAAATGGGTGTGGAATCATTGGATATTTCCGGTTCTACGAACAAACCCATTAGAAACCGATCGGAACGTTTGAACCTCCCACCAAGGAGGTCATCCCTGAATTCCGAGGGAAACAAAAAATGGTGAACCCGATGTGAATCCTTAACCAAGTTAAAATGATGTTTGATCTATTTGCTAGGCCCCTATTTAAAACTCAATGAGAGGGCCAACAAAAACAATCATTTACATATGTTCTCATCCAAAAGATCGTGTGGTTGAATTTATCTTGATTACATCTGTTATATCAAACATGCTCTCTTTTCCAAGATCTTCTGCATTTCCAAAATGGCCACTCTCAAGTTCACACCTGTGAATACTGCTGCTGCAAATGCCACTGCTGCTACTCCCGCTGGATCGTCGTCTACTCCGAGGATGACATCACCTACTCAGCGTCTTCAACGTTGGGTATCAAATGCACTGGTTAAGGAGTATCATTAACACAGTACTATCCCAACTCTGGAGGCTTCCCGACAAGCCCTCCAAGTGAAAAACTCTCACCGATCGTCCGAACAATGACAACCAGTGATCAAGAAGCAGGCGGTGCTGACTACCATCTCCAACCGTTTCGGGTTGTTATCCCCGGAACACAATAACCATTTCTCCCTTATTCTGAGGAGGTGAATGAGCAGGTCCCTCAGGGCCTTAATACAAGTAGACCAGAGTCCTTCCCGAGGACTCCGACTAATAATCGCTGCCAGACTCATGCGGCAGTGCGCCCTCAACATGATGAGGGTACCGACTCCAGGCATTCGGCTTAGGTTCCTCGAACCCGAGCAGGCAAGACGAACCACTAGAGGTGGGATCCGGTCAACAATGGGTAGGTTATCATCTCTTCCAGCTCCGGAAAATTCCACCAACCTAACTTGGCGGAAAGTAATGAGTGGGAACATACACCTGTTCGTTTTAATTCTGCTGTCCATTAGACTCATCTAGCAGTATCACGCCAATCCCTCCAGGCAATTCTGGTGGAGTACTATAAGAAGGAACATACACCTGTTTATACATCATCATCTAGTCAGCATGCTCGTCTGACTACTTATGATGGAGCTCATCAACCACGTTCGGCAAAGTGCAATCAGCATGCACATACACCTGCTTGTATTAATCAAGACTACCAACAGTCTCGCTTGGTAGCATTCAGAGAAGTTAGATGGAAAGCCCCGGTGACAAACAAAGGGTAGACTCAACTCTCTGCCCCACACCTGAGTATTGTCAGGATTCAATGATAGGAAAAGGAGGACCGGAGCAGGCACATACACCTACTCCAAGCATGGAATGGACATATATCCACGTTCCGGCAGCTGAAGTCACCAAGAATATTTTATCAATTGTGAAAGAGAAGAAGCAAATCCCTGCTCATATTCTGGATTCTTTCCCAGATATTATAACAGCTTCAGCAGTATCTCAGGGAAATACACATAAATCTATCCCTACCAGTGGAGTGAAACATCAACATTTCACTCCGGAACAGACACACACATATATTCTAATCCAAGAGGGTTGTGGGGAATACTCCCCCATATCATATGGACAACCAAGTCAGGAACATTCGCCTGATTTTAGTGGAGATCATCAGCCTAAACTGGCCATATTTCTTGATCAGGCACATACACCTGCTCAGAGTAGCCACTTTCATCAACAAGTGGTTTCCAAGGAAAGTAAGAAGGCTTCTACGAAAAATACCCACCCAGCACAGTCAGGAGATCTAGAGACAATCTGTAACAAGGCCTTGCTCGATGCTGGAGTTCTTGAAGCCCTCAAACAGTTATCTGTTAGAATTCAAGATTATACTCCCTTATTTCCCAATAATGGTCACATTAATTCCAATGGTCTTCAACAGACACATCCTCATGAAGGCTTGCTTCATGACAATTCAGGCGATCTCAAAGTTTCATCTTCATATGAGAGCCACAGGAACCCTCTATGTGGTCAAGAGATCAAGGAGCAAGAGATCTCATCTTTTTTTGTAACCCACCATGGTGTTCCTCCCCATGATGATGAATTTCTCTACGAAAGTCATCTCCGTAGTAGTGATGCACATTGCCCGAAAAATGCTCCAGCGGACAATGTAGTGCTGAGAAATCCCTCTTATCTTTAGGCACTTGAGAATGAGAAACCCGTCATGTATGTTGCTTCATATCTAGTAGGTGAAATAGATTATCAATCAAGAGATATCCCAGGGTGTAGGTCATTCTCCGAACCACCTTTAATTCATGCATCTTCTACTTTCATCAATTATTTCTCTACCAATCTTGTTGAATCCGATGAAGCAACAAGAAAGCTCCAGCTCTGGTCAAAACATGTAGAAGAATCTTTATCAAATGATAAATATGAAATGCTGAACATTGGAAAACAAATGGTGAAATGTGAAGTGCCAATCATGTTTTGGCCTCTGTCTGACTCTCAGTATGACATTCCAGAAATGTTGACGGAAGATGGAATTCATGATATTCCTCTCAACATATGGAAAACCCTTTTTCAGTTGAAAAAGAATGTATTATCTTATGATGAATATGAAAATCATCTTAAGATAATAGAAGGGTTACAACATCATATTGATTTGGCATCTCTATCAGTCTCTCAATATCCGATGTCTGAAAAGAAACAGAGATCCATTCAACGTTCATGCCTTGACGCACTAAGAAAATTGCGTCAGTTAATTTCCAATACCTCATCTGGTATTCATGTCAGAGGATGGGGTGTTCATGGAGCACTACATTTCACTATGCTCTCCAGTTAGCAAAGCCCGCTGAAAATGGTCTCATGCAATGTTATTTCCCATAGCCGGCCACAGTCAATGGGCATTGTTGGTAATCAAAATCTTGCCCAAGAACAGGATTCACTAGTTCCTATCAAAACCAAGCATACAGAGAAGAAGTTGTTGAATTACTCCTGCATCAACCAAATGAGAATATTGAACAAGCCTCTCGTATCGATCAAGCACATCATCAAGTGATAGAAGCATCGGAAATCATGCAACGGTCTTTTGAACTGGGTGATAAAAGTGGGTACAGGTTGATGCATCCAGCTAATTTCGAGACTAAGGTCCGTAGGATCAGGAGAGATTTTAAGAAAGTCTCAGACATAGCATGTCAAGAGCCTCCCCAGCTTTCCAGATTGGGGACTCTTTTAAACCAACCCTCGGAATCAAAAAATAAGATTCAAGGAGTTGAGCGGGAACAGCAGGAACAGCCCCAGTCCACCAGACTGGGGACTTTTTCAAATCATCAATCCCCTCCTCAGAGAAATTCGGTCTTTTCTCGATTGGGGAAGAAGCCTCAAGAGGAACGAAGAGCCAAATTATCAGGAGATTATCTCTAAATTACGGTGCATCAAGAAGTTCCTAAGGGATCGAATAAAGAAAAGGCAATGTCTCATCAAAGAAATGGAAGAAGACAATATCACAGAAATGCTGATAGAAGGGATGCGATGCGTTATGCATCAATCAATGCCATCAATGTCATTTTTGCTGATCCACCATATGAGTCTCACTCAGGGGACTTGGATGAAGAGGTTCTTGCTCAAGAAGATGTACACACTAACACAAATGAAGAAGGTGTGCGTACACGAAATCAAAGGATTACTCAGAACCTAGGTAATCCTTTGAGTAACCCACTTCCCCCTCTCCTAAAAGGATCTAACAATGGGAGGGTAAATAATCATGTCACATATCCTTCCTCTGGAGAAGGCCAATCGCTCTCACTAGAGCAAAGGTTTTCACAACAGGAGGAAGAAATGAAGGAATTAAGAAGATTGAATGCAGAACTACTTCAGAGTAGTCTTCTTCTTAAGCATGCTGGAGACAGTCAGCCAGGGGAATTTGATGCAGCTACTGAGATGGATCAAGGATATCCTCCTCTATCAGTACACCCTCATAGGCCTAATCCCACGAGTCAAGTGCAACAACAGTTGGCAGTGCTACCATTAGTTGCAGCACCAACTACCACATCTGTCCAAGCTCCAGTCATTGCACCTACACAAGTCCAAGTTCAACTAGATGTTTCTCAAAAGTTAATAACTACTATTGAGTCATTAATAGCTCGTTTAGAAACTATGGAATGGAAACGCGCACAGGATTAACCAGAAAAGAATGTTTACCTTGAATGGGTAGATTCAATCTCTCCTCCATCCAGTTTTAGAAACCCTGTATTCCCTATTTTCAATGGATCAGGTGACCCTGAACAACATTTGACACATTACGTGTCTTGTTGTGATCCTTGGATGGGAAATCTGGAGAAGCAAGAAGTAGTAAAACTCAGATGCTTCGTACAAACCATGCAAGGACCAGCCTTTTTCTAGTATACAAGCTTACAGTCCCAATCAATTACCAGATGGGAGGATCTTCGCCAAACATTCCTTCATCAGTTCAGCTCAACATTGCCAAAGACAATAGTTTTTGATCTTAAAATATGTAAGAAAAGAGAGAATGAAAGGGTCTCAGATTTTATTGCTTGCTGGAAGGGATTATAATATTACCTAAGCTTAGCACTCCCTCAAGAGGAATTTTTGCCAATCTGTGTGGCAAATCTGCGTGACTAATTATGGATACAATTGATCCCTGTGAAATATATAGGAGGTTTTCGAGGCCTTACATCAATCACTCAGCAGATTGAATATTCCTTTATACAGGCTAAGGCTAAATCTCGTGTAATTCCATCATCTCCAGGAAGGATAATGGGTAAAGCAGAAACTACTACAGTAATGCTTAAACAAGCATCTGTACCTTTTTCTACTTCAAAACCTTCATATTCTCAAAGGGCTCCACTTCCTGAGTGCGAAAAACAAAGGCCATTTCGTCTAAATTATGAAAGAGATCAAAGATGAAAACAATTTGAGGATTCGAAGAGCAAAACATACTCTTTCCGAAATGAACAAGTTCCTGGTTACTTCATTTCGGCCCTAGAGAATAATTTGGTTCAGCTGCCAAAGCCCAAGAGGCCAAACAAGGAAGGTGTTGAAGACCATCCCAATTATTTCCACTTTCATCAAATGTTGGGGCATCCCATAAATGAGTTTTTTGTCTTCAAAGACCTCCTGCAATAGATGGTCGACTTGGGACAAGTCGAACAGAAAGGCTCTTCAGCCCAGGTAGCATGTGTCACTGCTACCGTTCCAGAGGAGGAAGGAGAATGGAAAGAAGTCAAAAGTAAAAATGCATAGAAGTATGATGATGGGATGGTTATAATTACAATCAACCAAACTCATGCTATTTTTCGAACATAATTAAAGAAACTGATTGTGTCTTATTCCATGAATGTTGTGGAAAAATCCTCTTCATCAAACTGAAATTCCTCAAATAAACGGCATGAATCAAATAAAGAAAAAGAATCAGAAGAAGATGAGTATGTGTCAATGCCTAAGTTGTCTTTGACTCTAGAAGAATTCATGCCATCTACTTCAAATCCATGGGAACCACCCCACCAAACGACACAACCTAAACAGGCTAATCAGGCAGAGTTTTCATCAGACGAAGAACTAATCTTTGGTTCTGTTAATATGATTAAATTAACAGATCCATATGCCGGTCGTAGTTTCGATTTTGATTAGCCTGAATTCCCTGTATCAAACAGGGGATTAATAGGAAGTTCCAGAGGCTCAGGACACAGGGGAAGACATGGATATTTCAGAATCCACTATTCCAATTCTACCCCTGCTAGAACTATGTACGCAACATAAACTCGTGGTAGAGCCCTTCAGCGAGCTCAACAAGAACAAGAAAGTTATTCTACTAGTAGAAAATTCAGTCCTGTCATAGTTATTTTGGAAGACTGGTTGAAGGTTCCATCTGCTTTCTCTCAGCAAGTAAATGGATCTAATCTGTCTAATCTTTTTAAACTAGGGATATTGCCAACTCCTATCCCGATACAATATGCATCAACTTTATAAACATCTACTTCCAAGTTACCTGCTAAATGACATATTCCAGTTGGGAAACGCAGACCTCTGGATCAAAAATATGATGTATTGAAACACATGGACCAAGTACCATCCAAGTTATCAATTTTGGATGCTCTGAATCTGTCAAAATATCTTCGAAAATCCCTCATCGAGGCTTTCTCAAGTCCTTAGGAGTTTGAAAATGAAATTGCTTCAGCTGAAATATATCACATAGAGAATAATCCGGCAGAATGCCATGCAATAAAATCTTTTACTGATGAAGAAGAATATGCTGTTTTGCATGGGCATATTAGACTATTTTACTTATCTGGAATGGTCAATGGTGTCGATGTTCAAAGATCTTTCATTGACAATGGATAAGGAGTCAACCTCATGCCCATTCATACACTTCTTCTATTGGGCCTCACAGAATCTGATTTATCTCCTTCTACCATGATGTTACAAGGATATGATTAAAATGAACAAGAACCACTAGGCAAAGATACACTCAGAACTCAGTTTGGAGATCTTGTATCAAATTCAGATTTCATGGTTGTTGATTAAGACTCAGCCTTCCACACCTTGCTTGGAAGACCCTGGCTACATCAACATGCGGCCATCCCTTCAACATACCATAAATGTCTCAAATATTGTTTCTATGGTCAATTTGGGACATTTTATGGTGATAAGGCCCCGTTCAAGACATGTGAGTCTCAATACATTGAGGAGGAATTCTATCACATGAAGGGAAGGGAGAAATCCACAACAAATGAGATTACCAAAGTTAATGCTCCATATGGTTTGGAGAGGAATTCAGTAAATCCATTTACACATGTGAGTACAGATTATGTGTTACCTATTAGTCAAATTTAAAAGATAGACCCAAATCAAAATACTCTTATGGAAAGATCCATAATGTCAGTTACAGCAATTGATCCAGACAACATGGGAGAAATTGGTAACTCACCAAGCAGTAATGAAATCAAAAATAGTGACGTCTTCATTTCATCTACTGAAATCCAAAAAATATATACTTCTCCAATTAGGCTATAAGAAGTTATAGAAACATCGGAGGTGAAAAATGATGTCGATTCTCAATCCATCATCTCCTCTTTATTACCCAAAGAATACCCTTCATCATCAATCGGGTCAGAAATGGAAGCTTCTTATTCAAGATATGCAAATTTTGACATCTCTTATGATCATGAAAATTATTCTTTATCATATAATATGAAAGTAGAAACAGAAGAAATAACACATGAAGAAGAAGAAGAGGAAGATCTCAGAGATGCTCCTCCAGCATTTGAAGAGGGTATCTCTACCTCTATGGATGAACTCAGAGAAATAAATCTGGTTACAAAAGAAGATCCACGCCCCACTTTAATCATTGCGATAATGACTCTTGAAGAGAAAGAGATGTATATTTCATTTCTAAACCAAAATAGAGATATATTTTCTTGGAACTATATAGAGATTCCTAAGCTTTATCCTGATGTTTCTACTCATCATATGGGTTTACCAGAAAAACATCGATGATTTAAGAAAGCCGTGATAAAAACACACCCAACTTATGCTTCTAAAATTGAAGCTAAAGTGGATAAGCTTATCAAAGCTAAATTCATTATAGATGTTCATTATCCAAGGTGGTTGGCTAATATTGTCCCTGTAAATATGAAGAATGAACAATTTATATTTTTCATCGACTTCAGAGATCTTAATCATAATTTTCCTAAGGATGATTTCCCAGTTTTGATTACAAAACTTTTAATTGATGCGACAACTGGCTATGAAGCACTTTCCTTCATGGATAGATATTCTGGATATAATCAGATCCGAATGGCCCCAGAAGATGAGGAATTCATAGCCTTCAGAGCCCCTCAGGGTGTGTTTTTCTATCGGGTAATGCCATTTGGCTTAAAGAATGCAGGTGAAACATATCAGCGTGCCATGAATCATATCTTCAAACCCTTATTAGGGATTTTTGTTGAATGCTATGTAGACGATTTTGTGGTTAAATCCAAACAACGTTCTAATCACTTAGCCGATTTATAAGTCATATTCCGCAAGCTTCGACAACATAATTTTAAGATGAACCCCTTAAAATGTGCTTTTGAGGTAACCTCAAGAAAATTTCTCAGCATTGTTGTACGCCATCGTGGTATTTAAGTCGATCCTGAGAAGACCAATTTAATTCTTGGTATGTCACCTCCTCAAAATTTGAAAGAAGTAAGAGGACATCAAGGACACTTAGCCTATATTCGGCGTTTCATCGCCAATTTGGCAGGAAAAAGTTTACCCTCCACCAAATTGATGCAGAAGGGAGTCACTTACTAGTGGAGTGAATAATGTCAAGAGGCATTCGATATTCTAGGGAAATACCTCTTGAGTCCATCGGTACTCATTCCACCTGTTGAAGGAAGACCAATTATGTTCTATGTGACAACTCTAGAGCGATCATTGGGTGCCTTTCTTGCTCAAAAGAATGATGCTGGGAATGAAAAAAATCCTCTACTATCTCAGTCGGGCTATGCTTGAAGCAGAAACCTGTTATTGAAGTATTGAGAAGTGCTACCTGGCATTAATATTTGTAGTTCAGAAGTTGAGACACTACCTGCAACATCACGAGGTCCAATTGGTATCTCTCAATAACCCGCTCAAATTCATCCTTAGTTATCTAATGCTTACAGGACGTCTGGCAAGGTGGGCAGTTATTTTACAACAATTCAACATTCAGTATGTGTTTCAAAAGGTGATAAAGGGTCATGCTATGGCTAATTTCCTAGTTGAACACCCTTCAGTGGAAGACACATCTTCATATATTGAACTCCTTGATGAGGAATCCTTCTCTATTCATGAAAGTCCTTAGGCATGGAAAATGTATTTTGATGGTGCTTCTAGAAGTCCAACAGGGAGGAAAATGGAAAATCCTAAATTCAACAAAGTTGGCTTAGCAATTGTGCTCATTTCTCCAGAAAAGGTAGTGTTACCTTATTCCTTCTTATTGTGGGAAGGTGTTACCAATAATGAAGAAGAATACCAAGATCTAATCACATGCTTTGAATTAGCGCTTCAAGCACAAGTGAATCACTTAAAGGTGAAAGGTCATTCAGACCTGGTAATCCAACAAGTCAATGGGGATTATTACATCAGAAAAGAATAACTAATCCCATTACATGATTAATTCAGAGAGTTAATGGAGGAATTCCCTTTGGAAATGACATTTTCTTATGTCCCAAGATCACAAAATGCTCAAGCTGATGCACTGGCTAATATAGCCACAACTCTGGCAGATCTAAATCGGGACGAGACAACCATCAGTATTGCCCCCAGTCATGCAATTTCACCTTATGTTCAATTCATAACATAGGAAATTAATGAAATTAGTCCCATTCCAGAACAGTATGGTCATACTACAAGGTTGATGTCACCTATCAGATAATACCTTCAAAATGGAACACTTCCACCTGTTAGAGCCGAGAAAGACCAAATCCGGCGACGTGTGGTCAATTTCACTCTTTATGATAGCCAAGATCACCTAGAGAAAATTCTCTACAAACGTGGTTTTAATGGAGTTCTCGTCAGATGCATTAATGTTGAAGAGAAAATGGCTGTCATGAAAGAAGTGCATGCAGGAGTCTATGGTGCCCACCAGTCTGGACATAGAGTGTCTCATCAGATTCGAAGGCTTGGATACTTTTGGCCTCCAATGATACAATATTGTGTCGATTTCACACAGAAGTGTCATTCATGCGACGTACATTCCAACCTCATTCATCAACCTCCAGAGTTGCTTCATATAGCTAAATACACATGGCCATTTGCCACATGGGGAATGGATGTGGTGGGACCTTACCCTTCGGCTAGGGCCAAGTAGTTTAAGTACATTCTTACTACTAATGACTTCTTTTCCAAATGGGAAGAGGCAATACCTCTCAAGGAAGTCCGTTCTAAATGCATTGTTAGCTTCATCATGTCTAACATCATTACCAGATTTGGTGTCCCTCATACCATATTAATGGACAATGGAACCAACTTCTATTCATCCGAGGTGAAGAAGTTGTATCAAGAATATAACATCAAATCCAACCATTCATCTCGGTATCATGTAGAGGACAATTGCCAGATAGAGGCCTTCAACAAGACTCTTTCAAATATACTGCAAAAGATGGTGGATAAAGATATAAAGTCATGGCCTGATAAATTCTTTCATTTTTTATGGGCTTATCGGACTACCACCCAAACTGCAACTCAGTCAACTCCATATTAATTGATATATGGAATGGAAGAAGTCCTGAAAATTGAAATTCAACTACCCTTGCTCAGAGTAGCCATTTGTGATCAGTCATCTATAGATGAACAATATCAAAAGCGATTGAATGAATTGGAATGGTTAGAGGAGAAAATATTGTGCAATTTTCACCACTTGGAAGTCTATCAGAATCGAATAGCACGATCTTTTAACAAAAACGTTTGTCCTCGTTCATTCACTCATGGAGAATTGGTATTAGTTCTTAGAACTCCAATGATACTAGGAAAGAATCCTTCTAATCTTGATCCAAAATGGGAAGGACCTTACTCAGTACATAGGGTCTACTCCAATGGATCTTATACATTAATCTCAATGGATGGAGAGCTCATCAGTACTCCAACTAATGCCACATTTTTTAAGAAGTATTTTGTATAAACACAAAATACATCATAAATGGTCCGGTATGAACTTAAACTGCACCATCATACATGGTTCATACATATGACCTTAAACTATTTTTAATTTCATCCCAATGGACGTTAAATTGTGAAAAAGTTCCCTAAATGGTCCAGTATGAACTTAAACTGCAACTAGGTCATGTATGACCTTAATCTGCATCATCAACGGTCCATGCATATGACCCTAAAACATTTGAAAGTCCCGTACATCCAGCAATACATTAAACTGTGACATCCTAAATACATGACGTTAAACCGTATAAAAGTCCCTTACATCCTTAAAGACGTTAAACTACATAATCATCAATGGTCCGATATGATCTTAAACTGCACAACCCTCCAGCAAGACGTTAAACTGTGTCCCCTTCATCATCCTTGCTATATGATGTTAAACTGTATAGAAACGGTCCACGCATATGACCTTAAACTATTCACACTTTCGTCCAACATGATGCTAAACGGTGGAAACAAATTCCTCAATGCGTCCAACATGAAGTTAAATTGTGTACTCTTTTGTCCCCACTCCATGACATTAAATTGCACAGTCCCCCTTCCGTTCAACATGACATTAAACTATATTGTCCCCATCATCCTAACTACATGATGCTAAACTGTATAAAAAGGCCTTGATACGTCCTATATGACATTAAACTGTACTTTGTCCTTGCTACATGACATTAAAATGTGTAGCACCAATAGTCCTAACTACAAGACATTAAACTGCATAGTCCCTTTATATGTCCTACATGACATTAAACTATGCAATGTTAAGGTTGTTGTTACCACTTGTATCTCACACTAAGTATGAATCACATGAGCTTAGAGAAAACCTCAACGATAACACTCTCTCTGGGCTACTAACCATGTGCAAGTCCCAACATCATTTTTTAGGTCGTTGTCCCCAAGAACAACTTGATCATTAATTCATTATTTAATAGAACTATGCGGACTTTGATCCTTGCCTTCTAGTCTGGGTACGTAGGCAACCTCCCAAGGTTGAAGCCCAAAACCAATATCTTCACATTGGTTCACCACCATCTCATACGATGTTGATTCATGAAATTTCTCCTAGAATCAATATCTTTACATTGATTCACATTCATCCTTGTTATACGACGTTAAACTATACAACAATTTTGTCCAGCGTGACAATAAACTACAATATTCTTTGATACCCTCACCTAAGATGGAACCATTATTTACATTTATTTTTCAATCATGTTTCATTTCAAAGAATACATGCATACATGGCAATGCCTAAACCTTTTATCTTGGGTTAAACCATCATTGTACTAATTTCCCCTTTCACCCTTCACATGTAAGAATCAAATTTTTACAGAGGGTATTTCAAAAATTACGTGGGCTTGATTCCCATCGTTATGGGATATGTAGGAATGTTCTGGTGTCCCTCAAATATAACCCCATGTCTTTGGGCCTAACCCCAAATTCCACTTTCAGTCCCTTGGCTGAAAAGTCTCCATGAAATCATACACTGTGTATTTCTTATAATGGTCCAAGATCTATGACCCTAAACTAAGATCTATAATCATTTTTTCCCACACTATGTTAAACTATAGTTTAGGAACTACGTATGGCTTGATTCTCATCCTTATTGGAAACGTAGTGAAGTCCAACTTTTCAATTCAGGACCCATCCACAACATGATTATAGTTAGCATTGATCTGTGTATCTTTGTATAAATTGAACAATACCCATCTTTATGTGTTATAATCCTAACCTTAAATATTTTCAGATCATCATAACCCTTTTCAATACTTCTAGTTACAAAAATGTCAAACATCGGATAATTATTTTGCCTGACTATGCTGCACGTTCCCATATGCAGCCTTGCATAAACAGTCTACATAACGGGCGTGTTAGCCAAAAGATACTATTTTATTTAACTATGCAGCCAATAACCTTTGGTGGCCCTGCATAATTCAACCCCTTAAGGGGTTTGTTAAATAATGGTAACTTCATTCATGGGAAGAATGCCTCTTTTGTCCTTATTGGTCTTAAATGATAGTATATAGGGATCCGCAAAAATAGACATCCCTAACATATTTGTCCCATATCCTTTTCATGATCTGAAAAGTATTCAAGTCTATGGTTTATATTCTCCTTACCTACGTTTGGGTCAGACCTTCATAGGAGTGATGTCTATTCAGTTCTTCGATAATCTTGTTTGGAAATATCTTCTCCATATTCATGTACCTCTTTCCATACAGCAAACTCTATACATTGGAAAATTTGAATCTCCATAAACTTTCACTGGATTTTAGCACTAGGAAAGTAAATTTCCGAGAGTTCTTTTTCTTAACTGTGCAGCACGTGCCCATAGGCGGCCTTGCATAAATAGTCTACATAAGAGACTTGTTAGCCAAACGATACTATTTTATTTAACTATGCAACCAATTCCCTTAGGTGGCCCTACATAATTCAACACCCTAACGAGTTTTTTAAATAATGGTAACTTCATTATTGGGAACTACTTCTTCTAATGCCTTTTAGCTCTTTTTCACATCATTCCTCAGATTCAAATATTCTTAAGTCATAGTTTACATATTTTTTCCCTCATACTTGAGTATGGTACTATGTTTTCAGATGAATTGTCAAGGAATTGAGTCAATTATAATTCTTTCAGTCATAGCTATTTCGACATTAAAGATTAACCTTTTTATGTACGACGTGCAGGACTTTAAACTCCCCACGAAAGACAAAGGGACTCTGAATAAAAGTCAATTTCCATGCTCACTAAACATACATTTTGTATGATTTTGGTAATATTGAGCAATTAAAATATTCAAAGTTTGTAGGGTTATTTATAATAATACTAGTAAAAATAAAACTATGATTACTAGGCTCATTGGATTATGTAAATTTAAAGCAGGTAGCGAATGAATGCAGGTTCAAATGATTCAAGATGAAAGTGTTTTTCATTGATACACAAGATATAGAAGGACATCCACAAACTGGAGTCTCTTCTCTTTTTCAAGAATTACAAGAAGATTTCAACATAACTCTTCATTTGATTTACGGCATCCCGAGCTTCATCCTCAACCACATGGAATTCATTCATACAACTGGATACAATAAGAGATACAATGATACCTGCTCTTGTTAGAACAATTGTAAAATGATGTTCTTGAGTGCGGTTTGAGAAAATTTTCTGCTGATCAAATAGTGACTCTGTTTCTGTCCAAGAGACTTGGAAGATGGATACATGGATTTGAGATTGGATCACTGGAAGTAAAGATCCATTTTGAGAGAGTACTCTTTTTAGATATTGTTCTAATGCCATGTTTGTATTCTCTCCACCAACCGGCAGCGAAAAACATTTCAGCCCATGGGTTTTCTATTTTCATATCTTCATGGAAATGGCATTGAAGGAAAATTTTATTGTTCACACCATTGCTGTTTCTCTTAATGCACAAAATAACCGAAATAGAGGAGTATCAGTGCAGCTTCATTTCAGGCGTATAGTTCTTTGCATTTGGAACATTAACTCCTTACAGATGACCATGACTGTACAGGGACAGGTAGATTCTCTGTGGGAAATTAAGATGATATTTCTCCAAGTACTTTTCCAAATCTAAGAGAGTGATGTCACAGATATGACAGTAATCATGGCAAAAAATGTTCATCATGTCATCAATCTGCTTGCTATCCAGTTCATCAGCCATTCCGATTGTCCTGAGATCCATTGAATCTACACAAAAGTTGAATAAACTAACTCTTAAATGGGTTTATTTTTCATTAAATTTGTAACGAAATTCAAGAAAATGGCTAAGGCATTAAGCCACACAAGTCTGAACATCACGTGCAAGTATGCATTTTCCGTGTAAGTATTTGGCGTAGAAGTATCACCATGCAGGTCCAGATACCTTGACAACAACATGACATCAATGAAATAGTGGGAAATAGAGCAACTTGTGTGGAAAATACAACTTGCACAGCGAGAGATCGAGTGGTTCAAATCCATGTTCTTGTATAGAAGTGAGGCCCTCTATTTATAGACAAGGTTGTAACCCTACGCACCATACCCTGATGACCGAAGGCCCTACCCTGCGCACCAAATCTTGCGCGCCTCCTTTTCTTTGGTTTTCTTATTTTCCTCAAAGACAAATCCTCATTTATTTTGGATCCAACTCTGAGGGGGGACTTTTGTTGACCATCCATTTCGTCATAGTGTCTAAATATTGGAAAAGGGAAATACCTTAGTACAAAATGACTCATCCTTTGAAGAAAACATCAAAAATCGACAATGACATGAACAAGGGATAAAAAGCACATGTACCGCGCACGTTCCTTCACTGTCGCGCAAGTTTACTTGCGCGACGCTTAATGGTCGTGCAAGGGACTTGCGCACCCTAAAAGATAACCGCCCGGGTCTTCTTCAGCCTATAAATAGACCCTGTGGGCCCCCCATTTCAGGGAGGAATTTTTCCAGAAACTCAGATTTAAGCTCCCGGAGCCCTAGTCTCTTCTCAAAGATTTTGAAACACTTCTAAGAAAATTTCTTAACTAGAACGTAAGATCTAAAGAGGGGTATGAAGGCCTAAGTGTTGAAACTCATAAACACATGCATGCCTGAGTGGACATCCCTTAAGGAAAATGGCCACACTTGCGCGCCGCCTTACTCCTTCAATAGAACTTGCGCGCCACTCTTCTAGAAGAACCTCAAGAGGATTATGAAGGCTTTAACCAAGAGTCGCTCAAGTATTACCCTGCTGGTTAACCATTGTGAAAATACCCTTGTGTCGCATAGGTATACCTGTGCGACAAGACTTACGCGCCCACACAGTACTTTCCCGACTCTTAAGACATGCGTGCCCTTACCTTTTTGGGTGCCCTTCTTGCCTATTTTATCCCTCTTATGCCATTCCACCTCTCCTATTCAAAATTCAGTCTTCAAGAAACTCTTCTAAGAAATTTATGGCATGTATTCTTGATTGACTTCGTTATTCTAAAGGAATTTTGTGAAACCTTTCTCAAAACCTAATGATTTACACATCTTTTCACTAAGGTTAGAGATTCCATTCATTCAACCTCATCCTTTAAATATTAGAGAACCCTAATTTGGTCCTCCTCCTCAAGAGTAAGCCCCGATTCCTCATTAAACTGGGCCTTCTCTTTAAGATTAAGTCCCAGTCCATGTTCTAAAATTTTGGCCTCCTCCTCAGGAGTAATCCCCAATAATAATTCAAAGTTCCCTCCTTAATTCTGGGTACCCTTCTTAGGGGTAAATCTAAAATTAAGAGTATAAATTATCATAAAACACGTATACCTTTTATGGACACTGTTCACTTGGGCATATTCTTCAAGAGTAAGCCCCAATTCCCTTAATTTGTCAAGTCTCTTAACCTGGGCCTCTTTTTTAGGAATACGCCCCTGTCATAATTCCCTTAACCTGGGCCTCCATTTTAGGAGTAAGCCCCAGTCTTCTCTTAACCAGTCCTAATTTACCCTTGATCTGGGATTCCTTCTCCGGAGTAAAAACCCAATCATAAATCCTCTCCAAATTTGGGCCTCCTTTTCAGGCGTAAGCCACATGATAGAGTATTCAAATCACTGTGAAGCACATATACCTTTATGGCCACTGTTCCTAGTTTTCTTCCCTAAAGTAAATCCAAATATTCATTTATCTGGGCAGTCATACATACATAAGTCCCACCTTATTTCTTATGATTGCATCTTTCATGACACAATTGTCTAATTTTTACCAATACCTCTTTCTTCTCACACCGAGCATGACTCATGTGAGCATAGAGTGTAAAAGTAATTATGACATTCTTCTTTTATCCATCAATAATAAACATCATACTCCCTTACTCGAACTAGGTGGGTTCTGATTCCTTTTCTAAAACAAAGGATACATTGATAGCCCATCTGCGGGTTCGATCCCAACTCTGAAATAATCCATGTCCTTCTGAATGACAATAAACATCAAGTGCCCCACTGAGTGGCTTTAAAACCAGCATGTTCATTATAATGACCAAGAGACTTCTATATAAATGTGTCGAAGGATACCATTGACCAAGAATCTCTAATAAATATAGATGATTCTTTATTGATGAAGAACCTCGAATACATATAAAAGATTCTCTAAATTTCCTACATATTTAATCATTGATTATCAGATCTGAACGAAATATCATTTTATACTTGGTAATGTAATAAGGATTCACGAACATAACTTAAATCTATAAAGAGAGTCCCAGAGTATACAATAATTCCCCTCAAAAAGGTGTGATGAGTCCGACCTCCCATCCTCTCGACCAATGAAAATTCTTAAGCCTCATCAGTCCACAAAATAATGATCGCATACCTTTGGAATGTAGGTCCAAATGGATGTTTAATAATTGGATGTTTCCAGTTCTACGAAAAAACCCGTTAGAAACCGATCAGAACGTTTGAACGTCCCATCAAGGAGGTCATCCCCGAATTCCAAGGGAAACAATATCACATCACCAATGAAAATAGATAATGATATAAATATTTAATTTATATTAATTTTTAAAACAATTAAATTATTTATTATAAGGAAATTAACCACATTCCATCAAAAAAATAATATACTAAATTTATCATCTATTTAATTGAGTCATCAAATTCAGTTATAAGACATAGTGGGTTATAGTTACAAACCATTATCTGTATAATATTTTTTTATAAAATTTTGACCGAATATAAATAATGGTTAATATAATATCTACAATATGTATATAAAAGAGAAATATGAATATCTTATAGTTTTTAAATCGATTTTTTTATAATATGATACATTTTTGATAACCATGACTCCCTTGATCAGTCCAAAATTATCCATTGAAATTTTTCTAGTATATCATCTAACCTAGATAGGTATAACCATTATTAAATTCTCTATAATGTTTCATATAGAGAATTCGATTAACCATATCTCCGGATAGTGTCTCACTATGTGTATTGACTGAGTCCCACCCACCAGGAATTAGGGTTATGATTGAGTTAATTCATAACCATCCATTTTCATGGTTATTTCCCCATGGTGAAAATTTCACATAACTGTGTCCTCTTTCTAGTATCTATACAGATTTTTATTTCTTATACAAACCACAGAATATAATTTTTATCAAAACATCTATTGGTTTTTGAAAACATTTAATTCTATTATGTTTTTCACTAAAACATTGTTATCCTATTATTTAAATAAAATTTTCATTGTTTCCAAATTATAAAATCATAAAAATATCTCAAAGTGTTATAAATAATGATCCATATTAACATATCAACACATATATTATCCAAAAGAACATCATAATATTAAATGTAATCTAATCCATTCCATTGATACTATATGTGTTCCCCATACTAACACTTCAAGATCCATTTCCTTAAAGACATATTTTACATACGTTATTTGATTGCTATAAAATCCTACATATAACCATCCAAAATTTAAAAATCACTAACAACAATTGAATCACTTAATTTCATAGTATATTTCCATATTTAGAACTATATATAATTATGACCCATCATATACTAATAAAAGAAAATGACATGTCTTCATCATCTCCCATAAACATATCACATGTGATATCCTTCGAAATAAGTCACGTGTAATTTTTTACTTCATATCATTGGGAATGAAAACATGAGAGAGGGGTCAGATAATGATCCATATAAGGGAAACCATATTGAATTCCATAATGTAATATACATGGAAAAAATATTATAGCATTTGTATATAAGAAATGACTATAACATCGTGATAAATTGATGATAATTTCCTTGAAAAAAATATAAAAATATTATTATACCATGATCATAACTTATGGTGTTTGAACCCAATAAAACATAGATAATAGATCAAATTTCATGGAATAAATCTTTTTCATAAGAAAATACAAAAGTTATATTTGTATGGAATCACTAACAATCATTATTATGTAATGGGAACATATCATAAGAATAAGTAAATATTTTTTGTGATGAAAAGACTCATCAAAAAATATTTTGTTACTGAAGGGTCACTGCAATGATTTTCATTGTAGAAAATGTCCCCTAGTGTACTTGGATTACTTCTTGTTCCATCATTTCATTACTCATGGTTCAATTATAAGACTATCAAAGTAGGAAAATCTTATTTTCGAACTAAGATCACTCCAAATTCCATTTCATATTATCTATTTATATTTCAAAACATATCCTTGCATTACAGAGATATATAATTTTGGTCGCACAAACCACATAATAAAAATAGTACATAATTATTTCATAAGATCAAAACACAGTCTGTATTTAATAATAGAATAACCCATGAAAAAGAAAATTGTTTCATAAAATATTTGTCATCTCATAATCATAATCCATAAATTAAAAATATGTGGATGGTATCATAGAAAGATTAATTATTTAGATAAAGAATTAAATACCATAGGAATGAAATGGGTTTCTGAAACTCATTCTTAAAATGAAATAATCATAAGTGATCCAGATATATAATTTTTATGGTATCATAAGATAATATCCCTGTAAAGAAAAAATATATAATTGATGCTGGAATATATGAAAAAAATCTTTTATATATGAAATAATAATAATCTATTAAAAATTTAGAACTCATCATTTTATTTTTGAAACAATTAAAAACATAAAATATCTTCAATAATGTAAAAATAATTTATTTCATAAAATAACCATAAATGAATAAAAACTCATCTTTAATAAAAATATTATCCCTATGGTGGGAAAATATGTTCATGTCTCATAAGATTAAATAAAACAGTCCTTTCAAAAATTTAAGATTGTATAATTTAAGTTATATAGAAAAAATTTCAAAATATTTCATTCAAGAATTTTGTAAAAATTTTAATGTATTAAAAATTTCCCCTCTAAATTTTTTTATTATTGAATAAATATTTAATAAAACATTTTGAAAAACATGTACATGGAGGATAAATATTCACCACCAAAAAATATTAAATAAGGCAAGGTTTTAATAAAATAATTTTCTTGATTATTATAAGTGCCCTAGAGATAAAAATGTAATGAAAATATAAAAACCCATGAAATAACCATATGGTATTAAAATATATTTCCCTAAAAAATAAGGATTATATAATTTTTTGAAATGAAAATTTATTACAGAGAGTAACAAATAAATTTTACAATAACAAAAATCCATTACAGGATTGTTGGAATTATTCACGTATACTATTATAGTCTTGAATAATAAATTTAGTTTTATTATACATATCAATTTGAACAATATTAATACATAATATAAAAACCACATTCATCATGTACGTAAATATTTTATATTTAATGTATTATATTCTTTTTTAAAACATGGATATCCATGTTAGAATTATTTTTTTCTACCACCTTTGAAAACATAGAAACATTAAAAATTGGTCAATAAGTGAGCAATGTTGTCTCCAACTATTTTATTCATAACAATCCCCATTCATGGAAATATAATACATAATACCTTCTCCACATCCTGTGGAATGGAAACACAAAAATGGTTGATATTAGATGCTCAGTATGGTTAAACAAGTGATAAACCAATATTATATGAGAAATTTGTTATGAGAAAATAAGAATGATATATTATAACTATAACCTTGATAAAAAACATAAATATAATGTTTAATGGAGAAACTAATCTCAGTTCATAAGTGATAATTCCGAATCGAATCAAATAATATGAACCATGAGATTATAACATTATAATTAGTTGATGATTTGTGGAATATATATAAGAATATAAAATATAACGTCAAGGAAAACCATAAAGACATTAATAACATGTTATTATTCAGTTAAACACCCATGTACATATATTGAGATTGAGATATCCCCTTGTGTACCACAACGGGTCTTGCGATAACGTCCGATGTACCCTCTTACAGGACTGGTATAATATCCCGTGTACCATATTTTTGGATTGGTAAAACATCCCATATAACCTACTTTATAATTAGGATAACATACCATGTACAATATATTAGTATTTGTATGACCTACCATATACCATTTAAAACAATATAATATTAATAATGAACCAATTCATGAGAGGTAGATATTTTTCCCACCTGTCATAAAATTAAAATCATACAAATGTCTGAATCAAGATAAAATATTTTTCATCATATTAGATCCTTTGAAAAGAAATGGGATCCATAACCATTTAATTGTAATAAAACCCATTGAAAGGGAATAGTTTTACATAGAATAATTCCATGTCACAACCCATTGAATTGAATTATTTTTCATAATTACATTTTCATCATTAAGATTAACAATTTAGAAAATGAATAATAATGTTTTTAATGTATCATATCCCCAATAAAGCATAAGTAACATCAAAATATTTTCATGTTATTTTAAAAATGATTATAAAACATTACTTATAACTTTTATCATGTAAAATAGAACATCCACAATGATAAATAAATTTCTAAATCACAAAACATTTGTAAAATATATTTCTTCAAGTTTAACATTTTAATATTGTAAGGGACAATTTAAAAACCACATAAAAAATTATTGAGTAAAATATACCTTCCACATAAAAAATAAAAATAAAAAAATAGTATATCCTTTTCATTAAAAATAAACATTGAGTAATATAAAAAAGAATTAAAACATAGAGTTTTTGTGATGGTGGAAATTATGTTTATGTCATACATATTAAAATAAAGATTCATTTCACAAATTTTGTTAAATTGAAACAATAAGTATTTGGAAAATGGATGTAATATACCTTTAAAAAATTTGTAAAAAGAAAAAAATGCCTACTTTTTTTAATTAATTATTTTGAGAATATAAAAAAAATTGATAATATTATTAAAAAACATAGTTTTTGGAAGTGAATGATTTTTTTGACCAAAGAGAGATATATAAATAATTTTCTACCAAGACATTATATTGACCTCATGAGTACAAAAAGGGAGAAAAATAAATGGAAATATTAAAACCCATGGAACAAATATAGGACAATAATGTTAATTAGTTTCATGGTAGATAGATCATAAAATTTCACCAATATAATTCTAATCATAAATAATTTTGATAAACTTTGATATTGTATCATAAAACCCTTAACATATTGTTAATATTGAATTATAGGAGAAAAATAATGAATAAAAATAAATTTATCTTAAGATATTAATAAAATAAATAAATTCATGATAATATATGTTAATTGGTCTATTTATACGGAGATAAAAGAATATATGTGCATAAAAACAAATGTCTCAAAGAAGGAAAATTGGGAAAAAATCCACTACGGATTTGTTAACTCATTATCTATAAACTAGATTAAATGTATATCAAAAAAATTATATGTAAACCCAAATAATTGTCTGGAGATAAATAGTAAAATATATCCATGATAATTTTATTCTCGACATAAAATAAATAGTTCCTTAATATGGCATGTGTCTCACGGTTTTAAAAAGTAGTATGATAATCCCTTATCCCTTTAGTAAAATTTTGAATCGAAATCACCAATAAAATGGAAATAATATTTATAATGAATTTAATTATATACATGGTTTAACATGTCAATTGTGAAATACACACACCATGTAAATGAAATGAGTGGTGATTACAGAATATGAATCTTAGAAATAATATAAAGATAAGAAATGCCTTACCTTAATTTTTTAATTCCTTAGTACATGTTCAATATACTTATATAATAAATGTATTATTATAAAACATTTATTCAAGAACAATACATATATATATCATCCAATCAATGATTAAATTTGACCTTTTATTAACTTTTTGTTAATAATTTTATGTTAACATCATGTTGCGGGAAATAAATACATTTCTTGTGTATGTTTTAATTTTTTGGTCATATTAATTTGATAATGGTTCCCTAAACTCTATAATTCTAGAAATGATATAATAATATTATATATATTTATTATATATGCATTTATTATAATAAATTGTTTTTAGAAAAAGTAAATTAAATACATCACTCAAGGATTCAGTTGCCTATACGTACATATGGACAATGTTTCTATTTTATCAATATAATGAAAATAAGAATAAGAAACAGTATATTAACATTTAAGACTAATATTACGTCATATATATCACATAATTACCTTAAAAACATATTTATTAACATCTAGGTAATGTGTCAATGAATCACATTGCTTAATGAGTCGGTAGTCTATCGTATATATCAATCACAAAATCATATTCCCACTTAATTTAATGTAAGGAGGTATATAAGATATAATAATACTTGATTTTTTAGTTTTTACCCATATCTTATATATTTATTTAATTTATAATTATTATTAGTCATGTAAAATATAAATGAAAACACATCACATTAGTTCATTAGGTAGTAGTCCACTATTCAGATAAGCGGCATTATTGTTTTCCAAAGATTTTAGAGGTAAGAGGGTATATGTGGTATTACAATTATAGATGTATAATAATATTTTGAATATCATATAATATTATTAAATAAATAATTACATCCACCAATTAAAGGTGGTGATGTAAATCAAATATTATCGTTTCGAATTACAGTATTCAACTATGCATAGAAATGACGATTTTATAATTGATTTGATTGAATATAAGAATGATATAGGTTAATAAATTTGGTATACAAAAGAGGAGTTCCAGAAATTTTAATGGTGTAATTTTATAATTTTTCTTTTCCTGAGATTAATCTTAGTTTTAATGTTAGGATCTGACCCCTCTTATAATAACTGACCCTCTATAAAATGTAGTAAAATTAAATAATATGAGAACAAATTATTATTTTGAGGATAAGATTCAAAATGATCCCACACTTTACTATGATTTATTATACTAACCAAGATCATATTCGTCAATAAAATTACATGTGGTATAAACATACATTTATTCATTTGAAAAGTGTCCCAGAGGATAAAAAATGTAACATATAATTGTTACAAAAGTTATTACACAAAAATACATGAAAGATAACTTCTGAATGATTTATGGTTCTACAATAACTAATGATGATATTTATTTAATTCCTTAATAATTAATTAAAAAAGTCATATTCTCACAAACTGAATAATTCGACTAAAATGATTATTCCTTCAAATTATGCTTATAGACTTTTCAATTATTTTATTCTCAAATAGTATTCTATATTTTCATTATGATAACTAAATAATTGTGGAATATGATATATATATATATATATATATATATATTTTATATTACTATATGAAAAAATAAAATACATCATGATCTTATGTTTTTATGTAGATACACATCCACATACTGTCTATACCAAAAGTTTATTGCATCATGAAAAATTTCAAATCACTATGAGTGACACATTATTCTAATCCAAAATATTATTTTGGTTGAAATTCAGTTCCACTGATCACATTTATTTGGTTTTAAAAATAGTGTATATGTCTATCTATTTTTTTTATTCAAGAATAAATCTAAAATTTATTAGAAAACTTCCACTGATATATTTATATAGTTATCACACAATTTCACTGTGAATGTTCCACATAGTTTTAAGTGGTATTTTAATGCGTATCATCATAGAAACACATCATCCAAAAACATATATCTCGAAAATATGTCCATTTACAATTACCACACAAATAATTTATGACTTCTCACATCTCATTTTTTGTTCCTTGAAAATTAAAACTCATCTTAATATAGTGTATTGCATGGGTGTCCACAATGAAATTATCCAACACAATAGACCCATTAATCACACATCATCCATTAATAATTTCTTCTATATGGTTTTAGGAAAAATGACATCAACAAGAGGATATATTCATATGTAAACAATTGTACACAAAACACCATCCATGAACATCATAGAAACCCAAAAATAACATCCCCAGAATATACTATCTATGAATCACCATAACAGTAATCCATCAAAAACTATAAATAACATCGTTTCCAATCATTATAGGGATTATTTATCCATCATAACGTAATTTTAGTAGCTCCCTCATCAACTAGATTTTTATCCTCCAAAATTTCATCTCCACAAATATTCATCTCGTGAAGAACTCATAATTGCAATGCATGATTGTTACATTGTGGAAAACATACCTATTTAATTCACCAAAATACTGAACGGTGTTGAAACTTCCTACAAGTCAACCATGTACATAGTAGAACTGTATACAAAACCCTCTTATGTAAGGTTCTAATCTATGAATAAATAGTTTAAGGTTTGAAGAAGATATCCCCCGTGTGATTGGAAATCTACAAATATATGGAGTGATCATATTAGACGACCATGATATTTATGGATATTTAATTGATGGGTGAATAGTAACCAGGTACTTCCATCCCATATAATAAATTGTATAGGATGGAGGCATGGTATATCAATCAATTCACTCCATATAGAATTTAAAAATATTAGACACCTTTTTCTATGGTTCCCCACATAGTGGATTGACCTTATCTTTTTGTGGGATTAGGCATAAGCACATGTGCACATGTGAGAGCATGCTCTGTAGGCCCTATACATAGGCCATCATAATTGGGCCTATGCACAGCCCCAACAACCAACATTCTGGCTCGATCTATCCTTCCTTAGGAGTGGGGGACCTCTAAGCCCGGCATGCTCCTCGGTTGTTGTTTTCTTGGGTGGCCCATTATTTTTATATAAGGTTTCAAAAAATATACTGAGTAAATAATAAGAAAAAATACTATTCTCTCTATATCCATAAAAACTCATTATTCTATTCCAGGAAACACTCAACACATAAAATCCCTAATTCATCTTCCTTCAAATATTCTATAATTTTTGTAACCAATGAGTCTTTAGTGACACATGTATTTTCCATTACCATCATCACATAAATCTTCACAATAAAAATACCAATATGAACTATATGAATGTGATATCCAATTTCATTTCCAGGATATTTTTCTAATAGTGACATCCAATGTAAATAGAAAAATCCATAGAAATTTACCAGGTCTCAACACATCATTCATAAAAATTCTCCACACATCGCCACTTCATTCATACAAATAAAGATAATATTGACACTTTTTGAAAAAAAGGAATACTGAGGATCCAAATTCTCCCCTTTTTATTTTTTATTATAATCCATTCACATAAATACAATAATAAAAAGTAAATATTTTTAAATTATCTTACACCCCCTTAATGAAAATAAAATATAAATGGTATGTGAAGTCTTATTAACTCATTTGTCTTCTCAAAAACCCAATCTATTATTATCTTAAAAGAAGTAATGATTTGTCATTATTATTGAAAAATTTCATGTAGTTAAACACCTATGTGTCTATGTGGCCCTACACATTGTAGAAAAAAGGGATATAAACCCAAGGGTATCTAAGATATCTTTTTTATATCCAGGAATGTGAAATCAAGATTTGAATGTCTCAAAGTAAATGAATGATATTTCACACACCTTATTAAACACATTAGTATGTTTAGGTTCTCAAGAATTATTTCACATTTTTTCATCAATTCATTAATCCCTCAAACCTATTATAAAAATTCAGTCTACAATTTGATATTAGTGTGACTATATAATTAAAACCTCATAAATTCTCCCCCTGAACAGATTAATTCACTTTTGTCTTTAAGGTATTAATTGAAAATCATGTTTAAAAATGCATCCCCTTAAATTCTATGAATTTATTGAACAATACAACATAAATGACATGAAATTATAAGGTAACTATTGATAGTTTTCATGTGATAGGAGATGGTTTAACATGATTTTTCTTTATTAACTCATCAATCATATCTTATGGAATTTATTTGGTTAAAATATATACAACATGATATTTATTGGAAATGTACTCTTGTTTGATATCAACAACTGCCACCTTTTCATTGATTAAATGATACATGAATTGAATATTCATCAATGCATAACTTTATAGTAGTATTGAGGTAATCCATTATAAATTTTATTATCCCATGAATGATTATGTGGTCTCTCAATGTAGATTTTCAAATCTAAAAACTGTTCTTGTATCTAGATCATCTATGCACATGCATATATAGATAAAATATATTCATCTTTAGCTATTATCAATTTTACTAAATTATACAATCTTATATACCATCTGAGACAAATTTCTATTATAAAAGAGGTCCCACCTAAATTCGATCTCTTTTCTGTACAAACACTTTCCAAATCTTCATCTGGAAAGCCTAATAGTTTCAAATGTGCATTATTTATGTATAATAGACCATATTTAAATGTTCCTTCAAATATTTTAACAGTGTCTAATCTTCCAAAACAGTGTTACACTTTTTTATCACTTTAAAATATGGAATATTGAGTCATTTTATAACATATATCTAGCATTGATGCTTGTAATATAGAAGGATTATAACATTTCTTCTAAATAATGTCTGATTAACACTATTCCCATCTTTATCTTGCATTATTTGGTTAAATCTAAATTAGGTGTTTATTCTTATTTTCATTTTCCATTTAAAACTTTTTTAGTTATTTCTAGACATAATTTTTTTGATATAAATATAGAATTTTATTCTTCTCTACATGAATTCTTATAAAATGTGTCATCTGACTAATCAAGGATATCACAAAATTTATTTTCATTCTCTGATAAATCTATTCATAGTGACCTTCCCATTCCAAAATAAATTTGTTACATATACATAAAAATGGACAATGTGATTATATTTATTCATTTTTTTTCATATTTATATTGTTGTTAATATTTCCTTTTAGAAACACCACATCCCATAGAAATCTATTTAATTAGGAATACAAGGATATATGGTCATGTTTCTAACATTATAAATATTTTCTCATCCAGTATACCAATCTTCCATATTTGAATATAAAATATCCTCAATAAGTATTAATATATTATTTTTCTTAAAGATCATCATTTACAAAGGAATATATAAATTCCATTTTATAAACATTATAATGTTTTTGTGATAATACTGCCAAAAAGATTCTAATGGTTTACAATATTTTACCTCTGGAAAAGTTTCTTCAACGTCACTTCCATCTATTTGTGACTGACCAGTTCACAGTAGTTTATATTTCTCTCATAAGATATTACCATTCACATTTAGATTAATTTTGTAAACCTACATGGTACTAATTTTTTAGGTCTTTAAAAAAGATCCTGAATAGAGTTTTTCTAACTCTAACCAAGATCACTATTCTTAGCATGTATTAATTCCACTTGCTAAATGGATCCATCAACTATATGATTTTTAATTTGATAAATAAATTCATCCTGATCATATATTATATAATATATTATTCATTGAGTTGGATAACCTTTATTTTTAATGATGTTTTTATTATCAACATGTTTCTTTAATTTTATATTACATTTCTTCTGATATTCATCAACATCATCTTCATGGTTGTTATGTTCAGAATCAATGTTGTAAATTTCTATATCTTTTTCAATAGTTTCACCATTCTTCAATTACATTTTAATACAATTAATATTAAATTTTATGAATTTACATCTCATGTGATAATTGATTTAGTCTATATCTAAAAAAAATCATCATTACTGTCAAAATAATTGATCAGTCATTTGTACAAACATATATGCCCTCAACCGTCAGATAACTATCCCATAATAATTCCTTTTTCATTGAATTTTCCTAGATAAATGTTTTTGAATTTTTTAATTCAAGGGACTCCAAAAATATAATTTTTTATCGATGGGTTTTTATTACATTTAATATTCATACTTTTATGTTTCTAAAATCATTAGAAACATGTTCTATATGTGTATATACATACATATAGAAACTCTCTAGAATTAATTCGATGTGTGGTATTCATATAACATACTTCTACCAATATCAACTATGAAACTATTCTTTCAATAAGATTCCCCATTTTATATTGGAGTGTAAGGTGTGTTTTATTGATGATTGATTAAATTTTTGAGAAAATGACTTTAAAAAGCCTCACATTTAAAATCCATTAAATTATATGATATATGCCTCATGATATAGATAAGAATATATCCCTCATCTTAGATTATTAATTTTTTGAAAATTTTAGTTTCCTCTAACATGTTATTCAAAAACAAGACATTTTCATCTTTGTGTAGACATCAATGATAATAATGAGATAAATATCTACTATGGTTGAATTTTGTATCATTGGGTAACATGAATTTGTAATAATAACATCAATGGTACTAGAAGTTAGGATATCCACCTCATTTATTGAATATTTAACCAACTTCTCATTTTTATAGGTTTCACAGATTTCATCTGACTGTGTTTTTTAGATTGGGAAAACCTGTCACAATATTGTGCTTTAAGATTTTACTAATACTCCATTGATATATATGGCCAAAAATTATATTCTAGAGATTGATTTAATCATTGGAACATAGATTATATGATTGGATAGAATCACTAAATTGAAATTGATAGTTATTGATTATTTTAACTTTAGTGGTTATTCTTCCAACCTTTGTGATTTCGATGATACATAAATCCTTTTTGAATAAAAATTAATATCATTCTTCACACTATTAGATAACACTATGAAAAACATGAATCACCACATCAACATTTAACACATTATTTGACTTTATATTTACTGATTAAATAATTTTATTGTTAAATCTATTAATTTTTAGTGAACAATAATTACAAAATTTGATTTCCCTTCCATCATGATTCTTAATTTTGTTCAGAATATTTTTTTCACAAGTCATGTATGATGAAGATCCACTATTAAGAATTCATGACAACTTTATTCTTGTCACATTCAACTAAACATTTGAGAACCATGGTTCTTATTCATTCATTTCTTTTAACTCATTTGTGTTTTTTAATTTTGGATTTTTTATCAAGAATATGTTTCTTGAACATTAAAACAATATGACCTTTCTAGTCACATTTACCACATATTCTTCTACAATATATAATTTGATATATATTTGAATATTAGAGTATTTAATGATAATTTTATTCTTAAATTGAGTATTCTCTCTCATGTTATTATATTATATCCTTCTTGGTTCATGTCTGATTTTGGGTAGGGACATATCATACTAACATGAGTAAGATTTATCCCTAAAAATACCCAATACTAGAACTTTCCTTTATATCAGGATGTTACCAACTAATAATAGTTCAGTATTGAATAATGTTGTTGTTGTAATTAAATAACCTGATATTACCTCTGATCTAGAGAAAAAAATCTTCTCAGAGATTTTATTTATTCATTTGAACTATATTTCATTTTCCATATTTTCCAAAAATTTGTTTTGGGACTGACATCATTTGGTATAGTATATTTATATTGATATTTGAAGTGTTCTTAATAAAATTCATTATTTTAATCCATATTTTTACCAATTTTTTATGATTTTTTAATGACATCAATAGCGTTGTTGAAATATTCTATCATAATTTTCATATTTTTATGATTATCAATAAATTGAGACAGATTTTTTGACTATTATTATTTTTTGAGAGAGATCCTTTCTTTATTTTCCTTTAAAAAAATTCTATTTCACCCACATTCAATTTTTGTCTTATTATTTATTCAATCTAAAATATATATTCATTTTTACACTCTTATTTTTCCTCAATTATCTTTTATTTTTTATTTCAATAGAAATATATTATATTTTTTAAATTTTTATTTATCTAAAGACATGATTCTAAGGTGTCATAATCCTTTTCAACATGAGCCATGATGTTAGTTTCATCTTCTAATTGGATACATTTTTAGATATGAATTGACCAATTAATATTAATAAAATTATTATTTTACATTAAATTATTTTATTATTACTTCCCAAAAATTTGGGGTTTCCATTTGTTGACATCTTCCATTTGTTTTTCTGTAATTTTATGTAATCTACCTCAGGTTAAGTAGATATATTTTTATTATTTTTTATAAAAAATTTCCACATGTAATTACATTTTTATTCACATGGTGTTAATTTACTTTTACACAATAAATACCACTTTGAATATTTTTTATATAATAATAATGACTCTGTTAAGATAATCATCACCATTTTCATCATCATATTCACTTAATTATCACATTTAATTATAGTTGATTTTGTTCGTTCACATGGATTCAAACCCCAACTAATCATTGATATTCATCATGAATACAAATATATTTCTCATTTCATATATAATAAGTATTTTATTTAATTCATCCAGAGTAATGTAATGTCTTTCTTCCAAATCAAATACATAAGCATCGAACATATAAGGAATATTTGTCATTAAATATTTTCAAATAGTTGAATAATCATGATTTTCACAAAAACAATGAATATTAATGAAATTTTCATTGACTGTTGTGAAAAAAACATGAATGTTTACTTTTTCAACCATCATGATATAATAAAATTTACTTATATGAATTTTTAATTTGGCATCATTTACTTTCACATTTTATTAAAAACCAATTTCAATTTTATCACAATGTTCCTTTTTAATATTCCATCCCTAAAACCATTAGGTAATTTTTTTTCTAAAAGAGATATAAAAATGGAATATTTTTTCATTGACATGAACATATTATCTCAATTAAATTTGAAAGTGATTCATTACCAATATTTTAAAATCCAACAGTAACAGTATCACTAACTTTGAGGTCAAGAGACAAGAGATATGGAAACAACCTATTATTTTATCAATTATAGATCTTTCTACCAAATGTAAGAATACTCAAAATATTAAATGTGTTAAAATTATCATGTCTAATACATAGTAGATATAGAAATAGGGAACCTAGAACTGATACCAATTAATGTTCCTAGGAAGAGTATCGGTTTTGAGAAAGAAGTTGAATCCATGGTAATTTGTAAAGTTTTTTATTATGAATTTTACTGATGTTGACTTATTTGGATAGAATCCCATTATATGATAACACATCCTCTCCCGAATGAAATTAGATTGAATAACATTGGAACTTGATATTTATACAAGTTTCAACCTTAAAATGATCCTACTCATTTGAAGTGATTGGATAGAAAATGCAATCATATATTCTCTACTATATTCACAAAAAGATAGAATATACAATTTATTAAATGAATTGAGTCCCACAATTAAATATAGAGTCCCACGTTAACAAAACTTTCAGACTACCATGTTATAAAACTTCTTACACAACAATATAAGAAAAATCTCTTATGAATGTTGATAGGTTCTAAAACAACTGCTGATGGTATTTATTTTGACCCACTACGATAAAAAAAATATCATATGCTCACAAAAAAAATAATTACACTGATGATATACTTCTTTGAAATTATACATCATGAATTCTTAATTATTAGATACTCAAATAGTATGATATATAATATATACGTGAAACAAATAATTAATGATCACAATATATATATATATATATTGAAATTATATATATAATATATTTTTCATCAAAAACTAGTGTCTATATTCATATAAATTTCTATATATTGTATACATATAAATTTTATTACTTTTTAAAAAATATCTAAACACTGAGAGTGAAATAATATTTTATTTTGAAGTTTTTTTTGGAATGAAGATCTGCTCCACATCTCATTTATTTTTGTTTCTCAAAAAACGTCACATATCAATCTCCTCCATTTATTCATCCAAAAATCATCGCGATTTTTATGAGAAAAACTTCCATGAATATTTTATACAGATATCACATAATAACACCATGAATGTGTAAAGCTATTGAAAGTGGATGATCTTTGTATATATAATTGGAATCTTTCATCTGTAATCCACTATATAAAAAATAAATAAATTACTGATACATTTTATTAAATGCATTATTTCTCACATTAATTTTTTTGAAGCTAAAAAATACAAAAATCATCTTCATACTGTGTATTTAATGGGTTTCCACAAAAAAATTCTCCCACATATAAAAACCACAAATCACTCTTCATCTAGAATCATTTTATCTATATTTTTTTTTGAAAGTGGACTTCACCATGTAGTAATCATCATCTATGACACACTATTCACAAAACCACATCCATGAACTACATGGAAACTAGAAAAGGACTTCACCTCAACCCACAATATGCATAGAACCATCCCTTTAAACCATCGCTAGCTATAAAGAAAGTAAATTTTGGCCTCTAATTGGATATTCATTCCACTATGATGTACTATTAGTAACTCCTATATCTTCAAGGGGATCATCCATAAGTCTTTCATAATGACATATAGAATTATTATGTATCACTCTTTATCAATGATAATGTTTGTTATGTTATATAAATCATCCTTAGAATATTTTTTGAATTCCCAAAGAGTGTGGAAGAATTTCACATTGAACCTAGGCACATTGGAGACCAGTCTACAAAGACATTATACATGATGCTTTTTCCACAAGGAACTAGTAAATTGTATGAAGAAGAGATCAACAACAAGACCAGTAAACTCCCATTTATGTAGAGTGATCAGATCAGATTACCATTTTATTTTTGATATTTTAAACAAAAGGTCACTAGTAACTATGTATTTTTTTCCAACATCGAAGCCATTATAATAAGGGGCCACAATATATCAATCATTCCACTCTTTTTAGTGATAAAAAATCTTGAACACCTAATGCCATTAAACCCCACACGATGGAACCACCTCCCCTCTCATTGAACTTCTGGACCATCTCATGCATTCCTTCACGTACGTGCACTATGGACCCTATACAGATGCCTTCATATGTTGGCCTATGTACATCATTTTCTTCCCTATAGCTAGATCTAGATATCCTCCCTTGGATTTGGTTTACCTTTCGGTCCCAAAAATTCCTTGGTGGTGGTTCGAATGGGTTGCCCACTATTTTTATATGTGGAATCAAAACACTAATTAAAAAATAAAAAATAAAAAATTTTATTTTTACATAGGTCATATAAACTCAACACCAAATTCCAAGAAACACTCCACATCTCAAATCAACTAATCATATTCCCAAAAAATTTCTAAAATCGTTGTAAACAATGTTTCCTTAGTGACACATGTTTTTCCTTTTATCAATAGCACAACATTCATCATAATAAAAATACCATGAAGAAATATCCAAATGTGGTAACCATTTTCATTTTAATGTTAATTTTCCATGGGAGATGTTAAATTATATTAGATAGGTCCATAAAAATTATGTGGGAATCACCACTTCATTCATAATATCCAAACACATATAAAAACAATTTTAGAATAAATGAAAAATATGGTTTTAAAAAATTAAAAACAATACGATCTACGTATTCCGAATATAAATAATAAATTATAACAACAGGGTTTAAAAAAATTAAGTTTGTGGAGGAAGAAATAAATTAAACACACGTTTGTGGAAATTACCTATTCTTTGGGCCACATCTTTTTGTTTGAACCAAAATACTTCCTATTATGGATTTCTACATAGAAAATTTGGATTGTTGTATGATATAAAGGGTTTATTTAATTGATATATGATGTTATAAGATAGTACAAATAAATTTTATGTTGTGAAGAGGATAGAAGATTGGATGTCCTTTTATACGTGAGTTGAGTGGAATGATTGTTATTTTGAAAAAGAAAAATGTGTACTGATGTTTTTCACATGAAAACATGCTAAAATGGGACATTCTCAATCCTAAAGGACATTTAGTCGAAATAAGCCCATAAAATGGGTCTTTCTCTTGTTTTTGGTAAATTTTAACACTTATATTACTATTTTACGACCCCGATAAACCAATTTTTACCATAACATTGTTAATTAAGTTTTACTACTTTCACTATTCATAATGTTCAACAATTAATTTGAACTTATTAGAAAATATAATTTATTCTTATTTATAATATTCAATTTATTTTATTATATTCCATTTACAATAGTGTAAAAAATTAATTTAATATTAAACCCATAATCATGATGAAAAATCAATTTTCCAAATAGAAAATGACCAAATTATTATAAATATTTGTACCATTTTTCAATATTAAATTTAACAAAGTGACCTAATTTGAATTAATATGTATATTATGATTATAATATTATGTTTAATTCCATATTAGTGTAAAATTTATGTCATTAATTTAATTATTGAAATTAAAATTATTAATAAAATCAACTATTTTTCATTATTCATTGAAAAAAATATCTTCTCTGAATATTATAAAAAATTCACCATATGATAATTTTGACATATGGAATTAAAAATTTGATATAATTATTTAATATAAATTTATAAAATTGGAAAAAATTAATTTTATAATAAGTGTGGAAAAAACATAAAAATTATTTTCATAAAAATATAATGTTTTCATGCATTACATTTGATTTATTTTATATAATACATTGAAAAAATAAGAATATTGTTAAATATTATCTTGAATATATAATATACAAATTTAATTAATATAATTTGAAAAAATCATTTTTTAAATTTAGTGATGTAAAACACAGTTATATGCAGAAAAAGTGTTTCTACGAAAAACATTTCAATCATTTTTAAATGGTTTCTATTTTAATTAATAATTAAATTTTCACTTATGAATTCATTTTATATACAAATTTAATGAATATATTTTCAGTGTCTTCATTTCAATCACTATATTATAAAATATATATAAATTAAAATATTTTAATATTATTTTTATATTTCATTTAAACATGGTGTTATGTATAACATAATCTAAGCTTAGCATTGTGACTATTGAAATCGAAACACAATGTTGTGTTTATTAAAAGAAATTTTTTTTCTTATATTTAGAAATATCAAAATTAATGGTATTATTGGAAAAAAAATATTTCACAATATCTTAGGGAGTTACATTTAACACCTGGAAAAATATTATGTACTCACAATTTTTCTTCTGATTAATAAACAAGGATTTAACATTTGAAAATCCATTTATCATTTCATGACCCATTGTTCAAGCCCAGTGCCATGACTACCTCATGCCCGCCTTCCATAGGATTGTTATTGGAGACTAGCACCAGAAAGGCGTATCCCTAATACGGGAAGGCATTACCTTTTAAACCTATAAAGACACACAATACAAGAACACATCAAGAAGCAACCTCCAAGAAAAATGATGTTGTAAAATTAGTGCTAAATGTAAAAGGGGATGGAATATATTCCAAACTATAAATGTACAAGTACAACTAAATAGTATAATATAACTGAAAAGGGGAAAGCGGCTCATGGATTGTCCACTATGGATCCTACCTAAAGGGTAGTTACATATCACGTTCTGTAGTCCAGGCATCATGTCACACCAAATGGTCCACCCCTATGTATCGTCTAGTCCTGGGTCCCTCAACCACGATCAGGTTGTCTGCACCTTACACAACAAGGTGTAGGCATAGCTAATGTAGGGGTTAGTATAACAATTCTCAATAGGGACCCTGAGACCCCCGTAGGTCTCCTAGAGTTCCACAAATGAAAACCCACAAAGAAAGGCATCAAATCTACTTAGGTATATTCCCACATATATACCTAATTTATCAAGATATACTCATCTCATCCATGTGGAAAGAATAGCACAAAGGTAACACCACAATGATAGAAGTACCACACAATTAACACCACAAAGACAACTCCTCAATGGTAGATGTACCACACAGGTACCACCATGAAGCTAGAAGTAAAACATAAGTAACACCACGAGGACAACACCACAAAAGTAGAAGTAACATACATGAATCCCCACAATGACAACACCACTAAGGTAGAAGTAGAATATAGGTAACACCATGGAGATATAAGTACCACACAGGTAACACCATAAATATTGAAGTACTACATAGGTAAAAGGCTCAGCACACACTCAAGTACACCTTAATTAAATAAGTACATATTATTATTCATAAGATAGATCATCTTATTCTGTTAAAAGAAACTACGGCTAACCCACACAAGATCAATAGATAATAACCCCCGCTGACCCCCACTAGATCGGAACCACATTGGATCGTTATGCGATGACCCCCACAAGATCTAATATAAGCTGAACCAAATAGTATTTTTAGATGATAACCCACATAGGATCGATGTTCATTATTCATTTTATAGACTTTCATAGGATTCCTTTCACCTGGTTCGATCGAGTTCCTTATAATCTCTTCCTCGAGATATATTCCATACCTCTACCAGCACTAAGCTCCATAAAGGAGTAACCCAAATGACCGCATGTCTTAAGGTCTCAAACATGACAGAAGATGTGTCAATCGGATGGCTAGTCTATGAGTAATAATCATTTTAGTTTAGTGGGTACGGTTGGATTCAGGTATGATCCAACCCTTCCATACAACAATTTTCTCTAAAACACAATTAATATATTCCAAAAGGACTATATCGATCTACGTATCCCAACACTGCAGACGGTTCATCTAACGAATGTTTGGTTCTCATGTAATGGCCCTTTATGAGTTTCTAAGTCTTGTTGTGCTTGTTTCTGGTCTAACCAAGGCACACTTACCCGACCCGATTTGGGTCTGACCCGACTAGCCTTGGCCGCGGTGGGCTCAGCCTGGTGGGCTGAGGAATGGCCCACCTCTAATGGGGGTGGCCCAAAAAGAGCTGCCCGACCCATAGGGGGTGGGGGGAGGCCCGCAAAGGCAGTCCAAATAGGCGGTGCGACCCACAAGGGGTAGCACGACCTGCTACACAAGCGGCCTGCTAGGCAGGAGGCCCAGCCGCATATGGCGTGGCCGGTAAGTGGGCACAACCTGGTATCCACCTAAGAAGGAAATGTGGAGTGCTTTTCCCTAGTATCTCAAATGGCGCGTAAGTCATTCAGTTTTCTGAAACAGTGGCACCACATCGGCACCACCCGATCACTGCGAAAAACACCAGACATGCAGTTTCTACCTCCGCCGCAGCTTCGGTCATGGCTTCATGCCACCTACGGCGCGCTGGTCATGCCACCCTTCCCTTCTATGGCCGGACAATGTGTCGACCACCTCTTTTGAACACCGCTGCTAACAATCCATGACCTCTTTTTCATAGGCAGCATGTGATGACGTGCCACACCTCCTCTCTAGTTGGCCAGTGATGGCTGATATGATCACTATTGTGGCTTAGTGTCACTCGATCATCGATCTTCAGTTTGGGGTTTTGGTATTTTTCGTCACTTCTCACCATAACTGACTCCGTCCAACAAGTGTTTGGTGTCTCATCACTTTTTCATCACAACATTTCTTGGTGAAGTAGTGCCGAAACCTCTCCCCAAGCTCCATATAAATTGCATTCGGGAAAGGATTTCAACACTCATGTAATTAATGGAGGCCCATAAATTTGAAACCTTTTTAATTCACCAATGGTGCAGTTACATAGAAATGAAATGTCAAGCCATTTATTGGCATGACACATTGCCAATCCCACATTTTAGCTTATCTATTGGAGGAAAATAATATGAATGGTATAAAAAGTTAATTTTATTTATTTCACATAAAGTTCCCAAAAATTATCTTTTTCTCGAAACCTACTTTGGCCAAATTGAAGGCCTCCTTAAACGAATACTGTCACTAAGGATTCAATATTTCCCTCATATTTTAAAATCAAGAACCATTTCAAAAGACAGAAAACACCGCTCATGATTTTATAGAACGTACATAAAAAATGTTCTTAAATGTATTTTATGCACACTAGGCCTCCGAATCATGACTCATCAAGTTTTGTAGGCTCATAATAATTCTATATAATTTAAAACAATACCTAAAAAATCTGGATCTTTACATTCTCCCCACCTTAGGGATTTTCATCCCCAAAGCCCCAATATAGACTAAGGAAACAAATGGGGGGTACTAAGCATGAATCTAGGCCTCCCACTCTAATATTCTCACATGGAGGTTTCCATACTTCCTACGAATGCACACCAGAGGTATCGACTAAAAAATAAGAACCTGATTTTATTGATTCTCAATCTGTACTGGATCCTCTATAAAGATCTCCCCATAATTGATATTCAAATCATTGTGGTTGATGATGTTATATGGTTCATGAACGTATCTCCTATGAAGGGATACGTGGAAGATGCCATGATCCATTTCCATTTACAGTGGAAGTTCCAAGAGGTATTCCACCTCACTAATTCTCCATTGTATCAGAAATGGTCTAATAAGACTCAGTAAAAACTTACTGTCTCAGAAAAATCTATAGACTCCATGTTGAGTAGTTACACATAAGAATAAGTGGTCCCCCTCCTTAACTCCAATGGGATCTGTCTGCTGTTAGCATAAGACTTCTATCTGCTCTATGAAATCTTCATCCACTATTAATGATCTGTACCTTCTTAGTGGTAGCCTGTACCATCTATGGACCCATATGTGATGACTCCCCTGGGTCTATCCATCCTAAAGGTGATCTTCATGGTCGACCATATAAGGAATCGAAGGGTGCCATATCAAAGTTGGAGTGATAACAATTGTTATTTAAAAACTCCACCAATGGTAAGTGATCCTCTAAAGTGTGGCTAAAATCTGGGACGCAAGAACAAAGCATGACCACCGTCTTCATAATGGTCTGATCCATAGGACTATCCATCTGCAGATGATTGGCAGTTCTCAAACATAGATGAGTCCTGAATATCTCTTATAATCCCTTCCACAACCTGGATTTATAACATGTGACACATTCATAGACGATTGTGGATGGAACCCCATGAATTCGTACAATATTTTTCACCTAGAGGAGTCCCAAGTCCTCTATTTGTCCCTACTCAAGGATGGTTAAAAAGTGGGATGACATGCTGACTTGGTAAAAGATCACCCAGATTAAATCATGTCCCCTAGACGTACGTGGATTCCATGTCCCAAAGCCAATGGAGATTCCATCCCACTTCCACTCTGGCACCTCTAGTGGCTGTGCTAGGCATGTTGTAACCTGATTCTCTACCTTCACTTGATGACAAGTAGAACATTGAGAAACAAACTAGGTCACTACCTTTATCATCTATGGACACCTGTGCAGACACTGGGAGCCCTATTAAATCATCTCCAAACTGGGATGCACCGCCAGAGGGGACGTATAGAACTCCCTTAACACCTCATACCGTAGGGCCACTAGTACCATATTACATCCTATGAAAATTATGATGTGCTCACCAAAATCAAAAAATACTTTATGTCAATGCCCTGAGGATATCTGATCACATTGAGCATCGTAGTCAATGTCCCCAAGATGCACCTCCCTGACTCACTGAAGGACTGGGGGAGTGACTGTCATAGTCTAAATGTATGTTACTATATCTCTATCCACGAAGTATATCTACAATGAAACTGGTAGCTATATCTCCTCCCTCAGCAACTGCAGACTAGACCTCCTGCTGAGTGAATCAGAAACCACGTTCTCCTTTCCATGTTTATATACTATCATAATGTCATAGTACTAGAGGAACTCTTTCAGTTTCCATTGTCTCCTATTTTGGTTCTTCTGAGAGACGATATACCTGATACTCTTCTATTCATAGTAGTCTGTAAAACGTTCTCCCATAATGTAATTTCACAACATATTCAATGAGAAGACCACTACTATTAAATCCAGGTCATGGGTATTGTATTTCTGGTAATGTTTCCTAAGATTTTGTGAGATGTAAGTGATCACTGATCGCTCATGCAGCAGGACACAACCTAGTCTGGCACCTAATGCATCATATTAGACAAAATATCTTACGCCCTCTTCTAGTTTCCTCAAGATGGTAGCACTGGTCAGTCACTTCATCAGCTCTTGAAAAATCTGTTGGCATCTCATAATCCATATGAAGGGTTGTTCAATTTTCTTCAATGCTGAAAATTGTGTTGCAACTCTCTAAAAAGTCAGGAACGAATCTCCAGTGGTATCCAGACAAACCTAGGAAACTATTCACCTCTATCCCAATCTTGGGTGGATCCAAATAATTTACAGCCTCTATCTTTGCGGGAACCACTACAAATCCATTCTCTAGGATAACATGTCCTAGAAATTTTACCTCTCATATCCAGAAATGAATCATCAAGAGCATACCATAATGATTGTGCTCCTGGAGTTTATCCCGAACTATCTACAGATGATAGGCATGCTCCCCCTCTGTCAATGAGTATATCAGGATTTCATTGAGGAAGACCGCCAAAAAGTGATCATGGTAGGGCTGGAAGAACCTGTTTATGAGTCCAATGAATCTTAATGGGGAATTGGTCATGCCGAATGGAATAACCATGTAATCATAGTGGTCGTACTGACAACTGATGTACATCTTCTGCGCATCCTCATGTCGTGCACTGAGCTGATGATAGCATGATCTAAAGTATATCTTTGAAAACCAATAATCTCCCTTCATCTAATCGAATTGATCATCAATCCATAGAAGTGGATAGAAGATCTTCAATGTCACCTTGATTAGGCACAGGTAGTCTGCATAGAGTCATAAAGACTCATCTACCTTCTTGGTAAACAAAATTAGGGCTGCCAATAGAGAAATGTGGATCCTTATGAACCCCTTCCTCTACAAGTCCTTTAGTTGTACCCGTAACTCATGATGCTGTAGGAGGATCCATCTGATATGCCTATGTAGATATCAATGTCATCCTAGGGTATAAGTTGATGTAAATTTATACCTCTCTACACGGAGGTAGTCTCAAAATATCATCTAAAATAACCTCGGCATACTGGTCCACCACTTAATGATAGCACATACTCTAAACATCTACTACCTCTTGGCTAAGGCTGGCCAACTGATATGTAATTGGATACACCTTCCTTTGGGTAAATCCATCATGTATTGTGATGATTCCCTTCTTTTTGGTGAAGGAAATATTGGTCACATCCTAACTAACAAACCACACATTACGCCTAATACAGCTAACCAGGGCATGGATAGTGGATGACCAATCCATACCCAAGATGATGTCATAAGGCCTAGATGACACTACTAGAAGATTCCAGTCAAAGCTCTTTCCTCCTAGAGTATGGTCACACTATTAGAACCAATGTGTAATCATCAAATACTCTCCCGTATGACTATATATCCGTAAGGATCGAGCCGACAGCTCCCCTAGAATCTCCAAACTCTGAACTAGGGAAGGGGAAAATATGGAGACTGTAAGCTATGTCTGTAAGTACTACCAAAAAGGTGGAGTAGACATAGATCATACCTCTAATAATCTTTGTAGCACTGTGGTCATATGACTTATTTTCCTAGAGCTGAGCTCATCCTTGTCCACCTCCTACCTTTGGTCGGTGCGGACCACCTAGAGGTGGTGGCAGTAGAACCACGAATCGCTGCCCACCACCTACTACATGAACAACTCCTTTACTGCGTCTCTCTACTGCCTTTGGACCTCATTGACTGAATCAATTCCACTTCCTCGGTGGTCCCTTGACATTCTGATGGTCATCCATATGACGGGTTGGGTAGTCATGAGCCTTTTGATTCTACCCACCACAAGAGTAGCACTGCATGCTCCTCAAGTGTACTCATCTATCTCGTGATCCCGTCACCACCTACCCTATATCTTGAGGTCATACACATGAAGGTCTGGCCCTGTTGGTCCCCTGTATCATCCATCAACTTCCTACTATAGATGACTCTACTACCTGATGTCCAGTGTGGGCTCTTACTGTCAGTTCATGTTTAGCTAGTGAATTATATATCACAAGTGCTTGATCTAACACCCTAGTCTGCCTCGAAATGTTGAGTGATATCATCAATGCTCTAATATCCCATTTCAGACCCTGATCAATGAACTGGGATCTGATGAAAGGCTCTCATACCATGTCAGTGGAGTATTAGGAGAGATCAATTAACCTCATCGTGTACTGGGCCATATTCATGCTGCCCTATAGTAAGTGTATACTATCATATATACACAGTTATTTTTAGGCCACTTGGATGAACAATTCCATGAAAATGGTCTCGATGTCTTCCCAGATGTGGATCACCTCATCGTGTATCTGGAGCATCAAGCTCCACCATATCTCTACTACTTCTTGAAAAAGACTATCTGTTAGGATCACCATTATGTCAGCCGGTGTCCCTACCAGGAATAAAACTTGGCCTACAGCCTCCATCCAATCCTCATCCACCTATGGGTCCATCATGAATAGGAACCTCAGATGCCTCTGCCACTTGAACTCTTGCAATGCACTTAGTCAGTGTGCACCCTCTACTGGTGGGGCTAGTGGAAACGACTTCCCAATGGGTTGTGGTGCTATGAGTACACCACCTTAAGGTGCTAACACTGTAAGAGGACCCCTCACTGAGGCCTCATCGCTCGGTGGGCCGTCATCATGTACTCTTTCAGAAATCATTGATGGCTATCATCATGTCGTCATCTGAAAAGAAAACATGTGTGGCATGGTCAATAAGTTATACCTGGAGAAATAACTCAAAGAGATAAAAAGAAATTTTTTGAAAACACACGCAATCTGTGTTTTTGTGCACTATGTTGGAAATCAGAATTTAGGGTCCTTGTGTATGGATACATCGGCTGCCGCTCCAACACTAGATTCATCCAACTGAAAACCACACCTATAACACATAACACAATTTCTTCACTGAAATGATCAGAGTCCTAGTTTTTCGGTTGAAATGACTCCTATAATACCATTTCCTCACACCCCATCCCTTGGGGCTCGTGTCTTGACTACCCCAATCCCGCCTTACATAGGCTAGGGGCTGGCGACTAGAACCAGAAATACATATCCCTAATACAAGAAAGAATTTATTCTTTAACGTATACAGACACACAGTCCAAGAAAACAACAAGACAAAACCACTAAGTAAACTATTGTAGTAAAATTATTATTTAATGTAAATGAGACTGGAATATATGCCAAACCCTAAAAGTACAAGTACAACAATAATGTAAAATAAAACTGATAAGGGGAATCGCTCTGGGATCTTCTACCAAGGATCCTACCTAAAGGGTAGGTAGAACTCACGATCAGAAGTCCCTACATCATGTCACACCAAATGGTCCACCTCTGAGTACTGTCTATTCCCAGCTCCCTCAGCTTTGATCAATGTTTCCTATCATCTACACTAAAAAAAATGGTTCTAGCCTAGCCCATGCAGCGGTGAGTATAAAAATACTCAGTATGGACTTCAAGTCCCCCATAGGTCTCCTAGAGTTCCACGAAAGAAAACCCTCCAAGAAAGACTTCAACTCGACTTAGCTATATTCTCATATATATACCTATGTTATCAAGATATTCTAATCTCACACATGAGGAAAGAATACCACCATGGTAACACTATGAACATAGAAAGAACACATAGGTAACACCTCAATGACAACACCACAAAGGTAGAAGTTCCAAACAAGTAACATCACAAAGCTAGATGTACCACACAGGTTACACAATGAAGACAATACCACATAGAAAAAGAAATGAAACATATGAATCATAATAAAGACAATACAATGAAGGTAGAAGTACCACACATGTAACACCACAGAGATAGAAGTACCACATAGCTAACACCCTGAAGATTGATGTACATCACAACTAATAGAATTAGCTCACACTCAAGTATAACATAAGAAATGAATGGAAGATGATTAGTCATAAGCCAGATCAACTTATTATATTAAGAGGCACTCCTATGGACCCGCACATGATCGATAGATAATTAACCTTGGCTAACCCACACAGGGTCCGACCCACATAGGATCGGTATGCACTAACCCAAAGAAGATTTCCGAGCACTGACTCACATAGGATCTAATAGAAGTTGTCCCACCGATGATCATTATATGATAACCCACATAGGATCAATTATATTTCATAATATTATAGTCTTCCATAGCATTCTTTACACCTGGTTCACTTGAGTTTTATAGAATCTGCACCTTGAGATATCAGCCATACATCAGCCTCCACTAAGATCCACAAAGGAGTAACCTAGATGACCTCCATGTCGGAAGGATTTCAATGAAACAGATGGTTCATCCATAGGATGCCCGACCTGTTTATTATAAAGGTTTTAGTTCCAAGGTCCGAGTTGGATTTGGGTTCGATCCAACTCGTCCATAATATAACATTATCCAAAACTGAAGTGGAGTATATCAAAAGTACTGCCCTGATCCAAGGATCCCAACACCATAGATGGTTCTTCAAATGAATGTCTGGATCTAATGTTATGGACCTTTAAGTGTTTTTGGGTCTAGTTGGGTCCAGTCCGGTCTGACCGGGTATGACTGACTTCACCAGATCTAGGTCTAACCAAGTTGGATTGTGCTGCTGCAGGATTAGCCCATTAGGCCGACGTCCCGCCCGACCCACAAGGGGTTGGCCCACAAAGGGAGGAATGACACGCAAGCGGGGAATCCCATCCCTCAAGGGGGGTGTAAAGCGGTGTCTTAGAAGGGTGTCCCAACCCACAAGGGGCTACCTGACCCGCTAGAAAGGTGGCCTTCTAGGCAGGCATCAAAGAAACATGAGGCGTGGCCTACAAGAGGGCACAACCAGCTGTCCACCCAAGTTCACAGAGGGGGGGGGGGGCGTTTCCCCCCGGTATCTTGAATGACTCATAGGCCATTCTATTTTGATAAACGGTGGTTCCAACTAAGTTGGTTGTGGATTCTAGGCCAACCACCTCTTATAACCACCACAGTTGACGAGCTGCAACCCCTTGCTCACAGGTGGCACATGACGGTGCATCATACCTCCTCTGTGGTCAAAACATGTCGGCCACTCTGATGATTTCCACTTCATAGTCCCACAATCTCCTCTTGTGTCATATGTCAGCATACCACATCGTTCATAACAAGTTGGTTCTGCTATGCAAGTGGTCTTCCATGGAGAGTGTAAGGGATGAAATGTAGCAGAGGGTTCGGGAAGGGTTTGTATGGAACTTGCCCTCTGCGATAGGTTGTAATCATGTTGGTGGATTAAAGTTTTTATGAAAATAACTTGAATAAAAGAATAATCAAACTAATACCTCAGGAACAATGAAAAAACGACCATGATTGAAGATGTGGGTCAGTGTTCGTCGTCCACAGCAAGTAGCCTCCAACGACATTTATCAATCGTAGATCATTGGTTTGGGTATTCGGTATCGCTCTTCACCACTTGTCAGAACTGACTCTGTCCTCCAAGAGTTTGGAGTCTCGGAACTTTGTTAGCATTTTGTTTCTCAGTGAAGCAGTGCTGACACCTCTCCCAAATCTCCATATAAATAATATAGGGGTGGGTGTGAAACGTTCATGGAATTAATGTAGTCCCATTAATTAGGGACCTTCCAAATTCCCCAACGGTGAATTTACATTGAAATTTAATTTCAAGACATTTATTGGATTAACACGTCTTCAGTCCCATATTTCCTTTTGTCCGTTTGAGGAAAATATTGAGAATAAAATATCAATTTTGTTTTATTTATTTATTTTAAAAAGTCCCAAATATTAACTATCTCTCCAGACCTACATTGGACAAAGTGAAGCATCCTTTAACCGAATCATGTGGCTGCTGATTCAATGGTGTCATTAGATTTTTAATCCAAGCACCGGATCAAAATTTAGAAACTTTCGCCCCCGCTATTACAAAAGATACATTAAAAAATGTCCAGACATTATTTATAGACACACTGAGCCTCAGAATCATGCACCTTCAATATTCACACACTCGTAATAATCCCATATAATTTAAAAAAATGGAAAATCCATGACTCTACATTTCAAAATCTCACAAAATAAAAATCATTAATAAAATAACCTATCTAAAAAAGATAATAGAATTTTTGATGGTCATCTAAAAAAATTAATGGTTTCTAAATAGGGGAAAATAGGTTGGATGTAAATATTTAAACATTAAAAAAAACACATAATGTCAGACTAATGATGGAGAATGATAGGTATTGGTGATTAGATGAGGGTGAATGATCATGTGAAAATCAACAACCAAAAAACATAAAATAAAGAGTTCTGAAAAAAGGATATTGATATCCTCAAAAATTATTTTAATAAGATAAAAATTTATTTCATGATTTAATTCCTAATTATTAAAAATATTCTTGAGTATATTTACATAAATAATTTAACTCAATATCATAATAAAATTATCATACTTTTGTTGTTCATTAATAAATTTATACATCACCTCTAAATCCTATAAATGATGATGAATTTTTTGTATTCCTGATACAGTAGTCGATCATAACATCTCAAAAATAATTACAAATTATTCATTCGTTCTCTAGTTATTGTCAAAAGTAGAATAATAAATGATTGTAATCTAAAAAATTCCAATGATTAAATTAATTAATTCTATGAATTTATATCCTTGAGTCTCCTCCATGTAAATCCACAATTGAAACCCAAAAATATTGAAATAAGGTCACTATATTTACAAAATCAACTTATCATTAATTCCCTAAAAAATGATACATCTTTTAATGATTGAAACTAAATATGTGAATAAATTTATAATATATTCTTCAAAAACATTGTAATATCATGAATTGCCATTTTACTGTAATGAAAAAACCTAATTTCTAAAATTATGTATTTTCCCCATTACTTAAATAGAAATATATATTATTTCATATATTTCAAAAATCCAAAAAGAAATTAAACATCATAAATGACAAAATAAAAAAAAATTCATCAGATCATCAATGAGTTGTATAGTAATAAACATTATCTAATTTATTTATCAATATAAATCATGTATTTATTTATATATAAAACAAATTCGTCCACGTTGGGACTATATTAAAGGTTATCATCCCATTATAAAACAATCTACTTGGAATTTAATCACTTTCCAATGCAATTAGTACCAATTAACATATTTTTAACACTCATTTTGTCAATAATTCTATATAACAAGACAATATTGTTGTGTGATTCCTAATATCTAAAATACCACTAGTAAAAATATTAATTCCTTAAATCCTAATAAAAAATATATATATCATTCCATATTCCTCATATACCATTAACAATGCTTTATAGTCTTATTACGTAATAATTCATTTCTTTCATATGTCATTTCCAGTTGCAACATCATCGGAAATATAACTATTACTCAAATCAAATTTCTGATTATCTTAATGAAATTTTAATATAGGACATCCATTTTTTAATACAAATACAATTCACATATGAAATATCCAACAATTGATGTTATCTTCAGAAGACCATTATTATCTTCAATTACATTAACAAAAATGATCATTTTTAATTTATTACATGTATTTTCCCATCGTTTCCAAATACAAATCACCATCCTATTCCTATAATACGTCCTTGTGGGTTCTTATTCCATCACTATAAAAAATTAAGAATCTAAATATTCTTTCCTCCATGCCTTCTAGCTCAAGAATTATCAACGATCTCTATCCTTCAATTATTTTGTGAAATATAGAGTTAGTTAAAGTTCAATGTGTTTATCATATATAATGATTACACATTAAAAATAACCCAAATATCATTCACTCCATAAATCATCACATTTGGTGTCATATAAAAAAATATTCAATGTTATTTCAGTTTTTTCTGGTTCCCTCCATTGTCTAAAACCATTAATCATAGAGTGGGCATCAATAATCATATTGTGGAACCATAAAATCATGGTAATTAATTATAGGATGTCTAAACCATGAAATATTATTTATAATATATTGATCTTTATGTTTATCATAGGTAAACTGTGGTCAGTATTAAAATCCTTCTTCATTGTTCATATGGATTTTGTAAATTTTGAAATAATATCCCATGGTACTGTAAAACTATTGTTGTAACAAGGCTCATTTTCATGCATGAAGTGATGATTGATTCCATATAAATTTTCCATTTATTTATTTCTTACCCATGAGTTACTCAAAGCAAGATTCACATCCACATTTAGTCTCCATGAATGTAATTTCTTAAAACAACTCACAATATGCATTAACAAAATTCCAAGACATGTTTCTATATTTATAATCATCCATATAATTATAATTAGAATTATCCTTGGATATATAATTTAATATATATACCTATAATTATTTCTAATGATTTCACATCCATGTTACCAATTATGAACTAATCCTTTACTATATTTCAACTAAAAATACCCCAAAATTCTCAAACCTAATTAATACATCTTAAAATATGAGCAATAATTTCATAACATAGTGGTCCACACACTAATTTATAGATCTAGAGTTTCTATATTCCATTTGATGATAGATTTCATGACACACATAGTAAATCAATAAAAAACATTATAATTATATTTGAACCATACATAGAGGGGGGATTAATCCCATAGATTGTAGCAACATGACATATGATTAGAGATTAGGGTGGTGAATGAAATAATGTCTTACACATTTTATGAAATGAGGAACCTCTATATAGGTTTGAAACAGACACATAAGGGTCATTTTTCCAATTGACTATTGTAGAAAGGCCTAGAATTATAGATTGATTCGTCAGTATGTATAACATCAAGACCAGAATAAAGAAACAAGTACTTGTAAAATGGAAATACCTCAACGCAAGTCTAACCAATGAATTGTGGTGGAAATTATTTTTGTTGATTTTTGTATCTAGAACATGGATTGGAAATTCAATAATCATTATATATCAGGTGATAATTGGAATCAATCTACAATTATTTCTTGAATGGTAAACTCTCTAAATTTTTATGACCCATATTTTGATGAGTTAATTTTTTCACATTTATTTCTTCATCTAGACTATTAATTGGATATAATTTCACCATTATGTGCCCTATAATTACTTGACTCAAGCCAGATAAAGTTCTTGAATGGGAAACTCTCTATTTAGGTCTGACACACACCAAGTTATGGTGATTGTTCACATTGATTGATGTAGCTAAACATAGGATTGGTGATTAAAATATCACTATGTATCTTTTTGATGATAGAAATCATATTACATGTATTTTCTAAGGGTGTTTTTTTGGGAGACCAAAATAATTGATAGTGTTTCTCTCATAAAAGTTCCGTATTAATGATATGTTTAATGTCATGAAGGTGGCATCATCCATGAAGATTAGCATCTTGTGGAAAAGGACCATGGTTTGAATTTTATATTATATCATCCAAGTCCATGATGAAGCTAATGTTTATTTTTATGTCTCAATAATTTCGGGAAGCCTCTACGAAAATTTATAAGCCCACATGAGCTATGCTTGATGTGAGAATCATGAAAAGGAAAAGTTTTCTTTCCTAAAAATTGTGATTATAGAATGGATAGGTGAATTTTTTATCATATTCATTCATTTACATGTTATAGGTCTTAGAGTATCAATATATCTCAATTAATTGATAATTAAGTTGAACAATGCTATGGAAAATCATGTAGTTTTAAAAAATATGCCAATGAACTCATCATTGTGATTAAATGTCATGTGGTAAGGATGAAGGTGACTCTATGTGAAGAAATTCCTTTGTTGGACCAGTAATGGAGATTTGGGAATCACTACATATTCTGTAATGGATTTAATCATTCCAATCCTAGTTCATAAAAAATCATACTATTTAACATAATGTGGTATAGAAATTAGTCAAGTAGTTTAACATCATTTGGCTTGGATGTCATTCTCTTAGTGTGATAAAATATGATTGAATGTTGTTATAGAGTCTGATGTCTTCTAACATGGATAGATATATAGTGGTTGGACCCAATTATTGGGATATATGTGATGCTACATGTCTTGTGATGGAAAGAATCAATCCTTGCATATATCATGGATAGGGTGATTACCTATGTGTATCTGACTCTCACACAGTGATGGGGGAAAATTATTTATATTCTTAATAGATCTCTCTCATGTGTAGTAAATAATAAGTGATATAGTGCATCTTGTGTACTTTAAAGTCATGTTGTTAGGATTTTATCTGTTTAGTTTAAAGTCAAACTGTAAGTAACTATCACATAGTTTAACATCATCTTACTATGATGAGTGAATATGTGTAGTTTAATGTCTTTCTACCAGGATTTCTTCCATCGTGTTTTAGGTCATGTGCTTATGGGGTATCATTCTGTATAAGTTCATTTGAATAGTATTTCATTCATTCTGTCTAACACCACGTGGATAGGACTTCATCGATACATTTTATTTTCATGTTGTCATGGAATCATCCATACAGTTTAACAACTTCTAGTTATGATGTGAGAGGATTTGGATGAGCCTATAAAAATAATTTTTTAAGAAGCCTCACATTGGTGGGGGAATGACACATTTCCCTTCCATAATGACTAATGTGTAGAATCTATTGTGATAGACCTTATTTATGATATAAATAACATCTCAGTTGGGTTCAAAATTTTGGATTTTTTACATTATATCATTTGGGTTTTTTTGATTCAATTACATTTCTCCATAAAAAATTTAATATAGGTGAATATTTTTATTGATGACTTGTATAGTCTAATTTTTATGGAATTCAAGTTTGTGAAATGTTTTTAAACATATCACATCAATCAATTTATTCTTATATAAACCCTTTTGAGTTACTCATCTTCTAAAGTTGTTCCATTGATAACTATTCGATGAAAGGGAAACATGAATTATATGGGAAACACAACATCAGTTTCATACACCAATGAATATAGAGTTTTTTATGTAGCAATACAGGTTGAGGTATGTTGGTCCAAAAAAGCATGTGGGATCTTTTCAGACAATTATTATTTATCCTTATTCACCATAATCAATAGTATATTTCATAGATACTTATTTAGGACCACTATTTATCCATTTTCCACTGCATAATAATGAGTTGAGTGGTTGGAATCGATGTTTTACTCTTATAATAATTTACTCAACTAGATAAAATGAAATTTAGTGTTTATTTCCATCATTATCAAGTAAAAGACTCCAAATAAATGGAAGATATTGAACATCCACAAGAAAATGATATTATATATACCAAAAAAAATTGAGTCACATTTTTTCAACACTTTTGGAAAAGAAGTTCTCAAATGTGAAGATCTATTTCAACTTCTTATTCATTACTGGTTATATGGTCCCAAAACATCTATCTAAAATATAGATATGGATAAAAATATATTTTTTATGCAGTAATTTATGTGGTTTATGGATAAAGTTTACATTAATCCAATGTGCATGAATTCTGTTAGTGAATTCCACACATTTTTTTGTTTTTATTTTCTTGTAGTAACCTAGCCTCTTAAATTGTAGGAAGAGTCAAGTCTTGGACATATGAGTGATTTTTTTTCCTACATTGGCATCAACCATGTCAAAGAAATATATTTATCTGCTCGTCTTATATGGAGGATTCAATTAGAGCCTCATTATAGAGGTCCTTTTCTCATTTGGTTCTTCCCAAAGTGTAATGTTCTATTGTTGACATCAAATCTCTTCCCTATTGTATTTTTCTATTGAGAGGGTCCCATTTTTTAGATAATCAAGTATGGTATCCATCCAAGGGTGGTTATAAGATCATCATTTTCTAAGAGTTGGTGATCTTATTTATTATTTTTATGTGGCAGATGACGATCAATGAGACCAATATTTGGTACCTGATGTGGAAGAACAACTTGTCCCAATCAGGGTCGACCATAATTGTTACAGAATTATCTTGTACCTCACCTAAGTAATGTGTAATTGTGGGACATTATAAAATAACTGTTCAAAAGAGAACTCTATAATTAGTCGTATGATAAATCTGTTCAGAGTGGGAAATTAATCCATTTGATGTCATATTCTCCATTGATCAAAGTAATCACTATCTCAGAATCACCAATGATATTCCCTTTGGATATCATGTATTGTAGGGATAGTTACATGATAGTTATGATGGATTGGTATTCAGCCTCATTATTTGTGTATCCATTATACAATGGGAATGAGTAATGAAAATTCCATTTTTTCTGAGAAAAATATATATACCCAAGGATAACCCTTATAAGTGTGGATTATTCCATACATTTTCTAATAGGACAATAGGGGGCACCATGAAAATACATCTCCCATGTTCAAGGGGTGTCATTTATATAAAAAAAATTATTAATTAGATGTTCATTATCTGATAGTGTACTATATGGTGTGGTATATTACACAATGAAATCGTCCAAGTTCATCTATTTTTCTACATTATGTTAAATTAATTTAATGTTATATTGATGCATAACTATGACCCTTTGGTCCAAATTCCTTTTAAGAATACGGTGTCCAAGATATAAGTGAACAGGTGGATTTTTTGGTTCATCATTTAATGCTTCATTGTTTTAATTGAAAGGATGAGTGGGAGGAAGTTATTCTCAAAATATGAATTATGATACACCATTATGAGCATCATTTGGATTATGTATTAAGGAATTTTCTCATTCCCCACATCAGTTTTCTATTCAAGGAGAGTGCTATGTGACCATTTTATGGTAGTTACATATAATATTAGTTTATTTCTCTCCACTCATGGAATCTAGATAGGTGGGTTCAACAACTACTTCCTAAGACACTCAAATACATATGTGTAGTCCTCATCATATTTTTACATGACTACATTATACATTATCTTTGTAATGTGGGTATATTTTTTGGGTAAGTTAGCTAAGAATCATAAAATGTAATTGAGGTTCCCTTGGAGAACCCACAATTCATTGAGATTATGATGGGGTTATATTTCAATTATTTAAATATTTTTTTCACATTCTTCCTCAATTGAATGGTGGTTCACTAAAAATCAATGGAAATTCACTGATGTTACCCTAATTGCAAAACTAAGTAGATTCATCTTAAAACTATGATGTCGCAGCTTGTCCAAGATTATTTGATGATACACAAGGTGATAACATAACTATCAAGGTTCATCCTCTAGGTCATCAATATAACATTATTTTATTTACCTTGGTAAGTGAATATAGATATGGTTCATGATACATTAGTAGGTAGAAACAAAATTCTTTATTCCAAATGGAGTAATTTGATAGAAATAGATTCTCTTTTGGGTTATAGTGGATGTGGATTCTTCATCATAAAGGTCAACCTTTAACTGATTATATGTTTTGTACCATTCTAGGAAGGAATGATATTGGAATCCATTAGTTTCATTGATCAAGAGTTCTATGATATTCAATGGGAATTCATTTTCTTGGAAGCTCCAATTATGGTATCTAAAAACAAAAAAGGCCCTAATATGTCTATTTTGTTTATTGATAGGGATGATGTTGGTGATCCATCTATGATATTTACTTTCCCAAAAAAATATGGATTTGAGAAATTATAATCTTCTAAATCTACATTAGTAGAGTTATTTTGGTTCATCTTCATTCCATCCTAATTAATACCTCGATAGCCATTACGAAAGATAATATGGTTTTAGCCACATTTGGTTTCCGTATATGAAGTTATGTATACATCCAACAAAATAAATATTTATGTTTCATTAAAAATGAAATTTACATTTATTTCTCTTCTAGTGGCATGTAACAAATAATCCATGTATGTATGATACCTTATTTTATTCCAAAATATACTTGAGTGGGATCATAGATAGTTGTGGAAACACTTTCCTCAAATACAATAGGGATATTTCTGAGGTCTAACTACTCTCCCTCAACCTCATATTTGATCGAATATTTTTTATTTGTGGTAGGAAATCATAGGTAATAATAATCACCCTTGAGAAGGGAATATCCATAGGAAGATATATTTCTGTCTTGAACTATCGAAGTAATTATGGAGATATTTAAGATATTATTTTCATCCATGAAGTAACTAGGGATAAGAAAATCATGAACTTATGTTTTTATGTATACTACCTCAATAGGGGTATAGATAGAATGTATTCATTGTTGAAAATTCTCCATGTATTCACAGGGGATGGTCCCCAATCCATTCATGGATGTAACCAATATATTTTCATATTCCATTGGTTATCAGATGTCCCTTTTGATAAATCCTTCATCAATATATGTGTATTTCAATGTAACAAAAGGATCAATATAAAAATTTTGTAATATGACCTTCCCCTTGAGGATGTTTTCCACCATTGATGAGATGTTGATGGTAAATCCACAAGGATGTGAAGCAAGTATTTCTAAGTAATATTTTATTTATATTTTTTTGAATGGTAACCATGAACAAATAACATGATATGATATACTCAAACTAATCCTCCATATTGTTCTTCCCAATATTTTTCCCTACTCTTATTATACCCTTGAGTGGACATATTTTTCTAGATGATAAATCTCCCTCAATATAACCCAAACTCAATGGCTCCAAATTGAGAGGTGGATGGTCCCAGAACAATTATCTATTAGATTCCTTTGAATATCGAAATTATTGAGTTAACCTAAAACATATATGGGTATGATATTCCCCTGAATAACTTATTCCTGAGCCTTATTTTTGAATGAGAGGGTGAAATGACATTTTGAGCTCATAATCTACTTGATATAAGTCAAATGATATTAATTTTTGATAGAATTATTGGAGATTTTGGATAGCATCGATGACTGCATCTCTATTATATCGTGAATGTTGGAAATCATCTAGGATTGAGATATTGTCTATAAAACCCACTTGTAATTTTTAACTTTATACATTTTTCCATATGATAGTTCTTCCAAAGGTGGGGATAATACAAATAATGTGGGTCATGAGATAAGTATATTGAGGTGGATGGTCCTAGTTCATGAGTAGAGGATAAGAGAGTATATGTTTTTTAGTGGCATGGGTCATGTCACCCATCCCTGTTTTCTAAACTGATCAATAAATTAGACACCATCCAATTCACCGTCCATGAATATTGGGATATAGAAATTATTATAGGGATCTAGGAGACCAAAAATTTTATATCAGTATCACTGAAGTGATTTCCCATGGGTCCCCTATAAATATATATCCTTTGTTGGGATTTACCCATGATATTCTATTTGATCACATCTTTATTGTCATGTGTATCCTCAGCTCATGCACCAATGGCCATCAAATTTCCTAGTAGGTATGATTAACTCATACTAATAGTCATATTCATTATCTAAGAGGGGGTATTACATGTGTATTACATTAATAGAACCAATTAAGAAATATTTTTTTCGATGAGGGTTTCATTTGATGGGTCAGTTATCAGGTTTTAGACAATGAAGCAAAGAAGTATATAAGAGATACAACAAGTAAATGAGCAAAATATTACTCTTCCCCATATATCACTTCTTATATTTTATGTTTATGAACACATATGAGAGGCATATTTCATGTCACCTTCCAATGTGATGGAACCATTGTGGGGCTTCAATGTTATGTGGTCATGGTGAAATGAGCTCAAACAATTTTTCTTTGAGACAATCATTTGATGAACATCTACACTTTTATGGAAGGAACAACCTTCCAACAACCATCATCTAATCATTGGGAGATGGTTACATAATTTACATGTGACAATGAATTTTCCAACATAACCTATCTAGAATCGACCATGCTTTAGAGGATTTCTTTGATAATAAAAATATCTTATATAATGTGACATATTGAAGAAGATTTTGATTAAATGATTCCCCTTTATTTTATTATGTTCTTTATCAATTTTATTAATCAATTGTGTCTATAATGTACTATAATTTTTCATTTTTTTATTTGTGATTAAATTAATTGATTGATTGATTTTTTGTTAAACTTTGTATTATTAAATTATAATTATTAATTCTTACTATATAGTGGTTATATATATTTAATTTATTTTCATTTTGTAAAATATTTATTTCAATTTTTCATGATTTATTATCATTTGAAATTATTTTATTAAAATTTATAGAAATTTAACTTTTATTTGGTTACTAAAACATTAATTTAATTTAATATCATTTATTTTTTTTATTATAAATATTTTTGAACTCAAATATAATATAATTAAAAAATAATATTGTTTTAATACTAAATTTAATAAATTTTAAATTTAATTTTTATTCAAGTATAAAAATTTTTATTTTCTTTGGTTGTTATGTTATTAATTTTATGGTTTAAATGTTTAATTATTTTTCCACATTTAATTAGTCATTACTAATCATTTCTATTTTTGGATGCAACTGCTAAGGGGGTATGATGTGCCACTTTTGTGCTCTGTTACTACCTGATGATATGCCCCTTTAGAAGATGATCCATTGTTTGGTTAAAATCCTCCAATAGTCAATGCCGCAACTGTAAGACCCTTTTCCAATAGATGATCTTACATTAACGCTAATAATCAAGGGCCACTATCATCCGACATCCAGTTAGAGCATGAATTTTTTACCTCTAAAATGATCCACTTCAAAAGATCTTCCAATTATATTACACTGTTGAACACGAACCATCGACACGTGGCACAAGACAACCACCAGAATCACTTCAATGGTGTGACCGCCAGAGGATCAACAACACAACATTACAAATAGATACTAGATCTACCTTTTCCACCATGAGATTGTCCAGAAGTATAGGATGAACTCTACTCCACTCGTACACCAAATGGTTTAAGAGGGACACAAATATGTAGCTCCATCATATCCTAATCGACGAAACTTCACACAAGATATAGAAATATCCATAGAACTCCTGCTTCCCCCAAATAAGGCATTTCTACCAAAATTTTATCTGAATCCAAACCGCTGAGTGATGGGTGATATATGTTAGTCGTGTTGCCTATTTAGGTCACGGGCCACTACTCACCCAAGAAGGTCAATGAAGTTTTTGAGAAAAAGATGAATCAACTACGTCATCCATGAAATGAAGAAGAATGAGTAATTGAAAAAAATTATGAAAATATATTGAGAATATTAAGAAGAGTTCAATAAATAGAATAATTATTAAAAATTAATTAAAATAAGAAAATAATTGAAAATAATAATTTAAATAATAATTAATATAATTAATTTATATTATCCTATAATTTATATTTTTATATAATTAAAATAAATATTAAAATGATAATATATATTTATCACATATATTAAATAAATTTAACAATTTTAACAGTAAAATTTAATATTTTATTTTTTAATTTTCATTAAATTAAATAATTATTTTGAAGTTAATTAAAAAATATCATATTATTTATGCTATTATAATGATAAATAATTTATATTTATATTAATATTATTAAAATAATAATTAGTTTATATGTAATTTTTTTGTTATTCTATATAAAAATAAAAAAAAAATTATTATAAATGATTTATTATTATAAAATATATATTTTTAATAATAATAAATAAGAAAAATAATAATTATGTATTTTATTACTATACAGATTCAATACAGAAAAAATTATGCATCTTGGTGCACGGTTATCAACATGATCGAATCAGTTAGATGAGTTTTTAAAAATTGAGGAATGTTTCAAAAAACAAGGCCAACTATTTGGTGATATAAAAAAGAGCTGGATAACTCATTGTATACTGATGATAATTATCCAAAGAACAATAGTGAATAAATCACAAGATACATTATAGAATTTGGGAATGATGGTCATTCATGATTTCAGAAATCTCAATAACTAACTTCTGAAACACCACACATCTAATTGAGGCGATGTAGACTTCGACTGAAACCATGAGGTAGACCAGAGAGGTTCTACCTACTCTTCACAGGTGAGCTATCTTCCTCATTATACTCACCTTACATCCTCATGTTTTGTTCTAAAATTATTTTCTATGAGGTTCTATTCAATAATTATTTTAAAAAGAATTTAATGAAATATTCACTTGAGATATTTTTATTCTGATGTTTTTTATGTTTTATTATTCTTCAAATTTCATTATTTTTGTTATTATAGAATTGATCGTTGATTCTATTAGTGGCATATAAAATATGTTTTCTCACAACTCAATCATATTTGAAAAATATAACAAATTTTTTATCAGATCACATCTACTGAAATTTCATGGAATCTTAATTTATTTTGAGTGGTACTGGATATGGAGTCCATAAAAATTATTTCATCAGTATTTTTATTCTCCCTTCTAGGGAGATTAATCAAAAATGTTTATAGAAAATAAAAATTCAATTTAATTATTGTGATTGAAGAAAAAAATTAAAATAGTACAATGAATTTACACTAGCCAAAAAAATTATATTTTTCCCAAATACATAACAATTTTATTTGACACCATTATAAAATAACACACTCTGAAAAAATTCAATATCTCACGCATTAAATAATCAATGAAAGTATATATTTTTCAGTACTTTAGAGACAAAATAATTTCCCAAAATATGTACCCTCATTCACTTTTGTGCAACCTTTCAATATTATAAAAATATAGGTTTATAAATGATATTTTAACGCCATTAAGTTAACTTTATCATTTAAAAGTTTCCCACTATTGGTAGGAAAGGCTTGGAATTTATTTACATTAGAATGTTTAAGAAATCATTTATTAAAGAAGCATCTACAAAATTATATTTTTCAAAAACCGTATGTTTAATTTTAATTATTATTACAGTTGTTTTTAGTGACTGATTTTAATAATGAATTCATGGTAACTATTCATATAAAATACTTCTTGAACATGTTTTTTCACTGGAATTTATTTATATATTTTTTTGATCACATGCTCATTTATGTAAGGATGTTTGTGAGGAATTTTAAATTTTAAATCAGATCTATGACCAGTTATGAAAATTAATATAATTTTATAACAATGATATTAAAAATATATTATTTTGATCACTAACTATATTATGAGTGTTGAGGATAGTTTTATTAAGGCATGTTATAAGTTCAATGATTTTTTAGTTCAATTTACGGACCATAGAATCCCATTGAATGTTTTGATATAATGTTTTTATAATATATTAAATTATGATGAATTCAGTGATTTTGAAATACCCACAATGGTATTTATTTGTATCACAATGATGAAGAGTTGCGCTAAATTTATGTTGAATTTATAGAGATTATTGTAATAAATGGAAATTTATGAAGACATCAAATCATATTATTTTAGATCTTGTGAACAATAATGCAAAATATGTTTTTCAATTTGTTGCATTTAAAATTTCTAAATACTAAGAAATATTCTTGAATTAGAAAATATGTTATAAAGGAATTGAAAAATTGACCAACTCATTTAGGAGCTCAAATTATGAAATTCTTATTTTTATTGAAATATAAAATCAATATTTGGTAAATGATGTTTTTCAAATTGGTCACAAACTGTAATTTGAAGAGGATTAGATGAGATATCTTGCTTTGGCTATCAAACCCATAGTTATTACGCTTGGAAATGATGAGTTAACCAAGATGGTTATGTAATTTTTCATTATAGTGGATGAGACTGATATTTTTTATTACATGAAAAATAACAAAATTTATTTATTGAATTAACATGAATCTTGGACAATTGATATTTATTTTGAATCTAAGATAAAATTGGCCGAAGATTCGGAATTTATTTTCATAACCTTATTATTTTCAAATTTAATTTTTCAATATTTTTTACAAATTAGACTTCAAAAACATATCCATTTTTATTTTATAACATTTTTATTTAATCCCCTCATATAAAGATTTATTTGGGAATTAAACACATCTCATGAAAGACCTTATACATTGATTCATCTCTTAATTAACAATTATATTTCAATAATACATACAACTTGAACACAATAAAATGTTGTCTATCTAGGTCATTTTGTGTTTTAAATAGTATTTTCTACTTTATGTGGAATTCGGTTTATTTTTCAAGATGGTTATAATTTCATATAATTTTTTCTTTGTTCGAACACATTTGTTCTATCAACATTTAGAGTTTCCATCAAAGTAATATAAACCCATATAATCACCATGGAGAGATTTTTTGTAACACCCTGAGATTTTATGAAAAATATTCTTTTAATTTCATTAATGTCTTGTGTTGTATGCTACACCAAGATTACATTGCGCTATACGCAACACCGTATTATCTTGCAGTATGCGCAACACTATTCTTGGATCGTGTTACACACAATTTTGATAATAGTTATTCTACCAAACATTGAGTATATATATATATATATTCAATGTATAAATGAAATATGGTTGGATTATGTTATACAAAACAACGAAGGATTCTTGCACAACACCCAACCCTGACTTGGCTTGCATTATACGCAATCGCGACCCTCCCTGATAGCGTCTGTTGTACGCAATACCCGGTTTTACTAAACAACAATATATTATTATAATATTGTAATGAACTAGCTGTTATGAATAGTATTAACTAAATTTTTAATTTTATAACATTATTATTCATCTTACACATTTTATATAACATTGTATAAGAACAAAATAAATTTTTCGGGTAAAATAAGTATTTTTTAAAAAATACAGTTTTCCACCTTTTGATGGCGCACCAACTTTAAATATAGTTTTTGAAATGTTTATAACTTCCATTTAACAAAATAAAATTATTCTTTGGAATCATGAAATAAAAATTTACTTCGGATAAATTTTTCATTTTATTCTGATAACTTTCATATTTTAATGAATAGTAAAAACACGCTATATTTTAATTAAAAACAACATTTTTCATCATAATATCTTATGTGGTTAAATTATAATATTAAATGGTTTTAAAGTATAAATAGAATATATTTTTACCATTTAATATAATTTATTTTATTAGCATTGATTTTACCATTAATTCGTAGGTTAAATCAATTCAATCTTTTGAAATGTTTTAAAGAAAAACACGTTTTCTTTTGACAACGAGATAAATTTTAATTTAATTTATGAAACTTTTGTGTATTGAATTTGGAAAAATTAATTCCATATTTGGAATCAGTGGGTCCAAATTATGTTAATAAGCTACTTTTTATTGTTGGGCATTGTGAATAGTAACTACGGTAAATTTTATTTACCATAGTTAAAGGTAAATCGTGTAATTAAGGGTAAATATAAGATTATAAAATTACCCTAACACTTGGAAAAATCCTATTGGATGACTAAAAGTCAACACATATCACTTAAGGGTTGGATTAGATTCATTTAATGGGCTTTTTTCCATGAAAATAATTTAATTATTATTAAAACCAAAGAATGTGACAACATGTCACTCTCTTAAATACTATAAGTAGAATAACTTTAAGTTAGTGATAAAATTCATGAAACTTCGAACATTAATAATCTAAAGAAAGCTAACAAAATAATCTACATCATGAGAATTTATTTAGAATTATTTGGGATTAAATAATTATCATTTATTGTGACACAATAGTGATGCAGAAATTATTTATCTAGTGAAAAATCAAAAATATAGTTTTTATTAAACTAATAGTGACCATAAAAGGCACAAAACCCTGACAAAAACTTATTGGTCATGTATATGTAAACTATAATCATCCAATGGTAGAATATTTGACCATTTTGAGTCTTATACAAGCAATTATGAAACTTATATTATTTTATTTTAAATGATGCCGAAGTTGTCACCTTCACAAGTTAATAAATATAACAATTTAACTATTGTGATTTTAAGATGATAAATTTGAGTAAAAGTACTATTGTGAACTTTAATAGACTTATATTCATCATAGGATTTTATTTTTAAATTTTATGCAACATATTAGCATATTAAATAATTATACAAAAATTTTGTAGTAATTATTTTATTAAGAGATAAACCAAATAAATGGTTTTAAAAATAATAAAATAAATATTATATGAACTATTTAATGTTCTCCAATAACTTTATAGATTCATATGGCCTTTTATGAATCTATTAAAGCTTTTATTTCGAACATATATTCTGTATATATTTTATTTAAATTCATATAAATGAATAGTGTCAAAATTAACACTATTGTTTTTTTATAAAAATAACATATTATAAAATTGTTTGAAAATCACAAAAATATTTAAAAATTATATATTTAAATTTATATGGTCTAAAATTTTATAAAGTATCCAATTATGGACAATTCACAAAAAATAAATAATTTTTTGTTATAAGTAAAAATTTAGAATGTTATTACCACAAATAAAATTAAATTGATTAAGTAAGGATAAATCAAGTTGATAATGTTTAAAATAATTTCCTAACATGTCGAAATTTTATTCTTTGATGCTATTACAACCCTATATCATCTTATATTCGAATATGAGTCATTTTTGGAGGTTTTTAAATGGGGTTAGATTTATTATAAATTAATATGTTTAAGATTTCCAAAGGTGCCCCTCTCCTCCCTTATAAAAGGGAACCTCCTCCCTCTCTTCCTCACACCACATTGAGCCTTCATTCTCGGCCACCCCTGCCAAATTATCTTATCCACTTCCCTAGAAACATCCTAGAGGTTCTGGTCTTCCTCAAAGACGAATTTTAGTGCCCTAAATAGAGATCTCAAAGAGGCGCTTCAAAGAAGAGGTAAATGTCTGTTACCGATTCTTTCAACATTATTCCATCTTCCACTTCTTCTTCTTAGGTTTTTTCATTATGAAGAAAGAAAATCAGTATCACTAATATAATGATATGTTATTATAAGTATGAAACAACCCTATTTCACCATCTACCCATCCTACGGAATACAAAATCACCGCGCGTGCGTACGTACGGAATACCGTCTCCACGCCGTGGTGTAATCTATTTTCCACCACCACCTTACTTGGATGGGTATAATGGTGTAAATAATTACTATATATGACTATTGTAAAGTGATATTGATTCTGAAATAGTATACATACACTCCAATACAATTCAATGATCATGAGAATGATATCATCACTCGTGCGTACGTACGGACTACCGTCTCCACGACGCGATGAGATTCATTCTCCACGTTAACCATTCATGAATGATTATAAAGTATATATAATAAGTAATCATGAAATATATGACATAATAATGATACTGTATTTATGTGTATATATATGTATTTCATCTACTTAATTCCATTCAACTCAATAAGGAAACGAAAACAGCGTTCATGCGTACGTACGGCCTACCGTCTCCATGAACGGTGTATTTCATTACATTTATCGATCCATTATATATATATGTATATTATAAATATATATTATAGATAAATAATGTTCTACATTCTGGAGTTATGTAATCATGATCTAAGTAACCATATTAATAATTACAAGTCAAAACACGGACGACAAATAAAACGATTTTACCCAAAACGCTCTTTAACATGGAATTTACAAAAGAACGGGTGAAATAAAGTCATAAGTGAACCATATATGATATCATAACAATGAGTATGATTCATTAATAAGTCAATTACATTATTTAAATCATTATACAGGAGGTTCGGACACTTAAGAAGCAAATCAGACCTAAGGTAAGGGAAATATCACAATCTCATTTTTATCCGAGATTGATTATACATTGGAATTTACAGGGGTGTATTTTATCATCCATATACATGTTTCCTCAATATGTATTATTATTTCCATCCACATAAAATTGTTTAAAACAAATTTTACCCTTCGGTGAGTTTTTATTAAAAGATATGAAAGGAATCTGTTGTCGTTTTTCGTACGAGGTACCGACAAAAGTACGAGAAGAATGTTTTTTTAACTTATACCACATGAATGGATTTTTAAAACATTATTTCCAAGAATCTTCCTTTACAAGTTTTCAATTTTATTTTTAATCAAATTCTTTTAGTTTAAAATCATATGCCATGTTAAGAAAGGAAAAAAAATTGAAGTAGAAAGGATATTTTCCTCAAGAATGGAGTTCAAGTGTTTTATCAAAATATTTTCCATCTAAGATAATATAAAGGTCTGTTTTTATCCCTATTACTATATAGATTTGATTATGTTGTGATGGAAATATATCTATGAATTCCTTTATCTTATATGAATTGTTTTATGATGTCACGATGTTTAAGATTCCCATTTTTATTACATGGGTTATGCTATGATGTATGGTTTATGATTTTGTGGCACACATAAGAATGGTATCATTATGATATGGGTGTGACCTATATCTCCCTCTAATTCATTGGGTAAAAATTTTATATCTCATGAGATAGACATGGCTGGAATGGTTGGTTAAACCAATTCAGTGAAGCAGGACTGAAACGAGGAGTGAACTCGGTTCAGAAATGGACATTGTCCACTAAGATAGTCTTGGAAATGAGTCTTGACTAATAAGAAATGATTCTCTATGATTATGTATGTATGCCAAAAAGTTTCATGTTTTAAGTTATGATTATTGGGATTACATTTCACTACTATGATTTATTCCATGTTATGATATTTTGATCTTTTTTGCAGGTTAAGATTTCCAAAATATTATGTTCTTATTAATATGATGTGACTAATATTTCTTTTGTTTACCCTTACTGAGCATTTGAGCTAACCCTTTTATGTTTTTTTCCCCAGGATATAAAGAAAGGTTTTAGGTAAGAAAAAAAGGAAGATCATTATGGGAGATGTTGAAGATATTTCACCAAGATTAGAAGATTATATTTCGAGTTTCCAAAGACACTAAACTATTACGGTCCTTGTGTGTGTGTTTTTGTAATGTAGTAAGCATTCCTAAAAAGTAATGTAATGTCCATGTACGTTAAGATTCATGTCTCTACAGTTGGTATCAGAGGAAAGGCTTAGTCAACCTTTGGAAACTAGGATGAGAAAACTTTAGTGAGATCCGTAGAGATATTTATAAGGTATGTCTAGGGATGTTTCTAAGGTCAATTATAATTATATGTTATAGTACTAGAATTACAGTAACCCAAGATTTTAGATATTGAAGGTAATCCCCCTTTATTATATTGTTTTCCCTAGCATGATATTTGCCTCTAACACTATTCTTTTTGGGTTGTAGATGGTGGCTAGAACCCGAAGGAACCGTGTTGATCAATGTAATGGAAAATGCAATGATTGTCCTCCTGAACAAACAAATGTTATGGGAGATGGAGTGAAAAATATTATTGCTATACTTACACAAGATATGAATCATTCTGGACTTCCAAATGAGCAGAGAAGGGAACAATATTCTATTGAGTCCTTCATGAGGCAACGTCCACCTTCTTTCAGTGGGTCTCCTGATCCACTTGTTGCTGAACAATGGATCAGTACTACTGAAAAGATATTTTTAGTTATTCGATGTTCTAAACATGATAAATTCATCTTAGCAGTGTATCGTTTGGATGGTGATGCTGATTAATGGTGGAATCTTATCAAGAATACGAGGCCAAGAGATGAAATTGAGTCCATGGAATGGGATGAGTTCAAGAACTTATTTTTCAATAAGTACTTCCCTCATATTCTTCGAACAAAGATGGAGAAGGAGTTTCTTGAACTAAAGAAAAAGGATGATGAATCTTTTGGTATATACGAAGAAAATTTTACAAGTCTTGCAATGTATGCATCTGGATTTATCATCCAACCTAAAAGTAGAGTTGATCGATTCTTCAGTGTCTTAAAACCAAATCTTCGAAGGGCATTATCTATAAGATACTTCAGTAGCTATGAAGAAATTGTGCGTTTTGCTATCAAGGTAGAAATGGAAGTTTGTGTTACATATCCATCTCATGGTTTTGACAAGAAACGAAAGATGGAGTTCAAGGAGAGATCTCATAATAATGGTGAAAAGAAGATGAATGTTTCCTTATGCTCAATGTGTGGAAAGAAGCATGGCGGAGATTGTCTTAAAGGGACTAGAAAATGTTTTAAGTGTGGAAAAGAAGGTCATCGAGTAACTGAGTGTCGAAGTAATGAAAAAATGGGTTTCTAATGATGTGAATAAAGAAAAGACTACAGAGAACGCACCACCAACACTTCAATGCTTCAAGTGCAAGGAAATGGGGCATTATGCTAATAAATGCCCTAATCCAAGGGTTAGTGATGATCGACACGAGGAACCATTTAAGGAAAAGGACAAAGGGAAGTCACATACGATCACTATTGGCGATGTTGAATATGACAATGATGTGGTGGAATGATTAAGTGTTTATGTAATGGGATTCAAAAATAATGTTGTATATAATATCGTGGAATATTAGAAAATTTATGTATTAGTCTATTGTGGTTTTCAATAATTTTATTGTACCGGTAACCATGGAAAGTGATTAAGATATTTTTGGGAAAAAAAAAGATGATATGTGCATAATGAAGGGATAAGGAGAAAATGAAATGTTTGACCATATTCATGAGCTCATGACTGATATAAGGAGAAGGTTATATCATGGTTTGAGTATATAGAATTTTTGGATTTTGGTATGTGGAAAGAGTTAACTTTTGACTGCATTCATGTTTTCACTAAGGTTCAATGGGTATTAATTCTTCAGGATAATTCATGATTAAGGTATTCACATGTTTGTAATTTGACCAACAAGATATATCTTATGATATATGGGGGATAAATGATGGCATTCATGTGATTGTTATGTGACATTTCAAGTAATTATTTTCTTTATACTATGAGCTTGGACCGAAGTATTTTAGATAATCCTAAATATTGGAATGGATTATGTTGGACATAAGTTGGGGTAGAACTTTTTCTGATATTATTGATGAGATGTTGTAGTAATATAGCGTTAGAAAAAGGACAACCTGCTGGATGGGCGACAACCCATCGCGTCGGACAAGACTGTGGGAATCGAACCCACAACCGAAGTGCGACTAGCCTTTATCGCCTACCACTAGCCTATAGGAAGTCCTTGGTTAGTAGAAAATAGTTTTATTTTATTAAGCGGTATGATATATGAAGTATAAGTTTATTTTTGAACCATATATGATTAATCTAACCATAAGATGGACTTATAACTTTTGCTAACCTTTTTTTTGAAATAGATGGAATGACCCATCATTCTATCACATGATCTGCTAATACATCACGAATAAAAAATTCAACTTCATTTCTTTAAGGGATGGAGGGGAAATTGTTCAATTCACGAACAATAGTAAAATTGTACCAAAATCATGTAAGTATTTCTTTTAATTCACCAACTTTAGGGAAATGATCATGAAAACCAAAAATGTTGTCCTAGTGCCCTTATATCTGATGAATCATATGGTACCTTAGATCATAGCAAATCTATGGCTTTGTGATTGTTGGCTATTTCATAGCAATGTTCTCTACCACTCTCCATCAGAACTTGACAGTTAGATTTTTCTTCCATATCCATATTTTCACCTATGTTCTCCTACATGGAAACCCAGTGATGAGTTAATTTGGGTAACCATTACATTTCATACTTTAGTTTTTAAATCCAAGATTGGGTATTCCTTTTTACGATGTGGGTTTCTATTAAACAAACTTTCGAGTAATAAACCATTTATAACCCCGACGAATTTCGAGGGTGAAATTCATTTTAAGGGGGGTAGAATGTAACACCACGAGATTTTATGAAAAATATTATTTTAATTTCATTAATGTCTTGTTTTGTATGCTACACCAAGATTACCTTGATCTATATGGAACACTGTATTAGCTTGCAGTATACGCAACACTATTCTTTGATCGTGTTACACACAATTTTGATAATTGTAATTCTACGCAACATTGAGTATATATATATATATTCAATGTATAAATGAAATATGGTTGGATTATGTTATACAAAACAATGAAGGATTATTTCACAATACGAAACCCTGACTTGGATTTCATTACACACAATCGCGACCTTCCCTGATAGCGTGTGTTGTACGCAATACCGGGTTTTACTAAACAACAATATATTATTATAATATTGTTATGAACTAGACGTTATGAATATTATTAACTAAATTTTGAATTTTATAACATTATTATTCATCTTACACATTTTCTAGAATATGGTATAAGAACAAAATAAATATTTCAGGTAAAATAAGTATTTTTCAAAAAAATACAGTTTTGCCACCTTTTGATGGCGCACCCACTTTAAATATAGTGTTTGAAATTTTTATAAGTTCCATTTGACAAAATAAAATTATTATTTGGAATCAAGATATAAAAATTTACTTTAGATAAATTTTTCATTTTATTCTGATAACTTTCATATTTTAATGAATAGTAAAAACACGCAATATTTTAATTAAAAACAACTTTTTTCATCGTAATATCTTATGTGGTTAAATTATAATATTGAATGGTTTTAAAGTATAAATAGAATATATTTTTACCATTTAATATAATTTATGTCATTATCATTTATTTTACCTTGAAATCGTAGGTTAAATCAATTCAAACTTTTGAAATGTTTTAAAGAAAAACACATTTTCTTTCGACAAAGGGATTAATTTTAATTTAATTTCTGCAAATTTTTTGTATTGAATTTGTAAAAATGGATTCCATATTTGGAATCAGTGGGTCCAAATTATGTTAATAAGCTACTTTTTATTTTTGGGCATTGTGAATAGTAATTACGGTAAATTTTATTTACCATAGTTAACGGTAAATCAGGTAATTAAGAGTAAATATAAGATTATAAAATTACCCTAACACTTGGAAAAATCCAATTTGATGACTAAAAGTCGACTCATATCACCTAAGAGTCCGATTAGATTCATTTAATGGACTTTTTTCCATGAAAATAATTTAATTATTATTAAAACCAAAGAAAGTGACAACATGTCACTCTCTTAAAAATCAAGAATATAGTTTTTATTAAACTAATAGTGACCATAAAAGGCACAAAACCCTGACCAAAACTTATTGGTCATGTAAATTTAAACTATAATCATCCAATGGTCGCATATGTGACCATTTGGAGTCTTATACAAGCAATTATGACACTTATATTATTTTATTTTAAATGATGCCAAAGTTGTCACCTTCATAATTTAATAAATATAACAATTTAACTATTGTGATTTTAAGATGATAAATTCTAGTAAAATTATTATTGTGAAAGTTAATAGATTTATATTCATTATAGGATTTTATTTTTAATTTTTATGTAACATATATGTATATTAAATAACTAGACAAAAATGTTGTAGTAATTATTTTATTAAGAAATAAACCAAATAAATGGTTTTAAAAATAATAAAATAAATATTATATGAACTATTTAATGTTCTACACTAATTTTATAGATTCATATGGACTTTTATGAATCTATTAATGCTTTTAGTTCGAACATATCTTCTTTATATTGTTTATTTAAATTCATATAAATGAATAGTGTCAAAATTGACACTATTGTTATTTTATAAAAATAACATATTATAAAATTGTTTAAAAATCACAAATATATTTAAAAATTATTAATTTAAATTTATATGGTCTAAAATTTTATAAAGTATCTAATTATAGACAATTCACAAAAAATAAGTAATTTTTTGTTATAAGTAAAAATTTAGAATGTTATTACCACAAATAAAATAAAATTGATTATGTAAGGATAAATCAAGTTGATAATGTTTAAAATAATTTCCTAACATGTCTAAATTTTTTTGGTTGATGATATTACAACCCTATATCATCTTATATTCGAATATGAGTCATTTTTTGAGGTTTTTAAGTGGGGATAGATTTATTATAAATTAATATTTTTAAGATTTCCAAAGGTGCCCCTCTCCTCCCTTATAAAAGGGCACCTCGTCCCTCTCTTACTCACACCACATTGAGCCTTCAAGATCGGCCAACCCCTACAAAATTATCTTCTCCACTTTCCTAGAAACATCCTAGAGTTTCTGGTCTTCCACAAAGACAAATTTTAGTGCCCTAAAAGGAGATCTCAAAGAGGCGCTTCAAAGAAGAGGTAAATGTATGTTACCGATTCTTTCAACTTTAATTCTTCTTCCACTTCTTCTTCTTAGGTTGTTTCATTATGAAGAAATAACATCAGTATCACTCATATACTTATATGTTATTATAAGTATGAAACAACCCTATTTCACCATCTATCCATCCTACGGAAAATGAAATCACCGCGCGTGCGTACGTACGGAATACTGTCTCCACGCTGTGGTGTAATCTATTTTCCACCACCACCTTACTTGTATGGGTATAATGGTTTAAATAATTAAAATATATGACTATTGTAAAGTGATATTTATTCTTAAATAGTATACATACACTCCAATACAATTCAAATATCATGATAACGATATCATCGCTCGTGCATACATACGGACTACCGTCTCCACGACGCGATGAGATTCATTCTCCATGTTAACCATTCATGAATGATTATAAAGTATATATAATAAGTAATAATTAAATATATTACATAATAATTATACTGTATTTATGTGTATATATATGTATTTCATCTACTTAATTCCATTCAACTCAATAAGGAAATGAAAACAGCGTTCATCCGTACGTACGGCCTACCGTCTCGATGAATGGTGTATTTCATTCCATTTATCGATCCATTAAATATATGTATATTCTGAATATATATTATATATAAATAATTTTTTACATTCTGGATTTAATTAATCATGATCTAAATAACCATATGAATAATTACAAGTCAAAACACAGACGACAAATAAAACGATTTAACCCAAAATGCTCTTTAACATGGAATTTACAAAAGAACGGGTGAAATAAAGTCATAATTGAACCATATATGATATCATAACAATGAGTATGATTATGTAATAAGTCAATGACATTATTTAAATCATTATACAGGAGGTTCAGACACTTACGAAGCAAATCAGACCTAAGGTAAGGGAAATATCACAATCTCATTTTTATCCGAGATTGTTTATAGTTTGGAATTTACTGGGGTGTATTTTATCATCCAAATCCATGTTTACTCAATATGTAATATAATTTCCATACACCTACAATTGTTTAAATCCAATTTTATCCTTCGTTGAGTTTTTAGTGAACGATATGAAAGGAATCTTTTGTCGTTCTTCGTACGAGGTACTTTTTGACTTTTCCGACAAAAGTACGAGAAGAATGTTTTTTTAACTTATATGGAATGAATGAATTTTTAAAACATTATTTCCAAGAATATTCCTTTACAAGTTTTCAAGTTTATTTTTAATCAAATTATTTTAGTTTAAAATCATATGACATGTTAAGAAAGGAAAAAATAATTTGAAGTAGAAAGGATATTTTCCTCAAGAATGGAGTTCAAGTGTTTTATCAAAATTATTTTCCATCTAAGATAATATAAAGTTCTGTTTATATCCATATTATTATATTGATTTGACTATGTTGTGATGGAAATATATTTATGAATTTTGTTATCCTATATGAATTGTTTTATGATGTCACGATGTTTATGATTCCCATTTTTATTACATGGGTTATGCTATGAAGTATGGTTTATGATTTTGTGGCACACATAAGAATGATATCATTATGAGATTGGTGGGACCTATATCTCCCTCCAATGAATTAGTTAAAGATTTTATATCTCATGATATAGACATGGCTAGAATGGAAGGTTAAACCAGTTCAGTGAAGCAGGACTGAAACGAGGAGTGAACTCGGTTCAGAAATGGACTTTTTCCACTAAGATAGTCTTGGCAACGAGTCTTGACTAATAAGAAATGATTCTCTATGATTATGTGTGTATTCCACAAAGTTTCATGTTTTATGTTATGATTATTGGGATTACAATTCACTACTATGATTTATTCCATGTTATGATATTATGATCTTTTTTGCAGGTTAAGATTTCCAAAATGTTATGTTCTTATGAATATGATGTGATTGATATTTATTTTCTTTACACTTACAGAGCATTTGAGCTCACCCTTTTATGTTTTCTTTTCCACAGGATATAAGGAATGTTTTTAGGTAAGAAAAAAAGGAATATCATTATGGGAGATGTTGAAGACCTTTCACCACGATTAGAAGATTATATTCCGAGTTTCCAAAGACACTAAACTATTACGGTCCTTGTGTGTGTGTTTTTGTAATGTACTATGTATTCCGCAAAAGTAATGTAATGGCCATGTACGTTAAGCTTCAGGACTCTACATTTTTATGATACTACCATTAGGGAATTTAAAATTAGTGCCTTATTGGAGGAATCCCATGATAATTTTTCATTCAATAAAAAAATATACATTCATTAAATAAAATTATTCTTATTTTGATTTTAATAATTTAATAATATAGTTATCATCATTTTTCATATTTTTATGAAGTTCAAGGACCTTTTACTAGGGGAATTTCTAAATAATAATTTTAAATTTATTTCTCCATGGGAGTCAACCAATGGTTATTTTTTGTTTTGTTATTATTATTTTTATTATAATTAATGTTTTACCATTGATCTATATTTTCCCCTATTTTTGTACTAGATTAATGATATCGGAAATTTGGGTCATTAGGTCGTAATGAAGGTCGATGTAGAGGTGTATATAGAATAGAAAAATTCCATTTTATACACAACTGAGAATAATAATCATGTTGGAGAATACCTAGAAGAGATTAATTTTTTTTCATGAATTTTATTTATTTGGATTTCTAATCATTTTCTCTCTATAGTCTTTTACTTTTTTTTCATAATGCCATAAGAAATTTTACCTCAATACTTTAGTTTATTTTACTATGTGAAATTATGTATTAGATACTACTACACCTTATTTTTATAATTAAATACATGTTTCTATTTTTGTAGGGTGTTTAAAATTATATTTTATATGTTCACTAAAATCTAATTGACTAATACTTCTAAAATTCATCACACCCACTTCATAGTATAATTAAATATAGAATGAAAGTGTTTGAAATTAATTGGAAAGTATGATAACACATATATAATGATAATGAATGATTTTATATAATATGTTCTATAATGTAAATTGTGGTAAACTCATATTTATTGAAATTTATAGAGACCATTTTAAAATTTTATTAAATTCTTGAAATAAAAAACATGTATTAAACATTTAAATTGAAAATTTTTATGTAATAATTTCTACTCAACATTTTTTTAAATGTTTGGTCTCATGTGTGGGGGATAATATCTTCTTTATATGAGTTAATTTTTATTTTAACATGCACCCATAAAATTATTGTAATTTGTTTCAAAATTCTGAGTTTCTAGGGATATTATTTACATTTTTGGTTGGAAAAAAATTCATAATTTTTTATAATGTGAATCTACATTGAAAAATCTATACCTTTAATAACACATTAATTTAAATGAAGGAAATATTTTTCTCCTCTATTGGAATCATTCTTACATTATCATATTTTGACATAATATTATACAACTATAAATGAATTGAATGTTCTTGATTGATTCAAACATATAAGACATGATTTCACATGTTATGTGAAATGAAACTCAAAATTCAACTAGAGATTATTTTATTTAATATATTATTATTTTATTCATTAAGATAAAATATTTTTATGAGTATTTTTTCTTATGTTTTACTATTAAACCAACTAATTTTTTCAAATGTTTCAAATTATTCGAGTGATAATTATATTTTTCTGGTCATCCAGAGGTAAATATGGTTTGAAAGTCATAATAAAATTTAATTTTATATTTTCTTAATTCAATTCAATATTTCTAAAAATTAATTATCTTAGTACTACATTAATTAATAATGAAGTAATGACACTTTTTTTAAAGAGGAGATTCAAACTTTTTAATTAAAAGTATTCATGGGGGGGGGGATTAATTTTTACTAAATCAGTTCTTTTTTCCATTATATTTTATATATTACGAGATATATTTTTTCCCAATAATATTTATTTTTAACCACATGATGAAATACAATGACCATGTATTAGGGAATTTGATGTAGCTTTTTGATTTAGTTTTTTTCCACATCGTTTCAGTATGATTTAATTGATTATATTAACCAATTGTGTCTAAAATTTTATACAATTTATTATTTATGTTGTTTTTATTTAATTTACTAATATTTATTTTGTTGGTAAATTTTTTTATTATTACATTCAAATTTTTAGTTATATCTTTCTAAATATTATATATATTTAATTTATTTTTTTCTTGTAGAACTTTAATTATAATAATTTATGATTAAAAGTAGTATATAAAAAATATGTTATTGTTATAAACAATTGATCATTAATAAAATTTTAAATAAAAATTAATTTAAATTCTTGTACTGTTTTAGTTCTAATATTTTTGAACTCAAAACCATTAATAGTTAACAATTAATATGGTTTCAATTATAAATTTATCCTTTTTTTGATTTAATATTAATTAATGAATTAAATTTTTTATCTGTTCTCATTTAGATTTTTTTTATTTTTATTTTAATAATTAATTATATTATTTAATTTTAACTTTTCATTATTCTTTTGTAGTGTTTTTGGGTGATGCCTCCATCAGGGTTACATTTTTCATTGTTAGGCTCTACTACCGCCAAAATATCTTCCACTGGATAAGATGATCCCCCATTGGACATACAAAAAATGTTGTGAAGAGGAACTACCAAGAGCCCTAGTTCAATGGGTTTTCAAGATAAGTCACCTGCATTGTCGATTGGTGACCCGAACAACCGCATACCTAAAATGTAGAATTGTGATTTTAATAAGGAGATTAATTGATCACCTCATCCCTCACAAGAGGATGAATTCGCCACTGAATGAACGAGATGTCAGACAATCAAATCCAGGAAGATAGAGAATCCTTGTCGATCCAACGTTTGCTAAGATGTCCACTACCATGAGGGGAACCACAAGACAAGACCTCATGGGGTAAAAATATATGGATGTCTTGTAGGAGGTGGGATTGAAAAAGAAAATATCACTATAAGATAAAAATTAGAATTTAGAACAGAAAATTTTAAATATAAATTAATTAAAATAAAAAATAATTAAATTAATAATAATATAAAAATTATAATCAAATTTAAATTTGAAATATAATTTATATTTTAATCTAATAATAATATAAATTTAATTAATAATAATATATATTAAAATTTTTATAATAATAATAATGTGATCAATGAAAATATTAATTAAATTATATTTAATTTTTAAAATTAAATAATACATAAAAAGTATTTTTAATCATAATATAATTTTTATATTGTGATCAATATTAGTAATTTAATTTTTAAATATTCTTATAATAAAAGAAATTTTATAATAAAATATTTTTAATCTTTATATACAAAAATTTAGTATAATTATTAATTTTATATAATTAAAAAATATAAAATTTTTATAATCAATGATATTAAGATATTATGTATTATGATTTTTCTTAATATACAAATTTAAAACAAGAAAGCCTCCATCTATGTTCATGATTCCCAATAACTCGTAATCGGTTTGAGGGGCTTCCCTAAATTGACAAGTATTACAGAAGATGGGGCCTAGTGTTTGGTGAAATCAAGAACATTGGAAGAAATCAGTATAGAGTGGTAGTGATGAACTATAATATTATAGAGAATAAATTTATGAGGTGGGTGATAGAATTAGGTGATGACTGATATTCACGAATTCAGGAATTTTGTTACCTAACATCCACAACACACCACTGATAACCTTGGAGGTTTAAAATTTGAGTGAGAGTGTGATGTAGAATAGGAAGGTTTGAGATACTCTTCTAATATAAGTTATATTCTTTATCTTATACTTACATTATCATGTTATTTTCTATAAATGTTTTTTATTTGGATCTATTATATATTCATTTGATCGTGAAGTTAGAGTAAGTTTCAGTTGGGGGAGTTTAATCATGATGGCGTTTATATTATTTTCTTCATTACATTTCACTCATTTTCAAATTCATGAATTTGTCGGTGAGATCAATTTAGAAATACAACATTGTTTTGGCCTCTCATTCATAATTTCAAATATCAGAAAAGATCTGCACGACTGATTTAGATGACTTTTTATGATAATTTAATTTCTTTTCAATAGTTAATAAATTGGAGAACATCAATAATCAATCTTCTACATTTTTTATCTATTGAAAAGAGAGATTAATAAAATCATTTTTTGATAATGAAAATTAAATTTGATTCATCTAATAGAAGAACGAATTAATGCTATAAGGTATACATTCTATTAGCTAGAAATAAAAGTGTTTTTAAAACTGCATAACAGAATTGTATTAATCCATTAACAAATGACACCCCCCCAAAAAAACACACCTCAATCATTTAAAAAATACCAAATTTCCTATTTTTTTAATAGTTTAGAGTTAAAATAAATCCATTGATAATTTCCCCAACACACCTTGGGTTTGAGACATTACTACAATATAGTAGGTTATGGAATCAATAGAAGCACAAAATGGGAGATTCCCAACATTGACTTTTTCCATATTAAATTAACAATATTGGATCAATATGATGATGAACTATAATATCCATGTAATTGATTAATTTTTTTTGTAAAATGAATATAAAACCGTTACTAAGATATAAGATCAATATTTTGTGTTTATACATAATTTAATTAAATTAATGAAATAAAGCAAATGTTTTCTTTCTTCGTTGATGTGTTTGAACATAGATCTTTGGAACATTTTATTTGTGTTTAAGAGATCAACAATAGATCTCTTATAGTATAAATCTATACGTTCTCAATGAATCTTTGGATATCGCTGAAGGAGTCTCCAAGTGCTAGTACGGAATATCCTTTCACTTGGGTTGTCCACACTCGATCACCTTGAGGTATGCTTCCAAATAATTATCTAATTTGGTGGAGGATGTAAACTATATCCCTAATGAATACTCTTAGAGAAAAGAGAGACTCGAGGCATGATAGATTTCCACAAAATGTATACACAACCATTATAGAAAGCATTCTCTTGCTCCATGCTAAATCAAGAAATAAAAACATTACTGGGATTTTAATTAACAAGGTAACAATAAATAATTGTCACAACTATCATTACTTGTTTTATTATTCCATGGAAATCCACCACGTCAAATAATAATGGAAATATTTTTATTTTCATGACACGTTCTTTAGATGAATGTTGTATTTAAAAATTATTTAATCAAATAATTTTTTATATTATTTCAAACTATACTCTTAATCTCTGTTCTTCCATCCTCTTTAATATTTATCAGTCCTTGAATATTGACTATTTATTTATTAAATAAATAGAACTGTAATATTTACAGATAAATAAATATTGTATCCATAATATATTCTCTCGAATAATGCGATGAAATAAATGTGATCAGACTTACATGAATAATTGTTAAAGTTAAACTAGTAATAATATTTATCCAACATGTTAAATAATAAATTCTATAACTAGAGTTATAGATACAATTAATATGTGACCCACTAAGCCTCTATCTCATTGACATTAGGCAAACATTCCCAAATCCATTTTTATCATCTATGAACAATCCAATTCACCTATAGAGAAGTGATTTAATGTCACAATGAAATTTCACCTCATAAGAATGCATAACATTTAATCTAATCTCTTTGTCTCGATATCTCTAATCAGTCAGGTTTCATGCATGTGAAATCAACCCATGTTCTCGATTTCTCATTCTTTCTCTTCTTGGAAATTGAACATACCTATAAAATGTCATTAAAATCAATTTATTTAGTCTATCTGATTTCCATCAATGGTCTTGAGATATCAACTATATTTATGGAATAGAAAGAATAAATCCTTTCTCACATTCTTCATTAATGTTGTATTATTCATTACACCCCCAAAATATCCTTCCTCATTGTGAACATATGTCATCATGGTTTTATACAATACATAAATTTTCTTGATTCATAATACCCATTAATAATAATCATAAATTCTAAGGGGAATTACACACTTCCACTGATAAGGACATCCAATGATACTTATAAATTTTGATTTTGTAATAGAGGGTCTCATTCTCATAATATCCAGCTAGACATTACCATGGGCATACACCATGAGAAGTTGCATCAAATTACTATGAGTATATAATCTTGATTTCCTATATCATATGGGTCCCCTAAAATTATATGATCTGGCTACAGAACATACTTTCAAGAATAGTGTCATTGCACATCTGGGTTCTCATTAATTCAGGGATCCACTATGACCTTTTAGAGTGATAACTACTATTATGACATTATCTCATAAATTTTCACATAGAATAATAATCATGTTGTGATAATGGTCTTATTAATATACATCCAATGAATATAGGTTTATCATAAAGTATGAATGTAGTTGTTTTTAGGGAACAAACTCCAACATACATCCACTTGCACAAGAGAAAACTGCTAACAACCATCTATCCACTATCTCTTACATGATACTCATAATTCTAAATAGATATGTCTTTATCCAAGTTGTCCTCTATGTTCTTGTTCATGGAATCTTTTTTCACTACCACTTCACCACTTTGATAATAATCCCTCAAGAGGTGATACTTCTAGAGTATGTGTTTTGTCTAATGATGTGACCTTTTCACTTTTGTAAGATCGAACTATATAGTGTTATTAAAATACAATGTGACAGGGTCCTCACTTCGAGGTACATTGTCACATTACTTGAAAATGTCCAAAATCCGCACGGATTTCTTGGCAGCATCAAAAGGTGATATGTATTCAGAGTCCATTGTTGAATCAGCTATAACAAACCACTTTAACTATTCTAGCTTACAGCTTCTCCGTTGAGATAAAAAACAAATCCCAATTGAGTCTTTAGGTAATTTTCATTTATTTGAAAACCATCATCAATATACCCTATGATTACAAGCCCTTCATCTCCACCATATACTAGAAACATATCCTTCGATCTTCTGAGATACATATGGCTAGTCATAATAGCATCTTAGTGTTGTTTTTTGAGATCTTCTTAATATTTTCAACCATTCATAGTGCAAAGGAAACATTGTGTCTAGTACATAACATGGAATACATGATTGATTCTTTTATTTAAGAGAATGAATTCCTACTCATTCTATCTTTCTTTTGTTTTTTATAGGGGTAATTTCATTAGTAATATGTAATCCATGTGAATCTCGAACCATTCACCTATTTTATTATTCCATTCTAACAATATTTTTTATCTACTCTATATATGTACTTTTATGAAGTTAAAGTAACCTATTGGATCTATTACAAATTATCATGATATCTACAATGTTGGTATCTTTGCCTAAGTCTTTCATGGGGAAGCACATGGTAAAATATACCTTATCAGATTTTATGAAAGGTATATAGCTTCTAATAAGTAATATGTCATTAGCATATACTACTTAGATGAAGACCACATTCCCATTAAACCTTTTTAAATGAACGAATCAATTTTTTTATGAAACTAAATTCTTTTATAGATTCAACAAATTAAAGTATCCCTGAACTATATGCTTGCTTCAATCCATTTTTAGATCCCTACAACATGAAAAATTTATTTGGAAACCCCTGGTGTAACAAAAACCTTCTTTTTGTGTCATATAGACATCTTCATGATGGGTCACCTTATAGAATGAAATTTTAACATGCATCATACAAATCTCATAGTCATGGTGCAATGCTATGGAAAATATGATTATGATGGAATTATACCTGGTAACTAGAAAAAAGTCATTATAGTCATTTCCTTTACAATATATAAACCCTATATTCACAAGATAATCTTTATAGGTACTTACCTTACCTTCCATTTCTAGTTCTCTATTTAAATTAAATTTACATCCAAAAATATTTACATCAACTGGTGCATCGACCAAAACTAAAACCTTGTTCTCATATATGGAATCCATCTCAAAATTAAATGGTTATATCCACGTTTCATTTTATTATCCCTATACTACCTCCTAATAAGATATAGATTTATCATTTTTCAAAAATAATGAGTCACAATCCTCAGTTATAGGAAAACCATATCTCTCTAGTTCTTTTACCTATCATACTCTCCTACTATGTACAAATGATTCAGAAACAACTTCTTCTATGGTGACCTGTGGAACTTGTTCCTATACCAAAAAATATATATCTTGAGAATCATCTTCATCATAATTAATCCTCCTCAAAAAATCCATTTTAAGTATGCACCCCATATCATGAAATGTGGCTTTCCTGTAAATAATTAAATTTTTTTAGGGGTTGTATAGGTAGTATCCATTTTTTTCCTTGTGAAACACTATAATGATATACCTCATGCCTTGAGGTTCTAGTTTGTTTCTTGATAAATAATTAACAAATTAATCACATACCTATACAGGTGTATAAGATTAAATGGGTTTCATTACACTCTATTTCATAAAAGGGAATTCCATTTTCCACTTTAGTCGGAATTCAGTTTAATGTGTATTTTGCAGTTTGTATTGTATATCCCCAAAATGATTACAGATGATCTTCATGACTCATCATTGACGATACTAAGCCTATGACATGTTTATTACTCCATTAAATAACACTATTCCACGGTGGTGTATATGGTGGAGTGATTTGAGATTGAATCCCAAAATCATATAAAATGTCGATGAAAACATTGTTAAGATATTCTTCAACTCGATCTAGTCGATGAATCTTTATCTTCTGACCAAGATTATTTTCTACTTCATTCTTTAATTCCTTGAATTTCTCAAAGGTCTCAGACTTGTAACACATCATGTAAATATATCCATATCCACTCATGTCAGGATTAAATGATTTGATGTAAGAATATCCACCTTTGGTTTCTATTGGAAATGGTCGACACACATTAATGTGTACCAATCCTAGATTCTCTGGGGCCCTTTCACCGTTCCCACCAAATTGTGGTTTGGTCATTTTCCCTTATAAACAATCCAGACATCTATCGAGTGGTTTTATCTCGAAATAGTCTAAATATCCATCATTACAGAACTTTTTCAAGAACTTTTAATTTACATGGACATGGCGGTGATGCCACAATTATTTGTTATTTGAGTTATGAGAACATGATTCATTATCAATGTAAAACTCATTGTTTTTATAATAGAATACATATTTACAATCGTTAAAATGTTGCATACAATAACATTTGTTGTTTTTATGAAAGAAACAACATTTATTTATGAATTTCAATATTATCCTATTTGTGTGTAAATATAATATAGAAGTTATGTTCTTGGTAACACTTTTTACATAATAAAATTCATGTAAAAGAAAAATCATCTCATATGGAAATGAATGGGGTCAGTCAACAATGGAAAGAGAAGCTGTCCTCGAAAGACTTATAGCTCATAGATCCACCTCTCTATAGGACATTTTATGAAATATAATTGGTTCATTTATTTGAATAAATATGTGAGCACCATAAGATGTACCTAATAACCAATGTCAAAAAATGGAAGGATTTCAATTTATAAAAATCACACCTCTAACTTCACCCTTCAATAGGGTGTTGTTTCTTTTTCTAGTGGTCGATTATTCCACATGAAAAACACAATGCCTCTTCTTCCTTACCCTACCTCTAAATCATCATTTTCTTGGCTGAATATTTCTCAAGGGATTTATACATTTTATAAAAATTATGCATTAATTCCTTGTCCTTCCTCTTCATATTCACTATAAAGACTATGGATTTTTCATGGATGATGTCCTTATCCACATGTAAAATCAAGGTTAAAAGTTATGATAGGATATTCTCATTATTTACCATATTATAATCCATAATAACACAATATAAAGACTTTGGTAGTGATGATATTATGAGATCTATATGTAACTCAAATGAGAATTTAATCCCTAAGATGTATAGACACTCAATGTCTTTGATAAGAATAACTACATGAGTCCTAATTGGTTTATAATCCCAATGATTAGTGGTGAACAAATAATTGGAGATATTGTACATATCTTGTTTCTACTTCTCTCAATATGTATCTTGAATGTGACACATCATGCTATAAGAATCCATTTCATCATGTTCCTTCAAGAGATCATAGTTTATAGATTATAGAATGAGACAGTAAACATTCATAGCATCCTTCAGATGTTTCTCATACACAGATAGTTCCTCATCACTCACATAATATCTAGGTACAACAATTAATGGTTATTCTATGACATATAGATCTCTTTCATAGAGAAGGTTAACTCGATGGTGCCTTTGCCAATATTTTAAATTATTACTGGTGAGAATGTTTTCCATCTAGATTATGGATCACAATGAGATGTTTGATGACATTTTTAATTCTATTTCTACAAATAATATAACTATGAAATACAAACAAATATTAAATAGTCTCACAATATATTATCAATTCCAAATAGCCCTCACCATTGGCATCAAAATATCCTATATCCTAGACAGTCCGGTTGTAAGGATCCACATTTCCCTTCCCATTACCCAAACAGTGGTTGGTCAAGAAAATGTAAAGGTTTTAGGTAACAATTTCTAATTCCAACTGCATTAACTCACAAATCCTTTGTTCATTGAGTTCCCTCCACCATTTTGAAACACATAATTTTGGATTTCCTCAACATTTTCCTTAAAAATACACCACATCCTACATTGGAAGTCAACTGATGATGTAAACTGAGTCATTTAAACCCAAAACCACAAATTAGAATTCACCATTAATTGAAATCAACCCTTCATTTGATCGTCATTAACATTGAACAATGGTTTGATTCTATCTAAAATAAGGGAAGGTTATTCTAACTTAATATTATATAATGGTATTTTATCTTTTATGTATAAATTTCAATTTATTATCTTTTAATATGTATGTTAATTATATGTGGGATAAAATTTAGTGATTAACTATGTATTAGATAATATTTACCCATAGCCAAGTATATTTTAGTTTAATCTTCCATTCATAGTAATTCATTAGTTATGTTATTGTGACAAAACCACCATAATGAATATCCATATTACCAAAATAAATAAAAAATGGTCATGATCACGAACTTGTTCATCTGGTTAGTTTATCTTGCAGTTGATAAACTAGCCGTTGACCTAGGGTAGAAACATCTTGAATCAATTAGGTTTGTGTTTAAAACTTTCCCAATGTCCACCTTTGTATCTATTTATATTTTTTTCACCTCAAATTCTAACTTGAAAAACCTCCACAATCTTGGGAGATCATTCAATTATATATTATTTTAATCACACATAGGTGAGGGGTAAAAGGGGATTTACATTAAAAGAAACCATGGTCACTTAGGCCAAATATTTTAATTTGGATACAAGGCACAAAGACAAAAAATTTAATCTAATGATAAATTAAAAGGGAAATGTATCAGATAAAAAGTCCTAGTCTAATTAATGACCATCCACATGCATTAAAAATGATGAATTTAATAAATATATGATTCAATTATGTAATAGTTTTTATATAAGATAAATCACACATGAATTGATTAATAATTATCTTCAATAAAAAAATACTTTTATCTTAACCCGTTTTATGAATTTCTTTTAGATTCTTATACAATATAATTTTAAGCAATTTAATAATTTAATTAAAAAATAATTGTTTCCATAACTTGTACCTTGGAGTAAACATGGTTTATACCCATAAAAAACTACATGACATGTATTTTACTAGTATTTACTTTATTCTTTGTGAAATTTAGAGTTCACACATAATTATGATTGTAATATATATAATAAATTATGTGAAGTTATTTGAAAATTACCTAGATCATAATTAAACACACATGCACACACAAATATATATAACATATCACATTCAGTGTTCGAGCTTTACACCCACATGAAGGAGCATGTCTCATGTGTTACAAAATATAAAAATATATTTTAAATCTGTGTAATCTAGAAAAACTAGATGATGCGTATATCCATCAACATAATGTATAACCTCATCACCATCTATCCAAACTACACACCTAGTGTAACAGTGTGTAAGGTGTACTTAAAAAATAGTTCAAGTACATGGAATGTTCAATGGGATACACGACATGTTAACTACGCATAACACGATCTCCAGTTGGGAAATCTCAATATGGGATACTAGAATTGACCCTATCCCGGAGGGACTCCACGACATGTTCAGTGGGCCACATAGGGTGTAGTTCGGCAGATTGTGCTTTAGTCTATCTTGGTAAATACATAGTGTAAGAATTAACTACACCACATTTCATTAATGCACACAACTAGAGTAATTTTTGAAATACATATGATGCACTGAACACAACTACACAATATATGAACTAGATTACACATCGTGTATGAATGATTTCTAGGCATATAACTCCAAATACACATTCTATACTATCATGTTACCTAGGATGAATTGGCAGTGCCTCCAGATGAGATTCTCTATTTTATTATAATCTTGTTATTATTAAATTATTCTACATATGTGAGAAATGATAAGGTATTAATATATCTCAAAATTCAGATTAAAATAATGATTAATCTAAAATTGAAAAACATAATTACTATTGTGTAGAACATCAAAAGAAATTAAATAATTATAAATGAAAATATGCCCCCTCTAATACACGTCTGGATTCCAGGTACAGTGCAAGGATTGGATAAGCGGTGCCTAGAAATTATTTTTATCATGTTCAATGAACAATTTGGGATCAATACGATGATGAATTCCATTATCCAATGAATAAAATCATGGATTTAGGTAATGTAATAGAAACCTATAACCAATAGAGTGGATCAAAATATATTTTTACAATTAATTTAATTAAATTAATGAAACTATTCTAAGGTCTTATATTTTGTTGATGTTCTTGACCAGAAATATGGGGTGTTCCTTCATTATGTTGTATAAAACAAGAGTAGATATTCTCTAGTGGTGATTGACATGTGCTCCGTGAATCGTGAGATGTCCCTGTAGGAGAATTCAGGTGGTAGAAAAGATCACCCTTGTGTTTCTTCCATCTACCATTGATAACTGTTAGAAGTACTTCTAAATATTTCAATGATCTGTTTGTATATGGGAGATCTCATTCTATAGAATGTTCTTGTAGAATAGATATTTATCGAGGCATGAGACAATTCTCTACAATGTTTTACACAGCCACTATGTCGATCATTCACTTGTTATAAGATAAATTAGAAAAAAATAATATTACCGAGAATTTATTTCATAAGTTAATAATGTATAATTTTCACAACTGTAGCTTCATAATTTTTTATTCTATGTGAAACCCCCATATCAAATAATGACAGTAATACCATTATTTCCGTGACATGTGATCAATATGAAAGTTTAAATTAAATATTATTTATTCAAAAAATATTTAATATTATTTCTCACTGCACCCTAATACTTGGTCTACCCATCCTTATTTATATTTATCGGTCCTTGAATAATGAATATTTATTAATAAATTAAACACAACTACATCATTCCATGAAAAATAAATATTTATTTAGCAATATATTCTATAAATCAATAAAGAAAAAATGAATGGGTTCATGAAAAAATGAATAATTATTATCCAACAACAGGGAATAATATTTATATAACTTACTAAATAATAAATTATTTAACTGAGATTCTGGATAAAATTATTAAGTGAACAACTAGGACACATTCTTAGTGGTGTTAAGAAAACCTGCATAAATTTCAAGGTTAATATATAGTAACAAGCCAAGGAACCCCTAGATAAATTAGTTAATGTTGTGATCACACATCACCACATTCAAATGATTTCTGTGTAATATAATCCATTTATCTTGATATCTCCAATAATGTGGGTTGCATGGATGTTCCATAAACCCATGTTCTCAATTAAGAATTTATTGGACTTCATACAAATTGGACACACTTATAAATCATTATGAACATGAATTTATATTTTATATGTCCTTTCAATCAAAGGTATTGAGATGTCAACATCTTTTATGTAACATAATGGACAAATCATTTATCACATTATTCATTAATGCATCATTACTCATGATGCACCTAACATATCCTACCTCACGGGGAATATATTTTATCATTGTTTTCTCCATTACATCTAAGTGCATCAGTCATAGTACACATAAATAATTATATTCAATTATAATTTCCAATTGAAAATTCTACATATAAAAACATCCAATGACATTTATAAATGTGTATTTTTTAATGTCAGGTCTCATTCTCCTAAAACCCTCGAAGACATTACCATGGGCATAAACCATGAGAAGGTGCCTCAATGTTATTTTAGCCTCACCTCTAATATATTGTATCATTTTTGTCCTTTCAAATGATATAATCTTACTACAAAACATATGTTCAATAATAGTGTCATGGAACCTCTAGGAACTGATCATAGAAGGGGTATACTTTGACCTTTTAGTGAGACAACTACTCTTAGGACATTATCAAATAGAATTTCATTCAGAACAACAATCATGTTATGATAATGAGTTTTTTAATATACATCTAATAAATATATGTTTATCATAAAAAAGAAAGGATGTTGGTTTTAGGTAACTAACTCAACCAGATACAACTACAGTATTATAAATGATATTTTGAAGGACATTATGACATGTGTTCCAATTGCCTAGAATTCTATGGAAAGGTAAATAGTTGAGGTGTTAGGTGTGGTTGTTAGTGTTGGACTTCCTAGGCTTTGGAAGCATGAATTAATAATATTTCTAAAACTATAGACAAATAAAAAGGGTCCTATTCATTTCAGAAGAGGTATGTTTTATTCAATATTTTATTGAATCATGTTATACTATGATCTCATTTTTACCTCTAGTCAAGGGAGGATTTCTTGTTTGCTATCATTTGATAGGGGTAACTAGATGATTAGGTTCCCACGTTGTTACATGAATAGGTACTAGTACTATTTTGAGGGTAAAAATAGTAATCTCATCCTTGATGAGCAGTTTTCCTTATATTGAGGGCATGTGATGAGAATTCACTATGGTATTTTTAATATAATATTAAAAACATTATATTATTTCAACAAATTCCAGTAATTTGATTTGAAATTTAATTAAAATTTGGTGTTTATTTAGGTCTTAACATAGTTTTTTAATACTGGTTTATATAAATTTATCCTATAAGAGAAAGATGATGGGTGTATTGGTTAAAGGGATTCATATTTCTATGAAGTTATACACCATTTCATTTTTCTTTTTCTTGCATTTTATAAGGTAGAAAAAAAATAATTTTTATAATTTTTTATATGAATAGTTATATGAATTTTTTTACAAGGTCTATATATCCTACAATGGATCCACATATAAGGTTATCATACCAAAAAAATGTATTATTATGTTAGAGTCTGTAAAAAATGACTCGACATAGTCGTCCCTTACTAATCTTTTTGGCTCCTCATCAGACCAAAAATTTACATGAAGTGTGTTAAAAGATATTCTATGTATCCACAACTATCAGAGGTTGAGAATTTATAGTTGGAGAAATTGGGTGGTAGTAACAGTCATCTAGTTATTATGGATATGGTTTTTTCTTAGGATGTATATTTGTGCATCACTCTTGCAACTATTCCATTTGAGTAACAGAGGACTCAATTACATTGTGAATATTCTGGTGTACTACATTATATGGAATCACCATCCTAAAGGGAGTGATAGAGGTATTATGTTGTGACCCCATTTTGATCTCCCATTGAATATTAATATGTCTTAGGACTAGATCATCACCCTACCTGGGGAGAGGCTATCACCATAATGAACTGAATTTGTTATCATCTTTGAATTCTACAATTAAATTGACTGGTGTCCTAGATCTGAAGTTGGTTTGATAATCATATACAATTGTGGTTTTTGTATATTCTCTTTTATGATGTATGGGATGATTGATATTCATCACCCCAAAAATATGATGCACTGTGGGAGTTTTTTCCCTTATTTCCTCAACATTGAGTTAACATGTTTTTTGTATCTCATTATCTTATGATTATAATACATCCTTTGTGGAAAAAATTTCTACACATATGGGTGAATATTTGGATATGAAAACTTCTTCCCCTTTTTTGTTATATGCTTTATATAGTATAGGTATAAAAACTACATTTAGAGGGTCTACATTTTAGATAGTCCCCATGTTTTCCATAAGTCCCTAATATATCAATTAGTGATTATTGAACATGAGATTGTTAATGAACATGCTTCTCAAACAGGTCCTAAATATTAAGGGTTTGAGTTATGTTGCAAGGAATATATGGAATAATGATGAACAATATTTTCCTCCAAAACTAGATATGACTGAATCCCTCTATAGTGATGATGATGAACAAAATGACCAAATCCATGTGTGATGGGGTATATTCAGGTTTGTTATTAGTAAAATTTGATCTTTTTATTTAGGATTTGATGATTTTGATTGAGGATTTTATTACTATTGTGATATGAATTTAGATATAACCCCCCATCTTAGCCCTGTTATCCATGGTTTATTGGGATCTGCTCATAAATTCTTAATTATTTGATGAATGAGAAAAAAATGACCCCATGTAAGACACCAATATTTCATAGTGCGTTATATCTTTACGGTAATTCAATAACATGCGATACAGGCAAAACCGAGTTCGAGCACACCACAACTTACAAAACTAGCCATTTGAAAAGAGGTTATGAATATTATTAACTGAATCATAAATTTTATATACTCCATATAAATTTTTAAATCTTATTCTTTGTTTCTTAAATAATATATAAGAACAAAATATTTTCACATAAAATAAGTATTTTAAAAAAATTGTAATTTTACTGCCTTTTAATGGTGAACCCTTTTATAAACCAATATTCGAAACTTTTATATATTCAATTAAATTAAATTAAATTCATCTATATAAGAGGGATATAAGAAATTATTTTGGATAAAGTATTGTTACATTTTTTAAAACTTGATTATTTTGACGAATAGTGAATAATACTAAATTTAAATTAAAAAATAAATTTTTAATCGAAATAATTTATAATGTAAAATTATGTATTTGGGTGGACGTAAAGTATAATTATATTATTTTTTATCATTTTATATAATGTATATTATTGGATGTAATTTCTCATTTAAATTATACAAAAACATATGGTAATCGTTCGATGGGTTTTAGTTCTTAAATACTTGCTTTCTGGATTTGACAACTATAATTAATTTTTAATTAATTAATGATACTCATATGTTTTTAACTTTTTAAAATATACGTAATTTTTGGATTGATAATATCAATATTATCTAAGGGTGAAATTTTGTTAATTTTCTGGAAAAAATCAATTTTTGATGAATAGTGAAAACAGTCTTTTATTGTTTAAAACTGACTTTTATTTAAATAATTATTATCTTTATTTAAAAAAAATTTAAATTTAAAATTGATACATAATACCTATATTAGTTAAATTTAATTCATTGGAGTCATTTTATTATAATATTAGACGTATAAAATTTTATGGAATTTTTTAACATATTTTACCCATCATCTAGGATCATTTGTAAACTTGCATAAATGAAATTTTAATACTTCAATGAATTAAATTTCAAAAATCATATAGGCATGGTTGATATAAGTATGTAATATTTTGTTCAATAATAAGAAAATATTTTTTTGGGAATAGTAACTTATGACTTATATTTACAACAGTTATATGTATATAGGGTAATTAAATTTATAAATGATATTATAATTACCCTAAAACTTGTTATAATTCTCTTGGATAAGTGTATTTAAACCAAAATATACATTTGGAAAAAATTATTATCCTTTTGGTGCACTTGGATTTTATTAGGAAATTTATTAATATTTAATTTAAAGAAGAGTAAAACATTTTAAATTAAATGTTTAATAACTAATCCAGTTTTAATATAATGTTATTCATAAGATAAATTCCACTATAAATATTAATTAGAAGTAGAAAATGATTTAATAAGTCATGTTATTTTATTTATATTTTTTAGACATTAAATAATTAAATTTATTCATGACACAATGATAATGAAGTAATTACCATTTTAATGAATGATTAAAATAATTAATTTTAAAAATATTAAATTTAATGTAAATTCAGACTTTTTATGACATCCAAATATTTTATAGGAGAATATTACATTTAAGGGTTTCTTTAATGTATATATTTCAAATTAATCAACTTGTTATGACTTTCACAAAAAACCAAATAGAATATTTTGTCAAAATTGACATAAATGAGTTTTAAAAAAATACTATATTATTAAAGGATATAATAATCATAAAAATATAATATTATTCCAATGATCATATATAATAATATATATTTCTTCAATGGTTCACATGAGGTTACCTTTAAATTTTATATTATGTTTATTAACGATGTAATATAAAAATACACGAAGACAATGTAAAAGTTAAACTATTTAATTAAGAGTAAAATATTAAAGATAAGGATAAAATTGAAACCTAAACTTGTCTAAAACCTATTGGTTGAGAGGATTTATAACCATAAATTACTAAATATTTAAATAAATTCATTTTTATCCATTATTAACCAAAAAAGATTTTATAATAAAATAATATTTCAAACATTTCGAAAAGTGACCCTCACCTCTCTTAAAAAAGGGTATTTCTCCATCTCTCAAAATCAAAACTCCAATGCCAATTGGCTCATAAAACCCCATCCCAACCCTCATTTGAACTTCCCTAAAATAATTCTAGAGGTCATCCCTCGATTATAAAGCCAACATAAGGATTCATTAGCTTAAAATCAAAAGGAAACACCCGAAGAAGAGGTAATTATTTTATCACCTCTTCCAAAGTAATTTTCTTCTTCCACTTTCCCTTTCTTTGTTATTTCCATGCCAAAATAATAACTCCATTACCTTCTACAGACATTGTTGATATTATAAATATAGTACAACAATATTCACTATTATTTCCATCCAATGAATGATAATGTCACAATGCGTGCATATGTACGGCTTACCATCTCCACATCATTGTGTAATTTGTTATTAAACAATATTTTATTTGGATGATTATAATGATGAGTAATATGTATATATATAATGAAAATAATATTATAATTTCATTTTAAAGTTAATATACCGTCCAATTACACTAATTTTAGTAATTATGTAAATGATATCATCGCTCGTGTGTACGTACAACCTAATATATCCACGATGCGATGAGATTCATTTCCACGTACACCTTTCAATGATGTATATTAAAATATATATTATTAATAAGTATGAAATACATGACAAAATATTTCTACAGGATATATATATATATGTATATGTGTATGTACATACATATATATTATTCACTTACTTCTGTTTAATACCATATGAAAACAGAAATAATGTTTATTCCTACGTACGACCTACCGTCTCGATAAACGGTATTTTCAATTTCATATAACTATATATTATACATATTTATATTCTAAATATACATGTTATGTATATATATATATAGCTATCATGTTTTATATTATGGAATTTTTTAAATCATGATCTAAATGATATGATCAATAATAAAAAGTTAAAATACGTACGATAACAAAAGCGATTATTACCCAAAATCATAATTATACATAGAAATATTTATTAAATGGTTATTATAAATTCATAAATGATCTATTAGTGATATATTAAATATATATATGGTTCTAGAATAATTTAATAACATACTATGGTCATTATAAAGGTGGCTAAACATACCCTCGATAAACAAAAAGTGCTAGTTAAAGGTTAATTCATCAATCTCATTATTATCTGAGATTTTTTATCTGCAGGTATTTTCTGGGAAATATTTATTATCCACATCCATGTTTTATAAAATATATTTCAAAATGATTCTTTTAAGATACTATTATACTAAAAAAACATTTTAAATGTTTTAAATTTTTATTCTTCTAAATACTTTTCTTTAATGTCTATGTTTTGAAAATGTTTTTATGGATTATTTTATATGTAATGATTGTTTTAAAATTTTAATTCCATTAAAAATATTCAAAGTGGCATGGGGAAAATTGATTCAAAAATATCTTTTAAATGAATTCCTTTATAAATGAGTGACTTTTAAATGATTTCCCCAAAACAGATATTTCCTTAAAAAAGTTTTACTGATCATTTTCAACTATGTCAGCATCTTTTACTAGATATTATTTTTGATTAAAGTTGTCTTATTATAATAATATCATAAAAATTGTATTGAATGTGTTATGATATGTTTGACCATGGATGTGTTATTTTTATACCCTTCCTGGTTTATGGTTGATGTATTGGAATTTCGTATTCTAGTTTTAATACTAATGTGTGTGTTATGTTTAATCATTTTCATATGAGGAATGTATTGGACATAGAAAGTAATGGGTGGAGCACACTATAGATCATGGATGCATCAGTAGGTCTCATGAGACAAACTTGTTTGTTGTCACAAAGAACCAAACAAAATTATTATTTGTATTCATGGCATGAGGCCTTGACTATGTGGTAATGATGTCTGGTGTTAGGAATTCCCCCATAATGAAATTAGTTATTACATGTGATTATTCACTAGTAGAATATTCATATTCATATATATATGGTAATTTGTGATTAATTTTTTCCATATTATGTTCATGTTTATGTTTAGAAGGTTTTTTTTATATTACACATCTTTCCTTATAAGTCTATAGCTTCCGCTAAATTATTTTCCCTTATTGAGCATCTAAGCTCATCCCGTTCTTATGTTTTATTTTCCCAGGATTCAATGAAGTGTATTGTTTTTTATTTTTAGGGTTAAAAAATGAGAATAATGGATTTATCAAAGGATTATTAATGTTGTGTTATATATTTTAATGTGTAATGCAATGTTCATGTAAATAATCTAGTTTCCAAGAATACTAAACTGATCGGTCCTTTGGGAATTGATTCCTTGTAATCATGACAATGTATTAAAATAATGCACTAGCTCTAGGCATTTGAGGTTGGGGCGTTACAGTTGGTATTAGAATAATTTTAGAAATATCCATGGAAATATATTTATATAAACAACGATTAAGGAACATTACACTATGATAAACATTGAAGATCAGTATAGAATAACTTCTTTGAATTTTGAAAATGTAGAGTTTTTGTGAATTTTCCAGGAAAAACATCCTTGTATGGATATGATTAGGTAGAGGCATCCCTCTCATAGATCTTCCTATGTGTGAATACTCTAACAAGGAGTTTGGGACGTGACATGTGGTATCCTGGTACATGATAACTTTCATTTCATCACACTTGGTTACGAAGCTCCCAACAGATATGTTTAGGGTAATTGACATTTTCATTACCAACCATTATAGGGAGTTATGATTTAATACTTTCTCAAAGAATTTTTTTTATGATTTTGGATTATATGTATAAACATTTCAATTTATGTTTGGTATTTTACATGTTTGGAATTATTCATTTTTATTCATAAACTAACTAATGTATTCCATTGTTTAGAAATGGTTCACAATAAAAATAATGAGAACTCCAAAAATATGCATGATCCAATGATTAAAAAAGATCACATCATTCATAGTATTTAGCCCATATTTATAAGGGAAATAGAATCCCACAAATTCTTGTCTTATAGAGAAATAGTGTCATCTTTTAATAAGATAAGTATATAATTATTTGAGCCTTATGGATTTTAAGGGAATCAAAAGAAGAAAATTATGGTTGAGAGAAATATGGATAAAGGGAAGAAAAGAGATATGTATTTCCAACATGTTATTATTGTGGAATGAATAAACTTGGTAAATTCATGAAGGGAGTTGGAGTTGGTTATATGTGTGGAGAAACATTACACCAAGTACATGATTTCAAGGGTAAGAAAATGGTTTCAAATGTAAAATGCTTCATCTATAAAACTTTGGGATACTACGCAAATTAATGTCCCATTCATCAGAGTATACCCAAAATGGTACTATTGGATAACAATAAAGTTATGATATTACCGCAAATGAAAAGGAATGACTAGTGTTCTAATTTTGTTTTTAATGAATTATTTCATTTGGGCATTTTGTCAATGATGTATTGGTTAGATGGATTATGGATATAAATAAGGATTTCATTGTCATACCATTTCATTGAGGATTTCAGTTTATAAGGTTCTATGAAAACTGACTCAATAAAAAGTTAAAATTTATGGAATATACAAGTCTAAATAAAAGATAAACCATAATATAGTTCTAATACTAACGTAGTTATTTTGGAATAAGATAAGATTGATTTCGATAAATTATAATCAATATTCTTTATTACTTTGAAACTAATTAATTGATTGTTTATTACACTATTATTTGGTGTTTACAAAACATTTTTATATAGGGATTATATCTAATATTATATAAGGAATAAGGGAGCATGAATGTAATAAATAAGGTTTTATGGCAATTCATGGTGTTACCATGTATTAAAAGAATACATGATAAAGGTATCCACATGTTATTACAACGAAAAAGAGATCTTCATTATGTTTACATTCATTAAAAAATTTGGACTGTGAGTTTCGACATATGTATTTTGGATAAGTGTAAGGTTTGTAATGAATTATGTTTGAAATTGGAATATATTGTTTAATGTTTTAAAATTTCATAATATATTTTTTGGATTGTTATGAAAAGGACAACCTAGAGGTCGGGCGACAACCCGTTGCGTCGAGAAAACACCGCAAGACTTGAACCTGCAACCGAATGGCACCAAGTTTACATCATATACCACTGTATTATAGGATGTATAAGATGGTATGATGTGGTATTTTTTTAATATTCTGATAGATGAATAATAAATTCAATTTTTTGGAACACTATATTATTCAGATAAATAAAATAATATTGAGTTCTATTATTTATTAGGGTAAAAGGTTAGTTTTTGGTGAAAATTAGTTAAAGGATGGAACTATACTTTTAATGTATATATATATATATTATCTCTTTTTATATAATGAAATTAACTCTTATACTTTAGGTAATATATCTTAAAACAGAAAATGTGTTATTCAAACACCATATTTTGAACTGATGATATTTTAAATCATTATATATTGAAGGCATTGAGTCCCACAATTTTACAGTTGTTTTTTATTGATGACAACAATCTCACCCTATAAATATTTTTGTTTTCCTCCAATTATGTGTCTTTAATTTCCAGTAATGTTCTCCTAATAAAGATCATCTTTTAGTAATGATCTTTTTATTTCCCTTTCTATCTTATTAAGACTCAATTTTATTAACCCAATTTCTGATGTGGGTTTTCTACAAAGGTAATTTTCAATTTTTAACATTTTATTTTGGAAGAAAATATCAAATTGTGAGGACACAATTTATTAAAGGATGGTAGAATGTAACACCCCAATATTTCATAGTACGTTATCTCTTCAACGTAATATAATAACATTCTCTACTCGCAACACCGAGTTTGAGTGCACCATGACATTCTAAACTAGCCGTTCAAAGAGTGGTTGTGAATAATATTAACTAAATTATGAATTTTATATACTTCATATAATTTTAGAATCATTATTATTTGTATCATATATATAATAGAAGAACAAATTCAAAATTTTCAGATAAAAGAAGTATTATTCAAAAAATACAATTTTACAGCCTTTTAATGGTGAATCATTTTTAAAAACAATATTTGACACTTTTATATATTCAATTTAATGAAATAAAATTCATATTCAGAAGCATAAAATAAAATTTTAGTTTGGATAAAATTTTGTTACTGTTGTGATTAATTTCATATTTTGACGAATAGTGAAAAAAAATTTAAATAAAAACAAATTTTTTAATAGAAATTATTTATAATGTAAAATTATGTATTTGAATGTTTCTAATGTATAATAAAATTATATTTTTATCATTTAAAATAATTTATGTCATTTTATGTAATTTCACATTTAAATTGTACATAAACTGATGACAATATTTTGAAGGTTTTACATCATAAAAACCCACTTTCCAGTTTTGAAAATAGGAGTTAATTTTAAATAAATTAATGAAACCCACCTGTTTTTTATTTGTTAAAATAAAAGTCATTTTTGGATCCTAAATATCAAAATTACCTTATGCTGAATTTTTGGTATTTCTTGAAAAATTTCAATTTTTGATTTATAGTGAAACATACTACATATTTGTTTAACATCAACTATTATTTAGATAATTATGATTATAATTTAAATTTATTATAAATTAAAAATAGATATATAATAACTATATTATTTCAATTTAATTCATTGGAGTCAATTTTTTATAAGATTATATGTCTAAAATTTTCTTGAAATTTTTAATGGCTTTTCCCCACTTTCTAGGCACATTTGCAAATTTGCATAAAACAAAATTTTACCAATTCTATGAATGCAGTTTCAAAAATATTAGTAACATGGTTGACATTAGTATGTAAAATTTGGTTCAATAAGATGAAAATAATTTATTGTGAAGAGTATATTTTGACATTTATTTACCACGATTAAATGTAAATAGGGTAATTAAAGGTAAAAATGATATTATAATATCCATAAAACATGTCCTAACACTATTGGATAAGTGTATTTCGACCAAAACCAACCTTAATAGAAATATAGGATCTTCTTTTTCCACTATTATTATATTAGGAAAATTATTATAATTTTATTTTAAGAAAATATAATAGAGTTAAATTCAATGATAAATAACAAATAAATTTTTAATATAGGGTTATATATAAGATATGTTGGACTATAAATATTCATTTTAAATATTTAACGATTTCCTATAACATGGTATTTTATTTATAAATTTTATATATTAAATAATTAAATTTATTTATGATAGAAATACGATGCAATAATTATCTTATTAATGAATTATTAAAATAATTGATATTATAAATATAAAAATAAATGTAAATTGAGACCTTTTATAATATAAAAAATTTTATATGAGAATATGACATGTTATGGTTTATTTAATGCAATTTTTTTCAATTTAATTAACTTGTTATGACTTTCAAAAAAACCTAATTACCAAATAGTGTCAAAATTGACATAAATGAGTTCTTCAATCTAATACTATATTATTAAATGATATAATAATAATAAAAATATAAGGTTCATCCAAAAGACTTATATAAAGATATATATGTCATTAATTATCTACATTAGTTTTTCTTTGAATTTTAGAGTATGTTTATTGACCATGTAATATAAAAATATAAGAAGACATTGTAAATGATAAACTACTTAACTAAGAATTAATTTTAAAAGATAAGGTTTAAATGGTAACATAAACTTTTCTAGATCCTATTTTTTGATATTATTTCTACCAATAACCACCTAAGTCAATAAATAAATTCAGACGGAGGCATTATAGACCAAAAATGATTTTATAATAATATAATATTTCAAGCTTTTCTTAAAGTGATCCTCACCACACTTATAAAAGAGTATATCCACTTCTCACAAAATCATATCTCCAAAGCCATTTAGTTCAACTAAGCCCTGAAAAAACTCCCTCCCATCTCCACTCACTTTATTCTAGAGGCATTTTCTTGAGCAGAAAGCCAACCTAGGGATCCATTTTGTTTAAATCAAATGAAAACACCCAAAGAAGAGGTTATTATTTTATCACCCCTTTTAATTTTATTTTCTTCTTCCACTTTCTCTTTCATTGTTATTTCCATAACAAAATAATTAATCTAGTACCATCTATATACTTTGAGTTTATTATAAATATTGAACAAACATATTCATTATTATATCCATCCTATGGATGATAATGTCACCATGCGTGCGTACGTATGAATTACCATCTCTACATAATAGAATAATTTGGTATTCAACCCAATGTTATTTGGATGGATATAATGATGAATAATATATATATAATGAAAATAAAATTCTAATTTCTTTGTAAAATTAATATAACATCCAATTACACACCTTTTAATAATTATGAAATGATATCGTCGCTCGTGTGTATGTACAGCTTACCGTCTCCATGGTGCGATGATATTCAGTTCCATGTTCTCCATTAAACGATGATTATAAAAATACATATTTTTAATAAGTAAGTAATATTTGACATAATAATCATACTGTAGTTATATATATATATATATTTATTTATGTATGTATGTACTTAAAAATATCTTATTCACTTACTTCGGTTCAATACGATATGAAAATAGAAACAACATTCGGGCGTACGTACGACCTACTGTCTCCATAAATCGTGTTTTCCAATTAAAATATCCCTGTATTATAAATATTTAAATTCTAAATATATATGATATATATATATCATGTGTTATATTCTAGATGTATTTAATTCATGATCTAAATGACATGATCGAGGATAAAAAGTTTAATCACATACGACAATAAAAGTGATTGTTACTTGAAATGTTAATTTAACATGGAAATCATTATATTAAATAGGAAGTATAATGTAATAAATGAATCATTTATGATATAATAAATATGAATATGGTTCTGGAATAATTATTAACATAATATGGTTATTATACAGGACGTTAAAGTACCCTCGACCAAAATAATGTTCAAGGTAAGGGTTAATTCCTCAATCTCATTATTATCTGAGAATGTTTATGTTTAGGTATTTTCTAGGACATATTTACTATTCATGTCCATGTTTCATTAATTATATTTTATAATTATTCTTCTACGCACTCATTAACTAAAACATTATTTTTAATGTTTTATATATTTATTGTTTTAAATCCTTCTCATTGATGACCATGTTTTCAAAATGGTTTGAAGGATTTATTTATATAGACATGATTGTTTAAAATGTAAATTCCGTTCAAAAGATTTAATGTGGTATGGGAGACTTTGATTAAAAAATATCTATTAAATTAATTCCTTTATAAATGAGTGACTTTTATTTGATTTCACAAAAAAGGGATATTACTATCAAAAAGATTTACAAATTAATTTCAATAATGTTTGCATAATTTACTGGATATTTTTCTTGATTACGGTTGATTTATTATAATAAAATCTCCCATATTTAATTGAATGAGTTGTGATATGTTTTACTGTGGATAAGATATTTTTATACCCTTCACGGTTTATGGTTTATGTATTGGCATTTTGTATACTAGTTTTAATACAGATGTTTATGTTATGTTTCAAACTTTTCATATGATAAATGCAGTAGACATAGAAAGTGATGGGTCGAGGATTATGTTTCTCCTTGTTACATCTGTATGCCTCATGAGACGAAATAGTGTCTTGGAACACAACCTTGACTAAATTATTATTTGTAGTATTGGCACATGTCATTTTCTATGTGGTAATATTGTACGACTTTAGGGATTTTATCATTATGAAATTAGTTATTTGATGTGATTGTTCTACTAGTACATTATCCATGTGAATATTTATATGGTAATTTTTTATATATTTTCTTCATATTATGTTTATGTTTATTTTTAAAAGGATGTTGTTTTTATTACACATGTTTCCTTAAAAGTTTAGAGCTTTCGCAAAATTATTATCCTTTACTGAGCATCTATGATAACCCCATTATTATGTATTATTTTCCAAGGATTCCATGGAGTGTATAGTTAATGATTTAGAGGGTAAATCTAGAGGAATAATGGCATTATAAATGGATTGTTTATGTTGTGTTTTATGTTTTAATGTGTAATGTATATTTAATGTATGTAATCTATTTTCAATGATTTGTAAACTAATCTGTCCTTTGGGAATTGATTATTTGTAATCAGGCCAATGTATTAAAATAACGCCCCGAATTCGAGCTTTTAAGGTAAGGGAGATATATTTGGAATCAGAGGAAATTTAGTAAAAACCATGGAAATAGATTTGGATAAACTATTATTAGGAAACATTACCCGAAGATAATATTTGACGATTATTATAGAATAACATCATAGAATTTTGTTAATGTAGATATTTTGTTAAATTTCCAAACAATACATCCCTGTCTGGAAATGAGAAGGTTGAGGTGGCTCTGGCACAAATGTACCAAGGAGTGAAAACTCAGACAAGGAGATTCAATCATGACCTAGGGTATCCTAGTACATGATAACTAGACTTTCTATACTATTGGTTACGACACTTTTGGGGGATATTCTTAGGATTATTCACATTTTCATTACAAACCATTACGAATGATTTTTTAGAAAACACTTCCTAAAAAAACATTTTTATGATTATGGATTATATGCATAAGAATTTACATTTATGTAAGGTTTTTTACAATTTTGGATTTATGAATTGTGATTTATAAACTAACCTACTATATGCTATTATTTAGAAATGGCACCGAGTAGAAGGAATAAGAACTCCAACAATACGCATGATTCAAATATTTGAAAAGATCATATCCTTCAGGGTATTAAGCCAAAATTTAGAAGGGAAATAGTATCCTACATATTCTTGTCATATGAATTAATAATATCATGTGATAATAAGATAAGTAAATAATTCCTTGAGTCCTATGGATTTTAAAGGAAACAAGAGAACAAAAGGATAGTAGAGAGAAAGATGAATAAATGGAAGAGGGTAAAGAAGGTTTTTCCCACTTGTGATAATAGTAGAAAGAATCACCATAGTAAATGATTGAAGGGAATTGGAGTTTTTTATAAGTGTTGAGAAAATGTACACCAAGTACGTGATTTAAAAGGTAATAAAATGGTTTCAACTGTAAAATGCTTCATCTGCAATGAGTTGGGACACTACGCTAATCAATTTCCCAATCATCAAAGTATACCCCAAATGATACTATTGAATAATAATCATGTTATGACACCACCACATATGAAGAGGAATGACTAGTGTTCTAATGTTATTATTAAAGAATTATTTCTTTTGAATGTTGTATCAACTATGTACTAGTTATATTAATTATGGAAATAAATATGGATTGTACTACAATACTATTTCTTTACGGATTTGAGATTATATGGTTTTATGAAAAGTGACTCAATAACAAGTTAGACCTTTTGGAAAATACCCGGTTGAAGGAGAGATAAACCATAATATGGTTCTGATACTAAGATACTGATTTTGGAATATGATTTGAATGTCTTGGATAAATTATATTTTATATTCTTGACTACTTTAAAACTAATTAATGCTTTTTTTATTCCCCTATTGTAGGAGATTAAAACATTCTTGGTGTAAGGAGTATATCTAGTATTCTATAAGGAATAAGGGAGCATGAATGTAATCAATAAGGATTCATGGTAATTCAGGGTGTTACCATGCTTCAAAAGTATATATGATGATGGTATCCACATGATATTATGTGGAAAAATAGATCTTCATTATGATTATCTTACTTATAAGTTTTGGACTGTGAGTTTGGAAAGAATTATTTTGGAAATTTCTAAAGCATGGAATGAAGTAACTTGGGCATTGGATTTTATTTTTCATGGTTATAACATTTCTTATGATTATTTTTTGATTCTTAAAAAATGTATAACCTGAAGTTCAGGTGACAACCGGTCGCGTCGAGCAAAGGTCATGAGCCTTGATGCCACAACTGAAGGGAGACAATGGTGAGTCACCTACCAATGGCCTATGTGATGTCCTAAATTATATAATGTACTGTTTTTAAAGGTCTTGTAGATGAATAATAAATTAATTTTTTGAACCCTATACGATTACGATAAATAAAATATTTTTGAGTATTTTATCTTTTGGAGTGAATGATAAGTTTGTGGTAGAAATTAGTTAATGGATGGAACTCTTCCTATCAAGTATATATATATATATATATATATATATTTATCTCTTATTCTATGAAGAAATTATTTCTGTAACACTGGGGAGGGATCTTAAACCCAAAAATGTGTTATCCTAATACCTTATGTTGAACCGATAATATTTTAAATCATCATAGATTACAGTCTTTGAGGCCCTAAATTTTATAGTGTTTTGTAATTGATGACCTCAATCACTCCATATAAATATTTACATTTCCCAAACAATTATTTGTCTCCAATTTCTACTAATGTTCTCCTAATCAAGATTATAATTTGGAGGTGAATTTTTCATTTCCCTTTACCTCTTATTATAACTAAATTTTATTGACCCAATTTTCGATGTGGGTTTTATAAAAATGTATTTTCCTATTTTAACCTTTTTTTCGAAGAAAAATATCAAATTGTGAGGACACAATTTATTTAAGGGGGGTATAATGTCGCAACCCAATATTCCATAGTACATTATCTCTTTAATGAAATTAAATAACTTGCGCTACACGCAACACCGAGTTCGAGCGCATGATGACTTATGAAACTAGCTGATCAAAACGAAATTATGAATATTATTAACTGAATTTTGAATTTTTTATACTCTACAAAATTTTAGAATCCATATTATTTGTTTTCGTCAATTAATATAAGAATAAATTCATTTTTTAGATAAAAGAAGTATTTTTTTAAGTATAATTTTACCGCCCTTTAATTTCATACACTTTTTAAAACCAATATTTGGAACATTTATATATTCAATTTAATGAAATTAAATTCTTCCTTAGATGAAGGACATAAAAAAATCAGGAAAATTTTTTGGTACTTTTTTGATAACTTATATATTTTGATGAACAAGAGAAAATACTAAATTTTAATTGAAAAAAAATTAATCAAAATCATTTAAAATTTTAAATTATGTATTTGAGTGGTTATAAAATATAATTAGATTATATTTTTATCAGTTAATATAATTTAGATCATTGGATGTAATTTCACATTTAAATTTGACATAAGAACACACCAATCTTTTGATGGTTTTTGCTTATTAAAAAATCACATTCTGGTTTTGACAATGTGGATTAATTTTAAATTAATTAATTAAAATATTATTATTTGAATTTTTTAAAATATACATCAATTTAGGATTTATAATATAAAATTATATTAGGGTGAATTTTTATTATTTTTATAAAAAAATTCGATTTTTGACTAATAATGAAAAACTCTATGTTATTGTTTAAAAGTAAATTCAATTTTAATAATTATTAATTTAATTTAAATTTATTTTTAATTAAAAATTCATTCATAATATATATATATATATATATTATTTCAATGTAATTTGTTTCAGTCATTTTATAATATGATTAGATGTATAAAACTTTATTGAATTTTTAACGTCTTTCACCCAACTTCTAGGTACATATTCAAATTTGTATAAAAATTAATTTTACCGCTTCTAGGAATTGAATTTCAAAAAATTTAGACACAGTTGATGTTAGTAAGTAAAATGTTGTTCAATAAGATAAAACTAACATTTGGTGAATAGTAACTTTTGACTTTTATTTACCACGATTAAATGTAAATTGTGTAATTAAAGATAAAATGATAATATAATTACCCTTAAAAATGTCCTAATTCTATTAAATAATTTTATATCTACCAAAAAATCCTTAGAATGAAAATAGGATTCTTTTGGTCCACTTGGATTAGATTTGTAAATTTATTATTATTTTAGTTAAAGATGAGTTAAAAGTGTTAAATTCAATATTTAATAAATAAACCATTTTTAATATATGGTTATAAAAAAGATAAATTTGACTATAAATATTTATTAGAAATATTACAACATTTACTATATCATGATATTTTATTTATAATTTTTAAAAATTAAATAATAAATTTTAGTTATGACATAAATATGATATAATAATTACCATATTAATGAAAGATTAAAATAATTAATATTATAAATAAAAATATAAATGTAAATTGAGACTTTTGATGACATCCACGAATTTTTTAGGTGAATAGTACATGTAGGGGTTGATTTAATGTATTTTATCAATGTAATAAACTTTTTATTTCTTTCACAAAATACCAAATATCAAAAAGTGTCAAATTTGACATAAAAGAGTTTTTAAAACAAATACTATATTATTTAATGGTATAATAATGATACAAATATATGGTTCATCCAAACGACATATATAATGATTTATATGTCATTAATGATCCACTTTAGGTTCTCTTAACATTTTTTAGTAAGTTCATTTACCATTTAATAGAAAAATAAAAGAAAACATTGTAAAAGTTAAACTATTTAACTGATAGTTAAATTTAAAATATGTAGTTAACATGGTATCATAACATGTCTAAAACCTATTTGATGAAAGTATTTATAAGAATAACAACCTAAGGCTCAAAATAAATTTATTCGGAGTCATTATGAACCTAAAATGACATTATAATAAAATAATATTTCAAGAATTTCCTAAAATGACCCACACCTCTCTTATAAAGGGGTACTTCCCTTCAATCGAAATCACACCTCCAAACATATTTGTCTCGGCCAATAACCACCCAAAACTCCTCCCAAAATCCCTCAATTAATCCTAGTGTCCTTCCCTTGAGTATAAATTCTACCTAAGGATCCAATTTTTCAAATCAAATGTAAACACCTGAAGAAGAGTTAAATATTTTAACACCCCTTCCAATGTTATTTTCGTCTTCCACATTATCATTCACTGTTAATTACATACCAAAATATAAATCCATTACCTTCTACATACTGTGATGTAATTATAAATATGTTACAACCATATTCATTATTATATACATCCTATAAATGATAATGTTACCATGTGTGTGTGCGTACAACTTTCTATCTTCACGTAGTAGTGTAATTTGTTATTCAACACTATGTTATTTGGATGGATATAATGACGAGTAATATGTATATATATAATAAAAATAAACATATAATTTATTTGTAAAATTAATATGCCATATAATTACACACCTTTTAATAATTAAGGAAATGGTATTGTTGCTCGTGTGTACGTACTGTTTACTGTCTCCACGACACGATGATATTCATTTCAAAGTTAACCATTCAACGATGTTTATAAAAATTTATATTATAAATAAGTACGTAATATATGACATAATAATTCTACTGGATATATATATATAGATATGTGTGTGTGTATATATATGTACTTACATATGTCTTATTCATTTACTTACGTTCAATATGATATGAGAACGGAAACAACGTTTATGCGTACGTACGACCAACCGTATCGATAAACGGGTTTTTCCATTTAATATATCTATCTATTATAAATATTTATATTCTAATTATATATGACATATAAATGATGTTTTATATTATGGATGTATTTAAATCATGATCTATATGATACTATCATGAATAACAAGTTAAAACATGTACGATAAAGAAAGCAATTATTTAACAAAATGTTAAATTAACATAGAAATCATTATTAAATGGGTTATATAAAGTCAAACACGAATCGTGTATGATATTATAAATATGAATATGGTTATGTAATAATTTAATAACATACAATGGTCATTATACAGGATGTTAAATGTACCCTCAACCAAAAGAAAGTGCAATGTAAGTGTTAATTCCACAATCTCACTATTATTCGAGATTAATTATGTGTAAGTATTTTCTAGGAAATATTTGTTATTCATGTCAAGGATTAATAAAATAAATTTCAAGATGATTCTTTTAATATAATCTTTAACTAAATAATGATTTTAAATGTTTTAAATATTTATTCATTTAAATATTCTTCATTAATGACCATGTTTTCCAAAAATTTATATGTATTTATTTATATAGAAGTGATTGTTTTAAAATGCTAAATCTTTTAATAAGTATCCAAGTGGTATGGGAAACTTTGATTAAAAAATCTCATTTATATGACTTCCATTATTAATGAGTGACTTTTAAAAGATTTCACAAAAAGGGATATTTCTCTCAAAAAGTTATACAGATCTTTTTCAACATTGTCATCATCCATTATAGGATATTATACTTAATTAAGGTTTATTTATAATAATAAAATCATAAATATTTTATTTAATGAGTTATGATATGTTTGACCATGGATGTGTTATTTTTATACCCGTCATGGTTTATGGTTGAAGTATTATCATTTCCTATGCTAGTTTTAATATGAATATTTATGTTAGGTTTCTGTATTTTAGTATGAGTAATCAATTGGACTTAGTAAGTGACGGGTGGAGCTCGTAATAGCTCCTCGATGCATCAATAGGAATCATTATACAAAATAGTGTATTGGTATAATGCCATGAATGTAATGACCTGTAAAATTCAAGGGAAATTTTTTCTTAACTTTCTTTAGAATTTTACAAGAGCGCGGTTTCTGACAGCACCTGATTCTGAGGCCCGGTGTGCCCGAAATCATCTTCTGAAGTTTGGCTCGGGTATGTTCAGTGAACGAACGAGCGGGAATTTATAACTTTTGAACCGGTGCCCGGAATCGAATTCCGAGGGCACCGATGGAACCGCAACGCCGATAATTTCTTAGGAACTCCTGTTCTGGAGTTGCGTTTGCACGAATGTTGATAATAAAAATTGTGGAAGTTTATTATATAATTACAGTACAATTTTTATTATTTTACTCTAAGTGTAAGCTCTTGATGGAATTTGGGTAACCACCCAACCTCCCTTGGGAGGTTATGAGGGTGGTGGGGCCCACACGAACCCCACCTCTTCATATCCTCTAAAACCCCCCTCAACTCCCACTTAATTTATGTTAACTTAAGTTATAACCTATGACTTAAAAGTAAGGTGTTAATGAGGTGAGTTTTGTGGGGTTATTGAATTTAAAACTCTTGAAATTCAAATGTATTGTTGTGTTAATAAAATAAGAAAGAGTCTTATTTTATTTTTGGTTAGAGTTTTGTCACTTTGAGAGAATTTGAGTAGAATTCTTCATCTTCTTCAAACTCGACGAAGAACGCGAAGAACACCGTTCTTCAATGAAGAACTTCTCCGCCGAAGAACACGGTTCTTCTGTGATGCTGTATCCACGACACGATGTTCTTCTTCCACGTCGTCTCTTCCGCGATGGGTTTTCGCGATGAAATCGCCGTCAAAGAACTTCAAATCATCGCTTCGCGACGTCGACGTTCTTTCCCCGAATCACCCGACCTCCGCAACGCTCGTCTTCTGCGGGTCGTTGACGAACACCGCTCTTGAAGCCGAGGTAGGGGAATATTTTTATTTTTATTAAATATTTTCCGTTCTTGATTATAGCATGTCGAAATTTGTGTTTAATTGACTAAATGTTATGGTTTAATGAGAGGGGGCCAGACCGCACAAACACGACTTAACCTCCTCCTATGTTCATGTTTGTTTCCTTGCGGATGGAACGGAATGGCGTAGTGCCGTTGCACCACGTGGGAATCACACGGAAAGTATTGCGTGGCGCCGTCGCGCCGCGCCGTGGAAAGAAATTCAAGAACGAGACGCCGTCGCGTCACGTCGAAGGAAGTCGAAGGCGCCGCGGCCGGAGAGGGGCCGCGGCGGAGGGGCGCGGTGCCGTCGTACCGCGCCGGAAGAAAAGGGCCGCGGCTGGTTCCGGGTCGCGGTGGAGCTTGGTGACCGGCGGCCAGCCGGGCCACCGGTGTCGGAGCTGGAAGGGGACCGGCCACTGCCGGTCACGTTGAGGAGGAGCCCGCAGACCGAGTCAGGCCGACCGGAAAGGATAAAACCGGGGGAAATAAATTCCCCCGGCCCGAAATCAACGGCCCCCCATTATGATGGGGGGGGGGGGGTTACAAAGGATGGGCATGCGCCCCCTGTTTTTCTAACAGCTCGGCCGAAGGCCGAGCTGGCAGCGCGCCCAGCGCGCTGCGCTGTGCCGGATCGGCGCCTGGCCGGTCAGCCAGGCCGGTTCGCGCCTGGCCGGTCAGCCAGGCCGGTCTGCGCCGGGCCTGGCCATGTCGGGTCTGGTCGACCTTGTCCGGGGTGGGTCGACCCGGTTCGGGCCGACCGGGGGGTCTCGGGCCGGGTCGGCCCGGGCCCGAAACCCCCGATACCGAACTGTTTAGGTTCAAATGCCCACAACTCGGGCTAAGGACCCCCCAAACGATGTGCCGTCAGCGGCAATGTGATCCTTGGATCGAGACGGTCGTTTTGGTATATCACACTCAAGGTTTCAGAATACTTTGAGTTTGGCCGGATTGGTTCGTACACAAAACCAACCGGGCCCTTGGAGTGGAAACGCTAATATCGTGAGCTACAGACGTCCGATTGACGTGCCGTCAGCTTTGTTGAGTTCCTCTTAGTGAGAAGGATCTTTTGGCATACTCCGCATGATGTTTGGACGCAGTTGGAGTACGGTTGGGTTTGTTTTGCCTTAAAAACCAACCGGGCCCATGGAACGAAAAAGCTAATAGCTCTCAGACCGGGCGTCCGATTGACGCGCCGTCTGCGACGTTGAGTTCCTGTTGACGATACGAAACTTTTGGATACATCAACTCTGGACATTGTGATAGTTGATGTATCAGACTCTCGGCTCATGGAGCGGACCCTCCCGAACTAGCTTGCTGTGTGCGGGAACCCTAGAGCTGGTTGTGACTACTACTGTGACTATGACGACGACTGTGTAGAGATCCTCAGTGGATTCGATGACGACGACTACAACACTCAGGGATCCCGTGTGGATTAGTGCTATTGATCCTGTGTGGGTCCGATCCTGTGTGGGTCAGCACTCAACGGTCCTGTGTGAACCAGCGCCTACAGATCCTGTGTGGGTCCGATCCTATGTGGGTCTTTGCGGGGGTTAGTACCTATCGATCCTTTGTGGGTGTGACGACTTAAATGGATCAGTGATCATCTCTATCGTCTTTTGAAGAAGTATACCCGTGTGAGCTGAATCATGTTTTCTTTTATGTATGGATTGAGTTGTGCTATCCTGTGTGGATTACGTTTTGCTTTCCTGTGTGGAATATGTTTACTTTCCTGTGTGGACTGAGTTGTACATGGGCTCGGAGGGTGTAGTGTATTGGAATTGATGACTTAGGTATATGTATGGGCATATACCTAAGCAGTTTCAGTTGATAATTCGTGATTGTATCTTTCATTTGTGGTTTATCCTTTGTGGATTTTGGGAGACCTTCGGGGGTCTGGGGGTCCCTACTGAGTAGCTTATACTCACCCCTGCACGGGCTATGCCCGCACTACATTGTGTTGGTTGCAGACAATGGACAGCATTGATCGTGGTTGAGGCTTGCATAGTAGGATGGTACCTGGCGGTGGACCACTGGGCAAGACGTACTCGGAGCAGACGACAGGACCCGAGGAGCAGTGGAGCTATCTGTACCCACCCTTCAGGTGGGATTTCCAGTGGACAGCTTGGCGTAGTAGCTTTTACTTTTCAGTTTCTGTTTTGCTTTTCGAGTTGTACTTTACTTTCAGTTTGGGTTTGTATACTGGCCCATTTACTTTTCCGCACTTACTATTGTACCATCTTTTTACTTAGTGTTTACTTTTCCGCTTGTTTACTCTGAGGTTCTTGTTTACTTTACAAAGGCAATGCCTTCTATTTTTACCAGGATTTACGCCTTGGTGCTAGTCGCCAGCCCCTGGCCTATGGAAGGCAGGCTTGGGGTAGTCACGACACGGGCCCCGAGGATGGGTCATGACAAATTGGTATCAGAGGAGTTCAGTTCTATCGCGAACTCTGATCTTTTCTATGTGAAGCAATAGTGTTTAGCGTATTGAGTGTGGTTATCAGTCTAGGGAGTCCAGTGTTGGTGCAGCGGCCGACGTATCTGTACACCAGGACCCTGACTTCTGATTTCTGACTTAATGAACGAAAACATTGATTGCCTGTGTGTTTCAAGTTTTTTTTTTGTGATTACATTGTATCAGCTCACCAGGTATACTATTCTGACCGTGGCGCACCTGTTTCCTTTTCAGGATGGCCCCACGACAGTAGCCATCTAGGGTTCTGAGAGTCGAGCATGATGACAACCCACCGAGTGACGAGGCCTCGGTGCATGGCCCTTTTTCAGCAGTGGCACCGGAAGTAGCACTACCCACCGAGCCACTGATACTTCCAGCACTAGCCACTGACGATGCACGTCACCTCAGCGCACTTCATGAGTTTCAGCGCCAGCGACCACCCAGGATTCGTGGGGAGACGGACCCCACGGTAGCCGAGGACTGGCAGGAGGTAGTCATATGAGTTTTTAAGCTACTGAGGACACCAGCAGACATCATGGTGATCCTCGCTGCGAGCCTACTACACGCAGTAGCGGGCTGATGGTGGATCTTGATACTCCAGGTGCACGATGAGGCATATCTACTTTGGATGGACTTTGAGGGCCTCTTCCACTCGGAGTTCATCCCAGCCACCCTCTGTGCGGTGCGCATTCAGGAGCTTCTTCAGCTGTGGCAGGGCAGCATGACGGTCGCTCAGTACTCGGTGAGATTTACCGATCTCTTGCGCTACTCGACCGACATGGTTCAAGACCCATTCTTCCAGGCCCGGACCTTTGAGTAGGGTTTGAGACACGAGATCCGGGCATCGCTGATCTCCCTCAGCATTCGGACTCAGATAGGAGTACTGGAGCGGACCCTTTTGATCAAGAGTTTTCTTGCTGAGTCTACACCAGCGCCGAGACCCACCACAGGGCGGCACGAAGCAGAGTCTTCTGCAGCAGGCAGTCGATGGATGACTCAGGGGTCCAGACAGACCATACCCTCAGGTAGACGACCTCAGGACACTGGCTCAACAGTGTGGAGCATACAACACGGAGCCAGTCTTTCGAGAGGCATACAGTGTTTCACGTGCGGTGGGCAGGGCCACATGGCTCGTGATTGCCCGACTCACCATGCCGAGGAGCAGCAGACGGTTGAGGGACCACCGAGGTAGAGGCAGAGGGTCGACCGTGGTAGTCCGCAGGGAGGAGGCGGACGAGGCAGAGGAGATGGTCAAGCAGCAGGTGGTGGGCGGCGCTTTGAGGCTCTACCACCACCACCACCAGGAGGTCCATCCCAACCACAGGGAGCTGGAGGGCAGAGACAGGCACAGCTCCAGGCAACAGAGGCCTATGACCACGGCGCACCCGAGATGATTCGAGGTACTATTTGTGTCTATTCCACTCTTGCTGCAGTTCTTTTAGACATAGGAGTGAGTCACTCTTTCATAGCCGCTTCCCTTGTTCAGAGCTCGGAGATTCCGACAGAGCCGTTGGCTCGATCCGTACGGCTAGAGACTCCTACGGGAGCAGACTCGACGATTACGCACTGGTTCCGGCAGTGTGAGCTTACTCTAGGAGGCGAGATCTTCGGCTGGGATCTTCTTGTAGAGGTTTCGAGGCCTTACGACGTCATCTTGGGCATGGATTGGTTATCTACGGTCCATGCACAGATTGACTGTTTTAGGCGCAAGGTGCGATGTGTACGCACTGACGGGAGTAGGTTCACCTTCACCGGTGATAATGGAGCCTTTGCAGAACAGGATGGACTTCCGCGGAGGAGAGGACAGCCCATCACTCATCAGTTGGCTAGCCTTATCCTAGGAGCAGTTGATGTGCGGAGTCATGGTTTTCCTGCAGTGGTGGATCAGTTTGCGAACGTTTTTCCCGACGATGTCCCAGGGTTACCTCCTCACAGAGAGGTAGACTTTTATATTGACCTGTACCCCGGGACAACTACGATATCGACTCCAGCATATTGGATGTCCCCCGCTGAGCTTCGAGAGCTACGTGTACAGTTGGAGGACTTACAGGGCAAGGGACTCATCCGACCCAGTGTTTCACCCAGGGCTTCCCCGATATTGTTCGCCAAGAAGGTGGACGGGAGCTTGAGACTGTGTGTCAACTATCGTCGCCTGAAACAGGTGACAGTGAGGAACAAGTATCCGCTACCGAGGATTGATGACCTCTTTTATCAGCTCAAGGGAGCATGGTGGTTCTCGAAGATAGACCTCAGGTCAGGCTATCACCAGCTTAGATTTCGAGATGAGGACGTGCAGAAGACGACCTTCATGTGTCGGTATGGACACTATGAGTTCTTGTTTATTCCCTTCGGTGTTACCAATGCTACAACAATTTTCATTGCCCTCATCAATAGGATCTTTCAGCCATACCTCGATCGATTTGTCGTGGTCTTCATTGACGACATTTTGATCTACTCGACGACTGAGGAGGAGAACACCTACCACTTACTGGTTGTACTAGACACAATCCGAGAGCACCAGCTTTATGGTAAGCTCTCGAAGTGCCAGTTATGGATACGTGAGGTCCACTTCTTGGGACATGTCATCTCTGAGGCGGGAGTTGTAGGGGATCCTACGAAGATTGAGGTAGTGTTAGTTTGGGATCCACCCAGGAGCGTGACGGAGGTGCGGAGTTTCTTGGGACTAGCTGGATACTACCGGAGATTTGTTCCATACTTCTCCAGAGTTGTGGCACCACTCTCATCTTCAACGAAGAAGGGGAAAACCTTCTTATGGTTAGACAGATGTCAGCAGTGCTTCCAGGAGATGAGACAGAGATTGACCAGTGCACCTATCTTGAGGTTGCCTGAGGAGGGAGTATGGTACGTAGTTTACTGCGATGCATCAGGGACCGGACTCGGATGTGTCCTGATGTAGGAGCGGGCAGTGATCTCGTATGGATCACGTCAGTTGAGGCCGCATGAGCAGAACTACGCTACCCATGACCTGGAGTTAGCATTAGTGGTCTTCGCTCTGAAGACATGGCGACACTATATGATGGGCAAGCGCTTTACAGTCTTTTCTGATCATCAGAGTCTCAGGTACATCTTCTCGCAGAAGGACCTGAACCTGAGACAGTAGCGATGGCTCGAGTTCCTCCAGGACTATGACTTTGAGATATTCTATACTCATGGGAAGGGGAACGTAGTAGCTGATTCCCTCAGCAGGAGGACGGGCATTCAGCTACTTGAGGAGGCGACGGAGTAGCTATCCTCTTTGCAAATATCCTTCGTGGATAGAGATGTAGAATCCTTCCTTCAGTCTCTCACAGTCACTCCTTCACATCTACAGCAGGTCAGAGAGGCACAGCGTGGGGACGCTGACTGTGAGACGCGGCGTGCACAGATATCCTGAGGATAGGCACCTGATGGTTTCTTCTTTGGAGCAGAGCACGACATCCTTTTAAGAGGATGTACCATGGTACCCGTTGCTTTATGGGAGGAGGTGCTGAGAGAGTTTCACACTTCTCCCTTGGCGGTATATCCCGGAGTGGTGAAGATGTACCAGGATCTCAGATGACAGCACTGGTGGCCAGGCATGAAGAAGGCTGTGGTAGAGTTTGTTTCTCGATGCCTCACCTGCCAGCAGGTGAAGGCTGAGCACCAGGTACCATCAGGCTTGGTACATCCCTTGGAAGTCCCGGTGTGGATGTGGGACGGGATATCTATGGACTTCGTGACTGGACTTCCACGCACTTCCAGAGGTCACGACTCCATCTGGGTGATTGTCGACCGAGAGCAGGGCTCAGTGGAGAGCATGGGATGTCTTTACATTCAGGAGATTGTACGGCTTCACGGTGTGCCATCATCTATCATCTCCGATCGAGATGTTCGATTTACTTCCCGGCTTTGGAAGGGGTTGCACGAGGTGTTCGGGATACAACTACGTTTGAGCTCAGCCTTTCATCCTCAGATGAATGGTCAGACGGAGAGGACCATTCAGACTCTCGAGGACATGCTCCGCGCATTTTTCCTCGACTTTGGTCGTAGCTGGGAGGACCACCTACCCTTGGTGGAGTTTGCGTACAACAACAGCTACCACTCCACCATCAGGATGGCACCATACGAGGAGTTGTACGGCCGACCATGCAGATCTCCTTTGTGCTGGACTGACCCTGGGGAGTCAGCACTTGTGGGACCAGAGATGGTCCATGCCATGACAGAGAAGGTCCAGGTCATCCAGGAGCGGATGAGGACAGCTCAGAGCTGGCAGAAGTCACACGCTAACAGGAGGCAGAGGCCACTAGAGTTTGAGGATGGTGACCACATCTTCTTGAGGGTCTCACCTCGACGTGGTATATGAAGATTTGGCCGAGGCAGCAAGTTATCTCCGCGCTTCATCGGACCATTCCAGGTCCTCAGCAGGATAGGCGAGGTGGCTTATCGCCTGGCTCTACCACCTCAGTTGCACCAGGTGCACAACGTCTTCCATGTATCTTAGTTGAGGAGATACGTGCACGACCCGACACACATCATTGACCATGGGGAGCTTGACGTTGATGATGGGGCGACTTTTACGAAGGTCCTGGTGGAGATCGAGGATCGACAGGAGTGGGTCCTACGTGGACGGTTTATTTCTCTAGTTCACATCAGATGACAGCACATGAATCTCCAGGAGAGCACTTTGGAGTGGGAGGCTTAGAAGCATGCTCAGTACCCTGATTTGTTTCCCTAGTTTTGATGTATCTTTACGGGGACGTAAAGCCCTGAGGTGGGAGTAATGTAAAGACCCATAAAATTCAAGGGAAATTTTTTCTTAATTTTCATTAGACTTTTACAAGAGCGCGGTTTTTGACGGCACCTGATTCCGAGGCCCGGTGTGCCCGGAATCATCTTCCGAAGTTTGTCCTGGGTACGTTCAGTGAACGAACGAGCGAGAATTTCTAACTTTTTAACCGGTTCCCGGAATCGATTTCTGAGGGCACCGAAGGAACCGCAATGCCGGTAATTTTTGAGGAACTCCTGTTCCGAAGTTGCGTTTGCACGAATGTTGATAATAAAAATTGTGGAAGTTTATTATATAATTACACTATAATTTTTATTATTTTACTCTAAGTGTAAGCTCTTGATGGAAGTTGGGTAACCACCCAATCTCCCTTGGGAGGTTATGAGGGTGGTGGGGCCCACACGAACCCCACCTCTTCATATCCTCTAAACCCCCCTCAAATCCCACTTAATTTATGTTAACTTACGTTATAACCTATGACTTAAATGTAATGTGTTAATGAGGTGAGTTGTGTGGGGTTATTGAATTTAAAACTCTTGAAATTCAAATGTGATGTTGTGTTAATAAAATAAGAAAGAGTCTTATTTTATTTTTGGTTAGAGTTTTTTCACTTTGACAGAATTTGAGTAGCTTTCTTCATCTTCTTCAAACTCGATGAAGAACGCGAAGAACACCGTTCTTCAATGAAGAACTTCTCCGCCAAAGAACACAGTTCTTCCGTGACGTCGTATCCACGACACGACGTTCTTCTTCCACGTCGTCTCTTCAGCGACGGTTTTCCGCGACGAAATCTCCATCAAAGAACTTCAAATCCTCGCTTCGCGACGTCGACGTTCATTCCCCGCGACACCCGACCTCCGCGATGCTCATCTTCCGCGGGTCATTGACGAACACCGCTCTTGAAGCCGAGGTAGGGGAATATTGTTATTTTTATTAAATCGTTTCCGTTCTTGATTCTAGCATGTCGAACTTCGTGTTTAATCGACTAAATGTTACCGTTTAATGAGAGGGGGCCGGACCGCACAAACACAGCTTAACCCCCTCCTATGTTCATGTTTGTTTCCTTACGGATGGAACGGAATGGCGTGGTGCCGTTGCACCACGAGGGAATCACACGACAAGTATTGCGCGGCGCCGTCGCGCCGCGCTGTGGAAATAAATTCAATAACGCGACGCCGTCACGTCGCGTCGAAGGATGTCAAAGGCGCCGCGGCTGGAGCGGGGTCGCGGAGGAGGTGCGCGGTGCCGTCGCACCGCGCTGGACGACAAGGGCCGCAGCTGGTTCCGGGCCGGGGCGGAGCTTGGTGACCGGCGGCCAGCCGGGGCGCCGGTTTCGGAGTCGGAAGGGGACCGGCCACTGCCGGTCACGTTGAGGAGGATCCGGCCGGCCAGGTCGGGCTGGCTGGAAAGGAGAAAACCGGGGGAAATAAATTCCCCCGGCCAGCAATCAACAGCCCCCCATTATGAAGGGGGGGGGGTTACAAAGGGGGGGTAGGCGCCCCCGTTTTTCCAACAGCTCAGCCGAAGGCCGAGCTGGCAGTGCGCCCAGTGCGCTGCGCTGAGCCGGGCCGGGCTGTGCCAGGCTGGGTCGACCCTGTCCGAGGCGGGTCGACCCAGTTCGGGCCGACAGGGGGGCTCGGGCCGAGTCGGCCCGGGCCCGAAACCCCCGATACCGAACTGTTTGGGTTCAAATTCCCATAACTCGAGCTACGGACCTCCAAATGAAGCTCCGTCAGTGGCGATGCAATCCTTGGATCGAGATGGTCGTTTAGGTATATCACACTCAAGGTTTTGGAATAATTTGAGTTCGGCCGAGTTGGTTCGTACACGAAACCAATCAGGCCCTCGGAGCGGAAACGCTCATATCGTGAGCTACAGACATCCGATTGACGTGCCTTCAGCTTTGTTGAGTTCCTCACAGTGAGAAAGATCTTTTGGAATACTCTGCCCAAGGTTTGGACGTAGGTGGAGTAAGGTCGGGTTGGTTTTTCCTTAAAAACCAACCGGGCCCCTAGAACGAAAAAGCCAATAACTCTCAGACCGGGCGTCCGATTGACGCGCCGTCTGTGACGTTGAGTTCCTGTTGACGATACGGAACTTTTGGATACATCAACTCTGGACTTTGTGACAGTTGATGTGTCAGCCTCTCGGCTCGTGGAGCGGACCCTCCTGAACGAGCTTGGTGTGTGCGAGAACCCTAGAGCTGGCTGCGACTGCTACTGTGACTACGATGATGACTGTGCAGAGATCCTCAGTGGATTCGATGACGATGACTACAACACTCAGCAATCCTGTGTGGATTAGTGCTACCGATCCTGTGTGGGTCCGATCCTGTTTGGGTCTTTGCGGGGGTTAGTACCTATCGATCCTTTGTGGGTCCGATGACTTAGATGGATCGGTGATCATATCTATCGTCTTTCGAAGAAGTATACCTGTGTGAGCTGAATCCTGTTTTCTTTCCTGTGTGGATTGAGTTGTGCTATACTGTGTGGATTACGTTTTGCTTTCCTATGTGGAATATGTTTACTTTCCTGTGTGGACTGAGTTGTACTTGGGCTCGGAGGTTGGAGCATATTAGAATTGATGACTTAGGTATATGTAAGGGCATATACCTAAGCAGTGTCGGTTGATAATTCGTGATTGTATCTTTCGTTTGTGGTTTATCCTTTGTGGATTTTGGGTGACCTTCGGGGATCTCTGGGTCCCTACTGAGTAGCTTATACTCACCCCTGCACGGGCTATGCCCGCACTACGTTGTGTTGGTTGCAGACGACGGACAATGTTGATCGTGGTTGAGGCTTGCAGAGTAGGACGGTACCTGGAGGTGGACCACTGGGCGGGACGTACTCGGAGCGGATGGCGGGACCTGAGGAGCAGTGGAGCTATCTATACCCACCCTTCAGGTGGGATTTCCAGTGGACAGCTCGGCGTAGCTGCTTTTACTTTTCAGTTGCTGTTTTCCTTTTCGAGTTGTACTTTACTTTCTATTTGGGTTTGTATACTGGCCCATTTACTTTTCCGCACTTACTGTTGTACCATCTTTTTACTTAGTGTTTACTTTTCCGCTTGTTTACTCTAAGGTTCTTTTTTACTTTACAATGGCAATGCCTTCCCTTTTTACCGGGATTTACGCCTTGGTGCTAGTCGCCAGCCCCTGGCCTATGGAAGGCGGGCTTGGGGTAGTCACGGCACGGGCCCTGAGGACGGGTCGTGACAATGACCATATTTTTATTTCTATTCAAGGCATGATACCCTAACTATGTGGTAATGATATCTGATGTTAGGCATTCCCTCATTATGAAATTTGATATTATATGTGATTATTCGCCTAGTAGAATATCCATGTGCATGTTTTCATGGTAAAGTATGATTTATATTCTCCATATTAGGTTATGTTTATGATTAAAAGGCTGTTTTTTATTACAGGTCTTTCCTTAAAAGATTATAGCTTCCACAAAATTAATTACCCATACTGAGCATCTGAGCTCACCCCTTTATTATGTTTTATTTCCCATGATTCAAAAAAGTGTACTGTTATATATTTTTTGAGTAAATATAGAGGAATACTGGAATTTTCAATGGATTATTTATGTTTTGTTTTATGTTTGAATTTGTAGTGTAACATTCATGTATGTAATCAGTTTTCCATGACTTCTAAACTGATCAATCCTTTGTGACTTGATTCCTTGAAATCATGATAATGTATTATAATAATACACCGGATCTAGGATTTCGAGGACGGGTCATTACACCCCAATGTTATGATATGTGGATGATTTTTATAATATAATAATATTCATCGATCCTATATTGGATTAATTATTCGATTAGTGTTTGATGTTATTAACATTCCCTCATTCTTATGGGATGGAATCTCTTATGGATGAAAATTATGGAATCTACTATTCTACACTTTTTGATTTTGTGTAGTTGTGCTCATGTACATGATTGGTGCAATTAAATTCATATATTTGAGTAATTCTCGACCTTATTTTTTGGGTTATTTTTATATTTGGATGTCCTATATAAACTGTGTTCCCATTGTTTGGAGAGGCATATTTTAAACATCTTTCATTATTAGTCTCCTTCCATTATGAATTTATTTTCATATGTAATGAATGGGTATCAATTTTTTGGAAAAATTGACTCATGTTTTGCCCAATAACATGATCATACAAGAGTAAATAATACTACACGGTGACACATCTATTGAAATTTTCTATTTTATGGATGTGGTGAATTCCAATGATCCATATTTATCGCATCATCATACAGATATACATGATGCTTCAATTGTGATCAATTACCAATTATTTGTGATGTAATGGAGGAAATGATGATTTTTATTTTCATTATGTTGTTTTTTCTTTAGGTATTGGTCATTGTATATAGTATTTAGATCTCGTGGAAAAAATAGTATGTTGTTTTTTAATGGCGGCCCTTGTATCTTTAATAAGAGAGGAATCTAGAATTTGACATTTCATGAGTTGCCCAAATATTTTCTCATAGTTAAGGCTTGAATTCCTTCTCTATCTCTTCGTGGATCTTGTATTTAAAGATGGCGATGGGCCAAACAATATTTGGGAGTTTGTTTCTAGCTAACTCTCTCTATTTGTCTATGTTGGATTACTATTAATCAGACATAAACACATCCACATGGTCAACAACATATGTTTCTTCTTGGGGGCACCTATGACCATAGTGAAATGTTTGTGGAAGTTTATGGGGATCTATATAAGATTTTACATTATGTTACAAGAACCACACATTTTGATGGAATATCATTTTTGAAAACCTCTTTATACATAGGTTTCTAGATGAGGAGATAATTTCCTTTATAAGGGAAATATATCATTGTAGGGAGGTTGACCACAATTGATGTCAGGATTATATTTTTTTTATTCCATCTCCAAACAACTATGAATGATAATATCATGGTAAATATCACTACCTTCTTTGGATTATGAGTCCAAAAACCATTGAGGTGTGGAAGATATGCATCAAACAACCTCAACAACACTGGCATTGAAAAGGTTATGGATATGATCCTCATTCTATGTCATGCAAATAAAATGCCAACCTATCTTTTGGTGTTGAAATGGGATATTAAAATGGTCCATAATGGGAGCTGTAATATGTTTAAAACCTTATAATGTAGTAGCAATATGATCATGTTGTTATTAAGTTTTTGTTTTATGTTAGTGAGACATTATATTTTCATAAAACATATGAGCATATCTCTGGGTGGTTTTTCAAATATTATGCTAAATAGTGGATGAAGGGGATATGACCTCATCCCAAATATACATTCCCAATCAGAATATACTGATAGAACTCCGTAATGGTATAAGGGATATGATCCTCCTCCAATATAGCCTCTAAGGCATGTTGGTGAAACAGGGTGTTGAAAGAAGTAGGAACGCGACCCTTGATTTTGAGGTCTACTAGAATATGACCAGTGGCTTCGCTAAATGGAAAATGGAAATGTACCAAGGTGTATTCCTCACTAACATGGTGATCCAAGTCATAGAAAGAATATGTTCCAAGTCTGATGTTTTTTTGTGTATTCTTCCAATATTTTTTGATAGGTATGTGAACCTTTCCCATGTAATGTTTCACTCTCACATGGTGAGTCCCAGTTGGAATTGTATCATGGGTCTGTTCTAGTACCATAAGAGTATTCCATTGGGTTTTTAACAGTAATATGAAACAATCACAAGGCATGCGCCAATATCACATACTGATCCACAATTGGAATTGGATTATGTTCATAGTCTTGTGACATTGGAGTGTACCATAAGTCATTTTGAATAGAAATGTGCCCCAATCATAAGGAATATTCCACTCTCACCTAGGGATACCTATTTTGAATGTGAATTTGAGTCTATTATGATACCCCTTCCTTAACCTAAATATGCTGATAATCCAGATTTAGGGGATGATGAATATGTGCTTACTCTATAGCTTCCGATTTTTCATTTTTATTAGAGTATTTTGAAACCATATCTATCATGATAGTTACATTAATAAATGTATATGTATTAATACTAATGATGAAATATTATAGTGGAGTTATTTATCCATTACAATAATGAAGTTAAAATTTATCAATGTATGCACATGAATGTAGGAGTTGAAATTTTCTATAACCAATATTTATTGTAGTATATATTCAATTGAATTGGGGATAAGATCTCACTTCTTTGACCCATATGTAATCAAAATTTATTGATGGTGTTTATGCATGGGGGAAGAGATATGTTACTCTCCAATCAATCTTGAATGATTATATTTTCCACCTGATGATGAATGTGTCGGGTGGCTGAGGTCGTTCGCCAACCCACAGGGTTTACAAAGGTAGCTAATTTTCAAGAACAATTTCTTGATGAAAACATGATCATGGGTCATGGTGTTGTTTTTGAAATAATTATTTTTTCACAAGTAAATCATTAAATATAGAAACTATTTACTGTTTCATTTCTAGCATGTTACATTATAAATAATATACACACATGTAACACAATTTTCCTTTATAAATCAAATTTTTTTATCGGATATATGAATGGAGAGTAGAATAATTTTTTAGAACCCATATTACATAGTAATTCATATCATACATGAAATTTTCCTTTCCATAGGTATTTCAAAATAAAATATCATCATTCAAGTTTAACCGATCATTTTTATTATCTTAGAGATTCATGTTGGGGTTGTAATTTTTATTCTTTATGAGAAACATGTAGATGTTTTACCAAGAAGTTTATTATGTTATGTTTATTGTATGTAATTTTTTTTTTCTTTAGGTTTACTAATTTCATCATTAATTGAAACTTCAAATGGTTCAAATTTCAATAAAATAGTACGAACCTTTTTTCTAAATGAAAGCGGCCATTTGAGTCTTTGGGAACAATCACTCATAAGAACAAATGTGGGTCGATAGGATGCATGGAAGGAATCATCATACCCATTTGATGGACATACCACAAACATCGTGACACTTATATATATTTATGGTAAATTTGTGATTCTAATAATAAACTCAAGATGTGATTGGTTTCCCTACCAAAATGATAAACTATTGAATCGTTCCATATGTAATGTGGGGTATATTAAGGATTACATTAATATTTAACTTAGGATCATTATCCTCCTTACGTTCATTGGTAGATACATGTATTATGAAGGAATATAATGAGGAAAAATGGTATTTTACTTCAATCTAGTGAGTTGGTTAGGATATTTATGATAGGATTGAACCATTATGAGGTTTCCTTTGTATCATGATTGTATTAGAAAACAAGACTCACATAGTTAATATAAAAAGTGTTGTGTAACTACTTGTGTAAAGGACATCTATAAGAAAAATTAGGCATTGGGTATATAGCTCAAGCATCAAGAAGGTGTCTTATAGATCTTGTATATAGCTGGAAACAGAGTCATCGTAGTTCGATCACATGGTCAAAATATGCCACGAGGATGATTCCCCTGTATAGGGGCAGTAATATGTTCCCATTGGAATTGGATTATACAATGTGGTTTCCCTTGATTGGGGATAATTCATGATGTTAATAATATGATGGTATCAAATTTCTAAACCAAAAAGATCCATTATCTGTGTGCAACATATGGGGTAGAAATTAATCCATCTTACTGCATATGGATGTAGTACTTATACACAAGGGAATTCCTAATTTGGTCATTTATATAGAGATTGAGCAGTAAATGTTTTTCCTACATATCATGTTTATAATTGAAATTTGAGTTCCCATAGTCCAATTGGGTTCTCAATCCACTAATGAATGAAGTTTTGAGGTGAACCCAAATGAGAGTTTGGGTCCCATGAGTTTGAATACTAGAGTCATGGAAGGGAGTACAATAAATTTAATTCCCATTGTATCTCTTTCCATATAATGGGTTTATATATATCCATTGTGGATAGGTATAATAGTTCTCCTAGTTTAGTTGCATCATAAATCTTCTGATGGATGAGGATGAATGATGAACCCATTGGGGGAAATGGGAATCTTGGGTTATAATGTATGAGACATGGAGGGGATTACACATAGGATGAATCCCATTTGATCATTAATATTTGTAATGATTCATTTGTCTGTTGTTTCAAAATGAGTTAGTGTTCTCATAGATTTGTTAATGGAATTCCAAAATAAGTCTATTGGACAAGGTTATCATGTAATGTCCCAGTTCCGGGTTCCACTCAACAGGTACCCCAAACCCGGTTTTCCACATGTCCTCAAGCGCATTTCCCCAAATGCCATAGGCTGCCGACTAGTAGTGAGTGCCCAGGTCTGATATTGGGGAAACTATGCCCTCATTTGATAAAGTGTAGCGCAACGGAATAAAATAAATAACATACAACAACAATGGAAGCAATGTACCATAAACATTTAATATAAAAAATATAGTAAAAGACAACCAAAAATATATATAGATATTTTGCAACATGTCTCATGTTCTAAGAAAATAGCTAGATCATGTTACACAATAATATAGTACAGTACAAGTACAAGAAAGAAAAATGGAAAAAAACAGTCGGTATCAGCACGAGCCTTAGCTCAGTCCCATTCTCCCCTACACCTCAGTAGTAATCAAGTACCAGTATAGGGAATCTTTCCCCTATCCACACCTGTAACAATATAATTTGTTTTGGCTGAAAATCATGGCCCAAACAGGGTGTGAGAAATATATCTCAGTAGGCACCCACCAATGGCTCATGCCCAACTGTGTGTAAACATTCAACAATACTGTGAAAAAGTAAATTCAATAAACTAAGAAGTACTCAAAGTAACTAACTTCTAGTTATATTTCCATTTTAATTATTTATTCACCCATTTAATATTAAGAAAACACCACAGTGAATTTATAATTAAACAGTCAGCTTCCTCAGACAAGCAAAACCTCACCATAAGGTAATCAGAATCTCTCCCTCAGGCATTACCCTTAAGCATAATAGAATCTCTCCCTCATGCACAAAAGTTAAGCCATCATGCACAAAAGGTTTCCCTCAGGTGAAATAGAACGTCGCCCTCAGGATATAGTAAACACCGCCCTCATGCATAAGTAACCGAGCCATGTCCAACATATAAACATGAAATTAACACACAATTACACTCAAGTAAATAGTAATGCATAATTAAACATGGCATACCCTCAGGTATCCTATCCAAATGGCTAAACAGAGGAACTCAACCCTCAGGATGGTCCTGGATCCAAGAAATGATCCCAAAGAGCATTTTATTATCACTATTAATTACTATTTAAATCCTAGGTATAAAAAATATCCATGACCTCAGCCATAAGACACCCCAAATATGGGTTCGTATCACAAAAATGCACAAAACTCACAACAGTTGGAAAATAAACACCAAGCCACCTACCTTTAATGCATACGAACGATATACGTGAACTTCAATTCCGGAAATGCCCAAGAACGACGTAGATCTATTGTAGAAGAAAACTCATTCAAACATAAAAAACTTCCCTTAGAGGAATATTTGGTAAGAATGGATTAAGAAGAGTAGAGGGCTTACTTGTGCGGTTCCAATGAGATCATCTGAGGTAGAAATGGATTCCAGACGTGCGCCTAGTGGATCACCAAAGCTCTAGCTTCCCTCTTCCACTCCTTCTTCTCATTGTAATCCTTCCCAATAAACAGGGGAGCAACTACCCATTTTAAGAGAAAAAACAAAGTACACGGCGTGTACTTCCTTTCATTAACTGTTCATCTAGCGGTTTCCCGCTAGCATGACATTGTTCATCTGACGACTTGACAACACAATGTTTCTTCTTGAGTAAATGGTGTGTTCTATCATACAGTTGGCCACTGCCTTACTATTCGCCTGCTGACTGACTACACGGTGTGTAAAGGACCACTACACGACATGTAGTCGGTATCTACACCCTTCGTCGCCAACATGGCCACATGACTGATGTACTCATTCGACACAACCAAAAGTACATAGCATGTGCAAAAGTACACGACATGTACATTCCAAAATTTGGGATTTTCCCTATTTTATTTATTTTCTCAAAAACACTTAATGAAAAATGAAAAGAAGAAACCTGTACCTCAGAAATAAGAACTGGGTTCTTACAAACATCTCCCTTTAAAGCAATTCGTCCCCGAATTTCCCTTCCATGGGTGGCAAAGATACAACCGTGAATAATTCCGGCAACTGAGAACGTACGTTGGTCTCCCGCTCCCATGTTTCGTCATGCACTCGGCCATGCTGCCATAGTTTCCATACGAGAGGAACTGACCGACCTCAGAGAACCTTCATGCTCTTATCAACAATACGTATTGGATGCTCATCAAAGGACAAATCTTCCTCCAGCTCAACCTATTATTGTTAAATGATGTGAGATGGGTCTGAATGTTAGAAATGCAACTGAGATACATGGAAGATGTCGTGCATAGCCTGTTACCTCTATGATAACTGCAACCGGTAGGCAACCTGCTGATTCTATCCAGAATCTCAAATGGCCCCACATACCTCAGTGAAAGTTTGCCCTGTGTCCTGATCCGTATGTGTCCCAACCTTAGCGGAACACGTAGTAAAACCTGATCCCCGACCAAGAACTACAAAGTTCATCTACAACGATCAGCATAAGACTTCTGAATATACTACGTGGTAGCCATACTCTTTAGAATCAACTAGACCTGCTTAGATGTCTCATGCACGAGACGTGGTCCCAGTAAATCTTCCTCACCTACCTCTTGAGCTCTTGAAACTCAGGTGTGGCCATCTTATAAGGAGGAATGTACACCAGTGCTGCTCCTGGAATATGCTCAATAGGGAAATCCACCTCATGCTCCGGTGGAAGACCTGAAAAGTCATCTGGGAAGACATCCCTGAAACTATCCACCACTGGAGGGAAATGCTTTTGACAAGTCAACTGGTCGTCCAGATATATGCTCGCAATCTCGGCTATGACTCCACCTCTCCCATGATGCTCTGGTCCATCTTGACTCGCCTGAACATTCCATTCACCCTTGTATAGAATCTTTCCACCCTCTGGTGACGTGAAACTCACCCTGTGATGATAGCTGTATACAAAGACTCTAAAGGGAACCAACCAGTCCATCCCGAGAATGATGTCATAAGCTGTCATCTCTAAGACATAGAGGTCCCAAAGAATGTGACACCCACCAACCTCAATGGTGCACTCCTTGAACGGACGCAGACAAACCATCCTAGTTATCAACGGAGTGTCTAGAGTCAAGATAGGAGAAGTAGAAACACATAGCCCAAGGATTTCCACAACGAGCACATATATAAAACAATGCGTAACACCCATATCAAAAATTACTGAAGATAAAATAGAATCTACAAGAATAGTACCTCTGACTGTAGAAGGTCCAGGATCCTGCTCCTGCTGGGTCTGTTGCAATGCATATGCCTGCCCAGTACTGCAGCCCTATGACATAGCCTAGCTACCCTGAGCTATCCCGCCTTGTTGCCTCTGAGATCCTGGTGTCTGTCTACCATAGGCACGACCACCATCTCTTCTTACATGGCCTAATGTATTCTAGTTCCCTGACTGGTAATAATCCATTGGTCCTACTCCCTCACACGGATTCTGCACAAAACCCCTCTCACTATCCACTGGTAGAAACTCCATGCAAAAGCGCTGTAGATGACCCATCTTGCCACATGCTCGGCACTCCTCTGGATCCCATGAACACTGCCGTCTCTTGTGCCCCTACTTACAACAGTGGTAGCACCTAATCGATCCACCTGACGAAACTGCTTGGATGGAGATGCCACCCTGAGAGAAGTCCATCTATCTCTTCCTCTTACTAACTGAAATAGTAACAGTAACTGGTGCTGAACCACCCTAGACCACACCATAAGCTTCTCCCAGTTTACTCTCTGTAATCAGCATGTGGTTTACAATAGCATATACTAATGGAAACCTGAAAACATTCACCAGAACATGGATGTCATAACGAAGACCATCCTCAAAGCATCTGGCTCTCAATGTATCATCACCCACCAGAACGGGTGAAAAACACATAATCTTGGTGAAATGAGAATAATAGTCCATCACCGACATAACGCCCTGCTACAGATTCCGGAACTCTCGAGCTCTATCTTCCCTCAACATCATTGGGATGAAGAAGTCATAAATTATTTCTTGGAAATCTTCTCACACCATGTCTCTGTAATTCTCTGACTGGGTGGTAACACCCCACCACCTCTTGGCAGAATCTTGAAGCATGTAAGTCGTGAGCTTTACCCTCCACCTTGGAGGCATCTCAAGATGCTTGAAAATAGTCTGCATAGATCCCAACCAAGACTCTGTATCCTGTGGTCCGCCATCCCCTAAAAACGTAGCAAGATGCTGCTGCTGGAAGATACAAGTAAGCTCATCCATAGATGTGGAATCCGGCGGTGCTCCCTAAAAGGTCTGCATGAACTGCATAAAGCCTTCACAGAACTGGGCATCCACACCTGTGTCCAGTTTAACGTATGGCGCCACATATGGCTTTGCTGGAGGATCAATTGGTAGCTCATGTCCCACCATCTCTGGAGTATAGTCATCGCTGCTCTCCTGGTGAACAAAGCGCGGTCGTCTTGGCGGCATGACACTACAAGGTCAAAAACACACCTTTAGATCAATATTGAACATGAAGAAACCCAAAAAGATATAGGAGTAAGAAGGCATTCAATATTTTCAAAACAAGAATACATGGCCTATATATTGACTACACGATGTGTACATGACTACTCTTCCCCAGCCCAGGTCCTTCTACACGGCTAAGCCAAAAAGCTCCTGTTGAACAAAACTACACGGCATGTATAAAAGCTACACGCCGTGTATTGTGAAATTTTCCAACTGCCCATGTCGTTTGTGACATGGCCGACTACTAGTCTTGATACTACATGGCGTGTTACACCCGCACACTGTGTTTACACTACTCTGTCTCCCCATCCACATGGCTAAGTCCGCATGATCTGTCCTCAGACAAGACTACACGGCATGTCCCACAGGAACACAACGTGTACTAGACGAGTTCTACCGACCCGTGTTGTTAGTTACACAGCCGGATACACAGATCCAACTACACAGTGTCTTAAATATACACACATCATGTGCACGAAGAGGTTACTCCAAACCATGTTGTTAGTTACATGGTCAGGTTCCCAGGTTAGACTACACAGCATGTTCCATCGTGGACACAGCGTGTATATCTTAAGATTTTCTCCACCCATTTTGTTAGTGACATAGTGGAAACTGAGTAAACTCTACACGGAGTGTACAGAAACTACACGGCGTGTTTTCCCCAAGCTCTTCCATTCCCCATGTCACCGTCCACACGGTTTGTTACACGGGAAGAGACAACACGGCATGTACTCAAAAAGTTTATGTTTTTTCCTGAACATAATACCATACACGGCGTGTTGAGGGTACTACATGGCGTGTATACTGGGTTTCCAGATAGTATGCCTCAGAAACATCCCTGTAACCACGAAAATACCAATAATAAAAACCTTAGTGTCAAATTCCAATCCTTGAGGGCCCATACTCCCCACGAATCAATGTTTGACATCTTATCTGTGTTATAACATAATAAACAGTCAATGATCCACCAATTTCTGGTCAATGGGGGACCATACTCCCCAAGAACTGAAGTTTGGAATTCATTCTATCAACCAGATCATACCAATACCCTATCACATAGCAATTATTTATCAAGAAGCTATCACAACAGCATGGTTTTCTAGCACAACAACTATCACAACAACTTGCACATTCTAATGAACCTACACGGCATGGAAACTATGTATGGCATGTGATCCCTAGCATGTGAATAAATGATGAATGAGATGGCATACCCTCATCTCATCAGGTTGAAACTAAATAGAACCGATGTATCAAATATAAACAACACAATACATGTGCATCACCCAACGGTGAAAATCATATCAACTGTGAATTGCAAAATTAGAATAAATTGCAACGAGGTTAATTGGCTTTTCCTTGTACACGGGTAAGCTATGCCTGAGCAGAACTTATTACAGACTATCGTTCTTTTCTTATCCCCGAATAAGGCTCCAAATAGTAATCCAAAGAAAAGAACCCCTTTGATACCACGTTTTAACATCCCGGTTCCGGGTGCCACTCAACGGGTGCCCCGAACCCGGTTTGCCACATAACCTCATGTGCATTTCCCCAAACGCCAAAGGCTGCTGACTAGAAGCAATGGCCCAGGTCCGATAGTGGAGAAAATATGCCCTCATTTTTCAAATTGTAGCACCGTGGAATGAAATAAATAGCATACAACAACAACGGATGTAATGTACCACACACATTTAATATAAAAACCGTAGTAAAATATAACCAACCAGATATATAGGTATGATGCAACATGTCTCATGTACTAAGAAAACAACCAGAACATGTTACATAATAATACAGTACAGTACAAGTACAAGAAAGAAAAAAAGAACAAAACAGTCGGTAGAATCGTGTTCCTCGGCCCTGTCCCATGCTCCCCTACTCCTCAGTAGTAATCATGTACATGTATTGGGACTTTTCCCCTATCCACTCCTGCAGCAATATAATCTGTTTGGGATGAAAAGCAAGGCCCAAGCAGGGTGTGAGAAATATATCCAAGTAGGCGCCCACCAAAGGGCCATGCCCAACTGTGTGTAAAAATGCAACAACAGTGTGCAAAAGTAAATGAAATAAACTAAGCAGTACTCAAATTAACTAACTTACCAGTTATATTTCCATTTTAATTATTCATTCACCCATGTAATATTAAGAATACACCACAGTGAATTTCTAATTAAACACTCAGCGTCCTTAGAAAGAAAAACCTCACCCTTAGGTAATTAGAACCTCGCCCTCAGGCATTGCCCTCAGGAATAACAGAATCTCTCCCTCAGGCATATGAAGTGTCTCCCTCATGCACAGAAGTCAAGCCCTCAGACACGAAAGGTTTCCATCAGGCAAAATAAAACATCACTCTAAGGCTAATACAGTCATGCCCTCAGGCTATAGAAAACAACGACCTCAGGCATAAGTAACCAGGCCATGCCCAACATATAAAAATTCAATTTACACACAATTCCTCTCAAGGAAAAAGTAATTCATAATTAAGCATGGCATACCCTCAGGTATCCTGGCCAAATGGCTAAACAGAAGAACGCACCCCTCGGGACGGTCTTGGAGCCAAGCAGCGATCCCAAACATCATTTTATTATCACAATTAATTACCTATTAAATAATAGGTATTCATAATAGCCACAACATGAGCAACACGACACCCCAAATATGGATTCTTAGCACAAAAATGCACAAAACGCATAATGGTTGGAAAATAAACACCAAGCCACCTACCTTTAACACCAACGAACGATATACGTGAATGTCGATTCAGGAAATGGCCATGAACGATGTAGATCTGAATTATAAGAAAACTCGTTCAAATATAAATAACTTTCCTTAGAGGATGAATTGGCAAGAATGGATTAAGAGGAGTGGAGGGCTTACCCGTGCGGTTCCAAAAAGATCATCTGAGGCGGAAACAGATTCCCGACATGCGCCTGGTGGATCTCCAAAGATCCAGATTCTGTCTTCTGCTCCTTCTTCCCGTTCTAAACCTTCCCTGTATACAGCGGAGGCTACTACCCACTTTAATCCAAAAAAACAAAGTAGACAACATGTATTCCTGAGTACACAGCGTGTACTTCCTTCATATAACTGTTCATATGGCAGTTTCCTGCTAGCATGACATTTTTCATCTACCAACATGACTACACGACGTGTCTTCTTGAGTGCATGGCGTGTTCTGTCATACAGCTGGCCACCAATTTACTATTCGACTGTTGACTGACTACACAACGTGTGAAAGACCACTACACATCGTGTAGTCTGTTTCTACACCCTTCGTCACCGACATGGCCACACACACCATGTACTCATTCCACACAGCCAAAAGTACACAGCGTGTGGTAAATTACACCACGGGTACTTTCCAAAATTTGGTATCTCCCCATTTTCCTTATTTTCTCAAAAACACTTAAGGAAAAATGAAAATAAGAAACCCGTACCTTAGAAATAAGAACCGGGTTCTTACATATCAGGTACCCAAACATTTTCCTACCATGTACGAATTATCATCCTGACCTGTATGGTGTGTCAGTATGACATGATTGAGGATGTAGGGTTATGATATGTATTCCAATATGATATTATTAAAGGAAATTTCATTATCTTGTTGACTTGTCTGAATATATCACATGATCGAGATGGAATGTTTGGGATTCTATTGTATGATCAAAGTTGACATGTCTGGAAGGCATTGTGTGATATAGATGGCATGTTTTTATGGTGTCACAAGACATAGATGTCATTCCTTGAAGAATTCTAAATCCCTAGGTGACATGTTTGGAGGGAATCATAAGACATGGGTGACATGTCCGTTGTTTTTCACATGACAAGGGGGAACATTTTTTTAGGTTATCCCAAGATTTTTCATGCATGGCTTGAGGGCATAAAAATACACGAATGACATTACATGGTTGTGCTTCATAAGATTAATGAAATTTCCAAGGGACGTCACATGCTCTAAATAGAATTCTTAGAGGGCTCATCAATTCATATACAATATTACCTAGTGATATCCGATGAATTGGGTAGCATATGATATGTTCATAAGGATTAGAATACCAGTATTCACATAATACATTAATATTTTTTTAGTATTTTTCCTATATTTATTGCATATGTACATCAATGTTTTTTAATAATTAATTTATTTTTAGTTTTTCATGTTCATGTTGAAAAGTTTTAAATTTTTTTCATTATCTGGAAGATGCACTTGATGTCCTTCGCGTGATCTATAAAGTGATCATAGGAAGAACATATTCATGTTGCATAACCAATTAAGTTGTTCTATGGATTTTTCATGGAAGATATTCATTATGATATTGTTCCTTTATACTCTAAGTGTAACGCCCCGACCCCAGCTACCCGGAGCCGGTGCATTAGTTCGTAACATTTGCATGATCACAAAAGATCAAGTCTCGAAAGACCGATTAGTTTAGTAGCCTTGGAAACACTAGATACATTCATAAATGTTACATTACATCATATAGTGAAAAACTACAATAACAAAGTATTCATAGTTCACACTCATATCCTCTTCTGACTATCCCTGCAGGTCATTCATAAAATACTTCTTCACATCCTGGAAAATATTAAAACATTGAAAGGGGTGAGCTCAGATGCTCAGTAAGGATAACAATATTTTGGAAGCTTTCATAAATAAACATAAACATTTAAGGCAATGTATGACTAAAACAAAAGCCTTTTAAACTTGAACATCAACATAATATGGAAAAAGTAAAATGAAATAATTCCATTTACTTCCTCACATGGATATTCTACTGGTCGAATAATCACATGAAATATCAATAACCACTTTCATAATGATGGAATGCATAATGCCAGACTATCATAACCACATAGCCAAGGCCTCGTGCCAAGACCACAAATTAGATTTTGTCAAGGCCTCGTGCCAAGACACTAGTTTGTCTCATGAGACCTACCGATGCATCGAGAGGCTATAGCGGGCTCCACCCATCACTTATTAAGTCCAATGCATTCCTCATATGAATAGGTTTAAACATATCATAAACCATAACATAATCATATCACATAAAACATGCATAAAGGAAACATATAATTTCCACATTTCAATCACAAGATATCAATACAACACATTGATATAATAAAAACGCTTTCAAAACCATTTTCAATACCAAAATAAAAGAAAGTTAAAACTTTGTATTTATTTTTCATTAAAAAATGATGGCTTGTAGAGGAAGCCGAAACTCAAATAATGGTCACAGCGGCGGAGAAGTCGTTGTCGCCGCATAAGTACGGAAAGAAAAACATTCCCTTTTGTCGTTTAGAAAATCCCTTCGTATAAAAAAGATTCCTTTTGAATAAACGTAAAAGTCAAAGGGGTTTATACACCGTATAAAAGAAAGTTGTGTATAAAACCAAATATGCCTCAATGAAAGGGGATTGAGACGAAGTCCTTAAATAGATCATTTTTAAAATAAAATAGATCTATTATGTGTACTCACTATAGGTACACATAAAGAAGTAAAAATACAAAATATGATATAATAATATCATGACATAATTAGAAAGTAGGAGATTAACCCAAAGAATGGAAGTTGGGTTAAGAAGTTCCCTTACCTTGCCTCCTGTCCTGAATCGACCGTTCTTTAACCTCCTGAATAATAAACTAGAGTTAATTTATATTTACTTAAGAACCTTTTTCATGTTCATTATTCCTTTTATATCCCTTATTACCATGTTATGAACATTATTTAATTATTTAAGTTAATAACGGTCGTTTTTTCAATCTTTGGTACTTGAGTCAAAAATAAACTTCTTAAAATTACAAGTTGTTAATGTGGTGAAATATCCATTATATCCAGAATTATATTCATGATGTAGATATCATATATATCATATATATACAGTATATACATTCATTCATAATGTCACGTAACATTTAGAGGTAAGAAATGAAATGCACCGTTCATGGAGACGGTAAGCTGTACGTACGCATGAACGCTACTTTCATTTCTATTTCGTATTTAATGGAATGAAATCATAATGATATAAATTTATAATATAATTACAGTATAATATAGTTTATAATACCATTTAATCCATCCTTTATACATCCCACATATGGCATTAACGATTCAAATCACTTTGAGGGGGTGGTAGTCCGCACTTCCTAAAATGAAATTATCGCATTTTACCCATAATGGAAATCATAAAGTATGCCATAAATGAGAAATACAGAAGCATAAGTAAAACATAAACATATTTTATATCATATATAAATATAGTGACATATTAATGGCCACCTTTTAAGGTGTTATATGAGTGTTGAACAATCATCGTTTCGTGAGGCAGAAATTCGCCATCCACAGAAACCGTATGTTATTTAACCATTAGATGTAGTTGTGTGTAAGTGTATCTCGAATCCTTCTTATAAAAACATCCTAGTATATTGAGGATACTGGTGTTGTTACAAAATAAATGAATAAAAAGATTTTAGGGGGTTGGAGAAGAAAAATAAAACAAAACAACATTAGAGAAGACATTACCTCAAAATCGGGTAACTATTTTTGATTTGAGCCAAAGGCTTCCTTGGGAAGAGTTCTGCCCAAAGTGAGGCTTCTAGGAGTAAGAGGGGGAAGTTGGGAGAGTATTTGGTCAGAGGTTGGCCGAGCCAAATGGCTTGAAGGTGTGAATAAGGTGGGAGAGGTGGGGGCCTTTTATATGTGGAGAGGAGGGGTTCTTTTGGAAAGATTGAAATGTTACATTATTACACAATGCTTTTCGGATTATAAAGGTACCACACTTATATAATTCGTGGATAAGGTGATAATGGTTCTAAATCTACCCATCCAATAGTCTTTGGACATGTTTAAGCCTTGGATTTTACATTATCTTTTCATTTTATTAAAATCATTAAATAATGAGGTCATCGCTGCATCATCATGATGTCATAAATAATTTAATTTATTTAATGTCTAAAAATTATAAAAAAAATACTATGATGTAGGAAATATTTTTATCTTTCTAATGAATATTTATAGTCAAAATTTGGACTTGTTTAACCCCACTTAAAAACTGTTTTAGTAAAACAACTCATGTTTGTTTCAATTTAATTTTAACATTAAATAAATATATATTAATGTCATTTTCCAACTAAAGTGGCTCCATGGTGTCCCCAAGTTGACCCATGGGTTGTATTGGTCGGCCATGAAACATACAATGAGGGTAGGACATGTGTAATGCTCATCTCATATTATTAAAACATTATTTTTACCTTAAACTACACTAATTACCTATAATCGTGATTAAGAACTTAAAAGTTATTATTCATCAAAAAATTATTTTAATCTCATTGAACCACATTTTACTTCTTAATGACAACCATGTACATCGGATTTTTGAAAATCAAATCACAGAAGTGGTAATATTTTATTTAAACGAAAAATCAGTTATTTAACTACCACTTAGTGGTTTCACTATTCATCAAAAATTGAAGTTTTTCAAAACGATGCCAAAATTTCACCCTAAGCTATAATTGATATTCTGATTTCAAAAATGATGTCTGTTTTACAAAATTCCAAAAATATAATTTTCATTAAATTATTTTATAATTAATTCCCGCTGTCACAACAAATAGCGTGTTTTTAAGAAACAATTTATATCAAAAGATTGGCAATTGTTTATGTCTAATTTCAATGCTAAATTAATTCTAATGACCACCATTGGATAAAATGGTAAAAATATATTCTAATTATACTTTAAAACCACTAAATTGTATAATTTATCACTATAAATTATTTTGATTAAAAAAGTTGTTTTTAAGTATTTTTCACTATTCATAAAAAATTAGAAGTTCTCAGAAAAATACCAAAAATTCAACATTGGCTAATTTCAATATTCCGAATCCAAAAATGAAGTCCATTCTGAAATATAAAATATATATAATTTCAAAAGGTGGGTATTACTTTTCATAACAACTACTTTGATTAGTCGTGGTGTTTTAGAACTCGAAGTTGCGTACAATGCAAGCTATTGAATTATTGAATGAGAAGCGTATCGTGGAAGCTCAGGGTGTTACATTCTACCCTCCTTCAATAAATTGCGTCCTCGCAATTTGAAATTTTTCTTGGAAACTAAAAGGTTGAAAAGAGAAAATACCTTTGTGGAAAACCCACATCGGAAATAAGGTTAATAAAATTTAGCCTTAATAAGAGGGAAAGGGAAATGAAAAAGTCACCACCCAATTATGATCTCGATTAGGAGAACATTGGTGGCAATTAGAGACATATAATTGGAGGAAAAACGTAAATATTTGTAGGGAGTGATTGAGGTCATCAATCACAATCAACTGTCAAATTGAGGGCCTCAAAGACTTCAATCTATGTTGATTTAAAATATTATCAGTTCAACAAGACATAAGGTATTAGGATAACACATTTTTTTGTTTTAATATCCCTTTACTAAAGTTTAAGAATTAATTTATTCATTGAATAAGAGATAGGTATATATATATTTATGATTGAAAATTAGAGTTTCAACCTTCAACTCATCTTTAACTCAAAAAGATAATAGAACTCAAAAATATTATACTTATCCTAATTGTATAAGGTTCCAAATGTTAACACATACCATTCAGATTAGTAAATTTATTTTGTGATAACCAGGGACTTCCTGTAGGCTAGTGGTAGGAAATAAAGGCCTGTCACACTATGGTTATGGGTTCGATTCCTGCAGCTTTGTCCGATGCGACGGGTTATGCCCCACCCTGCAGGTTGTCCTTTTCCAAAAACTATAGTATTATAATATTCCAAAAATAATATTCATAAATTTTTTAACCTTAAACAATACTATCCAAAGATCAACTTAATCCACTCCAACCTTTATAGTTATTCAAAATACCTCTTTCCAGACTTTCTCTAAAAGGTCTCTTAATTCCCAAAAGCAATTTATCAAATTTCCCAAACAAAGTAATGTTTCTCTTATTATCACATACTAAAAAATATAATTACCTTCATCATATTAAAACATTACTGAAATAAACAAGTACTGCAGTACAATCCTTATATATATATATATCACATTATTCTAATAACCAGAATATAATCCATCAGTCCAAAAGCACCAATACATTAGTTATTCTGCTTCAACTGTAGTAACAGCCTAAGATTGTCCTTGATCCCTTGGCCTTTTCTGAGGTAAGTTTCTATGACGCTTGGGACATTCATTTTCATAATGCCCCATTTCCCTACAATTGTAGCATTCAACATTGATAGCCTCTTTCTTTCCCTTGCAATCACGCACCTGGTGACCCTTTTCTCCACATTTATAACAAACTCCCATTCCTTTTAGGAAAGTACCAGGGTGATTCTTCCCACAATTATCACATAATGGAAAATCCTTCTTTCCCTTTTTCCCTTTATCTGTCTCTTGTTCCACCGTTCTCTTCGTCTCTTGCTTTACTTTTTTGTCATAAGACTTAGAGAATTCATTTTCTGTCTTGATAGCACATGAGACAATATCTTCTTATGTTGAGAACGATTGTGATACTAAAGCTCGACGGAAAAATGGTTTTAACCCATCAAAGAAACGATCAATCTTACCTCTTGGGTTACGTATATAATCTGAAACATACCTCGCCAACCTTGTAAAGTTGGCCTCATACTTTGAGACATTCTCATCCTCCTTTTGTCTCAGACTCAGAAATTTCCTTTCCATATCTGCTCGATGGTCATGAGGATAGTATTTTTCTAGGAAAATCTCTTTGAACTCCCTCCATTCCATATTCGATACTTCACCATCTTCCTTTGTATTTTGAATCAATGACCACCACTGATCGGCATCGCCAGTGAGGCGGTAAACTGCCATGACAACCTTCTCCCTTTCGCTGCTCCCCAAGGCGTGGAATATTTTCTCTAAGGAGTTTATCCATTGGTCAGCTACTAACGGATTTGTACCCCCATTAAATGTTGGTGGTTGTTGCCTCATGAAGCGGTATAACATTGATCCTCCACGTTGCGGATCAGGGTGCTCCATACGAGTAAGGTTATTATTCATAACCTGAGTGAGTTGTCCCAGTATGGTAATAAGTTGATCAGCACCATTTGTATCTCCAGCTCCACAATAATTATCTTGAGCAGGAGGGCAATCCCTACACGGAGTGCGTTTATTGATACGGTTTCCATTCCTTCCACTAGGCGCCATTTCTAAACAATGGCATAAACTATATTAGTTTATAAATCAAAATACATAATTCCATACTTGTAAGATACTTAACATAAATTGAACTATTTATGGATATAATCCATAAAAATGTTTTCTTTGAGGAAGTATATAATCATAACCCTTCATAGTGGTTTATAAAGAAAATGAGAATTATCCAAAGCATATCCCCCGGGAGTGTCGTAACCAAGAGTGCAGCAAGGCCCGTTGTCGTGCACCAGTTCCCGTTCGAGTCTAGGTCAAAGAGGTGTTTTCGGGTTTTACCCCTAGGTACATCTGTGCCAGAGCCACCTCTACTTGCTCGTATCCAGACAGGGACGTATTTCTCGGAAAACTCAAAAAATCTCTATAATACCAAAATTATAGGAAGTTCTTCTATACTAATCCTTAAAGTCTATCTTCGGGCTATGTGCTCTAATCAGAGTTTATCTAAATCTAGCTTCCAAGGTTAGTACTAAACTGCCTCTGATACCAACTTTAACGCCTCGACCCCAGCTACCCGGAGCCGGTGCATTAGTTCGTAACATTGGCATGATCACAAAAGATCAAGTCTCGAAATACCGATTAGTTTAGTAGCCTTGGAAACACTAGATACATTCATAAATGTTACATTACATCATAAAGTGAAAAAATACAATAACAAAGTCTTAATAGTTTACACTCATATCCTCTTCTGACTATCCCTGCAGGTCATTCATAAAATACTTCTTCACATCCTGGAAAATATTAAAACATTGAAAGGAGTAAGATCAGATGCTCAATAAGGATAACAATATTGTGGAAGCTTTCATAAATAAACATAAACATTTAAGGCAATGTATGGCTAAAACAAAAGCCTTTTAAACTTGAACATCAACATAATATGGAAAAAGTAAAATGAAATAATTCCATTTACTTCCTCACATGGATATTCTACTGGTCGAATAATCACATGCAATATCAATAACCACTTTTATAATGATGGAATGCATAATTCCAGACTATCATAACCACGTAGCCAAGGCCTCGTGCCAAGACCAAAAATTAGATTTTGTCAAGGCCTCGTGCCAAGACACTAGTTTGTCTCATGAGACCTACCGATGCATCGAGGAGCTATAGCGGGCTCCACCCGTCACTTATTAAGTCCAATGCATTCCTCATATGAATAGGTTTAAACATATCATAAACCATAACATAATCATATCACATAAAACATGCATAAAGGAAACATAACATTTCCACATTTCAATCACAAGATATCAATACAACACATTGATATAATAAAAACGCTTTCAAAACCATTTTCAATACCAAAATAAAAGAAAGTTAAAACTTTGTATTTATTTTTCATTAAAAAATGATGGCTTGTAGAGGAAGCCAAAACTCAAATAATGGCCACAGCGGCGGAGAAGTCGTTGTCGCCGCATAAGTACGGAAATAAAAACATTCCCTCTTGTCGTTTAGCAAATCCCTTCATATAAAAAAGATTCCTTTTGAATAAACGTAAAAGTCAAAGGGGTTTATACACCGTATAAAAGAAAGTTGTGTATAAAACCAAATATGCCTCAATGAAAGGGGATTGAGACGAAGTCCTTAAATAGATCATTTTTAAAATAAAATAGATCTATTATGTGTACTCACTATAGGTACACATAAATAAAGTAAAAATACAAAATATGACATAATAATATCATGACATAATTAGAAAGTAGGAGATTAACCCAAAGAATGGAAGTTGGGTTAAGAAGTTCCCTTACCTTGCGTCCTGTCCTGACTCGACCGTTCTTTAACCTCCTGAATAATAAACTAGAGTTAATTTATATTTACATAAGAACCTTTTTCATGTTCATTATTCCTTTTATATCCCTTATTACCATGTTATGAGCATTATTTAATTATTTAAGTTAATAACGGTCGTTTTGTCGATCTTTGGTACTTGAGTCAAAAATAAACTTCTTATAATTACAAGTTGTTCATGTGGTGAAATATCCATTATATCCAGAATTATATTCATGACGTAGATATCATATATATCATATATATACAGTATATACATTCATTCATAATGTCACGTAACATTTAGAGGTAAGAAATGAAATGCACCGTTCATGGAGACGGTAAGCCGTACGTACGCATGAACGCTACTTTCATTTCTATTTCGTATTTAATGGAATGAAATCATAATGATATAAATTTATAATATAATTACAGTATAATATAGTTTATAATACCATTTAATCCATCCTTTATACATCCCACATATGGCATTAACGATTCAAATCACTTTGAGGGGGCGGTAGTCCGCACTTCCTAAAATGAAATTATCGCATTTTACCAATAATGGAAATCATAAAGTATGCAATAAATGAAAAATACAGAAGCATAAGTAAAACATAAACATATTTTATATCATATATAAATATAGTGACATCTTAATGTCCACCTTTGAAGGTGTTATATGAGTGTTGAACAATCATCGTTTCGTGAGGCAGAAATTCACCATCCACAAAAACCGTATGTTCTTTAACCATTAGATGTAGGTGTGTGTAAGTGTATCTCGAATCCTTCTTACAAAAACATCCTAGTATATTGAGTATACTGGTTTTGTTACAAAATAAATGAATAAAAAGAGTTTAGGGGGTTGGAGAAGAAAAATAAAACAAAACAACATTAGAGAAGACATTACCTCAAAATCGGGTAACACTTTTTGATTTGAGCCAAAGGCTTCCTTGGGAAGAGTGCTGCCCAAAGTGAGGCTTCTAGGAGTAAGAGGGGTAATTTAGGAGAGTATTTGGGCAGAGTTTGGCCGAGCCAAATGGCTTGAAGGTGTGAATAAGGTGGGAGAGGTGGGGGCCTTTTATAAGTGGAGAGGAGGGGCTCTTTTGGAAAGATTGAAATGTTACATTATTACACAATGATTTTCGGATTATAAAGGTCCCACACTTATATAATTCGTGGATAAGGTGATAAGGGTTATAAATATACCCATCCAATAGTCTTTGGACATGTTTAAGCCTTGGATTTTATATTATCATTTCATTTTATTAAAATCGTTAAATAATGAGGTCATCACTGCATCATCATGATGTCATAAATATTTTAATTTATTTAATGTCTAAAAATTATAAAAAAATACTATGATGTAGGAAATATTTTTAGCTTTCTAATGAATATTTATAGTCAAAATTTGGACTTGTGTAACCCCACGTAAAAACTGTTTTAGTAAAACAACTCATGTTTGTGTCAATTTAATTTTAACATTAAATAAATATATATTAATGTCATTTTCCAACTAAAGTGGCTCCATGGGGTCCCCAAGTTGACCCATGGGTTGTCTTGGTCGGCCATGAAACATAAATTGAGGGTAGGACATGTTTCATGCTCATCTCATATTATTAAAACATTATTTTTACCTTAAACTACACTAATTACCTCTAATCGCGATTAAGAACTTAAAAGTTATTATTCATCAAAAAATTATTTTAATCTCATTGAACCACATTTTACTTCTTAATGAAAACCATGTATGTCGGATTTTTGAAAATCAAATCACAGAAGTGGAAATATTTCATTTAAACAAAAAATCAGTTATTTAACTACCACTTAGTGGTTTCACTATTCATCAAAAATTGAAGTTTTTCAAAACAATGCCAAAATTTCACCCTAAGCTATAATTGATATTCTGATTTCAAAAATGATGTATATTTTAAAAAATTCCAAAAAATATAATTTGCATTAATTTATTTTATAATTAATTCCCGCTGTCACAACAAATAGCGTGTTTTTAAGAAACAATTTATATCAAAAGTTTAGCAATTGTTTATGTCTAATTTCAATGTTAAATTAATTATAATGACCACCATTGGATAAAATGGTAAAAATATATTCTAATTATACTTTAAAACCACTAAATAGTATAATTTATCACTATAAATTATTTTGATTAAAAAAGTTGTTTTTAAGTATTTTTCACTATTCATAAAAAATTAGAAGTTCTCAGAAAAATACCAAAAATTCAACATTGGCTAATTTCGATATTCCGAATCCAAAAATGAAGTCCATTTTGAAATATAAAATATATATAATTTCAAAAGGTGGGTATTACTTTTCATAACAGCTACTTTGATTAGTCGCGGTGTTTTAGAACTCGAAGTTGCGTACAATGCAAGCTATTGCATTATTGAATGAGAAGCGTATCGTGGAAGCTCAGGGTGTTAAACTAAGAGGTCATCACTTTTGCCCTATTGAATTAGTCTTCATTTGATATGTTTTTTTCTAATGGGGAGTGATTCTTAGGCCTCACTAACCAGATTATATGCCACATTTCATTGCGTGTATCTATTAAATCTGAGCTATTTTTGTTGGATGAATTTGTAAATCATGCGATTAGCATGATATTTTCATGGGCCATTCATGTAATCGCATGATAACATTTAATGTGAGAACATCATGCCATTTTCATGATTATTATACAACATAAGATCATGTTTATTTTTCAAAACCATGTATACAAGTCAAATATCCTTCACAAGGTCATTCCAACAAGCCTAGGAATCACCACAGGATTATGATTCCGATGGAACGTATTTAATATGATTGAGGAATTCATCCCTAGGGAACTTCATGAGATAAAATAATATTGTAATGTGGGCCTCCAAATGACGTGTTTGATATTATTAATGGACCTCAAGAGATCATATTGGCTTCTTTAGGTGGGACTCACAGGATCAGTGGTGATCTCTCGGGTACATGGACCGCTTTTTATGTAGATCAGTGTATCTTCCCTTCAATTGAAGCTTCCATATTTAACCATTATATCGAATTCCTTATTTTAAAATGGTTTTAGAGCTCAAAATTGTTTGTGAATGTTTCATGGAATACCACATTTAATTTATGTGGTTTGTTGTATGATTGATTCAAGGACTCACGATTTTGCGTGAGCATTGTGAAGGATAATGTAACCATTTTTCGATGAAGAAAACGTGGAAGAAAATAATCAAATGGAAATTTCCATGTATTTTTTTATAATGGACGGGTAATGAAAACATGCACTCACGTGAAATGGTAAACATATCTCTAGTTTCACCACAAGGTCATGTAGATTATATGAGGACGTCACATAAAGATCAACATATCTAAACATTAAATGAGAATTATTCATTTATATGAATTTATTTTACAAGGTAATATCAATGATATTTAGTCATCTTTTAGTTGACATGTCACATGATTTGGAGGAACTCTTCTGGAAGACCTTGCATGATTATTGGTTCTTTTCAAAATCACTTCGATTGAAAATTATATCTTCTCAGAGGGGATTTATGTGACAATATGTATTTCATGAAATATGATTGATCTATTTTCATGATCTTATCATGGTAATGAAGTCAACTATAATAATAAATTTTACATAATCCATGTAATTAGGTATCCCTACCTTTCTTTGATTTGTATTGAATATAATACCCATGTTTTTTATTTTATTTATACAATATTTTTTGATGATCACTTTTTGATAATCACACGTGACTTATAGGGATAGAACTCACATAAATATAATAGATAATGTGGTTAGGGTGACTTTATTTGTTTTTTCCATTACAAAAGTGTCTTATTTGTTTAAAACACACATCAATGATCCAAAACAAAAAAAAGATCATATTTTTTATAAAAATTTAATAAAAAGTCCATAATTAGTTTTTGATTTATATGAATCAACATCACATTAATCATACAAATCATGTTACTGATATGTCTCAATGTGTGTGATCTGAAATGAACGATTACATTTTAGATTAAAACATATGCCATATTTCTAATACTAAGAAAATTACTTCAAATTGTTTTAAATCATTAGGTAAAAAAATCATTTATAATTGTTTACATGTAGGAATTAACCTCACATTAATACAAAAAAATTGATATGCTAAATATGAATCAATGAGAATATTTTTAATAAAAAGTTAATTTTTTGTTAAAAAAACTCATCAAATATAAAAAATAGATAAACTGATATTGTATTTTTTAGAAACTATGGGAAAAAAGCCAATAATTAATTTTTCACTAGTAGGAATTGACCTCCTATCAATCTAAAACACGATTTCATTGATATGATTTGAAGTTTGTGTTTTCAATTAAAAATTTCCATGTTTTTTAAAACACATAAAATATTAAATTAATGATAGTTTAATAATTTTTTTAAAACATTAGTAAATGATCCATTTTTAATTTTTTATTGTTTCAATTTACAACACAACAATCTAAAACATGACGTGGTCGATATGACTCAATGAGAAAATTTTAAATAAAAAAGTACAATTTATGTCTAGAACACACATCAAATAAAAAAATATAGAAACATGTCTCATATAGTTATAAAACATTTGGAAAGTGATACATAATTTATTTTTCATATTTATTATATTAACTCACATAAATCAAAAAAATGATGTGGTTGATTTGACTTGGCATGCTTGTTTTCAATAAAAAATGTACTATTTGAGATAAAAATAACATCAACATGTCCTAACAAAGAAAACAAGCTCATATGTTTTTTAAAAATAAAAATAGTGATACATAATTCATTTTTCAAGTTTATAAAATAATCACATATCAATATGATACACTATGTGGTTGATATTACCCAGACTCGGTGTTTGATACAAAAGTTCCATTTCAGTTTAAGAAAAACATCAAAGGGAAAAAAGTATGTAAAAATCCAGTATTTTTTTAAAAAAATTATAAAAAATCCATAAATCATTTTTCATGCATATGAATTTAATTCACATCAATATGAAACATGATGTGGCTGAAATGAAATTATATTCATGTTTTCAATACAAAAATGAAATTTTAGTTTAAAAACATCAAATATCCAATACTATATAAGAGTGCTAATATAGATTCTAAAAATTAAAATATGATCCATAATTTATTTTTCATCTGAAGGAATTTTCTTCATATGAATAATATACATGATGTTGATGGTATGACTCAAGGTGAGTGTATTTAATAAAAAAGTGCCAATTTTGTTTGAAACACATATGAAATATCCAAAATTTAGAAAATGATATCATTTTACATTAAAAAATTAGGAAAAAAATCCATATTTTTTTTTCACATATATTAATTGACTTTACATCAATTATAAACATGATGTTGTTTATATTTCTCGATGTGTGTGTTTTCAATATAAAAGTGTTATTTAATTTAAAACACACATCAAAAACCCATAACATAGAAATAAAAATTGTTTTGTCTTAAAAAAATTATATAATGATATTTAGTGTATGGAAAATATATTTAGTGTGAGGAAATTATATCACATCATTTGTGGACCTGACATGGTTAATATTACCTGGAGGACATTTTATCAATACCAAATATCAATTTTATTTTAAAACACACATCATATATCTAATATTTTGATAATGATATATTTTTTTCTCCCATTAGTAAAATGATTTATAACTCATTCATCATGTGTTTGAAATGTCTACCCATATATCTGGAAAATTATGTGGACAATATGACTTAATGTGTCTCTTATCAATATAAAACTGCAAATATTGTTTAAAACACACATGAAATATCTTAAAAAATAGAGAATGTGATTGGTTTGTTTTCAAAAATTAGGAAAATTAACCATAATTAATTTTTCACATGTAGGAATTGAACTCATTTGAATCGAAAACATGTTGCAGTCCATATGAGTCAAATTGGATGGTTTCCATAGAAAAGAGTCATTCTAGTTCAAACACACATCACATCCCCAAAACTAGGAAAAAAGATCATATTTTTTTCTTACCATTTTATCTAATATTAGATAATTAATTTTCTTATCATATTATCTTATAGTTATTTAACAAATTTTCTTAGATATAATTCTTTAAGAAAACATTAAATGGTGTAAATTTTGATGGATTGTTCCCAAAAAAACAACCCCTCTTATAAATTTCATTTCATCCATTATGATTTTTTATCATCACATTTCAGAGAAGATTCAAGAGTACCAAATTATTAGAACAAATAAAAATGATTTAATTATAAGAATACACTAAAACTCAATCTGATACATAGTGTTTATGGTATGTGTAAAATCATATGACTTTATATTTAAATTGAATCTTTGTGTGTAATTTAAATCTTTATTGTGTTACAAAAAAATGACTTTTTTCTCATAATGATTAATTCATTTCCCAAGATGCAGATGTATATTTAAAAAATAATAGAAATACAATGTTTGGGTGGGGGTTGAAAGAGAATTATTCAACCTGACTTTGAAATTATATGATAATTTAAACTTACACATGTAATTGTAATAAAAATGATATAAATATGTACAATATATTGTTTTGTAGTATATATATATTTTTTATTTTTTCAATTAAAATTTTTATTTTCTCATATGTTTTCAATTTTTATACAATAGTGTGCAGTAATTTTATAACTTATGGAATTAGTTTACCAAATTATCTATACCAATAATAGAATTTATAAAGATACCCTTTATTTTCACTAGGAAATGAAATTGTTAAGGGATCCATTATCAATGGTATTAGAAGAAATTTTAAATGTATACATTATTGGTGATATTAAAATAATTGATTAAGGTTTTCCCATTATCATCTATCATTTTGTACTAATAAAACACCTTGTATTTTAATTATTCTGTGATTTTCATAGATTTCATTCCCTAAAAAGTCCCATTTTTTTGTTTCTGAAGACCATATTTTTTGGTGTTTTGGATACACATCAACACAAATATGGTCAATATTCAACATAGGACTCAAGGTGTTTACATACACACCCATGACATATATATCAATGAAGCAAACTTACACAAGATATTATTTTATATGTAACTTCCATCTCATAATTTTTAATTCCATAGTCAATATTTGTCATGTTTTGATACCAAATTCATTCCAACACACCAACTAAATCATACCCTCATGCCAATGATCCCTAATGAAGTAAACCATCAATAGAACATATAAAACCATTTGATGACATGGTAACCAATAATAATGATCTTATTATAATAATTTAGGGTCTTATGTATCAACAACGACTTTGGGAAAAATTATAAGAGAAGGATAATGTCCAAAAACATCACCTTGGACTCATCTATATAGTTATACCTCATGATAATATGTGTAACATGGGTTATCAAGGGAGAGAGTTATTTTAAAACACATTTATAACTCCAGAATTTTTTTAAAATATTATTTCACATCAAAATTGTTAACAATAATTGATTCTGGGAAGATGATTCAATAATTTTTAAAAACAAAAATAGGATTCACTACAACATGGTGATACACACCAACATCGTCATGGCTTCAATTGCACCAGGAATAGGATGATCCACTATGGTATCCCACCACTGTGTATGGTGTAATTGTAATGAAATTATAGATCTACAATTACTTTCAACATGTTTTGGAAAGGATATTATTGATATTCTACATATGAAGACTCCTAGAACACAATACATGATAACACACCCATTCATTGGGAATGTTGGTCTCCTTGTTTCAAAAATATGAGACTCATGGAAAACACCTATTCCAGCGTAGTGTGTTCCTACTTGTATTGCAACTAAAAATTATCAATTTTCTCCTAAAAGACAACAAGAACCATATAACACATCCTAGACCCATACAAAATCATTATAAGGCTCAAAATTACAATTCAATAAAAATGAGGACATTACAAATATAACCCTATATGGTGTTCTTGTGATCACGAATTTTATCTAGATATCTATTAAAAAACATTAACCATTGAGCCGATATATCTATGTATTATTCCCTCTACTCAACATATATACAAATAGGACACCATAGATGTCAAAATAATGGCTTAATCTTCCCCCATTATTGTTTCTTACTCTAATATACAATCATTACTAGCTACTCAATATAAAATGTTTTAGGTTCTATCTTGATATCCTTAAAATCGATTATGTTATTCATATTAGTAACACACATAAACTGATGAGAACCATGTTTTAAATTTTACATACCTCAATATCATTGTGGAATATTTATTCAATATACCCCTATTAATATATTCTAGTTGATATCAAATGATCCCACATTCCATGGTTCTCGCTTCCCTTACCTTCACAAATGATTATGCTCCAAAATAAGTGAAGGTATTAAGAAAACACATATACCCATAGTGAATAACAGTCATTGTGTATTAGAATTATCATATGATCATCATATACTATAATATGTAACTAACCACTCCCTAATCAAATTAATCCTCTCAGAGGTACCTTTCACCATACTCAGCCCAAGGATAACTACCACACACACCTAATGCTAATAGAAAACTGAGCGACATAGCCAAACAAGATGAACCAAAAATGGATTCATCTCAATTATAGGCAATAGATTTTTCTTGATCCCGAAATACACCATGACTAAATAATAATGTCACGCTCTATTGGAATTATAGAATGAATGCATGAAGTTTTTTATCTTAATTAATATCATCCTCTCCAACAATAGATTAGTATGGGGATGAAACATATTACAATTATTATTAAAAGTCCTTGAATTGTTCTACAAGACACCACATAACACTGATCTAAAATTTATTCCACTATTTGATATGATACTAGATGAAAACTCATGATTTCTTATAATATCCCATTTATAAATCCGTCCAAACTCATATATAGAATGAAATTCTCATACAAAGAAGAAATGTTATATATTAATTTACCAATTGAATATCACCCATATTGTATCTCAAATAATGGCAGAATTGTTAAAACCCATAAAAAATTCCACATTCACCACATATCACATAATAATATGTCTTTTATGTGAATTAAGTATTCTACCTTTTCACTGATACAAATCCTTTATCATATCATATGTAAGGAAATGTGTGAGAAAGCCAACTATGTATCTATTCACACCTATAGACTAGATGCATCACCATATATCATAATGTATCACTATAAAACATCAGTTCTTTTCCCATTATGTGTAATTGGATTCAATCACAATATCTTACCTAATGTATGTTATGACTCATACTCCTCCGTGTAAATTTTTCTTTGAATCATTATACACCATCTATAACCAATCATTGTCAAAATATTCAATCATTTCCAACTCTAGTAATCCTTAAAATCTATCCTTTTGGTTTCCATAACCATGTCCACAAATATTGACTTGATTAATGGGGTTTAATATTTTATCACTGCAATATCCTTGGTTATATCCTCTATCCATTCACTAATATTTATTCCTCCACTTAAGCTACACCTCTAAGATCCAGTTCTTTCAAACTATGATCAATTTTAATCAAATTACATTTCCTTAAGAATAATATTTATTAAGATCAGAATTATATAGATACTTCAGTAAATTCCTTTTCTAAAGATTCATGCCCTATAAAGAAAGATTAAATTCATTTCCTGTGACATATGTATATGATAAATCTCTCACTGAATAAATATTGGAACCAATATATTACAGTGATTACCAAAACTACCAAATCCATTTCATATGTTGTTTACTTCAACTCATAGTGTTTCTATTAACGAGACCCATTATCCACCAAATGATCTAAATACATACAAAAAATCATAATAACACTTGAGGAATCACAGTAAAAAACATATCAAATCCAAGGATATTGAATTATCTGGGTCATATTTTTCATCAATAACCTATTCATCTCTAAGAATAAATCATCAAACTTATTTATCAACACAATAATCACCCCAATTTTTAAATTATTATCTATATTCTTTGTGTAACAAGATAATTTCTAAATGAACCATCTCTATTGTCCCTCCATCCTAAGAAAAAATTAAATCTCAAACATATTTTTGGGAAATTCACAATAAATCCCAACATAAACCATCATGAGGCCCATGTAAATTATTACCACAGAGATTACATACTAATGAAAAATATACCCCTATATTTATAAATGTAACATCAAGATCATGGAATAGTAAAAATGCACATAAAATGAACTGGAAAAAATCACCAGGTGTGGGGTATGCTCCTTTTAGGTCTCTAAGTATCTGAGGAAATCATCAGTGAACCAAAGTATTAATGAGTAATGATATTTATGTTTGATCTTATTCATGATATCCATGAATAGTCTTGGTTCATTTATAAAACATTATGGCATAAAAATATTCTCATATTGTCCATATCTACTTCTAAATGCTACCTAAGGAATATCTTCATCTATAACATGAGTAGGTCGTATCTTGATCGTAGATTAATATTAGAGATCCATTAAACCCAAAATTATTAATAAAATATTTCATCAATCATTGGAAATGGGTATCTATATTTCATATTATCCTGGTTTAGGTTTCTATAGGACACAAACAACAAAATACTACCATCATCCATTTTCATGAACATTACTACCAAACCCTGTAATGATGTTCTTTTTCTAAAAATAAATTTTGCCTCAAATCCTAGAGAATCAAATTATATCCACTCAAGTCAATTTTTACCACATAATATAGAGAATATACTATATTTTTCCCCATGATATGTGAAAAATATTACACAATATTCATTAACCAAGATGAATCATGGATAAGTCATCAATAAAAAAATCATGATATAAATTCTCTATTGGGGGAAAGGAGGGGGGAGAAAATTCATATTCCACTACATTAACTATGTGTGATACATAGGTTCTGATAACCCCAATTTGTCTCAAGTCTAAAACTCTTATTCCTTATCCATTTAACCATTACCTTTTCGGAATGAACTACTCTCTATTTAGTGTAAAAAATTATACTCTTATCCTATAGTTATTGACGTGAGACAAATAACTAGTCATTCAATCCATGCCAAATTCTACATCCAACCAAGTCAATGAAAAAATAATTAAATCCCATATATTTTCATAAATAGAAACAAAAATTGGAAATTATATAAATATTTAAACATGGTACACTTTCTCCCCCAAGTCAATGTCATGAAATAACATCTCGTAAGATAACATGAGTAATAAATATTGTCCAAAAACAAATTGACAATATACAATTGAAAGGTACACTCCTGTTCAAATTTGAAATAATATACTGTATATTTTATAAAGAATTACCATGAATATGTTATTTTTTTATCCTCCATCTTCTAGATCCATGTACACTACATAAAACATCCATTACTTTTCTTTACAAACTTTTACATGAAGTACATAACTCCCCATGATCTCTGATATCCACAGTGTCTTAAGCAACGTCTATGGATGTTGGACATGATTATTAGGTCATATTATGGGTCTTCCTGACATATCCACATGATATCATCAATGATTACCTCAAAATTATATATATTCTCTATCATTCCACAATGGCGACAAATTTTTTGTGGTATTGAGAAAAAACTCAATAGTTCCCACTACATCCAAAATTAGAAAAATGAGGACCACTTAAGCCTATAGTGTGGGATGAAGAAACTATTCCCTATGATTTTCTACTTCCAAAATACTAAAGCATCATGTGTTTCCTCTTATTACTACCAAATATGGAACCCAATATAGCACTATGATGTCTTATAGACAATCCAAAAATATTTGTAAGAATGTATACAAATATGTTCTCCTCCTAAACATTCTCGATCAACAAGGATTTCTAAAACTCATTTTCATATGGTATGAGGAAAATTATCCTAAAATAATTACTCAATTGTAAATAATGGAAAATATAAAAATTAATAGATGTTTATTCCTCATTAACTTTTGTGAGGGGAGTTATGTGGATAAACTCTATAAAACACGATTTATAGGAAAACACTAACATCAATCCCTTATGACTATAGACAAACACTAGTTCATGATAAAACATCATTGTTCCAAGATAAAAATATTTTAAGAAAAGGTACTTGAATGCCTCCCATTATAGATCATAATAAATTCCAACCTATTTAATTACACCAAACCATCATTCATTTTTTCATTGATGCATGATCATGGTTTGATTTACTAATTGGTCCTATGCAGTCGTCACTAGAAAAAATATCTCCTCAATTAATTCAATATATTCCACAAAATCACTGTTTCATATATATCCCTTGAGTGGTTTGGGGTGTTGAATATTGAAATAATGTATATAATTCTCTATAAATTTTTTTTCTCTAACACCCTGAATAATAACTATCTTAAGTACACTAGGCCAAATCAGTTCCCCATCCTGATCCACTTGTGATGACTTGGTATAATGTTCGATGTCACTATTCTACTAGTATTGTGGTTCAATAAAAGCCTCCTATATTATATGGGTTTTTTGACATTATTCTCCAATCCATCACATGATGTGTTTCAAATTATTCATTTTATAAAATTACAAATAATAAAATAAAATGAATATAATCTCTTAATGTAAAAATAAAAAAGTTTATAAATACATTCAATTAAAATATAATAGAGAACTAACCTAGGGGGATACCCACAATGATGTGGAACCACCCTCATAACACCACCCAATGTAAATGCCTATTTCATCATTCATACATGTTATTCATTGAAATGTATATATAAATAACCATGAATGTGTTGAACAAATATAAATTTCATCATAATATATCATATAATAATTTATCAAAATATATAATAAAATGAATTACAATTCATATAATAAAATATTTAGATATGGTGTGTGATTATATGTTTCCTTTTGTGATTACAAAATTCACCCAAATCTAATAAAAATAACAAGGTAACATATTAAGGATAAACCAAAAACAATAATTCCATATATAAAACACCAACCCATCACAAATAACATTGTGGTCCCTTATTCATGGGCAATCAAGGAACACATGGTAATCCCATAAATGAGTTATATATATCCTAAAACCTTTATTCCTTGTCCCAAACATAGTCACGATGAATGAAAATAAAATATTATATAATATAATTTTGTAGCACCCCAATCTAAATAAACTGTTCTGGGATGATGCGATATATGACCTCATGTGTGACTCCACATATGAAATAGGATTATGACTAATATAATGGGTCTTGATAATGATGTGTAGAGGAAATACCCTTAATATAAATGTTCATAGGTCAAAATCATAAAAAAGGATAGTATCCCAAAAATGAATTGTGGAACTAAATAATAAAAAATGTTAAATAATATGGAATATAATGTAAGAAAGAGTCATAAAATGTAATAATCCAATGACTCCCATTGTGGTATATAAATCCAATGTAATAAGACAAAAATATGAATAAATGTAGTCTCAATTTTCTAGATCACATCTCAGAATTGTTTCAATCACCCAACTCCACCTCCTTGTATATTTGTTTCGATACCATTTCCATTATATAGACCCTTGATAAGAATTTCTTCACCTAAAACATGATGCAAACAAAGTGGTTAAGTATAAAACCTATTGGACACAAAAAATTAATCCTTAATAAATAATCAATCATTAATTAAGTGGTAATGCACTAACCAATCCTCCATGAACCTCAACATTACCTACATTAGCACCTTTTAATAATGAAAAATATTATGAATGTTATCATCACAGGTCATACACAATACCATCATATATATCTGATTATTACTAAGGATATCAAGCCTTGGGTTGGGAAATAGGGTTATCGTGATCCATCCCAATTATGGATCACTACACAAAGACATATCACCCTATCTCTATAATAGGTTTGGCCACATGGTTCTCATGTCATGCTTCAACCATGGGTCAAGACACAAGTCCATTGTTCCCCTACGATGTGTACAATTCAATCATTTTCATCATCAAATAATTCACATGACAAACTATATGGTAAAACCAAACCATGATAATAAAAATATCACTTTTTACTAGAATAAAAACCTCTACAGGCCATGAATTAAAACAATATAGGGAATAACACTATTAGGAAAAAAATGATATATGAATTACATGTTTGGTAATTAATATATACGAATTAATGTGAGATAAATATCAGTCATGGGTCTCATGGGAATCACATGAACACATATGAGATCAATATCAAACATTTGTCACACGGTCTAGATATATACACACATTATCATTACGAAGGAAACAAATTTTTACAACTGCTCTATATAGTAATTGAATTACCAGATCATGAGAATTTATGTAAGAGAAAAAATATTTCATCTTATAATACATTAGGAACACTCCCACACCATCTAGATTAAACTATACTTCCAAGGACCCCCAATGAATATCATCGATAATGACATATGAAGATATGATCAAACTAATTGTTCTAAATCATGCATATCTTATACTGTTATCATTAAAACTAATGAATTTAACAATACATAATTTGTAGATGATATATGTATGAGAATGTCCAAAAATATTACACTATATTCATCTATATATCTATTAACCATGAGAAATGGATGAATAAAATTATCTATATAGAGATAGAGTACATTCCACATGAAAAACACAATCAATTTAATCTATCATGGTCTTATGTTAGAAGGAAAAAAATATATAAATGTTTAATGGATGATTTTATCATTTAAAAATGTAAAATATCTTTCACCGTGGAATAGATAATCCCACAATTTTCATGATGATTTCGACCACTCTAGGACTAATAAAACCACCCATGACCACCCACTATAGAATATAAGTAATTCCCTGACTGTTTTATACACACCATTCCTTCATCCATTATGTGGAGAGTAATATTTAAATACCTTAAGTAGGGATAACCCTATTAATTCTTGTATGAGACAACACCCTATCATTATGCATTCCCCCATATTTCAAGATAGTTGAAATATGTATCCTTGTGACTTCCACCATAGGGTGGTACCACTATTGTAATCCAAAAATGGACCAATTTCCTCTCAAAGTCACCAGATACCATCCGAAGAATCCTGGAACCATGTAAAACAATCATATGTATAAAAGTTAAAAACATTTAGAATAGTGGATGTTAAACGGTCAATGAAGTTTGCCGTTGTTTTTTAGAGTTCATTTATGTATTTTTTGGGAAAGGTTTTCTTGTTACGCACAATGTGGAATTGAGTTTGGGATGAATTTATAACATAGTGCCACCTCAGCATTGATTAATCATTTTTTGATAGAACCTTTTAAGGTACATGAGTCAAGGATTGAAATCTATTTTATAATGTAGAAGGGATTCATACATCTCAATTTTTCCACAATATATTCTATGATGTTCTTATCCATCATGGAGGATGATAATATGAGGCCATGTACAGAATAAATTTTTTTAATTTGGTAACATTCAAGAATAAATCCCATCCATAGAAAAATTCTTAGTTTGATTATTTAAAGGGAGATTTCAAGTTTTTGATGAATGACATGTTTTATAGGTATTCCCATAATAAGTTGAAGGAGGAGGATATCATCAATGATTATTTCATGTGTCATTATATGAAATTTATTTTTATTTTTTTGCATTTTAATTCCATGAATACCCATTCATTATTCATTGGAATTGTTGAATACAAGTTTGATGTTTTCCTAGACCAATATACTATATTATTCATCAATAAAATACTTGTATACTTGATGTCAATGGAGGATCATTCAAAGGGTCATATGTCTATTTTAGAAGTCCTTTGTTATGTATGAAATATGTATAGAGGGTTAAATAAAATAGTATGTATAATATTAATATCAATTTGGAATTATAATTTCTAATCACATCTAGTGTATGAGTAGTAATAAAAATTTGATATACTAAAAATAGATTAATTATAATGAGTATAGATTTTTGTTATTAAAATGTTTTAAAAATAAAAAAAGTGAAATTAAAAAATTATCTATGAAGTAAACTTAAAATTAAATATTGATATATTAAAATCCCAATACTCATTTAATGGATATAACTAAGACACATTTTTATTCAAATAGTAAAAAACAATTTATCCCAGTTCAGTGTATATATCTTCATATTCCTATAATCCAAATATTATAGACAAACCAAAAGGTGATTTTTATGTTATATGATCTCAAATGTATACATGTAGAATTCACACACACACAAAAGATGCATGTACATAGGATATTGATACATGAAGTATGTATATATATTATATTATATTATGTATATATTGTATATTTATTAAATGCATGTGATTCATGTATATTATCCTGACTCTGAATCACGAATAAATTTTTTACTATTAGAACATATAATTCATTTATAATATATATATAAGATAGATATAATATTACATATATATGTGATGTATTTTTATACAACTAAAAATGGTGAAATGGAAATAACATTTCTCTAAAATGGTTTCATCAAAAATTTAACCTAATATTGGTTCACTAAGGGATTTTCAATAATTCATCTAATTGATTTAAATAAATTTTACTCAAAATTATGAATGCAAGATATGTGTTAGGTAAAAGTATCATTAGAATACCCATATTGAAGAGGAGTAGTTTTCTTTGCTGAGAACCATTGATGGTGATATGATCTTAGGTTTCATGATAATCATTTGTTTGAAATTACATTCATCCCGAAGTGTTTTTTATCATTTCTAAACTGAGAACATAATCAAACTTCAAAAATATTGTATAGTAATGAAATGATCATAGATCCTTATTTTTGGGTTATCAACTAATATGAATAATACCTTTTTTGTATTCCCATTGTATTATTTCCCTAATATTTTCTTGAGATCCAGAATGATTTCTTCCAAAACATGCTTTTGTAAGGTAATATGTTTTTCATCCTTTTGATGTTATTTATACATATTAATTAGTACGTATATAAATAAATAAATATATATTAATTTTTTTGGATATTTTTTCACTACCAGTATTCATTATGATTAAAAACCCATCAGCGGTATCCTATAATGATTCATCCATATTTTTATATGTTTTAGCCTCTTGTTTTTCAAGAACATCATGTTAAAAAATTTCATATAATATTAGATGTTTTTTAAGATGCGCAGTGATCATTTTGATTTATCATTATGTAGCTTAGTCTACATAATATTAAATATGATTTACCTTTTTATGAAAAGGTTACATAAATGTAGTATTCAACTTAACCATAAATAATGTTCTCACGTAATGTTAGATCAACGATTTCTATAATGTGAAGATGGTTAAATGAATGTGATTAGAAATATACTATTATTTGAAATCATATTCATAATGGGCACACATGGACAAAGATCTTACGAAAGGGTAATGTGAGGTTCCATTCATGTAGGATATAAATTATAATTTTTTTAAATTAAAATGTTTTAAAAACTCATTTTTTTGACAATTAATGGTTTAAATGGTTTATAAAATGTTTATACGTCATTTAAGAAGGTATTATAAGATATTTTAACTTATATAGAATTTATAAATAAATTAATTAATTATAAATGGATTAGAATTAATAATTATAATTCATAAAAATAATTTTTCCCAAATGTCATATGTTTAAATTAAAATAAATTTTTATAAAAAAATATGGAATGCCATGTGATCCAGAAATAAAATAGTTTTTTAATGATAAATTTTTGTAATTTCATATATTTTTTATTAATTAATAAATAAGTACAAATTAATGAAATTAATTATTATTTCTATTATTAAATATTCATAATTTTTAATATTTCATTTCATTATTTTTAGGGATAGTATTTTGATATTATATAGATCCAATCAAAAAAAATTTATTAAAAATTTTATTAGTTAAAAATGTATATTATATTTAGATTTTTCAAATAGAGAAAATAATTGAAATTGAATTATAAGTTTTTTTTAAATTTATAAAATATCATATAAATATCATATATTGAAAAATAAAAAATACATCATATTAAAATGAATTATATTATATTAAATTATAGATTCTAGACTACCCATAATATTTAAATCATTTATTAAATGTTTAAAATTATCATTCGTTTTTAATTGTTCATAAATGATTATATCATGTTTAAATATTTTCATTTTTTATTTATTTGATGTTTATCCAATATTTCATTTTTGTTTACTAATGTTTTAATGAAATATAAATATTTATTATGCATTTATTTAATCATTAAATTACTTATATTAGTTAGAACTCCACATTTCATGCTAGGTACTACTTGATAAAAGTTAATTTTAATATAGTGTTACATAATTTTTTATTTTTAGATCATAATGTGAATGTAGTTATCTGTAATTGATTCAGAATATTAGTTTTCGATATACCATGCAATGAAATATATCTTGAGTAATGTCACCATATGAAGAGGGACATTGGGTAAAACTACATATTGACCTAGAGGTTGTCAATTGTTTAGAATGGTGAATTGGTTTAAATATATGTTTCATAGAGATAACTTTTTTAGGGATTATTCCTTAATATATCTATATGAATATATATGATTAGTTTAGATATCATAACAATATTATTCAATTATATACGTATTAATATGTTTACATTCACTTTCTAGGTGAGTAATACAATCTTGTGGGTTATATTATGAGTTACCAATTAATGTTTTTTGAAGGCATGTATTAGTTAGGCTGAATATGGATTCTCAAAACAATGTCATTAGAATATTGGTAACACATAATGGTAATAAACATGAGATAAAATGGTTATATTAAATCCTATTCAAACCCAACCAATAAGATTCCATTCAATGAGGCACTTGTCTAGTCCTCAATCATCCAACCGAGTAGATTTATGCAAATTTAGGGTGACGCTATATTATCTCATGTAGGGAAAAAATTAATGAGAGAAAAATAATATAAAAACATATAATTTCACTCAAAAAATGTATTCCCCTAGATTTTATTATATTATATTGTTATAATTTTTTCTTCTCGATATGCTTATCTGGAATACACCATAGGGTTGCATATAAAAGGTCTATATTTCATTACTATCAATATGATGTATATGAAAAACAATTCATACACTAAATTATAAAATAATAAAAACAATTGTTATTGGGATAAATCATTATAAAAAAAAACTAAATTTATGAGTTTTATGCCATATTAGTTATATTTTGTAGTGAAATAAAAATCTTGAGACACTAAATTGATTTGACTTGAGGGTCTATTATTTTAGTGAGATCCAATTTATTAAAATTAGTCATTAAATGTTTATATAAAATGATACAAATATCATTACTGTTTATATTTAAAAAAAATCATCACCACTATAAATATTGGGATTTATCCATGAATAGAGTTTCTTAATGCATGAAACACCCAATAATTGTGGATTAATGATATATTCTATATGAAAATTATATGTATTAGTGGAAAATAATCATGAATTAATTATTTATTATATTCTTCATAAGTGAATATATATATTTATTGAATCATAAAATGACACATTTTTTCATAAGTAATTATATAAAAATTGAAATATTTAATTTTCTTCTATTTTTATATATTCATTATGATTAAATATACAAATGACTTGGTATAATTTGAGGATACCATGAAGTTTATTTAAGTTGAAAATTTTAGTCTAATTTCATACATGTAATTGTTTTGAATGGATGATTGAATTAATTAGATAATATTATCATCTACATGAAAATACATAAATATGGTATATGATGTAATTATTTTATTATAATATAGATAGTATAAAAGGGAAAAAATTTTATCTAGAATAATAAATTTTGTATGAAATTTCTAAAAATGTTTCTTAATTATGATAACCTTTCTCACTAAAAACTATAGGAAAAATTATGAATTATAGAGTAATATTAGTTATATTTGATAGAATTCCCCAAATTACATTAATTTTGTATAGAATATTCACGTGAAGACATAAAAAATTATACAATTAAATTATATTATTCTAATAGATAATATGATATCAAATATTTACTTATCAAATGATTTATATTTATATAGGGTTAAAAGACAAGTAGATAAATAAACATTTGAAACATATTTCATGTTGTCAAGAAATGGGGATACTACATTGATAACATGTATTGTTCAATATAAAATGAAACTATAATTTTTTAAAATATATTTTACATTATTTTTATACTGATAAGGCACTGTAAACAATAATTTATTTAATAAAATTAGATAAATATTTCAGATAGACATAGTTATGAATTTTTCAATTCAATAACAAGATTAATGGAATAAAAAATGATTTTTAGGTTAATGAATTCATAATTTTTTAAATTTAATGGAATTTCTCAAAATATGATGGCATTTTATAGAAATTACTAATATTATCAATATTTTTATAAATATACTAATAATGAATATGATTTATAGATTCTAGTGATTTGTAAACAATGTATGTTTGTAAAATTTAAAATTAAATGAATTAAATTTAGTTGAAGAGTTTTAGAATTATTATTCATGAAAACATTCATGGTCATTTAAATTTATGTTGGATAGGAAGGATATATAATAATTATATATGAAAAAATTGTCTAGAATACTAGATACAATTTGAAAAACTTCATGGAATGTCTATTTACATTGTCATGTTTAATAATTTATTTCATGGTTTTTTATTTTTATATATCTCTGAAAGTATATTTTACTAATTTTATAATTTTTATATAGTTAGATATAAAATGAATAATTTGTATATCTTATTATTCTGATTCAGGTTATGAAGAGACAAGTTTCATCATCAATAACTTGAATATGAAGGTATGTGTCTTGTATGGAGGATTATAATTAAAATATTTCTCTATCTATATCATTTATATTATGTGATAATGGGGTTTTTTGGATAATAAGTAGTTTTTATGAACAAAATTATAATTTCCATTTCAATCACATGGTTATTGAATTATCCTGACTATGTAACACAATTTAAAAAGCATAAAAGGATAATAATGTTTCACCAAGAATAATTTGTTTATATAGATTTTTGTAAAAAAAATAAGGGATTGTGTTCCTATTTCCCATCAGTAGTATATTTAATGAAGTATTATGCTCAAAATAAAATTATTCCAAATTCAAAGAATAACAATAATACTATTTAACTATGGTACATTTTTTTTTAAAAAAACTTATTTTTTATTTCCTAAACACAAAGTAGTTTTTTATCGTATAATGGTAGAATTTAAGGAATATAGTAACCAATAGTTCAGTGGGGGTATGTTTGGATGTAGAGATGTTCAATTTTAACAAATAAGTACATTTTTTAGTGTTTGTTATATATGGATTTTTACATTTCTTTAAAGGTGATCCATTGGTAAAAAACAACCAAATCCTAAATATTATTAAAAAGGAAGACAGATTACAAGAGTATAAAAGATGGGATCATATTACAATCTTTTTCATGCAAGGAAAGGAGAGAAATAGGGAGGTCTTCGAACCATGTAATTTACTGATTGACTCCCATGTTGGCCAGACCATCTGCAACCACGTTTTCTTCTCAATAAACACGTGTGATGATATTTTTAAGACCGCTAAGAGAGAAGGATAAATCCATCCAGTGGGTGGTAATCGGCCAAGAATGGTAGATTATGGCATTCTAAATTTCTTGCACAATAGTCGTTGAGTCACATCGGTTCCAAAGGTTATTCTATCCAAAGGATTTCCCAAAGGTAAATGCATGAATCAAGCCCAACATCTCAACTTTGGGAGAGGTGGTAATGTCCCATTTAGTCATGAAGCATTCAAGTATCTGGCCGTAGTGATTTCTGAAGATAGCATCACATCCTGCCGGACCCAGATTGCCTTTGGAGGCACGGTTGATATTGATCATGATCTATCCAGGTAGGGGGGGGGGGCTCGCCAGAACACCTCCATAGTATGATGAAGCGTACAGAAAATGCCTTTAATCTTGAGATGCCTCAATATCACAATGTCATGCATGGTGTTTTGTCAGTGTCTCTTTTGAATCAATTATGCTTCTTGTATAGAAATGTGGATCCTCATTCGGCCTGCATTTTGAATCAATGAGTAATTTTGATGAATAATAGAATTCTGATAATTCCAAATCACATGATAGAGTTCAGCAACTATACCATGAAAGAGGTTCCATATTTGTTGAGATCCTACTATTTCTGCACATTTTATATGTTGACCTTTGACATAATTAATATTTAACCATGTACAGTTAACAATATCATAAATATAGTTCCAGAGAGCAGAAATAGTAGCACTAGAGAGTAAAAGGTGGATATAATCATCCTTGTTCTAATTATAGATTGTGCATTTGGAACAGTGTTGGTTGCCAAAATATTAGAGGCAAAGTCCATTGGCCACTCTGTTGTGAGAAAGACTCCATATAAAGTTGAATCATGATGGATTTATCCATGGTTTGTGGAAGTGTTTTAACCAACTATAGTCATTTTCTGAGTTACAAAAATAATGTTTGTAGAAATGTTTTGAGTTGAGAATACAATTGTGAGATGCTTCCCAAATTAAGAAGTCATTGGTGGGAGAGAAAGAGTAGTAGTCAATAACGTTTAAAAACGTGTGAGGAATTTGATCATGTTGTGTGATTAAAATGACTCTAATAGAGCTGTTGGTAGTATCAGTGGATTGATCTGGATGAAACAAGGATATTAAAGTCATGCCAGTCTAGTTATACAACAAATATTTCATGGAGGATTCTCTAGAGACCTTCCATCTAGAGTTATGCATAATATTAGTGAACTAGGTTTTGATGGAGTGCCATATAGATGAGTTAATGAAGTTCGAGTTTCCCATTTTATGTTTTTCTAGAAACCTATTTTTAAGAAAGGAAATCACTTCATAGGTATTGTGAAATAGATTTAAAGTGAGCCTTGCTTGAAGGGATTCATTGATGTGTTTGATATTTTTTATACCAATACCACCATTTTCAAAGGGTTTGCAACAATTTGACCAAGACATAGTAACAAGTTTTCTTTTTAGAGTGCTACCGGTCCAGATATTGTTCTTTATGGATGTGTTAATTTTTTTAGGAGTCCAATTGTCCATTTATAGACCATCATTGAATAATCCATATTGGAGACAATAGTGGATTTAACAAGGAATTTTCTACTGGCCATAGAGAGAGACTTACCATTCCAAGAAAAAAGTTGATTAAGAACATGATCAACAATATCATAAAGTGAAAATATTTGGGTCTCCCCCAAAAAAATTGGAACACCAAGATAGATGAATGGAATCGTACCTTCTTTTAGACCCGGGACACTGAGAATGTTACATTTTTTGCCGAAGGAAATTTCTTCCCAAAGAAGATGCAAGATTTGTTCCCAATAATGGTCTGTCCAGAAACCTCTTCATAGTGTGAGCGAACATTTTTTCGGTTTTGAATTTTTATTTTATCCCCCTGAAAGAAAAATAATGATGTCATCAACCTAAAAAATATTTGTGGGAACGTTCACATTTCTGGAGACATGAATGGGCTTTATTTTGTTCTGGCTTACAAGCCTGTTGATCAGTTGATTGAGGTAGTCTTCTACTATTGAGAAGAGAATGGAAGAAAGGGTTAACCTTGCCTAACACCTTTAGTGCATTTAAAACAACTTTTAGGTGAGCCATTGACCAGGATAGAGATAGACACCGAGTTTAAGAAAGATCTGATTGCAGATATAACAGAAGTGTTAAAACCATAACCATGGAGGACAATGAAAATAAAGCTCCAGTCTATGGTTTCAAATGTTTTTTTTGATGCCAAGATTAATCACAATTTTTCCTCCCCTATGGGTTTTATTCAAATTATTGACACACTCTGAGGTGAGGAAAATGAAGCCTTGAATTGATCATCCATTTATAAAACCAAATTTGTTCCACGAGACGATTTTTTTCGTGATAGTGGAATGTCTGTTTGTAATGATTTTTGTGACGACATTGAAATGGGTGTTGAGAAGAGAAATGGTTGTAAAAAAATGAATCATAGAGGCGATATCTACTTTTGGTATCAAGGTGAGAAACTGGGCATTTGGAGCATGAGGGAGAACCCCATTTGTGAAAAGTGTTTTAACAATTTTACAAACATCAATCGAAATCTCATCCTAGTAAAGTAAGAAAAACCCATTGTTGAAACCATCAGGTCCTGGGGCACTATCAGGACTAAGACTAAAGACAGTGTCTTTGATTTCATGATCAATCGGGTTGTTAAGAAGGAATGATTTTTCCTAATCATGTATCACAAGGGGAATGAAATCAGGTAGGAGGGCTTTCTTTATATCAGGACGATTAAAAATGGTTTCATAACGGTACATGATACGATGAGTGATGTCATCTTCATTTTCAAGGAGCCTGTACCCATCCATTAAAAGATATAACAGACTGTAGGCCTTCTTTATTAGTTAAAGAAAATTGTAAAATTTAGTATTTCCATCATCGTCGATTAACCACTTAGTTTTAAATGTTTGTTTTCTTGTAGAACCCCCAAACATTTTATGGTATGTTTCTCTTAAATACGTTGTATTCATTAGGTACCATATATTTCATGAATCATTGAGTCCCTATGGAACAAAACATTGTTACTTATAGGAGATATCCATTACATATCTACAAAACATAAATTTACAAGCTATTTGATTTTAATTTTAAAAATATGATATACACAGTTGTGTTCAAGATGATATTTAGAGTCTGATAGAAATAACTTAATTTTTGGTGAATAGTAACCAACCCTGATGAATAGTAACCAACCCTTATGAATAGTAACTTACCCTTATGAATAGTAATATGAATCTTATGAATAGTATCCATACCCTTGAGTGTATAAATGAATTTAGACACCCTAATGATGAAGATGAATATTCTAAGTGTTTATATATTTCAATTAAATAATGATTTAATTTGATATTTAAGTAATCAAATTTAGAAATTTATTTTTGAAAAATGGACTTAATTTTTGGATTCTACATGTCGAAAAATGGTTGGGGTGAATTTTTTGGATTTTTATAAAATACTTGAAATTTTAATGAATAGTGACATTCCATATATTGCAAAATTAAGATAAATACACTAATTATAGAGTCATGTGAGATGTTCGGCTGATGTGATACCACTTGGTTCGGGATCATATGATAAAATTACTATTCTTGGTCATGGAATACTCGCTATTTTTTATCTTGAGGAAAAATAATAAATTAATGAGTTTTATATTAAGAAATCGCCTCTCTCCTCCACTATAAAACTCCCTCTCACCCCCTTCCTTTCACTCATCTCAAGCCTTGTGCCTTCTCCAAATTCTATTCAAATACCTTCCCATCCTCTACCCCCACATCCAGTAAGCATTGGTCTCATTAAAAGGCCAAAGCCACTCCCCTTAATAGGTTCTCAAGGAGGAAGTCTCAAGAGGTAATTCCACTTTCAAATCCCTTCTTTTCTGTTATGTTCTTTTATTTTTGTTTCTTTTCTCACATCCCATGAACAAAATAGTATGATAAATCCATTAACATACATGTACTGGAATTTATTCATGCTAATGGTATATATTCCATTATCTTCTCTCATTTCCCCACTTTCATTTGAATGGAATGAAAGAACTGTTTGAGATGTACAAATTTAGCACATTCAAGGACAACAGTTTATCGATTTCTATTATAATAATTAATTCTGGTCAGGAAACCATTTGTGTTATGGTTGAACAAGATTATTATTTAATATATCATATTTTTTTGTAATACATTTTTACACATGTTATTACGTTATAAATAAAAAATGTTCATCGTAATCAAACACACTGATTAACCAAAACAGTTATCACTAAGGTTACATATATAAAATTTCGACTTGAATCTAAATAAACCAAATTAAATTTAAAACCATTTAATCTCTTGGATGATCATTAATAGTTTATAACTTAATTTCTGGTCAAACACATCCATCTTATATATTTATCCAAACTTGAATATAAGTGAACCAATCATTTAAAACCAAGTAAACAAAAGAGCCCGAACAATGAAATTGAACCTTATAACCAATAAAAAAGGCCTAGAATGGACTAAAAATAATTATAACAAATAATTTACAAATAAATGTGGTTCTGTACTTATGAATTAATTATCCTAATTTGTTTATTCAGTTGTTTAATAACAAGTCAAGAACACCTTCAAGCATAAGGTAAGGGATCCTCTCTCTCACTTTTTTTCAAGAATCCACCCTATCATATGTGCTTTTGTTTTTAATTTATAATGATAGGGTATATTTTCTCATATCCCCCATACTTCCCATATTATCTATAAATTATTGTATAACCATTAATCTCTTATTAATCCCTCACATAAACACTATTTACAATGCCAAAATGTTTGTAAGAGGTTTTCTCATGTCACCTTCAATTCTGTGGGATTTTCATTGTTTGACTCAAATTTCTTATATGTGGTATAGGTGTAATGTCATTTGACATATGTTATTATGGTTATCATTAAATTCATTATATTGTTTGATTCTTTTGGTGGTCATTAACCTTTTTTCATATGACTCAATTGAATACAACACGGTAACGAGCTTTGTCTCAATTTTCACTTTGTTGTGACTTGCTTAGAAATTGTGCACCTACTCTTTCTTATGTGGTGTACCTACTGCCTATTTGAGATCAATATTCAATTGAAATTATATTCCATTTAAATATCCATATTCTCATATCAGGGATATTATTATTTTCTAATGTGTATACCATTTTACATAAGGTATTTATTTTGAATGTTGTTCTGACTGTGGAAATGAGGATTAATATGTATCCTCTCTTATATATGGATAATTTAAAGACATATTCTCTTGTATTGAATCTATTGATAACTATTTCATGGATGCAGAGGTGGTTGGGGGCAACTAAAGCCCCTCGGCACATCAGTAGGTCTCATGAGACAAACCCTTTTGGCGACAAACCCTTCGACTTTTTTCCAAAAACCAGACGGGTTTCTACCCATAGAACTAAATTTTTTTTATGGAATTATGTTTTCATGTTCCAGATACATGAAGTCCAATTAATAAGAATTCTATTTATTATTTATCAGTTACTATTATTCTCCATGATGTTTTCACTATGATAAGATCTATGGATGCAGTTTCATTTTCTATTTATTATTGGCATTAGTTATTTATTTATTCACTATGCCATAATGATCATGTAAGATTGATTGTTATTCACTTATTATTTTACTCATGTTTTGTTAATTGTAACACTTAATGATTGTTTGAGATCAACACTTTCATTTTTTACCTTCAACAGGTGATGAAGAGAAGGACTTTTATTGAGTTCGTGTGGATGCAGTTTTTAGTTTTATTATGTATTGTATATTGTAGCCTTTTTCAATGTAATTTGTGTTATATCTATGTATCTAGTTTCTTCAATACTACTAAACAGATCATTACTTCGGGATTTTTATTCCTTCTAACCATGCCAATATCACATGTAATGCACCAGCTCCAGCCTAGAGGGGTCGGGGTGTTACAGTTGGTATTAGAGGAAATTTAGTAGGCATCATGGAAACTAGAGTAAGAAATATATAGTTGGGAACAAAGCCCTAAGTTATAATTTGAGGATAAAATTACCATAACATCCTTATATTTTTGTAAGTAATATATTATGTGGATCTTTCAAGTAGTACATCCCTGTCTGGATACGATCATGTAGAGGCGGATCTGGAACAGATGTATCTAGGGGTAAAACATGAAAACAATGCTCTGAGCTAGACTTGAACAAGAACTTGTACACAACAATAGGCCTAGAAACACTCATGGTTATGACACTCTTGGGGGATATGCTTAGGATAATTTACATTTTTCTTAAAAGACATTATGAGGATGTTTAATGTAAATTTTCCTCAGAGGATTTTTGTTTGGATAACTCTGGAAACTGGAAATGAATAATGAAAAATATACATAAACAATACTAAGAGCGATGTTTTCTTAAGTTTCAAATGGAAATCAAATGTACTTGTCATTTCTCTCTTACAACAGAAGTATTAGAGACCATAGTTGGAAAATCATGTGTAGAAAACTACAAGACTTTTGAAAATATTCATTTATCATGAAAAACCCTCTACTGAGTATCCAACTCTCCTCAGGTACTCCAACTTCACCATGGAGAAGGTTTCGTCTATTACCTTATGATGAGAGAAAAATTCTCATTCTATGTACTACAAGTTAAATACATCTAGGGTATCATTAAATGTTTAACCCAAGCTAAGAATTTCTTTTCTGTTGAAGACATTGAGAAGTCTGGATAAGGGGTCGACCTCCGAGAAGTATATCTATGTGATATTTTGAACTATGGACAATGTGGCCGAGTTGTGGACTTTGAATCCCTTGAGAATGAGACTAACTGTTTGAATTATCGGAATCAAGTTCATACTGATGTCGTTCAACTTGATACTTGACATGATTCTATCAATTTGAATTCTAGATCGCTACATGCGGTTGATCCTAGTTGCACATATTGCATCTGGACCAAGGAGATATAGGAATTTGGAATCGCTTTGGGGATCTATTTGTCTAAAAACAGGGGAAATCCCCAACATCAGTGGAATCTATGAGGAGTAATATTAGAGGAAGTCAGGAAGACCGTACTAGTGTTTTGTGAAAGGGAGCAAGATATTACGTAATTTCATGAGTTTTATAAATCATGTCTAAGTGAATGATGTTTTATTCTATGTTTTGATATTTTTTTATATATAAAAATAACGTTGTTTAAAAAGGATCTTCCATACTGAATGATTCTTTAATAAAACATTCAGATAGAAGATATTAGTCAACCAACAAATATTTTATCACTAACTACCGATCGGTTAGAGAATATAATTGTCAAGATATGCTTCGAAGAGAACCAGCCCTATGCCAACTTACATATGACTTTTAAACTACTTCATCGAGTATCGAATCGTTGGAAAATTCTCCATCATTACCAAGGAAGCAATATGGTTTATTACCATATTTACATATGCACAATTTCATGTATATAGGAAAAGAGGGAGGTATCATGAAGCACTTTTTCTATGTTTCACATTGGCTGATAACTACCAAGTCATGGGTAAATTTCTAGAAGCTGCTTTGGATTGTGACCATATAGTGACCAACCAATTCCAGATCCTGAGTTTTAGTATGTACATGGAACATTATGACATTAATATCTTTAAAAATAACATCGTGTGTGGGAATTATAGGGATTTAGTCCACACTAAAATTTATGACCTCCACAATTCTCATGCCTCTCAATGGAATCCTGAGTTCCTTAAGCATAGATTCAACCCCACTTGTCTGTAGTGTGTCTGGGTTAAGTAAATTGAGCAGCTGAATACTACCTTAGGAATCCACCTGAGGTCGTCATTACCCTAGAATTGGTGGTGTTACTAGTAAAGGGACTTCAGGAGTGACGTGTGTCTAGTGTTGATTATGGTTATGGTAGATTGAAAGCTTTTAACTAGTTTTGGGGATTAGTGTATTGGGGGAACGAGGAAACCATTAGCCTTATTTTAATTTTTGAACCGGTGGTTATATAAGAAAACAACATGTTGTGAAGCCTTTTTTCTATTATTTCATCAGTTATACTTTTGAATGAGTATACCTAAGTGAAATTTAATAATAAATTTGAAGATGGAAGGACAAAACCCATATGTTTTCTCTTCCTGTGGAGGTACTGAAGATTATTGCAATCAAAACCTGTGAAGAAGAGTACCTACCTCTCAGAAACTTGTGAAAAATGTGTAAAAAACTATATAAAGTAAAAAATTGTCCGAATATTCTCCACACCTGTCAACAGAATGCATCCATTTACTATCACATAACCACGGTACAATTGGCTGAGTATAGGAGAAGATGAAAATATAACAAAGTGCTTTTCCTATCTTTCACCCTAGGCTAGAACTACAAGGCGAGGTTATGTTTTCAAGATGCTACTTTGGAGGGAAACCTTTGTGCAGACTATATGTACCAACTCCCCAGTTTTCTCCTCTATAACAATATCTACGAGTTATATGTTCTCAGTCAATACATAGTTCAACGAGTTATTCATGTGTTGGTCCACTCAGACATTTCCAAACGTTCTACCATTTGAGCCTCCCTCTAGAAGCCCAAGTGTTCGATGCAAGAGTCCCACCCCTGCTGTCTGAGGTGTGTATGGGTCAGAGAACTAGAGGAGTTGAGCATCAATTTGGGTTTTCTACAGAACGCACCTGAGGATCCTCTACGATGGGAGATGCGGTAAAAACATCAGAGAGTTTTCTTTTGTGGTAATGAAATGAATTGAGAGGAAATAATTCTTCGAAGGATGGAATAATGTATCACCCCAAAAATTTTATGGTATATTTCTATTAAAAACAATTTATTCATTAGGTAGCCTATATTAAATGAATCATTGATCCCCAATGGAAGAAAACAAGGTTACATATAAGAGATATCCATAACTTAGCCACTAATCTTAAATTTACCAGCCCTATGATTTGAATTTTAAAAATCAAATAAACACGGTTTTGTTCAAGAATATATTTAGAGTCTGACAGAATTAACATAATTTTTTTTGAATAGTAACCTACCCTTATGATTCGTATCCTTCCATTATGAATATTAACTTTCCCTTATGAAAATTAATATGATTCCAATGAATGGTATCTATACCCTTGAGTGTATAAATGATTTTAGACACCCTAAAGATGAAGATGCATATTCTAAGTGTTTATATATTTCAATTAAATAATGATTTAATTTGATATTTAAATAATCATATTTATAAAATAATATTTGAAAAATGAACTTTATTTTTGGATTCTACATGTCAGATAATGGTTAGGGTGAATATTTGGGATTTTTCTAAAATACTTGAATTTTTTATGAATTGTGACATACCATAAATTGCAAAATTAAGATAAATACACTAATTATAGAGTTATGTGTGATGTTCTTCTGATGTAAGCCCACTTGGTTTGGGATCACATAATAAAATACTATTCTTGGTCTGGGAATACTCACTATTACTTCTCTTTAGGAGAAATAATAAATTAATGATTTTTATATTAAGAAATCCCCTCTCTCCTCCACTATAAAACCCCCTTTCTCCCCCTTTCATTCATTCCTCTCAAGCCTTGCGACTTCTCTAAATTCTGTCCAAATAACTTCACAACCTTCTCCCCCACATCCAACAAGTTTTTGTATCTTAAAAAGACCAAAACCTCTCCCCTTCAGAGGTTCTCAATGAGGATGTCTCAAGAGGTAAATTCGCCTTTCAAATCCCTTTTTTATTTTATGTTCTTTTATTTTTGTTTCTTTTCTCACCTCCATTCAACAAAATAGTATGATAAAATCAGTAACATATATGTACTGGAATGTTTTCATTCTAATGGTATATATTATATTATATTTTCTCTTTTCCCAACTTTTATTTGAATGAAAAGAAAGCTCCATTTGAGATGTGCAAATTTAGAACATTCAAAGACAATAATATATCGATTTCAATTATAATATTTAATTCTGGTCAGGAAACCATTTTTGTTATGGTTGAACCCGATTATTATGTAATATATCCTATTTTTAGTTTTTTAATACTTGTGTACACGTGGTATTAAGTTATAAAGAATAAACATGTTCATCGTAATCAAACCCACATATTATCCAAAATGGTTATCACTAAGGTTACATATATAGAAATTCATCTTCAATCTAAGTATCCCAAATTAAATATAAAACCATGTAATCTCTTGGATGTTCATTTATATTTTATAACATTATTTATAGACAACCACATCAATCTTATGTATTTATCCGAACTTGAATATAAGGGAACCAATCATTTAAAACCAAGTAAACAAATGAGCCCGAACAATGAAATTGAACCTTATAACCAATAAAAAAAGGCCTAAAATGAAGTAAAAGGGATTATAATAATTCATTTACCTATTAAAGTGGTTCTATACTTATGAATTAATAATAATAATTTTTTATTCAGGTCTTTAATAACAAGTCAATAACACCATCATGCATAAGGTAAGGGATCCTCTCTCTCACTTTTATTCAACAATCCAACCTTTGTTATGTGATTTTGTTTTTAATTTATAATGATGGGGTATTGTTTTCTCATCTCCCCTATACTGACCTTATTATATGAAAATCATGGGATAACCTTTTATCTCTCATTAATACCTCACAGGAACACTCGTTACCGTGCCAAAATGTTTGTTAGATGTTTTATCATCTCTCCTTCAATTCTGTGGGATTTTCACTGTTCCCCTCATATTTCATATATGTGGTATAAGTGTGCATCTATTTGACATATGTTATCATGGTTCTCATTATAGTCATTTTATTCTATGAATTTTTTGGTGGTCATTATCTTTTTTCATATGACTCAATTCAATACACACGGTAACGAGCTTTGTCTCAATTTTCATTTTGTTGTGACTTGCTTTGTAATTGTGCACCTACTATTTCTTATGTAGTGTACCTACTACCCATTTTAGATCACTTATCAATTGAAATTATATTCCATTTAAATATCCATATTCTCTTATCATGGATCTTATTATTGTCTAAGCTGTATTCCATATTACATATGGTATTTATTTTGAATGTTGTTTTGGATTTGGAAATGTTGATGAATCTGTATCCTCTATTATATACGGATAATGTAAATACATATTGCTATTTTATTGAATCTATTTATTAAGAATTCGTGGATTTTTAGGTGGGTGGGCCCCACTATAGCCCCTCGGTGCATTGATAGGTCTCATGAGACAAAATAGTTTGGTGAAAAACCCTTTGAGTATGTTTCCAAAAACAAGACGGGTTTCTACCCATAGAACTAAACTGTTTTTACAATATTATGGTTTCATGTTCCAGATACATGACATCCAATTAATAAGAATTATTTTTATTCATTATCAGTTATTATTATTATTATCCATGAGCATTTCACTATGATAAAATCTAAGGATGCAATTTCATTCTCTCTTTTTTAACGGCATTAGTTATTCATTTATTCACTATGCCATATTGATCATGTCAGATTGATTGTGATACACATATAATTATAGTCATGATTTCTCTAATTTTAACCCTTACTAGGAATTTGATCTCACCCCCTTCATAGTTTACCTTCAACAGGTGATAGAGAGAAGTTATTTTATTGAGTTCGTGTGGATGTAGTTTTTAGTTTTATTATTTATTGTATCTTGTAACCTTTTTAATGTAATTTGTGTTACATCTATATATCTAGTTTATTTAAGAGTACTGAACTTATCATTCCTTCATGATTTTTATTCCTTCTAACCATGCCAATATCACATGTAATGCACCAGCTCCAACCTAGAGGGGTCAGGGTGTTACATTTCCCATATTGTGTTTACAAGTGAGAAGGGAGTTATGTTTGATCGAAATGTTTAGTTCATGAGTAAGATCAATGTTGAGATCATAGGTGGTGTTTATTTTTTAGATCATTGAGCTCTTTCTCTAGAGACAAGATGTCACTATTTATTTGTTTGTCATTAGAGCTTCACCATATTGTAAGGGTCTGTTAAAGATGTTTTAATTTGAGACTATAGTCAAGAACATCATTGTTAGGCGTCTTTGAGGACCAAAAGTTTTGAATGAAATGAGAGAACTCATCATTATAGAACCAAGAATTGTTAAATCTAAAACTAATATTTGGATTAATTTATTTGGTGGGTATTTTGATCAGGATGGGGTGATGATCAGAGTTCAGTCTATGAAGAGTAATACTAGATATAGTGTCCAAATTATCTAAAGCTAGGACTTTCGTGAAGGTTTTATCCATCTTAGAGGCCACTAATCTGTTGTAGTGCCTTTTATACCAAGGGTATTTTTCACCAGTGAGATTAATTTCTATGGGATTATTGTCATCTATTGAAGTTTTAAATTTTCTTGTGGAAATAATATCTTGAGAGGGTCGAAGTTTCTCTCTTGAGTTGAGAATGGAATTAAAATCACCCATAATAGACCACAGTGCATTAATATTAGTGCCAAGATAATAAAGGTCATTCCATAGCGTTCTTCATTCATGATATCTATTCTTATAATAAACAAAAGAGTTATAAATATGTGTGTTATATATATTAAAATTGAAATTAATAATCTGATCAGAGATATTGTGGACTCTTGTGTTCTGTAAAGAGGAATGTGAGAAAAGCCACAAAGATTATGCATTACGCTTATTGGTGATTGCAACAGTAAAAACATAATTTTTCTGACATAAGTAGGAGTATTTATAGGCATAGTTAATTTTAGGCTCTACAAAACAAAATAATAGAGGGTTATTAGTGTCTATCATTCTTTTTAAAATTATGAATGTTTGATAGTTTTCAATTCCATAACAATTCCAAAAATGGATCATCATTAAAATTTAGTTTTGGAGTTAGAATCCCTTTTTTCAGAAGCTATATTTCTTGAAAATATTCTGAATTTCTGATTATAAGAGGCATGTTCTTTATTATTGCTGGATTTTCAGGTGTTCATCCTTGAAGGTTCAGGTATTAGATGGCTCATAGTATCTACTGGCATGGGAAGAAATATACCTGGAACCTTTGGAGTGCATGCATACTTTTTCTTGCTGTTGTCCAGATCTGGACAGCTCTGCATTTGCTCAATAGAAATATTCTTAACCTCATTGGGCTGAGTTTCATGTAATGATAATATGGTACTATGATCAACCAGTTCAGGTACAATGACATCAGAATGAGAAGCTTTATTTTGAGTCTCAACACATTCAGAAAAGTTTGGGCTACTTATAGTGTTAGAGGGAGATGAAAAAAGAGAAGTTGGTTCATCATTTCCCATAGTGATTTTATTCTTTAGGTTTAGAGAGGTGCGTTTGTTAGTAGATTGTATTGCTAAGTTCTTAAGATTTGGAGTTGTGGGTGTCATTTTACAGGACAACATGGTAATAGTTTTAATACCATACCTATCAGAAGAAGATTGTTTGACATTAGAGTTTTCTGTAATAAATTCTTTCACCTTAGGTTGTTCGAGTGTTATCCGTTTTGTTTAGTTGATGCTTTGGTTTTGTGCAGGATCTTGTACTGTGGGAGGATTTTTTGTAATCGGGTTGAAAGGTTCCAGTTTTTTTGTGACTTCAGTCAATTGGTTAGTAGTGGAATGTGTTATGATCAGAGTGTCATTCTTGGTGGCAAAATGAATACCATATTCTAATGTTTGTCCAGTGGAAGTCTAAATTTCAGAGAAAGTAACAGATGTGCCTTGATTATGAGGAGGGCATAACTTATCTGTTTTATTGTTGTATTCAATCTTTGTCTCTGAGATTTTAGTGGAATTTATAACATGTGGATTCAGAATTTGTCGAGTGCCAATATCTAGGGTGTGTTTCACTATATTTTGAATTGTGGAAATCTCAGGACCATCATCCTTATGCAGAGGTGCAGTGGGATCTGCATCTTTAATGAGGTTATTCCTGGAGGATTTTACCTTCTCATTGTAAATTATGATAGTGTTTAAGACCAGATTATCTAGTTCTTCCAAAATGATTTGATCAATAATTGAGGTGTCCTCCTCTTCTGCAACATCTTCCTAGTTTATACCCGAGTTTCCCCTAGTTGTGTCATATTGTTTTTTCTGACGCAGATTTCAGATTTATTTTTGGGGGGTCCAGATATCTCTATCATGGGAGCATTCTCTTTTTATTACTCCTATTTTGCTTCCAATCGTTATCAATTGGCTGGTTTACATTCCTTCTAATAACTCTACAGTTAGGGATCATGTGACCTATAATTTTACAATGGTCACAAAAGGGAGGTTTCCTCTCATATTCAATTCGTATTTCTATTTTGTATTCATTCGCAGTAAATCTGATTGTGTTAGGATGCATTGAGTCTAAATTAATTTCCACCATAATGTTAGCAAAGATCCCAAGGTCAGCATTTAATGTTAATTGATCGATTTTTACAGGGGTTCCTATGCATGAAGCAATGTCATTGATATTTATTAAGTGCCAAAAGAACCAATTAAGGCCATGAAGTTTAACCCAAACTTGTGCTATTGTGTCTCTATATGTGTATGGTTTAAAAGTAGAGTCCCAATCAGAAATTATAAGCAGTCCCGTATTTAGATTAAGGTTTCCAATTCTCAAAGACTTCTCTAAGCCTTCTTGTGATTTAAGCAATATGTAAAAGTATCCTTTACTTATTGGAATCAATTTATTGTTTGAAACATTCCAACAATGAGAAGTACACATATGAAAATCAGAAAAAGGACAATGATGATTACCTTTAATGTAGGAGACTCAATGTTTTGAGTTGAAAAAATATGTCAGCATCAAAAAAATTTATTTTCTGCATTTTTAGAGATTGAATATATTCAAAGAAATTTTCCGTTATCAATAATATTCCCAAATCCCAGCAATATCTAGATGTGATTCATTTATATAGGCTACTCACTAAAGAGTAATATTTAGGGTTTCATTAGATGTTCTGATAAAGATATGATATGAAATTTATATGATGTAATGAGTTATCAAAGCCCATGAAAATTTCATTATATATTTATTTCACACATATTAATGTTTGAAAAGTATATAGATAACTATGGGGTTGTTGGGTATATATCATAACATGTAATTAATTTAATAACAATGGATATGCTATTCTTCCAATTGTATCACATGTATATACATCCAAACAAAGACATAATTTAATTGATCAAATGAATTTCTTTTTTTGTTGAGTAATATATGATGTGCTCAATAACTAATATGATATATATTAGAGATTATCAAATTTAATATGAATAAAAAGTGTTCTATTTGTCGATTTGATCAGTAAAATTCAGAGAATCAAGAAATGATGAAATGGACTATACAAGGTTGGCATATACAATGTCTAGTGTTCACTCGATGCCTTGGAAAAAGTAATTAAATATGTATAAATTTATTTTTTCCTTACATCTTATGATATAAGTATTCATATTGAGATATGAGTATGATTGAATTACATAACACTAATCCTTTTAGTAACTTTAGTAGCAATAATTCTTTGTTAGAGGTCACAGGTCTCTTATATATATTAATTAAGTATTTAATTTTTTCATTAAATTATGTTATATACAATAGGGTAACATATTATTTCCATTGGATATATATAATAGTTCTTGTAAGGCATTTTTCTTATATGAAAAAGGTTTGATTAAAACCAAATCAAAATGAATTTGGATGGATTCAAAATTTGTAGTGATGTTTTTCAGAAAGATAATAGGGGATTTTTAGTACATGTGGGAGATTATTAGATGTACAATAATGATGGAAAGAAAATTTTTAATGTAAATATATATATTTATATGTATATATATATATATTGTAAAAGATATAATATATATAGTGTTCATTCAATACATCCACATATTGAATGTATATTGTCATACATTATGAATGAATAATACATATATATATATATATACTATATATATATTATATTAAATTTTATGAGATGCATCTTCAATCATTCTCTTTTTATGAAACTATGGGTTCATTTCCCACAAAATTATTTCATCAATATTCAATACAATGGTTAGTTTTTAAAAGGCTTTATATTTTCTCATTGTATTTTTTTATATGGATTATAATCAATAGTATAAACAAATGATAGTATTTCTATAGGTGGGGTGTTGGCATAATCTTATATATTTAGAATAATTACTTATGTTGGTAACTATTTATTGTGTAATGGAAACCAGTTTTTTGAAACCTTCCTATAAAAAATCATGATTTCTTGATGTGTAGTTTATTATTTACCAACGACAGTTTTAAATGTCCATGAATATTTGATTATCCATTACATATTATCATGGATACTTAAAATTTGAATTTCATTTTAGATGTTATTATATTTTTCACTATTATATGTATTGTTAATAAAATATTCACCCCAGAGAAAGGAAGATAACTGCTATAACATTTTTTTTCTAGGTATATATATTACCTCCAAATTCATATTATAATTAGAAGATTATTGTAGAAGATAAATATATATATGTACATGTTTATTTTTTCTCCCAATAAAAATTATATGATTAAATATGACCCATAACTGTTTTTTTATCCCAAGAGTCCCATAATCATATTTTATGAAACAACTGTTTTTCTTCCAATTTTAAAAATCCCTCAATCACATCAGATCAAAAAAAAAATCTATGTCTTCATATCAGAAAAATATATTGATCATGGTAGATCATAAATACAATTAATACATTACAAAATACTAAATATATTATAAATATCATAGTGAGAGAACATTTAAAAATATCTCATAAAGAAAACTATTATATTGATCTTAAGTGATCTAAAAAAATGCAATTGAACTAATTTTAGATGATTATATACATATCAAATATGTGATATAAATTTATTACCAAATTCTTTTTTAGACTACAATGATATCATTGGAAAATCATCAAAACATCAATTATACATTCATTTAGATTATCTATAAATACATTTGATTTATAATTTTCAACATCTAATGACAAAAATGTATCTTTAAAACTTCCAACTAATTTAGTTTTCCACCAATATATTGTTTTTTGACCAAAAAAAATAAAAATCAATGGGTGAGAATAAATTTATTAGACATTCATCTATAAAAAAGAAATTTATTTTTTGAAATTTGATTCTAAAAAAACTAAAAAGACATTATGTAACCAAATGTTAAAAAATGTAAATTATGACATTAAAAATAAAGGATTAATTAAAGTTTCTCCCTTAATGATCTTATCCTTTTTAGAAGCATGTTACAACCAAGGAAAATTGATATTTTCAACTGAATCCTAATGATATAGTCCCTATAATTTTATGAAATTTATTTATTATGAATTTAATAAATATTTAGAAAAACAAATTTACTACAAGAAATATAAGTACACCAAAACTCCAACTTTATTAAAAAATTGATTATTATTCTCATGATTTTTTCCTCTATTGAGAAAAAGACAAATAATTTTTCTAATATTTCTTTCCCTTTTTGATTTTCAAAAATAATCTCCCCCTTTGGAAAAAATGAAAATAATAATTTTATAACACTTATATTATATATATGACAATCTCTTGAATTTGGATATGTATGGCACAAATCATTTAGCAGTACCTCCTTCAATAAAATCATAAAAAGTTTTATAAATCATGATTTTTTTAAAAATTTATCCCTTTTTATGAGATTTTCATAATAATAAAATGTGAATATATACAAAATGATTATTAATCTCCTCTCCTTGAAAATAATATTATGTGAACTCCAAGATTTTTCATCTAATGAAATTAAAGAACTCAAAACCACAATAAATGAATTACGAGACATTTTTCAACATGATTGAGAAATATTGTTTATCAGAAAATGCAACACATTTTTATAAAATGTTTATAAAAATTATATATGAGATAGAAATTATAAATATGAAAATATTAAATTATAATTTTAAAGAAAAATTAATTTTTTTAAATGTATTTTTATGGAGTATAAAATTTTAATCCTAAAAAAATAGAAATAAAAAATCATTAAATAGTAGATAATAAATTTATTGAAATAAAAAAATATCATTCGATTTAATGATGTTCCCAATATAAAAAAAATTTAAATAAGAATTGGAATGAATATCACATTGAATTTAAAATTTGTTACATTTATTTAATATATCTAAATATATCATATTATTTTGATTTAGAGTAAATATCTGAAATTTTATATTAATTTTAGAAAATATAAATATTTATATATACTTTTTTGAGTTAAACATAAGTAAATTATATCATACATCTATCTTGTTTTATCTTTAGATTTTTAATAAGATAATACATAAACAATCACACTAGTATTATCACAATTGAATTGAGATTGAGTAAGTTTTTTACCAAAAACATCGATTAAGTTGTACTTCAATTAAACCTGGAAAACAAATTCCAACCACAAAATATTCTACCATAGTATTGGAATGTGAAATCGAGTGTTTCGTCTAATTAGGAAATAAAATTAAAGAATCACCCAGAAAATGGAGTCTTTAAGAATCAATTTTCCTATCAAACATATAGATTCTGGAGTCAACATTTGAGTAATATTTCATACAATAATTAGTTCATATTTAATTAAATAAGATATAATTTGATAAAAATATTATGTTATTAAATTTTTTATAGATACATTTAAATTTGTGTAATATATAATTTCATATAATCATATTCAATAAATATAAAAAACATTATATGTGGTTACATATATAATAATATAAAAAACAAATCAAAAAATCTTCAAAAATAAACTCATTTAATAGATTCATCCAAATAATGCTTGATTGTGGTACCTATCAGAGTAATAATAATCTATTAATTATCTAATCTAAAATTTTTGTGATAAAATATAAAATATTTCTGTTATATTAAAATAATTCCATTTTGATTTTGAGAAATATTAATACCATGGGAATAATTGAGTTCCTTCATCATGAAAATTTTTAGATCACACATAATTTGTTCTATTAATTCCTTAGATATATATTTTATAGTTTATCCAAAAAAAATTATTTACATATATTTTGGAATGAATCATTTCTTTAAAAACATTCATTATGTAATGTTTTGAATCATTATTCCCCATAAATTTTATTTATAATTATAGAGATTATATGATTTCCTTACTATGAAATTGAATCCTATTTAAATTTGTAAATGTATATGGTATGTTTACAAATAATATCCATAAAAATTAATTAACAATAATGTTCATTTTTTCAATTTAAACATCCACTTAAACATAAACATTATGAAAATTTCATTTCCTATAGAATTTAATTATATAAAATTTTATATTTATAGTTATGGAAAATTTAATTTGAACAGACTAAATCATGAATTCCTTTATAATTTTATCACATTAATCAATTCATTTAAATGGAAATAAACCATCGAAAATATTATTTATTTTTTTCCCTATGATTATTTGATTTTCATTCCAATTGTTTCTAGAAAACCATATTACTCTTATAATTGGATGTAATTTAGTTCATTTAAACAAATTCACTACTTTTAGCCTTTTCAATTTATTGATATTATATTATAATGGAATTATCTTACATTCAATATCGAATGATTTTTATTTCATTATAGATTCTAGTTTATACAGGAATAGAAGATCATCACATAATTTTTTAAGGAATTGTGAGTTTAAATTGGTTAAGATGCATCACTAATGATATTATTTGTGAGAGGATCCCGTAATACTCTATAATTATTATATAAAATTATTTTTTATTCCTAAAAATTCTATTATACACATTCTTTTAAAAAATCATTCTGATATTTATAATATCTTAATTTATCCTTTTGGGGAATCATTGTATATGTTTTTATATAAAATTATGTTAAACAAATAGATTTATTTCCCAAATATAACGTCCAAGGGATGAGCCTACAATGGTTTTATAAAATCATAGTAATCAATATCATCATATTTTAAATGAATTCACTCCACAAAAATATTAATTTATTTATTTAAAATTCTATATTCCTTTATATTTATTTAGTAAATAAGGAAAAATAATTCATCAACTATCCAATAAAATTTATAAATTTGTTCTTTATTATTCAAAATAAATTTATTATACCTATAGACAGTGAAGGATAAATGTCTAGGTATTCTTAATAAGCATAGATCAGAAGAAATTTTATTAATGAAATTAATAATGAAATATTAAATTTAGTGTATAAAAATAATTTTATATATCCTCTTCCTTAAATGTTTTAATATTATATTCTTAACTCATTAATGTTTGAGTCATCTCCTAAAATATATTATTTAGTAGTTCAAAAATACCAATTTTTATGGTATTATCCATTATGAAAAATTATTAGTATTAAAAGTATTACTATAAAACACTAAAACATTAATTTTAAAAATTACTCCCATGCACACCACATATTTAGATTAAAGATAAGTTTTTTAATTTTTTACTGAATTAAAAAAAATTAGAAACAAAAAAATGCATAATACTTTGGATTCTGAAAATAAATAAATTTAAATCATGTGTAATCATCAATAAGTTTTCACATATAATAAATTCCAAAAAATCGTATATATCTTTGTCTGATATGAATATCCATGTGAACCAACTATTAATCTCTAAATTTTGATAATTCACTTGTAGGATTAAAACAATACTTCTATTTATTAATAAATTTAAATGGTTCATAGACTCTAGGTGATTTGAACATAATATTTGATGGATTATTAGATAGGATACTCATATAAACTTTAGATAAATTTTGAATGTCATAGTGAATCATTATTCAATATAAAATCCCAAAATTTCCGTCTAGAGAATGTATTGAAGGAAAACATGGATTGTTATAATTATTTAATTAATGTGTGTAAAAAGTATAGTGTATATCATCATATAGAAATAAAATAACTTCCAAACATTCAATTTTACATTTATCATTCATATAGTTTACAATATAACCATAAAAACATAGTTATATTAGGAAAATAATAATTTTCCTAATTCTAATGAGATATATAATTTTATAAAATAAATATTTTTTGAGGAATAAAGCATCAACAATTCTAATGATTTCACAATATGAATTTTCTGTACATGTGACTCTCTAAATATTTTTCTATTATGTGTTTTATGAGTTATACACAACACCTCTCATGTGTCAATTGAATCCACATTTCATATATGACATGTTCTAGTTTTTAGTACATTGGGTCTTCTCTTAGAAATATAAATGTACATATATTGGTACATGAAAATTCATATTCTATTGATGATAAAAATAATGATATTATGAACAAACTATCATTTCAAACATCTTATAATAGAATTTTTTTTAGTAATTTTATAATAATTCTTTTGAGAAAAAAAGATTAAATATATTATAAGGAAAAATATTTTTTCTAGTGACCTCCCCTTTGAAATTATATACAAAGGTTTCAATTATTGGTTCAATTATATATGATTTAAAATGAAATTTACTGGATGTATATCAATCTTCAAGATTGTATGACACTATTATAATATTTATGAAAATATTCTATACCAAAATTAATGTTAGAATAAATCTTCATCAATCCACTATTTAAAAAAAATTTAAATCCAATTTTTAATCACCAAAAGATGAAATAAAACTAGAAGAAGATTAAAATTTAAAAAAATGTTTATAAATTCTAATAGGATTTATTAAAAACTTATACATATCATTATCAACTTAATTCTTTGTATTATAATAACTATATAAAAAACATCTATTTTTCAATATTTTCTTTTCTCACAATTTATGCATATGTATGGAAATCTTACTCATCATCTAATTAATTAACATATTATTTATCCAATGAATTAATTTTTTTCATCATCTAAAGAAGGATAAAAATCATCTTCAAAGGTAAAATAAAATTTATAATCTTTAGAAAATTTGTTATTAGAATTTTCTATTAATATCACAATAATAAATTTCCATTCTTTATGACATTTTATATAGATATGAATTTCGTTTTTGACTATCACTAGTACATTCATATGATGAATCATCATATGTGGTGTGACCTATAGACTTAGTCAAATTATCTAATGTATGACTAATTTTAATTACCTTTTCTTTGAGTAGTTCCTTTTAACTTTTTTTTAATCATTATTCTTATGGTATAATATTAACAGACGTTTTCTCTTGGTAAGGGATAACATCTATCAAAACATTATACTAATTGTTTATCTTATATATTTTTCATAATCATATCATTATTTCAAATTACAGGTCCCCATATTAATTTTCTATGCTAAATGACCAATTCATCATAACCAAACTCACTATGACTCGCTTATGATGCACATTTAGGTCATTCATATTTATGATTATAAAAATAAATGAAAAATATAAAAGTAATATTATTTTATATTAATGAAAATGATACAAAATTATAGATATTATTCTTATTTTATCTCTTTTTATTCACTACCATATAAAAAATAGTAAAAAAACATTATGCCTAAAATTTTTGAAATGTTTTTTAAACTCAATTTCTAAATTTTTATTATAATAATATATCATATGTATATTAATTACATTCTAAAGAGAATAATCACACACCAACTCCTTCGCACTAAGAAACTATATAAAATTTACAATTTATATTGAGTGGTGATGCATTTAATAAAAAACACTCTCATTTGAATATAAAATGGATGACTGTCAAAACACAATAGATCTATTTAATGTTGAGTTTTTTATGTTTGTAAAAATTAAACGTAATTTATCATATGAATCCTTTTAGCAGTTTCACATAAATATATATAAATATATATATTTCTCCTCCTAAAGGAAACAAATAATAGATTCCACTTAATAAAAATCCTGTATTTTAAGATTATCATCACTATAAAATGAAAAATTAACACTTCTCTGTAATAATACAATTTCTAATAATACTATAAATGTTCTCCTCTATAATATTAATCATAAAATTACTAATAAAATCATTCATGTATACATGATCATATTCTAAAATTATTTGAGGATTATTAGAATAACATTTTACATCAAACCTATATGTATTACTTCCATAATTAAAAGGATACTGTATCTCCAAAAACATTATCACAATTAAGATGAAAAATGATATATCATCTAGATAAAGAATACAAATAGATTAATTTTAATAGAAAAATTCTAGAAGCCCATGTAGTTCATATATATATAAGTATAGATATATCAATGTGGGGATGAATTTTAATTTCAATAAAATGTTATAATTTCCATAACATCTTAATTATTCAGTTTATTTATAGTTATGAACATTTGGTAAACTCAGAATTTATATTAATTAACAACACTAGTAATTTACTTTTATAAGATCACCCATAAAATCCAAAAAAAAGTAAAACTATATATATATATAAAACTATTGAATTATGGGTTTTTATTTTAATATAAATACTTCTATAAAATATATTTTTTACACACTTTTAAATTATGTAATGATAATTGTTTAATTGGGATCAAGGGACTAGTCATCAAATCCTTAAAATTTTTGACATTAACCCATTTAATGGTGCACATCCTTCCTATATGAGAATCCATCAATATCAAAATATCATAACTACATTTATTTTACCATTAATAGAATTCCTAGGACACATATATTTTAAAATGAATATTTTTTATTATTTCACCCAAAATCCATTAAACAAAAATGATCATAATTACAGTTAATGTAATAGAAAAAAATTAATATATTTAAAATGAAAAAACTCATAGTGGTGTCTAGTGAAAACATATAGAAATAAAATTATAACATTGACCAAAAGCACTCTTTGTAATAAATAGTTTAATTACACCGAGATAATTAGAAAAATATATAATGTTATATATAGTTTTCAAATTATCAAATCATTGGAAAATGAGATCTTTTATAAGAAAACATTGAATGCATGAAATCTATATTCATCATGATATGATGTAACTACATCAGAATAATATTTCATCTTTAAATTATCTTATTATGAATTTATAAATTCTAAAAAAATATATCCTTCATATCTACAAGGGACATTAATTTAATGAAATATAAATGTTATATTACGATCTCTTCATTATTTTCTTTTCAACTCAAACCTCTAATATATAATTTTCAAAAAATTAAGTAAAAAACACTAAAGAAAGGAATAACGAAGATTTTTTTTACTATGTTTGTTTCAATTTATAAAATAAATAAAGCACATTAGTATTTGAATCAACAAATATATACCATTAACTATATATGATGTTTTCAATGTGAATTTTTTTAATACATGATTTAATTTTTCATGTGAATAAAGTGCATAAATAGTTATTTGATTTGGATCCTTTAAGTATTAAGGTGGTTTTTATTATATATTACCATTGAATATTTTTTATACTATATTTCCCTTTTACTCATCTACTATAACCATAGGTACATATCCTATTAGATATACATTTTATCATAGTTGAAATCCTTGACAAAAAGGGAAAATGATATCGTATAGATTCATTATTGTTAGGACTGTTTTCAATACCAATTTAGGAATGTTAGTAGCCTTGTCATTATTTAGATAAAACATGATATAGAGTTGTTCATGGTTTGTATGATGTCTCCCATCATGGTATGGATATGATCTTAATGTTTAATAGAATAGTGATCTCATTTTCACATTGGATTATAAATACCCATGAATGTAATTATGCCACAGAAAATATAGTGTTGGTAGTAGTGGTGTATTCTCTAATGCTATAGAGGAATTAACTCATTCGATAACTCTTTGTGTTCATAAAATATAACAAGATCCTATAGTCTTTGTTGACCAAACATTATTTGAATTTTCATCTATGATGTCAGACAGAGTTATTCTATGGAAAAGGATTTTGGGTCCTTAATATCGTATGAATGTGGAATATAGTAGATACTGCACTAACTAGTATATCATGATGTGATATTTTTTTTGAGATTATAGGGATGCATTGATACTGGAGAAAGAGTTCATAATGAGTCATCAGGATTAAAATGAGGGCACTATTATTGGTTTTATGATTTTATAATATAGTGTGATCATCATTTGTTAGAATATGGAGGTGTTTAAATTAGGGGAATATGAGATAGATATGATGTACAAACATGACTTTCATTTGAAGAGTATCTTATTATATCCATGAAGTATCATTACTTGAGGATACAGATAGTGTTCAAGAATGAATTTTTTAGGGGTAGTGTTCATTTACCCATGTCTGATCTGTTAGTGGGTGAAGGAAGTGAATCCTATTCTTAATGGTTTATTTTATCCATCAGATATCGGTAAGTATTTGTGGGAGGATATATCAATGTATCCAATCAATTATATTCCTATATACTAGGGACATTGTGACATAAATTTTTTTATTACGGATTATATCAAATGGTTGGATCATTTCTTGGAGGTCAATATTAATGAACTATGGACTCTATAGTAATTAATTATATGAATGAGATTATGACCCTCAACGGGGAATTGCACTCTATCATCTCTAATTTCTATACTAGTTTAACATTACATGTTTTAGGAGGTCATTATCATGAATTATCCTCCCAATTATGCTTTAGAAATACATTTCACCCTATAAAAACATATAGAGTATGTGGACTATTAAGACATTGTGATATATTAAGTTTTAATGTGTCTCGGATTTTGGTAAATCATTGGTTAAGCACCATAATTTTATTAATTTTACTTATAATAATACATATGAGTCTTTTATTAGATATACGAGGAACCTGTATTAAACAATCCATAAAATTTGACATTTTTATAGTAGATTATTTACCTATATTTCTAGAGATCATTTAGTTTTAGAGTATTATAAAATTATTCTATCACCATTAAATAAATTATTATGACATCAATATATATATACTAACACTGAGAATGAATTTCATCAAAAAAAACATTTGAAATAATATATAATTATATTATATAATATCATCGCAATATTATTATTAGACGCTTAATTTTCACTTCACATCCTAAAAACATTGTGAAAAACATTTTTAAATTTTGTGAGAGAATAAAAATATTATTAACATTCATATAAAAAATAATAAAAGAACCCCATTAGTCTGTGAATACTATTTAGCATTTTATATTTATAAAGTAAACATTTGGCTGAAATTAATCATTTTCATTTTGATAAAATCAACTACTCTCCCAGAATACCATAATAAAATATTACATATATAATTATGATGGAAAAATAAAAAATATATAGGTTGGTCTTCAATCATGAAACACTCATGAAATTTAATACATTACACATTAATGATGTATCATAATTTGTTATTTTAAAAAAAATATTACTTACTTACAAATTTAAATAATAATATTTTATTAAAAACACATTTGATCAATAGACTAATAATATATTTAACATTGGAAATCATTTATTTCAATTTTACCATCACTCTAATTTATTTAATAACCAACCTAGTAAATTCCAAATATCTTTTTGGAGATGCTTAAAAAATTAATTATGTACCTTAACCCAATACATTGGAGTGATATATTTGGATCACCAATCATCATGAGATATATTGGCCTCGCCCACAATCATGGGCTATATAGGGATTACCCATAATTATAAAAATCCCACAAATGATAATATAAAAATAATACATGAATATTTGGATTTATATTATAATTCCAACAAAAATATTCTTTTCATCCGCATGAAATATTTTATGGATATATAAATTTCCAAACCATTTAAAAACAATTTATGATATACCCAGCAAAATTAAGTGGTTTCATTTGAATAAAATATTTTATAATATAAATGAAAAAAATCCCATAATGTTTATGATGTTGGGAAAAACAATAAAATCCATACATGATTAAATAGAACATTTCATGTTTACTTTTTTTCAAAATGTTCTACAAAAATATAATAAATGATTCATATTAAAAACCAAGGAATGAAAGAAAAAAATGACATAAACATTACTAAATATCTAATTTATTTCTATATTAAAACTTCCATAAAATAATTTTTTTAATATGGAAATAGTATTAAATTATTTATAAAATAAATTAGTAAAACTTCGGAAATAAGGGTTTAATGGTAAAATGTGATTTATATTAATTTTGAATCATCATGTATTTACTTATTGTCCAGAATAATAAATATATGTTATTTTATTACATTTTTACAAAATAAACATTATTTTTATTTTTATTTTATTTATTACCTAATTATATATAATTGAATAATAATTAATATCATGTTATATATTATGAAAATATTTGGTTCATATGTACAAACTAAAATTGGATAGTTGAAAAAGATTTTAGAGGTAATTATTAAATTATATCATCAATATTATTTATGAAATAATTATAATTTTAAAATATTTATTATAAATTTAAAATGAACAATGATTGATTTTTATAAAAAATGTATTACATTACAAAAATAGAATCATTAGTCCATACATACACTTGAGTAAAACATTCATTTTTCGAAGAGTGAGAGAGAATTAAGGTAATTTTAGTTTAATATTTCCATAATTATTATTAGATAATTAATATCATATTATTCCATTATATGATCTTATAATTATTTTCTATAATATTTTATCAGGAACAATTAATTACATTTCATAGTCGGGCCGTTAATCCACTAAAACACACGAGAGTCATTAAAAAATTCTAATAGAACTAAGTGAAAGAAATGATATTAAATATTATATTTAAAATTTTATATATATTTCATTAATATCATATATATATATATATATTAAATACATCATTATATCTACATATGAGGTGTAATGATAGAAATCGAATTACATCTATTTGTGAGGCATTAGTCCTCCACACATAAGAATTATAGTTTTGTTTCCCATTTTATAGAAGAGACATAATTATATTGGTATTTATGTTAACATAAAATAAAATCATTATATGTAATATTATATATTTATTTTTTAAAAATATATATTAATATTTTGAAAAGGAAGAAAAAGAAATAATACCTTGAATACTTTACTAATAGATAACCACTTTATAAGACAACCACGATATGTTTTTAACTATATCCATCCTAGGTGGGTATTAAAATCATTCTAGGGACAGTATGAAATGATTTTGTTTTTATTTATTTTATTTGGCCTTATATTTGAAATCATAAATGTTTCTTTACGTTTAGAGATGTTCAGAGTAGGGGTGTCCTTGTATGAGAGGGGAGAGGAAAATATTTGATTTCTTTTATTAATTAAAATATATTAATATCTTACTCCATCCCTATGTATCCAAAATATACTATTTATGAATTATTGTTGATATACTATCTAAATATTTCTAGTAAATAGAGTTCAAAATGTTTATTGTTCATTTAAACCTTTATCAGTTACGTTTAACCACATTTAAACATATTTTAATGTTATCAATTTTAACATAATTATACTATTTTTTTGTATGCATCATGTACAATTTTTTTGAACTTATTACCATTTTTATAATTTATATAATTGGGATAAAGAAATATAAAATTAATCTTGAAAAATATGGATAAAAGTGGTTATTTAGAAAAATAACATTACAATTATACAAATTGTTTTATAAAAAATTCTGTTATAATATTTAAATAATTGTATATATTTGGATTATTAATAATATAATGTGTAGCACCTTTTAAATAAATCCATCATGTATTGTCCTGGGATGTTTGTCATAAGCCTTTAATATTGCCTCCCTGTATGCAAAATGCAACTAACTAGTAGTGAGGGTCGAGGGAGGTCTGTTTAGATATTATTCATTCTTAATTAGAATATATCACATTTGAAAGTAATAATGATAAAATGTCAAAACAATAACAAATAAATAAGTATTATATTAATAATAAATCGTCCAATCTAAAAAACTAGGGGCTGAGAAATCAATATCAACTACAAAAAATGATGTTCATTACTTGATTCTACAAAAAATAAGTACATGGAATTGAGGGGTTCAGAAATAAAAAAAACTGATAAAAAAAAGGGACCAAATATGGCCTCCATGATAATTACTATTATAAGGTTGATCCAATACTCCCATACTCCATTATATTATAAAAAAATCATACATCAGAATCTGAGTTCTTGCCTTAGTAATATACTATATCCATGATGTCTATTCGCGTACAATAGACAGTTCAAAGAGTGTGGGATATACTTATTAGGCCACCTCTAACTATGTTTTAAAATTTCTAGTATGTGTTAATAAAAAACTATCATGGAGGTAATGGTAAATGTGAAATGATAAAAAATAAAAAAATGATATTTATTTAGACAGGTTTTCTCATGGGATACACAACCAAAACTTCCATCATGATTCTAATATAGATTCCTATGAATAAGATTCAACCTATATAGATATTATATGGGTTTATGAGTGGGTAATAAAATATTATGTTTCAATAATATATTTCAACAAAAAATATTATTTGTCATCGAAGATGTGTCCTTAGGTAAATAGTTAAACACTTTTATAAATTAATAAAAAAATCATGAGACCATAGAAGGATATCCATAAAAAAGAACCAAAATATTACTTTAGGAGAACTATAATTACCAATAACCATAAGATTTCATTGAATGTGAACTATAAATAGAACTCATCTGTCAATCATGGAATGGTCTATGTCATAACCCCTTGAGCTCGTCACTGGTATCCAAATAGGGAACCAAGCATTTCTTCTAGCATGCCATATCATAAATCCCAAAAATCCAACCCAATGTAATCCACTATGTAACTATGTATCACTAATAATTATATATATAAGTAATCATCTAGGTGATCCCATACAATGAATTCTTTAGATAAACCATGTATCTCTCCAAATATCTTCAGATTCTATAAAATATTCTAGTTATAATTCCAGAAAAATCATTCCAATGAACCCTTAAGTTGGGGCCCTTGTTTATCCATCTAACTGAATAAACATTATTAGTTTAACTCAAATACAACTCATACAGTATTATCAATGAGTTATAATCATCGCATGAAAAAACACACACCTAGATAGATATTTTAAATTAATTCTTGGTTTAAGGATCATAGGCCTTTAAGGAAGGAACACTCCTATGTCATATTATGTTAGGATAGTTACCTACAGTTTTGATCAATGAGTCTATAAGACCAAATTAATAAGGATTTATTATTTTATTTAATTTACTAAATAGTTTGGAGTTTTCATCGAAGAAGTTTAGTGTGAATAAAAAGATGCATAAAAGTTTACAATGATAAATGTAGTGAAAGTATCTAAACCACCTACCATAGGTTGGAGAACAACCCTTCCTCGATTGTTGGATTTTGATTCGAGATAGAATAAAAGAAATTTTATTAAAACAAATTCATTATATTTAATAAATATTTGTTAAAACCTAAAAAAACAAATGGTAATGAGATAAATTTTGGAAATATGGAAGAGAAGTGGATAAAATACAAATATTTATCTATTGAATCTAACGAGGAATGAAAATGGAATTCAAATGAGAGAGTTTACTCTAATCCTATGGAAATCAATGTAGGAATAGATTCATATAGAAAGGGACTACTTTGTATGATAATTTATTTAAAAAATCATAAATAATATTACAAATGTGGTTAAAAATAACTGTTTCATCCACGTTTTAGTGGTTTCATGGTTTTTCTACATGGTTTTCCCAATTTAGTGTCAATAATTTCCCCCAAATACCCCTCACATAGGTTGGGTGCATTATTTTACTAACCATTTGTAGGCCATGGGAAAAACTTCTATCTCAAGTCTATGTGAAGTCATGTGGACATGATGTATAGGTTACAAAGCTCAATCGAAATGTATATCCCCCTACTATGCAATGATCACTTCATAGAGTTGAGTTTTAGGGTTGGTCCTAATTATAAGGCCCCGAACTTATACCTTACTTAATATTGAATTAAATGAATAATTCACATTGAAGATCTTTTCAGGATTAGAGTTTTAGAGTATTAGGACATAACTATTACATCTCAAAATATTAAAAAGTTGACACTTCTACTATGATTCTATAAAATAAAAACTCTTAAAAAGAAAATGTCTAGTTCCATGTTTTACATAGCCTGAATTTCCCTTTATCCCATCCTTGACCCAAATCCACATTAAGTCCTGTAAAAAATATTTCAAAAAAAAACTTGGGGTGAGCATAAAAAGCTCAGTAAGGGATACACAAAGAATGAAAACTGTCAGTTTTTCAAACATCAAGTAAACCATGTATACTTTATCAAAGTAATACCTTCACCTTCATGAAGTTGTAAAAACTATTCACTGAATAAAATATCATTACGTACCCTTTTGTAACCAAATATTACCATAAAACCCATATAAAGAACACATAACATATAAAGGTAACTTGGGACATAAGCATACTTATGTGGAATAACCATACTGTCGACTTCCACACATATCACTTAATGGAATATCCATACGGACGACTTCCACACATACTGAATGGAATAGCCATACAACCAAATTCGATACCCAATGCATTAGAGGTTATAATGTAACCACCCATCCTGGTATTCACGGCACCACCCGTCATATGGTTTATCACGTAACCACCCGTCAAATGTCCAAGTAACATTACAAAAATTATAAGACATAAAAAAATATAATGGAAAGAAAAAATTTCCACACTTTGATCACAATATATCACTTAAATATATTTACATAACAAATCCATTATAAAAACCATTTTCAATACCAAAATACATAAAAGAGTATATGGTATTTATTTTGTTTTAAAAAAAACATTACGGCTTGTTGAGGAAGCCAAAGACTAAATAATACTTGCGGCGACAGAAAAGGTCGTTGTCACCGCGTACGTTAAAAAAAACATTCCTTTATGTAGTTTAGTAAAAAACTTCATAGAAAAAGATTCATTTCATATAAAAGTAAAAGTCAAATGGGTTTATACACTGTATAAAATAAAGTTGTGTATAAAATGAAATATGCCTCAATGAAAGGAGACTGAGACGAAGTCCCTTACCTCAGGTCCGACATGACTCGATCATTCTTTAACGTCCTGAATAATAATCTTGAGTTAATTTATACTTTCTTAAGAACATTTTTCATGTTCATTATTCCTTTTATATCACTTATTACCAGGTTATGAACACTATGTAATTATTTAAGTTAAAAATCGTCGTTTTGTCGATCCTTGGTACTTGAGTCAAAAATAAACTCTTTATAATTACAAGTTGTTAATTTGGTAAAACATCCATTATATCAAGAATTATATTCATGATGTAGATATCATATATATCATATATATCCAGTATATACATGAATTTATAATATTACATAATCATTTAGAGGTAAGAAATGAAATGCACCGTTCATGGAGACGGTAAGCCGTACGTACGCATGAACGCTACATTCATTTCTATTTCATATTTTTATGGAATGGAATTATAATGATATAAAGGTATATTATAATTCCAGTATAATATCATATATTATACCATTAATTAAATCCTTTATACATCCCACATATGGCATTAATGAAATCAAATCACTTTTAGGGGGCGGTAGTCCGCACTTCCTTAAATGACGATATCACGTTTACCCATAATGGAAACCATAAAGGTATTCCCAAAATGAAAAATACAGAAGCTTAAGGAAATCATAAACATATTATATATCATATATAATTATAGTGTCATCTTAATGGACACCTTTTAAGGTGTTAAGAGAATGTTGAACAATCATCGTTTCGGGAGGCAGAAATTCACCATCCACGGAAACAATATGATCCTTAACCATTAGATGTAGGTGTGTCTAAGTGTAACTCAAATACTTCATAAAAAAACATCCTAGTATATTTACGATACTGGATTTGTTACAAAAGAAATGAATTAAATGAGTTTAGGGGGTTGGAGAAGCAAAATAAAACAAAAGGACTCAAGTGAAGACATTACCTTAAAATCAGGTAACTCCCTTTGGTTTGACCCCAAAGGCTTAATTGGGAAGACTTCTGTCCAAATTGAGGCTTCAAGGAGTAATATAGGGATGTGAAGAGACAAAATGGGATGGGTTTGGCCGAGCCAAAGGCTTTGGATGTGTGGGTAAGGAGGTAGAGGTGGGGGCCTTTTATAAGAGGAGGGGAGGGGAACTCTTGAAAAGTAAGGAAATGTTACATTATTTTAGAATGAGTTTCGGATTTTAATGGTCCCACATTGATGTGTTTCGAGGTTAAGGTGATAATAGTTTGAAATCCACCCATCCAATAGGTTTTTGACATGTTTAGGTCTTAGAGTTTACATTATCATTCCATTTTATTTAAATCGTTAAATAATGAGGTCATCGCTGCCTCATCATGATGTCATAAATAATTTACTTTATTTAATGTCTAAAAAATATGAAAAAAATACTATGATATAGTAAATATTTTTATATTTCCAATTAATATTTATAGTCAAATATCTGACTTGTATAACCCCATGTAAAATTTGTTTTCGTAAAACAACGCATGTTTGTGACATTTTTACTTTAACTTTTAATAAAAATTTATTAATGTCATTTTCCAACCAAAGTGGCTTCATGGAGTCCCCAAGTTGACCCATTGATTGTCTTGGTCTTCCATGACACATACAATGAGGTTAAGACATGTTTCAAGTTCATTTCATATTATTACAACATTATTTTTACCTTAAATTACACTAATTACCTCTAATCGCGATTAAAAACTTAATAAGTTACTATTCACCAAACAATTATTTTATTATCATTGAACCACATTTTACTTCTTAATAAAAACCATGTATGTCGGATTTTTGAAATTCAAAACACAAAGGTGGTAAAATTTCATTTAAACAATAAATCAGTTTTTTAAGTACCACTTAGTGGTTTCACTATTCATAAAAAATTGATGTTTTTTAGAAAAATACCAAAACCTCACCCTAAGCTTTATTTGATATTCCGAATTCAAAAATGAAGTCCATTTTACAAAATTCAAAACATATATGTTGCATTAATTAATTTAATAATTAATTCCCGCTGTCAGAGCAAATAGCGTGTTTTTATGAAACAATAAGTATCAAAAGATTGGCACTAGTTTAAGTTCGATTTCAATGTGAAATTAATTCCAACGACCACTATTGGATTTAATGGTAAAAATATATACTAATTTCACTTTAAAACCAATTAAATAGATAATCTAACCATATAAATAAATTAGATTAAAAAGAGGTTTCGAATTAAAATACAACATTTTACATTATTCATTAAAAAAATGACCTTTATCGGAAAAATACCAAAAATTTACTCAAAGTAAATTTTGATGTCCTGATTCTAAAGAAGAGTTTTATTTGGTCCAATATAATGTATAAGAGTGAACAAAAATATATTTAATGACGGTTCACCATCAAAATGTGATAAGTGAACCTTTAGTGAAAACTAGGGCATATACACTTAAATTGAATTCTTTCCGTATTTTAAGCCTTTATCTTTTATTAGATAAAAGTAAAAACATTTAAAAAACATATATATTCATATTTTAGTTATTTCTATCCATTCCTGCCAATACAATGACTATGTGTTAACTTCCATTTAAAATAATATTATTTTATTACTAGTGTGCAACATAAGATTCCAAAGAAACTCTTTGTTGCGTATCGGGTACGCTATTGAACATAGAAACCCCTTTAAAGTAAAATTAATATTTAAATTGTAAATATTAATAAATATGAAAATGTTTTATTCATTATTTACCTGGGATGTTACATCCTTCCCCACTTTTGGGAATTGCGTCCTCGCAATTTTATTCACTTATCAAAATAAGTGGGGGTATTTTTCCTTCATAGCATTTTTAGATTCCCATGTTGCCTCTTCAACAATATGGTTTTTCCACAAAACCTTTACCAAGTGAATTACATTATTTCGCAATACTTGCTCTCTTCGGTCAGGAATCTGGACCGGTTGTTCTTCATAAGATAGGTTCTCCTCCAGCTGAACTACCCTTGGACTCAAAACATGAGATGGATCTGGCATATATTTCCTCAACATCGAAACATGAAAAACATTGTGTACCTAAGATAAACTTGGAGGTAAAGCCACTCGGTAAGCAACTGATCCAACTTTCTCCAGAATTTCATATAGTCCAACGAACCTTGGACTCACCTTTCCTTTCTTAGCAAATCGCATCACACTTTTCCATGGTGAGACTTTGAGAAAAACATGATCGCCTACCTCGAAAGATAGATCCTTCCCCTGGTTATCCGCATAACTCTTCTGTCTGCTCTAAGCTATTTTTCATGTGCTTCTGAATCAACTGAACTTTTTCTGCCATCTCTCCTACCAATTCTGGTCCCATCAGCTTCCTTTCACCCAATTCATCCCAAAAAGTTGGAGTTCGACACCGTTTACCATATAACGCCGCAAATGGTGCCATCTGTATACCGGAATGAAAATTGTTATTATATGAAAACTCAACCAAAGAAAGATGTTGGTCCCAACTTCCCTGATAATCCATAGAGCAGGAACGTAGAATATCCTCCAAGGTCTGAATTGTTCTTTCTGACTACCCATCTAACTGAGGATGAAAAGCTGTACTAAAATTTAATTTGGTACCCAATGAATTCTGAAGGCCTTTCCAAAAGTAAGAAGTAAATCTGGGATCACGATCAGATACAATGGAGAGAGGAACTCCATGTAACCTGAATATCTCTTCAAGATACAAACGAGAAAGTTGATCTAGAGAGAAAGTATCTTGAATAGGACGGAAATGAGCAGATTTAGTCATGCAATCAACAATAACCCAGATTGCATTATTACCTCGAGGTGTCTTCGGAAATCCCACGACAAATTCCATGGATATATTTTCCCATTTCCACTCTGGCACTGGTAAAGGCTGAAGCATCCCTTTCGGTAACTTCCGCTCCGCTTTAACCTGCTGACAGGTCAAACACTTCATAGTAAAATCAGCAATATCTCTTTTCATTCCATCCCACCAGTAATACTCCCGCAGATCCCTGTACATCTTAGTACTGCCAGGATGAACTGAAAATAGGGAACTATGAGCCTCACATAACAACTCATTCTTCAACTACGAATCACCAGGGACACATATTCTCTTCCAAAACCTCAAAACACAATCATTATCAATGTTGAATTCAGGCAACTTACCCTTCTGAACCAGCTCTACCTTTTTCTTCAAATCTCTGTCTTCCCTCTGTGCCTGCTTAGTTCTATCTGATAGGGATGGTCTCACTGATACATGAAACAAAACAGAAGAAATTCCTGCACCAACAACTTCTATTCCAAAGTTCATCAAATCAAAAACCAAAGGATCTCGTTCCAAACGTAGCATGGTTAATGAAGCATTACTTTTCCGACTCAAAGCATCGGCCACTTTATATGCTTTTCCCAGATGGTAATGAATTTTACAATCATAATCCTTGATTAATTCCAGCAATCTCCTCTGTCTCATGTTCAATTCTTTTTGAGTAAATATATACATTAAACTTTTGTGATCAGTATATATTTCACACATTACTCCATAAAAATGACACCTCCAAATTTTTAAAGCAAAAACAACAACAGCTAATTCCAAATCATGTGTATGGTAATTTACCTCATGAGTTTTCAACTGACATGAAGCATATGCAATTACCTGATCATTCAGTATAAGGACACGACCAAGTCCCTTCAACGAAGCATCACTGTATATAACAAACTCACCATTCCTGGAAGAAGTTCCAAAACTGGAGCATTCACCAATCTTCTTTTCAACTCCTGAAAACAATCATCACATTCTTTTGTCCAGATAAACTTAACACCCTTACGAGTTAGCTTAGTCATTGGACTAGATAACCGTGAAAAATTTTCAAATAACCATTGGTAGTAACCTGCCAAACCAAGGAAACTAAGGATCTCAGTTAAATTTGTCGGTCTTTGTCATTCTTCAACAACTTTTGTTTTAGCAGGATAAATAGTTATGCCATATTTTGAAACAATGTGACATAGGAAAGAAATTTGTTGTAACCAAAACTCACACTTGATGAATTTTCCATTGTTTCTTTTCTTTTAAGGTTTTCATGATAACCCTTAAATGACTTTAATGCTTCTATTTAATTTTAGAAAACACGAGAATATCATCGATGAAAACAACCAAAAACTTATACAAGAACTCATGGAAAATTCTATTCATACGGTCCATGAATATGGCAGGTGCATTGGTTAACCCAAAAGGCATAACTACAAATTCATAATGGCCATATCTAGTATGGAACACAGTTTTCGGAACGTCTGCTTCTTTTACTTTCAACTGATGGTACCCCGACCTTAAGTCAATCTTCAAAAAATATTGAGCTCCCTGGAGCTGATCAAACAAATCATCGATATGAGGCAAAGGATACTTGTTCTTAACAGTAATATTATTCAAGGCTCTATAATCAATGCAAAGTATCATTGATCTATCTTTCTTTTTAACAAACAAGACAGGAGCACCCCATGGTGATGTTCTAGATCGAATGAAACTTTTATCTAATAACTCCTACAATGGCTTCTTTAACTCTAAAAGTTCAACTTGATCCATTTGATAAGGGGGTTTTGAAATTGGATTAGAATCAGGAACTAAGTCAACAGTAAATTCAACTTCCCGATCATGAATAATACCAGGCAACTCATCAGGAAAAACATCAAGATACTCATTTACCACTGGCACATCATTAATCTGAACAGTTCATTTATTTTCAACAATATGTGCAAGGTCACATTCATTTCAATCTTTTACTAGTTTCTCAACTTCTTGATATGTTATCAAAAGCAAGGGTTCATTCTTGTACCCAAACTGAAAATCTTTTTGAAAAGAAACCATTTTAGCTCTGCAGTCAATCATAGAATGATAAACAGAAATCCAATCCATGCCCAAAATAATATCAAACTCTACTAGAGGCAAAACAATAAGGTATGATGGTAGATTCTTTCCACACACAAGGATAGAAAGGTTCTTATAATTCTTTTTTGTCTCAACGTTTCCCCCGGGTGTTTTTACCATAAGTTAAGGATTCATATCTTGTGATGGAATTCCCAATTTACTAGAAAACTTCTCAGAAATGAAAGAATGTGTAGACCCTGAATCAAACAACAAATTGGCATAATCTGAACAAACAAACAGTGTACCTGATACTACTTCATTCGATGGACCAACATCTGCTGAAGTTGTTGAAAAGGATTTCACCACCCCTTTCTGCTTGTAGTTTGGCTGCTTTCCCCCAGTTGAGTTCTTTGTTAGACACTCATTTTCATGATGACCCATTTCATTACACTTAAAACATCTTACCACTAGCCTTTCATTGCCTTCTTGATCATCTTCCTTATAGTTACGAGCAATATGACCAGAATTACCTAACCGAAAGCACTTACCAGACTTGGATAAACATTCTCCAGGATGCATTTTAACACACTTCTCATAAGATAGATATTTGGTTTTCTTACCTCCATCTTCTTTGATGAATTCTTCCCCTTTTCCTGCCAACTGGACCTCTTATTATGTTGTTTGTCATAGAACACCTGATCATCGGAAAACTCCATTTCCACCTTCTCCGCACATCGAAGAAGGTTTTCATAACTTTTGAACTCACGAGAAGCTAAATCCCTTCGATACTTCGGCTTTAATCCTGAGTAAAAACGGTTGATTTTACTATCACGATCTCATATGATGTTTGGAGCATACCTTGCCAGTCGAGTGAACTTTTCTTCATAAGCAGCCACTGAGTCATCCTCCTGCCTCAATTCTAGAATTTGTTTTTCCATCCTATGATGAACCAGCTTAGGAAAATATTTCTCAAGAAACATACCTTTGAATTCATCCCAGTGAAGATCATCAATCTCCTCACTATACCTGATATTTTTCACCATCGACCACCACTGATCAGCTTCTCCTTCAAAACGGTAAACAGAAAGAATAACCTTTTGATGTTCCGAACACCCCATGACATCAAAAATCTTCTCCAGTGCTTTAATCCACCCTTCAGCTAGCACAGGGTCAGATGATCCTCTGAATGATGGGGGATGTTGCCTCATGAAATTTTCCACCACTGAAATGTTCCTCTGCAGTTGATCTGGCTGATCTCGTGCATGGATACCACAACTATTTATAGCCTGATTCAACTGTTCCATCACTGCAACAAACTGTTCAGTTCCAATTACGACCACCTCAGGTTACTGATTTGGAAGGTTTTCTTCCTCCTCATGTCGTCCCAACATAGCTGCCTTGTTTCCTTTACAAAAAACCATTCTAATCATAGAAATATCTTAGGTAAAGCAACATGGTAATCCGTAAATTCTATATCATTTAAATCATATTATAATTTAACACTTTTCTAACTCCTAAAGATGTCTAAACCGACCTCTGATACCAACAATAAGTCCCCGGCCTTATACCTTAATTAATATTTAATTAAATGAATAATTCCCATTGAGGATCTTTTTAGGTTTAGAGTTTTAGAGAATTAGGACATAACTATTACATCTCAAAATATTACAAAGTAGACACTTCTACTGTGTTTCCATAAAATAAAAACTCTTAAAAAGAAACATGTCTAGTTCCATGTTTTAGATAGTCTGACTTTCCCTTGATCCCATCCTTGACCTTAATACACATTATGTCCTGTGAAAAACATTTCAAAAAAAAAACTTGGGGTGAGAATAAAAAGCTCCGCAAGGGATACACAAAGAATGAAAATTGTTAGTTTTTCAAACATCAAGTAAACCATGTATACTTTCTCAAAGTAATACCATAACCTTAATGAAGTAGTAAAAACTCTTCACTGAATAAAATATCATTACTTACCGTTTTGTAACCAATGATTACCATAAAACCCATATAAAGAACACATAACATATAAAGGTAACTTGGGACATAAACATACTTAAGTGGAATAACCATACGGTCGACTTCCACACATATCACTTAATGGAATAGCCATACAGCCGAATTCCATACCCAATTCATTGGAGGTTATAATGTAACCACCCGTCCTAGTATTCATGGCACCACCCGTCATATGGTTTATCACGTAACCACCCGTCTAATGTCCAAGTTCCATTACACAAATTATAAGACATAAAAGAAATATAATGGAAAGAAAAAATTTCCACACTTTGATAACAATATATCACTTAAATATATTGACATAACAAATACATTATAAAAACCATTTCCAATACCACAATACAAAAAAGAGTATATGGTATTTATTTCATTTAAAAAAAACATTACGGCTTGTTGAGGAAGCCAAAGACCAAATAATACTCGCGGCGGTGGAAAAGGTCGTTGTCACCGCGTATGTTAAAAAACATTCATTTTTGTCGTTTAGTAAAAAGATTCATTGAAAAATAATCCTATTGTATAAAAGTAAAAGTAAAATGGGTTTATACACTGTATAAAAGAAAGTTGTGTATAAAATGAAATATGCCTCAATGAAAGGAGACTGAGACAAAGTCCCTTACCTTGGGTCCGACATGACTCGATCGTTCTTTAACGTCTTGAATAATAATCTTGAGTTAATTTCTAATTTCATAAGTACCTTTTTCAAGTTCATTATTCCTTTGATATCACTTATTACTAGGTTATGAACACTATGTAATTATTTAAGTTAAAAATGGTCATTTTGTCGATCCTTGGTACTTGAGCCAAAAATAAACTCTTTATAATTACAATTTGTTCATGTGGTAAAACATCCATTATATCAAGAATTATATTCATGATGTAGATATCATATATATCATATATATCTAGTATATACATGAATTTATAATATTACATAATCATTTAGAGGTAAGAAATGAAATGCACCATTCATGGAGACGGTAAGCTGTACGTACGCATGAACGCTACTTTCATTTCTATTTCATATTTTTATGGAATGGAATAATAATGATATAAAGGTATATTATAATTCCATTATAATATCATATATAATACCATTAATTAAATCCTTTATACATCCCACATATGGCATTAACAAAATCAAATCACATTGAGGGGGCGGTAGTCCGCACTTGCTTAAATGAAGATATCGCATTTACCCATAATGGAAACCATAAAGGTATTACCAAAATGAAAAAATACATAAGCTTAAGGAAAAAATAAAAATATCATATATCATATATAAGTATAGTGTCATCTTAATGGCCACCTTTGAAGGTGTTAAAAGAATGTTGAACAATCATCGTTTCGGGAGGCAGAAATTCCCCATCCACGGAAACAATATGTTCTTTAACCATTAGATGTAGGTGTGTGTAAGTGTAGCTCGAATACTTCTTATAAAAACATCCTAGTATATTGAAGATACTGGATTTGTTACAAAAGAAATGAATAAAAAGAGTTTAGGGGGTTGGAGAAGAAAAATAAAACAAAAGGACTCACGTGAAGTCATTACCTTAAAATCGGGTAACTCCCTTTGGTTTGATCTCAACGGCTTCCTTGGGAAGACTTCTGCCCAAAGTGAGGCTACAAGGAGTAAGAGAGGGATGTGGAGAGACAAAATGGGAAGGGTTTGGCCGAGCCAAAGGCTTTGGAAGTGTGGGTAAGGAGGTAGAGGTTGGTGCCTTTATAAGAGGAGAGGAGGGGCACTCTTGAAAAGTAAGGATATGTTACTTTATTTTAGAATGTGTTTCGGATTTTAATGGTCCCACATTGATTTTTTTCTAGGATAAGGTGATAAAGGTTCGAAATCCACCCATCCAATAGGTTTTTTACATGTGTAGGTCTTATATGTTACATTATCTTTCCATTTTATTTAAATCCTTAAATAATGAGGTCATCGCTGCATCATCCTGATGTCATAAATAATTTAATTTATTTAATGTCTAAAATTTATGAAAAAAATACTATGATATAGGAAATATTTTTATATTTCCAATGAATATTTATAGTAAAAAATCTGACTTGTACAACCCCGTGTAATTGTTTTTTAGAAAAACAACTCATGTTTGTGACATTTTTACTTTAACATTAAATAAAAAGTTATTAATGTCATTTTCCAACCAAAGTGGCTTCATGGGGTCCCCAAGATGACCAGTGGATTGTCTTGGTCGTCCATGACACATCCAAAGAGGATAGGACATGTGTAAAGTTCATTTCATATTATTACAACATTATTATTACCTTAAATTACACTAATTACCTCTAATTGCGATTAAAAACTTAATAAGTTACTAGTCACCAAAAAATTATTTTAATCCCATTGAACCAAATTTTACTTCTTAATGACAACCATGTATGTCTGATTTTTGAAATTCAAAACACAGAGGTGGTAACATTTCATTTAAACAAAAAATCAGTTTTTTAAGTACCACTTAGTGGTTTCACTATTCATCAAAAATTGAAGTTTTTCAGAAAAATACCAAAACTTCACCCTAAGATTTATTTGATATTATGAATTCAAAAATGAAGTCTATTTTACAAAATTCAAAACATATAAGTTGAATTAATTAATTTAATAATTAATTCCCGCTGTCAGAGCAAATAGCGTGTTTTTATGAAACAATAAGTATCAAAAGATTGACACTAGTTTAAGTCCGATTTTAAGGTGAAATTAATTCCAATGACCACAATTGGATTTAATGGTAAAAATATATTCTAATTTCACTTCAAAAAAAATTTAAATGATAATCTAATCATATAAATAAATTAGAATAAAAATAGTTTTTGAATAAAAATACAACATTTTACACTATTCATTAAAAAATGAACTTTATCAGAAAAATACCAAAACATTACAGAAAGTAAATTTTTATGTCCAGATTCTAAAGAAGAGTTTTATTTGGTCCAATAGAATGTATAAGAGTGAACAAAACTATATTTAATTATGGTTCGCCATCAAAAGGCAATAAGTGAACCATTAGTGAAAACTAGGGCATATACGCCTAAAATTGAATTCTTTCCGTATTTTTAGCCTTTATCTTTTATTAGATAAAAGTAAAAACATTTAAAAAACATATATAATAATATTTTAGTTTTTTCTATCCATTACCGCCTATAAACCGGCTATGTGTTAACTATCATTTAAAATAATATTATTTTATTACTAGTGTGCAACATAAGATTTCAAAGAAACTCTTTGTTGCGTATCGGGTACGCTATCGAACATAGAAACCCATTTAAAGTAAAATTAATATTTAAATAGTAAATATTAATAAATATGAAAATGTTTTATTAACGATTTACCTGGGATGTTACAGTAATGATACACTAACTATGTGGTTCAACTTTTTATTATATTATTATGGATATCTAGGCTTCGAACGAGCCCCAAACTCATATGAATGAATAAATATCCGCTTGATCTCTTTATTATAATAGAATGATAGTTTTTTAATAATTGTAAAATTTTCCATATCACTACAAAAATCATGGGAGATATAACCTATCCTATTTAAAATATATCTTCACAGAGAATCCCTTCAATGGGTGGTAAGACATCATCTTAAAGAATATCTAGCCACATAGCATGTATGTCAACCTCTCACTCCCATGTATAATGATTTATATTGTCCAAATTTTATATAACCATGACTATAGGAACTGATCTACCCCATAGAGGATTTATTACATGATCAAAAATATGTATTATATTCTATTTAAATGAAACATATCCCTCTAGACCTATTTCCGTAAGATAAAATGAACGAGATGAGTTAGAGATATTATGGGGATGCTATGATACAAGGAATACATCATGAATGGATTCTAACCTCTTAGGTAAATCTGACCAAGATGATACCCTCACACCACTACTCATGATCTCAAAAGGATTGACGTAATGAAGGGATTAATTTATTTATCTTCCAATCTATAGGTGGCCTAATCTAGGTGAAACTAAGAGAAGGAATCAATATCCCACCTCAAACTCCAAAGGTCTATATTGACAATTGGTATATGTCTTTTCTATAGACACAGTTATATCCACAGACATCTAAATCAGTTGTACCTTCTATTAAATCACTCAAATGAGATGAGGTCCCAATGGAGCTACCTCACCTACCTCTGTGTAGCACAATGGTGAATGGATAGACCTATTGTAAAGGTCCCCCTAGGAATCCAGCAGGATAGTTTCCTAAATTTCATTATTATAGAAAAAATAAATGGTGTAGTTGATTCCCCCATGAAGCTCATAAATCTAGGATCTAGGACAGAAGCATGTCCTATAGAATACTATTTATAAGCTCAGACTGACCGTTGGATGAAGGATTACGTTTCATAATAAAAAGACACTAAGAACCCATTTCTTTTAGAATCCCTTTAATGAACCATGATGCAAATATGGAATCTTAATCCAATAATATAGAACATGGAACACCATGAAAGTGTATAGATTAATATAGAACATGGAACACCATGTCAGCGTATAGATTCGCATCGAAATATCTTTATGATCTTATCAATTTAGATGGTTTATCGGATATGTATGTTATGTGAGAACATTATAAAACTATCTTTAGTCACCCATACCACATCACCACCATAAGGGGATCTTATAATACCCATAATAAAATCCATAGTGATATCATCCAATTACCAATTAGTAAGTGAAAGAGGTTTTCCACCGAGCCTGTACCCTAGTGGTTCCGGCTCTTGCTTGGGATCCAAAAAACCCAGGATCAAATCCAGGAAGGGGAGAATTCCAGAGTATTGTAGCATCACTGTAGCAGGTCACTATAGTAGTACTGTAGCTGCGGCGGACTATATCAGCAGTAGCACTGTAGTGGAGGAGGTACTGCAGAATCGAACTGTAGCTACATCGATATTGTAGCAGGTACTGTAGCTGCACGGGTACTGTAGCAGAATTGTTCACCGAGGGGCCCTTTGGGAAAAAAATGGGCTTTCTAGCCCTGTATGTACGACACTTGGCCTTGGACCATCGGGCTATGTAATTGTAACGCCGTGAGCTTCCACGATACGCTTCTCTTTCAATAATGCAATAGCTTGCATTGTACGCAAGTTCGAGACTATAACACACCACGACCAATCAAAATAGCCATTATGAATAGTACTACCCATTTTTTAAAATTATATATATTTTATATTTCAGAATGGACTTCATTTTTGTATTCGTAATATCGAAATTATCCTAAGTTGAATTTTTTGTAATTTTCTGAGAACTTCCATTTTTTTATGAATAGTGAAAAACACTTAAAACAACTTTTCTAATGAAAACAATTTATAGTGATAAATTATACTATTGAGTTGTTTTAAAGTATAAATAGAATATATTTTTACCATTTTATCCAATGGGGTTCATTAGAATTAATTTCACTTTGAAATTGGACATAAACAATTGTCAATCTTTTGATATATATTGTTTCTTAAAAACACGCTATTTGTTCTGACAGTGGGAATTAATTATACAATTAATAAATGAAAATTATATTTTTTGAATTTTGTAAAATAGACATCAATTTTGAATTCAGAATATCAATTATTTCATAGGGTGAAATTTTGGCATTGTTCTGAAAAACTTCAATTTTTGATGAATAGTGAAAACACTAAGTGGTAGTTAAAAAACTGATTTTTTGTTTAAATATAACATTACCACTTCTGTGATTTGATTTTCATAAATCCTACATACATGGTTGTCATTAGAATGTAAAATGTGGTTTAATTGGATTAAAATATTTTTTTGGTGAATAGTAACTTTTTAGTTTAATTAATCGTGATTAAAGGTAATTAGTGAAATTTAAGGTAAATATGATATTATAAAAATATGAAAATACCTTTACACTTGTCCTACCCCAATTTTATGAGTCATGGACGACCAAGAAAATACATGGGTCATCTTGGGGAACCCATAGAGCCACTTTGTTAGGAAAATGACATTAAAAACTTTTTATTTAATGTTAAAATAAAAATGTCACAAACATGAGTTATTTTACTAAAACAATTATTAAATGGGGTTATAGAAGTCATATTTTATACTAAAAATATTCATTAGAAATCTAAAAATATTTCCTACATCATTATATTTTTTTTATAATTTTTAGACATTAAATAAATTAGATTATTTATGACACAATGATGATGCAGCGATTACCTCATTAATTAACGATTTAAATAAAATAAAAAGTTATTGTAAAATCTAAGACTTACACTTGTAAAAAACCTATTGGATGAGTATATTTCGAACAATTATCACCTTAGCCTCGAAATATATCATTATGGGACCTTTAGAATCAGAAAAGCATTTCATAATAAAGTAACATTTCAATCTTTCCAAGAGTGCCCCTTCTCTCCTCTTATAAAGGCCCCCACCATTACCACCTTATTCACACCTTCAAGCCATTTGGATCGGCCGAAATCTGCCCAAATACTCTCCCAACTTCACTATATTACTCCTAGAAGACTAAATTTGGGCAGAACTCTTCCCAAGGAATCCTTTGGCTCAAATCAAAAAGAGTTACCCGATTTTAAGGTAATGTCTTCTCTTGTGTTCTTTTATTTTATTTTTCTTCTCCAACCCCCTAAACTCTTTTTATTAATTTCTTTTGTAAAAAAACCAGTATACTAAATATACTAGTATGTTTTTATAAGAAGTATTCGAGATACACTTACACACACCTACATCTAATGGTTAAAGAACATACTGTTTCTGTGGATGACAAATTTCTGCGTCACGAAACGATGATTGTTCAACACTCATATATCAACTTCAAAGGTGGCCATTAATATGTCACTATATTTATATATGATATATAATATATTTATGTTTTACTTAAGCTTCTGTATTTTTCATTTATTTCATACCTTTATGGTTTCCATTATGGGTAAACGCGATATTTTCATTTTAGGAAGTGCAGACTACCGCCCCTCAAAGTGATTTGAATCGTTAATCCCATATGTGGGATGTATAAAGGATGGATTAAATGGTATAATACATTATATTATTCTGGAATTATATAATACCTTTATATAATTATAATTTCATTCCATTAAATATGAAATAGAAATGAAAGTAGCGTTCATGCGTACGTACGACTTACCATCTCCATGAATGAAGCATTTCATTTATTACCACTAAATGTTATTTAATATTATAAATGAATGTATATACTGGATATATATGATATATATGATATCTACATCATGAATATAATTCTGGAGATAAGGGATATTCTTTTACATAAACAACTTGTAACTATAAGAAGTTTATTTTTTAATCAAGTACGAAAGATCGACAAAACGACCGTCATTAACATAAATGACTACATAACATTCGTAACATTGTAATAAGTGATATAAAAGGGATAATTAACTTGAAAAATTTTATTAAGAAATTATAAATTAACTCTAGTTTATTATTCAGGAGGTTAAATAATGGTCGAGTCAAGTCGGACACAAGGTAAGGGAATTTCATAACCCAATTTCCATTCCTTGGGTTAATCTCCTACTTTCAAATTATGTCAAGATATTATTATGTTCTATCTTGTAATTTTTAATTTATTTACCTGTACATATAGTGAATACACATAATAGATCTATTTTATTTTAAAAATTATTTTTGTAAGGACTTCATCTCAATCTCCTTTCATTGAGGCATATTTGGTTTTATACACAACTTTCATTTATACGGTGTATAAACCCCTTTGAATTTTACTTTTATTCAAAAGGAACATTTTTATACGAAGAATTTTTACCAAACAACAAAAGGAATGTTTTTTCATACATATGCGGCGAGAATGACTTCTCTGCCGCCGTGACTATTATTTGAGTTTCGGCTTCCTCTATAAGCCATAATAATTTTTTAAATAAAAAACAAATAAAATGTTTCACTTTTCTTTTATTTTGGTATTGAAAATGGTTTTGATAAAGTTTTTATTATATCAATGAGTTGTATTGATATCTTGTGATTGAAGTGTGGAAATCTTATGTTTCTTTTATGCATGTTTTATGTGATACAATTATGTTATGGTTTATTATATGTTTAAACATGTTCATATGAGAAATACAATGGACTTAATATGTGACTGGTGGAGCCCTCTATAGATCCTCGATGCATCGGTAGGTCTCCTAAGATAAACTAGTGTCTTGGCACGAGGCTTTAACAAAATCTTATTTATAGTCATGGCACGAGGCCTTGGATACATGGTTATGATAGTCTGGCTTTATGTATTCCATCATTTTAAAAGTGGTTATTGATATTTTATGTGGTTATTGGACCAGTAGAATATCCATGTGAATAAGTAAATGGAATTATCTAATTTTACATTTTTAATATTATGTTGAAGTTCAAGTTTAAAAGGATTTTGTTTTAGTTATACATTGCATTAAATGTTTCAGTTTATTTATAAAAGCTTCTGCTATATTGTTATCCTTACTGAGAATCTGAGCTCACCCCTTACAATGTTTTAATTTTTTCCTGGATATAAAGAAGTATATTATGAATGACCTACAGGGATAGTCATAAGAGGATATGAGTGTAAACTTTGGAGACGTTTTTATTGTAGTTTTTCACATTATGATGTAATGTAACATTTATGAATGTATCTTGTGCTTCCAAGGCTGCTATACTAATCGGTCTTTCGAGACGTGATCTTTTGTGATCATGCTAATGTTATGCAATAACGCACCAAATCTGGGGTCGGGGCGTTAAAGTTGGTATCAGAGGTAGTTTAGTACAATCTTTGGAAGCTAGATTTAGATAAACTCTGATTAGAGCACATAGCCCAATGATATACTTTGAGGATTAGTATAGAAGAACTTCCTAGAATTTTGTTGTTGTAGAGATTTTCTGAGCTTTTCAAGCAATACATCCCTTTTTGGATACGAGCAGGTAGAGGTGGCTCTGGCACAGATGTTCATAGGGGTAAATCCCAAAAACACCGCTTTGAGCTAGACTCGAACTGGAACTGGTGCATGACAACGGGCCTTGTTGCATTCTTGGTTATGACACTCCCGGGGGATATTCTTAGGATAATTATCATTTTTTACAAACCACTATGAAGGGTTATGAGTATATACTTCCTCAAAGATAACATTTCTCTTTATGATTATGGATTATATCCATAAATAGTTCAATTTATGTTAAGTGTTTTACAAGTATGGAATTTTGTATTTTAATTCATAAACTAATCTAGTTTATGCCATTGTTTATAAATGGCTCCTAGTGGGAGGAATGGAAACCATATCAATGCACGCGCTCCGTGTAGGGATTGCCCACCTGCTCAAGACAATTATTTTGGAGCTGGAGATAAAACTGGTGCTGATCACCTTATCACCATACTGGGAAAACTCACTCAGGTTATGAATTATAACCTTACTCATATAGAGCACCCTGATCCGCAACATGGAGGATCATTGTTAGACCGCTTCATGAGGAAACAACTGCCAACATTCAATGGAATTACAAATCCCTTAGTATCTGAGCAATGGATAAATTCCTTAGAAAAAATATTCCATGCCTTGGGGAGTAGTGAATGGGAAAAGGTTGTCATGGAAGTCGACCGCCTCACTAGAGATGCCGATCAATGGTGGTTGCTGAATCAAAACACAAAGGAAGATGAAGAAGTATCAAGTATGGAATGGAGGGAGTTTAAAGAAATTTTTTTAGAAAAATACTTTCCACATGACCATCGAGCAGATATGGAAAGGAAATTTCTGAGTCTGAGACAGAAGGAGGATGAGAATGTCGCAAAGTATGAGGCCAACTTTACAAGGTTAGCGAGGTATGCTGTAGATTATAACGGTGGAACAAGAGACAAATAAAGGGGAAAAGGGAAAGAATTATTTTCCATTATTTGATAATTGGGGGAAGAATAACCCTGGTACTTGCCTAAAAGGAATGAGAGTTTGTTATAAATGTGAAGAAAAAGGTCACTAGGCTCGTGATTACAAGGGAATGAAAGAGGCTATCAATGTTTGAATGCTACAATTGTAGGGAAATGGGGCATTATGCAAATGAATGCCCTAAGCGTTAGGGAAACTTACCTCAGAAAAGGCTAAGGGATCAAGGGCAATCTTATGCTATTACTACAGTTGAAGTGGAATAATTAATGTATTGGTGCTTTTGGACTCAAGGATTATATTTTGGTTATAAGAATAATGTGATATATATAAGGACTGTACTGTAGTACTTGTTGTTTTAGTTAGGTTTTAATATGATGAAGGTAATCATATTTTTAGTATGGGACAAAAAAAAAGAAGCTTTAATTTTTTTGGGGAATCTAATGTTACAATTGATTTTGGAATTTAGAGACCTTTTAGAGAAAGTCTGGATAGAGGTATTTTGGATAACTATTAAGGTTGGAATTGATTAAGTTGAACCTTGGACAGTATTGTTTATGTTTAAAAAATTTCTGAAGATTATTTTTGGAATATTATAATACTATAGTTTTAGGAAAAGGACAACCTGCAGGGTGGGGCATAACCCGTCGCATCGGACAAAGCTACAGGAATCGAACCCACAACCATAGTGCGATAGGGCTTTATTACCTACCACTAGCCTAAAGGAAGTCACTGGTTATTAAAAAATAGTTTTCCTAATCTAAATGGTATGTGGTAATATTTAGAACCTTATACAATTAGGATAAATAGAATTTTTTTGAGTTCTATTACCATTTGGAGTGAAAGATGAGTTTTTGGTAAAAATTTATTAAAGAATGAAAGTCTACACGACAAGTAAGTATATTTACTTACATTCTTAGTAAATCTCTTAAATAAATTCATCAACTTTATGAAAGATACCTTAAAACAAAAAACATTTCCAGTTAACTTTTCCAACTGGGGATTCAATGATCATTTAACTAATCACATGTTTGTGATTTTCTTATTGTTAACTTTCTCCTAATCTTGTTTTCTATAATTCTCCATCATACCTTATTGGTTTGTTTTTCTTCCATATCCATATTTTCATTGAATCCTAGTATGGGCTATCTCAGGTGACCTTTGTACTTCTCTTTCTTTCTTTTAATGTTATATTTTTGTTATCCTTATTTCTGATGTGGGTTTTCCACAAAGGGATTTTCTATTTTCAACCTTTTATTTTCAATGATAAAATTTCAAATTGCGAGGACGCAATTTATTAAAGGAGGGGAGAATTTAACACCTTAATCTTCCACGATACGCTTCTCTTTCAATAATGCAATAGTTTGCATTGTACGCAAGTTCGAGATTATAACACACCGCGACCAATCAAAATAGCCATTATGAATAGTAATACCCACTTTTTGAAATTATATATATTATATATTTCAAAATGGACTTCATTTTTGTATTCATAATATCGAAATTATCCTAAGTTGAATTTTTTGTAATTTTCTAAGAACTTCCATTTTCTTATGAATAGTGAAAAATAATTAAAACAACTTTTTAATAAAAATAATTTATAGTGATAAATTATTCTATTGATTGGTTTTAAAGTATATTTAGAATGTATTTTTACCATTTTATCCAATGGTGTTCATTATAATTAATTACCCTTTGAAATTGGACATAAACAATTGTCAATCTTTTGATATATATTGTTTCATAAAAACAAGGTATTTGTTGTAACAACGGGAATTAATTAATGCAACATTTATGTTTGAAATTTTTTAAAATAGTCATCAAATTTGAATTTGGAATATCAATTATAGCTTAGGGAGAAATTTTGGCATTGTTCTGAAAAACTTCAATTTTTGATGAATAGTGAAACAACTAAGTGGTAGTTAAAAAACTAATTTTTCGTTAAAATAAAACATTTCCACTTCTATGATTTGATTTTCAAAAATCCAACATACATGGTTTTTCATTAGGAATTAAAATGTGGTTCAATGGGATTAAAATAATTCTTTGGTGAATAGTAACTTTTTAGTTTAATTAATCGCAATTAAAGGTAATTAGTGAAATTTAATGTAAAAATGATTTTATAAAAATATTAAAATACCTTTACACTTGTCCTACCCATATTGGATGAGTCAGGGACGACTAATAAAATCCATGGGTCAACTTGGGGACCCCATGGAGCCACTTTGGTAGGAAAATGTCATTAAAAACTTTTTATTTAATGTTAAAATAAAAATGTCACAAACATGAGTTGTTTTACTAAAAAAATTCTTAAATGGGGTTATACAAGTTATATTTTTTACTATAAATATTCATTTGAAAGATAAAAAGATTTAATACATCATGATAGTTTTTTATAATTTTTAGACATGAAATAAATTAGATTATTTATCACACCATGATGATGCAGCGATTACCTCATTAATTAATGATTTAAATAAAATAAAAAGATAATGTAAAATCTAAGTCTTACACTTGTCAAAAACCTATTGTATGATTATATTGAGAACCCTTATCACCTTATCCTCTAAATATATCATTGTGGGACCTTTAGAATCCGAAAATCATTTCATAATAAAGTAACATTTCAATCTTTCCAAGAGTGCCCCTTCTCTCCTCTTATAAAAGGCCCCCACCACTACCACCTTATTCACACCTTCAATCCATTTGGATAGGCCAAAATCTACCCAAATACTCTCCCAACGTCCCTATATTACTCTTAGAAGCCTCACTTTGGGAATAACTCTTCCCAAGGAATCATTTAGCTCAAATCAAAAAGAGTTACCCGATTTTAAGGTAATGTCTTCTCCTGTGTTATTTTATTTTATTTTTCTTCTCCAACCACCTAAAATCTTTTTATTAATTTCTATTGAAACAACACCAGTATCCTCAATATAATATGATGTTGTTATAAGAATTATTTGAGCTATACTTACACATACCTACATCTAATTTTTAAAGAACATACTGTTTCTGTGGATGGCGAATTTCTGCCTCACGAAACGATGATTGTTCAACACTCATATAACACCTTCAAAGGTATACATTAGGATTTCACTATATTTATATATGATATAAAATATGTTTATGTTTTACTTAATCTTATGTATTTTTCATTTATTTCATACCTTTATGGTTTCCATTATGGATAAATGCGATATTTTCATTTTAGGAATTGCGGACTACCGCCCCCTCAAAGTGATTTGAATCGTTAATGCCATATGTGGGATGTATAAAGGATGGAGTAAATAGTATTATACATTATATTATACTGGAATTATTGTATACATTTATATAATTATAATTTCATTCCAATAAATATGAAATAGAAATGAATGTAGCGTTCATGCGTACTTACGGCTTACCGTCTCCATTAACGATGCATTTCATTTCTTAACTCAAATGTTATGTAATATTATAAATGAATGTATATATTGGATATATATTATATATATTATATATACATCATGAATATAATTCTATAGATAATGGATATTCTACCACATAAACAACTTGTATTTATAAGGAGTTTATATTTGACTCAAGTACCAACGATCGACAAAACGACTGTTATTAACTTAAATGACAACATAACTTTCGTAACATTGTAATAACTGATATAAAAGGGATAATTAAATTTAAAAAGGTTCATAAGAAATTATAAATTAACTCTAGTTTATTATTCAGGAGGTTAAATAATGGTCGAGTCAAGTCGGACACGAGGTAAGAGAATTTCTTAACCCAATTTCCATTATTTGGGTTAATCTCCTACATTCAAATTATGTCATCATATTATTATTTCCTATCTTATATTTTTACATTATTTACATGTACATATAGTGGATAAACATAATAGATCTATTTTATTTTAAAAATTATCTTTGTAAGGACATCGTCTCAATCTCCTTTCATTGAGGTGTATTTGGTTTTATACACAACTTTCATTTATACGGTGTATAAACCCCTTTGACTTTTACTTTTATTCAAAATGAATATTTTTATACGAAGCATTTTTACTAAAAAAAAAGGAATTTTTTTTCTTATGTATGTGGAGACAATGACTTCTCCACCGCCGTGACTATTATTTGAGTTTCGGCTTCCTCTATAAGCTATAGCTTTTTTTAAATGAAAAAAATACATTGTTTCACTTTTCTTTTATTTTGGTATTGAAAATGGTTTTGATAATTTTTTTATTATATAAATGTGTTGTATTGATATCTTGTGATTGAATTGTGGAAATCTTATGTTTCTTTTATGCATTTTTAATGCGATACAATTATGTTATGGTTTATGATATGTTTAAACCTGTTTATATAAGGAATGAATTGGACTTAATAAGTGACGGGTGGAGCCCACTGTAGCTCCTCGATGCATCGGCAGGTCTCAAGAGACAAACTAGTGTCTTGGTACAAGGCTTTGAGAAAATCTTATTTATAGTCTTAGCACGAGGCCTTGGCTACGTGGTTATGATAGTCTGTCATTATGCATTCCATCATTATGAAAGTGGTTATTGATATAATATGTGGTTATTCGACCAGTAGAAAATCCATGTGAATATGTAAATGGCATTATATAATTTTACATTTTTCATATTATGTTGAAGCTCCATTTTAAAAGGCTTTTTGTTTTAGTTATACATTGCCTTAAATGTATTTGTTTATTTATAAAAGCATCTTCTATATTGTTATCCTTTCTGAGAATCTAAGGTCACCCCTTCCAATGTTTTAATTTTTTCCAGGATGTGAAGAAGTATATTATGAATGACCTGCAGGGATAGTCATAAGAGGATATGAGTGTAGACTTTGGAGACTTTGTTATTGTAGTTTTTCACTTTATGATGTAATGTAACATCTATGAATGTATCTAGTGTTTCCAAGGCTACTAAACTAATCGGTATTTTGAGACATGATCTTTTGGGATCATGCCAATGTTACGCAATAACGCACCGACTCTGGGGTTGGGGCATTACAGTAATGGGTCACCCTCTACCCAGTCTAAAGAGGTCTTTTCTTTAATAATAAATTGAGCCTTCATCCCCAAACTTTTTAAAAAAAGTGAAAGAGGTTGTATAATTCAACCAAGTCACTCATGTTCCACCTTCACCTACTGATATGTGGAGCACCATGTGGTATAACATTAAATATGACTTTACACACATGTCCACCAAAAATAATGGAATCAATGTTAGTACCAAATTGGAAATACCAGGGTGTACTTCTCACACAAAGGAATGATATTCCCATATCATCTATTATAAAATTTATTAAGGGACCTTGAAATGTCTATGAATGTGTACAATCTCGTCCTCATCGATATCCCAACCATGTAGTGGGACCTTACCGAAAATACATTCCCATGTAAATAAACCTTATAAATCATAATTTTATTTAATCCACACATATTATAGGATTAAGGATTAAAGTACCAAATCCTAAAAAATTGGTTTTCGTTGACACTACAAAAAAAAAATTGTGTATCTTGATAAATAGTGTCATCCACTACCAATCGCTACTACCATCATATATAGCCTGAGTTAAAATCATCTTTCTCAAGGTTTCAGCAATATAATTTACATTATTCAATGTGTATAAAATCTCAAAATAAAACCACCATAAGTCCTCTATGTAGCTTTAATTTTTGAGATTCATGTCATGATACATAAAAAAGGAGTTGATACTTTATGGCCTATGTAAACAATAAAAATCTCCCCCAATACATAATGATTCTAATTGTGTAAATCATTAACCATGACTCCAATATTGAGGACATGAGTTTGGTAATTCTACTCATGAGGTCTCAAATAGATTAATCGATACAATATAATTTATTCTGCAAATATTTGAACTTATCTAATCCAGATTATTAATTCATTAAAAAATTGTATAGATTTTTCCCGGTATTAGATGATTCCGAAGCCCCAATGAATTTCATCTCTCATTAATCTCTGGAAAATATTCTTCATAGGATATTTACATTTATAACATTATAAATATTTTTGTAATTATTATGAGAAATGATTCTAAGGATAAAATTTCTTCAATAAAATGCATTTAATTGGTATCCCACCACATATAACTACTTATTCGTGAATTTTTTTTGTTATTTATCCAATAAAAAATCAATTACCTTATATAGATCAAACAATACACCTATATATGGGATTATATGGCCATGAATTGAATTTTATCAATCAAAAGGTGGGGTTTTGTGAGGTTAGTATACATCTGGTGCTCTATTAGTGCATTAATCATTATATCAAGGTATCTATCATGGTCATTTATAGATCTAGAATAAATCATCACTTAATGTAAGAAAATTTAATAAAATGAATCTAAATACATGTGGAATGAAAAATTAATCCGAGAAATGAAGACTGCTTTCATGTTTATTAGGACTAAAAGAATAATAATATAATCATACAAGTCACATCTACACTAAAATTTTGTAATTTGTGTGTTCGGTGGTTTATTATGAAGCTGATGGTTGCCCTACCTTAAAAGAAACAAGAATAAAACCTTCTCTCCTCATATATCTTGAATATGTCTTCTATATGAGGTAGTGGATATAGGTTAATTAATGCATGATTTCTCAGTAGTCAATAATCAATGCACAATTTTAGGGTACCATGTTTCTTCTTATTAAAATAATCATTGAAACCCATGGTGATGTACTTGTTAATATAAAAAACATTATTTATAAGTCTTATATCATATTCATGTGTTATTAGATCTATGTAGGTGTCATCCTATAAGAAGAATTGACACATGTGTGGTTCCTGGCACAAGATCAGTGGTGAAATTCACATCTCTGATAGTAGGTAATCTAGAGAATTCATAAGGAATGATGGGCTTAAAATGATCCACTTCATGAGGGAATTTCATACACTATTTTTCTTGAACACTCATATCGACAATAGAAATCTATCCTTTCACACTACAAAGCCCAAAATTCATGGGCCTATCTTGTCCCTATTTGAAATTCCATTCAGACTTATGAGAAAATGTACAACCCTCATGTGATGTAAAATACACCGTTCAAGGATATAAATTATAATTGGTGTCATAAGGAAAAAACCATTCCATTTTATGATGGAAGTCAAAACATATCATTATGAGGGAAAAACTTAATGTGGAAGGGAAATATTCTAACCACAAGATGAAAATATATACATTGGATCAAACTCATTGATCGAGATACAAACATTGTATTTATAGTCATTACACTATCGAATCATTCTATATCTAGTGTAACACTTGGTGATTTTATTGAATTGTTTTTCAAATTAATTTAATATTTTGATGTATTTCATTCCATGCAATAATGAAAATAAAATTTCAATAATTTAATAATTCCTTCCGCACAAATACATCTTGGACTATGTTAAATGTAATCCCAACATGAAATATGTTACACATAACAATTAGTATATTGTATATCACCTGCCATTTTTACCTTCCTCGATGGCTAGAGTAACATGCAAGACTAAGTGTTAGCAAACAAAAATATATTATTAAAAATATTATTATAGCGGAATATAACCTAGATGTTAATTACATTGATAAAAAATAGTTTTAACTAAATTATGATAAAATATGGTTTAGAAAATTATAATATGAATTCATTTGTTACCAATTAATGAATATGAAAACCAATTGAATATAATGGAAAATATTATTATAGTCAGAAATTTATTTTAACCATGTTACTTAAATAAATTATAGTTGGTAAGATAAATTTATTTTAATAAATATGTTATGTAATCAATCAAATATTTTTTATATTCATCGAATATATTTGATATACCTATGATAATTACAAACTCAATTTTATACATGAAAAAATTTATAAAGGTATTTTTCCAACCTTTTAATGGATAACCCATACAAATAAAAACTTTTCAAACAATTATTGATTTAACAATTCAAAATAAAAATTATCCTTGAAAATGAATCATAAATATTCGCTTAGGATATATTTTTGGTGCATTTATAAATTTTTTCTTATTCTATTGAATAAATCAGAAAATTTGAAATATATTACAAAGTTTAATTTTTTTTATAATTTCATAATTAATTTAAATTATTTTTCTAAATGTTTTTATATAATATTTATATAATATTTTTACCGACTAATATATTTTATGTCACTATAAATATCTTCATATGGAAATAGGATATAAAAACATAGCCATATTTTGATCATTTTTACTTCAAAAACTGGTAGTAATGTCCCAACAATGGGATTAATTTAAAATATTTTATGGTACTTATGTAATACTAACATGAAAAAATGGATTCCATGTCTTTATTTATCAAATTTTATAATTTCTATTAACATCAACCACGTTTTTGACCAAAAATATTTGAGAAATTAATTAAAATTAATTACATTGGTTAAGAGAAAATTTTGATCAATAAAGTACTAAACCATAACATTAAGATCCAAAACAACATAGTAACATTTATAACACCCATTTCACTCAATATTTCTACCCTTTAATCAATTGGATCGACTATATTCTATTATTGTATCAACATGCAAAATGAAAAATGTGGGTGAAATTCTATCTTAAAATATATACAAGATTGCCACTCCACCTATACTATAGAAGCCACAAACTTTACCCATTTCTGACACCTCTAAAAATATTTTTGTTTAGCCATGATATTCAAAATAAGACTCCAAATAATCCCCCCTTATACCTTGATTTCTACCTTTTGGTATAAATCCATTAAAAGAATTCTTTTGGCAGAATCCAAAATGATTTACCTGATTAAGAGGCAAGGTCTTCTCTCACGCTCCTTCCATTTATTTCAATCTTTACCCCCTCCACTATATTTATTAAATTATTATGTGAGATCAACTATATAATACATATAACAATATTTTTTATATGATTATTTTATCCTAATCATATATGCACCTAAATCGAATGAATATTTATCATATTGTTTCTATTTATTGAAAACTACTGCCTCACAAAACTAAGATTTTTCATTTAAAATTTAGCACAAATTATTGTTACCATTGAATTGGAAAATAAATTTATATATAACACATATTATATTTTGTATATCATAATAATTTTTTATTCATTTTTAAATACAAATCTATTTACTACCTATTTACTGTTTATACAATAACCTCGTTTGAGGAAGTGTGGACTACCTCCCCCTTAATGTGATGTTATTCATTCACAGACAACATAGAATGTATTAAGTATGGGTTGGGTGAAATTATATGATTTAAATGATAAAAAAATTATAATATAATATTTTTATTTATATATATACATATATATATCATTTACATACATTCTTTCAATAGAATAACAAAAATTGAAACAACCATTATGCATAAATGTGGCTTACCATCTCCATGAATTGTGTAGTCCGTCTCAAAAATAATTATGATATTGATTTTTATAACATACATATATTATATATATATTATATTTTTAACATGATCTAAATTTGTTAATTATTATTTTATTATAAATAAAAATGATATAAAAATCTAAGACTAATGTGAAGAACAAAGAAAATATTAACTGAAGTGAAAACATAAAATATTATCATTAATAAGAGGGTAATATAAGGTCATAATAAAACTATATAAGGTATTATGTATAAGAAAAATAATTCTTTAAAATATAAATAATAAAAATATATTTTTTTATATATGTGGATTAAATTAGTACGAATGAGATTCAAGACACAAGGTAATGAGATTTCATATCACTATTAATTTTCGTGAGATAAATGTTATGTTCGCTCCTCTTTCATTTATTTATGGTGTATGTACATACAATTATTGTATTATATATATATTATAAATAAATTTATAGGTGTTCTAATTTCCATTTTATGACCTTTCATTTATGGGGTTTATCTTTTAATATTTACCTAATTTCTAAAAAAAATTGTCTTAATTTTCCCTATTTGAGACTACTATTTTGTTATTCACCTAAAGAACTTAATAAATGTTCATATACATAATTTTTCACATAATTAATATCAATATTTTCATTTTATTCTACACTTTATATAATTTAATTTTTGGAGAGTATGATCCCATTATACCTTATTATATGATTATATTGATACAATCTCATCACTATTCGATATTGATTTTATCTATGCTTGATTTGATGAAATATTATTATTCACATCTCAAGAAACATTGTCAATTTTTTATCCTATGTTATTTCATGATACATTAATTTATTAGTACAATGTTATACTCTTCGTAACATAATATAGTTATTAATGATTTTTTAAAGAATCACAAATTTTCCCTCTCTTCATTCGTAAATCTATGTTTTATAAAAATTATATTAAAATATATTATACCATTATATTATAATCTAAAAAAATTACCTTTTTCTGTTTTAAATATCTATTAAAAAATAATCTTGCCTTTTTCTGAACAAGGAACTTTTCTAACATTTCTTAATGTCGAAAAGGAATGTTATTTTGATCTCATACGACATGAACAGATTAACCCACCGTCAATTCTTCAAAGCTATAATTTCATTTTTAAAATTATTATCATTAAGAAATTTTTTTTAAATTATATTTTCAAAGAAAATGGTTGACATATTGTTTTTAATATTCTTTTATATGTTTTAAAGGAAAATTTTTTCAAAACGATTTCAATATTATTTTATATGTTTTTAAGTACAATGGGTTTCAAAAAATATTCACGATTCCTTTAATTGTTTTAAATGTTTTTTCAGATAATAATAATTTTTAATATTTTTGAAAAATATTTTTATGTGTTGAAGGAAAATGGGTTTAATAATTATTAAAATTTTTCCTTAAAATATTTCAAAGCTATTTTCAATGATATCAATTTTTAAAAGGTTTTTTTAAAAAAAAAAATTCAAATAAGAAAATAAATTACCCTCAAGAAATGTTTAAATAGTTCTATGATATTTATTTCCCTACTACGATAATATCCATTTTTGTTACTCATTCCTTTATGGGGAAATTATACAATGATTTAATTCATTTTATTTATCTGGATGGAATATATTTTAATGGTATGTTGTTTTAAAATACTATTTATTTCATAGGTTGAATGATTTTGAAATGTGCTTCTTTTCATGTGTTATGTTAATGATGAAATAATTATGAAACTTGTTCCTTTCCAAATAGTAATGTATGTTTTAATTTATATGATACCGATCATATTTCAGGGTTTATGAAATGTTTTGTTATGATCTTGTAGAACATATATGTATGATTTCATTTTGCGATGGGTGGGACCTATATCTCTATCCAATTCATTGGGAAAGTTTTATATCATCTAAGATAGACTATGATGGTATGAGAAGTGAACTCATGATACTAAGATGGTTCTGGTAATTAACCATGACTACTAAAATGGCCATGTGAGTAACCCATGACTAATAAGATGGTATGAAGGGTGAACTCTTGATACTACGATGGTCATAGGAAATAACCAATACTAATATGATGGTCTTGGTAGAAATTCCTTGGATACTATGGAAACAATTATATGCATATTTTTTTCCACAATTCCATGTTTTATTCCAACATTGTTCTATATTACCTATTCTCTCAATTTTATTATGTTTCATGTCTTATGAAGTACCAATCATTATGTCATGATATCTATTATTATCACTAATATGCTGGGTATGAACCTCTATTTTCATGATCACATTCGTATACAATTGTGGTCATGTTTAAGCTTACATATCTCTATTGTTTACCGTTATAGTGCATTTGATATCACCCATTTTATGATTTATTTCACCCAATCTATTAAGAGATATAATATGTGTGACAGGACTAAGAAGGGTTCTAATCAATAAGAACCTATTGGGAGATTACATAGAATACATATATACCTGTTTTTATATTTCCATGTTTCCAAAGGCACTATACAAACTATGTACATTGGGAGTATCTTTTTATAATGTTCATGTTTCCAAAAAATTTATGTAATGTTAATGTTTTGTAATGTGAATTTCGACTTATATATGACAAGGAGTTCCATAATTTCAACATATATAAAAGAGTGCGAAGAACATATATCAAAAAAAGAAGTTAAATGTTGTAGAGGCTACAAAAATAGTATATAAAATTTTAGAAGTCCCTAGAAATTGATCATATGCTGTAGACTAAAAGACATCGATATGGGTAAATTTGAGTCCATGGGATTCATCCTAAATTAATATAGATGGTAAAATCTTTTGGTATTGAACCACTAATTCTTGAATACCTCATACATAGACACCTAATTGAACTAATATGGTGATAGTAGACTGTATCCCTATCAGATGTGGAGTTACAAATCTAGTACCCAATTTGCAGTGTCGATACAAATCCCTTATCACTTGGAATTGGAGTGAAATTTAAGAAAATACACTGAATTTGACCCATTATACCCTATGATCATCACACAATTGGGTTCTAAATAACACTAGGGATTCATATATCCTATCCTACCACACTAGGGAGAAATTAAAAAACTGTCATTGTATTATATAGTTTTAGATCTACTCCAATGAGTATACTCAATGCAACATTTCATACTACATGGAAGACCCCATCCCTATCTCGATGTCGAACCTCCACTTCTCACATTTATAGCATCACATTGGATTTTCATTGAGATGAAAAAATATTTCATTATCTCTAAAATGGTGGTCAATTGTAGTTTATTCACATTTGATTAGATGGAATACACAATCCTATCCTCAAATTGCCTCATACATGTTAACTCATCACCATTCATGGTCCAAAAAAATAATCATAGAGTAATGATATGAATACCACATCGTAGAAATAGAACTCATCCGTAAGGGAATAAAATCTCTAGAATGGTATCCTATTATGGACTATGGAATGAAGTATTATTTGAATTATCTATAAATGTAATACCAAAAAAATACCCTAATGAAAATCATCATGAGTGACGACGTCTCACTAATTGTTGGAAAATTGATGAAGGAAATATATGGAATGAATTTCCCTCAAATATGGAGCCATCTCTATGTAAACATTAATTGATTACATTGAATCTAAACTTGAATATACAACATGGAGACAACCATTACATGAGAAGGTGGGAGGATACTGTTTCTGAAATTCTCACATCATTATTAACATTGTAGGTAAAAATTGTGGATCTCTATGTATAGACTACATAATGTGAATGAATCTTTCTGAAGATAGAGCACTGGTTCTCAATGGATAATGATTAAGTTTTCACTCTGTTGGAATTACATGAGGTAATTATGTTGTATCATGTGTTACCACTTATAGAAGATGTTTTCCCCCTCACTCCTAGGGAAATACATGAGGATATGGTGGCATTATAGCTCTATAATTCCAAATTTAATATCCTCAAATATAATTCACCAAACTATATGATCAATTATAATAAAAAGGATAGGTAAAAACCGATCCAAAAAATGTGTCACACCTCTCTCCATTTTTATTAAACTTTTAATAGGGAATTTGAAATTTTACCATAGATCACAATAGGTACATCCTACCACTAAATACTAAGTCCATATTACATTCAAAATCTCATATAAAAAGGAAGAGGATCTAGTATAAGTAGTATCTATTGCAAGTTACAGAGGAAAAGAACCTTTAAATTTCATTTTATCTCACCATTTAGTTAGAACCAAATCATTTTAAATATTAAATTTATTATATTTCATTGTCATTTATATAGATATAGATATCATGTTATAAATAATTGAATCTACATTTATAAATTATGAAGTCCCATACTCTTCATAAATTGCAATTGGCATGTAATATAGCTATAAAATGACTCATACATTGTTTATTGGGGTATAAAATATCATATATTATTAATTAAAAAATAAATTTCCATTAAAAAATTTACAGAAGTATATTCTTCATAAATTAAATTTGGAATTCAATCAATCAAACCATTTAACATTTTATCTTGTAGAAGTTGTGGTTCATCACCTAAACCTACAATAACTGGTTAACTATTGGTTCATTATCAATATATACAGGGAAACATTGTTTATAATAATTAATGAAAAATAAATAATTCAATTATTCATCAGTACAAGAATTATTAACACGTTTCTATATATAATAACCTTGGAAATCATAATAATCATTATAAATATAGTCAATGAGATAATCATATATTCTAATATAAAATGGCATAATACATGAAATGTGAATCCTAAAGACACTATATTGATACATAAGATAATACACCATTTCCATAAAATTATAGGGAAAAATAAGTCCACAATAATAATAATGTTAATAAAAATTCCATAAAACTTGTGTGTTACAAAATAGAGAAATATGTACTGTTGTAACATGAATAATAAAAAATAGATATATCCCATCCCTTGAAATTTGGGATATCCCAATTCATCGGTTATCAAATACCAAACCCAAAATCACTTCAAAATATTAAAACATTCATATTTTCCATTATAATATAGAAATCGAAAAACAAAAATTAAATGAAAAAGGGATCTGATACCACTTTGACATGTCATGACCCAGAATCCACAAATCGATACCCCGAGCTGGTTGGTTACATGACTTTAAGCACCCCGCCATGTACTCTAGATGATTATGAATTATAGAGAGGGCCTAGGTTTTTCCCATATGGAGACTTTTCCCTCTTCATAAAAGTGTAAAATATTGGTAGGAAATAACTATAATTAATTGAAAGACTTAAATATATGCTATATCAAAATAATAATTAATCATCCATTATAATAGAAATGTGTATGCTTAATTAATGACATATACATAATTAATGATCTTGTGATGAATCTAAAAAAACTATATGTACATGAGATATAAGGTAATATTATTGTAGAATAGGATAAAAAAATTACCAAAATCTACCTCCATTACCCTGAAAATCATAGGCACAATCTGCTTCTCTTGTAATCCGTCCTTGTAATGTATATCAAACATCAGTAGTTGGATGCTATAATTTTTCTACTCATACAATCATAATGTCTTTTGAGATACAATAGGATCCCATAATAAGGAGTGATATATTCTTAGTATAAAACCACTAATAGTGTCTAGAACTATACAATATATGCATATAAAATGTTTAGTGTGTAGGTATTAGTAAAATGATATAATAAATATGTAAGTAAATAAATATATAAAACTATTTAAATAAGTTTTCTCATGGGATTCCCAATATATATAATTAGTTTCATCCTATTCAATATACATATAAATGAATGAAAATCTATAGATATGTAATATGGTTTTTGGAATGGTTCAACAATGACCGGGTATTAATTGTTGATTGAAAACAAGAATCTATTTATTCTTTGTGAATGCATTGTTAGGATATTATTTTTATACAATTATAATTTAATAAAAATTATTATAATAATATCCATGGAGATATATAAAAAGAAACCCATAAATCAGCCTAGGATAACTGTAATTACCCATCACCATAAGATTCTATCTATGCCGATCCAAAATTGGAACCCAAGTATCATGCTCAGTATAGTCCAAGGAATAAACCTATGATAATATCCATGGTCTCTACATAGGAAACCATGTATCACCCATTGCATGATATAACACATTTACCACCAAACCTATCCATGTTAATCCACATGGGAACCAAATATTGCTCATAGGTAGAGTAAATAAAGAATCCACATGGTGTTCCAATTCAAGGTATTCAATAGAGAAAAAATGGATCACAATTAAATTATAAATATTCATTCAATGTTTCCAATTAAAAACCACGACGATCTATAATTGGATTCTATAGTTTAGGAACCTTGTATCAAAATATCCCAGAGGAAATTATATGGGGTTAACTAGAATAAAAGACATACCATATAATAAATCAATATAATAATCAAATGATGAAACAAACACCTCAAATATTTGATTAAATTAATTCATGTCTTATGGATAACCAACATATAGGGATGAAACACCCTTGTGAGGCTCATGTTGGGATTTTCACCATACTAAACAGATTAATGTGTCTATAATACCAAATTCAGAAGGGGTTATCATTAAATTTATCCTTCTAAAAATTAGGGATGTGTCTCCCCAGATGTCTCATCCATGAAACAATATTTCATGATAAAATATGATGACTCATTTGGGGAGAAATTAATAAACACCTAAAATATGTTTCTTTAAATCCACTCATCAGTTTTTTTCATTTTATTAAACCTAAAATTGAACAAAACCTAATCATATATAAATTTCCTTATTCTATAGAATATTATCTCACCCAAATATAGAAAATAATATTGTTAGGTAAATGATCGAAGGAAGGAAGAGGAGAGAATATATTTCTGTCAGCTATACAATATAATCAACATTGGAGTAAACAAATCCTTTATAAGAGTGTTCCATTACAATTAAGGGAGATCCATATAGTTTGAGGCTCACATTCATGGGAATGTTATACTTGGGAAATGTGGGGTAAAAATATGGGAGAAATTAAATATGATGGAGTAAAAATATATATATTTCTATAAAATATTAATGATCTCATGATAGGGATGCACAATTTTCAAAATCGTGAACCATCCATGTGGCTATCACATTCCCTAGAGGACCAAAACAATGAAAAGTTGCATTGTTTTTTTAGCTATGCATATCCATTGAAAAATCTCAAAATATTTTTTCACAAACTATAATGAAAACCATGTGACTTGGGTGGCATGGTTTAATAAAATTTTGTAGACCCCTTCTATGAATGAAGATCCCCACAGTTTTTAGTCACATGACTAGCACTTAATGCGCACAACATGGTTGGGTCAAACCATCATTCCAAAAAATCTTGAGAAACAACCTCCAAACTAGAATAAAAATATCCTAAACCACTTATTAATATCTAAAGAATATTATTATCATAAAACTAGAGGGATTAAATAGTATATGAATTACCCCTATACAATGATGAGAAGTTAAACAATTTAATATATTTATATTTAACTGATTAAAAAATAATAAACCTTTGAAAATTATTTAAATATGAATATAGTTTGAAGATAAATTATTAGTTGTGAAAATTTATTTATCAATCCAACCCTTTATCAAATTATAAAAAATCATCCAATAAAAATGTTGATGTTCTATTTTAAAATTGATTTTCATGTTTTCAAATGAAAATTATTTTATTTGAAAACAATTATAACAAATAAAACAAAATAATGAAATAAACCGAAATTAATTAGAAATAATGATTTTTTACCTTTTGGAAGAATTTACATAAAATTATAATACTAAATATATGTCTCTAAAATATAATTATTAAATATTAATAATATAGAAGAATTATTTATCATAGAATTACATTTTTTGTAATAGGCTTCCCTTTATTCAATGTATTTTTTAGTAGAAATTGAATATCCATATTGTGTTGGTTCATGTTTGGGGAGTTTGATATATTTGAACACGATGTGGTGTAGACAATAGCTGATAAGGATTAAATGATTCCAGTTTATATTCTGATGATGAAGGGTAGTGAGAGCTATTATGCAAATTTAAGTAGGATACCTCTAGAATTCATGATCATGTATGATGTATATTAATGGTATTACCACTTAATAGATATAATATATTTGGATATGGTAATTGGATTTCTAAATTTTAATTAGTTAATTTATATTCTTAATGTTTGTGGAATGTATTTATGTTATTTGGTTTTCCTTCATAATTGGAATGAATCCATATTTATTCAAGTGTTCAATATTGATTGATATCATAGTGTTAAATTTCATGCAATTGATTATTGATTTTTTTATATAGATGATGATTGTTTGTTTATGGAGAATATGGTTGATATTAAATATAGATGGGATAAGGTATTTTTAGACATTTTATTCCCTTGTATTACATTCTGTATAGGCACGTAATTTTGTAGGGATAATACCTAGTGTTGTTTTGATCCATTTTATTATAAGATGTTTATATTTTGAATTAATTCCAGTTTATTGGACATTTATAATACAATTTATGATTGGGTGATGGCATCGTTCCAAGTGAGAGGTATCTCACATGTGAGTTTTTTATTGGTAGTTACTATCTTACTCCTCTTGTTAGTTTTGATTATAAAGGATTTTTATCATTTGAAATGTATTTTCAGTTATATAATTTTACATTATGGATCCTTATTTTTCATCATTAATGTTTTTTGGTGTAGAGACAATATTAAAATATGTAAAATTGAACAAATGATCTGAATTATGCTCTGGGTAGTATATCATGGTGAAGCCCTAGCTATTTTGATTTGAACAACGAACTCAAGAAGAGTGTGGTTCCATAGTTTGATGTACCATTCCAAGAAATACTAACTCACTATATGTATGAATGAGCCACATCATTGGTAACATAGTTGAATTTGGGGTGAAATCTATGGGAGTTAGGTAGTACATGTTTTTTGGGATTGAACCTCTATCATGTCAGGATGAGCCCTTTCATACCATGAAAGATCTTAAGGTGTAGTTTTCGAAAGTTAACAATTATTATGGTTGGATTATTTAAATTTTAAATATTGGGTTTTTATTACTCTTTATTTTACAAACATTCTTCTGTTCATGAATTGGGATTTTTATCCCCAATGTGATGTGGTTTATGATATTTTATTTAATTTCCAAAAATATTCATCAAATTTTGATCAAATATGTATGGTGTCGCTCATTGAGGATGATTTTTTAGGGTTTAGTATTTTTTATTCCCTCACACATGAATTTCATTGTCATTGTGTGAATATTCTTCAGTATTATTTGAGTAAATAATTACTCATGCTTTATATATAGGGATCTCGACTAGAAAACAACATTGATCTTAAAATTTTTATCAATAATGACCTATCACAACATTACCATAACTCTTTATGATATAAATATATAAAATATAGTGTTAATATACATTCATAAAAACATATGAAAATATTGTTTTTCATCATTTGTCCAATAACCATTGGAAAGAGCAGGATTATATTGGGATATATTTACTCTTCGTTTTATACTATGAATCTGGTCTTTTGGTGGATCAAGAACCCTTTATCTGAGAAGAATTTCACTATTTTAGTCGTGAAATATCTTCATATCCTTCTTCATGTAGAGGTTTTAAATGGGTTGTGGAGTCAGGTTTGGTTCCCTTATGAAGTGGTTTGGATAGGGTATTCATGAGATATGTGTTTTGAGTATTTCTTTATGTGATTATATCCCATGTATCATTCATTCACAATGGATATAAATATTTTGTTGAAGAAATTGATTTTTAAATTCTCCCACTCCAATTAATTTAAATTGAGAATGATTTTAAACACTTTTTTGATTTTAAGGATGGTATGTATTATCCAAAACAAGATAATTAAATTTATATTAAGAATGATTTCGAGAATTATTAATTCTCTTTTTTTACATATTTCCATGATTTTTCCAATTTGTTTGACATTTTATTTATTTTTCGATTTATTATTTTTTTGTTATTATTAATCTCTTTAAATTTCCATGATTGAATCTCAATAATAGCTATTTATAAAAATTTAATATTTTAAATATATTAATGTATTATTTGTTTCAAAATAAATAATATTGAAAATGTTTCATATGTTCGAGACAAAATATTCAATATAAGGAATGTACAAAATGAGTGTTTTTAAGATGATTGGATGTCTGTTTGTATACTAATTTAGTAATTGGTTTTTATTTACCTTGACATGATTTTATGATTGTTATAGTGGACAGTTATATCATGACTCTGTATGTTTAAATAATTGTTTCATGAGGTTTTATGCCTATTTTTTCTATAGTTGTCATAGAAAGATATATTTATTGTAGTTAAAATTATTAAAGAGTTGTTTTGGATTATGTTAGTAGTTGTATGGATGATTTACAATGAAATATTTGTGTAATATAGAATAAATAAATGGGATGTGTATGTATTAATATATTATAGATTTATGTGGTGTGGTTTTGTGCATAATTTCATGTTAGAAAAGAATTATGTACTATAATAATGAAATGGGTAATTAGTGTGGGATTAAATTGAATAATCATGGGCATAAAAATTACAGGCTAATAATTGAAATTAATTGTTAACTGATGTGATATGTTGAGGTTGATTTAAAAAAATGGGTTTTCATTAAATATTAAAACAAATGGAATAACAAATGTAATGTTTCATGTAATTATGAAAATCATGAATGATAAGCCCTGTTATTAAATAGAATTTTTTTTATTTTTTAAAGGATTTATTGTACAGGAAATTATTGTTGGTTATTTTATGGAGATATTAATTTATTCTACTGATGAAATGTTGATAGTTGTGGGATATAATACTGTAAAATTCATATAAAATATTATTTAAAGATTGTGTATGCTTAAATTATATGTCATATATCTTTTGTAAATTTTTATGCACCATATAAGAATATGATAATCTTATCGACACCAGATTTTTTTGGTATTGGGTGTTTTCCAAAGCATCTAGGATGAAGAAAAAAAGTTTGGAAGACTAATCCCTCTTATAAAATCTTCTATTATTCATTTTATCATTTGTTATGGCATGTGGTCATGGTGAATATTTTATAGGGGATGCAACTTGAGGATCTTTAATGTGAAGGTATTTAGTTTTTAAAAAGTGTATGGAACATAGTAGGGGTCATTCATGGTATGAAGCGGTCATGAGGATGATGTCTCTCATACTGGTGATAATGTATTACCATGAGAGTATGATGAGTTTTTATAATATAATTAGATGTGGTTATTTTTTTTGGTATGATGTCATAAGTAGTATGTGGTTATGGTAGTAATCATGATATGTTATTATTTTGATGGAACTTATAGATATTATCAGAGTTATTTCCCTATAAAAAATTCCATTAAATTTGTATTAAAATTAATTCAATGTTTAGAATATAATTTAAATTATTATCACATCATCATTATTCACCAGTGTGAAAAAATATGTGATAATTCCATGAGGTAAAAAATCACCGATAAATTTCATAGTAATTTCCCTTGAAATAGAGTAACTGTAGCTTGCACAATACTACAACTAAATATATATTCTATAGATGCTTGATATAACATTATAGCATGAATATGATACATGCTATCATGGATGAAGCCTCATGGGAAATTGATACACAAATTCATCAAATATTCCTTTAGTAAATTTTAAATTAAGATATTATGATAACATAAGCCACCAATACGACGTCCATAATCTATTGTTTTATTAAATGTTCTCATATTGAGTTGTCTACAGTGGTCCTTAGAGTTTATAATTTTTATTCATTCATAAAACGAGGCATATAATTTGATATATTGGAAAAAATATTAAAGCATGATACACCAGGTTCATTTAATGTTATATTGCGTCAATAAATAATATAAAAAAGGTATTCATAATTTGTAGATTAGAGGAAATTAATATTTTTTTCCCTTTTATGAAAATGAAACTACCTAATGAAATTCATGTTTATAGTGTTATGTCAGCATTTTCATTTAGGGTTTTCACTGAAAGAAACATCTATCATATAGGCTTATGAAACCACCTTGAAACACTCTTGATTAGATATATATAATTAAAGAGATTATATTATACGACATTCACTAATTTGAGTTTATTTCATAGTGATTTTTAAGACTGACAAACAAATTCTCTATTAATATAACATGATCAATTAATATATTTACCATCTGTGCTCTAATAATTATTTTTATTTGATTGGTAAACAATATTCTGTCCCTTGTTATTCAATTGAATATATATTTGAATTTAATATTTAAGGAATATTTATTTTCTATTATATTTAATTAAAAATTTATTTATATATAAATTAATTATTCATTAAAATGGATTTGGTTTAAATAAATATTCATTATTCACGGTCATCTTGATATTGAAGAGGATGTCGGCCGAGTTAATAGTCTGATAAGAAATTACTGTTAAATATTATTTAAATTATTATTGATTTATTTATTGAGGAAGAATAATATATAATTTATCCATGAGTTTGAATCCTGTAAACTAAATAATGATATTATTATTATTACTAAAATGTGTTTTTTGAGGTATTTATAATTGTAAATTGGGTCTCAGTGAAATTATTTTTTTGCTACCCCTATATTTATAGAAACCTGATTATGTTATTTATAATAATTAAATATATCATTGTGCCCAATAATAATCAAAAGATAATTCTATCCATCCATTGCGAGTTTATCACATGAGATTTTCTCAAGAAAGAAATGTGATCCTCCTTCAACAACCACTCCTGTCTATGGAGGCCAAGAATATTCATTTAGAATAATTGTTTTCTTTTGGTATTCAATTAATGTCCCCTATGTCTTATTAATAAGTTCTAGCCATCATGTATTTCAATAGAGATGTTAAATAGTTGATTTTGAAAATTTTGATCACCTCTAGAGGGAATATAACCCAAATTCCTTTTTCACAATGACGGTGTGATGTTATTTCATCGTCATATTTCATAATGGAAAAAACATTGACCAAAATGTATTTCTTATCTAAATAAATTAATTATAAATCATATATTATTATTATTTGATCTTAGTTATGTAATAATTGTCAATTAATATTTGATAAAATTTTTTAGACATTGATTTATTTATCATATGAATCTCAGATTATTCATTGATTGAAAAAAAGGAGTTGCTAATGGCCAAATTGTTTTTCATCTATGCTCAGAACCATCAAGTGGTAATAGAGTGGTCACATAAATAATTTATATTTATTTATTACTTTTTTCTTAATTAAATGATTTATTTATATTTTCATTTAGTATTATTGATAATTTATCAATGAGGATATTAAATATTTATTATTAATAATCATTCATTATCATATAACAATGTACACTTTAAATTTTCATAAAAAACAATAAAAAACCCCATCATTTGTTTTATTATTCTGAACGGATAGCATAAAACTACAAAACATGTAGCATTTTATTAAAAATTTTGTGCCCATTCTCATTGAGCTAGGTTGATCTAAGAGAAATTATAGACATATTTTATTAGATACACATAAAATGCATTGAAGTAACAAACAATATTGATTATATAGGATAAAAAACAAGTCGAAAAACACTATGTATGACTATTGTACATATCATCTAGTCCATGATTTTCATGGAATAAAAAACATAAATAATGAAAAATTAAGGATTTATGACACTACATTTGTGATATAAATCCAAATGATGTTGATATTACAAGACATGTATTTGTTGTACACACTATGTACCCCATGAGTTTTTTTGGGAAAAACACACAAAACATTTTTGAGTTTGTTTATAATATAGGGAAAAACTAATACGTAGAGCATAACCATAGAAAATAATGTGTATCCCAATATACATATTAAAAATAATTTAACATCAAATGAAAATTTGTGACATAGTGAAACCTTGTTAACATATTCTTGTGTTTTATTTACACTTAGTAAACCCCATGTGATGGGTTAATTAATAAAACATTATACCCAATTCAATATTAAATTCAAACCTAGAAGTATCATTCTGATTATCATGGACTGGTATAATTCATTTCATCCAAGTACACATGTGTACATTACGAATTTTAAATAAAATTAATATTCAAAATATTTAACATTATAGATGTTGAAAATTTTATATATTGTCTATATGTAATATAAATAAATTTAATTTATTTATTAATCTAATAATTGTGTATATCAATTAATGAAATATTTTCTTAATTTGAGAAATTTTTTGAATGATTTATATGTAGATTTTTAATTTATATAAAATTCACATCTGTTAATAATCATGACTTATGAACATAAATTTGGTTGTAATTATTTTACATAATCTATTGTTATCAAATTAAATGAATTCCTCTATTCCATACCCTCCTTTAATTATATAAGTGATTTCTTCCAAGCGGTTTATTTTATGTAAACAACTTAACCCATGAATTAGTTTTCCTCACCTACACATCACTATGTCTTACGTAATGAATGGATCTCACAGAAAATATGAGGTGGTTTAAGTTCATATATGATAATAAATAAATATAAGAGTCATATAGGTAGATAAATGAGATTTTTATATAAAAATAACTTTCAATTCATGGAGTATTTTTTTTATGGTTACGGGTTTCATTATATAAATATAGAAAAACATCCCATTAGAAAATCTCATTTTCTTACAAAATTATATTTATAAATCTATAATTTTAAATATTATTTATTTTCAAACTCTTCAAATACATCATAAAATAATACATTTTCTAATATTTTGAGGGAAATTTAAAATGAATTGGAATATGAGTAAATTTTATCTACTATATATTGAATCACTAAAGTAAAATATTTAAGGTATCACATTTCATATAATAATATAAAATAGGGAAATTTATTATAATGAATAAAATACCACTAATAAAATATTATGTTGATATATCCATCAATAAGTATAGTTAAAATAGAAATACTATATTAATGTATTTAATTTACCCCTCATTGGTTCATTTCAATTTAATGGAGTGTTCCCATTAATATCATTGGAAAATGTAAGAAAATAAAAATCAATATGTTTATACATTTATATACATGATGTATATTTTAGGGAATGTTCATGTAAATAAATGAAAAATAATTTAGGATTTTGGAATCCACTCAATATATCAAGTAGTAATTAGTGAAGATAGTTATATGATAAATATCAACAAAAATTCCTTTGAGTAATTTACTAGTCCTTATCTAAGGCTACATCGATTGAAATATAGATCATTTCCACTATAGTAGTCCAAGGATTTTATATTTTACAACTATCGGCATGATATTTTTGGTTTGAAATAATAATTGGGAGATTTAATAATTTAAAAATATTTTTTAATCTAAATACATCAGTATAATTTTTCTTTTATTATTTTAAAAAAGGAAAGCCATAAGTCATAGAAAATATCCTTGGTATCCACACTATATAATGATAACATTATCACTGACTCAAATTTCATATAATGGTATAGGATCTTGAAAAATATAGTAGTAATTCAGTGGAAATTGTACTTTCTATAATACCTTCTTCCTGAGTTGAATACTAAAGAATCTAGTGAGGAATAAGTATATATTTTCCAAAACAATTTGGTTAATTCTACAATTATCCAATCGTTCAAGTTATCATATTTATATAGTGATAACATGAAGTAAAATATGGAAATTTATTTTAATACCTTGGGGTATCAACATCATAATCACTTTTAAGAGAACACTGTATAATAGAAATATGAGATCTCTAATGAATTATTCTTAAGTAATATTTGAGGGTAACACCGAAATTTCCTCATATAGTCAAAATGAATTATTGTATAGATAACTTGGATATTGTAGTCCCTAATATTCTTGTTGAAAAAATATACCTCATTTAATTATAAATACATAATTTCTTTTATACTTTTACTATAAAATATAATCTGACAAAATATAAAAATATTATTAAAAAATTACACACATTTTTTATCAATGTAAATAGTCACAGGGTTTCATAAAAACATGTTATACATATAGTGAATAAAATAGATAACAATAAAAATATCTATATGAGTAAATTAATGTGTCATTATCCTATGAATTATTATTTTATGAAAAGGATGATCAATGAAATTTGATATAAAAAAGAGGAAATATGTACATAAAATGAAAAATATATGCCAGTATTAGAAAAACAATGCCCAACTAATTTAAGGAGAAGCATTCGGTATATTAATTATCATATACAATATTTACTTGTCAATAGTAATATTATTTGATATTTATTTTGGTACTCAAATATATATTCAAATATAATAACAAACTATATTTCTAAAAATATTATAACTAGGGATGGATTTTCAAATATATAATCAAGTGTGACTAGATACATTGACTATATGATATTACCACATTCTATTGAAAATATAGATAATATTTGTATTTAAGAGATGAAATTCTATAAATCATGTTAAAAAAATCATTATTTCAATATCCTTCTATGATGTATATGGATCTACCATAAAATTTTGAAAAATAATAGTTTATTTTACAAAGAGAACATATTTAATGTTATGTAACATCTAAATTACTATCTATAATGATTATATAGAGAAAATTTTATATTGTAAATTGATGATGAATCATGCTCACATTACACATACAATGCATTATTTTGGAATCACCCTCTTTTATATGTACGTGAGAATCATTTTTTAAATCTCTATCAATATGGTTATTTATATTGATTTTATCTAAGCACACATTTCTTATGTATTTATGTTTTACAAAATAAATGGTCATGGTAACATTTTTTTGGTATTATAAAATCCCACATGTTTTTATATCTTTTACACACTATAATTTATAGACAGTATATAAAATGATTTCTATTTGGGTACTAGTATGTCATATTGTTTTACTAAATTCTAGAGTATACATGTTTTTGTATTCCTGATGAGGTATAAATTCATTTTCACTAAAAAATTTAAAACAATTAAAAAATAATGGAGATAATAAACATTATAAGAAGATAAATATTCTTGTAACTAGTAACAGTGTTTGGTATCATAAAAAATTGTTCAATAAATTTATACTAGAGTTTGTGATTCAATATCAAATCACTCCACCATATTGACCATTATGGAATGGTGCTAGTGAAATGTGGATCCATTAAATGATTTATTTTTTATGTTACTTATGGTTCTATCAAGTATTAAATCATTATAATTTGGATATTAATTGCATAAAATTGACTCCAAACTAAATTACGTGCCAAGAAATTTAAAAATTTTATCATATATGATATAATTAATTGAGGAAAATTTGTGATATAAATATTTTGTATAAGGGGATTCAAGGTTTTTATAATGGAAACATCTACAAATAAACTAGAAACATGGTGCACAAAATTTATCATTATATGGTATACAAGGAAAAAATGGTGATAATTTCTACATAATCCCTCAGACAATAAGGAAAATTTTAATATGATATTACTTATTTATTGGAAGGACGAACATACTAAAAATGGATATTTAGAGAAATAATTATTATCATGAATTTGATACTAAATATTCAAAAGAATTGGATATACAAATATTCCACAGGTCCACATGGATGATGATGTTCCTCAAAATATAGAACTACATAGGATATCTATAGAGGTTACAAAATTAGAAAGATATAGATTTATGGTAATCTTCGATGGTGATTCATTATTATATACTATTTATGATCATCTTCCATGAAATAATGTAGTAGTGTTCCCAGAATTAGTAAGATGAAATAAATCCATCTATTATATGATGGATTCATACAATAAAAACATGTATATATATTTTTTATAATATTTTTGAGAAGAAATTCATTGGATAAAATGGAATTCAAAATATAAAATACATGTACTATAAAGGAAAAACCCAATATGCATGAATAATTGTTAAATGAATTGATCAACATCAATTCATTAGCTATGATGATACATTTTCTCTAGTATCATGTTTTAAATAAATTATAATTAAATAATTATTTTTGTTTTTATGAAATTTATATTTAGAAAATTGATATAAAAAACACATCCATAATAGAAGCCTTCATAAAAATTTCTATATGACACAACCAGAATTGTTTATGACTCTAGAAAATACCAAAAATATAGCCATGTTATAGAGTTCTCATTATGGATTGAAGTAAAAAACTTGTATACAAAACATTCTCTTTAATAAATCCATATGATAATTTTATTTCATTAAGAAAAAAACGTGATCTATTAGATTCACGTGGTTTATTAATAATTTGATTTCTATCATTGTTTATATTTTAATGATATATTACTTATTATAAATGAAATACATGTCCTACCATTAATTAAAGTCTTGTTGAATAAGTGATTCTCTATGAAGAACATATGTGAATAAGAATATATCATTGGTATACAGATCATTAAAGATCAATATAAGTGTAAAAAAATCCTACATCATGGAATATTATTTTTCAATGCAGTAAAATAATATAATATGGGACAATCTAAAAATTAATTGGACATAGTATAACAAATTATATATAATTTCAAAAAATTGTGCACGCTGATGCAATAATAATTAGGGGGAACGATTAATGTCTCAAACTGTTATATTATAGGATTATTCATGGTTTCCATGTTATGTACTAGGATTAATATTATCTATTCCATGATCCAGGTATGTTATTTTTAATTTTGTCTAGGTGAATATAATTGGTGTACTATTAAGGTTATTGATAAGTATCAATGGAGAAATAAGTATATGATCATGTTATATAGAGGAGTTCAAGATATATATCTAAAGTTTATAGATTGTAATATCCATAAAGATAATATTGATATGAGTTTATAAATATATTATTTTTCACATGTAAATATATGATAATTGTTATGGATGTTCTTAAATTATTCAGGTTTTACTGATTGTACATCATGGACCATGTATATATCATATTTGGATTCAATGAAACTAGTTATGTGTATAAATAATCTTTTACAAAATATTTATTTGGAAAATATCAATAAATTCCCTATAACATTTTATTGTGACTATATTCTAGAATTTAAACTCGTAATATAGTCAATTTGAAACCAACTTATAGTAAAAATAATCCAGAAGTATCACCACTTGATGGATTCTTCTCAAAGGGGAAAATTTACTATATGAATAGTTTTATTGAAATAGAATGTGGTGGACCCATTAACTAAATCCTTATCATAGTACAATCATTAATTTCATGTGAGAGAAAACATATATAAGGTTATTAGGGGTTCACTCTAGTGCGAGTAGGAAAATAGTATAGATTGTTCCATAGAAAAAAATTATATATACATTATAATTATAATTATTCATTGTTTTTTATAATATTAAAATTGTTATCACATAAGGAATATTCATTTGTGTTAGTTAGTATTTGACAGTGTCCATGCGGTAATAGTCGCAAGGAATGTTTATAGTAGATCTCTGATATGATTTAAAAATAAATGATTAATGTAGTATCCATAAATTTATGTTATATTGATATATGATGTTATTTTATAGGGTTAAAATAATATAGGATACCAGGGTCGGATATTCATAGTACATTGAGATTATTTATCATTTATTATGACCTTTGGAAATTTTTTGGATGAAAATTGAGAAAATATGAATAACTAGTAGGAAGTCCAACTTCATATGTATATTAGTATATTCATATATATGGAACTATTTAATGGTGATTATACATTATAATTAATTTTTATTCATATCATGTGTTAGGTATTTTTAGGTATTTTCCGAAATTATGATAAAACATTAAATTAGAAGAGTAAGAGATGTTTGGTGGTTCATGCATGATATTTCATTATTGAATACTAAAAAAATGTTTTGTCCCTTACCAATTTAGTAGAGGTTTATATCTCAATACCACTGATGTAAATGAATAATCTAAGTTACAACCATAGGAGTGCAATTATATTATCATTTTTGTTTTTAGAATGTAATATAAGGAGAAATCATCCACATTGTTGAATGAAAAAAATATGAATCATACTTGTGCAGTGATATCAAGGACTATATTAAAAAATTTCCAATCATATGTGTTTATTATCATTTTATAATTTAACATCATTATTTATGGGTTAGTTGTTTATTTAGATACTAAATTCATAAAATATGTCTTGTAAACTAATTACACTAATAAATGGGTGTTGAGGGTCCAACTAAAAGTATACTTATATCTTATGTTACATTATATATAATGCTAAATTATTAAAAATATATTATTTTCATATTTTTCTCAATAATAATTCATGTGTGATCAATTTAAAAAATATATTCACTAGTTATTCTAGATTGTATTTATATGGGATTAAAATTTAAAAAATATTTTTTTTTCTTAATATTGTTAATATAATCTTTATTTCATATAATTGAATGATGCAATAATATTTATTTATTTAAATAACTAGTCATTATTATACATTTTATAAATTTTAAGGAGGATGTAATATTATTAAATTTCCTAGTGATAAAATACATATTAAATATAATTTGATGAAAAATTTAATTATTAATTAAGGAAAAATATTATCAATTTTATTAATGTGGTTGAAACATTACAACTAAAAAAACTAAAATATTGTTATTTTAGTCGTTGGATTTTAAGGGGTTTTCAAAAGTAATATGGTCATGAGTGAAAATAATATTTATCTAACCCTTTCTATATATAAACATCCATAAGTCAAATCTAATCATACTTACTGTTGATGTGCATAATAAATGTCTATAGTGAATTTTGAAATTCCATAAGGAGGTTACATCCTAAAACAGTCCCAAGAATGAATAATTATCACACACTACCAACCACACTATACATAAGATGTTAATGAGAGTACTTCCATGAAAATTGAATCATGTTTTGTTTATCAGATGATTCCTACATCGATCTATTCCCTGATATAAGATGTGTATGTATACATTTAAATTTACCGGTTCATGGTTCATGTGTGAAATGACACTAAATTTAACCCTCCATTAATTCATGTTATGCAATGATAATATTAAATGAATACATTTTTAGATTCGTAAGTGTAGAATTAATTTCAACACCAGTTATTTCATCATCAAAATAAATTATTTACATATTATACATTTTGATCCAGTATTTATGGTTATATTTTTATAATAAATTAATCATTGATTTAATTCCATTTATCATGAAAACAATTTCCAAGAACATATTTTGTTATTAATTTATTATGAAAATATATTAGAGGTCATGGACCAAAGGGACTTCGTGTATTCTTCAAACTATTAAATCTATTGTTATATGGATGGTACTAGAGATCTGTGATTTATTTTGATGGGGGTTGATTAAAAAACACAATGTGGAAGTAGATGTGATGTACCATCTTGATATATTCCATGGTATTATGTTATTATTAGTGGATTAGTTATTTAGTGACTTAGAATTTTGGGAGGGTGAAGTGTAGTTGACCAAATATAAGTGTCTATTTGTTATATTATTTATTCACTGATTAATTAGTTGGATTCACCCAAATTTTTATGATATGTATTGAGGTAGATATAGAAGTTTATAATGTATTCACTCCATCATATATATTTATATACATGTATATATATATATATATACTATGTTTCCTGGATGGGATTGGATAACGAGATGAACATTACTAGATTAGAGTTTAGGATTCTTGTGGGAGTTGGGTCATTCGGGGTTTTTCATTTGTAATTTATATTGGAGAAATTATTATATATATGACATTAAATTCATTTTGGGGATTTTGGATTTATTTTATATTTTTATTTTTTGGTTATTATTTTTTATGTTCCAGTGATTTATGTGATTAATATAACTCATTATTATGTTTTATAGCCATAGTGACAGACACCAACCCATGGACTATTAGAAGCCATCTTCATAGGTAACTATCAACATCACTATAAGATCTAGTGGGATTCACTGTGGGGATAGTATAAATAATATTGAAAATCACAATCTTAACAATAACAAAAACAATAATAATAATAAGATAATAATAATCATCATCAATGGAAATACTTTTGAAATCCAAACTCACACTACATAAGGAAAAATTAATAAAACAGATGTGATAGTTGACAATGCATTTTATACATTTCTATATAATTAACATATTAAATTATAAATTCAAAAAGTGATATATTAATTGTGAATACAAAAGAACCATCTAAATTACAAGATTTTTATTCCATATCAAATAGTATAGTAGCCATAATTTTTCCATCTAATACGATAAATGAGACAATGATCCCTCGATTTCTAAGGAAAAATAAATATCAAATCCTGTAAATATAATTATTTTATGGAATAGTATTAAAATTCACCAAGAGGGTGTTGTCCATAAAAAGTGACTCAATATTCATAATGTATATATCTCTTATATTCACTGTATCGTGCTTCTTACATATACAATTTACCATAGTTCATCCTCACATGAAATTAATTTACGTAGGAAATGTATAAAATATACTTTAATATATCCATTATTATTGTGTAAAATACATCAAAAAATAGCTAATTCTGGAGAGCTAAATATTTCACAATATAAATTCATCTTAAACTATGTGAGATAAGGAGGAATCAATCTAGAAAAAATTAATTCTATTTTATTTTTTGGAATATAGACAAACACAAAGATTTCTTGTAAGAATTAAATTAAATGTAATATGAATCATTTATTTTCAAACTCAAACGGCAACACAAAAAGAATATAAAACAATAAATAATTGTTTTAATATAATTTTTCCATTCAAATAAAAATAATTATTTTTCATTCCTTATGAAATAAATAATAGAAATTAATTATACTAAAATATGTTATATAATTTTTCATTCATAAAAAAATTAGAGGGTTGGTTCCAAAAGTAACCAGCATCATATCAATGTCTAGTTTTATAATTAATAACATCTCTAATTTATTTCAACATCTCCATAATAAAATGAAATTGAAGTAATAAATTTCTAGTCGTATCCTCTATCCTCTTGTATAACCCATGAAAATGAAGTAACCATATAACATGGTTCTGGATTGTTATGATATTATGATGACTTTTTTATTAATATTTCCAAAAAATAGATTTAATTGGGAGAAATAAATTTCCATTAAAATATAAGAATCCAATAATGATGATAAGAATGAAAAAATATAAACAAAAATTTTAGTTTATAAGATATCTAACTAAACAATGGAAATTATAAAAATAAAATATAAGTCAATAAAAACATAAATAAGTGAGTCAAGTAATAATTTTTTTGGGATTAAAATAGGGTATTTCATAATGTTTTTTATCAATAACCTGATATTTTTATTTTTAATTAAATCAATAACATTGAAAATGTTTTAAAAATGATATCAAAATTGTTATTATATCATGCATTCAATTTTTATTATTTAAAAGTATGATTTTTTGAATGAATTTTTTTATAATAATTCTTTTGATATAAGCCCAAAAATGGTTTATATGTTAAATTAGTTACTCCACTACTTCATATTTAGAATCTATGATCACAAGAATATGCAGATTAATTCTTATTAAGTAACATTAAAATATTTCAATTAGTAATTAAATAAATTTGGAAAGGATATATATCCAAGAAAAATCCTATAAAAGGGGTCTAGTGCATATATTCTAGCTAATTATGATTAATCCTTTCTAATGTATAATTTATCCAAAAATGGTTTGTACTACAATCCTCTGGCCTCATAAATGATAATATAGGTTAATTATAAATATAGGGAAAAATGTTAAGGTTATAATATTGAATTTATTTCCTTCATTTTTATAACAGAAATAATAACAATAATTGTCACATCCAGAACATGTGTACACATTTATTTTGTTCTTTAATGATATTGGGTCATTTTACTAGAGGTTAATGTTGATCCTCATTCAAATGTTTTGAAATATTTGATGTTTGATTGAGTTTTTAGACCGTGCACTAGCATCAAATGATTAGTGGAAACCATCTGGCCTAGCCCATATAGTTTTGTAGTTTTTCCGAGATTTTGACTAAAACCACCACATGGTTTGATAATTTTTAATTGAACTATAAAGGGTTGTCATGTTGTCGGCACCCTATATATAAGAGGAAACCACACAGTTAGTGCACAGTTTGTTAAATCATGCAATTAGCCATGAAATTGTGAAACATAAAATTCATAATATATACACTTAATGTTTACCATATTTCACCTCTATATGTTTGTCAAAATTTTAACACCAAGGGGACCCAAAACCCCTTTTTCAATTGCCTCCCCTCCTCCATGGATTCATCCTATAAAATCCAAGGTTAGATTTTAGGATTTCATCCCATTTCCCCCTATTTCTCATCTCCTCTCCCCATTTCATTGTTTCCATTTGGAGTTTTCTCATTTTTTTAAAACCCTAATGTCTAGGGTTTGATTTTGTATCGATTTTATTGATGTTTAGAGTCTATGATTTGATATTTGAGGTGTATTATTCCTCTTCTAAGTGTCTTTTCATGTTCACACATAATCAAGGTTGAGATTTCCATATTTTTACATCCAAATGCAACCCATTGAAGCTTGGATTCATTCAATTAATTTTTAAATATGATTTTTTCTTTCATAATATAGATTTTTATTTTATTTTGTGTTTATTTATTGGTATAAATTGTTTAAAATAGTTTTTTTGGAGAATGTTTTTTATTCCAATGTGAATTTATATGAACCGGGTTTGATAAAATGCCAATTGTGTTTTGATAGATAAATTTAGCGATTTGGAAGATATTTAACATAGAGATATTTTATAAAAACATTTTGATTGTGGTTTTGGATTTTTGTTTATGAATCATTAATTTCTGTAAAATGATAATTATAGTGTACATATTTTGATAAAGGGTTGTTTATTTTTAACTATTATGTGTGAAGGTTGGGTTTGGTGAAAAGTGCATGTCGGGATCTAAAAAAAATTTATGAAAATGTTTCAGGGATACCTAGAGGGTGAAATTGTATGTTGGAACGTACATGGGGCCATAAGGTGCACACATGGATGTTCATTCAAAAAAAAATACCACTCTAAAACACAGTTCCTTTAATAGTTCATCTTTATCCATCCTCATTTTCTCAAAATGGTATGTGATTTCCAAATGGTAACTATTTATTAATGTTATTTGGAAGTGTAACATCCAATTTATTCCATAAATATTGTATTTTTTGTCCTTAAAACATGTTTTGGTGAAATATAATAACATAAAATTCCCTTTGGATGTTGGAGTATTTTTTGGTAATTTTTTTGATTTATGATCTATTTGACATGTGTTCTATGATTTTATATTTTACCAATGGTTTGAATGGGGTTTTGAAATGTATTGTATCTCTGAAATTAATGATCTTTTTGGTGATTAAAACGTAAAATTGGTTTTTGTTGTTGTTTTAGAAAGATTATTTCTAATGTTTTTGGTAAATTCATTTGGATACCAAAATAGAAAGTCATTTTAGGCATTTTTTATGTTTTTAAAGAAATATTTGAATTCTTAAGTTATTGGATGGCCTGACTGGAACCTTTGAAAATCTGATATATATGTATGTATATAGTAGTACCTCGAAAGATGGGATTTTCTTTTATGGGTTATCGTATATTGGTGTCCGTGTTTGGAGTAGGAAGGTGTCGTGATAGTGGGTTTGATGAGTCATGTATGTGAGGGCCTCCAACCTACATAGTTTAATTTTATCATCAGTTTTTGGGAATATTTTAGATGATCGAGTGACGATATCTTTCTAGCCCTGATTAGACGCATTGTACCCCTCTATACCAATGAGTTCAGGTGGGTTGTTCTAAGGGATTGGTCAGTTATGGGAGGCAAGATGGTTATTAACATAGGGGATCCACCACACATTAATAGGTAGATCTGAATTGAGTATGTCCATGGTAACTCTAGTGATATTTAATATCTCTCATGTTTACATTTCATATCATCTTGTTTAATTTCTATTGAATTTTTTTTCAACATGAACAAACTATTTTTCTAGACTAACCTTTTTTTTCTTAAAACATGGTTTTGGGTTGGGTTTCTAAAATGATAAACTGTTTTGAACTTATAATATTTTAGTGTATGATGTTTTAAGAAAGTATAAGTTATGTTGTTTATTCTAATTGAGAAAATCATATTTTCATAAATTTATTTCATACGAGTGTTAATTGATTGTTTTCAAGAAATGAAATAGATGGATTATTTAGTGGTTTCCTACTGAGTTGTTTAGCCCACACCCTATTTGTACAACTCAGAGTCGGTAGAAATAATATATTTTATCGGTCAACTTCATTATCTAGATTCTTGGATTTTGTGATCATTATTAGAGAAGTTTTTTTGGTGGATGGATGTGGCCTTGAGGACACAAGGAGATCACATTGGCAATGGTCTTGTTTATTTTGGGTTGTAGTTTTTTCAATTGTATCTTGTAACTAAATGAGTTGTGTATTTACATAAGATTTAACTATTTCCAATGATATATGTTCTATTTATTTTATTGATCTATGTTATTTTTATGCTGATATCATTACCATTAATTTATATTAGTTTACCAGAAATAGTTTCTAGTCTGTGGGGATCGGGAACAACCTTCTTACCATGTCTCAGACAGGGTCTAACATCAGGATAAATGGAATCACTCCCTGGTTCATAAATAAATGGTATAAAAGGGTTGTTATTTCTTATTCAGCGTTTCGCATAATTGTATATTAGTAATTTATAAACTCAAGAGTTTGGTACATGAATTATGTCATGAACACATGCTTTTATTGAACCTCTAGTTTCTAGGGGTAGTCTGGGGTTTCCTTATTCTGTCTTTGTTTTGGATTTAGTGATTAAAATATAAGAGATCCAGTTTCATGTTGTCACCTCACATGGAGTAGTGACCAATGAGATTTCCATGTGAATATTTCATGTTCCTATGAGTGTAATGGATTACATAGTGCATGACCCACTTCAATATCACTGGTTCAGGCATAAACGCTAGTTCCTTATTCCGATGGGTAGTTTCAAGTTTAGTCCTCTTTTGGATTTGATTGGTATGAGTGGGTTTTTCAAATGGAAATTGGGTCTTAAATGGGAATTATTTCATCTAAATTAATATAAATTTGAAAAATGCCTTTTAAATTTATTTCACTGTTGTTTAAGAGTTTGATGAATGTTATGATTTTCTAAGAATTGGATTGGAGAAAACCATGGTGTCATGAAGAAAGTATCCATGTGGGTGTGTATGTGTTGGATGATATTATTGGAACAAATGGATGGAATTGGATGGACATACATGTGATGGTTCATAAAATTATATTGGCGAGGTTTTGTGATTTAAGGGCTAATTTTGGGTTCATAAAATGGATTTGGATGAGGAAATGATTTATAAAATAAGGTTTTTAATTTTAAAATAAGGGTTTTGTTTAGTAAAAAGGTTGTTTTTATTGGGGATATAGGTTTGAAATGATGTGGTACTGAAATTTACATGAAAATGGTTGTTTTTGGAATGGTTGGTTTTGGTTGTGTTCGATTTTTTTGCATCTAATCAGGTTGGATTTTAGCTCAAGGTGGTTTTTTATTATGCTTCTTTTGGTTTTTGGTTATCATTTTTTAGTGTAGTTCAAAAAGTGCCATTGATAATGGTTTCCAATATTTATAAGGATTCACGCCATGTTTTTTATTCTTCTTTAGTTTTTCATATCATTCATGATGATCATGGTCCGTTGGAGGTAGTGGAATGGCATGAGGAAGTTGAGGTGTCTTCATATCATTGAGTACTTCTAAAGTTCACAGAACACATTTTATTCTAGATTTTCATAAGGGTCAAACATTGGAACAATGTATGTATTTTGTAACATCATCATTCCATGTTGGGATGACATGGGATTTTTTTATCACAACAATAATCCATTGGTTACCTGAGGAATTGAGGTGGAGGAAGGTGGATGAGCTATGCGATGCTCGGCAGGGCCAGCAGAATGTGGATGCTTATGCCGAACACATCAAATTGTTGTTTTATTAATCTGTGGAAGTTGGGTTATAGGGTAAAATAATGACTACTCATTTCATTTGTGGTCATCGTTCAGATATCCCGGAAAAATATCTCTCATCTGGTGAAGTTTAGTTAAAAAAGTTTATGGATGAGGCATTCATAGACTAATTGATTCTTGGAGAGAAGATTGTGGTGAATGAAGAACAAAATCTTATTTTTTTCATGAAGGATCCCTATCTAGAAAGAAGAATATTTTTAAGGAACCTATTAATATTAATTCACTCTTCTTGGATTCAAATTAACGTTTATAAAAAAACACAAGCATCTATTTCTAGTATGTACGGTTCCAAAAGCTAAAGTCATCTTATCATTTTCCTCCGATGACATGCCATTATTGTGGATGTTGGGTTAATTTGGAAATTATTTGTATGAATCATCACCAAAATATGTCATTATGATCATATCATTTCATTTCTTGTCTTTGAGGCATTAGATGCTTCATTCATCAGGGCTCAAACTGCAAACACTATAGTGATGTTTTCAAATAGTCAAGTGTTTGAAGCAGTATGTGAAACCTTGAACCATTTTTTGTTTATGTCTTGGGATGGAAATGGTTAAATATTCATGGAGTATTTTTTGTTGTTGTTTTGAGTTGATCATTTCATTATATAATTTTGATGGGATTTTTATATTATAATCTATGAAGTTTTGTTTATTGAAATGTGGATTTCTAAATCATTTGTTTTTAGTGTGTGATCTATAATTTTGTGGGTTGGTTTTATTTTATAAGCGATCAATTGAATTTTCATGAGTTCTATTTAATTGATGGATAATGGTGTCTATTTTATGATAGATTTTGGTTCTAGTTCATTCCATGGACATTCCTTATGTGTTGGGGGTCTAGTGCATGGGGAAATTATGGGTTTTGTTAGTGGTGTTGTTTGGTTTGTGCAATAGATTATGGATTTGATATCATTGGGAGTTACCTAGATCTAGTTTGTGGTATGGGTTTTGATTAGATAGTGTGGATATGTTCAGGTAGTTATGAAGGTCCTCGTAAGACAAGTCACTCTATAGCAGGTTTCTTGTTTATATTTTGGTACTGATATTCCAGTTTTAAAGATTCCATGTTACTTGAGTTCTTATGGTGGGGAGGACCCTCTCATGTTCTTCCAAGGTTTTATGCTTTTGTTTCCACTTTATTTATCAGATGTGAATTTTATAATGAATAGTAACTTTGATGTACATTTTTTCCATTGGTATTGATCAGACAAGTATTCACGTTTTATTTTTCGTTTGGCTAGATGAAATTTTGGGGAGTAAATTGTTTATGGTAGGAAAATTGTCACCACTCGGCCATTGAATCACATTAATTTTATTATTTTCGTGATCTTGGGTATTTATGGATGAATTTTATGTTGACCTCCAATTGAAATATTTAAAATATTCAATTTTTGGATGATTTTTTAGCATGTACACAAACATCGTTCTGTTAGTAGAAATAGTGCAGCTTGGCCCAGGTCACCATGTAGCAAGTCCTAGATTTGGATAGAATCTATTTCAATGTTTGAGCATGGTTGGTCAAGCCATATGGGTTTTTCATACTTCTGGTTCCCTAATTTGTATTTTCTACCACATGGATGACACATAGTTTTTTAAACCATGCGGCCAAACCATACAATCGACCCAACATATTAAATTATAAAATTCATAATATTCCCTCCTACCATTTAACTATATTTCGAACCCCTACATCTTTGTCAACACATGGTTAACAAAGGTGTCCCAACATCCCTCTTCCCTTACCCTTCCCCCTCCATGGTTTCTTCCTCAAATATATAAGGTGATTTTTTTTGGGTTTTTGTCCATGTCCCCCTCTTTCTCCAATACTCTACTTGTTTTCTTCTGGGGTTTCTCATCAGGTCAAACTTTAATGGATTGGGTTTTTGTATGGATCAATTTTCATGATTATTATGGTGTTAAATTTCATATTCATAGTGTATTATTCATCTTTTGAGATATTCATCACGCTCACACACCATTGTTGTAGAAATTTCCATCCTTTTCCCTTTCCGATACAACCCATTTGTGCTTGAATGCTTTCAATTAATTTTTAAATATGATTAATAACTTAATAATACACATATTTAGTTATTTATAGTTTATTCTTGTTGTTATAAATTTTTAAAAATGTGTTTTTAGGTGATAATTTTTTGATGCCTATGTGAATTGGTACGAAATGGGTTATACAAAATGACAATTGTGTTTTGATATAAAAATTGTTTTATTTAGATGATGTTTCCCATTAGTATATTTTATTAAATTTTGTAGGATTATGTTTTTTACTTATTGTTTGTGATTTGGTAATATATATTTCATGATAATTATATTGGAAATTTTTTGACTAGGAATTTATTCTTGTTTACCTTTTATGCAGGATTTAAGGGTTTGGTGGAAAGTGATAGTGGTGTCCTAAAACATTATTAAAAAGGATTCATAGACACCTATAGGGTTTCATTGATTGTTTTCAAATCCATGGGTGCGAATTGGAGGAAAATTTATATGCATTAAAATGAAACTTTCACTCTAATAACCCATTCCTATAAAAGTTACCATTTTCCCATACTTCTCTATTTCTAAAAATGGTATATGATTTACAAATGGTATGTTTTGAATCAACTGTTTTAGAAATGTTACATAAATTGTGTTCCCTAATTTTTGTAATATTTTCCCTTGATAAATGTCTTGATGATTGTTGGAACATAAATGCCATTATAGCACCTGGAATATGTTTTGGTAAATTGTTTTCTTAAGAAACAGTTTGACATGTTTTATTATATTATATATTTTCCCAATTTTTTGAAAGGGGAATATGAAAATGTATTAGAACATTTAACATAAGGATTAGTTTGGTATTTCAATCATAAAAGTGGTGATTGGTTTTTATAGGATCAAAATAATGATGTAGATGCTAAACATACAAGAGTGGGGGTGAATTGTACATTTTAAAATTTTCTTTAAACTGGGAAAGATATAAGTTTAACAAAGTTAAACTATGAAAATTCACAACACCTATAATCACCAATGAAATATTGTAACAAAGTATGAAGTTACAAAAATCTAGTTCCATGCACTTGCTTAAATCTGGAAAGTGATTCTGAAAATTGGTTCCAAAAATATGGATCCGGAAATTGAATCTTAACCAAAGGTTACAATATGATATTCTACTTTAAAGCATATAGAATCTAAACTAGTCAGAGTAAATGTGTAAGGAAATATAAGAAGATTATACTTTCCTTACAATACTCAGTGCAGTAGGAAAACAAGTAGTAAAACTACTAGTTACAAGATATAAGTCTCTTAACCCAAAGAGAAGGGTATCCAACAAACTTGGATAAAGGTCCATTGATTTATACATTCAAGCAAGTCTATCTTACGCACACCAGGGTATGCCCTTGATACAAAGATCAAAATCTCTCTGTTGCTATCCCCGCAGGCCCTAAACTATAAGGTAGTCGACACCTCTGTCTTCCTCAGTAAGAAACCCCTTAACTTCAAGGTGTTGGAACCTCTGTCTTCTTATCCCCGGAAGCCCTCGATTGTAATCACCAACAATTCGAGTTACATGAAGCAAGTCTGCACAAGGAAATATTTGAACAAGTCCTTAAAAACTTTCTGCACGAAGCTTGATAGTTGATAATAGCCTATCTCTTTAGAAATCACTTTATTAGCATGTATGCACAGATGTAAAAGTTGTCGATGTTGTCTTGAGCTAGTTCAAATGAGCTTCAATTTATAGGCACGGTTGGAACGGTCAGCTCCCTCCTCCAATGGTCATATATTCCTTAAATTTTGGAGGGACTTGTACACGTGTAACTCAACCAACGGTTAGTTATAATCATAATGTACGACATCGTTTTATAACAAAACATGTGTAACTAAAAGCACGAAATCATTTTATAATGAAACGAGTGTAAGCATAAGAAAATCTAAAGTTCATAATGTAAGAAAATAAATGTTCAGAGTATAACCAAAATGGAATTCAGAGTGTATAATAAGAGATATTAGGATTCTATTTTATAGGAATTCGGAACCTAAATTCTGTAGAAATATGAAGTCTGAATTTCTAAGGATATTCGTAGTCTAATTTCAGCAGAGTTCAGAATCTGAACATACATAGTTCATAGTCGAATTCATAAAATTTCAGAGTCAAACATGTAAAAGTTCAGAGTTGAACTACTAAAATTTCAGAGTCGAACTAGTAGAATTTCGGAGTCGAACTAGTAAAAGTTCACAGTCCAGAATTAGGAGTTTGAACTTTGTTAGAGTTCGTATCGAGAATTCGGAAAGTAACATTATTAGAGTTCATATCTAGAATTCGGAGTGGAATTTCATTACAGTTCTTATCGATAATTTGGAGTGGAACTTTATTAAAGTTCACATCCAGAATTCGGAGTGGAACTTCATTAAAGTTCACATCCAGAATTATGAGTAGAACTTCATTACAATTCATATCTAGAATTCTGAGTAGAACTTCATTATAGTTCACATCCAGAATTCAAATCCTAAAATAGAATGCTTCATATCTCAGCATTATATGATTTTGAGGTTTTGGGTATGAATATGATTTTTACACTTAAGAAAAATATTTATATTTATAAGAAAATCAATGTTAGGATAAAATTCCATAATGAGGGAAATTCTCCTAATAGAAGTAAAACATATATTTACTTATATAAAATGTGTTTGTGATTATTAAAACAAGAAGGAATGAAAAAGTTATAGGGAAAACCTTATTGACTCAACAATCTCCCCCTTCTTGGAAAACACAAACATCATTGCGAAAAATAATATAAGGATTTTGAAAATTTTCATTAGACTTTGAAATTACAACTTATCTCCAATTGTTCATGGATGATAGTGAATACAACTAACTCCCCCTTTGGCATTGAAACTCAATGGATTTTATTCTGAATTTCCAGAGTTGAGTTTTCATTATCATGGGAATGAAAACCTTAGTAATGAGAAACTCCCCCTTACTTTAAGGATATATCACTTAGAAATTTTTCCTTCTCCATTTTAAAATTTTCTTTCTCTTATTTTGGGTAGTACTTTTTCCATCTCCCCCATTTTGATTTTCAAAAATATTTGAGGGGAATGAAAAAAAAATTACCTGAAACATTAGTACATAACAAGACAAGATAGAACCAAGCAATAAAACTTCATTATAGTAGGGAAAATTTTTACAAGGAAAGACAAATGCAATATAAGATCAGAGTTGGTTTATTTTTCTTCTTTTTCCATCAAGATCAGCTTCTTCAAAAAAGGTTTTTAGATTCTTAAAATCTATTTGATCCTCATCATCTGGGCTCTCTAAGTCTTTTATTATTTCATCTTGAGTTTTCAATGCTTCTGTATGAGCCTTCATAGCATCTTCTTGCATCTTCACTAACTCATATTGCTTTATAAGTCTTTTCTCAAGCCAAATTTGAATATCTCTATCAATTATAATGTTTTGAGAAAAAGAGTGAGCCTTATCATTCAGTTATTTCACTTTTTGACTCCGAGAACATTGTTTAATAATCAGATCATCCGGCAGAGTCTTAATCTTTTCATCTTCGGTATCAAAAGCATCTTTTACCTTATTCTGAAAATTATCAAACTGATCCATATCTTCTTCAATTTTCTGAGACCACAAAGTGATTTTTCTGCAGGATTTTTTGTGAACATCATAATTGATAACAAAATTTGTATGGTCGGCCTCAATATTTATAAACTTGTCCATCACCATAGATAAGGATTCTGAATTTAAATTCAAACTATGTTATAGCATCTGGAATCTAGATTCAATAGTGTGAAGTATCGGAATGGTGTCCACCATATTTTTCAAAGATTCAACAACAAAGTCATGACCATGTGTTGATGACTCAGAATTAGATATCTTTCTTGGATATTTCTCTTCCTGAACCTACACTAGCTTTATTCTATAAAAACCATCAACATCTTTCTTCCTGTTGACAACTCTTATTGGTGTATCCTTGAGCACTTGCTTTCCTTTGTTTGTTTTCAGAATTGGTTGTTCATCTGGAGATTCTTGCTCACTTGCTGTTAGATGAACATTTTTGTCTTCATCAATTTTATCCATCTCTGTTCCTTCTTCAAGATAATGATTCTCATGGGATTCTTCCCCATAATACAAAACATTTTCACCCTTTTCCTCTTTCTTATCATCATCATTCCAACTTTCTTTCTCAACTCCCTTTCCCGATGTGACTAATTTTGCAGATTCATCATTTTATTGATAATCTTCTACTAGTTTGATTAGGTCATCAAGATCAACACTTCCTTCTTCTTATTCTTTGTCTTCTTCTTCAACAACCTCTTCCTCATCTTCTTTACCAGCTGTTTTCTGTACTTCTTCAACAATATCTTTTCGTTTGTACTTTTTCGGAGTGGGGTTTTTCTTCCTAGGTGTTTCTGGTAATGATTGGAAATCCAAGGTTTTCGGAATGGGAATCTTCTCAATGGATATTTCACTGTATTTCAAGAGATATTGAACAATCTCTTCCTCTAACATCTTCTTCTTAATATTTATCTCTTTTGCTTTTTTTAACACATCCACATATTTTTCTCTTAAGGCCTTAGCCTCAGTAGGGTCCTATCTGAACTTTGGATCCCCTTCTTTCCACTTCTTTTTGTCTTCCCTCCAGTTTGCTTCCACTTCATCTGGGTATGATTTATGTTTTTTTGTCTTGGGAGGTGAAAATTGAGTTTCCTTAGATTTGGGGTTTTTGTCCTCAGCAACCACTTTATTAAGCTTTCTCTTCTTTGTAACATTCTCCACTGGTTCAACCTTCTCCACGTTTTCCAGAATGGTATCACCCTTATCTTCTGGTAAAGGATATAATTCTCTAGATTCATAAAAAAACTCATCTTCATCATTTTTAGTGTATCATAACTTATTAAAATTAATTTTCAATTTCATTGCTTGGAAGTGAAAGCAACTTTGAATGAGTCAGGACATCTGATGATAAGTTTGGAAATTAGGGCCAGATACATAATGATCTGAGCTTTCAGATTCCCTTCATTGATATTCTTAACTATAATCAAAATATGCCTCATCATATTTATCTTCCATAGATTTACCAGAAAATCTAGGATGTAAATATCACTCTTCTTTAAATTATCCTTTTTACCCCTTCTTGGTATGAGAAGACCTTGTACCCATAGCTGTAAAATCTGATTATTCGGAGTGAGATGAGAAATATTAGCTATCTTGGCATCTTTATGTCCAATACATTTCAATGCCTTCACTTTATTGAAACATCCTTGCTCATTCGGAATCATATGTGAACAAAACTCAACTTCACCTTCATATGTTAAGCCCACCAAGTTTGCAGCCACGGTGTAAGATAATTTATAACTCTTCCCATAAGACTTCAAAGAAAAGAAATCTCTGCCATCTTCCTCAAGGAAGGAAAGAGACTCGTAGAACTCAACAACTAAATCTATATAAACCAGATCATGTTTCTCTATCTTCGACAGTCAAACATCCTCCCAACCATTCAATTTGATATTCTTGGTTATAAGAGAATTATACTAGTAGAAACATGGATGCACTAACCTCTCCTTTTAATCTAACCATTTTGAGATTGGTTTTGAGGTAGAACTATCTTGATATGTAACTTCAACAGATATTCGGAATGGGGAGTTCTGGAATATTCGAAACATTCTTAAGAAAGATCGAAACGGTCCTTAAGAATAGAGTTAGGGCTTCAAGATACGAAAGCTTTGAAAAACCAAAGTGGTACGGCCCACGAGGGTCCCATTTATATTGGCATTGAGACGACGATTCAGTTTCCATGGTTGATCGAATGGTTGAGATACATTAAGATTTGATCTGACTGTTACAATACAAAATGCAAGGAAAACATGACTCTGATCTTTTGAGGTTTTTGTATGAAAGACAATCAAATTTAAGAAAAACTAGAATCTGAGAAATTTTAAAACCCATAGGAAAATACCAGCAAGAACAATATGACTACGAAAACCTGAGTAAGGAAATCATACCATTCGGATTGGCCAGGAATTTTGTTCATAATTTGTAATATTCTTCTTGAGAAAAATATAACTATGAAAAAACCATTATGAAAAACTTCATTACAAAAAAGGTCAGTATGAAAACATCATTACGAATATTCTCAGTTCGGAAATTTTCATTTTGAAAATTTCAGTTTTGAAAATTTTCATTCTGAAAATATTACTTCAGGAAATTTCTATTACGAAAAAAATCAGTTCCGGAAGTTTTCATTACGAAAATTTTAGTTACAAAAGTTTGGAAGACTAACTATGAAAATTTGAAAACAAATGCTTGGGGAAAAACATACTCTGAAAATTTTTAATTATGCTAACATGAAAATGTACTCTCCCTATGAAAAAGAGTTTATTACTATAAGGAGAATTGTTCAAAAAGAAGTTAATGATGAAGGATTACCACAAAGTTATCATTCCTAACATCTGTTTAATGTATTCAAATCTATCGGAGGGTAAAGATTTTGTGAAAATGTCAGAAAATTAATCTTGCGTTCTTATAAACTGAAGAATGATATCTACTTTTAGTGTGTGATCCCTAAAAAAGTGATGCCTAATATATATGTGTTTTACACGAGAGTGGTGTGAAGGGTTTTTACTAAGGGAAATGGCACTTGTGTTATCACACAAAATTTGAGTTTTAGTAAAAATCTTGCCATAGTCTTTCAGTGTGTGTTTCATCTATAACACTTGAGCACAACAATTCTCAGCTACTATATATTCAGCTTCAGTAGTGGAGAGTGATACTCAGTGTTTCTTCTTGCAAGACCCAGAATCTAATGAATCTCCTAAGAATTGACAAGTTCTGGATGTACATTTTCTATCCATTAATCATACCCCAAAGTAAACATCTACAAATCTTTTTAAAACAAAATCATTTCCAGAATTCTAAATGAGTCCTAAATCCATGGTTCCCTTTATGTAGTGAAAAATTATTTTCACTGCCTTTAAATGAGATTCCATAGGATTGGATTGAAATCTTGCACATAAACATACTGAAAACATTATGTTTGGATGAAAAGTTTTCATGTATAGTAGGCTTCATATCATACCTCTAATAGATGTTTAATCTGCTAGTTTCCCATCTTCATCAAGATCAAGTGTGTTTGAGGTACCAATAAGAGTACTTATACTCTTAGTGTTTTCATAACCATACTTTTTAAGAATATATTTAATATAAATATTTTGAGATATATAGGTTCCTTCTGGTTTTTGAGAAATTTGAAAACCAAGGAAAAATGTTAACTCATCCATCATACTCATTTCAAACTCATATTTCATTAAACATATAGAAGAATCAGTTAATGATTGCTGAGATGAACCAAATATAATGTCATCAAAATAAATTTTAACATTCAAAAAATTTCTCTTATCTTTATTTATAAAAATAATTGGATATGCATTTCTCTTAACATAGTTTTTTTGAATAAAAAAATCCTATAAGTCTATCATACCATGCTCGTGGGCCTTGTTTTAGACAATACAAAGCTTTGGTTAGTCTAAAAACATGATTAGGATGTTTTGTACCTTCAAAGCCAGGACGTTGTTCAACAAGAACTTTCTCGTGAACATAACCATTAAGAAAATCACATTTTACATGTATTTAAAAAAGTGTAAAATTGAAGAATGATGTAAAGGAAATTAAGATACGAATAGATTAATGTCCAGATACTAGAGCATAGGTTTATTCATAGACTATTCGCTATTGCTGATTATAGCCTTTAGCAACCAGTCTAGATTTATTTCTAACAATGACTCCATTTTCATAACACTAATTTCTGAAGACCCATTTTACTCCAATAATAGATGTTTCCTTAGGTCTATTAACCAAGGTCCGGACATTATTTCTCTAGAATTCATTTAGTTCATCTTGCATTACTTTGATCTAATCACCATCACCTAGAGCTTCATTAGTGATTTTTGGTTCTAATTGGGAAAGAAATGCAAGATGTTCTACTTCATTCATCAAGTATCTTCTAGTCCTTTCATATAGATTTACATCACCAATGAAAATATCACTGGGATGATTCTTTAGAAATTCCAAACTTGGGTTTTTTAAAACCTTTTCATCAACATATGGTAGAATGTCTTTTGGAGTAAATGTTTCAAAAATATATTCTTAAACATTTTCATTATCAGAAGGATCATCTATCAAAGGTTGATAATTAGTTTTTGAAAATAAATCTGATTATGTAGGTTGGGATAATTTAAAAACAAAAGGATTAGATTCATAAAATTTTACATGCACTGTTTCCTCAACAGTACAAGTGTTTTTATTGAAAACTCTATAAGCCTTAGATGTTGTTGGGTAGCCTAAGAAAATTTCTTCATCAGAATTTGGTGAGAATTTCTGTAGATTGTCTTTATTATTCAGGAGGAATACCTTTCAACCAAAAACCTTGATGTTGGAAAGTCTAGGTTTTCTACCATTCCATAACTCATAAAGAGTTTTATTAAGAAAAGCCCTAATCAAAACTCGATTTATAGTGCAACAAGAAATTCATTCAAATTCAACCCAAAAATGTCTAGCTATAGAATATTCACTCTACATGGTTCTAGTTATCTCTTGAAGAATTATATTTCTTCTTTCAACTACACCATCTTGTTGAGGAGTTCTAGGAGCTAAAAAGTTGTGAGTAATACCTTTTCTACTACAAAAAGTATCAAAATCAGAATTTTAAATTCAACTCCAGGATCAATATGAATTGTTTTTAGTGGAAGGTTTCTCTTTTTTAACATGGGCTCTAAAACATTTAAAATAAGAAAAATCTTCAGACTTCTTTTCTAGAAAATAGACCAATGTAAATATTGTGTAATCATCAACTAGAACAAATACATATTATTTTCCTTTAATGCTTCCAGTTTGTGTTGGACCAAAAAGATCCATGTGCACCAAATGTAGTGCATTAGTTGTTGAAACTTCACCAATTGATTTAAAACTAGCTTTATGTTGTTTGTCATATTTACAAGGATCACAGAATTTAGAAGAATCAAATCTAAGCTCCAGTAGATCCTTAACTAAATCATTATTAGAGAGTTTACATAAGTTTCTAATGTTATAGTGACCTATTATTCTATGACACAACCAAGAATGATCTTCCATTTCACTAAGGCAAGGTATGTCTTGGCTCCTAAGATCTCTTATGTTCAATGTGTAAACATTCTCTTGCCTTTGGGCAGAACGAATAAACTATTCCTTTAAATTTTGTACTAAGAACTTATCATTCTTAAAATTCACATGGTATCCTTCATCACATAATTTAATTATGCTAATGAGGTTGTGCTTAAGACCCTTAACAAACAAAACATTTGAAATCAAGGTTTTACCAAGAAGAACTATATTACCTATACAATCAATTTCTCCCTGAAAATTATCTCCGAAAGTTACTTTTCCTCAATTCGTCTTGATAATATTTTCAAAATAGCTTTTGTTACCAGTCATGTTTCAGGAACATCCACTAACCATGTACCATATATTTTTGTTGGTACTTCCTTTATCTTCTTGGAAATAAGAAAATAATTTGACTTTCGGAATCCAAACTTTTTTGAATCCAAGATTTTCAGATAAAAATATTTTGGGTATCCACATTTGTTTAGAGAAATATCCTTTATGAAACCCAAGGGATTAAACTCTATATAAAAAACAGTTTTTCTTCCAATTCCCACCACATTGACACTTAGTGCAAAAAGGGGCTCTATATGGGAAAAAAAGATTATTTTAAAAACTGGTTTTTAGTGAGTATAACCTACTCTAGTAGTGTTTCCATGTGGTTTAATTTGAGAATACATCTTGTCAAAAAAAAATTTCCCAGAGGTAAAATTTTCAAGGTTCTTCTTTAGAGAATAAATTTCCTATTTTAGTATAACGACTAAATTCTTATCCTCCGGAATCATTTCCGTAGAGTTATATTTTTCCTCAAAAACATTCATTTTTAAAATAGAATTTTTAAGATCTTTAGAAAGTTATTATTTATCAGAATTTGATTTCTCAAGGTCTTTAGAATGTTTTTCTAAAATCCCTTCTTTATCATTATAATCTGAAGAAAGATCTGAAATCTCTTTTGTAAGAATTTCTTCCCTAGTATTCGCCTTGTCTAATTTCTTAGAAATTTTACAATTTTTTTCTTTAAGTAACTTGGTAAATCTAGATACTTCTTTAAATGAAGGTTCATCATTTTATGAGGATGGAGTATCTTCATTAGAAGTACTATTTTCGGAATAGTAATTCTTATCAATAGATAAATTTGTTAATGCCTCGGCAGAAAGTACCTTGGCCATAAGGCATGTATGTGGAAAATAAGTATTAGAAATGAATCCCATATTCTTCTGAGATGATGAATCATATTCTGATGATTCAATTTCTGAAGAGTCTCCACAGCTAGCAGTCAAAGTAGAATTACCTTTCAGACTATTCTTAGCTTTGGTTTTGTAAAAATTCTTATTGTTCCATTTAGAATACCTCTCTTTTCTTTCTTTCTATTTAAGCATAGGGAAATCAGGTTGTATGTTTCCAATTCTCTTACATTCATAGCATGTGTCCTCTGAATTATTCTTATCATTCCTTTCCTTCTTCTTATATTTGGATAGGAAATTTCTTTGACCAGCTATCTTGTTAATTCTTTGAGAATGATTTACTAACTCATTCTCTGAGACATCACTCTCACTAGATTCAGATTGGATAGTAACCGTCTTAGAATTGGATCAAGTTACTCTCTCAGGAGTCTTTGCTTTCATGTGATTTGATGTTTTAGTAAAAGCAATAGTACCATTCCCATTCTTCTTTTTGAAGTTGTTAGCATCCATCTCATTATTGTTTCATGTTGAAGAAGAGTTCCAAACAGCTCATCTAAGGAAATTTGAGTAACCTTCATGTTCCCATCAATAGATGTTCTCTATGATTCCCAGTCATTGGGCATAATATCAATAATCATATCTATATGAGCTTCATTATCAAGACCTTTATCTCCCATAGACTTTAAGATCTTCATGATAGTCATAATCCTTTGATGTACTTTGCTTATAGGTTCTCTATAAAGAAAGGTAAAACCATGATACTCAGCCCTCAACATAGATCTTCTAGTCTCAATCACTTTAGATGTACTAAAATGTTTAACATCATGTTTTTTCCAAATAAATTTAGCTATTTCACAAAAATAAATTTGGAAATATATGTTCCTAGTCATTGAACATAGTAGAGTATTGTGTACCTTATCGTTTAATTGATAATCATGCTTCTCTTTGTTTATGAAAACACTAACTTATTTATCAGGATTTTTATAACCTCCAGTAATCATAACAAATTTATCTTCCCAAGTATTAATAACGAAAGTATTCATTCGATCTCTCCAATACACATTGTCACTTCCATCATAAATGATGGGTATTGTAGGATTTAGGTTTTCGATGGAACAAAAATTTAATCCTTCCATCTTAAAAAAACATTCTACACGGAAACTTGTTAGTAACAGAAGTTCGAAATCAGGGAAAATATTCATATGTTAGGAAGATATTCCTATGAAAGGAAAAAATAAAACAATGAAAATATGTGCAAGAAAAACATATATGTGAGTGTAAGTATTTCAAAAACCTCCCTCTGATACCAACTTTAGGATCGAAATAATGATTTAGATGATCAATATACAAGTGGGTGGTGAATTGTACACTTGAAAATTTTCTTTAAACAGGGAAAGATCTATGTTTAAAAAAGTTAAACTATGAAAATTCACAACACCTCTAATCACCAATGAATGATTGTGACAATGTATTAAGTTAAAAACTTCTAGTTCTATGAACTTGCTTAAATATAGAAAGTGATTATGAAAACAGGTTCTAGAAATATGGATCTGGAAATTGAAACTTAACCAAAGTTTACAATATGAGATTGTACCTTAAAGCGTATATAATATAAAAAAATTAGAGTTCAAGTGTATGGAAATATAAAAAGATTATAGTTTCCTTACAATACAAAATTCTGCAGAAAAACAAGTAGTAAAAATACTATCAACAAGATATAAGTCTTTTTACCCAAAGAGAAGGGTATCCAACAACCTTGGATAAAGGTCCCTTGATTTATTCTTTCAAGAACGTCTGTCTTACCCACACTAGGGTAAGCCCTCGATACGAAGATCAGAATCTCTATCTTGCTATCCCCGCAATCCCTCACCTATAAGGTAGTAGGTACCTCTCTCTTCCTCAGCAAAGAAGCCCTCAACTTCAAGGTGTTGGAACCTCTGTCTTCCTATCCCCAGAAGCCCTCGATTGTATTCACCAAAAATTGGAGTTACACAAGGAAAGTCAGAACAAGGAAAATATTGAACAAGTCATTCAAACTTTCTGCACGAAGCTTGAGAGTTGATAAGAGCCTCTCTCTATAGAAATCACTTCAACAACATGTATGTATAGATTTCAATGTTGTCTAAGTTGTCTTGAGCTTGTTCAAATGAACTCCTATTTATAGGAACAGTTGGAACATTCATCTCCCTCCTCCAACGGTTATATTTTCCTTAAATTTCGGAGGGAAATGTACACGTGTAACTCAACCAACGATTAGTTAGAAACAAAATGGATGACATCATTTTATAAAAAAACGTGTGTAACTAAAAAGATGACATCGTTTTATAATGAATCAAGTGTAAGCATAAGCAATGCTAAAGTTCAAAATGTAAGCAAATAAAAGTTCAGGTTCTATCCATAATGGAATTCGGAGTCTATAATAAAGAGATACTCGGATTCTATTTTATAGGAATTCAGAACCTGAATTCTGTAGAAATATGGAGTCTGAATATATAAGGATATTCAGAGTCATATTTCATCAGATTTCAGAATCTGAACTTACAGTGTTCTGAGTCAAACTCATAAAATTTCGGAGTCGAATTAGTAAAAGCTCGGAGTCTAAATAGTAAAAGTTTGGAGTTGAACTAGTAAATATTTGGAGTCGAACCAGTAAAAGATCAGAGTTGAACTAATAAATGTTCAGATTCGAACTAGTAAAACTTCGGAGTCGAACTAGTAAAAGTTAGGAGTCCATAATTCATAGTTTTCACGTTGTTAGAGTTCGTATCCAGAATTTGGAGAGGAACATTATTAGAGTTCGTATCCAGAATTCGGAGTGTAACTTCATTATAGTTCATATCCAGAATTTGGAGTGAAACTTAATTATATTTCACATCCAGAATTTGGAGTGGAACTTCATTACAGTTTACATCCAGAATTCAGAGTGGAACTTCATTACAGTTCACATCCAGAATTCGGATCCTAAAACAGAATGCTTCATATCTTAGCATTATATTATTCTTAGGTTTTGGGTATGAATCTGATTTCTACACTTAAGAAAAATATTGATATGTATAAGGAAATCTAAGAGAGGATAAAATTCCTTAAGGAGGAAAATCTTCCTTATAGAAGTAAAACATAGATTTTCTTATGTAAAAGGTGTTTGTGATTTTAAAAACAAGAAGGAATTAATAAGTCATAAAGAAAACGTTATTGAATCAACAGTTTTTATTTTGAAATATCTTGTCTAATATATTTGGTAAATGAATTTGGATATATAAATCTAAAGGCTTGTTTGGAATTTTCATTTTTTTAAAGGAATTTTCAAATTTATATGTGATTTGATTACCCGGTTAGTATCTTTAATGAGGTGATATATATTTATATATAAAATTGGAACCTATATAATATGGATTTCAATTTATGTGTTATCATATAGTGGTGTTCATTTTTGGGGTAGGCATGTGTGGTGATGACATGTGAGATGAGTCTTCCATACGAGCTTCTCTAACATACACAATGTAAATTTACCATGGGTTCATCAGGGTCTTTTAGAGGGATGAGTTAGTGTAGCTTTCCATCCCAGATTAGATGGGTTGTGCCTCCAGGATTACTAAGAGGCCACATGGGTTGTGCGGCTGGATTGGTTACTTGAGGATGGCTATTTAGTTATAGACATCGAGGCTTCACCATATACTGGTTGGTGGTTCCAAGCTAAACACACCTATGGCCCACTCTAGGGATTTTTAGGATCACCCAATGTAATTGATTATATATATTTTTTACATTATATTGCAATATGTTATTAGATTTCACTACCTAATTTTTTTTAGTATAGACTACTTTTTTTTTGAAATCTGTCTGGGTTTTCAAAATGTAAAACTGTTTTGAACTGATGAATTTATTGTGTATTATATTTTGGAAAAGGGGAATTTGTGTTATTTTTAAATGAGAAAAAATTATTTTCATATATTAATTTCAAACTAGAGTTAATAGAGATTTTTTCGAGAATGGAAATGAATGGAAATGAATGGATTATTTGGTGGTTTCCAATTGAGTAGTTTAACTCACACCATACTAATACCACTATGTGTTGGTAGACCTAATCTATTTTTTGGCCCCCTTCATGGTCAATGTTTTTGGTTTTCATGATTTTTTTGGATAATGTTTGTTAGTGGATAAAGGTGACCCTGAGGTCACATGGATATCATGTTTCATGTCCATTGGATTGTTTTTGTTTTTAGTTTGTTCAATTGTATCTTGTAACTGAATTTGTGGTCTATTTACTTGAGAATCTATTATATACTTTCCTTCTTATTCTTTTTATTTTATTGATCTTGGTTATGTTTGGTCTGAAATTATACCTAATAGGTTTATATTGTATTCTTGACACTAGTTTCCATCTTGTGGGTATCAGGAACTCCCTTTCTACCAAGAGTCAGACCGGTTCATATGTCGGGTTGGATGGAATATGGACTTGGTTATTGAAAATAACATTAAACACATAAAAATTATAATAAAAATAAAAAATTATAAATTTATATTATAAGAATAAATAAAATTATTATCAATGAAAATTCTTGTCCCAGATTAATTCACTCGTAAAATTATTAATAAATTATTAAAAGTTGATATGATCACTGAAGAAACCTAAGCCAATTTTTACTTTTTTCTTTTATTGGGACCCTAAATTTATAAAATTACATTTTTAAAAAGCCAGTAATAATACATATTAATCACTATTAATGTAAAACTATTGATATTGTTTATAATATCTCTCATTACATCATTTAATAATTATTTACACATGTATCTTGGTAATAAAAATCAATATAAAGTTATTATTTAACCATACCCCGATAATAAGTAATTGTTGCACCATATAAATACATTAAAAATTATTTTAGTTGAGAAAAACACTCAGTAATTATCAATCATTGAAAAATCCTCATACAATTTTTATTAAAATCATACAGCCCTTATCATGAGACTCTTATCAAATGTCTATTCATTCATGAAGGAATTTTTTTTTACTTTGATGAGAATATTATTTGAAAATAAAAATATATATTATAATAATTTCATATAAAAATGGTGAAAAAATATAATAATATTCAATAGAGTATGGAATAAAGCAATAAGGGTTAAAAAATATTCAAGCTATGAACCATAGGGGATCATTAAAAAGAAGCATATGTAAAATACATGATAATATAGATAAATATATTATGTTGGGGGAAAAATAAGTAATTGGAAAACATGAATTTTAAATATAAAAATACTGATAATACAAATAATATTGTTATTCAACATGGTTATGATTATAATTTAGTTGACCATGTACATAAACACCATCCTCCATGATTGTTTTTATTGTTTGGGAACTATGCATCCTAATCATTCACAATTATAAAACATCATCTTAGTATTTTTGTCATTTAGAATTCACCAAACACTACTTCACTACTAGTATTCTAATTTATTGGCTATATAATAAATTCATGAACTCTAAACACACTATATATATTTTTGGATAATAATATATTTTAAAAAAAATTTATTTTTAAAATATTCAATGTCTATATATATCACTAAAACTAGTTAAATATATTGTATTGTAATTGGGGGTTAAACTATAGCCATATTAATGTTTGTTGTAACGAAAATATTCCAAAAATTAAAAAATTTGAAATCATTTCCCATTTCTAGTTTTTATAATAATAAAAATCATTGTAATATAAAAATTAGAGTTTCTCTTTGTTTTGAATCAATTTATTATAACATAAACATAATACTCAACCACAAAATAACTCACATAAATACATATTCCATTTCCATATATAATTATTATACATAATGGGTTTTACCAGAAAAAGGCCATGAATATTCTAAAATCATCATTCTATTAAAATTTCATATATACTAATCCATTAAAAAACATAACTAAAAACAACCAACATGTTTATGATTTTTTTTTTAAAATTATAATTGATCCCATGGAATATCCATGCTTTAGTAATGTATTGAGATTTATGAATTATCTCTTCATTAATTGTAAATAAAATATATGGGAATTATTTTCAAAATAATTTACTCAATAAAAGACTATGTACACTCACTAAATATACATCCCTTAGAAATTTTATTTTTACTATGACCATGTTGGTTATCCATGAAAAAAATTAACAGTTCAAATATCATTGACATATCTCCACTACTATCATTACACAACTTCCCATGTTATGTTGATCATAATTAATTAGTGGGAGAGTAATATTTTTTAATTTAGATAAAAATCATTTAGATTTTAATGATAGTGATTCAAAATATAGAGTCATGGACAACTCAAAATCTATTGGCGGTGGTTGATGTTTTCATATGTTTTCTTATAGTATCACCCAAACATTAAAGGATATCTTGTGAAACAAGGAGGTGAGTAATGATTATAGGGGATATAATAAATATTTGAGTTGATTGAATTTATAGAGGAAGGATGGCGAGTCTCAGTATATTTATGGTATATTGTCACGGACAGTATCTATGTGATATCTCTTTTGAGGAAAAAGGTTTTGGGATTTTTCACAGGAGACTTTCATGTTCTCTTTATTAGGTATTTCAATTTATAGACACCGAGGATGTACATATAACAATATTTTATTTATATTAAGTAGGATAATATATCTAATACGTATTATACATCCATGTTAATGAAATTCAACATTTTCACATTACATTATTAGTTAGTGATGTATTTAAACTTCAATAGTTCAAGTATGGGTGGATGATAGAGTTTGTTTATATGGTTTGAGTATTCTGTTTATCTACTATAATGAATATATTAAAATAATATCAATGTCTTAGATGGGTATTAAAGAGGATATAAGGTCATTAGTGGGAGTAAGTGGATTTTGTTCTTTTGAAAAGTGGAAGTGAGTTGATTATTTCATAGATAGCAACTAGTAGGGTGTTTTCAGAAGGCCTTTTCTTCACCTTCATCAATATGTAGTGAAATAATTTAATATTACCAATGTGGTTAAATAGTCCATTTTTGATCTATTTTTTCCTGTGAGACTAACGAGTTTCACTATTGTTAGGTGAAGAGATATATTCCTAATATTTTTGGATGTGATCTTCAATAATTTAAGATTATGATTTATCATATAACAAATAATATCATTCATGGGTTAGTGAAATGAAATATATTTGATGCATATATTGTGCAGGTAATTAATTCATGATGTTGATATAGGTTTACAAGGATATGTTCATAAATGAAATGTATTGTAGGGGAATTATGTAACACTGTCATAAGGTCATGGTGTAGGATTGGTTTATTTGTTAATGTCGTTCAAGAAAAGATGGATATTATAATGGTTTTACTATAATTAAATTTATTTTGTTGGATACCTCCAACTTTTTTAAAAAAAATTCTTATTCTGGTTCCTCCAATTCTATTATTTCCTCGTGTTTTTTAGAGTTGTTATGCTATGGAGTTTCTATCTATGGGTTTTTCAAGGAATAACACATTGAGAAGAATGGAAGGTAAGAAAAAGATATGTAGAATATGATTCATTAAAGGATATTGTTTTTGATTCCATGAGGATTTTATCATCATATATATGAAGTGTTATGATAAACAGAAAGGATTGGCTGTTTTATTTTAGGTGAATATATAATTCAACCATAAATTCATGACTTTACATCCATAATATTATGGATCATTTTTTTCTTTGTATAATGAAATTCAAAATCCAGTAGAGTAAACTATGGTCTCATAAAGCTGAGAAGGATTACATCATAGGTAAAAATGATGTGTCTTTGATTATATTGGGAATTGATAGTACTATTTTCCTCTTATTGTTATTTGGTATACAGACATGATAAATAGCCATTTCGATGAGTTTTTATAGAGTGGGTGGAGTTTTATATTTACTTGGTACCTCATATTGAGAATAAATTTTTTATGTTCCTATCATGTATCCCTAGTTGAGATTATAGATATGAAGCCTAAACAGTAATATCCTGAGTCTAAAGTATATGTTATGTATATTTTTCCTTTGAGAATAAATAGATACATTATACTTATAATGTTAATAGGGGATAATGATTATATGATTATTAATATATGGTGCAGAAGTGTATCATTATGAATTGTTATTTATTATCCTAGATAAATGATTTTTTTTAATTTATTAATAGTGTATAATTAGATTAAAATGATTGTTCTCTTACAAAGTATTCAGCAATAGATTTTGCTACCTAGAGATGTTCCTAAGATAACATTTAGTTATGGTATATTCATTTTGAATTATATTTTGGTTAATTTCTGGTATTGAATTCACTAACTACATTTACAGAATTGAGAAACCATTATTTATTTATCTTTTTGGTCTGGAATATTAATATGTTCACAATTATTTGTGTATAATATAGAGCATTATTTTTAAGATTCAAGAATGTTGAGGGATCGATGTTTGTTTTCCATATTTTCCATGAGTTTGTTCTTTATATGATAGGTGAAGTTCCTTTGGTATGTTTTGTTTTAATATGTGATATTTGTGGAACCTAAAAATTTGGCTTTTGTGAGATTTTATGAGATTGTAATGAAGATATTTGAGGATAAATGATTTATAAGAATAATAGTATATTATCATTGGATCATCCATGTTTTATCAATCCATGGAATAAAGATTAAGTTAGCTGCAATACCATGACTTTTTAATTCATATATCTTACTTTGTATATGATATTTTGTTAGATTTTTGGTCAATGGTTTGAATATATTACAGTTTTAAATAGTAAGAATATCCATTTTATGATGTTTTTTATTCCGTAGTGTGGAAATTATTTAATTTTTCAGTAGTTTTTTCCATAAATATTAGAATGGAAATATGTCATTGTATGTCACTTGTACATTTCTTCATGGAGTTTTTTTTGAAGTTATATAACATTAAATTATACTTTATGTGTACGTAATAAGGGTAGGATGGGTTATAAATTTACTGTGTATGGGTAATCCACTATACCTAAAGGTACCCCTATTTAAATGTGTAGTGTAAGTATTCCCTAAATGGGTTTCATAAAGGTATTAAGGTTTTAAAAAAATTATAGGTAGAAACCTCACCCATTTTGATGTGTATGTGTATATCACGCATCTATAAGGGTATACTAGAAAATATACATGTTTAAAAATGGAATACAATGGCATTTGTAAGGGTTCATTTTTGATTAAGTGTATTGTCCTGCATAATGGTCATCCCTGGAGCTGCGTACATGCCAGCTGAGATTTATAAAGGATGTCTAAGGATAAATTTTAGTTGTGTTTGGGCTATATAAACATTATTTTTAGAAATATGGAGATAATTTATTATATTTTATTTCATCAAATGGTTACATAATAATACTGATGTAACCTTTCAAAACTCATACGTGTAAACCAATTGTACTATTTTAAGGTGATGGTTTTATGTGATAATTAATAAAAACACACATTTCCATTTCATCATACCTGGAATGACCATTCAAATCATTTTTTATGATTTTAGTGACATAAAATCATAGAAATAATTATTTTAATCCATTTAAATGTAATGAATGATATTTTAAAAGAATTCAAAAAATCTATATTCAAGATTAAAATATAAAATGGAAAATTGAATGATGTTTTTAAATCACTAGACATAATATTTTAAACCAAAGTGCCTAGAATAATTATTTTTAATTAAATGAACCTCAATGTCTATAAATTTTTATATCCTCTTAATAGGAACTATAGTCAATTAGTAGTTGATTAATGATTTCTATTTCATTGGTTCGTTTTATTATTCATTATCACTAAAATATTAAGTGAGGACTTTTCAATATAGATCTATCTTAATGTTTCATTGGTTTTTGTGTTCAAAAACCCAATAACCATGTCTAAGGTAGGTGTATTTACATACTGATTTATATCCCATGAAATAATACATGTAATTTGGAATCACAATTTAATGTGTGTAATGTATAATTTATAATTTCTCATGCAGAGGGAATTTTTCTTGTAGTTTTTTTAAATCCTTCATGTCAATTTATTTAATTATTTTAAGTACATTATAATATCCTATCTCGGATGGTACAAAAAAATTATTTGGAAGTGTTTTTCAAAAATCATTAATGCTTGATGAAAACCCTAAATGATTTATTTTTTTCAAATGTGGATTTTCAATGAATGGTAGTTGTAATGTTTCTATGGATAAAATTTTATTAATAATTTTCTTTAATTTAAAATGAATATTCAAATCATGGGACTGGGGATTCTTCACTTGTGAAAATTATATTGAGAGTTGTTTATATTTTAAGGATTATGTCTAGTTAACAGGTGTATTAAAACATCCTTGTGAAATTTTTATTAACAATATGAATATCGTTTATGTTTATTTTTGGGATAACATGTAACATATGACAATTATTGAATCTTGGTTATAGTAATAAGGTTGTTATTGACATACTATGGTGAAACTTGGTATTATAGAATTTACATCATGTATTAGTGACCTTTTAATTTTCCTATTTATGTATTCAATAGGATAGATCCCAATGAAGAATCAAACATGATGCTTATATCATATATATAATATCTATTATACTCACTTGATTTTCTTATGGCTATAGGACCTTGGAAATCTATATTTGGATGGTATTATCTTTATACTGTTTGTGTACCATTCTTTATATGATTATAATTTTATTCTTTTTGTAATGGTTGTTTTGATTATTAAATGTTGTATTTCATTCCCATTTATATTCATATCCTTGTGGTTTTAAATATAAAATAATTTTAAACTAAATTATAACATTTTTTTAAAATATTACTATCAAATAGACTGGATAAAAATTCAAAAGATTATTTTCTAAATGAACTATCTATTTGGTTGGGTGAGAACCCAAACATTGAAGAACCAATCAAAGGGAATTAGACTTTATTATACATCAAAAACAGTTTCTACATCAATTTATACATGTTAGTTCCATGTACCCTAGGAAAACACCACTCACAAGGAAGGTCCATCCGTTCTGGTTCATCGTTAACTATTTCCTCATATAATATTTCCATTTTTTTCCCAATACATATGGTATTCTTCTAAGTCAATCATCCCTTCATTAAAAAAATTACATAGAATTACATATTTTACATTGATCCATATCGACTTATATATTTTCATATTAAACTAAATCATTATTTATTAAATTTTATTACTTTTCTCCTTGGTTTCATTTTTGAACCTCTAAATTTAACATGGAATGAATGAACATGAATATCTAATTTGGGGACTCATGCCCCATACTATCAAATAGAACCTCCATTTTATTGTTGGAAATTTTCTTTTCCAATAGGGAAGTTTAAACCAATATAATTTATAAGAAATATTTCATTGGGGTTATCAATTTCTATTATATTAGGACCGGGGTTAAGTTCCATACATAATAAAATCAGATACAACCTCTAACTTTTTTTTACTGATATTTTCATAGGGTATTCCATCTCCCTAGTATTGTTATCATACTTGATATTTCATTGATGATCAGGTGACCATTGGATTTTGATTTATGGATACATCATTCTTAAACCTACATATCGACACTTTGTTGATCTAATATCTTCCAAAATCATATTTTCCATTATTATTATTATTTGTATCTTCTGAAAATAATTGTGTATCGTGTATATCCAATTCACTCTCTAACATTTCCATAGAAATTTCTAATGTATCATGAGTTGAATCCCCTAACAGAGAGAGGTATTTTTTGTTCCTTCTCAATGTATATATATTTATCACTAAGGAATAAAAGACTGTAATTCACTTCCACTAATGCACAATTATACTTCTCACCTTAGATTTTATAAAGTGTTATTGGTACATATTTGTAGGACACTATGAAATCTACCATTTCTAAATATGACTTATTATATTGAACAATAAAAAATATGCTCATAGGTAGGGTTATCACATCTATCGCTTTGAATATATTCAAAAAGGTGTCTATAATGTGCATTCATCCGAACTAAAGAGTGCTCTTATGAGACTCGGTTCAAATAGATTTGAAAGGGCGAAGACATACATAGGTTTCATTTATGTAGCATTCAAGATGTGACTAGGTTGAACCCAAGATAATTCAGTGTGAACTATTTGTCCATCAAATATAGTAGGGAACCTAGAAAGTATATTCTAACACCACATCATGAAGTAAAAAACATGTTATAGAGCTGCTAAACTAAAGTAGCATGAGTAGTGGTTGCTCCTTGATTTGAAAAAATACACTAGATAAACACTAAGTCATATATTAAATCAATATAAACAACCATAAGTAAGGATTTGGACCCATTAACCCATGTTTAGATGTGAGGAAAAATAGGGTGGACCATATGTTTTGACCGAGAATCATATCAGGTTAAACAGATGACATTGTTTTTGTGCATTCAATGGATAAAAGGATATTTAAATGTGGAATTAGTTACAAAAAATGATCACATATTGTCAATTAATATGGGTATTTTTTCATAATAAAGTAGTTATTCCATCTGAATAATGGTAATTGTGGACCATCATTGAGTGACATAGTCTGGGGCTAAGAGAAAGAGATGTCATCTTCCATATGAAATCTAAAAATAATTTCCTGGGAGTAATGTTGATCAAAACCACACATTCTTTAAAACCATATATGTATTAATGATCCCAATAAATGTATATATTGATATATTTCTCCATAAAAATAATCCAACTTCTGAGAGAACATGGATTAAATATCCCTCACAAGCACCTAGGGGTATATAAGATTCTATCGGATGACAACTATTATGATTCTGATATTCGTTATATTCTTATTTTATATTACATGGAATATATTGAAGTCCAAACACTAAGATTGATGGTGATTCTCAGGCCCATTGATCTTGATTTTTTTAAATACATTAAATATATTAACATCACATAAAAGATGTTTTTTCAATTAGATGAGTACCTCTAAAATGAAAGAAATAAGTCACAAATATATGGATCCATTATGTTCATGGAATTGGTTTTACACTTGATGTGACAAATTTTTTTTAAGTTCCGGGTGTCATTGATAATGCTTTCATGAATGAATAAGAAAATAAATAAAAAAATATATTTGTTTTTTTCTTTTATTAAATGTTGAAACCCATCCCTTCTATAAATATGTGACTGTAGAGATGTATTAAGGTTCTATGATAAAACTTAAAGTCCTAGATTACCATTAAAGAGTGTTATTTGATGGTGACACTAGATTAGATCTATATTGAGAATCATGGCATCATTGGAGTTTGTTGATCTCACCTGTGATGACAGCATATGATCATTATTCAGTAGTGATCAATCAAATATATAAGTAGGATGTTGATTTATTAATTTTATATCTGGTTATTTTAACATGTTCATGTAATGATTATATCAATAAATAGAAATATATCAAGCATATATGGTAGATTAAATTGATGGATTCCATTTGATCATTGTGTTTATTTTCTCATCCTATGTCTATTTATATAACAAAAAATCATTGTCAAATAAATAATATTGTGGTTTTTTTAACATTTTGTGGTTTCTATACTTATCCCAAGTTATATTAACTTTTTAAACAAAAAATAACATTTCCTTATTGTTCAATGAATATATATTATTTGATCATATTGAGACCATTCTTCATCGAAAAAGATATATACTATATGACTTGTTTCATGATCAATGTTTCAATCGAGGTAAGATAAATATAGAGGACGATTGCATGTGGATAAGAATATATTTCATGTATAAATCATCCATATTTTTATGGTTAAACTATGTACAAAATGATATGGGGGTTTCTGACCAGATTCTAACCTTGGATTTATGATCTATAGTGACTAGAGGCTTGGAATTGCCTAGATCTGCATAATTTGGAGAGAACGGAAGATATAACAATGCATATAAAAACAAGTAGGATAACCATCATGATCTATAAAATACTGGGTTACATGGTGTGTAGTAGGAAATTACACATCATGTGGGACACCATTGTTTAGTGCAAGGGTTTCCATATAGAGTAAAATATCCCACACCATGTTACCCTATCACACAACTTTGGACACATTCTAGAATATTATCTTGTATATATGGGGAATAATGGAAATGTGTTGGCCTATAAAAACATTATTTTGTGTACACAAGCGTGGAAATCTATACACTGGTTGGTATACATGCATAATAATCTATACAAAAGTATAGTTAGAAGACATGAGGAAGGTGCTAGCTGATCATTAATTTCTATAAACTATTTGTATACTCAGTGTATATTGATATTTATATTCTATGTGATGAAAAACCAAAAAGTTTGACCAAGGATTGGATGGGTATTTTTTTCACCCTTAGTACATGTTTTGTGACCACTATAAATTTTTTGTATATCTTATTTTACTTATTATAGACATGTATCAGTTTAGTGTGTTTCATGGTTCAATACTCCTAAAAGAACAAGGATTTATTATGTTCATATTTCAGTTTTGTGATATCCTATATAGGATGAGTATTTATAGAGTGTTTGGTGTTCCTTATTGTGACTATATTTTTATCCTCAATCATAATTATACATTAGGTGGGGTTTGTAGAATTATCAAAAACTCTATGAGATGGGAGTTGATCCTCAATCTAACAGGTTGTATCAGAATGGGTTGTGGTTTCATTCAAGTATGATCCCTTAAATTGAGGGTTGATCGAGATTGGGTTTTTGTGTCCCCAAAAATCATGGATGTGACCACCTATCAATGTGTTAGGTATATCTAATATTAGTGAGTTTTTTTCGAGGACCAATGATCGTTAGTTATTTGATGAGGGTCTAGGTTTATGTCACCAATCTTGTAGTGGATTCTTCCAAAATGGGAATTCCTTAAATCAGAGTCATGTAGTTGGTTTTTGGTTATGACAACCAAGTATAATGGGGTACTTATAGGCTATATTTGTGATATTCATATTTATATTTAGTATATTATTACTGTTATGAGTAGAGTATTGTTAGGGATTCATGTTGAGGGTTTTTAGGATTTCTTATTGGGTTTTGTTATACTCATTCCTATATGGGATCAACCAACACATTTCATCTCTTATTAATATGATGGTATATTTAATGATGTCACAGGAGGATTGGTATTATGAGGATCTTATATTAATCTTAAAAGATTGATGTGTTTTATTGGTTATTTAATTTTATCATTGTTCTCTATTATAGAACTAGTTGGACTCTCAAGAGTTGTTGGTTAGGATTGTGTTTAACTACTTTTTCTCATTCAATAATTTAGTTTCATAATATAATTGTGGTATTATTGATTTATTCATGAATTTGATTTAATGTTTATAATATTTCATCATTGTATGTGGTTAGATATGTGTTCAGGTTTATAGGTACTTTAGGATAATACCTCCCATTTGGGGGATATGCCTACTCAATGATGTTTTCCAGCATCTGGCCAATTGGAGGTGGGCTAGTAATAGTAATGAGTTAGAACATAGTTGGTATGATCACTAACATGTCTTATAAATTGTTTACGTTCAACCGTTGTTTTAGTTTTTGTGATATTTGTATGGGAAAAAATGTTTGGTGTTTTGAGTTCGTATATTATATCACGAACTCCAATATTATTATTTTAGCTAGTGAATCATTTCAAAATGAATCTAATCACCTAAATGTTGATTATATACATATATAAATTGGCATTAGGGAAAAATTGGTAAAATAATCATATATGAATGGGTTGTGGTTTCCATGTCCTTTTGGATTCTGCTCCCCATAAATAATCTTTGACCATTGAACATCATATTTATTTCAGGGTGCCTACAAGAATCCATCCATCCAAGATTCCATGGAGTGATCATGGGGATAATCACACAAGTGAAAATATTTCAATCTATGGCAGATGCAAATGATATATCTTCCATGAGGATTACCAGCTATACCACCACCTGTTTAGAAGCATCTTATTCTTATAGTTCTTGTATACGATGAACAAATGTTGTCTGAATTTCATGAGTTATTGTGGGGGAAATACTCATGTATCAGATTGATAATGACCCCTGGGTGGATGATGATTGGCTAGGGGTAGTCACTTGAGTATTGCAACTTATCAAGGAACCTACATACTAGATGAAAATTTGTACAGAGAGTCTTCTTCAAGGATCTTCTAGATGATAGTGGAGTTTAGTGAGTAAGTTGCACTAAGAGGTAGATCTATCCTAGTATGATATCATGAATCTCTTCAGGGTTGATTTTTACTTGTCCATGTTGTGATCAATGTGCATACATGAGATTCTTCATCTGCACCAAGTTAATTTTACCATGGAAGAATACTCAACTGGGTTTACATATATCTCATGATACTTTATAGATATGGTTCGGGATCCATTTTCAATACATGGAACATTTAACATGTATTATTTTGGGATATCATGGAATTACTAGTTCCCTCTACATTCAATCTTATGTTGGGGTGCCTGAGTGGGCCTTGGTGGTGGAGGGATTCTTGGAAGAGCTAACACCGATAGTGGGGGTAGGTCTCAGGAACATAAAAGCTAATACCGTAATAGCACGTATCATGAGATAATAATTGAGATTCAATCATGTCATATGTTTTAGGTGGGGACATGAAGACTCATAATCTGTTGTGTAGGGATTTTGGGATGGATTTAACATATGATAGAGAGTCATTGTTTCTTCTACGATGGACAAGGACATATGGGTCGAGATTTTACAACTCATCGTATAGTTTTCCATGAGATGGTTAAGGAAATGTAGATGGATAGTTAAAAATATTACTAGTGTTGTTAAAATTGTGAAATATATTGAAAAGTGGATGGATGAGCAGTAGAACGTTTTTGTAGGATTCATCTATTACCACCACCACCATCAGGTGGTCCACACCAAACTCATAGAGCTCTAGGATAGGGATGAGGCTAGTTGTAAGATATGAGGGAATGTGAATCCAAGTCTCCCAAGTTTATATGAGGCATGATCTTGGAATTTTATACCTTAGCTAACATATTAAAAAATACATGTGTGGTTCATAAATTTCTTCCCACTTATGTGAGTCAATAATCAGATATTATAGTTGACTGTTTGGATCGACCGTATGACTAGAGACTCTAAAAGGAGGTGAGTTATATATTTTCACTTCTATGAATATTTTAATATAAATCATGTAATTGATAATTTTTTATGGGATCACATTGTAATATGGATGAGTTATTAATATGTATTCTTAGTTATGATAAATCTATCATTATTTCATGTCGACATCGACTGCAATAGGTGGATGATGTGGTTTGTCTATAGTGATGGGACAAGTTTTAGGTTTTAGATTAAAAAAGGACTAATTGGTTGAGAATTATGGTACTATGAATAGGAGATAGTATATGATTACTCACCTTTTTTATGACATGATTCATTGAGTATAAGATGTTATGGGCTACCAGTTCACTATGGTGTGGGAGGAGTATAACAAACTCATTCCTTATTACATTCAATGATTACCTATATTCAAATAGATATACATATTTAATTAAATTCATCATAGGATGGTCTTGATATCAAAGCCATCATATTTAGTGGATCCCATATATCATGGTGAGATTATGGTGCTGTTGGAATGCATTTTAGAGAAGGGTTTTGTGAGACCTTGTGTTTCCCCCAGGGTAGTCCAAATATGGTTCTCCAAGACGGTGGATGGGATCATTACAACATGTTTTGAATACCAAAATTGGAAATATGATACAATTAAGAATATTTATCCACTATAATAGATGAAAAACATCTTCGATCAATTGAGAGGAGCATGATTATTCTTGAATATTATCCCCAAATTAGGTGCTCACATGTTGAGAGTATGGGATGAGGATAAACATATGATAGAATTCAAATGATGCTATGATCACTATGAGTACTTTATGATTCCCTTCATCATAAGGAATAGAAAAAATGTTTTTACAGGACACGTGAACTATATCATCCATCCCTTGTAAGATCGGCTCATGTTTTTCCTCATAGATGACATCCTAGGGTTCATGGAGTCTGAGGAAGAGCACATGAGACACTGGCAGGTTGTCTTGGACACACTCCAAGAGAAGTATATATATGAGATGATCAATAAGTAACATGTTAGGAATATATAATTAGATATACATTTAAATATAATATCATAGGTAATAGGGGCGGTGGACACGGAAATTGTCGTGAGAATTTTATCAATATTTCCACACAAACTTCTTACCATGGGGAAAATTATCCAGAATTTGGTAGGGGAATATCAAAGGTTTTAACCTAGTTTACCTAGAGTGGAGTCCACCATGAGAGGTTGATCCAAAAGGGTGATCCTTTCATGTTGATTTAATGTTTCTATTATTGCATTCATGTGTTAATGAAGTTGTTGAAGGGTGGTACCATATTGAAATAGAAATAGGTCCATGTTATGTAAATAGAGTCCAGCCATACTTCAGAGTCTAGTTTTGGTTTATTATAATGTAGTTTTTGGTAATTATTTATTATTATTCTTGATAGTTGGGAGCACATGATAATAAATATGTGACCCATTATCTTTTTCTTGTTTTGGTAGTCTTTGTACTCTGGAAGTGGTGACACAACCAAATGGGTGAGTGATTTATTTTCATCTCTGACTAGAAGAATTTCAACTATTTCATTTCTATGAAGTATCCTATATGTGGATAGAGATAATAGATATGGTCTCTCAAGGATGATGACAATGAGATTTTCTATATTCATCAGAAGTGGAATGTGGGGTATGCAACTCTTAGTAGGAGGTGTTTTTCTCAGTTACAGGCAGTGTTGTCTGGGATGTTATCCTCATTGATTTTTTCCTTCATGGAAAAAGACGGTTCATTAAATCAAAAATTTATGGTTGTTAAAACACAAATATTATAGTAAGTCAAAGATTCTTTTAATCGTTATTATAATCGTGAGACCTTATGTACTCATATAACCTCTTGAATTTCTCATAAATAATATTATAAAGGAGGAGAGCATGAAATACTTCTCAGATGATGGATGGAGTTACAATAGATCTTTTAGGAGGATATTATGTCTGAGTTCCATTCACCCACATTGACCATGCATCATGGTGTGGAAATGATGATGAATACCTCCAATGTTAGTTTTGGTGGTTATCAATGATTTTTTGTGTTGGAATGTTTTCCTCTTGAAACATCACTTATTTTAATGTAATGATTATGAATAAGGTTTCTGTATGTTTATCTCAACCCCTAAAGGTTCCATTATGGAAGTTGGTTGGAATATCCATGGACATTGTGAAGTGGTTATCATATATGTACTTGAGATTTAATGACATATGGTTTATCATAGACAAAGTCATAAAGATGTTCATATTCACCGCCATTCGAGAGAAGAGTATGCTAGTGGGATTGAGACACCTATATTTTCATTAGATATTATGAGTCCATTGGGTTCCATCTATGACCATTCTAGATTGTGACACTCATTTCACATCCCAGTTGGGGATAATATTATAAGAGGGAATTGAAAATCCTTTATGTTTGAGAATAATGTTTCACCCCCAAAAAAGACGTCCAAAGTGAGTGAACCTTTAGGGTATTGGATGAAATATTAAAGCCTTGAATTTTTTATTTTTTTCCTATAAGGGAGGTCCATATACCATTGCTGGAGTGTGTGTAAATCAATAGCTACCCTTCCTCCATTTTTGTGGAACCATTTTATGATGTGTATATCAAATTATTATGTTCACTACTTTTGGTAAATACTAATGAGATTCAACAATCATGGTCCCACAGTTGATGTGAAATACTAAATAGAGGGTTAAAACCCACTGGGAGTGGATATGGACTGCAAATATTATCCTAAATCTATTAGGGATTGACGATATAGGCCTTTAGAATTTGAGGAGGGAGATCATGCGGTTTGAGGGCCTTCTATCGGCTTGGATTGAAAATATTTTTTATGGTGGAAATATTTCATTAATACTCATTATCCCATTATTGGTAATAATTTGAGTTTTGTGAAGTGGCATATCGCTTTTCCCTACCACCCCAGTTAGACATAATACTTGAAATGTTTTATATTTCACAGTTGGGGAGGCACATTCATGGATCGACACATATTACTAGTAAGGGTGATCATTACATAATTGACCGAGATATCATTATTGAGTACCTGATATAGATCACATGCTATCATTAGGGTATCCTTTGTGAGATATTTATTCACATGGTGTGTTTTTAAGGATGCATAAGAATAATCAATAGAGAACTTGGTAGTAGGAGACCCAGATGCAAATCTAGTATCCTCATCCTTTTGTATATATGTTTTCTCTTTTTTGGGAAAATTTCTCTAAGGTGGGGATAATGAATGGAAGCATATTTTGAATGTATTGTTTTTGGTTATTATATGGAATATTTTAGAGGCAAAAAAATGAGAGTGAGTGTGATTCTAAGGCAACGAGATCCCATTATAAATGACTGATATATATTAAATATATTAAACCCATGAATGCTACATTTTACAAAAAAAATGGAATAAATCTTCTATGGGATCCCAGAAAAAAATACAATGGAAAAATTGAGTTTAGATCAAGGGTCATACCCTAGGTGGGGCATAAACTATTCTAGTTTGGGGTATTTATAATGAGTTTTCACAAGATTTTTTTTTTAAAAATATATTTTTTGTTTTGTTTTTTAAATGTACTACTATGATATACAATAAATATGTTGTTATAGAGATACCTTAGTGTTGGATAACTAATCTTGGAGACATAAAAAATTATTAGAGAGGGATTTTGGAATAGGACATCAGATATGATCTAGATCTATAAGCATTGCACCATTAGAGTACATGGATATCATCAGTGATGGAATAAAAAAAATATTATTCAACAATGATAAATCAAAAAAATAGGAATGATTTTTATTTTTTGATTTTCCCATACTATTTATCTACCATGGTTGAACATAAATCTATTACTGAAATATAATACATTCACAAATCAATGTAAAATTGAAATCATGGAATTATTTTGATCATTTTTTTTTCTATTCATATATCTATTTATATGGAAATAGAACTAGGATAAATGAAAAAAAGATTAGTTTAATTCCTAAATATTTATGGATTATATATTTATCCCTATATTCTTTTCATTATACTTTTAGTTAATTTAACTGGATTTTGGTTCAATGAACCCCAAGTATTAAATAATTGGGTGATTCTACTTCAGCCCTAATGATCAACATTGTAGGTTTGGTTCATGATGAAATGCGTGATAGTGGTGTGATGATATCAGAGGATTATCAATGCGGGATCAAAATGGATTTTCTTCATCATTTATTCTAGATTCAATGATACATCTATAAATGTATTAATTGGAAATTTCTCATGTGGATTCAATTATGAGATTTATGATCTTCCAAGAGTAGGGAATTTTCCAACCAGGTAACTATATATAATTGTTAGAATAATGGATCTAGTGAAAATGAGAATTGTGAAACTGAGAACCCATGTGATCTATAAAATACGAGGTTACACAACATGCGATCATTCATTAAATTCAAATTAGGGACCCAATGTGTAGTACTTTTTTTTCCTGTAATGTTAAATATCACATGTCATGTAAACATATCAAATACCTTCTGAAATTTGTTGGAAGCTCTTTATGTATCTCAATGGATACGTGGATATAACTAGGCTATGTATGCAGATATGAACATGTGTACACGAGAACAACAATATGTAACTAGGTTGGTACATAGACATATCACTTAGTACATGGGCATGTTAATATAGTATAGTGATGGTGTTATGAAATATCTACCCTCAGTTATGTTTTTCTACAGTCATTGTATGTGACTATTTACCTTATGTGTTAGGATATACCATAGAGGAATTCCAGGGGTTGGTTGGATAGTTGTGTACGCTTAATAGATTTCATGTACAATATTTTACGTTTTTTCTATCACTTCATTTCATCAATCTGGAGAATTATCAGTTGAGTGTGTTCCCTTGGTCCATTAACTTGAGTTCATAAATAGACATAAAATCCATGACCTTATATTTCTATCACCTATGGTGGATGGGGCTTAGATAGAGTTCTTGTGCCCTTTTGTGAGATAAGATAGCAATCCTCTATCATCGTTAAAACCTATGGGGGTTTGCATGATCAGAATGACCTCCTTATGTAGGGATTTTATCCTCAATATTATTGGATGTATGGTTTTGGGTTATAGTGTCACAATAATATTAACACATACATAACATGTTATTATAGATTAGCTTAATGGTTCCCCCTAGTGGTCCTAGTCATGAAACCCAATTTCTGTATCAGTGTCTTCAGAGACAAGTAAGATTTATTTTGTGGGGTGGAATTATCATGACCATATGGAAGAGTGTCTCTAGTTATGGATTGGATTTTTGACAATATTGTTTTATAAAAATAATAATTTCTTAAAGAATAATCATGTTTCTAAACATTGGTTGTCACCACCTGGTGGAAATGTGTCAATATAATATATATCTTGGCTCTTTATATTTATATTCAATAAAATATTATTTTTAAGAGATGTCTACTATGGATGATTCAAGTTTTCTATTTTTAGGATGTTCTATTAGGGATTGTTATGCTCACTCATGCATGGAATCTGCATGAACATGCCATGTCTTTTGTTGATGATGAACCATTTAACGATATCATGGTAGGACAGAGAATATGTAGTGCATAGATTGATGTATATACACTGAGTTATTTAGGTTCATGCATTTGATTGTATCTCTATCATGTAATGTAGGATTGACACTATGTAGTTTTTGGATTGTCTTGTGTATGGAATCGTTCTCGATATCATTACATTACAGTCATTATATAGATGGGGGGTTATATATGTATGAATAAATTTGTTTTATTTTTTAAAATTTCATCATAGTATGGTTCTAGATATGTGATTGCTTTTATAAAGAAATTATGATAATTTATTCCATCTGTGGGATATGCCAACTCAATGCTGGTCGACATCCCATGGACTATTAAAGGAATGATTGGAAATTCATAGGTCAGACCCCAATTGGTCGAGATGGGACACTGATAATGATAAAAGGGACATTAGTGATTTGTTAAATTGAATGAAGTATTGTTTGAGGGTATAGACAACTAGAAGTGATATGTTTGTAGATCACAATTGAATACCATCCCCCTAAAAAATAGATTCTGTGGGTAATTTCCATTATTATAGGGGAATATACACTAGGAAATTTTGACAAGGAAAATACCATAAGTGAATGAAGAAGTACATTTCTACTTTTCATATAGAAATGGATTAAAAAATTGTATATGTTTTAGACAATGAACTAATAGTTTTTGGATGTCAATAATTATTTAAATTTATTAGTACAATCTAGTTTGTCTATGTTCTCAAAACCTATATTTTTATTTGGTCTATCATAGAGCTTTCATTATAATAATAAATTAGTGGAAAGAATTTCATTTAGTTCACTATCTTCCCTTTAATGTTTCCACCATCTCTCTGAGATGGGTTCTTGATGAAGGAAAATCTCATGGAGACTCATCTTGACTTGTATTGTATTACATTTAGGTTTATCCTTTATTGACCTATTTGGTATGTCTCATGGATGTGAACTCTTCTTCAATATTTAAATCTATTGGTTTGAATCTTTTTTGGTATTCATGACACATGTATGGTTGTCTAGTGCATATGAAAATCCATCATGGGTGTCATTCCAAGTTAAACCAAGTTGTTTCGGTTCATAATGGTATCATTGGTATTTCCTAGAAAAAAGAGATTAGAAAATGCAAGGGTTTGAATTATGGTATTTTCTTGATAAGAGTTAGTTCTTTTATAACTAGTTTGTATATGTTGAATGTGTATGTTAAAAGAACAATGGATTTTCTAGATGGGGAATTCCCAACTATTCATTTTCTTATAATAATTTATGATTAATATGAGATTTACATGTTGATAAAATCCTTGATCAACATAATTGAATAAAAAAATTAATTATTAATGAGAATGCAAAACCACATCCATTCTCATCATATTTCGTACCATAAATAATTTAAAATTTTAATAATTTCTTTTTGATAAATTCTTCCTTCGTTGATGGATCTAAAAAAATATCTATATTATTTCATCAATACACTATTTTATTCATGAGTAGATTCTCTACAATGGTAATCCCAGTGTGTTCTACAGATCGTTGAGTGTTACATATGAATCTCTTAGTTCTATAATTGTAGAACCTAATTATTTTCTCGTTCATCATAGACCACACCATAAATCACAAAAAAATGTATTCTCTTGATCTCTACAGAATTTTAGTTGTGGCGATTGAGGATCTATATCTCTCTTTATGTGAAATTTATTTGAGATAGAGATCTATTGGGGTTCATGTGTTTTCTCTCCATGTTCCGTTTTTTCACAAAAAATCATATGGATTCACTAATGAAAATTATATAATTGTTCATATATAACACTATGGTTAGAAATAATAATTTTTCATGAACCCATGTTGTATATTATAACTCTTATCGAACAAAATATCAATAATAATAATAATAATATGATTATTATTTCAGAAGATGTACTAAACTTGTGAATTAGATTATTTATTTTTATTCTACTATTATTCAATTCTTATTATTTCTTACTGGAACATTAACCAAGATCATATATTCCACAAAATTTTTTATCAATCATTAAATTATTACTATATATTTATGAAATAAATATCAATTCAAACATCAAAAATAAATTAATAAATATTATGTTAATAAATATAAAATATATATTTATTAAATGTTATTCTCTTAAAATATTCTCTCGAATTACTAGTGATAAAATATATGAGATCTAGAATACATTTTCAATTACAAACCATGGGCAAGAATAATATGTATTAAGCTAATTTAGTTATTTATAATATTATTATTTAACATCTCTTCTTGATACACAAAGTTCACGAACCCCGAGGATCATTTCTTATTGGCTTTAGGTGATGAATAAATAATTCCAATATAAGAATCTAACAATAGGCCACCACACCCATAAGTAAAACATTTATTTTAAAAATTACATAAATAATGTTTTTGATTTTTTTAGAAATGTAACCCCCAATCATTATATATATATATAATAAATATTAATGTATGTCTCATCAACCTATGTTGCTGATCTCTTATTCCTTGACATTCCTAAAATTGATCTTTTTATGGAACACTATATCCATGGATATATTTAGGAAATATCAGATCTATCAATGGGCCATAGATATCAACTTCTAGTAAAAATGGATAAATCCATTCTCTCATTATTCAATAATGAATTAATAATTTTGATGCATCCAAGGTTTCCTACCTGACTGTGAACATTTATAATCATATATTACATTAATAAATCAATACGCATGACTCTTTTTTTCATTAATAATAATATTAATGTCTTAGTGTCAACACACATGTTTTTAGATGGGAACGTCTAATGAAAAATATAAATTTGGATTTACCCTAGAAATCTTTTACTTATTATATCCCACAGAAGTTATTACGTATGGAATACACTAAGAGATAGTACCTTGAAGACCTATGAGTGTATACCACTGATATAATATATCATTTGTGTCCCAAAAATTTATTAATCCATCTATAGGAAATATATATTCAAAAATATTGACATGGGGTTCTGGGAAATTCATTAGAGTGGTGAACTACTATGACATTTAATTGTGAAAAATTATGAGGCCCCAGCCTTAAACCTTACTTAATCTTGAGTTATTACAAGATTACACATTGAGGATCTTTTCGGGTTTAGAGTTTTAGAGAGTTAGATCATAAAACTTGCATTACATTCCACATATAAACAAAGTGGTTACATAAAGATAGTATTCTTCATTCCCATCAATGGAAACACATTTAAAATAAAACATTGATTATTTCTTGACACATCCTTGACTCTATCATCTTATCATGTACCTTTCCCTTGACCTGTGAAAAACATTTCAAAAACGTGGGATGAGCATAAAAACTCAGTATGGGTTATAAAAAAAACATTGAAAGGAAACATGAGTTCATATATACTTAAGAATGAAATCATACTTTACCCATAAAACATAGGCACTTTAACATACCTCATAAAATCATGAATAAATCATAGAAATCATAAGACATAAAGGTAACTTGAGGCATTCATAGCATTATTACGTAGGGAGTAACCCTCTTGGTTACGTTTGGAATACCCATCACAGTATATTCCCTAAATCTCTTCGGAGAAACCATAACGTTTCACTCCTTCGCGTTACCCAATGCATTAGAGAGCTATTTCGGGCTCACCAGCCCTTAGTTTATCACGGAACCACCACTACTGGAAATAATATATTTACCAACGGTTGAGAAATGTTGGGAAAGGTTGGAAAACCGTTGGTATAACATATACCAACGGTTCTGCCAACCGTAGGTAAGTAAGCCGTTGGGAAAAACATTTCCCAACGGTTTACAGCAAACCGTTGGCATAGGGTGGAGATAGGTTACTCTATCCCAATGGTTCTTCAAAACCATTGGGAAAAAGGTTTTCCAACGGTTTAAAACCGTGCCAAAAACCCCACATCTACTCTTTCCCAACGGTTCTAAACTGTTGGGAAAAGTGTTTTACCAACAGTTTGATGAACCGTTGGTAAAACTAATCTACAATTTCTATGCCAACGGTTTTGAACCGTTGGCATAGCCTCTGCTGGGCAAATCACCCAGCAGCTCCCCAATTTGCCCAGCAGCTCCCAACCAGGTCTCCAATTTGACCAGCACCACATCTGGTTTTGTGGGTTCCCTCTCATTTTTCAATCCAATTATTGTACCTGCAATAAACTAACACATACATATATAATTATTGTACCTGCAGTAACCAACTAACACTTACATATAGAGAACAAATTCATACACATTTAACATATAATGGTAGAACTATACACATCCATAATTAAATTAGAATTTATAACGTAATTATAAACATACATAATTCATTTAGATTTCAATTTAAAATGTAGATGATAATTATATGTGGAATCTGGAAGTCAATTCATAATTTGATCTGTTTTTTGTATACCATATATTTTTACCTAAAGTAATGTCCGTTTTAAACATAATACATACACCTGGAGTGCTACCGTCCACAACGTGCCTCAGATTGAGGCGGGGTTGACTCATACACGTCACATATGACCCATGGATCATTGTGCTAATGTATCGACACAATCCGAATGCGTTTGGTCGGTTTTCCGTATGCTAGTTGATGTTTTTCAATTAAAATGACGTACTTTTGAAACAAAAGGCAGACACTTTGAGTTGTTCTGGCCACACCGCGCCTCATATTGAGGCGGTGTTGACTCGTACACGTAACATATGACCTATGGACCGTTCTCCTAAAGTTTCAATGGAAACCGAATGCGTTTGGTCAGTTTTCCGTATGTACTTAAATTGTTGTCCATTTTAAGCAAAAGAGACACAGTTGGAGCGGTGTCAGCCACACCGCTCCTCAGATTGAGGCGGGATTGACTCGTACACGTCACATACGACCCGTGGATCCTTTTCCTAAAGTATGGACACAATCCGAATGCATTTGCTCCGTTTTCCGTATGTCACTTGATGATTTTCACTTAAAATGATGTCCCTTTGAAATAAAAGACAGACACTTTGAGTGGTGTCGGCCACACCGCGTCTCCAATTGAGGCGGGGTTGATTCGTACACGTCACATATGACCCATGGATCGTTCTCCTAAAGTTTCAACGGAAACCGAATCCGTTTCGTCGGTTTTCCGTATGTACTTAAAATGGTGTCCGTTTTAAACAAAAGAGAGCCACTTAGACTGATCTCAGCCACACCATGACTTGGATTCATCCCGGGTAAGCTCGTACATGTCACATATGACCCATGGATCATTGGGATAAATTATCAACAAATTCGGAATGCGTTTGGTCGGTTTTCCGTATGCCAGTTGTTCTTTTCACTTATAATCCTGTCCATTTTAAACAAAAGAGACACAGTAAGAACGGTGTCGGCCACACCGCTCCTCGGATTGAGGCGGGATTGACTCGTACACGTCACATACGACCCATGGATCCTTGTGATAAAGTATCGACACAGTCCGAATGCCTTTGGTCAGTTTTTCGTATGTCACTTGATGATTTTCACTTAAAATGACATCTTTTTGAAACAAAAGACCGAAACTTTGAGTGGTGTCGGCCACACCGCGTCTCCGATTGTGGCGGGGTTGATTCGTACACGTCACATATGACCCATGGATCGTTCTCCTAAAGTTTCAACGGAAACCGAATCCGTTTGGTCGTTTTTCCGTATGTACTTAAAATGGTGTCCATTTTAAACAAAAGAGATCCATTTAGACTTATCCCGGCCACACCGCGACTCGGATTCATCCCGGGTTGGCTCGTACACGTCACATATGACCCATGGATTGTTGAGATAAATTATCAACAGATTCGGAATGTGTTTGGTCAGTTTTCCGTATGTCAGTTGATGCTTTTCACTTAAAATGATGTCCTTTTGACTTGAAACCACCGTGCAACATTCTAATTATAATTCGTGACGTGTACGCGCAGACGACACGTCAATCGGATGTGCGGTTTGCGCGGTACGGCTCAATATTCGTGTTTTAAGTGATGCGCGCGCTTCGTAAACGCACGTGAGGGGGGTCCAAACGGGCTGAACGATGTCGGAATGGCCTGAAATCAGACGACAAAAATGTGTGAGTGATTTCTGAAGTGTTCGAGTAGACGGCACGTCAATCGGACGTGCCCTATGCCCGCGGTGACCGAGAACGCAGTTCGGGTGTCATAAACGGCCAGAACGGGCGTCCAACGGTCAAATTCATAGCGGACTACCTCATATTGAGCTGAAACCACCGTGGAACATTCTAATTATTATTTGTGACGTGTACGCGCAGACGGCACGTCAATCGGACGTGCAGTTTGCGCGGTACGACTCAATATTCGTGTTTTAAGTGATGTGCGCGCTTCGTAAACGCGCGTGAGGGGGGTCCAAACGGGCCGAACGATGTCGGAATGGACTGAAATCAGACGACAAATACGGGTGAGTGATTTCTGAAGTGGTCGAGCAGACGGCACGTCAATCGGACGTGCCGTGTGCCCGCGGTGATAGACAACGCAGTTCTGGTGTCACAAACGGCCAGAACGGGCGTCCAACGGTCAAATTCATAGCGGACGGCCTCGGATTGAGCTGAAACCACCGTGTAACATTCTAATTATTATTCGTGACGTGTACGCGTAGACGGCACATTAATCGGACGTGCGGTGTGCGCAGTACGACTCAATATTCGTGTTTTAAGTGATGCGCGCGCTTCGTAAACGCGCGTGAGGGGGGTCCAAACAGGCCGAACGATGTCGGAATGGCCTGAAATCAGACGAAAAATATGGGTGACTGATTTCTGAAGTGGTCGAGTAGACGGCACGTCAATCGGACGTGCCGTGTGCCCGCGGTGACCGACAACGCAGTTCGGGTGTCATAAACGGCCAAAACGAGCGTCAAACAGTCAAATTCATAGCGGACGACCTCGGATTGAGCTGAAACCACCGTGCAACATTCTAATTATTATTTTTGACGTGTATGAACAGACGGAATGTCAATCGGACGTGCGGTTTGCGCGGTACGGCTCAATATTCGTGTTTTAAGTGATGTGCGCGCTTCGTAAACGCGCGTGAGGGGGGTCCAAACCGGCCGAACGATGTCGGAATGGCCTGAAATCAGACGACAAATACGGGTGAGTGATTTCTGAAGTGGTCGAGCATACGGCACATCAATCGGACGTGCCGTGTGCCCGCGGTGACAGACAACGCAGTTCTGGTGTCATAAACGGCCAGAACGGGCGTCCAACGGTCAAATTCATAGCGGACGGCCTCAGATTGAGCTGAAACCACCGTGAAACATTCTAATTATTATTTTTGACGTGCACGCGCAGACGGCACGTCAATCGGACGTGCGGTTTGCGCGGTACGGCTCAATATTCGTGTTTTAAGTGATGTGCGCGCTTCGTAAACGCGCGTGAGGGGGGTCCAAACGGGCCGAACGATGTCGGAATGGCCTGAAATCAGACGACAAATACGGGTGAGTGATTTATGAAGTGGTCGAGCAGACGGCACGTCAATCGGACGTGCCGTGTGCCCGCGGTGACAGACAACGCAGTTCTGGTGTCATAAACGGCCAGAACGGGCGTCCAACGGTCAAATTCATAGCGGACGGCCTCGGATTGAGCTGAAACCACCGTGTAACATTCTAATTATTATTCGTGACGTGTACGCGCAGACGGCACGTTAATCGGACGTGCGGTGTGCGCAGTACGGCTCAATATTCGTGTTTTAAGTGATGCGCGCGCTTCGTAAACGCGCATGAGGGGGTCCAAACGGGCCGAACGATGTCGGAATGGCCTGAAATCAGACGAAAAATACGGGTGACTGATTTCTGAAGTGGTCGAGTAGACGGCACGTCAATCGGACGTGCCGTGTGCCCGCGGTGACCGATAACGCAGTTCGGGTGTCATAAACGGCCAAAACGGGCGTCAAACAGTCAAATTCATAGCGGACGACCTCGGATTGAGCTGAAACCACCGTGCAACATTCTAATTATTATTTTTGACGTGTACGCGCAGACGGCACGTCAATCGGACGTGCGGTTTGCGCCGTATGGCTCAATATTCATGTTTTAAGTGATGTGTGCGCTTCATAAACGCATGTGAGGGGGGTCCAAACCGGCCGAACGATGTCGGAATGGCCTGAAATCAGACGACAAAGACGGGTGAGTGATTTTTGAAGTGGTCGAGCAGACGGCACATCAATCGGACGTGCCGTGTGCCCGCGGTGACAGACAACGCAGTTCTGGTGTCATAAACGGCCAGAACGGGCGTCCAACGGTCAAATTTATAGCGGACGGCCTCGGATTGAGCTGAAACCACCGTGGAACATTCTAATTATTATTCGTGACGTGTACGCGCAGACGAAACGTTAATCGGACGTGCGGTGTGCGCCGTACGGCTCAATATTCGTGTTTTAAGTGATGTGCGCGCTTCGTAAACGCGCGTGAGGGGGGTCCAAACAGGCTGAACGATGTCGGAATGGCCTGAAATAAGACGACAAATACGGGTGACTGATTTCTGAAGTGGTCGAGTAGACGGCACGTCAATCGGACGTGCCGTGTGCCCGCGGTGACCGACAACGCATTTCGGGTGTCATAAACGGCCAAAACGGGCGTCATACAGTCAAATTCATAGCGGAAGACCTCTGATTGAGCTAAAACCACTGTGAAACATTCTAATTATTATTCGTGACGTGTACGCGCAGACGGCACATCAATCGGACGTGCGGTTTGCGCGGTACGGCTCAATATTCGTGTTTTAAGTGATACGCGCGCTTCGTAAACGCGCGTGAGGGGGGTCCAAACCGGCCAAACGATGTCGGAATGGCCTGAAATCAGACGACAAATACGGGTGAATGATTTCTGAAGTGGTCGAGCAGACGGAACGTCAATCGGACGTGCCGTGTGCCCGCGGTGACCGACAATGCAGTTCTGGTGTCATAAACGTCCAGAACGGGCGTCCAACGGTCAAATTCATGGCGAACGGCCACGGATTGAGCTGAAACCACCGTGGAACATTCTAATTATTATTCGTGACATGTACGCGTAGATGGCACGTCAATCGGACATGCGGTTTGCGCGGTACGGCTCAATATTCGTGTTTTAAGTGATGCGCGCGCTTCGTAAACGCGCGTGAGGGGGGTCCAAACGGGCCGAACAATGTCGGAATGGCCTGAAATCAGACGACAAATACGGGTGACTGATTTCTGAAGTGTTCGAGTAGACGGCACGTCAATCGGACGTGCCGTGTGCCCGCGGTGACCGACAACGCAGTTCTGGTGTCATAAACGGCCAGAACGGGCGTCCAACGGTCAAATTCATAGCGGATGGCCTCGGATTGAGCTGAAACCACCGTGGAACATTCTAATTATTATTCGTGATGTGTAGGCACAGACGGCACGTCAATCGGACGTGCGGTTTGCGCGGTACGACTCAATATTCTTGTTTTAAGTGATGCGCGCGCTTCGTAAACGCGCGTGAGGGGGGTCCAAACGGGCCGAACGATGTCGGAATGGCCTGAAATCAGACGACAAATACGGGTGACTGATTTCTGAAGTGTTCGAGCAGACGGCACGTCCATCGGACGTGCCCTGTGCCCGCGGTGACCGACAACGCAGTTCGGGTGTCATAAACAGCCAGAACGGGCGTCAAATGGTCAAATTCATAGCGGACGGACTCAGATTGAGCTGAAACCACCTTGGAACATTCTAATTATTATTCGTGACGTGTAGGCACAGACGGCACATCAATCGGACGTGCGGTTTGCGCGGTACGGCTCAATATTCGTGTTTTATGTGATGCGCGCACTTCGTAAACGCGCGTGAGGGGGGTCCAAACTGGCCGAACGATGTCGGAATGGCCTGAAATCAGACGACAAATACGGGTGAGTGATTTCTGAAGTGGTCGAGCAGACGGCACGTCAATCGGACGTGCCCTGTGCCTGCGGTGACTGACAACGCAGTTCGGGTGTCATAAACAGCCAGAACGGGCGTCAAACGGTCAAATTCATAGCGGACGGACTCGGATTGAGCTGAAACCACCGTGGACCATTCTAATTATTATTCGTGACGTGTAGGCACAGACAGCACGTCAATCGGACGTGCGGTTTGCGCGGTACGACTCAATATTCGTGTTTTAAGTGATGCGCGCACTTCGTAAACGCGCGTGAGGGGGGTCCAAACGGGCCGAACGATGTCGGAATGGCCTGAAATCAGACAAAAAATACGGGTGAGTGATTTATGAAGTGGTCGAGCAAACGGCACATCAATCGGACGTGCCGTGTGCCCGCGGTGACCAACAACGCAGTTCTGGTGTCATAAACGGCCAGAACGGGCGTCCAACGGTCATATTCATAGCGGACGGCCTCGGATTGAGCTGAAACCACCGTGGAACATTCTAATTATTATTCGTGACGTGTAGTCACAGACGGCACGTCAATCGAACGTGCGGTTTGCGTGGTACGGCTCAATATTCATGTTTTAAGTAATGCGCGCACTTCGTAAATGCGCGTGAGGGGGGTCCAAACGGGCCGAACGATGTCGGAATGGCCTGAAATAAGACGACAAATACGGGTGAGTTATTTCTGAAGTGGTCGAGCAGACGGCACATCAAACGGACGTTCCCTGTGCCCGCGGTGACCGACAACGCAGTTCGGGTGTCATAAACGGCCAGAACGGGCGTCAAACAGTCAAATTCATAGCGGACGGCCTCAGATTGAGCTGAAACCACCGTGCAACATTCTAATTATTATTAGTAACGTGTACGCGCAGACCGCACGTCAATCGGACGTGCGGTTTGCGCGGTACGGCTCAATATTCGTGTTTTAAGTGATGCGCGCATTTCGTAAACTTGCGTGAGGGGGGTCCAAACGGGCCGAACGATGTCGGAATGGCCTGAAATCAGACGACAAATACGGGTGAGTGATTTCTGAAGTGGTCGAGCAGACGGCACGTCCATCGGACGTGCCCTGTGCCCGCGGTGACCGACAACGCAGTTCGGGTGTCATAAACAGCCAGAACGGGCGTCAAACGGTCAAATTCATAGAGGACGGACTCGGATTGAGCTGAAACCACCGTGGAACATTCTAATTATTATTCGTGACGTGTAGGCACAGACGGCACGTCAATCGGACGTGCGGTTTGCGCGGTACGGCTCAATATTCGTGTTTTATGTGATGCGCGCACTTCGTAAACGCGCGTGAGGGGGGTCCAAACGGGCCGAACGATGTCGGAATGGCCTGAAATCAGACGACAAATACGGGTGAGTGATTTCTGAAGTGGTCGAGTAGACCGAACGTCAATCGGACGTGCCGTGTGCCCGCGGTGACCGACAACACAGTTCTGGTGTCATAAACGGCCAGAACGGGCGTCCAACGGTCAAATTCATAGAGGACGGCCTCAGATTGAGCTGAAACCACCGTGGAACATTCTAATTATTATTCGTGACGTGTAGGCATAGACGGCACGTCAATCGGACATGCGGTTTGCGCGGTACGGCTCAATATTCGTGTTTTAAGTGATGCGCGCGCTTCGTAAATGCGCGTGAGGGGGGTCCAAACGGGCCGAACGATGTCGGAATGGCCTGAAATAAGACGACAAATACGGGTGAGTTATTTCTGAAGTGGTCGAGCAGACGGCACGTCAAACGGACGTGCCCTGTGCCCGCGGTGACCGACAACGCAGTTCGGGTGTCATAAACGGCCAGAACGGGCGTCAAACGGTCAAATTCATAGCGGACTGCCTCGGATTGAGCTGAAACCACAGTGCAACATTATAATTATTATTAGTAACGTGTACGCACAGACTGCACGTCAATCGGACGTGCGGTCTGCGCGGTACGGCTCAATATTCTTGTTTTAAGTGATGCACGCACTTCGTAAACGCGCGTGAGGGGGGTCCAAACGGGCCGAACGATGTCGGAATGGCCTGAAATCAGATGAAAAATACGGGTGACTGATTTCTGAAGTGGTCGAGCAGACGGCACGTCAATCAGACGTGCCGTGTGCCCGCGGTGACCGACAACGCAGTTCTGGTGTCATAAACGGCCAGAACGGGCGTCCAACGGTCAAATTCATAGCGGACGGCCTCGGATTGAGCTGAAACCATAGTGGAACATTCTAATTATTATTCTTGACATGTAGGCACAGACGGCATGTCAATCGGACGTGCGGTTTGCGCGGTACGGCTCAATATTCGTGTTTTAAGTGATGTGCGCGCTTCGTAAACGCGCGTGAGGGGGGTCCAAACGGGCCGAACGATGTCGGAATGACCTGAAATCAGACAACAAATACGGGTGACTGATTTCTGAAGTGGTCGAGAAGACGGCACGTCAATCGGATGTGCCCTGTGCCCGCGGTGACCGACAACGCAGTTCGGGTGTCATAAACAGCCAGAACGGGCGTCAAACGGTCAAATTCATAGCGGACGGCCTTGGATTGAGTTGAAACCACCTTGTAACATTCTAATTATTATTCGTGACGTGTAGACACAGACGGAACGTCAATCGGACGTGCGGTTTGCGCGGTACGGCTCAATATTCGTGTTTTAAGTGATGCGCGCGCTTCGTAAACGCGCGTGAGGGGGGTCCAAACGGGCCGAACGATGTCGGAATGGCCTGAAATCAGACGAAAAATACGGGTGAGTGATTTCTGAAGTGGTCGAGTAGACGGCACGTCAATCGGACGTGCCGTGTGCCCACGGTGACCGACAACGCAGTTCTGGTGTCATAAACGGCCAGAACGGGCGTCCAACGGTCAAATTCATAGCGGACGGCCTCAGATTGAGCTGAAACCACTGTGGAACATTCTAATTATTATTCTTGACGTGTAGGCACAGACGGAACGTCAATCGGATGTGCGGTTTGCGCGGTACGGCTCAATATTCGTGTTTTAAGTGATGCGCGCGCTTCGTAAATGCGCGTGAGGGGGGTCCAAACGGGCCGAACGATGTCGGAATGGCCTGAAATCAGACGACAAATACGGGTGAGTTATTTCTGAAGTGGTCGAGCAGACGGCACGTCAATCGGACGTGCCCTGTGCCCGCGGTGACCGACAAAGCAGTTCGGGTGTCATAAACGGCCAGAACGGGCGTCAAACGGTCAAATTCATAGCGGACGGCCTCAGATTGAGCTGAAACCACCGTGAAACATTCTAATTATTATTCGTAACGTGTTCGCGCAGACGGCACGTCAATCGGACGTGCGGTTTGCACGGTACGGCTCAATATTCGTGTTTTAAGTGATGCGCGCTCTTCGTAAACGCGCGTGAGGGGGGTCCAAACGGGACGAACGATGTCGGAATGGCCTGAAATCAGACGACAAATACGGGTGAGTGATTTCTGAAGTGGTCGAGCAGACGGCACGTCAATCGGACGTGCCCTGTGCCCGCGGTGACCGAGAACGCAGTTCGGGTGTCATAAACGGCCAGAACGGGCGTCCAATGGTCAAATTCATAGCGGACGGCCTCAGATTGAGCTGAAACCACCGTGGAACATTCTAATTATTATTCGTGACGTGTAGGCACAGACATCACGTCAATCGGCAGCATTTCCTGTAAAAAAGAATTCATATAAGTCATTTTTTCATAAACAATTCAATAGGATAGAACTTTAATAGAAAATACATTTAAGTAAATGACAAAGGAAGAAAATAATCATGGTATCAACTACACATGTGAAAAAAACATACTAATGTGTTATTGAAAAAATGTAAAACCAACAAGAACGTAATGTGTTATCACATCGGAGCATGCCTCATCCCATAACCATATTAGTAGGGTATCCTCATATGCGATTTACCTTTTTGAATTAATATGCACTTCCTCACCAGGTACCTGAGTAGATTTCATAGATATAATCATCTCACATCCTGTAAGTCTTCATTATGTATGATCATCCCACACCCCCTGGACAGCCCCCTGAACAGCCCCGCCCACCCCCGTGGATAGCCTTTCCCACCCTCGTGGATAGCCCCGCCCACCCCCATGGACAACCCACCCCCGTGGACACCCCCTACCCCCTAGACAGCCCAACCACCCCCGTGGACAGCCCACCCAACCCCCTCGACACCCCTTCTCCCAATGGACATCCCCCCACCCCCTTGGATAGCCCGCCTACCCCCCTGGACACCCCTACCCCCTGTGGCCAGCCCACCCACCCCCCCTGGAAAGCCCGCCCACCCCTCCTTGACAGCCCGGCCACCCCCGTGGACAGGCCGTCCACCCTTGTGGATAGCCCGCCCACCCCCGTACCCCCCTAGACACCCCGTACCCCCCCGGGATAGCCCCGCCCACCCTCCCAAACAACCCACACCCCCTCCCCTGCAACCCCACCACCACCACCTAGACATACCAACCCCCCTGGACACCCCACACACCCATCCCCCACCAGGACACCCCACTCAGACCCCCAGGACAGCCCACACCCCCTGGACAGCCTCACCCACCCCCGTGGACAGCCTTTCCAACCCCCATGGACAGCCCCGCCCACCCCCGTGGACAACCCACCCACCCCCGTGGACGCCCCCTACCCCCTAGACAGCCCAACCACCCCCGTGGACATCCCACCCACCCCCCTCGACACCCCTTCTCCCTATGGACAGCCCCCCACCCCCTTGGATAGCCCGCCCACCCTCTGGACACCCCTACCCCCTGTTGCCAGCCCACCCACCCCCCTGGACAGCCCGCCCACGCCTCCTTGACAGCCCGACCACCCCCGTGGACAGCCCGTCCACCCTTGTGGACAGCCCGCCCACCACCGTACCCCCCTGGATAGCCCCGCCCACCCTCCCAAACAGCCCACACCCCCCTCCCCTACAACCCCACCACCACCACCTAGACATACCACCCCCGTGGACACCCCACACACCCCTCCCCCACCATGACACCCCACCCATACCCCCAAGACAGCCCACACCCCCTAGACAGCACCGCCCACCCCGTGGACAGCCTTTCCCACCCCCGTGGACACCCCCGCCCACCCCCGTGGACACCCACCCACCCCCGTGGACAGCCCCTACCCCCACAATCGATTATCCAAAACATATCAAATTGGTTTGAACACAATCCATAATTCCCACAATCCATTATCCAAACATAGAAAAAATCTCACATGATGCTCGACCATTGGAAAATAATTAAAAATCACCAACACCTCCTTCCAAACATAGAATACAAAAAACATTAACAGAATACAAAAACATTAAAAAATCTCACAATCCATTATCAAATTGATTTCATGAGTAATATCAAATTGGTCTGATTTACATGTTTTGAACACTCTCCTTCCAAACATAGAATACAAAAACATTAAAAATAACCAACACCTGGATAATCAATTAAACTACCAACACCTGGAAAAAAACTATTCATTAAAAAAACTACAACAATATGGTTGAGATCAAATTTCACCTATTCGTATGGGGTGTACCTGTTGGGATGGGGGTACTGGTGTTCTGATTCGCGAGAGCAGTGGAGTGAGATGGGGTTCGCGAGAGCAGCAGAGTGAATAGATTAGGGCTCTGTCCGAATGGGGAGAGGAGATCGCGGCCTGCAATTTGGGGGAAACCTTTGCCAACGGTTTATAAAAACCATTGGCAAAGGCACACATTTCCCAACGGTTACAGTAACCGTTGAGAATGTGTGAGTTTGAGCAGCCTTTTCCCAACGGTTCAATTGAACCGTTGGGAAAGGTCTCCTTTTCCCAACGGTTCCAGTGAACCGTTGGGGAAAGTTCTGCTGAAATTCTCTTTGCCAACGGTTTTCTTAAACCGTTGGCAAAGACTCACTATCCCAATGGTTTACTTAAACCGTTGGTATACTGCCGTTGGGAAAAAGCTAAATTCCAGTAGTGCACCCGTCTTCATAATAATGCCCAAGAACCATAACATAATCATATCAAATAAAACATGCATAAAGGAAACATAAAATTTCCACATTTCAATCACGAGATATCAATACAACACATTGATATAAAAACATTATGAAAACCATTTTCAATACCAAAATAAAAGAAAACTAAAACATGGTATTTATTTTTCATTAAAAAAGAAGGTATGGCTTGTAGAGGAAGCCGAAACTCAAATAACGGTCACGACGGCGGAGAAGTCGTTGTCGCCGCATACGTACGACAAAAACATTCCCTTTTGTCGTTTAGTAAACTCTTCATATAAAAAAGATTCCTTTTGAATAAACGTAAAAGTCAAAGTGGTTTATACACCGTATAAAAGAAAGTTGTGTATAAAATAAAATATTCCTCAACGAAAGGAGATTGAGACGAAGTCCCATACCTCGTATCCGACATGACCCGACCGTTCTTTAATCTCCTGAATAATAAACTTGAGTTAATCTCTACTTTCTTAAGAATCTTTTTCAAGTTCATTATTCCTTTTATACCATGTTATGAACATCATGTAATCATTTAAGTTAATAATATTCATTTTGTCGGTATTTGGTTCTTAAGTCAAAAATAGACTTCTTACACTTACATGTTGTTAATTTGGTAATAGGTTCGTTATGTCCAGAATGATATTAATGATTTGGATAACATATATATCATATATATTTATCATATACATGTATTTATAATATTACATCACATTTAGAGGTAAGAAATGAAATGCACCGTTCATGGAGATGGTAAGCCGTACGTACGCATGAACGCTACTTCCATTTCTATTTCATATTTTCTGGAATGGAATCATAATTATATAAGAGTATATTATAATTCCAGTATAATAACATATATAATATCATTATCTTTATCCTTTACACATCCCACATATGGTATTAACGAATAAAATCACTTTCAGGGGGCGGTAGTCCGCACTTCCTAAAATGAAGATATCGTGTTTACCCATAATGGAAACCATAAAGGTATGCCCAAAATGAAAAAAACAGAAGCTTAAGGAAAACATAAACATATTATATATCATATATAAAAATAGTGACATCATAATTACCACCTTTGAAGGTGTTAAATGAGTATTGAACAATCATCGTTTCGGGAGGCAGAATTTCGCCATCCACGGAAACCGTATGTTCTTTAACCATTTGATGTAGTTGTGTGAGAGTGTAGCTCAAATAAATATTATAACAACATCATAGTATATTTAAGATACTGGTGTTGTTACAAAATAAGTAAATAAAAATAGTTTAGGGGGTTGGAGAAGCAAAATAAAACAAATGAACATGAGAGAATGAATTACATTTAAAAGTGTAACTCCTTTTGATTTGAGCCTAAAGGCTTACTTTGAAAGGCTTCTGCCCAAAGGGAATCCTCTAGGATTAGGAGAGGGATGTGGAGAGAGTAAATGTGCAGGGTTTGGCCGAGCCAAAGGCTTGAGGAGTGTGTGAAATGAGGTAGAGGTGGGGGCCTTTTATAAGAGGAGAGTTGGGGCACTTTTGGAAAGTAAAGAAATATTACTTTATTTGAAAATGTGTTTCGGTTTCAAAAGGACCCAAATTGACATAATTCGTGGATAAGGTGATAAGGGTTCGACAGCAACTCATCCAATTGGTTTTGGACATGTGTAGTTCATATATTTTACATTATCATTCCATTTTATTTAAATCATCAAATAATGATGTCATCGCTGCATCATTATCATGTCCTAAATAATTTAATTTATTTAATGTATAAAAATTATAAAAAATACTATGATGTAGGAAATCTTTTTATCTTCCCAATTACTATTTATAATAAAAAATCTGATCTTTATATGTCCATGTAAAAATTGTTTTCGTAAAACATATTATGTTTGTGTCATTTTTACTTTTACATCAAATAAAAAGTTATTTATGTCATTTCCCAACCGAAATGTCTCCATGGGGTCCCCAAGTTGACCCATGGCTTTTCATGGTCTGCCATGACACAACCAATAAGGTTGTGACATGTGTCTAGGTCATTTCATATTATTAAAGAATTATTTATACCTTAAACTACCCTAATTACCACTAATCGCGATTAAGAACTTAATAAGTTACTATTCACCAAAAAATTATTATAATATCATTGAACCACATTTTACTTCTTAATGACAACCATATATGTCGGATTTTCAAAATTCAATACACATTAGTGGTAAACTTTCATTTAACTGTAAAATCAGTTTGCTTGATTACCACTTAGTGGTTTCACTATTCATCAAAAAATTGGAGTTTTTCAGAAAATTACCAAAAATTCACCCTAAGCTATATTTGATATTCCGAATTAAAAATAATGTCTATTTTACAAAATTCAATACATATAAGTTAAATTAATTAATTTAATAATTAATTCCCACTGCCAGAGCAAATAGCGTGTTTTTACAAAACAATAAGTATCAAAAGATTGACACCAGTTTAAGTCTAATTTCAAAGTGAAATTGATTCCAATGACCACCATTGGATAAAATGGTAAAAATATATTCATATTACATGTTAAGACCAATTCAAAAGATAATCTAATCATATAAATAAATTAGATTAAAAAACAGTTTTGATGTAAAATGCTGTATTTTTCACTATTCATTAAAAAATGAACATTGTCAGAAAAATACCAAAAATTCACAAAAAGTAAATTTTGATGTCCCAATCATAAAGAATAAGTTTATTTTGACAAAAATAGTTTATAAAATTGTCAAAATATAGATTCAAAAATGGTTTTCCATCAAAAGCCAGTAAAACAATCTTTTAAGAATATTAGTGTATTCCATGCATAAGATTGTATTTATTTTCATTTTAATCCTCTATAACACTATCTTAATCATTAATAGACATAGATAAAAATATCTATTATTCATTACTTACTTGGGATGTTACATCCTTCCCCCCTTTAGAAGATTGCGTCCCCGCAATTTATTTACTTATCGAATAAATGTGGGTACTTATCCCTCATTTCATTTTCAGATTCCCATGTTTCCTCTTCAATCATGTGGTTTTTCCACAAAACCTTTACCTGGTGAATCACCTTATTCCGTAACACTTGCTCCCTGTGGTCAAGAATCTGGACCAGTTGTTCCTCATAAGAGAGGTTCTCTTCCAGCTGAACTACCTCTGGACTCAAAACATGAGATGGATCTGGAACATACTTTCTCAACATCGAAATGTGAAAAACATTGTGTACCTGAGATAAAATCGGAGGTAATGCCACTCGGTATGCAACTGATCCAACTCTCTCCAGAATTTCATATGGTCCAATGAACCTTGGACTCAACTTTCCTTTCTTACCAAATCTCATCACACTTTTCCAAGGAGAAACCTTGAGAAAAACATGATCACCTACCTCGAAAGATAGATCCTTCCTCCGGTTATCCGCATAACTCTTCTGCCTGCTCTGAGCTGTTCTCATGTGTTTTCTGAATCAGTTGAACTTTTTCTGCCATCTCTTCTACCAATTCTGGTCCCATCAACTTCCTTTCACCCACTTCATCCCAGAAAGCTGGAGTTCGACAACGCTTCCCATATAATGCCTGAAATGGTGCCATCTGTATACTGGAATGGAAACTGTTATTATATGAAAATTGAACCAAAGAAAGATGTTGGTCCCAACTTCCCTGATAATCCATAGAACAAGCTCGTAGCATATCCTCCAATGTCTGAATTGTTCGTTCTGACTGCCCATCTGATTGAGGATGAAAAGTTGTACTAAAATTTAATTCAGTACCCAACGACTTCTGAAGGCCTTTCCAAAAGTTAGAAGTAAACCTGGGATCACAATCTGATACAATGGAGAGAGGAACTCCATGTAACCTGACTATCTCTTTAAGATACAAACGGGAAAGTTGATCAAGAGAGAATGTATCTCGTATAGCAAGGAAATGAGCAGATTTGGTCAAGCGATCAACTATAACCCAAATTGCATTATTACCTCGAGATGTCTTTGGTAATCCAACAACAAAGTCCATGGATATATTCTCCCATTTCCACTCTGGCACTGGTAAAGGCTGAAGCATCCCTTTCGGTAACTGCCTCTCTGCTTTAACCTGATGACATGTCAAACACTTTACAGTAAAATCAGCAATGTCTCTTTTCATTCCATGCCACCAGTAATACTCCCGCAAATCTCTATACATCTTAGTACTGCCCAGATGAACTGAAAACGGAGAACTATGAGCTTCACATAAGAAATATCTCTTCAACTGTGAATCACAAGGCATACACAATCTCCTCCCAAATCTCAAAACACAATCATTATCAATGTTGAATTCAGGCAACTTACCTTTCTGAACCAGCTCTACCTTTTTCTGCAACTCACTGTCTTGCTTCTGTGCTTGCTTGATTCTATTTGATAGTGAAGATATCACTGATACCTGAAACAAAACAGAAGGACTTCCTGCACCAACAACTTCTATGCCAAAGTTCATCAAATCCTTGACCAAAGGATCACGTTCCAAACACAACATTGCTAATGAAGCATTACTTTTTCGACTCAAAGCATCAGCCACTTTATTTGCTTTCCCCGGATGGTAATGAATTGTACAATCATAATACTTGATTAATTCTAGCCATCTCCTCTGTCTCATGTTTAACTCTTTCTGAGTGAATATATACTTTAAACTTTTGTGATCGGTATATATTTCACACTTAACTCCATACAAATGATGCCTCCAAATTTTTAAAGAAAAAACAACAGCAGCTAATTCCAAATCATGTGTAGGGTAATTTACCTCATGAGTTTTCAACTGTCGTGAAGCATAAGCAATTACCTGATCATTCTGCATTAGGACGCAACCAAGTCCTTTCAATGAAGCATCACTGTATATAACAAACTCACCATTCCTGGAAGGTAGTGCCAAAACTGGAGCATTCACCAATCTTCTTTTCAATTCCTGAAAACAATCATCACATTCTTTTGTCCAGATAAACTTAACACCCTTCCGAGTTAGCTTAGTCATTGTACTAGATAACCGTGAAAAATTTCTAACAAACCTTCGGTAATAGCCCGCCAAACCAAGGAAGCTACGAATCTCGGTTACATTTTTGGGTCTTGGCCATTCTTCCATAACTTTTGTTTTTGCAGGATCAACAGTTATTCCATCGTTAGAAACAATGTGACCAAGGAAAGAAATTTGTTGCAACCAAAACTCACACTTGCTGAATTTCCCATACAGTTTCTTTTCTTTTAAGGTTTGCAAGATAACCCTTAAATATTTTTCATGCTCCTCTTTACTTTTATAAAACACCAAAATATCATCAATGAAAACCACCACAAACTTATCCAAGAACTCATGGAAAATTATATTCATTAAGTCCATGAATACAGCAGGTGCATTGGTTAGCCCAAAAAGCATTACTACAAATTCATAATGGCCGTATCTCGTACGGAACACGGTCTTCGGAATATCTGCCTCCTTTACCTTCAGCTGATGGTAACCCGATCTCAAGTCAATCTTTGAAAAAAACTGAGCTCCCTAGAGCTGATCAAACAAATCATCGATATGATGAAAAGGATATTTGTTCTTAATAGTGATATTATTCAAGGCTCTATAATCAATGCAATGTCTCATAGAACCATCTTTCTTTTTAACAAATAAAACAGGAGAACCCCACGGTGATGTGCTAGGTCTAATGAAACCTTTCTCTAATAAATCTTGGAATTGCTCCTTCAACTCTAAAAGTTCAATTTGTGCCATTCGATAAGGGGGTTTTGAAATTGGCTTAGCATCAGGAACTAAGTCAACAGTAAACTCAACTTCCCGATCTGGTATTATTCCAGGCAACTCATCAGGAAAAACATCAGGATACTCATTTACCACTGGAAAATCATTAATCTGAAGAGTTCCTTTATTTTCAACGACGTGTGCAAGGTAACATTCATTTCCATCTTTTACAAGTTTCTCGGCCTCTTGATATGTTATCAAAAGTAAGGGTTCATTCTTGTAAACAAACTGAAAGTCTTTCTGAAAAGAAACTTCTTTAGCTCTACAATAAATCATAGCATGGTAAATAGAGAGCCAATCTATACCCAGGATAACATCAAACTCTACTAGAGGTAGAACAATAAGGTTTGCAAGTAGGTTCTTTCCACAGATAAGGATTGGAAGATTCTTATAAATTCTTTTTGCCTCGACATTTCCTCCAGGTGTTTTTACCAAAAGTTCAGGAGTCATTTCTTGAGATGGTATTCCCATTTTACTAGAAAAGGTTTCAGAGATGAAAGAATGTGTAGACCCCGAATCAAACAACACACTGGCATAATCTGAAAAAACAAACAAAGTACCTGATAGAACTTCATTTGATGGCCCGACATCTGCTGATGTAGTTGCAAAGGATTTCACCACCCCTTTCTTCTTGTAGTCTAACTACTTCCCATCACTCAATCTCCTTGTCAGACACTCGTTTTCATAGTGACCCATCTCATTGCACTTATAACATTTCACTAACTGTAAATAAAATTTGTTCTTACCTTCACCTTGATCCTTTTCAGTGCAATCACGAGCCTTATGTCCCATCTTACCACATCGGTAGCACTTCCCAGAATTCAGAAGACATTCCCTAGCATGCCTTTTGCCACATTTATCACAAACTGGAAACTTAGTTCTCTTACCATCAGACTTTTTTGAAGAATTCTTACCTTTCTCCTGCCACCTCGGTCTCTTCTTCTGCTGGTTGTTATAGAAAACTTGGTCATCGGCAAACTCCATTTCCACCTTCTCAGCACATCGAACAAGATTTTAATAACTTTTTGAACTCACGAGAATCTAATGACCTTCGATATTTTGGCTTTAATCCTGAGTAAAAACAATTGATTTTACTATCAAGGTCCCGGATAAAATTTGGAGCATACCTTGCCAATCGAGTGAACCTTTCTTCATAGGCAGCCACTGAGTCTTCCTATTGCCTCAATTCCAAATTTTTTTTCCATCCTAAGTCGAACAGCCTTAGGAAAATACTTCTCAAGAAACATACCTTTGAATTCATCCCAGTCAAGAGCATCAATCTCATCGGCATCCCTGATATTTTTAACCATAGACCACCACTGATCTGCCTCACCCTCCAAACGGTAAATAGCAAGACTAACCTTTTGGTTGTCTGAACACCCCATGACATCAAAAATCTTCTCCAGTGCTTTAATCCACCCTTCATCTAGCACAGGGTCAGATGATCCTCTGAATGATGGTAGATGTTGCCTCATGAAATGTTCCACCACTGACATGTTCCTCTACGGTAGATCTGGCTGATCTCGTGCATGGATACCACCACCATTTATCGCTTGAGTCAACTGCGCCATTACTGCAACAAACTGTTCAGTTCCAATTCTGACCATTTCTGGATGCTGATTCGGAAGGTTATTTCTTTCTGTATGCCTTCCTAGCACTACTTCCCTGTTTCCTCTGCGGAAAACCATTCTGAACAAACATGTCTTAGATAAAGCAACATGGTAATCTTTAAATGCTATATCATTTCAAAAAAAATATTTTTGGATAATTATTTAATAGAATTATAACTCCTAAAGTTATCTAAACTGACCTTTGATACCAACTATGAGGCCCCAGCCTTAAACCTTACTTAATCTTGAGTTATTACAAGATTACACATTGAGGATCTTTTCGGGTTTAGAGTTTTAGAGAATTAGATCATAAAACTTGAATTACATTCCACATATAAACAAAGTTGTTACATAAAGATAGTATTCTTCATTCCCATCAATGGAAACACATTTAAAATAAAACATGGATTATTTCTTGACACATCCTTGACTCTATCATCTTATCATGTACCTTTCCCTTGACCTGTGAAAAACATTTCAAAAACATGGGATGAGCATAAAAACTCAGTTTGGGTTATAAAAAAAACATGGAAAGGAAACATGAGTTCATATATACTTAAGAATGAAATCATACTTTACCCATAAAACATAGGCACATTAACATACCTCATAAAATCATGAATAAATCATAGAAATCATAAGACATAAAGGTAACTTGAGGCATTCATAGAATTCTTACGTAGGGAGTAACCCTCTTGGTTACGTTTGGAATACCCATCACAGTATATTCCCTAAATCTCTTCGGAGAAACCTTAACGTTTCACTCCTTCGCGTTACCCAATGCATTGGAGAGCTATATCGGGCTCACCCGCCCTTAGTTTATCACGGAACCACCCGTCTTCATAATAATGCCCAAGAACCATAACATAATCATATCACATAAAACATACGTAAAGGAAACATAAAATTTCCACATTTCAATCACGAGATATCAATACAACACATTGATATAAAAACATTATGAAAACCATTTTCAATACCAAAATAAAAGAAAAACAAAACATGGTATTTATTTTTCTTTAAAAAAGAAGGTATGGCTTGTAGAGGAAGCTGAAACTCAAATAACGGTCACGACGGCGGAGAAGTCATTGTCGCCTCATACGTACGACAAAAACATTCCCTTTTGTCGTTTAGTAAACACTTCGTATAAAAACGATTTCTTTTGAATAAACGTAAAAGTCAAAGTGGTTTATACACAGTATAAAAGAAAGTTGTGTATAAAATAAAATATTCCTCAATGAAAGGAGATTGAGACGAAGTCCCATACCTTGTATCCGACTTGACCCGACCGTTCTTTAATCCCCTAAATAATAAACTTGAGTTAATCTCTACTTTCTTAAGAATCATTTTCAAGTTCATTATTCCTTTTATACCATGTTATGAACATCATGTAATCATTTATGTTAATAATGTTCATTTTGTCGGTATTTGGTTCTTAAGTCAAAAATAGACTTCTTACACTTACATGTTGTTAATTTGGTCATAGGTTCGTTATGTCCAGAATGATATTAATGATTTGGATAACATATATATCATATATATTTATCATATACATGTATTTATAATATTACATCACATTTAGAGGTAACAAATGAAATGCACCGTTCATGGAGACGGTAAGCCGTACGTACGCATGAACGCTACTTCCATTTCTATTTCATATTTTCTGGAATGGAATCATAATGATATAAGAGTATATTATCATTCCAGTATAATAAAATATATAATATCATTAACTTTATCCTTTACACATCCCACATATTGGATTAACGAATCAAATCACTTTCAGGGGGCGGTAGTCCGCACTTCCTAAAATGAAGATATCGTGTTTACCCATAATGGAAACCATAAAGGTATGCCCAAAATAAAAAAAACAGAAGCTTAAGGAAAACATAAACATATTATATATCACATATAAAAATAGTGACATCATAATGGCCACCTTTGAAGGTGTTAAATGAGTATTGAACAATCATCGTTTCGGGAGGCAGAATTTCGCCATCCACGGAAACCATATGTTCTTTAACCATTTGATGTAGTTGTGTGAGAGTTTAGCTCAAATAAATATTATAACAAAATCATAGTATATTTAAGATACTGGTGTTGTTACAAAATAAGTAAATAAAAAGAGTTTAGGGGGTTGGAGAAGCAAAATAAAACAAATGAACATGAGAGAATGAATTACCTTTAAAAGTGTAACTCCTTTTGATTTGAGCCTAAAGGATTCCTTTGAAAGGATTATGCCCAAAGGGAATCCTCTAGGATGAGGAGAGGGATGTGGAGAGAGTAAATGGGCAGGGTTTGGCCGAGCCAAAGGCTTGAGGAGTGTGTGAAATGAGGTAGAGGTGGGGGCCTTTTATAAGAGGAGTGGAGGGGCACTTTTGGAAAGTAAAGAAATATTACTTTATTTGAAAATGTGTTTCGGTTTTAAAAGGTTCCACATTGATATAATTCGTGGATAAGGTGATACGGGTTCGACATCCACTCATCCAATTGGTTTTGGACATGTGTAGTTCATAGATTTTACATTATCTTTCCATTTTATTTAAATCGTCAAATAATGATGTCATCACTGCATCATTATCATGTCATAAATAATTTAATTTATTTAATGTCTAAAAATTATAAAAAAACTACTATGATGTAGGAAATCTTTTTAGATTTCCAATGACTATTTATAATCAAAAATCTGAACTTTATAAGCCCATGTAAAAATTGTTTTCGTAAAACATATTATGTTTGTGTCATTTTTACTTTTACATTAAATAAAAAGTTATTTATGTCATTTCCCAACCAAAATGTCTCCATGGGGTCCCCAAGTTGACACATGGCTTTTATTGGTCGGCCATGACACAACCAATAAGGTTGGGACATGTGTCTAGGACATTTCATATAATTAAAGCATTATTTATACCTTAAACTACCCTAATTACCACTAATCGCGATTAAGAACTTATTAAGTTACTATTCACCAAAAAATTATTATAATCTCATTGAACCACATTTTACTTCTTAATGACAACCATATATGTCGGATTTTCAAAATTCAATACACATTAGTGGTAAACTTTCATTTAACTGAAAAATCAGTTTGCTTGATTACCACTTAGTGGTTTCACTATTCATCAAAAATTGGAGTTTTTCAGAAAATTACCAAAAATTCACCATAAGCTATATTTGATATTCCGAATTCAAAAATTAAGTCTATTTTACAAAATTCAATACATATAAGTCAAATTAATTAATTTATTAATTAATTACCGCTGCCAGAGAAAATAGCGGGTTTTTACAAAACAATAAGTATCAAAAGATTGACAACAGTTTAAGTCTAATTTCAAAGTTTAATTGATTCCAATGACCACCATTGGATAAAATGGTAAAAATATATTCATATTACACGTTAAGACCAATTCAAAAGATAATCTAATCATATAAATAAATTAGATTAAAAAACAGTTTTGATGTAAAATGCAGTATTTTTCACTATTCATTAAAAAATGAACATTGTCAGAAAAATACCAAAAATTCACACAAAAGTAAATTTTGATGTCCCAATAATAAAGAATATGTTTATTTTGACAAAAATAGATTATAAAATTGTCAAAATATAGATTCAAAAATGGTTTGCCATCAAAAGGAAGTAAAACAATCTTTTAAGAATATTAGTGTATTCCATGCATAAGATTGTATTTATTTTCATTTTAATCCTATATAACACTATCTTAAACATTAATAGACATAGATAAAAATATCTATTATTCATTACTTACTTCGGATGTTACAAAAATAATCTTAGTAAATATTCACATTCTATGACACGTATAGGGATAGTAAAAATATCATAATTATGTTATAAATTTTCAAAAAATCAATTCAACATTCATAAGGTTCATAGAAGTTGTTTTATATGCACTTACAATAGTAGAATTCTATATTCAACAGAGATAACTACTAACAACCTTCATTACAGTAGCACCCCAATGATACTCATTCTTATTATAAGATGGTCCTTTAAAAAAAATTTTGTCACATTTTCTACTCAGGAACTATTCTTACTAAAACATAACCCCTCAATGAAAAATAACTCAATATTTTATACTTCCATTGGATTGTATTTGTTTTTTGGGAAGAACTTAAAACATTTTAAAGATCCACCATTATAGTTTTATCAAAACACAATCTTATATGGTTTTTTCTCTATGTAACAAATCATGTTCAGGGAAAAAAAGTTTAATATCTAAATAGCTTCATCAGTTATATCAGAAGATGTTATATACACTGACTCCATTGAAATTTTTTCAAAAACTATAAAAATTAAATTATTCAAAGTCACTACAATTTTATTGAGATATAAATTTTTTTTATAGAAACTGAATTTTGATCATTATAATCAGTTTGAAAAAAAGAATTTATATAAACTCTGATGACTATCACCATATCTCTTCCATACAAAAAGAACATATACATAGATATTCATTTATATTTTAGGATATCCTTAAAAGACTAATTATGTGCTCATGGATCATCTTGATAACTTCCATACATGCACAATGCATAGTAAACATAAATCATTTTATATATAATGGAATACATGAATGATCATATAACTAAAGAATATGGAATATTAATCAATCTCTTGTTATCATTCTATGTCTGAGGACACATATTATTTTAAAGATGTATACATTGTGATACATGTACCAATCCCCATTTGAATTGTTCCATAAAAAATATATATAGATATTTATTAAATGTATTAGCATTGACATATTCCATGATTACTCGTGGATCTATCATAACTAATCAAAAACCCTATGATATAAGGTTCTTCAACTATGTACTTAATAGAGAAAAAATTGTTTAACCACTGAATTATAGTATGTTAGAATATTATGTCATTTCCAATAATTAATATGTTGACAACATATACTATAAGGATGACGAATGAATTCCTACCAAAATTTTGGAGAAAACATGGATTTCATTTAATCTCAATGAAACAAAAATAATATATTTATTCATTGAATAAAATTTTCCATGACCTCAATGCATGCATAAATCCAAAAATAGAACTATACTAATTCCAAAAATATTTTACATCACCTACTATCACAATAGCTTCTATTTGATTCATGTAGTTTTCATCTTAAATATTGCCATTAAGGAAATATATATAGACAACCTTCTTTATAAATATTGATTCATGGTAATATACTATAGCACGTAGATTTATGATGGACTCAATCATTTTAACTATTAAAAATTTAACATCCAATTCAATGACTAGACATTTTTTAAACCTTTTATCCATGAACCTCTCTTCATAGGCACATCTTTTACCATACATGATAATATTTCTTATGAATAAAATTTTTGACCTAATATTATTTTCATTAATCGGTGTATCTACCATGAAAAAATCACGGTTCTAGTGCATTGAATCTATCATAAAATTCATGGTATATTTCCATCTTACAGCCAATAACATTTTCAATGCCTCTTTGATGAGAATATGTATATTGTTTTTAATAAATAATGAGTCACTATCACTAGTGACTATAAAACCATATATCCCTAGTTCACTTACCTATAAGGTTATCCTATTAATCATATTCATTGAAGGGATATATTCATCCTTATGGACCTGTGGAATATGTAAATTTATGAACACTTATATATCCTGAGAATCATCTATATCATATTCATTCTATAGAGATCTAATTTTTTATTTTATGATATTGAAATATATGAAAGAATATATTCAAATATAAGAGAATATATGAAGCATTATTCAAATTCCCAATGTGCCCAAAATAAATTTTATTAAAATATTAAGTATATTTTACATCAGAAATGAATGGAAATTCAGAAATAATTATATAACTACTAAATTTAGTATTGAAATATTTATCATAGAGCACAATTATATTTGGAATGTAATGTTTACCCAAGGTGTGACAAAATGAAGGTCAGTGTGGGGAATTTAGATAAAGCGGTTATGAGAAGGTGCATTTAGTGGAATAATTAATTAATTCTTTATTTCATTCATAAAATAGACAGGAAACCATTTTCATATATAAATATGATATTATAGATAATCTCTAGGGTTATCGGTATTACCCGAGGATAATAGAGTGTATTATTTCACATTGTTCACTGATAGATTGAGATCAGACGATGAAGAGTCTCTAGATCCATGATAGTTGGGCTTTAGGAAACATAATATATTCTCTCCATCCCTAGAAGATTTTTTCATCATCATCAAACATTACAAAATAATGTTACAAATTTTCAGTTTGGTATTCTATCCTTAAGATTAAAATAAATAGAATTATCAATTTCATCTATTTGAATGGTGAACAATTTATTTTTTTCAAACACATGTGTATCAGTTTTCAATTGATTATATAATTAATACCCATTGTCTCATGTTTTATCACCCATGGTATTCCAAATATGAAACCCTATAAAAATATTCATGAAAATTGATTATATAATCCTTTTTAATGTTCTTCTATATGAATCATGTTTCATGTTCTTCATTGTTGGCCATGGGGACACCGTTCGACATTGTTCGGTGGGTACAAGTGTGATTAGACATCTAGAGACATGGATGATTCCTATTATAAGAATATTATTATGAATCATGACTGAATTTCGATAGAATTCATGATGTCAGTTATTCTAACAAGGATTGAAAATCTGATGGTATGATGGGTAATGGGTGGAGGTGCAGTAACATAGAGCTAGTTTATATGGGTGAGTCAGATTCTATTTTATTAACAACAAATTGCTAAAAATGGTTTCTAGAGGCAATTAATAGTGATTTCATGTGTTCAAATGGTGGGATTAATGCCTAATGTTTGGAATATTCATCTCAAGGTGAATATCTATATATATGTGAATCACTTGACTACATGGATTGTTAGATGATGAAAAAACTCCATTTATCCCATAAGTATAGCGACTAGGGTTTTGGGGTGATTAAAATATTACATAACATGTGGGAACTGTACACACCATGTGACTTGGTTTTGGAACCCCATTATATACTATGTGAGTACATAGACATTGGAACGATGTGGTTCATGGTGTATACCATGGTGGTACAAAAACACGAACTAAGGGACACATGCTTGGACATGAGGACACAAATTATCCTCAGGTGCTTGAGGCACACCATGTAATCCCCTTATATTCCTTACGTGGATAATTGTATAGTGATTTGTTTACTTTTAAAGATACATCCAGGTGTTGAGGTAGGATCAGAAAACACATCGTCCCCCTTACACACAATGTTTCATCTATTTGGGGAATCAATTATTTCTCATATCTCCATCATTTAGACTCATATATTGGATGTGTGTACTCTAAACTATTCCTTTTTCCATATATATAATGTTGATGCATTTTTTTCTTTTTAGATATGATATTATTAGTTCTTATAGTTAAAATTCATTAAGTGGTGCTCAATAAAAAAAGATCAGATGAGGTCACCATAATAGAACCCACCAATTGGGACATGGAATGGGTCATCAACCATTAAATTAGAACCATCCTATTTTATTATGTAATGTGCAACCTATCTATCTACAACTTATTTAATCCCTTTTATGTTGTTATGGCATGGTTCATCTACAATTATATTGGAATCCTGCTGTAATGTTTGGTATGATATCTTCTACATTAGAGTGGAAACCTCATACAAAGCTTGCTCATTGATCATATTATTTTAGAGTGTAATCCTAAATTAGAGTCATTGAATGAGTTTTATACCATTAAAAATTATCCCTCCATTGAAATAAGATAATGGGTTCTCTACCATTTGATTGGAACCCACATACAGATTCAAGGAATATGCAAAATTCCATTGGAGTGGAACCCTCATAAAAGGATAGGCTATGTGTCCCTTATCTAGGTTGATAGTAGAACCCTCATATCAAATCCATGATTGGATCCCCTACCATGATATTATTTCCCATAAAATATCAAGGATAATGGCCATGTGAGGCTTGGCATGGATGGTTCATTAGATAGATCAATGAGATACATCGCATCTCAGATGGACCTCTTGTAACTGATGAAATAAAATTACATGAAATATTGTGTGATATTGATAACCCCTTTCATCTCACACATAGAATTCGTTTCTATGCATATTTTCAAATTTATTGGTTATCATTTATATCTTTCTATGGGGTGATACGTTTACCTCTAACAAGTATCTTACCGTTCCCCCACAATAGTTAATGACATCATACACGGTATGTATTTACTCAACCCTACATGGGATTTTCCTACATGTTTCATTTTTTATGTGGAATATGAATAGGTTGTCAGTGATCATAGAGGATCATAGGGACAATGTTGTGTATTATTCCATGTACAATGGTAAGGTCATTGATATCTAAATATAGGATCTCCTATCTCTTAACATTTCTAACTATTATAGGTTGGAACATCTTTCTATATTGGCATGTAATTTAACCCTTTCTCTTGATTATGTATGTTTTCATGCACTTAAATTACATAGAGGTTTGGTATAAATTTTTTATTATCTAGATGATTCCAATTTTTATATTATATCCTTATTATGTTTCATAGATATGGATGCGTGTGTTCATATAGGTACATTAGGTAAATCCTATGATATTTTGTTATCCATTAGGTGCATCTTTCTAGCCCCTGTCCTATAGAGGGGATATTATGATAGTAGTTTCAAGAGACCCATTTGGTAGGTTCATGTATTATTGGTATCATATGTGTATCAAAAAATATTGTGTTTGTTGTTTTCCCCTTGTTAGTATTTATTATGACTTAGTAAAACATTTGAAAAGTTTTTTGAGTGAGTAATTCAGGCCATAAATGATGTGTTAGTGCATTGGACGATTAATCCATACATTAGGACATTGAACATCTACATTTTAACACATTATATAAAGATATTGGTTATAGAGAACATTGGTATATGAATTTTATAGTAATATGTCTTTTGAATATACTTCTTGAGTCAAATCCACATATATTTATAAGCCAACATGACCATTGTAAATTTTGATTAATATTTTTGGTTACTCTGTGACAACATCAATTAAGTTAACTAATTTTGGTTCATGATGTCAATCTAATGAGTGATAAGGCCTCAGTATATGTACCATAATGTGACACACTTCCTAAAATTGGAAATTTAGAATCTCTCCGACATTTTGATTAGTAGTTCATACTAGTATAGAAGGATAAGGATATGTGTAGGCATAGCACACATTAGGAGTTCTAGTACCACTTGCCGATGAGGTTCAATTGTTATCCAGTTTCCCAATCAATGGATGATTGGATATAGGTGGTTATCACAATATTTTGTGTTATTTGGTCACTTAATAATTATGTGTTTGTGAGGGAGATGAGCACCCTACTCAAGCTGATGTGATTCCAAAAAGCCAGATTTTCCCTAAACTCTTTTGACATCATGGGAAACCTACAATTTTGATCTCAACAAGTGAGGTAAATTTTCTTTCTTCTAATTTCATATTTGTTTTTGCTGGGATATTCTTGAATCTAAGTCCATCATTGATGAATCTTCTATCATCCCTTGAAGAGATAGGCAGTATGGGTTTTCATCTCGGTCTCCTAAACCCTTATCACATTATTTTTCGGTTATCATCTGGGGAGGAATATTACAGGATTTGGGTCAAGAGGTCATGGTACTTCGAAGGTTGTTTTTTTTGAAAATTCTCAAGTGGACTCCAGATTTTGAAGCATATACTGAATCCCCCATTGTTCCAATCTGGGTGTGCTTCCCAGAGTTACCCCTTCACCTGTTTAAGCAGGCCGCCCTGTTCCACATTACTAATCTTATTAGAACTCCACTGAAATTGGATGTGGCAACAAAAATGTTTACAAGACCTTAAATTTCAAGGATTTTTATTGAGTTAGATGTTTCTCAACATTTTTCATCCAACATTTGGATTCAATCTAGAATTTTTTAGTTTTCCCAAGATATTATCTATGAAAGATTTCTGGACTACTGCTCTAAGTTCTTCAGATTGGGGCACCCTTCAAGCAATTGTGGAAAAGAAAATGTCCAGCCTAAAGGATTTAAACCTTTTTGGATAGATAAGTGTAAATATAATCATGAAATCCTTATTTTCCCTTCGAATTTAGTTAGCAAAGATGAAAATCATGTGGTTAAGGATATTGAAAAACCCTCTGATTGTGTTATCAAGGGAAGTGATGATGGGGAAAAGGGAGGTTTGAATTCTCAAGCAACTAACTATGAACTTTCATATTTTCATAATGAAGTTCTTGCTGTCAAAAAGCTGCAATAAAATCTTGAAGTTGAAAAGAATGATCTCACACACCCTAACATGATGGAAGTCTCAATATATGAGGGTCATGTGATTAACAAAGCTAGGCATACATATGAGTCTCTCCATCCCAAGGTGGGGGAGGCTTTTTCATCTGAATGATCAAAAAGGTAAAAAAGATATCGGGGACTCAGATGGTTTCATCACTCCAATCCCCAGGAAAACATGAAAACATAAAGGCAACATCAATTATGAAAGAACTATCATCACAAGATCTTTTGTGGCCAGAAGTCCTGGCCTTGAGGTGCCTCCACAACTAGTCCCTCTTGATCCCCTGCCAGATTATTCTAACTGTTCTGATTCAAACACTTCCTGTGGCCCTGGTGTTCCTAAACAGGATTGTGGTTTATCTATTGATCCACTTTGAACCACTTTCTTGATGGTGCTTTCCGTCTGGCTTTGGATTTTATGGGAAAGCTTGCACCTGGAGATACCTGCTTGGAATTTGATGGAAATTTGTGCTGAAACTTTCTACCTTAATTGTGGTTGTACCTACTATCAAACTGCTTCTCTTCATACTGGTTTTTCTCTGATCGAAGGAAAGACTCTGCTAACCCTGTTTCCTTTTGTACAGAAATTTTATATCTTTTTCTTGCATCATGATTTGCGATCTATGGAGGTTCTTGATGTTTTCCTGAAACTAGAGCATGTCTCAACGATGCTCAAGGGAGGCTCCCAATTTTTGATGAAGAGTTCTACATGGAATGGAATATCATGCAGGAGGACTATACTGTGAACCTGCTGAAACATTAAGAAGCGCTTGGATGCTGGAATAAAGACTCAAATGGATGAAACATAGCTGGGATCACATACTGAAGGCCTGAAATTTTTTCTTCGGGTTTTATTTGTCATTTACATGTATCCTCTTTAATTCCCTACTAGTGTAAATTCATTACACCTCATGTCTGTAATTCATACATTTTGTTTTTAAAAAATTCCTATGGGGGGCCTGAACTGCGAAACCAGTTCATGTCATCATCCTATTAAAAAAATAGACATTTAAAAATAGAATCTAAATGTTGGTGAAGCCTAGTCACATAGATGCATGATGAGGGGGACACTATAATTGACTAAAGTTCAGTAGCTATTTCATGAGGATTACTACCGCTAATGATTTATATCAGCTTGGATTTGACTGAATTTGTAGTTTTTGAAGGGATGTGTGAAGGATTCTGAGTATTATGTGAGGTTCATTACCCAAATATGATACTTCCTCAACATTAGTAAAGTTCATTAATTTTGGGGTTAGAAGTTTTAGAAAGATCTCTGCAGAGAAATCCTATCCAACTAGTTAACCCTATTCATTCACACATGTTAGATTTTTGGAGAGGGAGATGTAGATGGAGATATTCCTATTTGAGGGAAAATTTTATTGGGTGATCAATGTTTGTTTCATAGGGTAGAGTAGAAACTATCAGGCACTCATCATCATTATCTCATTGTAGGAGATATTTTTTAATGAGACTCCAAAACATTGTCATGTAGAATAGGGAACACATAGGATACAAGGGTATCCCTAAGATGGGTGGTCATATTCATATAATATGGGATTTCAAGAGTAATGTTTTCCAAATCCATACGTGTTGATGTTGGAAGGAAGATAGAGGAATGAATTCCATATAGAGGTAGTACCATGATCAAGGATCACCCAGATGGAAGAAGGGTGGAACAAAGAGATATGGAGTGAGAAGGTGTGCTAGTGGGGATCTATGGGATGAGTTATTGGTGGTGGATGATGTTACAAGAATATCTCACCACATGCACTAGGTAACCCGCATTAGGATCATATAGTGTGTTCTTTGGGTTGTGGGAAGCTATAATTAAAGGATGCATATGACATAGAATCACACAATATGATTATAGGTATCACCTATGTGTATTCTAGTATTTCATGAATACTACTAAACACATGTGAATGTAATTACTTCATTCTATTATTCCATGTGGGAGAGGTGGACCTCCCCCTTGAAGAATAAACCCATCATATTATTCTTAAGGATATTATGGGGATCAATTATTCAATATCTTTTTTCTAATAGTAGTGTGACATATCATTTTGTGGATATTTATTATTGTAGAACATTTGTGTTTTCACTATGAAACCTAGTGACATCATATTGAGTTTTAAATCATTATAAATATTCTAAGTCTATATTTATTTTCATTGTAGAGGATTTAGATGGATTTTCACTGATGGGATGAGATTATCCATTGTGGGAAAAAGAAATATCATGGCTGATTGAGTTGGTATTACAAGAATGAGGCTAAAAACAATCCCCCATCATGTTGTGAGTATATGTATTTTCACAACAGGCTCATTGTAAATTTGGATTCTTTAATAAATGGATGATTTAATGGAAAATTTCCCTATGGTAATTCCAGGAGTACCTATAGGTTAGTAAATTTATTTTCACAATGATTTTTTTCTCCGAACCGCTCAAATATTTTATAGAGAATATCGTACATCCCCTAACAAGCTCCGAATGTTGTGGTTTTTGTTTTTTAATTGTCAAGATTAGGGTTTTACTAGACCTAGTGTGTCCCCCTAAGAAGCTTCTATGTTGATCCTAAAAAAGAAAGATGTGTATTTTGGATTTCCCTAGAATTTAATATTCTAAATAATGTCATGATAAATATCATGTACCCATTTCATGATTTAAATCCTATTTTATATGTTTTGAAGTAGGATATGGTTATGAAATATCAAAATCATGTCAGGCTACAACCATTTCAATGTTTTTTGAGGTTGATATTAAAAATATGATATTAAGTTACCACCACAAACACTATGAGTTTGGTGATGGATTTCATTATGGTGAATTACCCCACTGTTTTTATTTATTTGATGAGCTAGATATTCTAGACGTACTTGGACAATTTTTTTTTGGTATTGATTAACAACGTACTCAGATACTCTAAGTTAAAGGAGGATCATTCAGAGCACCTGGGGATGGTCTAAGACATTCTTTAGAAAAACATTAAATATGGTACACTCTAGAAGTTCTACTTATAGATCAATGAGTTTCACTATTTCTGGAATGTTATTTATTAACATTTATTAGACGTAGAACTACAGAAGATTGATGTAGTGATTTCAGGGGATCCACCCAATTGTTTGTTATAGGTACATAGTTTTCTTACCTTAGAGGGGTACTATTAGAGATTTATGGGATAATTATATTGGATTTCATTCAATTTGTCCACAATATTGTGGAAAGGGAAAAAAGTATCCTTCAAATAGAATCTCTAGAAAACATTTTACAATATTATTATAAGTATGGCGTGTTATCCTGTTTTGAGAATACTAGAGGAGGGAGTTCAGTACATTGTATATGGACATACCTCTAGAGTTCGGCCCGACTATGTGTAAATGTAGAGAAAGGTAGTTATTAGACATTTTTAATGGAAATTAAGACCCCATGATATGAACTACATGACTGAAGACCTAGTTTTAGTAGCGATTGTCTTCGACTAAAGGATGTGGTGGCACAATGTTATAAGATAGTGATTTGTTATTTAATATGATCATCAGAGTATCAAATAGGTATTCATGTAGGTAGACGTAAAATAGAGATAGAGGATATTTTTTTATTTCATACATGACCTTGACATTATGATAGTATCTAACAATGTTAAGGGAAAATAAATTGAAATTTACCATTGCAGGAATTGATAGGATCGTTTGGTGTAGGTGGTGTCATAGAAGTGGTCTTCCTTGCATCTGGCCATGGTTGAGCATGAGGGTGACACTTTTCTTCATTCAATTGTGTTGAGTTCTCCACATACCTTGTGTGGGAGGGAGTCATATTTTGGATACATCGACTATGGGGAATTATAGAAACATATATCAATAAAAGATTCACCAAATGGGATTTCTGAAATAGGAAATGAATTCATTATTTTATAAGATTGGATGGTGGTCCCTTCTATGATATAGGATGAGGTGATGTGATAGTTTCCCACATATATTGTTGTTGTTTATTCAGTAGTGGACATGTTTTACAGATACAATTAACGTATTTTTTGGATGGTGTGAGGTGGGTCATGTTTGAGTTTGTCTCTCAGGGACTCATGTGTCAATATGTAATGGTTATGCCCTAGTTTTTGTTAGGTTTTATATCCTCTTGAGAAACCTAAGTGAAAATGGGGTGAAATATCCATGGAATTTCTGATTAGGATTCCATATATAGAGATGTTTCATGACACCATATAGGTGATATTTGACAGACTCACAATGTCATAACACTTCCTTAATATCAGGGACAAGAGTTTGATAGAGATTTTGGTGAACTTTTATGTGGGGGAAATCATCCACCTTCCTGGGATTCCCATTATGATTCGCAACTAATTTGATGTAAGATTTATGTCATATTTTTGGAGAGGCCCATAAAATCCATTCATGGTCAAGATGAGGCTATGTAAAACCATTCACTTCTAGATAGATCGTATCATCAAGAGCACTATACTGGTGATGGATAAAATTAATATGGATTTGTTGATATAATTATGCTATTGCTGGGTGGATCACATTAGAATGGTTGATTTTTCATAACATAATAGACACCACTCTACTCGAGGGATGGAATAGTTTGAGTCCACATATGGGAGACACTGAAGCTAACCATTATGATGGACTGATATCAGTGAGGCTTCTCTTGTTGGGTAATAAATGGTGTAGGGGATGTCAACGATGGTCCATGTGATCCATGAAAAAATGTGGTTAGCTCAGAGCAAGAAAAAATTTTATATAGAGATAAATCATAGGACCATATAGTTTGAGTGGGGAGGCAATGTTTTAGTGGTTGTCTCCAAAATGATGATGATTACATAGGATCAATGAGGGGTACATGATTTCCTAGAGGATCAATTAGATTTTCTTGATATTATTGTGGGATGGAATGGTTTCATACCTGTTCCCATTACCATCACAGTTAGAGCAAGTGCATGACACGATCTGTGTGTCATAGTTGAGGTGATATGTGCATGATCCCTTTTACATAAATTAATGGGGGTATGGTAGTTATAAAAGATGGTGCCACTTCCTCAGAATCCCCACCAACGATTGAGGATTTGAAAGAGAGGATACAACGTGTATATATAATTCTCTTAGTTCATGTATTTTGGTATCAAGGGAACATGTAGGAGAGATCATCAGATTGGGAGATCTAGATATAGGATTAGTATCCCAAGATTTTTGTTTAGTTTTTTCTTTTCACAGATGAAATTATAGAAAATGGGGGAAATATAGAGACCAAAATTTCTTATCTACAGTTTTGATGTATAAATATAAATATATTTTGATCTAGGAACATATACATTGTGCAACTCCAAGACCTAGTGTCGTAGGATTTAATTTAATAAAAATAATAAATATCATTCATATCATGTGTGAATAATTTTTTAGAAATAAGAGAATATATACTATGTAGAGTCACAAAATTGAAATATGAGGCCAAGTTTTACACCTATCCTTGGGTTCAATGAGTGATTAATTCAATGTTATTTATTAGAGGATTGATATTAGATGATTTCGAGCCACCTGTTCCTAGAAAATTGAGGCACATTGATCAAATTGGATTCTCTCTATTATTGGAATATATGTCCTTCAAAACAAAAAAAATGATATATCGAGATATGAATTATAATATTTAGATTCCACCCCTTATTAAAAAAATATTTATATGATCAATTAATTCCATTTAGATCAATATTAAATAGTGACTTTTCTTGTACATTTGTATCTGTATTCAATTAATTATTAATCCTTATTATTACATTTTTTAATAACCCATTTTTTCATTATCTAGATCATTAGAACTAAATTCTTGGAAATGATTGTTTCAATGATGTTCATATTTTTCTCATTTAATCATTCGATGTTTTATTCTCCATTATCCAATAGGACCATAGTTCGACATTGTATAGCTGGTATATATGTGATGAGATTCAAGAATTCATGGTAGATTGACATGAGATGAAAAGATTAAAGAATCATTGATGGATTCAAATTATTTTTTGTTTACTGATTCTTCTATTTTAGATTTGTAATACATTAAGAAAACAACAGATGTCCGTAGACACGAAAGGGAATGATGAGTTTATAAAAGTGATCCAGATTCCTTATTATGTCCAACGAAAAACAAGGAAAAATGGTAAGAGGCGACTAACCCCTATATTAGGTGGTAAATTTGTAGGATTAATAGAGATGGGAATATATATGTATTACCTAGAGAATATCTAACATTATAGGAAAAATATATCTACATAATGTTTAGCGTGACGAAAACACACATTGTAGCCCCTTTCTATGGTGACTTGTGATTTTTTGGGTGAGTTAAATAAAACCAATCATGTAGAACCCCAACATTAATTGTGAATTGGTGCTAGAAACCTGACATATACACTAGCAGTAAATGGGAATGGGCATGAATAAGAACATTCCATATTTTAGGTACTATTATGGTATGCATACATGACCATAATAATATAGAAACAACTATGATGACACAAATTAACCCTAGGGTTTGGGGAATTACAGGTAATACAGATACATTTCGATTGGTATTTCATGTACCATGATATGTATACTATAGGTGAAACCGTTAGGAGATGAGGTGAGACCACATGCTATTAGGCTCCCTTACATGTCATTCCCTATCCTTTTTGTAGAATATTAAACTCTAATATCATTTTTATTTCAAAAAATTTTTTATATCATGAGTGGTGTATCCTATGTGTTTTTATGAAATACTCAAGATGGTGGGATTGATGGTAAAATTTGAGATATGATGTGATATGTTCCATGTGTGAAGTATCATTAGACTGAACTCAATGATGATAGTAACAAGACAAAATCACCCTAGTGGAACCCTCATACTATGACAAGGCATTGTTTTCCAACCATTGGAGTAGAACCTTCATGTTTAATTAGAGAATGTTCTCTATATCCATATAAATATAGATTGGAAACATCATTTGGATTATATGACTTTGTCTCTACCATTACAGTGTACAAATATTATATATTCTAGGATTGGGTCTCCAACCATTAGAGTGGAACCATCCAACTGAGTTTGGTAATGTGTCCTCTACCATTAGAGTGGAATCCTCATATTGTGTCAGGGTATGGGTCCTCTACCATTATAGTGAAACACACTTACAGATTTAGAGAATGTATCTAATATTATTAGAGTGTAACACTCCGGTAAAGTAAGTTAATGGGTCCTCTACCAATAAAGGGTAACCCGAAAATGGAGTTTGGGAATAGATATTTTACCATCAGAGTAGAACCCTCCTGCTTGTTATGGGTATTGGATATCAATCTAACTAGTGGGTAGAACCCTCATTTTATATCAGGGCATGATAATTTTATATATAGATTATATCCCATCCATTTTTTGAAAAAATGGATATGTGTTGCTCGAAAATGATGTTTCTTTGAATAAATGACTACTATTTTGGTCATCAATGATTTACCTTTTTGAAATTATTTGATACTCTACACTATGTCAAGGATTTGAGGCTAAGATATTCATTTTCTCCCAAATTGTTTTCTATTATTATAGTATCACCCTATGGATTTGTTGTAATTTACATCTTTATATTGGTTTACATGTTTAATTATATCATTTATTTTACTCCTCCTACTTCACTTTTTAGTTATATTTTCTAGTTATGTATATAATAACACTTTTATGGTATTTTACCATACATGTCATATATTATGTTGGATATGGGTAGGTGAGTGGTGATTACAGATGATTAAAGGGAATCCTAGGTGCATCAGACTTTCCATGGTGATTGGGGTAGGAGTTCTAGAACAACAGAATCTCAACATTGTACATGTATATCATTTCATGTTAGGGGAATAATTCTAGAAGGTTGATTAATTTTACCCCATTTATTTTTAGTTTACACAATGGAACCCTTGTATTTTATATAGTGTTTACCTTAATGGTTTATTCAATATATATTATATCATTTATTATTATAAAATTCTAATTTTCTAAGGTGATGGTTCGACATGTGCATTCATGTAACTTATAGAATACCCCCCTTTAATAGTTATTCTTATTATCACTTGTTACTATCCCTTAGCCTATGGTGGTGGGAATGGGGATGTTTTAGCTCGAGCCCGATTTTGTTGTTTTGCGAGAAAATAATTATAAAAATATTATTTTTATGGATTTGTTCCCTCTCAAGATACAAGGATTTTCTGGTGACAATAAAATTATTTTTAGGGGTTTTATTGCTATTATCCTTTTTTCCTTAGTATGACATAAAATAAAACCCTTTGTTCTGAAGGGTTATTTTTTACCAAAACATTATTTCAAAAATACCTCATAAACATTATAACATCCCAAGTAAGTAATGAATAATAGATATTTTATTCTATGTCAACTAATGAATTATATAGTGTTTTAGAGGCTTAAAATTAGAATAACACCAATCTTAATCATGGAAGACACTAATATTTTTAAAAGATTGTTTTACTGCCTTTTGATGGAAAATAATCTTTTAAATCTATCTTTTGGCAATTTTACAAGCTCTATTTTTCAAAATAAACTTATTCATTATGATTGGGATATCAAAATTTACTTTGTGTAAATTTTTGGTATTTTTCTGACAATGTTCATTTTTTAATGAATAGTGAAAAATAATGCATTTTACATCAAAACCAATTTTTCATCTAATTAATTTATATGATTAGATTATATTTTTAATTGTTTTTAAAGTTCAATTAGAATATATTTTTACCATTTAATTCAATAGTGTTCGTTGGAATTAATTTCACTTTGCAATTCGACTTAAACTACTGTCAATCTTTTGATACTTATTGTTTTATAAAAACACTTTATTTTCTCTGATAGTGGGAATTAATTATTAAATTAATTAATGAAACTTATATGTTTTGAATTTTGTAAAATAGACATCATTTTTGAATTCAGAATATCAAATATATCTTAGGGTGATGTTTTGGTATTTTTCTGATAAACTTCAATTTTTGATGAATAGTGAAACCACTAAGTGGTACTTAAAAAACCGATTTTTTCATTTAAATGAAATTTTACCACCTCTGTGTTTTGAATTTCAAAAATCCGACATACAAGGTTGTAATTAAGAATTAAAATGTATTTTAATGGGATTAAAATAATTTTTTGGTGAATAGTAACTTTTAAGTTTTTAATCGCGATTAGAGGTAATTAGTGTAGTTTAAGGTAAAAATGATGTTTTAATAATATGAGATGAGCTTGAAACATGTCCTACCCTCATTGGATGTTTCATGGATGACCAAGACAATACATGGGTCAACCTGGGGACCCTATGGATCCACATTGGTTGGGAAATGACATAAATAACTTTTTATTTAATGTTAAAGTAAAAATGACACAAACATGAGTTATTTTATTAAAACAATTTTTACATGGGGATATAGAAGTCATATTTTTTATTATAAATAGTCATTGGAACGCTAAAAATATTTCCTAAATTATAGTATTTTTTTATAGTTTTTAGACTTTAAATATATTAAATTATTTATGACATCATGATGATGCAGCGATTACCTCATTAATAAAGGATTTAAACAAAATGAAATGATAATGAATTATCTATGACCTACACATGTCCAAAACCTTTTGGACGGGTGGATTTCGAACCCTTATCAACTTATTCTCGAAATATATCAATGTGGGACCTTTTAAATCCGAAAATCATTTTCAAATAAAGTAACATTTCTTTACTTTCCAAGAGTTCCCCTCCTCTCCTCTTATAAAAGGCCCCCAACTCTACCTTCTTAACCACACTTCCAAAGCCTTTGGATCGGCCAACCCCTTCCCATTTTATCTCTACACATCTTTTTATTACTCCTTGAATCCTAACTTTGTGTAGAAGTCTTCCCAAGGAAGCCTTTGAGCTCAAACCAAAGGGAGTTACCCGATTTTAAGGTAATGTCTTCACTTGAGTCCTTCTGTTTTATTTTGCTTCTCCAACCCCCTAAATTCATTTTATTCATTTATTTTGTAACAAATCCAGTATCTTAAATACACTAGGATGTTCTTATAAGAAGGATTCGAGCTACACTTACACACACCTACATCTAATGGTTAAAGAACATATTGTTTCTGTGGATGATGAATTTCTGCCTCCCGAAATGATGATTGTTCAACATTCTTTTAACACCTTCAAAGCTGGACATTAAGATGACACTATATTTATATATGATATATAATATTTTATATTTTCTTTAAGATTCTGTATTTTTCATTTTGGTCATACCTTTATGGTTTCCATTATGGGTAAATGTGATATCTTCATTTAAGGAAGTGTGGACTACCACCCCCTCAAAGTGATTTGATTCGTTAATACCATATGTGGGATGTATAAAGGACGGAGTTATGATATTATTTATTATATTACACTGGAATTATAATATAACTTTATATCATCATGATTCCATTCTATAAAATAGGAAATTGAAATGAAAGTTGCATTCATGCGTACGTACGGCTTACCGTCTCCATGAACGGTGCATTTCATTTCTTACGTCTAAATGATTATGTAATATTATAAATGCATGTATATACTGGATATATATGATATATATGATATATACATCATTATTATAACTCTGGATATAATGGATACATGAACAAATTGTAATTATAAAGAGCATATTTTGACTCATGTACCAATGATCGTTAAAACGACCGTTATTAACTAAAAAAAATCACATAGTGTTCATGACATGGTAATAAGTGATATAAAAGGAATAATGAACTTGAAAAAGGTTCTTAAGAAAGTAGAAATAAACTCAAGTTTATTATTCAGGAGATTAAAGAACGATCAAGTCAAGTCGGATACGAGGTATGGGACATCGTCTCAATCTCCTTTCATTGAGGCATATTTTATTTTATGCACAACCTTATTTTATATGGTGTATAAACCCCTTTGACTTTTACATTTATCCAAAAGGAATCTTTTTTTATACCAAGCGTTTTACAAAACGACAAAAGGGAATGATTCTTTGTCGTATGTACGCGGTGACAATGACTTCTCCGCCGCCGTGACCATTATTTGAGTTTCGGCTTCCTCTACAAGCCATAATTTTTTTAAAGAAAAATAAATACCATGTTTTACTTTTATTTTATTTTGGAATAGAAAATGGTTCTTATAATGTTTTTATATCAATGTGTTGTATTGATATCTTGTGATTGAAATTTGGAAATGTTATGTTTCCTTTATGCATGTTTTTTGAGATACGATTATGTTGTGGTTCTTGGGCATTATTATGAAGATGGGTGGTTCCGTGATAAACTAATGGTGGGTGATCCCGATATAGCTCCCCAATGCATTGGGTAATGCGATGGAGTGAAACATTAAGGTTTCTCCAAAGAGATTTAGGGAATATACTGCGATGGGTATTCCAAACGTAACCAAGAGGGTTACTCCCTACGTAATAATGTTATGAATGACTCAAGTTACCTTTATGTCTTATTATTTATATGATTTATTCATGATTTGATGAGGTATGTTAAAGTGCTTATGTTTTATGGGTAATGTATGATTTCATTCTTATGTATATATGAACTCATGTTTCCTTTCCATATTTTTATAACCCATACTGAGCTTTTTATGCTCATCCCAAGTTTTTTGAAATTTTTTTCACAGGTAAAGGTAATGGTACATGATATGATGATAGTGTCAAGGAAGTTTCATGAAAGAATCCATGTTTTATTTTAAATATGTTTCCATTGATGGAAAAAAATTAATATTATCTTTATGTAACCACTTTGTTTAAATGTGGAATGTAATTCATGTTTTATGATCTAATTCTCTAAAACACTAAACCTAAAAAGATCCTCAATGTGTAATCTTGTAATAACTCATGATTAAGTAAGGTTTAGGGATGGGGCCTTATAGTTGGTATCAGAGGTCATTTTAGATAACTATAGGAGTTAGAATTCTATTAAATGATTATCCAAAAATATTTTTTTATGGTCAAATCAAAATGATATTTCATTTGAAGATTACCATGTTGCTTCATCTAAGATATGTTTTCTCAGAATGGTTTTCCGCAGAGGAAACAAGGAAGTAGTTATAGAAAGGTATAAAGAAGAAAATGACCTTCCGAATCAGCATCCTGAGATGGTCAGAATTGGAACTGAACAGTTTGTTGCAGTAATGGTGTAGTTTACTCAAGCGATAAATGATGGTGGTATCCATGCATGAGACCAGCCAGATCAACTGCAGAGGAACATGTTAGTGGTTGAACATTTCATGAGGCAACATCCCCCATCATTCAGAGGATCATCTGACCCTGTGCTAGCTGAAGGGTGGATTAAAGCACTGGAGATGATTTTTGATGTCATGGGGTGTTCAGACAATCAAAATTTTAGTCTTTATATATACCGTTTGGAGGGTAAAGTAGACCAGTGGTGGTCGATGGTTGAAAATATCAGGGATGCTGATGAGACTGACGCTCTCGACTGGGATGAATTCAAAGGTATGTTTCTTGAGAAGTATTTTCCGAAGGCTGTTCGACTTAGGATTGAAAAACAATTCCTGGAATTGAGGCAAGAGGAAGACTATGTGGCCGCCTATAAAGAAAGGTCCACGCGATTGGCAAGGTATGATCCAAATTTTATCCGAGGCCTTAATAGTAAAATCAATTGTTTTTACTCAATATTAAAGTCAAACTATCGAAGGGAATTAGCTTCTCGTGAGTTTAAAAGTTTTGAAAAGCTTGTTCGATGTGCTGAGAAGGTGGAAATGGAGTTTGCCGATGATCAAGTGTTCTATAACAACCATCTGAAGAAGAGACCGAGGTGGCAGGAGAAAGGAAAGAATTCTTCAAAAAGGTCTGACAGTAAGAAAACTATGTTTCCAATTTGTGATAAATGTGGTAAAAGGCATGCTGGGGAATGTATTCTGAATTCTTGAAATTGCTACTGATGCAGTAATATGGGACATAAGGCTCGTGATTGCATTGAAAAATATCAGGGTGATGGTAAGACCAAATTTTATTTACAGTTAGTGAAATGTTTTAAGTGCAATGAGATGGGTCACTATAAAAACGAGTGTCCGACATAGAGATTGAGTGATGGGAAGCAGGTACACTACAAGCAAAAAGGGGTAGTGAAATCCTTTGCAACTACTTCAGCAGATGTCGGGCCGTCAAATGAAGTTGTATCAGGTACATTGTGTTTTCAGATTATGCCAGTGTGTTGTTTGATTCGGGGTCTACACATTCTTTCTTATCTGAAACCTTTTCTAGTAAAATGGGAATACCATCTCATGAAATGACTCTTGAACTTGTGGTAAAAACACCTGGGGCAAATGTTGAGGCAAAAATAATTTATAAAAATCTTCCTATCCTTATCCATGGAAAGAACCTACTTGCGAACCTTATTTTTTTACCTATAGTAGAGTTTGATGTTATCCTGGGTATGGATTGGCTTTATTTTTACCATGCAAATATTGACTGTAGAGATAAAGAAGTTTCTTTTCAGAAAGACATTTAGTTTGCATACAAGAATGAACCCTTTCTATTGATAACATATCAAGAGGCCAAGAAACTTGTAAAAGATGGAAATGAATGTTACATTGAACAAATCATTGAAAATAAAGGAACTGTTCAGATTAATGATGTTCTAGTGGTAAATGAGTATCCTAATGTTTTTCCTGATGAGTTTCCTGGAATAATACTATATCGGGAAGTTGAGTTTACTATTGACTTAGTTCCTGATGCTAAGCCAATTTCAAAACCCCCTTATCGAATTGCTCAAATTGAACTTTTAGAATTGAAGGAGAAATTGCATGATTTATTAGAGAATGGTTTCATTCGACCTAGCACATCATAATGGGGTGCTCCTGTTTTATTTGTTAAAAAAGAAAGATGGTTCTATGAGACTTTGCATTGATTATAGAGCCTTGAATAACATCACTGTTAAGAATAAATATCCTTTGCCTCATATCGATGATTTGTTTGATCAGCTCTAGGGAGCTCAGTATTTTTCAAAGATTGACATGAGATCGGGGTACCATCAGTTGAAGGTAAAGAAGAAGATGTTCCGAAGACTGAATTTTGTACATGATATGGCCGTTATAAATTTGTAGTAATGCCTTTTGTGCTAACCAATGCACCTGCTGTATTCATGGACTTAATCAATAGAATTTTCCATGAGTTCTTGGATAAGATTGTGGTTGTTTTCATTGATGATAATTTGGTGTTTTATAAAATTAATGAAGAGCATGAAAGACATTTAAGGGTTATTTTCCAAACCTTAAAATAAAAGAAATTTTATGGGAAATTCAGAAAGTGTGAGTTTTGGTTGCAAAAAATTTCTTTCCATGGTCATATTGTTTTTAAAGATGGGATAATTGTTGATACTGCAAAAACAAAGATGGTGGAGGAATGGCCAAGACCCACAAATGTAACTAGGATTTGTAGTTTCCTTGGTTTGGCAGGCTATTACCAAAGGTTTGTTAGAAAAGTTTCCCGGTTATCTAGTCCAATGACTAAGCTAACTTGGAAGGTGTTAAGTTTATCGGGACAAAAGAATGTGATGATTGTTTTCAGGAACTGAAAAGAAGATCGGTGAATGCTCCAGTTTTGGAACTACCTTCCAAGAATGGTGAGTTTGTTATATACAATGATGCTTCATTGAAAGGACTTGGTTTTGTCATAATACATAATGATCAGGTAATTGTTTATGCTTCACGTTAGTTGAAAACTCATGAGGTAAATTACCCTACACATGATTTGGAATTAGCTACTGTTGTTTTCGCTTTATAAATTTGGAGGCATCATTTGTATGGAGTAAAGTGTGAAATATATACTGATCACAAAAGTTTAAAGTATATATTCACTCAGAATGAATTGAACACGAGACAGAGGAGATTGCTAGAATTAATCAAGGATTATGACTGTACGATTCATTACCATCTGGGAAAATAAAATAATGTGGTCGATGATTTGAGTCGAAAAAGTAATGCTTCATTAACAATGTTGCATTTGGAACATGATCCATTGGTTAAGGATTTGATGAACTTTGGCATAGAAGTTGTTGGTGCAGGATGTTTTTCTGTTTTATTTCAGGTATCAGTGAAATCTTCTCTATCAGACAGAATCAAGCAAGCACAGAAGCAAGACAGTGAGCTGTAGAAAAAGGTAGAGCTGGTTCAGAAAGGTACGTTTCCTGAATTAAACATTGATAATGATTTTGTTTTGAGATTTTGGAAGAGATTGTGTGTGCCTTGTGATTCACAGTTGAAGAGAGAGTTGTTATGTGAAGCTCATAGTTCTCCGTTTTCAGTTCATCCTGGCAGTACTAAGATGTACAGAGATCTGCGGGAGTATTACTGGTGGGATGGAATGAAAAGAGATATTGCTAATTTTACTGTGAAGTGTTTGACTTGTCAGCAGGTTAAAGCAGAGCTGCAGTTACCGAAAGGGATGCTTCAGCCTTTACCAGTGCCGGAGTGGAAATGGGAGAATATATCCATGGACATTGTTGTGGGATTACTGAAGACATCTCTAGGTAATAATGCAATTTGGGTTATTGTTGATCGCTTGAATAAATCTACTCATTTCCTTCCTATTCGAGATACTTTCTCTCTAGATCAACTTTATCGATTGTACATTAAAGAGATAGTCAGGTTGCATGGATTTCCTCTATCCATTGTATCCGATCGTGATCCCAGGATTACTTCTATCTTTTTTAAAGGCCTTCAAAAGTCATTGGGTACTGAATTAAATTTTAGTACAGCTTTTCAACCACAATCAGATGAGTAGTCAGAACGAACAATTCAGACATTGGAGGATATTATATAAGCTAGATTGAAGGATTATTAGGGAAGTTGGGACCAACAACTTTCTTTGGTTGAGTTTTCATATAATAATAGTTTTCATTCCAGTATACAGATGGAACCATTTCAGGCATTATATGGGAAGCGGTGTTGAACTCCAGCTTTCTGGGATGAAGTGGGTGAAAGGAAGTTTATGGGACCATAATTGGTAGAAGAGATGGTAGAAAATGTTCAGTTGATTCAGAAACACATGAGAACAGCTCAGAGTAGGCAGAAGATTTATGCAAAAAACAGGAGGAAGGATCTATCTTCTGAGGTAGGTGATCATGTTTTTCTGAAAGTTTCACCATGAAAAAGTGTGTTGTGATTTGGTAAGAAAGGAAAGCTGAGTCCAAGGATCATTGGACCATATGAAATTCTAGAGATAGTTGGATCAGTTGTTTACCGAGTGACTTTACCTCTGATTTTATCTCAGGTAAACAATGTTTTTCATGTTTCAATGTTAAGGAAGTACATGCCAGATCCATCTCATGTTTTGAGTCCAGAGGTAGTCCAGCTGGAAGAGAACCTATATTATGAGGAACAACCAGTCCAAATTCTTGACCACAGGGAGAAGGTGTTATGGAATAAGGTGATTCATCAGGTAAAGGTTTTGTGGACAAACCACATGATTGAAGAGGCAACATGGGAATCTGAAAATGAAATAAGGGCTAAATACCCCCACTTATTCGATAAGTAAATAAATTTTGGGGATGCAATTTTCTAAAGGGGGAAGGATGTAACATCCCAAGTAAGTAATGATTAAGAGATATTTTTTTCTATGTCTACTAATTAATTAGATAGTGTTTTAGAGGCTTAAAATGAGAATAAATCCAATCGTAATCATGGAATACACTAATATTTTTAAAAGATTGTTTTACTGCCTTTTGATGGAAAACCATCATTTAAATCTATCTTTTGACACTTTTATAAGATCTATTTGTCAAAATAAACTTATTATTTATTATTGGGAAATCAAAATTTACTTTTTGTAAATTTTTGGTATTTTTCTGACAATGTTCATTTTTTAATAAATAGTGAAAAATACTGCATTTTACATCAAAAATACTTGTTCATCTAATTAATTTATATGATTAGATTATATTTTGAATTGTTTTTATAGTTCAATTAGAATATATTTTTACCATTTAGTTCAGTAGTGGTCGTTGGAATTAATTTCACTTTGAAATTGGACTTAAACTAGTGTCAATCTTTTGATACTTATTCTTTCATAAAAACACGCTATTTGCTCTGACAGTGGGAATTAATTATTAAATTAATTAATGGAACATATATGTTTTGAATTTTTTAAAATATACATCATTTTTGAATTCAGAATACCAAATATATCTTAGGGTGACGTTTTGGTATTTTTATGAAAAACTTCAATTTTTGATAAATAGTGAAACCACTAAGTGGTACTTAAAAAACTGCTTTTTCGTTTAAATGAAAATTTAACACCTCTGTGTTTTGAATTTAAAAAATCCAACATACATGGATGTCATTAAGAAGTAAAATGTGGTTCAATTGGATTAAAATAATTTTTTTCTGAATAGTAACTTTTATGTTTTTAATCGCGATTAGATGTAATTAGTGTAGTTTAAGGTAAAAATGATGTCTTAATAATATGAGATGAGTTTGACACATTTCCTAACCTCATTGGATGTGTCATGGACGACCAAGATAATCCATGTGTCAACTTGGGGACCCCATGGAGCCACTTTGGTTGTGAAATGACATAAATAACTTTTTATTTAATGTTAATGTAAAAATGACACAAACATGAGTTATTTTACTAAAACAATTTTTACATGGGGTTATACAAATCATATTTTTTATTATAAATAGTAATTGGAAATCTAAAACGATTTATACATCATAGTATTTTTCTTATAATTTTTAGACATTATATAAATTAAATTATTTATGAAATCATGATGATGCAGCGATTACCTCATTAATAAAGGATTTAAATAAAATGAAATGATAATGAATAATCTATGACCTATACATGTCCAAAACCTATTGGATGGGTGGATTTAGAACCCTTATAAACTTATCCTCAAAAAATATCAATGTGGGACCTTTTAAATCCGAAACTCATTTTCAAATAAAGTAACATTTCTTTACTTTCCAAGAGTGCCCATCCTCTCCTCTTATAAAAGGCCCCCACCTCTACCTCCTTACTCACACTTCCAAATCCTTTGGGTCGGCCAACCCCTGCCCATTTAGTCTCTCCAAATCCCTTGCTTACTCCTTGGAGCCTCACTTTGGGAATAATTCTTCCCAAGGAAGCCTTTGAGATCAAACCTAAGGGAGTTACCCGATTTTAAGGTAATATATTCACTTGAGTCCTTTTGTTTTATTTTGCTTCTCCAATCCCCTAAACTCTTTTTATTCATTTCTTTTGTAACAAATCCAGTATCTTCAGTATTCTAGGATGTTGTTATAAGAAGTATTCGAGCTACACATACACACACCTATATCAAATGGTTAAAGAACATACTATTTCTATGGATGGTAAATTTCTGCCTCCCGAAACGATGATTGTTCAACATTGTTTTATCACCGTCAAAGGTGGCCATTAAGATGAAACTATATATATATATATGATGTATAATATGTTTATGTTTTCTTTAAAATTATGTATTTTACATTTTGGGCATACCTTTACGGTTTCCATTATGGGTAAACGTGATATCTTCATTTAAGGAAGTGCGGACTACCGCCCCCTCAAAGTGATTTGATTCGTTAATACCATATGTGGGACGTATAAAGGATGGAGTTATGATATTATATATGATATTACAGTGTAATTATAATATACATTTATATCATTACGATTCCATTCTATAAAATACGAAATAGAAATGAATGTAGCGTTCATGCGTACGTACAGCTTACCGTCTCCATGAACGGTGCATTTCATTTCATACATATAAATGATTATGTAATATTATAAATGCATGTATATACTGGATATATATGATATATAAATCATTATTATAACTCTAGATATAATGGATACGTGAACAAATTGTAATTATAAAGATCATATTTTGACTCAAGTACCAATGATCGTTAAAATGACCGTTATTAACTACAAAAATTACATAGTGTTCAGGACATGATAATAAGTGATATAAAAGGAATAATGAACTTGAAAAAAGTTCTTAAGAAAGTAGACATTAACTCAAGTTTATCATTCAGGAGATTAAAGAACGATTAAGTAAATTCGGATACGAGGTATGGGACTTCGTCTCAATCTCCTTTCATTGAGGCATATTTTATTTTATACACAACCTTCTTTTATACGTATTATAAACCCCTTTGACTATTATGTTTATCCAAAAGGAATATTTTTTTATATGAAGTGTTTTACAAAACGACAAAAGGGAATGTTTTTTTGTCGTACATATGCGGAGACAATGACTTCTCTGCCGCAGTGACCATTATTTGAGTTTCGACTTCCTCTACAAGCCATACTTTTTTTTAAAGAAAAATAAATACCATGTTTTACGTTTATTTTATTTTGGTTTTGAAAATGGTTTTCATAATGTTTTTATATCAATGTGTTGTATTGATATCTTGTGATTGAAAGGTGAAAATGTTATGTTTCATTTATGCATGCTTTATGTGACATGTTTATGTTGTGGTTCTTGGGCATTATTATGAAGACAGCTGGTTCCGTGATAAACTAAGGGCGGGTGAGCCCGATATTGCTCTCCAATGCATTGGGTAACACGAAGGAGTGAAACGTTAAGGTTTCTTCGAAGAGATTTAGGGAATATACTGTGATGGGTATTCCAAACATAACCAAGAGGGTTACTTTCTATGTAAGAATGTTATGAATGCCTCAAGTTACCTTTATGTCTTATGATTTATATGATTTATTCATGATTTGCTGAGGTATGTGAAAGTGCTTATGATTTATGGGTAAAGTTTGATTTCATTCTTATGTATATATGAACTCATGTTTCCTTTCCATATTTTTATAACCCATACTAATATTTTTATGCTAATCCTAAGTTTTTTGAAATGTTTTTCACAGGTTAAGGTAATGGTACATGATATGATGATAGTGTCAAGGAAGTGTCAAGAAAGAATCCATGTTTTATTTTAAAAATGTTTTCGTTGATGGAAAAAAAATGAATATTATCTTTATGTAACCACTTTGTTTAAATGTGGAATGTAATGCAAGTTTTATGATCTAATTCTCTAATACTCTAAACCTGAAAAGATCCTCAATGTCTAATCTTGTAATAACTCAAGATTAAGTATGGTTTAAGGATGGGGACTTATAAACATATACACATGTATGTGACAAATTAAGTTTCTTTGAAATGTATATATCGAAGTGAATTCCATCATATACATTATTTGGTACTCAGTTTAGTGTGTAAGACATAATTATTTTAATAGTTAAAACGCATAATGGGGGATCTATATGACTGGTCATTTTTTATACCATGAATAGAACAATACATTTTCTCTTTACACTAAAAACATTCTACTACAGTGTGTATAGTGTTGTTAGTTATGAATGAATGCCAAGCTCCTATAAAATGTTGATAAGATATTGATTATGATATTCACCACCATGATTTTATCAAATAATATTTATCTTCATTCAAATATATTTCACTACTTCATTCTAGAATTAAGGAAAATTTAAAATTAATAGGATTTATAGAACCTCATATATACAAATTTATACATAAATATGTTATCATTAAAAATTTTGATATAAGAATAACCAAACTATATTTTATTAGAATTTTTTTACACAAATTAGTGTCTATAATTCCTGAATCTCTACGGAACATTCACCATATCCATGGATTGGTCGTTGGTTTGTTTTTCCTTATAAAAAATAATGACAATTTTCACGTTGTATTAGATGAAATGATTTTAAATAACAATCTAGATAGATCGTTGTAAAATGTTTCTCATTTACATTTCCAAGACGGTGATGTCTGAGAGAGGTGTTATTAGTGTCCTGAAAAAATGATTCATTATCTATTTATATTATTATTTATCAAAATTTAATTCATAAATACACTTATTTAAATGTGACCTATCATACCATTTATTGTCATTAAAAAAAATTTATTCCCAAATTTGAAAATAAAACCATAATTATTTATATTATATTTTTTAATTATATATATTTTTAATTTTTGCAAAAAAATAATTTTCTATTAAACATAATATTTTATTTTCAAAAAGGTGGTATTCTTCTTTGGCTAGAGAATCTAGCCACAAAATTTGGAAACTCACAAATCCACCTATCCTTTATAAATATTTCTTTATATACATGCTTCTATTATTTGGAAACTTATTTTAGCACCATATTGTTATTTATTAAATCGTGTGTATATATTGAATGTTTTCACATGATATGAAATTCACTACTAGCTTCCAATTTCTTCTAGGTTCAGTTCCTCTTATAGTTCCCTTTTCTTCCTTAAGAAAAACATACTACTGATATTTTCTTTCTCTACCTATAGATTAATCTCTTATTGGAAAGACACTTTCCCATATCATTATAATTTTTATGAGTCTTGGGTTTCTTTTGGTGGTTCTTTATTAACTTATTCCCAATAATTACAATAGGTTTGTCACACTCTTTGTCCACTTCCACTTGACTATTCATGGTAATATGTTATGAATGTTTCTTATTATTAATCCTCATATTAAAATTGATAATAATATCAGACAACGTCGTGGATAGATATAAAAGAATGTGATTTTTTCACAACTAATATTAGAATTTAATATCTAAATTATCTAATTATTCAATGTATCCAATATTGTTGACTGTACAGTAGCTACTAATAACCAACTCTCTATGATCGTTTGTAAAAATAATAATGGATATCTCGTATATCTCATTAATCATGTTCTCTTGAGATAGATATTAAGGGTGAGACAATATTCTATACACATACAAGTGATCATGTTTCATTATAATCTAATTGGATTGGGATGAAAAAATGAAACAAAAATAATATATATCATCATTAAAGAAGATTATTATATAGAGAAAACTCTACCTTAGTAGAATCTTTTCCACGTTCTTTTGGGATAGTTTCTTCAACAATTCAAAATTTCATTTCAGGATGTATGATAAAGTGTAAGAACCATTATTAATAATGGATATTTTTTCATATGTTATGGTTTTCCTTATCATGTATTTACTTAAGTTATACGTTTGAGGTAATTTTTATTTTCATTTCTATAAATAAGAATACAATAAATATCCTAATTTTTCAAATAAAATTAGGAAAATAATTATTAATATAATTATTAACCACCCATTATTTCATTGAAACCAAATAAACCATATAGTTGGATTCAAAAAATCATATTTCGTAAAAATTCTAGTTATAAGGATCCATATTACTCTTATCATGCAAATGCAAATGGGTTGAGTTGAAATTTTAAGGGCTTTAAGTAGTAATTCCATACCCCTACTAAAATAACACAAAATTACAAGATGTGGAGTGTACTTACCAATCCTAAAATCTTTTAACTTGATAGTATAAATTTTCTTCTGAGTAACTATAATTCATATATTGGTAGCGACACCATGATGTGAGCTAATATTATTAATCCAAAAACATTAACTTATAATTCTTTGATAATATAAATCTTCATTAATTTGGTCAGTCTATCTCATTGAACTATGGTTAAATTTCAACAATATTTGTTGATGGATACTGCAACACAATATATACAATATAGGGATTTAATATTTATTCTTCAATTTTACATTTTATCTTTATAAATTTTTTGTTAATATTAAGAGGATTTATTTATGTGATTAACCATGTATTAGATAAAATTTATTCAAAATGAAATTCATTTTAGTTCAATCGTGCATGCTCATTAAATAATTTATTAATTTGATTTTGAAAAAACATATGTGATTAAATAACTATATACCATGATAAAAATAAAATAAATTTGTTTCATGATCAAGATATTTTTGAAAATATTTATTTTACCCTTGAGTGATTATCTAACTGTCAGCAAAAGGGAAAATCCAATAACCAGTTTATGGTTAATGTTGGATCATTCCCCATATAAACAAGTGTATCAATCATGGATTGTTTTTTTCTCGAATCCATATCAGAATCACCTCCCCTATCATCGAATGTCCATACATTACTTATGGTTTTACACCCATGTAGGTGAGGGAAACCAAAATATTGTCTAAGGGGTATGAAGCAAATAATACATGTGCTCACTGGCTCTTACATAATGAGAGGAAAGATTATGTGAAGGATATAAATAATATTTAATGTTATATTTAATGAAAATAATCATATAAATGGTTGGTACAATTCTCATGGTCATCCAAACACATGAAACAAATTATAAATTTAATAATAATGAATTTTATGAAAATGTTTAATTTTTATGATATATCATCCTCAGATCAATTAATTATCCTTGTTATCTATTAAATTCCTTTTTTGTAAATATCATCAAATTGTCTTCATATTCGTAGAGACCTAATTGTTAACAAAATTAATAAATTTATTTGAAATTAATAGTGAATAAAAAATATTCCAAGGATGTCACATGTTGTGTACCTATTATAACTACTCCATTTGTATTATATTCTTATACAATTTTCAAATGAAATATGTTGTATACAAGATTTATCCAGGTAACTCATACCATTAAATATAAATATAATTATTATATAGAATATATAATCTTTATGTAACGTATTATTTCAATGTGTGAGGTGTAATAAATGAGTTTTTTGTTATACAAGATATGAAGTTACATATATTTCAAGAAAAATAAATATAAAATTATATGTATAATTATATATAACCCATCATGTGGAATTTAATGTCAATATAATGACCAATATAACACATTTTGATAATATTAATGTATTATAATAATTTTTTTACACAATTTGGTTAATATATATCCTATTTACATTAAAACAAATTTACATGTATTATTGTCATCGATTTTCCACGTTACAAACAATGGGAATAGACATGTAAACATACCACAAAAAATTTATACTATAATACATGTATATGGACTAAATTAAATGTATAATCTGAGTTTCACAATCCACATTTATGTAAGATGAGTATGGAAACTCAACGCCCGTATTTGAGTATTAGAAAATATGTCGCGTACAGATGTTAGACAATAATTAATAATGATTACCATGATCCTGGATGACATGATCAACACATTGTGTATTTAAATGCACAACATGTATAAAAAATTTACATGAATCAAATTAAATATAATCTAATTCAGGGTTTATTAAATATGTGTATATGATATATACCACTTGGTTACACGCCATGTAATCTTGTGTAGTACGGATGGACCCTCGAAACCTCTAGATGTGTTCTTGGAATTTATTTTGTTCATAATACTAATCTTATAGATTATGATATCAATAATGAAGAGAAAGAATATTGGTTGTCACCATTTGATTAATTAGTTATTTTACTAGAATTGTAAACTAAAATCAAATGATTAAATCAATCAATGATCATTAAATAATTTTAAATAATTTGGTTAAAACATTGAAAACATTTATGGGTTCATGAATAGTGTAAGGATCTATTTTGGAATTCCCAAATCATTTTTTGTTGTAGTATAAGTTTAATCCAAGATTTACTGAAGAATAAATACAATGATCAATGGAATTGAATTAAAAAATTAATAATGATTATGAATGTTAGAACCCAAAAATATGATCATCGTATATTATTTATAATTAGTTTAAATAATTGATGAATAACATTCAATAAAATTATTTTTTCATGGATAGATCCTACAACGTCATTTCATTGTTCTGTCATTGAGTTTAGGGAATTAATATTTTATTCTCTACATAATTTATCTATGCATTTTTCATAAACCTCTTAACGTCGGCAAAGAAATATTTGAGTTCTAATGATGTTGGTCATAACACATTTGTCAATCATCATTGATTGCCTTCCTAATAAATTTAAGAAGTATTATTTTTATCTCTAAATACTCAAGAGTGATGGGAGTGGAGGATCACTCTCTGTTCATGAGAGAGTTCTGAGTGAGGGAGTTTTCTAGGAATTTGATAGAGTTATCTTTGTGTGTCATTTTGCATAAGAAATGAAATGAATGCGCTAAAGAGTATAATAAAATTTTTATTATATACCTGTAGGGTTAGAAAATAATAATGATTAACATTACCTTATTATCATTTATAATTCTTGTTGAACCCTTGGTCAACAGAAAAATTATTATTATTATTTCCAGATATGTGAGAAATTTTTAAATTAAATTTAATATTGTTTTTTTAAATAATATTAAATATCAATTATTTCTCACCTAACCATTACACATTGTCCACCTTTAATCACTATTATATATCAATCCATAAATAATGACGATTTATTTAATACAAAATCATGAAACCATTATTATGTAATAAATAAATTAATATTTAATTTTAAAAAAATTAAATAATAACTAAATATCCCATAAAAAATATCCGCTTCAATAAATGGTGAATGAATATATATAATCCACATAATAGAAAATATTATTCAACCACCTGAAGGGATAATATTTATTACACTTGTTAAATAATAAATAATTATATTATTTCACCAAGCAGGTGGATACAGTTAGTGCATTAACCACTTGGATTTTTTCATAGCAGAACTATGTTTTGTACCCCAATGTCCAAGGTTAGCATCTATAAAAATGAAAAGGAACCCATAGAGAATAATGTTAATGCTAAAATGATATAAAAAATCTTAGGTATTTTTATTGTGTAATAAAATTCCATTATCACGATATTTCTCATCATGGTAGTTGTATATAGGTGTCATCATCTTTTATTCTTGATGTTTCTTAATTTTGTATTATAAAAATTGATATTGTGCTTGGAAAACTGTGGAAATTGATGTATTTATGCTATATCATTTCTATCTAATGGAAATATATATCAACTTATGTTATAGAATATAAGGGGAAAATCAATTATATCATTATTTTTTTTCTGAAAAACAAGTCATCAGGTACACCATGTACCATACATCACTGGAAAGATATGTATTTATGGTTTCTGTAAATAATTATAATTAGGAGAATAATAATATTAATGAATAAAAATCTGATGTTTAATGATCAATACACAATATCACATATTGGAACATCAAATGAAACATATAAATTTGGATTCCCAACATGAGTGTCCTATTCTGAAAATATCAGACACTGGATATTACTAATGGAATACACGACAAAAAAAACCAAAGGTCCTATCACTATTCAACCTTGACAGAAAATATCATTTATGTCCCTAAAATATTTTGATGAATCTATAATATATATATATATATATATATATTAATATCATTGAACTTATGTGTTCTCATCATTGTAAGGATCTTTAATAACATTTTCACCTGACATTTAGCCTTTTCAATTTTTAACATAATATGTCACACAATAAAAAAATCATGATGTTTTTTGGAGTTTAAAAAAATTCAAAACAATGAAAGCATGTTATCATAAATCATATAAAGTTAGGCACTAGGGAACCAAATCCAACAGAAGGGTTCCTATATAGAACAAATATATATGTGATCTTGATTTATCATTCCGAGATAAGGATACTAATCTTGTTTGATAGTGATTTTTGAGATTAATATATCGAAATTACATGAAATTTTATTTGAATACAAATTTCCATAATTATATATTCTATTCTTTTCATGTAAACCATGTAATCTTTTTGTTATTGTAATTTAAATTTTTTAATTCTTATATTATAATTATTGAATTTATCATAAGATTATTATATTTTGTATTTTGTACTTAATTATAAAATGAATCCTAGAAATGATAAAAAGAAAAGTTACATCAGTGAATCCTTTTATAGATCATTGGGTAATGGGAATCATTATCCCCAATATTCAGAATATAGATCAAGATGTTTTCTGAATCCTTGGATGGACTATTCATCCATTTAGGATATTTATAAAGAAAAATTACTCACTATTACATATTGATAAATAACATATAAATTTGATTAATTTAATTTGTGAATTGACATAAAATGAAACTTTTTGAAATCAATAGAGGACTCCTTCATTGGATTTTCCTTAAAGATTCATGAAAGAACATGATGTAAATTGTGTCACTCCATCGTGAATGATCAAATATATTTGGATCTCACCTGTAAAAATTCGGTTAATATATACAAACAATAATAAAATATTGAATAATTTTGTGTTGAAAATATTAGTGATTTTATAACCATAGTGCATGGAGAGAGTTAATCTTTGGAGTATTCCACACATTTAGAAAATTGTGTTTATCTATCACATAAGCTCATTACATATGACCTCTTTAAATCTCATATTTTTAAAATGGGTATGTTGGACAAAATTTACTCAATGGTGATCCTATTATATAAAAATATCATAATTGAGTTTATTGATAATGCATTTTTGGTTGAGTGGGGTATATCATGTAAAATTTGATTGGGTGGAGATTTATTTTCTACAGGAGGTAGTCGAGGTATGTCATCTATCGTGTAATGGAAGCAGAAAGGTGAATAGATATCTTTGACATCGGTTGTTGACACTTCTTCAAAAAACGAATCAAGTAGTTTTAAATTACTATTTGAGGCATAATTATACTATGAATATTTTTACTAAAGAACACATTATATAAAAAAATTACATACATCACAAAAATCTTAATCCTTTCAATAGGAAAATATAACATGGAAATATGGTGTGATAAACTCATACTACAGGCTCTCATGTCCATTATGACGCATAAAAGGGTAATTGATATAACTATTATTCCATGGATAATAATAATTAGGTTAATGAATAAAAATTAGGATATGAGGGTGGATTTATGTATGTAGTAGATTATTCATTAGAGGAATCTCAAAAAGGGTCGGTTGGTATTAGAGTCATAGTGTTCATTTCTTCAACTATGTTACTAGATTTATGGGATACTAGTGAAAATCACTCATATATATCTTCTAATTTTAATGAAATTTTGGGATACATTAATATAATATACAAATCAGGTTTTAACTTTAAAATCCCTTGGATAAGAGATAGGAATAAGGATTTAAGTGTTCCATGTGTTAGGTAATGATCACCGACAACAAAATATAGTGTGATTTTTTATTTTTAATATTTATATCATTGAACATAATATTTTCATACAGTGGATGAAAATAATTAATTCCCATTTCAACAATTATCATAATCATTTTCAATTTCTATACTCTGATGGGGTCTCTCATGTCTTTCAGAGAAATTGGGACTCTATATATAAGAGAGTATATAATGATGTTCTTTATGATTGAATGTTCTCATTAAATTGTTTTCAGTATTACATGATTAAATTGATACAAATTTGATTATACCACTTAATGATATGGTGATATCATACCCTTCGGTCTTGCCTTATGATTTTTATGGGTTACCACCCTAGAGAGAGACCAAGTTCACTATTGACCTGCTTAATGATAAAATTCCTATAACATCTCGAGTATTAAAAAAGTGTTATTTTCAAAATAAACTAGATTTACTTTATGTATTTCAATACATTAATCAACAATTTATTCTTTATCTACACTCAATAATGTGTTATCTTATGTTATATATGACATTGAGTTTGAACAGAACCATAAAATATGATTATTATTAATATTTAAAAACATCCAGTATAATATACCGATTAAAATTTGTGATATGAATTGTAATAAATATATTTAAAATATTAATTATAAATTTTATTATAATGACTATTTAATAAAAAATAAAAACATAGAATAAATCCTTATATGTTTGAAAGATATTTTTTTTAAGAAATTATATCTTTTAGTAAAAAAATAATGAAATTAATTTTTAATAAATTTAGAAACATAACTTCATATAATAAACTTAATTTATGAACAATAATATAAAAATCCCAATAGGTTGAAATTTTCAGATTTTTTTTAAATTTTTATTTTCTATAAATAGGGAACAATACTGAATTTTAAATGGAAATCACAATTTCTCTTAATCATTTAATAAATTTAATTTATATTTTATATTTGTATATAAGTAAAATTAGTACAATAATATATCCATTAATTCATTTAAGGTCATTATGAATAGTTATATATATATATATATTTAATTTTGATATAAAAAACTTTTCACACATTTGAACATTCTCCATTTAAAAACTATATGTGTCATTTCATATATGAGATCATTTTTAAATTCAATAAATTCACTTTTGATAATAGAATTATAAAAAACTGATTCCATTTCGTAAACAATATAATTTATATTATCTATTATTTTCAAATTACTTTTTAACAAAATTAATATTAAAATCAATTAATGTTTATTTACTATTGATAGAGGAATTTTTTTACAGGGGGTTTAAAATAAAAATAAAATTGTAAATAATTACCCACAATATGTATAAATTCAATATTGTGGAAATATATATAACTTATAAATTATATGATATATATTTATATATTATTATTATATTTTTAAATGATATAAACATAGGTTGAATTCTTGGATCTCAAAAAACTACAAGTGTCCCACTCACCTCACTTATAAAACGTCTTACCTTCTCCTATTATCATCACATTGTCTACCCTATTTGGTTTGGCCAATTAATGACCACATAACTTCCAGAATTCTCCACACTTTTCAAATAATCCATATTTTGGACACAATTCGATCCGCAGAGGAATTTTTGAGAAAAACTAAGGATCTTTCCCAAAGAATATGTAATGTCCATTGAAGAATATTTCTATATAATTACATACTACCACTACTTCATTATTATTATACCATGGTTATATAATAACTTAATTATATTAAATATATTATGATGTTTTCATTTTAGGGTAATTACCTAGAACCATCTCTAATTTCATCAAATGGTTTACAAAATCTTCATTTCTGTATCCGGTGGACAATTATTTTGTTATCTAAAGTCATTAATTATTACATTGAAACCTCTCAAGGATTAAAAAAATGATAGTTTAATTAATAATATATCATATTTATGATATTATTATTCTTAAATAATATTAATATCACACATAACATCATATGGTTTAATTTTTTGGACTACTTTAATATCGTTGGTGTGTATAGTGGACTTTCACCTAACGAAATGATGTTATTCATTCATGATTTACATTAAAGGAAATAAAGTTTATATTAATGAACATATGTGATATATATAATATAAAAATTATAATATAATTATAAAATATATTTATATCTTTATTTATTTAAATCCACTAAGGAAATGGAAACAACATTCATGTGTACACTGGACATACCATCACAATGAACGTTGTATTTCACTTCTGGTCATAATATATTATGTATTAATATATAAAATATGTTATGAATATATACTTTAGTTATATAATGGTTCAAATTAATTATATTATTATTCCATAATAAATATAATATGTCTAAATAAATTTAAAATCTAAGAATATATGAAAAAGAAAGTTTTTATTACCCTAAACATAACACTGACATGGAATTGTTAATAAACATGTAATAAAAGGGCATAAAAATTATATATTGTATTATGTATATAAAAAATTATCTATAATAGATTTATAATAACAATATATTTATTAAAAAAAGGTTTTTAATATATAGATAAAAAAGAAAGACATAAAGTAATGGATTTATTTCTGATTTTTTTTTCTTTGAGATGTAAGTTCGGTTATGAAGCTATATATTTTCATAATTTTCATATATAACCCCACTAAAAGGAAATACCATGAATATATTTATACTAAGGATATTTCATGTTCCATTTTATTTTATTTCATCTTGGTTCTTATTATTTAATTATACCAATGGGGTAATAATTTAATGTAACAATATAATTCATTATTGTGATAGTTAAAGATTACGATTTAGGTGATAAAATATTATGTTATATCTCTCATTATACTAATTAATTTTACTCACCTATGGTCACTAATTATATTTTAAAGTAATATTTCTATTTTAGAGTATTTCGTATATCAAATTATTTGGGTATTGTTTTCATAAAAATATGAATTTATTTATATTTTCGGTTGAAATTTTGTTTCAATCAGAGCATATATTATTCCAAAAATATCTTCATTTTTTTTATTATCCTATGATTTTTTAAACATATATATACAAATTTTTTCATTTATTATATTTTTTATAATAATCTGCTATAATTTTCTAATAAATTATTATTTGGTTTTCATAAAAAATGCGACATGAATCATTATTTAATTTTTTACTAAATGGAAGAAACATCAAACAACCCTGAGAATTTTTTACAAGAATATGAAATTATATTATTTCAAGGTTATTTTCAATGAAATTTATTTAAAAATATTAATTTAAAAAGTGTTTTTTAATTATAAATTATATATTTCATATGAATTATTATTAATGATGGAAGAAAATAATTTCCATAATTGAATACATTCATTAATATTACATATTCATTATAAATGATATTATCCTATGAAATTAAAAAAAATTTCTATAAAAGGTTTCTATTTATTATTGAATGATTATTATGAAACTATTTTCCTTCCTTGGGTAATAACATGAAAATACTCTTCTAAAACTCACTTATTTTCAATGGGGTTTTCTATGATGATTATGAAAACTGTTTCTTTTCCATGAGTTATAGAACTATGAAATGTATATGAATACCATTTCATTTCATAGGTTATCTTATATTTTTTAGATAATGATAATGGGGAACTAATATATAAAAGTTTCAATATGTAACAGGTGGGATCTACATATCTCTCCAATGTATTGGGAAGTGATAAGTGTTCTATGAGCTCAAAGGGTACATTGTGGGATATCCTTAGCAACAGAAGGAGGGTACATATGTGGTTATCTGAAAAATGAAAATAAGGGTATATGGGTGTGTAGACCAAGCTGGAAATAGATTACAAGGTATGTTATATCAGGAACGAAATAGGTACACTAGTGGTTATCCCAATATTTCTATGTAATGAATATCTTGGTGGCTTTCCATAAAAAATTATTTTATAATCCTAAATATATTCCAAAAATCAATGTATTATTCTAATCTTTTATACTCATGGTTCAGATTCTTTGATTCCATATTGATTAATGAATTTTTAACATCAAATATTTATTCCATGAATATTGATTATGTTCATATATTTTTGTGGAATGGTTTTAAAATGTTAATATCATGTTCATAGATGCTTATGTTCTTGTTATGATTATTTATCATACTTTTTTGCACAAACTTATAATCCATGATCAACCTTTATTATAAATCATTTCCCAATGTTATAAAAATATATTCAGTATGAATTTTCTTATAAGGGTGATAGAGATAAATATAATACTAGAATATGATGTATCTCCCATATAAAATAGGTATTTCAAATTGCATGATTCCACTGGATCTAAACTATAATAGTTGATGGTCATGTGTCGATGTATTCTTATGATTATTCATAGAAATGATAAAATATCTATCTATGATAAACATGGTTCATTATTGTTGGTATTTGAGGATATTACTATTTTAACATAGTAAACTAGGATGATAATACCGCAGTGGTATCACTAAGGACATGAATAAAGATAATTCCATGGATGATTCAAAGTGTAGGAAAATGTACTAGAATTTTGTTAAATGATATTGTAAGTGGTTTCCAAGAAATTAAAACCCTTTTGGGATATCACATGACGATGTGGTTCTAAAATAGAGGTTGTTAGTGGTAATAAATATGGAAAGGGGGCATTGATCTATGATTGACCCTCACTTGGTGCATGTCAATGGTTCAAACTACACACATAGATCAGAAATCCAAAGGGATATGCTTTGAAAATTTACAAACTCTTCACAAACCATCAGGAAGCCTTTAAGATGGTGATGACTTTAATAGAACATGGATAAACCTATGGTTTAATAGATATTGAGTCATGATTTAGAAATAATATTATTTATTTTTCATAATTTAGTGTTTCCTGATTATAATAAATTTTTTACACAATGTATTTCAGTTTTAGTAAACACCTCTCGCCAGATATAGGCATGTTAATGTCGAGTGTGATGGAAAATAAAATGAAATCCCTCTTTAATAATCAAATAATAATGGTGGTGTAATGAAAAAAATATTTTTCTATGATCAAAAAAATTTATAAATATGTTATCAATTATGTATATCAATTTAAAACAATTGGGGAATAATATTCTCATTATTTATTCATGAGGAATCATACACATTATTTTAGTGGGACTTTCGATCCACTTTTTTTTTAATAATGGATCATTACCACTATAAATATATATTTTATTGTCAAGTGATTATAATATGAAAATTTAATTTCTTTTGTCTAGAATGTGTAATTATGTGTAGATGAATAGAGGTTTTTTATCAATAATAAAAAGAAAGCAGTAGAAATTTACACCATGGATTGAGATGTGTTCAAGAACATATTTTTCTATATCAAAATTTTTATTACACTCTATTAAAATATTTATAACGATTATGCCATATGATAAAATAGGATATTCACCCCATTGGTACCAAGGATAAAAAGTTTAAAAGACTTATGATGTACGAGTCTAGAACTATCATCCAACCAGAATGTAAAGTGGAATAATTCATTCATTTTTTAAAACCAAATATTATTAGGGTATTATCAATATGAGACAGTAGTATCAATGAAGATATTGACTGATGTTCTATAGTGGTATAAATGGAGGATGTAGGTAGGTATCAATCTTTTGGTTTTAATAAAAAGTGAAAAATGTAAGTGAATGTAAAATATAAGAACTATGAAGAAAATAAAATTAGTTTTTCATTATGATTAATCTATTTGAGTAAGAATTAACAATGTTTTCATAATGGTAATATGGAGTTTTTAATTATATAAGGGGTGATAATCAGAAAATTGATTACTGAAATCATGTTTAGAAGTTGTCTAATGATGAATATTCAGAGAATGATACACAAAATGAGCCACCAACCATCCATTTATTTAAATTTATTGAGTATGGAAATTATGATAATAGGTTCCCATGTATGAGGTTTAATGAATGTGATCAGTTCCGACATAATATTATGGATAGATAAAATGTTAAATGTAATGAAATTTCTATTTTTGATTTGGGGTGAAATAACAACATGGTGTAAGGTACACATATCATCCAAACATGAACAAACCATGACTTATTTTACATATTATATATATATTATTTTATTCTGAATTATTCTACATGTTATCATGACTAACCAAAGATATTTGACGTATAAATTGTTGTGAAAACCTTTAATGGTACAATGATCACAGACTATGTATATGATTCCTCCTCGATTGATTTTGGTGTGAATGTGCATCCTAAAAATCAAACCATCCATCCTCTAGTTGAATTTGTTATTATCTTAATCATGTATTTTATTTATGAACAAAAATCACACATTAATTACAGAGGAAGAGAAGTTAAATTTGATATCCCAAACAAAACTATAATTTTTATCAATGTGATGATAAGTGAAAACATTTAATTGAGATCACAACTATTGTTTGATTATTTATTTCCTTTTATATAGGGTGTTTATCATATTTTTTATTCAAAAATCTAAATTACTTTAATTAATATTGTGTGGGGATTTGTAGATGCCTTTTTTGGAATATTTTCATTATCCTCCACAAATATGTAATGTTTATTTCTTAATAAAAAATAAACCTAGTGCCAAACAAATTAAAAAGTCTTTATATAGAATGGATTAATTATGTAACAAATATTATATAACTAACTTTAGGAAATCCACTACCAGGAAATCATTCATCCAAGTGTGTAACTATTTGGTGCCCCTTTTCTTTTTGTTAATGATAATGATGGATCAATGAGTCTCGATATTTATTATCATGAGATGAGAAAGATCTCAATTAATGATATGTATCATCATCCCCATACAGATGACATTGTTAATCAAATTTCTAGATCTCAATACTTTTCCATGATTAACCTTCATCCGGGATATCATTAATGGAGGGTCAATACGAAGGATATAAATAAAATAACATTCCAAAAAAACCTATGGTCAGAATGAATATATTTTTAGGGCATACATTTTTACTAATTTTCCCACTATCATCATTAAATTAATATATATTTTCAATAGAGATTTCCTCGATTAGTTCATGGTAGTCTTTAGAGATGATATTATTATCTTTTAAAATAGAATGTTTTTTCATGATGATAACATGAAAATTTTACAAAGGAATCTTATGATGGAGAAATTATGTGAATGATATAAAAAATAGATAATTTTGTTTGAAAAAGTATTCATTTTTTGTGTCATATAATTTCAAGAGATGTTTTATCAGCAGATCACATAAAGGCGAAGGTAACTGATTGTTTTCGTAGACTGACACCAGTGATTGAGTTATGTACTTTTTATGGTTTATTTGAATATTATCGACTTTTTTCTGACGAATTTATCATAAATAAATAATTATATGAATATTTCAACTTAGAAGGGATATTTGTTCTAATGGGTGGGTGAAGGTGATGAAAATTTAATGAAATTGAAGACAAGATTAGTTATTTCACATATACTTATATCATAAAGTAGTAAATAAGGGTTTGTAATCTATATTGATGCATAAAATAAGGGATTTTAATTTATTTATGTACAATTACTAGATATAGGCTATACATAATAAAAATTGATGTTTCCGGATAAAATTCATCGAACTCTTGATTTGGAGTTAGCTCTAGAATCTTTTAAACTAAATATATGAAGGAAATATATATTTATAAAAATGTTTGATATATATATAATAAATAATTAACGTATATATTCACATATAAATTTTTGAATATTCTTAATTAAGAGGGATAGAGTTGATTAATGATTATGTCTTCTTAATGAATTACAGAACTGGGAAAACATACAAGGTGTTTGACTCTATGAGTAAGAAGGATCATGCTAGCTTATAAATGATGGAAATTACAAAAGATCCAATACTTCATTATTTTTAAAGGGTATTTATTGATCTTTGTTGGAAGGGAAAAAATAATATCATTATCAATTGAATTTTTAATGATTTATGGATTTGAATATTAAAAAAATAATATGGAATATTTTGTTTTGAAAAAGATAGATTAAAATTTTCTTGAGTAAATCCATGATCATGATAGAATACTATCATTTAGGAACCGGGTATGTATTCTATATATAATATATTTTTAGAAATATTTTTTATAGTAAGATCATCGTTCATCATTATCAATTCTTATGGTATGTACAAAAATGTTTATATATTTGAATGTATATTTTTTTGGGATGGTATGAAGAATTATAATATAGAGTTCATATATCGTTTCATGGTATGTACGTTATGGATAAATGGAAATTATTTATGGGGATGTTACATCCATTACCAATATAATAACGAGAATGGGATGACATCACCATGTATTTTACCATTATAATCCCAAAAAATACAATATTAATAATGATATATAGGTTTTATTTGATCACATTTCTATATAAGAATTATTCATTTATAGTAGATAAGAATTCTTAATAGATAATTTTCCTTGGATATAAATTTAGAATGTTTTAAGGTTGGGTGTAATTCTACATTCCACTGTTTCTGATAAGGATTCATATTTTACATCAATGTTCTAAGAAATTCATTATTAATCTATTGAAATATATTTTAGTTTTGTCACTACATATCAATCCAAAACATATGGTTAGACTGATAGAATTATTCAAGCCCTAAAGGATATGTTTAGATATTATTGTTTGGATATAAAAGGTTTGCGAATCAACAACCTATGTGATTTTTTTAATAATAATTTCTTTCACAGAATAAGTCATATTTCAACAAATAATGCTCTATATGGAAAAAAATGTAGACCTCCAATATGGTGGAATGAAGTTATAAGTAAAAATATATAACATCATATGATATGTGAAAAATGGATGTGGATGTTAGTTTAATTCTATAACACATCATGTTAACCCATATTTGAAAGAAATTCTATTCCGATAATCATTCACACGATTAAAAATTTGAAGTTAGTGACAATGTGTTCCTATGAATCTATCCATTCAATATGGGTATATGCTTTAGAAAAAATGGACACTGATTCCTATGGATACTAGTCACTTTTTTGTTATTGATCATAATGGGATCATACCCAACCTCAGGTAACATCTACCAAACCACTCTCAAGTCCAAGATATGTTTTATGTAAATCACTTTAGGAAGTACATACCTGGGCATTCACATATACTAATCATAGAGGTCATACCACTCTAAGAAGATGATTCTTATTAAGATCTAATGGTGAAGATTATAGATCATACAATGAAACATATATGAAACAATACCATATCCAAGATCAATTATTTATGAATAAAAAACCATTTTGTGGAAGCTACATGTGTAACACCCTGACATTTTGATAATTATTTCTCATTAAATAATTTCATTTCATTTATAGCTTGCATTGCACAAAATCATGAGTTTAAGAGAACTGTGAGAAACTATTAGTATAAAATTAAAATGACATCCTATCCATTTAATTATTCTGAATAAATATTAATAACTAACATATGAAATATAAATAAATACATAACTAATCTTAAATATATTTGTATGAACATAGGAAATAAAAATATAATTTTTTAGTAAAAATCACTGCCTTATTCATGAAAAAATTTATATTGTTATTAAATGTAAATAATAATTTGTAGAAAAAATAAAAATTGATTGAAAAATTTGAATATCATTATTTAATTCAGCTTTTCCAAATTAGTTTAAATATATTTTTTTATTATGTATTATTGGAAATACTAAATTGAAATTTGAATTTTCATTCAATTTCTTTACAGGGAAAACATATGTTTTAGATTAGATTGAAATTATAATTAATTAACTAAGATTTTAAATAATCTAATTATGATTTTTGAAAAAGAATCTCCAAAAAGTTATTATAAAACATTTTATGTTTTACAGGGGAATTATTTCAGAAAAACCAATTTTAATGGATTTTTATCGGTATATATTAAATAAATTTATATATAATATGTTAATTGAATTTTGAAAAATATATAAAAAATGTATTTAAATTTAGCGATGTTATTAAATGGGTACCTTTTATTTTTTCCCAACACGAACAGTAACCTTGGTAAATTTTATTACCACATTAATGGGTAAAAAGGGTAATTTATGTTAGTAATAAAATTATGATGACTATAAAATTTCCCTTAAATATTAAAAATTTAATTGGATGAATCATATTCGCCCCTTAAGACATAATAAAAAAATAATATTTTTTAACAGACAATGATCAATGAAAATGACTTAAATTATATTTAAATTAAATAATGCCACAAAATATCACTTTCATTATTTTTAATATTTAATTAATGTTAAAATTGGGAAAAGTTGTGTTATTAAATAATATAAAGGTAAATTATTAACTTAATAAACATATTTTTATGGTATCAATTTATTTAACATTTTTTGACACTTGGTTTAAAAAATTAAATTTATCAATTTCATTTAATAAGATTTATAAATGTAACATTCTTGTGATTAATAACTTTATAATTTATCATTTAGAGTAATAGAATATGTACACTCAAATATAAATATTTGTATGAAATATATTATATCTGTCTTCATCATGATATTTTATTTTTAATTTTTAGTTAGTATGAATATTAACTAATTATACAACGATGATGTAGTAATTTTTTTTATTAACGAAAATATCAAATAAACCCTTTTATGAATATTCAAATATATATAATATGAAAAAATAATTGAGATAAGATAATTCTATTGATGACCATGATCTCATTGGGATATAAAAAAATAATAGTCTTGAAGTTAAATTATTATTTTGATATTTTAAAATACCATGAAATGAATAGTGTTAACATTCGCACTATTACTATTTTATCAAAATAATGCTTTATTAAATTATTTAAAATTAATAAAAAATGTTTATAAATATAATATTTTTCTTATATAGTATAAAATATTCTCAATAGTTCATTATTGGTCTAAATGAAATCAAATATGTAAAATTATAAAAATTTTAATATAATAAAATTATAACCTTAGTTAAAAAAAATAGTTAACAAATTGTAAATCCAAATAATAAATATAAAAAAAAACAATCAAACAAATATTGGTTTATGATATTAAAATATTATCTCATATTATATTTGAAATAATTTCTTTTTGGCACAATTTTATTTATATTTGAAATATTATAAATTATTATTTTCATAAATTCATAAAGTTCCGCTCACATCAATTATAAAAAAGGCTATTCTTATCTCACTTCATAAAATCATTTTGAGAGTTTGAGAGAGCCAATCACATAAAAATTTCTTTTCTAATGTTCTCTCGTTACATTATAGAGATTATCGACTTCTAAAAATACCATCTAAAGTGTCCCTAATAGTAGTTCATGGGGGAGATCATCGAAGATGAGATAATCTTATTTAGTGACTCATTCATGATAATTTATTATTCTACATACTATTCATCTATTTTAATCATCATAATGTAATATATAAAATATAAAATATATGACAATATTTTTTTATGATTATTTTACTCCCAAATTAAACCTTTAATACATCCTAGGAAAAACAAAAAGTACCATATGTGCGTAGGTACAACATACTATTTTGACACCATTGTGTAATCTTTTTTTCATCACCATATTACATGTATGGGTATGAAGATGGAATTAATAAATATAAATTATATTTATAACATTATATTGTTTCTGAATATAATATACCATCAGATTCCAAATCATTTCACCATTAAAGAAATGCACTCATTGCTCCTCCATATGTTTGACTTAACGTCTCTATAATGCGATGTAATTTATTCCCCAAGATCATAAATAAATAATTATTATGTAATAGTATATCATGAAATAATATGATATATATAATCATCAAATAATTTGCGAAATGATCGAACTATATCATATTCATAAGAACTAGTACATTTATGACAAAACATTCATAGGAAAATGATGCAGTAATTACCCTAAAGAAGTGTAATAATGTAATATTAATAAAAATGGGTAATAAGATAGTGATGAATGATATAAAAAAATAAAAATATTGTTCTATTATAAATTATTAACATTTTTTACACCTATATAAAAGTGTTTTAGATATGTAAAAGGTAAATTGAAACTTAGGTAAGGGTTAATTTCACAGTACCATTATTATCTATGATTGTTTATACGTATGTATTTACTATGGAAAATTCTTATTCATTAACAATGATTCATATATATTTATAAAAAAATATTACTTTTATTATTTTTATATATTTAAATTTTATTTTATCTCATATTTTAATATTTTACTATATTTTTTAAATAGAATATTTTTCTCATTTTCTTTATAAGGTGCTTTAGTAATTATCTAGAAAAATTAAAATAATAATGTTTATTTTAATTTTATACAACCTGAACGAATTCTCTCACTTTAATTAAAAATTATTTCATTTAGGATTCACATATAAATTTCAATTTTAATTTTTTAAATAAAATTATTTCTTATATTACATTGTGGAATTTACAAAAAAAATATTCTAAATGAAAAAATGATATTTTCTTCAAGAATTATTTTCAGGTGATATCTAAATATTATTTTCCATCTACAATAACATTTTTTAATGTTACTTATTCATTAATTGGGTTATTTATCAATTAAAATGTTCATATTTTCTGTTTGCAATGTTTATTTTCATAATGGAATGATATTTTTATAAATACATTTCATTTAAGTAGTTTATTTTAGGATTAAATGATATTTATGAAACCTATTTCAATACATGATTTAATATATGGTGAATAATTTATGATCATGTGAAACACATATTTATAGTTTCAATAATGTGATGTTTCAGACCTATATCTCCTTCCAATACATTTGGTAAATATTTATATCTCTTGAGATATACTGGACTAGATAAAGAAATTATCATAGTTTAGTAATAAAGGTCTAGAACCAATAGTAAACTTGGTTGAATAACATAGAGTGGGAACGAGAAGTGAAAATAGTTCAGTAAAGTATTTCTTCCTTTATTAATGTATTAGAAATGATCCTTGAATAAAATTGAAATAGTTTTATTTTTTTATGTGTATGAAAAAAATTCCATGTCTTCTATTTTTATCTCTATAAATATGTTCATTGATTAACTACAATGATTTAATCCATGACATAATATCATGATGTTTATATGAAGGATATAATTTTCAATTGATATATTTTTTTATTATGCTTATGTTTAGTATATGAATTATATATAACTTATTTAACCATACTAAACATCTATGATCACCCTTTCTTATGATTATTTTATCCCAGATATGAAGAAGGGTATTATGTAAGATGTGTCATAAAGGATTAAAAAAATAGAGGAATTAGAAGGAGGTAGGTGAGATATTTTATGTATTGTAGGTTATGTTTCCATGTTATATATGAACTATAACCCATACAATACTATACTGGTTTTTCATATTTATTAATGAATATTTTTCAATTTATAAGTGATATCGAAAAATGAAATGTACTGGAAGTTATATTTTTTATTATATAAAATCATTAATTAACCATTAGAAAAAACTATTATTAAACCAGAGTTAGAACACATGGTATATGATTAAGTGTAATGTAAAATCATAATATTTTTTTATTATAAAAAATAAATTATGATAAAATTAAGGTGTCATGAATTTATATGTTAATAAGTAACTTTCCTTTATAATGTGTTCGTACCATTGTTATTTTTGTTTCTCACATTATGATTCGTGGTTTTAGTTAATGGGTGGAACCTGAATGAACTGCAATAAAGATGAATGCGAAAAAAATTAAATGATTCCCCAATGAGAAACTAATTTTAATGGGAGATAGAATAAAAATCCATCATGCTATGTTCACAAAACATTATCAATTTATGAATCCCCTAGTATTTCTATTTGAGAATTGGAGGTAACAAAATATTTTTGAGTCCATCATGTGGTAGTATCAACCATAATTTAGTGTGTCATATGATCACTAATTTATAAATAATGGGTCAGTAACACTAAAAATATATGTTTAGTTCAATAATGTTTAAAACATGAGAAATTCATTTTCATAGTCTATCATTTAAGAATGTAAAAAGGATCAATGGTGAATACTTATCAATAAAATTATGCATTGAGATGAAACTGAATCCTTTGAATTGGATGTGTTCAGGAACATATTTTTCAATAATTGCATTAATCATAATATTCAAACAATGATGGATATAGAGTTCTGAGATATTTAGAAATGATGATGAATATATTAGCATCTATGAATAAAACATTAAAGGATATTGAGGGTAACCTTAGGGAATTATCATTCAACATATGAGTAACATTTGTTGATTATTCAGTGGATTAACCCAAAATTAGTCAAAGGGAATTAACCATAAGGCATTATAGTGGATACATGGATATGATTTGATTTTATCTCAAGGATTTTATGGATGATAGAGTTACCCATCAATCCAAGGGGTTAAATAATAATAGAACAATGTAATTAAGTGGGATATGTTGACATCATATTTAAATGAAGAAGATATTTCTATTATGTTAAAAGTCTATTGTGAAACATAAAGGAAACAATCTTAAAGGTACTACTGATTCTTTTATGTGTCATAAAGGAATTATTTGGTAATTTGACTACGAACATGATGGGAAAAAGAAATATAATGATAGTAAAGGCTGAAGAAAATGATCCTTCATCTATTAATTTATGAAAATGAAAGGGAAATGGGAATTATGATAACCAATTACAAAATCTATGTGTTGTTGATGATGATTGACGTCAAAAACCTATTAAAGTCAACTGATTAAGAAAAATATGATGTGATCCCTATAGGTGATGTAGTTTATGATAATGATGTGGTGAATGGTTTAAATAATAAACACTCTAAAACATCTGATGTATTAATTTATTCTATATCCACTCAATATTTAATTTCAAAATAATTTTCTAAGGGAGTCAATGTATTAACACAATGATTAAATGTTGGGTTAGTTGTGAAACATCATAATGGAACAATAGTTGAATAAAATGTTTATAAATATTCTCTTGATGAAGATTCAAGGAAAACTATTCATACAAATATCATGATTTTCTCTACAGTTGAATATGATGTGATTCTTGGAATATATTATATTTCTCTATATTGACCTCATATAAATTTTCGTGTAAGGGATGTAACATTTCATATTCAAATTGAATCTATTATCATCTATTGATTCATGTATGAATATTAACCTCTTATGGAAATTTCATTCATACTGTGGGTCATAGTTTCAATAATATAATTCCATCTATATCATATAGTTTTTAGAAACATGCCATTAATGATATACCGAATTTTTATGATTTTCCTGATGTATTTCCAGGATAATTTTTAGCTCATCTACCAAATCGTGATGATTTTTTTTCAATAGAACCCATAACGTTTGTTATTACAACTTCAATAACTCCTTAATGAATAAACCAAATTGAGTTATAGGAAATTAAGAAGTCACCCCAAGAGAATCTTTAAAAGGTATTTATATTCCCTATTGTCTATCCTTGGGGTACACCTGTTATATTTATTATTAATAAATATGGATCAATGAAACTCTACATTTATTATTGATACCAAAAGATGATTGCTGTAAAAAAAAATACTTCCTCGTATTGATGATTTATTTTACAAACTATTCATAGATTAATACTTTTATATGATTTATATACTTCATGGATATCATAAATTGTTGATCAAGAATGATGATATCCCCATGATGCATTATGTGAAAGGTATGGATAGTATGAGTTTATAGTGATACCTCTGGGACTTAATAATTTAAATGTTATCATCATTGTATTAATGAATCTTTTCTTTAAAGACTATCTTGATTACATTGTGATAGTATTTAGAGAATATATTCTTGTATATTCAATTATTAAGTAATAACATGATCATAACATGTTGATTATATTAATAACTTTGATAATGGAGGTATCATTTGAGAAATTTACCGATAATGAATTTTGGATTTAAAAAGATTATTTTATGGGTCACATAATCTCATCCGAGTGGGTATTTGTGGATCCAACTAAAATAGATGTTACTAAAAATTTACCTACACCAATTATAGTGCCTAATATTCTATGTTTTCTAATTTTTTCTTGATATTATTTTTTTTGAAATATTTCTCATGATTGTATAATCTACCAACCATTTTCACATGTAAATGTTCTTGGTTCATTTGGTTGGAATAATTTAATGATAATTTCGCGATGTTGAAAAGATGGTTTGTTAGTGCACATGTGCTCTCACTAAAAAATAGTGGAGAGGGGATTGTGATCAATAGTGATGAATACTTGAATGGGATGTAAGGTGTTCTCATAGAAATTGATATAGGGATAGCATATGACTCATTAAAATTGAATTTCCATGAGAAAAATTACCCAACTCATGATTTAGAGTTAGATGCACTAATATTTGAACTAATGATATTTAATAATTAACATTATGGATAAAAGTGTTACATTTACACTAATTATAAAACATTAAATTATATTTTCATTCAATGAAAGGTGAAAATGAATCAAGTTATATGGATGGTGTTGATTAACGATTAGGAATTATCATTACATTACCACCTTGGTAAAGAGAACAATATGGTAGATGATTTGTTTCGAAAGGACTTTGTTACACTATCTATGATGATGTTCGCAAAAGATACAATATTTATAGATTATCAGTGCATTGAAAAAAATAATAATTTATGTTGATAAATCCAATCATTCGTCAATTATTGTACAACAATACAAACAATTGAATATCAAGGAGGAATAAATGAAGAGTTGGATCAAAAAAAAGAAGGTGGGAAATGTTCTCATGTTCATCCTTTCTTTTGAAGGAATAATTAGGTTCAAATGAAATATTTTTATTTCTCACTTACAATAATTAAAGTAGGAGATAATGGATGAGTCACAAATTAAATCATTTTCTATTAATATGTGAATATCAAAGATTTATATAGATCTGAAAGAGTATTTATGGTGGTATAGAATTATGTAGCATATTACAGATTATGTTACTTGGTATTTGATTTGTTTGACAGTGATGACTATACGATAGAAGTCTATGAGATGTTAAAACCAATACCCATACCAGAATAGGAATGGAAAAACATCATCAAGTATTTTGTCATTAGACATCACAATACATGTAATGACTATATATAAAAATGGGATATAGATAATTTCATTATGATTTTGGCACACATTATTTCTTTCATATATTAATTATATTTTGATCAACATGCCGGTATATATATTAAAGAATTGAATGATTCCATAGGGTGTGTCTTCTCTTTAAATTTTATAAAGATACGAGAATTATCTTAATTTTCAAAGGAATTATCCAGAATTATCTGGATATGGAGTTATGTTTTTGTACTTATTACCATCCCCAAATAGATGGATAGTCAGATATGAAAATTCAAACACTAGAATACATTTTTTTTGAGCTTCATATATAGATTTAAATGGTGGTTAGGTTCAACTCCTAATATTGGATGAATGTTTAAATGATAATAACTTTCACTATATTATTCAGATCGATCTTAATGAAGCCATCTATAGTAATATGTTCATAAATTCAACATGAATAAATGATGTTATGGATGTAATTCTGTTGGATCCTGATCTATTTTATGATATAATAGCAATGGAAATATCTATTTCACAACACAAATGTTCAAATTTATCAAAATTATTATGTTGGCCATTGATGAAAAGACCTAGAGCTATAAGTTGGAGACTAGGCGATCTTATGAATTTCTCCCTATAAGGGAGTGATGTGATTTAGAAATAAGGACATGTTAATACCAAGTTATTTTTTCCATTTTAAAGTTTTGGCTCGTGTTGGGAATGTATAATGTTGTTTATCACTTCCACCAAAACTATCTCAAGTTCATGATTAATTCCATGCATCTCTCCAATAAAAGAACATACATGATAATTCACATGTACTAAACATATATTTCATACTGTTAGAGAAATATTAGTCATATGAGGAATAATCAATTAAGATTTTTGATCATAGTGAAATAGTTATACAAAAAAAGACATATTTCTTGGTTATTGTTTTATGGCTGAACCAACAATTTCAGGAAGCTATGTTGTTACTTTTGGAAGTTTTGATGAATAAGTATCCTCATATACCTGTATCCAAATTCAAATTTCGAGGGAGAAATTCATTTTATGTGGGGAAGAATGTAACTCCCATATATTTTAATAAATATTTCTGTTATATAATTTTAATCCATCACTATCTTTATTTTCACAATATCATGAGTTTATGAAAAATTCTAGATACTATAAGTATAAAATTTATTTTATAACTTAGATTTTAAATTAAAATGAATAAATATGAATAAATAATTTATGAAATAAACAACATTTTCAAAATCAATATAAATATATTTTAGGCACTTAGAAAATGAATAGAAACTTATAATTAAAATCACTTAATACTTCAAAAATATGTTCAATTTGTTTTTATGAGAAACAATATTTTTTATAAATTATAGAATATGGAATTGAATAACTTTATTAAATTTTTTAATTCACCTTGTTAAAAATATCTTATATTTATTAATTTTTTTAGGAAGAGTGAAAATACAAATTGAGTTGTTGATTTTTATTTAATGTTTTGAAAGATATAATTATGGTTTGGATTATATTTAAATTATAATTAGTTAGTTTAAATTTATAAAAATCCGTTTATTGTTTCTTAAAAATACATTATGCATGAATTTATAATAAAAACATTTTATTTTTTAAAAGTTTATTTTATCAGAAAACTTTTTTTCATGGAATTTTACCAGATTTATATTAAAATAAATTCTTAAAATACTATACTTTTACATTTTAAAAATGGATTCCAAATAGGAATTTAAAATGATTTTATTTATTAAATTCCTACCTTTTTAGTTTTTACAAATATATATAGTATCCTTAGTAAATTTTGTTACCACAATAAAATGTAACAAGGATAATTTTGGTTAGAAATGAAATTATATAGACTATAAAATGATCCTAATATGTTATAATATATTATGAGATGAAGTGAACATGACCCATAACATACTAAGATCAGAATTCAGAAGTTTAATGGACATATTTACATGAAAATTACTTATATAATATTTAAAAAAATGAACATAGAAAATGTCACTTTCTTTGCCTTTAATGTCTCTTATGTTTCCACATGGGAAAGAAGAATGTCATAAACTAGTGTAAATGTAAAATATTTACAAAATAATTATATTTTCATGATATAAATTTATTTTATGACCTTTTGAGCCACTTGATGAAATTATGAAATTTACAATACATTGATTAATTGTTATTTAAAGATATCACACTAATGTTTTTAATAATTGTATCCTTTTTAGTATAGGGTTATACAGTATATAAATTCTAATTACAACACATTTGGAAATATTGAACAATTATATTCATCAATTTAATTTATCTTTAATGTTTAGTAATTAAATAATTTTATTGAAAAATTACACAGCACTATTGTATTATTTATTTTATTAACTGAAAAAATAAAATAAATATTATTAAAATATTATAATAAATTTATGTTGAGATAATTAAGGTGAAAAAGAATTTTGTAGATGAAATTTTTCTCTTAGAGATATAATAGAAATTTTTGGTTGTATGTTAGCTTCTTTATCTTGATATTTTTAAAAATCATTTAAATTTATAGTTTCATATTTTACAACATTTATATTTTATGAAAATGATGATTTATTAAATTATTTAAATATGATAAAACGTCATTAAAATAGAAAATGGCAATATTATTGTATAAAATGAAAAATATTTTTCAATTATGTTAAAATTAAAATCATATATGTAAAATTTGTGATTATTTAATATTTAAAAAGTTTTTACCTTAATTAAAATTAAAATATTTTATCTAATGATTAATAATAATGATAAGGATTCAAAGAAAAATAAATTCATGTAAAATATATATATGATTATATTAAAAATTTATTCCATATTAGATTCTAATCGATTTATTTATGGAGAGGTCATTATTAGACTCAAATAAAAGGGGGGTGAATCCCTTAGGGAATACAGTGAAAACATCAATTCCTTTCAAGATATGAATTATAATTTTAATTTAACACAAAAAATTTTATTCACTACTACTTGGGTGGGTTAATTATGAGTCTATGAAAATACATAACAATTCAAGAAATTTATAACTATAAAAAAATTGTCTGATGTGCCCCCAATATCAAAATACAGACTAGAGAATCTCAAGGTTCTCATAGGTCTAGAAAAAAGAAGTTGAGAGTGGAATTTAAATATGGGGGTGTGATGTAGAAATATAATTGGGTTAGAAAAGTGAACCACCCCACATGTCAAAATTGTAGGAATAATCATTTTTGGGAAATTTACTAAAAGGGGAAAGGAAATTAATTTTGTGTGAGAAGTAATGGCACTAATTTAGTGATTTTAATGGGAGAATAAACCAATGTTATAGAAGAAAGTAATGTTATAGTCAACCATAAACGTATTATCCAATTATTCAACTATAGGTAATAATGATACTATAATAATCAACTCATTATTCTACGAGTTATCGATAATAATATATGACTATGACCTCAACAACCTTGAAATAAAGTAGAGGATTATACCAAAAAACCGCTATGGTGGAACCCGAAAATGAAGTGCAGATAGGTACACTAGTTACTGAATAATGAATTGAAAACATAAAATTTGATTTTGGATCTATATAGTCTATAATATATTTCTATTTTAGTGCCGTTATTCATAAACAACCAAAAAACATTGAAGGTAAATTATAGATGAAAGTTGTAATGATTTAATTGTTACATCCCAAGCCAATACCACAACCCCAATAATTTTTTTATAATTTAAATCAATAGCTTTTGAAAATACATTCCTTTGATTTTTATGTAATTTTATGTATTGATACCATATATAGATCCCTTAATAAAAATATAGAGAATAAAATTAACATCTAATAAAAAAATAATGTACAGATCATATACAAGTGTAAGGAAGTTGATGAATATTCTTTAGTATAATCATATAAATCATGGAAATCATTTACCTATGATAAATTAGATCATTTTGAAGTTACATCTTATCTTATTTATTCCATTAAGTCCATAGAAATAATCTTCCTTGGATATATTCCCACTGTTGGGGAATTTACTGATTTGTTTACAAGAAAATTTCATGTACTTCCTCCAAATTGTGAGGTCGAGATCTTAGTAGAACATATACTTGTATGATTTCTAATATCTAATACATATTTTAGGATAGATTTTTGGAATTGGAAGTGATGATGAAGAAACTATGGGAGAGTAGAAAAAGGGTTTATTTTCACATGTGCTTCTCTATTGGGTAAAATGGACTTTTTTGTCATCAAAAATGATTGGTCAATGATCTGATGCATTTATTATATTAAGATAAATAAAATCATGAAAAAAGTATCATTTAAATTGTATTGATGATTTTTTTGGATCAGTTAAATGGATCCCAAAAATTCTCTATGTGGGATATTTGTTTGGGATATTATCAATTAATAGTGAATAATGAGGATATCCCCAAAATAGTTTTTATGCATTGTATGGGAAATATGAGTTCTTATAAATAAATGTTTGTCTCAAAAATTCTCTACAAATCATTATGGATTTGATTAAGGTAGCCTTTATGGATTATGTTAGTAAATTTATAGTATTAATTATAGGATTTATTCTCATCTAGTCAAAAATCATGAAGTATAAAAATGGTGTATTTGAATTCTTTACAAAAATATTTTTTTTGAAAAATGATATTTTAAAGGTGTAGTAAATATGTGTTCTATATTGTTAATGAACATTAAGTTCGTAATATTATCACTTGAAAAAGGATATAATTGTATCCTTCAAAAAATTTGGAATGAAAAGGATGTATAAGAAAAACATCTACAATAGAATTACATGGTTTAATTGGATTATCCAAGAACAATTGTTGATTTATGAGAAACATTTAATGGTTTCAAACCAACTAACAATGAAAATGGAAGGAATTTGTGTTTTTATGGTCAAATTGAATGTGATTAAATAATTTAATAGTTTATGTGGAATACAATAACCTTACCAATACTCAAATAATACAACAGTGGGGATGAATGTGAGATCTATTGGGATGTGAAAAAAATGATATTGGGTTATGTAATCATGAAGGATAATAAATTAATTTCTCATTCCTCCAATCATTTGAAAATCCATGAGTATAAAATTATAAAACTATATATATAATAGGATGTTATAATCAACACGTTATAGATTTGGTGAAATTTTTTATATGGGGGGAAGTGTGACATATATATAAACCACAAATTTCCTAGGTATATATTTTTAAAAAGTGATTAATATATAAAAAGGTATTTTAATATAATGATATAATATAAATATGCAATCCATTACTATACTTTGAATGAAATCAATGTTGTATAGTATTTGAGTACGAAGTATTGAATAAATATATTCATGATGTGTAGTGCATGTGATCCAATATTCTTAGACAGAAAAGTATTGATATGGGAATAATAAAATTTTCTTCAACATTACTTTCTGAAAAATATTCTCAACCACCAATTCATGATTTTATCAAAAAGTCTAAAAAATTTAAGGATATGTTGTAGATAAAATTTAGTGAATATTCTAGAGTTTTTAATTATTAAATATAGACATATAGGATTTTGAACTCACATATGTGTCCAAAAAATTCACAATTAAATAGATAAATTCATGATAATTTCCCTAGACCATCCATCTTTTTTCATCCTAGATTCACTTATATGTATAAAGTTTTGAAGGAAAACATTTAATATAACAAATTTATGTTAGGTTTTTATTGTTTTTGTCTAAAGTCTATATGTTCCTAAAAGTCAAGTATAAACAATAAATGAATAATTGTATGATGAATAAATTCCTTATAATATTATATAAATAGATAAATATTACCGTTTATTTAATCATATGGATCATCAAGATCCCTATATTTAATAATTTAATATGGATTGTTATTGATTGTCTCACCAATCCAGAGCATTTAATTCCTATCATAGAATATTCCACTATTGACCAACTCTCCATAGTATGTATATGTGAACTAGTATTACTGCATTTAGTTCACAATTATGTAGTATCTAGTCATGATATGAGTTTAACATTCCGGTTTTGGAAAAACTGTTAGGGAGCATTTGATAAATAAATAGTATTCAACCCTTCTAATCACAATCAGTTAGATGGTCAGTTAGTTAGGATCATTTAAACTCTATAGTATATTTTGATGTGATGACAATAAAAATCCAAGTATATTTTGACCACATCTATTTCATAGTTGCATTATAAAAATAAACACTTTCTATTTTAGAAAATGGAACCATATAATGGTATTTATCGGTATTGTTGTCGAAATATGACATTATGGAATGAATATTTAGAGAGTAAGATGATGGGACATGATATCATCAATGAAATTACAGAGAAGGTTCAAAGCATTCAACATCATATGAATTCAAAACGACAATGACATAAATTCTATGAGTATTATCGTTGACATAAAATATAAATTGAGAACATATATAATTCTTGCATTCATATATGACCATTGACGAAATCAAAAAGGTATTGGAATAAATATTATCTTAGACCATGATACATCATCCCCTTTTTGATGCTTGTTGGAATCAGGTTATTAAATTATCGACTATTACTCCCACAAAACATATCTCATGTAATATTGTGTTCATTATAATGGTGTGTTCATTATCATTTGTAATGATCTTTCATACAAGCAGTATCCATCGAAAATTTTAGATCATTGAGATAGCTTTACATGAATGAATACAACCTACCAGGTCAAAGTGTTTTAGAAATATCATATGTATGAGGAAGAGATATGGGAATTGGAAGGGGAGAAGAAATGAAAGTACCTCCATCAATTTTATTATATGAAATCATTTTTTGGTGGTGAAATTTATAAAGGGGGATGAATAAAACAAACCAGACTTTTATAAATGAAATTATATTTTGATTGAATAACTGTATTATTAACTAATGTACTTGTAGAAAACAGATTCACTTGTTTTGGACTATAATATGTTATATAAAATCATCTTAAACATACTATTATGAATCAAAACCATTTAAAATATAGATATATTATTGTGAAAAATATGATTATTATATATATAGATTTTTGATAAATCAATTTATAAATAAAAAAGGAAGTGATGGCCTTAGCTTGTAGAACCATACCCTGTAAATCCTATTTATCTGAGATTCGGAGGGATATGTCATCATTGAGTGTTTCCCCTGACTAATAAGAAGATTTTATTAGTTATCTTAATACTAATTGATATTATTTATGAGATAATTTTTAGTTCATTGATATCATGTCCCAGCCCATGTTTATTGAACCACCCCTTGAAAATATCACCATCACACACCTTATTCTTGGGGAATTTCCAATTGTAATAATGGGCTATGTATCTGGAAAATTAAATTTTTGTATTTTTATTTTTAATAAATAAATTAATATATTTATCTTTTATTAATTTATAATTATGAAATAATATGATTTATTAAATGATATATTGATTTGATAGAAAAAATTGATTTTTTGAGAAACATATACATTCAATTAAGAAACATTATATAAAATAATTAAATAATGTTTGAAATGAATTATACGATAATAAAATTTTATTATTATTATTATTAAATATAAATGATAATGTAAAAATTTATAAAGTCACAAATAATATATATATTTGATAGAAATTTGTTAATGTCAAAAAATGGTTATTTTTCAAAAAATGATCATTTTTTATTTTTAATATAAAATTCTCGTACATAGATAATTATTTGGAGATGGAAATATAGGGACATGTCGGGCTATCCAATTGGAATGAATTAGACCATGTGTAATAAACATCACTCTATCATTAATGTGCATGATAAGAGTGCTCCCTAGATCATATGTAATGAGTACAAATTCAGGAAACACAATTAGGCTAACAAGAAGATCCTCATGACTTGATGTCCCACTCCAGGAATCTCATTCTTGAAAACCATATGTCATTTCACCTTTACATAGGGAATACTCAATAATAATCAGAAGAGTACACTGAAATTTAATGGTCTTTCTGCGGCTACAGAATTCTATGTCTTCACTGGGTCATCATCCAGAACCTACACTAGGAAAGCTCTCTACCATGTGGTGGCATCACCAGATGTAATCAATATTTAGGGAGAAGATAAATGGTGTAATTATTTCCCAAAAAATTATTTTTTCAAATGTGTGGTATGTTCTGAAAATAAAATTCCATAGAAGATAATATTAAGATTATGGGTGTTCACCTGGTATCCATGTGTGCGTGATGAACTGATCCCACAGAGTAATCCAACTATCACCTCGTATTTGAATGAAACTGTGTAAGATATGTATGAAACACTTTTAAGAGTATCATATATACTGGCACTCAGTATTATTCATCCTCGGATTTCCTCATCCATAGGTTCCAAGGGATGGTGAGTAAATGCACCAAAATTCAAGCCAAACCATGAATTTTGGTAATAAGGTTTTGGTGCATTTGTAAATCAGGAAATGCAGCCATCTATGAAGGGACTCCGAGGTCATGTGATGCCATCAATACATGAATTTGTATCTTTCTGATTGATATGGTTCGAACCATCAAATACTGGGAGAAAGATCAATCTCGAAGAGCTATCTTGGGAAACAACATGATTCCTCATGCTCCACCAAGGATCCCTTATCGAAGATGGTTCAAGTTGAATCCTTTCATTTATAGACTAAAATTAAATAATGATGGTTCATTTTGTGATGGAACATTATAGGGATGATCATTAGTTCGAGATAATAGAGGATAAACTATACATGATTTATTGGCTCACATTAGCAATGGGTGTTCCCCCTAGGCTAATAAAACTTCTCTACTAACTAGCCTTAGTTTGTGTCTAAGGAGGAACAAAACTATTAATTCTCTGGAATGAAATTCACAGGTCATGTTTAAGACTATTTAAGGCCAATATATTTCTCCATGTTCAATTATATAGCATGTCCACAAGTTCATGAAATTGATCCTTCCAGACCTGGAGTTATCCCACACATGGGTGGAAGGAAATAATGCGGCTGACTACCATGAGTCAAAATTTCCATTACACGAGGGCTTGAGCTGTTTTGAATCCATTTTCTCTTTAACAAATTAAGTTATGAATTTTATTATCAGTTATTCACTTGGATTTAACTTTTTAGGCCCCCAGAGATCCTCATCACCCTTCTTTTATATTGATTTTTCCCATAGGGGAATCATCATTTAAAATAAATTACTTTAATCGATAAATATTAGCATATAAGGATTATTTATTAATTTGCTATTATTGTCAACTTTTTTGGGGAAAACATTATATAAGAAATGAATATATAGATTTTATTATGAAATCATAAAACCAAAAATTTGATGTAATAATTAATATATATTGTATCTATGACCAAATGTATGTTTTTCCATCAAAGTTATTTTCTATTTTGTTAGATTAATTTTTAAAAATGATAATGTATCCTCAAAAACCATTATTTTATTTCAAGAGTTTAAAATAAACACTTTATAAACATGAATCACTTCCATATAAACCATGGGGATTATTTTAATGTGTTCAGTTCCCATCATTATAGAAATATAAAAAAACCACCTATTTGGTAGAATCCATGTAAAAACATGTAAATTTATGAGGTTCTTATTAAAATATCAAATATATTTAAATTACTATGTTTTTTAATTAATACATAATTAACCCCAATTTTGATAAATAAACCCACCCAACCTCCTAATCCCCTTCAAAAAAAATAATTAAGTATTAATATACTCTTCTCTTCCCTATCCATTTCCCTGCCACGGTTCCCACCCCAACTCTTTGGAGTCTCCTATGAAGCTTTTAGAAAGGCCCCCTCAAGGTAAACGATCCAATCCTTATTCTCCTTATTCAAGAACCTTATTTATAATATGGATTTTAAATTTTATTTTTTCAAGATGGTAGACATTTTAACAAATGCATATTTCTAATATTTTGATTTATTAGTGATTTAAAACTCATATAAATCCCTTTTAAACCCTCCAATAGTATTTATGTATTCTTTTTTATGATACTGTAATTACCCTATGATTCACTATACAAATCATATCTATTGTAAATAACAAAAAAATTTCCACTAATAGTAATACACCTAGTTTTATGTATCCTTTAATTACTAAGGATTTACATGCTTTCAACTTATACAACATAATTTTTGGGAAATTTTATTGAATGAAATTCTTATGTTTTATCATATTTGCGGTCCATATATGCATAGATAGTATATGAAAGTGATAGGTAATATCAATATTATATAACAATCCAATGAATTGGGTATTGATTTTTTCACATGATTTTCCATGTATTGCGCATGGTTGGTTATCCATATCGCACTATTATTTGATGTCTTGGGGGTCATCCATTATTTATGTTTAAGATGTCGTGTTTTATGTTGTTTCCACATTCCCAAGTTAGATTAATGATATCATAACATATCAGACCACATTGATAATGATTTTGATAGTCACCCATCTTTGATGACTTGATATATATCATTAATAACATGTACTTATTTACCTTCTTCATTTATTTTTTATTCCATTTTTATGTTGTGTAGCCCAACCCATCAATATGTGCATACCTTGATCTATCTTTTTGTATTAGAAAATTGATGGAATATAAGGCCATGATATGGAGTTTTTAATGTAATTCCCTGACCCCAATTACCCAGAGTGAGTTCATTATTTTAATAAATTTGAGTGATTACAGGGAATCAAGTACCGAAGGGCCGATATATTTAATAGTCTTGGAAAATAGATTACATACATGAATGTTACATTACACTTTATAACAAAAAACACAATATAAATAACCATTTATGAACTCCATTATCCCCTTAGCGTAACCCCGCATATCAATCACAATAGAATTCTTGGAATCCTGGGAAAAATAATACATAGAAAAGGGTGAGATCATATGCTCATTAAAGATAACAATATAGCATAATCTGTCATAAATAAGCATAAAAACTTATGAAAATGTATAAGACTAAAACAAATTCCTTTTAAACATAATGTTCAGCATAATAGGGAAAAGATAAAATCTAATGTTGACTTATTCACATGGATATTCTACTAGTCAAATAATCACTTGATATATAAATAGCCACTATCATAATGATAGAATGAATAATGCCAGAATTTGATTTCTGTGTCAAGGCCTCATGCCAGGACGTAGGGGATAACAATAACTGGACCCCAACCCAGAGATCCTCTGTAACCGGACTCCAACCCTGAGAGCCTCTGTAACCGGACTCCAGCCCAGAGAGCCTCTGTAACCAGACTCCATCCTGGAGAGCCTCTCTAACCAGACTTAAACTTAGAGAGCCTCTATAACTGGACTCCAACCCAATGGGTTTGATATAACCGGTCACCAACATAGATGGAATACTTTTACTGGTCCACATCCCAGAACATACTAGTCCAACATATTAATCTTAATAAGTGGTTGAAATATAACATAAACATTCGTTTTAAAACTAGAATATGAAATGTGAATACTTTAACCATAAACCATCAATGGCATAAAAAAACTATCCAAAGTCAATCATATCACAAAACCTTTAATAAAATATGAAAGATTAGTATCATAATAAATCAACTTGAAACATGTGTAATATTTATCAAAGGATGTTGACATAGATGAAATCAAAACTATATGAGAGAAATATCTCTTTCTATTTTGAAATCATTTAAGATTCACATAATTATATAGAAAACATTTATTTTTAAATTATAATGATAATATTGAAAGGTAATCATCAATGATGTTATAACCGTAGAAACTGGCTGCAGCCCCTATATAAGTTACAAAAATTTCTTAAATTAATTTGTAGAAAAAGTTGTAAAGTATAATGATTCATTTCAAAAACATATAAAGTCAATTAATTGTATAAATGGATTTAACCCATTTTCTGTTAAATAGTAAAAATGTTTTGAAATTAATTTTTAAGAAAACATGGATGTGGATGATAAAGAGGTCCCTGTAGTTAATTACGTATAAACAACCTCGGATAATGAAGAGATTGTAGAATTAACCCTTACCTTGTACTTTTCCATTAGTCAATGGTAAATTTTAACCTCCTGTATAAAGACCATAGTATGTCATTAAATTATACAAGAAGCATATTAATATTTATGATATCATACATGATTCATTTATGACTTTATACTACCCATTTAATAATAACTTCAACGTTAAATTAACTTTTCGGGTAATAATAACATTCTACATCGTACGTGTAATAACTTGTTACCCTAGATTGTATCACATAGATCATGATATAAATAAATCTAGAATATAAAACATGATTTATATATCTTATATATTTAGAATATAAATATTTATAATAGATGTATATATAAAATGGAAATCACTGTTAATGGAGACTGTAGTCCGTATGTTCGCATAAACGCTGATTCTGTTTTCATATCATATTTAATGGAACTAAGTGAATAAAATACATGTATGTAAATAAATATCTATTGTAAAATTATTATGTCATATATTACAAACTTTTTAATGATATATATTTTATAATCATCGTTGAATGGTGAACGTGTAAATGAATCTAATCACACCATGGGGACGATAATCCCTATGTAGGCACGAGCAAAAATATCATTATATTGATGTTCAAATAATATGTAATTGGATGATATATCATATATACATAATCATTAAAATTGATATTTATTATTTATATTATTTATACTCATTATTATACCCATCCAAATAATGATGTGTTTGAATAACAAACTACACCACGATGTGGAGACGGTAATCCGTACGTACACACTTTTGATAAATTTTTCATTTATAGGATAGATGGAGTAAGGAAAATGGTTGTACCATTTTTATAGTAACATCAATTTATATAGTAGATACTAGATTAATTATTTTACAATTGTAACAAAAAAGAATGAAAAAGTGGAAGAAAAAAAGAACTTGAATGAGGTGATGAAATATATACCTTTTCTTCTGCTTATTCATTTTGATTTAATCCAAAGAGCTTCTATGGTTGGGTTTATGACAAAAGGAATGCCTCTAGGTTGATTTTAGGGATGTTGGGAGGTTATTTGGGTAGGGGTTGGATGAGCCAAATTGCTTTGGAGGTTTGATTTTATTAGAGGGAGAGGTGCCCTTTTTTAAGAGGGGTGAGGGTCACTTTAGGACAAGTTTGAAATATTATTTTATAATATCATTGTTTTAGGTTTCTAATGGCTCCAAATTGAATTATATAAAATATAAGGCGGGGAAGGGATGAAAAATTCTCAATCAGTAGGTTTTAGACCAGTTTTAGTTATCATATTAACCTTATCATTTAGATTTCACTCTTAGTTAAATACTTTGACATTTACCATTTCACTTTGTATTTTTATATTATATAGTTAATAATCTTACTATAAACATCCAAAAGAACCCCAATAGGTTCATTAATTACATATATAATATTATTAAGGCATTTTGGTAGATCCTTATATTTTAATGAATATTATATCAACCAATAATATAATATTTGTTTTAAAAACTCAATTATGTCAATTATGAAATTATTTATTAAATGATATTTGTTAAAGTCCTAAAAACTTTATTACATCGAAATAAATTCATATTTTCAATCCTGACATGTCATAGAAACCTATATAATAAGTGGAATTCATCGAAAGTCTCAAATTGAATTTATTTGGATATTTATAATATCAATTATTTTAATATTTCATTATTATGGTAATTACTACGTCATCTTTGTGTCATAAATAAACTAAAATATGTAATTTAATAAAATTATAAATAAAATACCATTATGCAGAAAATAATTTTAACTTTATAATTAATATTTATATTCTAATCTATATTATGTACAATTCTATATTAAAAATGGTTTAGTTATTAAACATTGAATTTAACTATTTTAACTCTTCTTTAAATAAAATAATAATAAATGTCTTAATAAAATCCAAGTGAACCAAAGAGGGTATTATTTTATTAAAAAGATATTTTTGTCTAATTATACATATCCAATAGTATTAGGACATGTTTTAGGGTAATTAGGATATCATTTATACGCTTAATCGTCCAATTTACCTTTAACTGGGGTAAATAAAATCCAAAAGTTACTAGTCAACAAAAATTAATTTCGTCTTATTGAACAAAATTTTACATACTGATATTAACCGTGACACTCTGATTTTTTAAATTCAACTCACAGATGTGGTAAAATTATGATCTATGTAAATTTGAATACTCTCCTCGGAGGTGGGTAAAAGATGGTAAAAAGATCGATAACAGCTTATATGTCCAAACATATTATAAAAGGAATCCAAGGAATTATATTTAACTCATATAGGTATTATATATCTATTTTGAATTAAAATAAAATAAAATAAAATAACTAATTATATAAATAAAATGTCAGTTTTAATTATTAATGCAGTGTTTTCACTATTAATCAAATATTGAACGTTTTTAGAAAAATACCATAAATTACCCTAAGTTAATTTTGATATTATGAATTCACTAATTAAGTCTATTTTACCAAATTCAAAACATAGAAGTTGAATTTATTAATTATAAATTAATTCCCCTTGTCAAAACCAAAAAGCTGGTTTTTTAATAAAGTAAAAACTATCAAAAGATTAACATGTGTTTGTGTCTAATTTAAATTTGAAATTACTTATAATGAGCTAAATTGTATTAAATGATAAAAATATAATCTAATTATACTTAAAAAACATTCTAATTCATAATTTATCATTATAAATTATTTGTATTAGAAATTTTTTTTTCTATTAAATAATTGGAATTTTCACTATTTATCAAAATATAAAAGTTATCCTAAAAGTACCTAAAATTTGTCTAAACTGAAATTTCAAGTCGCACTTCTAATGAAAAATTTAATTTCATTCAATTGAATATATATAAGTGTAAAATATTGGTTTTAAAAAGTATTCATCATTAAAAGGCATAAAACTGCATTTTTTAAAAATAACTCTTTTAACTAAAAAATTGATTTTTTCTAATGTTTTCTCTAAGAAACACAAAATATGAATTTTAAAATTATATACGATATATAAAATTTAAAATTTGATTAATAATATTCATATGATCTTTTTTGAATGGCTAGTTTGGTAAGTCTTTGTGCACTCAAACTCAGGGTTGTGTGTAGCGCAAGTTATTGAAATACTATAAAGAGATAACACACTATGAAATATTTGGGTGTTACATTTAATAACCTTGTTATATTTACGTATCATGTTAATGTGATCTGTCTATAATTTTTCCATGACACTAGGCCTCCCAATCTTCTATGGTTTTATTAAATGTATCTTTTTTAATAAATATTGAGAAATGATTTTTTAAAGGGATGACATATCATTTGAATTTTGAAATTGATACGTCTTACAAACTATTTATAGAAAATGTGGTAGTCATTACGTGAAGTAATAAGTTCATTTTTGATATTTATGAGGATATTAAAACTGACTATACAATGATATTATATCTTATTTATTTCTATCACTATATAATGACAGTAAATAATTGAGCTTTCATGTGTAATATGAATTTGAATCATTCCTAGTTCTAGTATATGGAGGATAATTAGTTAGGAAATCTATGGTTCTCATATTAAGGAGACATGTTGTTTCATGTAATTCACTTGATAGGTGATCAAAGACTATCTAATATTAATTTTAGTTCTGCAAGAATACTGTTCTCTCATTGGAAATGTTAGAAAATATTCTTGTAATGTACTTATATACTTGGTCTGCCTGATATATCATTTTTGGTAGCCCACTATAAGTATTAAGGCATGATATATACTAGTTTCCTCTAAGGAGGAACTAGTTCCATAATATTTTATGTTAACATGTTTGAATACTTTTACCATATTAAATATATAATCCATAGCTTTTAATTATTCAAAAAAATTTCCCATCGATTCCCTAGAAATCTATTAACAAAATAAATAATTTTAAAATGATTAAAATACATAAAATATGAATAATAATTAGAAAAACTAAATAAAGAATCCCACACATTATTATATGATGAAATGTGATTGTATTAACAAAAATATATAATAGTCTCATAGATTTTCAACTTTCTTAAGGTAATTACAACCACTATCAAAAAACATTAAAAGAAAATCCAAAAAGGACCCAGACCAGAATATTTCTTATGTACATAAGGTCATACAAGATACCATACCAGAAAGACCAGTAAACATCATATAGCATCACCATATGATGTTTCCTATTACATGAATCTATAACCTATAAAACAATGTGTATATATCCACTCATCAAAATGTGTATGATCTATGGAAAACCCTGATTGGATAACACTGTGAATATATATTGCATATTTTACATTAAAAAATTTTCAAAATACTTTGATTTTTTTAAGAAAATACATTTTGTTTCTAAAAAATAAATTTTCTTATAATATTTCAATATCTAGTTAAAATTATTAAAACAAGACATTTCTATTAGAATTTGAGCATTCCAAAAAGGAACCTGGAAAAGGATATAAAGCACATTTAATATCATAACACATCAATATTGGGAAAAGGTTATTGAATATAATCAAGATCAATAAGTACCAAATCCATATAATGGTCACTAACATTAGTCCAAATTGTACATTTGACTCACTCAAGGATAATTATATGTTTTATATGACCATAATAAGTATCATGGATCACTCAAGGTCACATTTTTGCTAAATATCAATGCCTTTTACCCACACGATACTCATTCCACAGTCCCTGCATGCACAAAATCTTTTCTATGATAACACCCAACTATACGACCCACATGATCTTATGTATCCCATGATCCAGAAATCATACAAGAAAAATAAGAGTCATAATTAATCAATAAATTAAATATTCAACAAGATCAATAACTAAAATAAAAATGACCCCAATCCATCAATTCAAAACCTCCATTTATAATCTTTTTGAATAATGAAATCCTGTTTTTAGCATTTAAGGAAAATATTTTACTCAATAAACTCTTATCTCAATTCAAGACACATTAAGACAACATTGTAAATCACCTAAAACAATAATAAAATTATTTAAATTTAGGGATACCCTCAAAAATATTTTTTTGAAAGTTAATTTTTTGTGAAAAAGATGAAACCTCAATATCATGTGTTATTCCAATGAAAATATATTTTATGTCGACATACAAATCATAATAAAAGAGGAAGAAACCCCCTTCACATAATAACATTATAGATGGTAAGGAGGGATAACGATTAGTATTGAAAATGAAATTTGATTAAACTAGAATAATTATTTTTGTATTTTTTCCCCAGTGGTGATCCATGGATTACATAATAATTGGATGATGCAACGATATAAGGAATGCGGGGAAATTGTCTTTGAGAAATCTAGTCTAGCCTCGAGATTTATACCTATGTTGTTGAAGAATAACTATAAACGACTGTGTATTTGACTAGGAATATCATTGGATTCGAAATGTTGATAAAAGGGTATAAAAGGACAAAAACATCATTTAATTTTTTTTCAAGAGGTACAATTAAAAATTAATAATTGTAAAATGGACTAAAATTTTCCTCTCCATCACAAGTTCTAAAAAGACAATTTCATGAAACCACTCGATCAGGCCCTGCAAAATTTGGGATAAGGGTTTTTACACTTTGAGGTTTTACCATTCTATTTCACATTGGAGGTCAAACTCATGTACCTCAGCAAGCTCCATGGTAGGGATCATAATATAATCTCACCAAAATGTACAAGGAGGATCCCCTAGGAGTACCACACTAAGGTGATCCAACTCTATTTTGGATACTGAGACCCTATTATATACCATGATATGACCCATGATGTGGATATTCTTGTCATCTTTTGGAATTGTCAAAAAAAAATTGACCATACCATGGATGATTCCATTTTATTCCCTAGGTAGTTTGGTTTTTCCTTGGACAACACCAAGAGAATGAAAAAATAATAATACTAGTAATGGTGAAAAATATTAAATATAATGAACATGAATCATGATATTTCATAACTGAATATTACATCAAGAGGGTTAAAAGTATCCCCACATTAATAAGTTCCATAAAAAAATATATATAGTAGATAAGGTCAAATACTGAAAAGGTTAAATTTAATAATATCATGGTCAAAAAGATTTCAAAACCTAATGAGAAGTATAAACATTAATGGGAAACGACTCACAAAATCAAATAATAAATTTAAACCATTATAGTCGAATAATTTTTTAATAAATCTCCAAACCCATATAAAAAATTCAAAGAAGTCCTATTAAAAATAGTGAATATATGTAATAAATAAATAATATTCTCCTAAAACCAATTTTTATAAAAAATATGGACCAAAATGAAAAAAAGGAATTAAAGGAAATGAAAAATAGTTTTTCCTATGGACAGTTTGTTCAAGAAAACTAGATACCACCTCATGTTGTCTTACCCTAGAACTGACATAAGGAAGCGTGTAAAATCTCAATAAATAGATACATCCATTATTGTCTTCCGAACATTTAAAAATTATTCTAAATATATAATCCCAAATAAAAATTAATCAATAGAAGAATTAATAGAAGATTGAATTTCAGTAGAAAAAAAAAATATGATTAATGTCTTCTTGAACTATTCTTCAACACCTAATAGATATATAAATACAATCTCAACTCACTCAAAACATATCAAAAAGGTGTTATTATCTATTGAATATAAATAAGTCTACCAGATTAAAAATGATATAAGAATATACTATAAAACATCAGGGTATATTATTAGAAACTACAAAACATACAGAGTGAAACAAAAAATAATAAAACAATAGGGAACAAGTCATATTTTTTTCAAGTTGAGGAATGACTCAATAATAAAATAGGGTACTATTATTGGGATAAGTGAGAGTAACATTATATCTCTCTTCCATAACACAAACTCTGGGTGAACCCAACAAACTAGAAGAACACACCATATAGAATAATCTATGAAGGGAGTGTCACTCATTCTTTTTACTAGAATTCACACTCCAGCATTCCAATATAATACCCATCAATGAAAAATCCTCATAATAAAAAGACAACAAATCATAATAAGTAAGATAACAATTGAGTACATATTCACGAAAATAAAGAAACTTATATCATTATATATGGATCCATTCATGGAATACAAAAGGATGAACATCAATGAGAACTTTTTTAAAAATTCACTAACTACCCAAAACATTATAAGTATATAACGATGATAAATAATCATAAACATACCCATATAAGTTAATACAAGTAATTATTTATCATCTTAGGGCCATATATACAATAACACTATGTAATAACACCTATAGAATAGAATAAATCACCTTATATATTTTCTATAAAATATTTTTGTCTATAATTTAAAATTATTTTCAAGGATATACATAAAATAAAATAATATATGAATCTATTTATTGATGATTTCAAATTAAAATATAAAATATCTATATAAATAAAATGGAAAATATTTTTTTATAATTACAATGAAATAAATAAAATTTTTAGACAATTAAACAGTTCTCATTTAAAGTAAAATAAAAAAAATTCTTACCAAATGAATGAAATTTTTAAAAAACACACCCTCCCAATAATATATTCATAATTTTCACATGGAACATATATTAATTTGAATTTTATTTCCAAAAATATATATATAAAATTACTACTTAAAAATTATGATGAATCAAAAATGATTTTTAAGTACACATTATAAAATTAAAAGACATGATAAAACACAATGGATTCATTTCCTCTCATTATTAAAACCATGATACATTCGTCATAAAATAAAAGATGTTTTTTCGATATAATCCTAAAAATCAAAATATCATTACTCATAAAAACTAAAATCATGTTTTAAAATTAAAATATTTTAATGAAATTTCTCTTCTTATATAATCAGCCATAAAATTTCATTACCCACCCAAACATACAAAATTTATTCACAATTTAAAATTTATTTAAATCCATAAAATAATCTATAAAAAATTACATATAATGAAATATTGTACATAATTAATTATGTTAAAAAAATTACACATTATTTCAAGAACATTTAAAAATAACCCTACAAGAACATTCACAAACCAAAACACATTTTGAGAAATTAGATGGTTTTATTAGACCCTATATTGAACACAAAGAATCGTTTTTAGAATTAACCTTTTTATCAAAATAACTCTATCATAAGACAATATGTAATTTTTTACATTCAAAATAAAAAAATAACTTTTTTATAGACCAAAACCATTAATAATATATAAGTCATTTAAAAATATATATTTTAAGGATGTTAAAAAATTCATGAACCTTATTTTTGATGTTGAACCATTTTAATAATTTTGCGGACAATTTTGTCCATCTATAAAATATAATAACAACCCCATTAAGATTTCATATATAATAAAAAATTAATATCACAACAAAGAGTGTAATTCCTAAAATATATTTTCAATAAGAATGAGACATCACCTAAATCACTATCGTTAAAAGGAAAAAAAATCATAGTCTCAAAAACAAATTTTACAAAAATAATAGTATTGAAATAATTATAGTTAAAAAAACTACAATATAAAATAAAATTCCATAATTTAAACAAAGAAGTACTCAAAAAATTAGCAAAATTGTTGAAAAAAATCAAATTTTCATAAGTTTAAACCTCATTCAAAGAGCACTCCTTGAGTTCATTATAGAACAAAAATCATTCTTGAAACTCTAAACTATATAATAAAATATAATAAAAACCCACATTCTATTCAATAACACTTTCCAATTCCTATAACATGTAGTTCTAAAATTAATTCATTCTATATAACTCTTATTCATTTCAAAAAAAATTCCCAAATATAATTTCAGAAGTAATAACTCTTGAAAAAATATACTCTCATGAAATCAGAATAGATTTTAAATAAACCACTGAAAAAATGTTATTCTAATAAAATGGTATCATTAAATTCATTTCATATTCAATTATATATTCCAAACACAATGATAAATAAACCATAAAATAATAGAACAAAAAAATGAACTTAGTTGTTCTAATTGTAAAACTTGAGAATTGAGGGGGTGGATTGAGTTATGAATACAAATTTTAAAATAAGAACTATTAATAACAAAATAATGTAGGTTATAAAATATGACCACATAAATAAAATATTAAAAATATTAAATTTTTTTATTTTGAAATATTTTTTTAGGAATTAATCAAAATTAAATTAATAAACATTAAAAGAAAATTAACTTTTGACCCAATTATATTCACAGAAAACACAATGTAAAAATAGTTATTTAAATATTACAATAAGAGTGTTAAATTATAATAGATTTTTTGAAGGAATAATTTTTTTTGAAACAACATATGAAAAAAATTAACACATAGTGAAAATAAATATCTGAAGTTTAGTATTTGTCGAACCCTAGTCCTCACTCCTTGAAAGTCTCCCACATAAATTCATGTTTATTGTAAAACATATATACCAATAACATTGATCAATTGTTATAGCTAGAATTGATCATAAAGTAGTTTAAGATATACACCACATATTTCAAAGGTATTAATGGTATAACATGTTTTAATATAATAATTGAGTAAATATTACATTAATATACTATTTAAGATCATTTTATAATAAATGGAAATATTTCTATAATCATTGATTGAAGTAAATCTAATGTGCAGGGAGTAATTGATATGGAGAGAGAGAGAGTTTGTAGTATCTGAATTTGATATTCATTAGTTGATCAATTATTATTAAATCTATCGAGGAAAAATCATTGAATGAATATTTCAATGAGATATATAAATATAGATTTTTTAAAAACAAAAAAAAATGTTCTCAGGATGATTATTATTACTGTATAATTTATTTATTGTTTTTCCACAAGTTCCTTTTCATCCAAAAGATAGATCCTTCTATAATTATCCATTAGAGAGTATTTATATTTTAATATTGGTATTCGTTGTTCTGATCATGAATTTATAAATTATCTAAATCATTAATAAATGATTCAAAATATATACATGGTACTTTTTTATATTCCAAACTACTTTATTTAAACATTTTCACATAGACTTTACTTAATAAAGGTGGCTATAGGATAAAGTTAATTTATTATTAAAACTAAATATTTTTGTCACCTGAGCTAGTGGATCCTCAATTTTATAGATTCTTGGTCTTAGAGTATCATAATAATTTGGCCTCGTGATATTCCAGATACCTGGTATTATGATAAAATTAGACTATGATAACTTATTATTGCAGTCACATCAACTTAAAATTGAAAGCTCTTGTGGTTAGTTGAGATTATTTTAACTTGTGATTATATTCACATTACACTTTTAAATTCATTATACATGTGTTATATTCAATAATTTTCTAAAAATAATAGTTTTCCTACAATATAAATTTTAGTATTCATGTGATATATTAAATATTTCTTTTGATAACACAAACAATCAATGCAGTTAATTATAGACATGGAAAAACATTCTCATCTGACATATGTCTATGTGACTATTCATTTGGTCTTTTATATAATGACATATCATAATTATTGTTAGTTGAACATCCATATATGATATATTTTTCTATTAACTCTATGAAATAGGTATTTATACATATCCTTTTCAAAATAATTTTAATATTATAAATCAAAACACATATTAAAAACTATGTAACATTATTTGTGATTTTAAAAATAAAGATTTGTTGGATTAAGATAAAAATATTGAAATTTTTTACTAATAATAATGATAAATTATATGAAACTAATTGAAACATAATTTATCCCCATATTGGGATTTTATAAAATAATACAATATGTATGATGAAATGTGACAAGAATCCTCAAATAGATATTAAACAATTTAATTATGAAATATTAAAAAAATTATGCAAGTGAAATAAATAAATGAATGAAATTACATCATTACTCAATAATAAATTATTCAAAAAATATGCACAATCATATATTCCAATCATATTTTAAATCTGACATAACATCGCTGATGTCAGAATAAATAATATGATCTTTTCATTTGGTAACTAGTACTATAGATGTTGATATAGTTTTTTTGTGAAGATATTGTATATGACTCTTGAAAACAATTCACCCAATAATAGTGTGAATATGTTGATCAAATATATAATGATATTGGCCAAATGGGATTGTAGAGGAAGTTTTAGAATTAGGCGATACATAAATATGTAATGAATTGTAGGTTAAAATAGAAGTTTTTGTAGTATAATAGTATTAATCAAATGGTTCAATGAATCCCATCATAGTTCATTAATCATTTTTCATGTTTATAAAAGTGTCTTTCTAGTGCTCCATAAAATATTCCATAATTAGAAAAATAAAATATAATCTCTCTGTATGTGTTTTAAAGGAATTGGTTAGAGGGGGAATAGTGATATTACTATCCACAAATCTGAACATAATTTTGAGGTCAGACATAATAAAGATCATATTAATATGAAAATTAATATCCCTTCTTATTGTGTTCTCATATCTAGCAGTTGTCCTCATATTTGTTCTAAATAGTAGGAAAGTACTCAAAACATGTGTCTGAAATCCTTCATAAACTACATACATTGACCGCTAAAACTCATCCAATATCATTTTCAACTCATCTATTATGACGTGTCAGGTTTTTTACTCATTAATTGCACTTACCACTAGATCAGGTGGTGAAACTAAGATGTAGGTGGATATGTTGTTTTAATAGAATATAAAACAAACTTCATAGTCAACTATTCTTATGTCAGTATCATGTCTTGAAGAAATTTTATCTAGTCTCCAACATGAGCTTTATTTCCCACAAAATCACATTTCATTAGTTCAATTTTTATATAAAGTATTGGTAAATAAGAAATGATAATATTTTTTAATAAACTTATTATTTTCTCTTCCCTAATGGGTTACATTATGATACAAACATTAGTATAAAAATTTATCAAAACACCCATAAAACTGATTGGAATTCCCAAAAATATTCCTTAGTCTCAAAATATGTATTAGGGGATGTGGAAGTTTTATGTATTGAAGAATCCAAATAATATTTACTAAATTAGATCACACTATTAGTCAACATATTTTGTGGTCTCAAGGGATAAAATTATTCTCTTAAACCATATAAATATTCTTCAAATTCTGAATTATTTTTATGTATAGATCCACAAGGTATTCAAATATTTTTGACCATTGGTTCATCAACATATTTATTTATAGTTGAGATAGTCATTTCTTCATTTAATTTTTCAACTAATTGGATGAGAATTGATAAAAAACTCCTTATTTAAAAACTATCATATAAATTATTCACCGTTCACGTACTCTCTAAGAATATGAAAAAGAAGGAAAACCATGATAAGGTATACCACCCCCATGATCATAATCATTGGAATATTCCTCTCATTGAATAATTATATCAATTTTTCATAGTATATGAGTATATCAAATTATTAGTATCAAATTAGAGTTTTTTAACCTTATATACATCATTGAGTTTTTCAAGAGTAAATTTCCATTAAAAATTCACTCCATGATACATCATTATCATCATGGAATTATTCATTTAATTATACATCTCAATCTGGAAGATTTATGAGGTAATTAATTGATAAAAAATATACCATAAGGGACACATCCCTAAAAATCTCAGGTGTTTCCCTATTTTACACACTAAAATCAAATCTTCTATTTATTTTTTTACAATTTTCTAGGAAACAAAAATTTCATCATAAGATTACTCATCTTCTATATTAGGTTCCATAAATTGATCAATATTTTCACATAATTGAATAGGATTCATAATAGTATTACATTTATTTTAATGACTCTTGTTATCATCTTAGAAAAACATTATCCCAGTATTCATTTTTACCTTTATGTTCCTAAATGTTTTTAGATTTTGAAAAAATACAATATAAAGAAAAATTCATTCCAGCAGGATCTATTCCTTTCAATATAATAGGGATGAAATATATTTATATAATAGAATAAAAGAAATTCGTGGAGGGAATAAGATATATTTCTAGTTGTATTTTCAAAAAATATATTAATATTAATTTAAATATATTTTTTATCAAATATGTTAAAAACAATTGGTACCTTATAATGTTAATGTCCCCTTTCCTTAGATTAATCAAATATTGGATAATATTCACAAACAATATGAACTCGTAACATAATTACATAGAATCTAGACTTCAAGGAGTCATATTTCTAGTTAATTCCTCAATGTAATTCCAAAACACCACATGAGAATGATTAAATTGATATGAATTTTTTAATCCTCTAACTCTCTTAAAAGAGGAACATTAAAATTAAAAACAAACCATGTTAAAATAAATATAATATTTCACATATTTAAATTTTTTTTAATGATATCCATTATATTCCCCCCAAAAAATATATATTCATATGAAAATATTTGAAAAAATAAGGTTAATATTGATTATTATTTTCCTTGAACCAATCTATGGACCCTTTATATTGATTTTAATTCCAAATTAATTTTAACATGGATGTAATTGTTAAACATACACTGAATTTTCTATATAAATAAATAATCAAGATGAATTGGGTTATGATTATTGACCGTATCTCCAAATAAAGATTATTCCTATTTAGATATCATTGTATGAATTTATCTAATAGGATATATTAATTACAAATTCATTTTTATTCTAAATATATTTTTATAGTGATTTAGAACTCTCAGAATTTGGATATGATATAGTTATGGAAAAGGGCATAAAAATTATATATTCAAGAGATACAATTCAAAATAATTAACAAAATATAGTACTAAGAGATTTGTGATGATTCTAACTATAGTATTTATTTTCATCAATCATTGATGGGAAAATTTACTAATAAAGTATAAATAAATTCCCTAAAAATAAGTAATTAAATTTTAAAAATGAAATATCAATGGTATTTTAACTGAATGTGGAAACATCATTTTGCTAACATAATCTAAGTCATGGTTAGTATACTTATCCTATGAAGTTCATTAAAATAACAAAGAATGCGAATTATAGGTAGAGAAAATTATTAAATCCATGATTATATTAACTAACCAAATGACCTAATTTCACATATACATGTTATGAGTGTGGTGAAATATTCAGATACAATGCAATATAAAGAAATAATTAACAAAAAAATTTGTCAAGTAGTATAATATATTTAATAAATTGTTAATATTTTATAATAATAATCTAATAAATAAAAGTGTTATAATCATAAAAGAAATATTCAGAAATAATTAATCATTCTAATTTCATTTTTGATATAATTTAATATATATATATTTGATGGATTTGTAAAAATATTTGTATGTTCTTATTTTATGCCACTAATATCATAAATAATATCTCCTTTTTGAAAATAGACTCTCAAATATTTATATATTCTATCAATATTTTTTTCCTTGAATGGGACACATTATTTTTAGAAATATTAATATCACTAGTATTTCCAGAATTTATTGGTAGATGTGAAAATTTATTACCATTGTATAGTAATGTGTGTTTCTTTTCTAGTATATGTGAAAAATAGTTGCAAAAAAAATATATTCAGCATTAAAAGTAGAAAATAAAACAAATTCATAGTATTCAAAAAAATATATACTTTCTCTGAAGAACACATGTTCAAGTGGTTAATTTTCTATCTAACATACTATTAGAAAAATTAGAATTAAAATAACAAACCCATTGAATTTTTTTCCTTTTAATGAGAATAATACATAATTGTTTTTATTTTTTATTTATTCTAATATTATTTTTAAAAAATTCAGATTATATTCCTTTGGGTTTTCGGGAATATGTGAGAACATATATATACATTGAACAAAAAAACAAGATAACAAACATATTCTTATTTATATAATCCAATAACACCACTATAATTTGTTTTGAAAATATAATTTCCAATATTATCCATATATAACATATTTTTTTACCAATAAGAGTGTCACATACTAATGTGTTATCCATAAAAAAATTATAAATGATGCTTTGTGAATTTACATTAATTTGAAATAATTTTATATAAAAAGGATGACTACAAATAAGTATTTAAATTCCACTATTAAATTCATTTAATATTATTTTTTCATCACTTAAAAAACATCAACAACCCTGGAATATTTGGAAGATTCAAATATAATATCATCAATATATATTTGTACTAATAAAAAATATATTCAATTTATTTGTATAAATATATGCGGTTAAAAACTCATTTTTAAAACCACATAAAATAAAAGAATTATGAGTCTATACTATAAAGATCTAGGATCATTATTTAGACCTTATAAATATTTATAAACCCTTAAAATGATTTGGGAAATTCTGACTTTGAAATCTAGGATTTAGCTCATCAAAAAATCTATAATAATATAACAATTTATAAATCCAATTTTGAGATCAATTATAAATAGTATTAAATTATGATCAGATATATATTAAATATGTATTCTAATGGATTGATGTCTAGATACTGGTATAGTGGTCTCTTCATAGTCATTGGCATATTATTGACTATATAATTATAAAAAATATATATTTGTGTCTAATAACTATGCCGGTTTCATTAGCCATGTTTTTATCTACCCACATTCTGATGGCGGTTAGGTAGTATATATGTATAACAATAAATTTTTAGATTTTATTTAATTTAATCTTAGTCAATTCATCATGAATATCTATATTCCAATTTTCATCAATTATTTTGTCATTATTGTTATTTGGATTAACTATTAGTGAAGATAGGGTTTGACTACCTTTATCTATGTCTCTTACAATAGCATATAGTGGATGGTTTTTAGTGTTCTAATTGTTATATGGTATAATTTTAATTGTTATTACAAGCCATTTTCTTGTTCAAGATATAATTTATGGTTCTTATAATATGATTTATTAGATAAATCAACATAAATATAAGAATCATTTTAGGTATTGTTGTTATTCAAATTTGAAATACTATTCTCGTGATTTTTCAGACAGGTTTGAGTCAATGTGGAGAAGTCTCATTAAATGTATCCTAAAGAGTTTTTTTCACAACATTTTATATATTTTTAATGATTTTAGAATCTTTTCTAGTAGGTGAATAATAAATAAATATTATTTCATATCTTATTAGATATTTTTTTTGAATATCTTCTTTATTTATGATGTAGATATTATATATAATGTATATGATGTTATTTACATCAGTTTAAACAATTTCATAATTAATAGTTATTTTTATATAAGAATTATTAATAAAACTATTAATTACATCAATATATATATTAAAATATTTAATAAAAATAGAGATCTAATATATCTTCAATGATCATAATATTGGATATTTCATGAAAGGTCTTATTTCTCCATTCTGAAATAATAAGGAGATTTAATTATATTATAAAGAAACAATTACCATGTATATGTTTAATAATCTTATACAAATGTGTATGCATAATTTATTTATACTAAACTATAATCTAAATATTTTACAAATAAATAATCCTAAAATAATTCTAGTAGTTTTGTGTTATAGATATTGTTCTTTAGTTTGAATGATATTTTTTACATTCCCCTTTAAAAGGAATTACATAATTTATATTTAAGAAACAAAAGATTTAATTTTTAATTGAAAAACACCATATTATTTATATTTTTAATTTAGAATATATTTTTTTGTCTTAGTATCCTATTCCATATCTATGATTCAGTATGAATATAAGACAAATAGGAAACATTTGAGATAGTAACAAATATAAATTAAAAGTCAAAACATTATAATCTCCTAAAAGAGTAAATAATACTTCAGGTGTGGGATCATAAATCATACAAGATATATTTTCAAATTGTATTTTAAAATCATTTTCACACCACTGAGAAATACCTTATAGGTTTTATTTTAATCCATAAATAAAATAATAAATTATAAATTCGGATATATCCAGAGTTTTCAAATAATCAAATTCTAATAATCTTTCATTTTGAATTTCAATCCAATGTTACATTTCCATAATCCACTAATATATAATTACCTATTTGTGAATATTATATGTTCATATTTTTGGAACATATACTATCTAGATACATTATATTTTTAAATGATATTTTCAAAAAACCAAAAAATATCAATAATAAAATAAATCTTGTATCATGATTTTCTAGGGTATAGAGATGTTAGAAAACAAATTATTTGGTATTCGCATTTGATTACAACGTTTGATTAAAATAAAAATAACAAAAATGTGTTGAAAACATTTTTTATGTCTATTATTTTTAGAATTATTTGTAAAACTATTAGTTTCCCTAGAAACCAACATCTTATTATTTAACTAGAAATAAAAAATATTTATATATTATTCCTTACAATCCATACGCATACCCAATTCCTTATTTTTAGGGAATTAATAATTTACACATTATAATATTAAATTATTTTATTATCTAATATTTTTTCCCAATCCTTTTATATTATTAATTTACATGTTTTATATGATTAATTTATTTTAACGGATTTTCATTTATTTTATTTTATATAATATGAAAAATTTATCTATATCCTATAGAATAATGAACTTTATAGCTTTTTATATTTATATTTTTACAAAATTATAAAAAATTCCCACATAGCACAATAATCATATAATTATTAATATAACATTTTAGAACCATTAAATATATGAGTGAATGAAATCGATGGTACATATAGAGTTGTAGCTTGATATGTCAATTTTAAATTTTATTTTCATCATTATGGATGGAATATAAGGCACTATAGCTATTTTATGATTAATATCAAGTATCATTTATTGATTTACTTGGAATTTCCACTTTTCTCTTATATTTATTTTCATCCAAAAGCTTCAAACTATACTTTTTTAATTTCTATTTCCTTTTATATTTATATACGACGATATCAACAAATGATTAATAAATTGCCTATATTTTTTCAAATTTGGTAATTTATAAAATATTCAATTATAAATTTCCATACTAATAACTTCAAATTTTTATAAAAAAACATGATTTTTTTCGAGATAAGACAATTCCTCATCACTATCTATATCAATATCACATTCATTTATAATTTCAGATTTTAAATATTCATTTGGCAATAACGATTATTATTTGGATGAAGATATTTTTATTTGTGTTTCATAGTCTTCATTATTTACTATTCAATCATTTTCATTAATAATTATTTTTATAATTAGAAAATCTACTCATAGTTTAATGATGTCACATGAGCCTTGAATATAGTTTTTTGTATATCTAGAATGATATTCTGGACATCTAATTATCTTTATCCCTTGAGATTTGTCATCCATATTTTGTCCCCATGTATCCAAAATGATATGATATCATTGAACCAATTATACATGTCAGATATATATTCATCGGGATTTATTTTGAAAGTATCATAGTTAATAGTATATTTATATCAACTCAATTAAAAAAAATTATTTTCCATCATGATAATTATAATTGGAACACATAACTAAATAAAAATTATCACAAGCTGTTATCCTATTAAAATCACCCTAAGAATAAAATAAATAATTAATGGATTTTAAATTTTAATCAAATGTATATTTATATAGAGATTTAAATAATATTCTAATAGTTTTTTTATTTTTATATTAAAATGATCCTAAAATTTTAAAAACTATACTCTCAAGAGGAATTTTTATTTTCATTTTCCACTAAGCATAAATTTTTAGCATTAAAATAAAGATGAATTTTTTTATTATAAACATTAGACTTAGTGTACATAATAAAATTTATTATAATAAATAGAAATTAAATTTAAAGTTATAAATAGGTAACCACTGTAAAGAATATTCAATGAGAAAAAAGAATAAGTCTATTGATACCAAATATTTATCAGATTATACAACTCAACAAGGGAGAATTTGTTTTCAATAGATATTTTTTAATTAAAAATAAAATTCAAACTAAATATAATTTTAATCAAAATGATTTCATTTATGTAAAATATAATTAATATATAATTATATTTATATGAAAGATATGTAAATAGATCGATCGCAAATGATTTAATTAAAATTCAAAATCACTTTAAATTTTAAAAATAACTTAATATCATAATACCATGTATATAAATTACTGATTAAAGGTAACTATCATATAAATATTATAATTGTCTTTTTAATGGAAGAAATTAATTCTCCAAACCACTATTTGGGGGAAAATGTCACATAGTAGACTCAAATTCAAGGGTTTCATTCTCAATAAGAATCCTAATAATAAAAATTTTATAGTTACCCAACACCACAAATGTTTATTAATGAATGAACATATACACATACAATATTGGGTTTTACAATTACCACTACACAAAATGACGTATACGATATATACATGCTCTTCAATATTAATTCCTAGATTAATGCATGTTAGTATAATAAGATAGAGTATAAATTACTATTCAGTCTACATTATGAATAAGTGCTAATAAATAATTATATTATATTAAACAATAATCTACTGTAAGAAAAATTAAATTGGGAATTAGATAAGGGAGGTAGTTTTTTATCAAGCCAATATAACTATCCCCAATTTATCAATTGTTCTGAAATATATCCCTGAAAATTAACCAAATTAATATTTAAATTATTGTTAACAAATTATTAAAGAAGTTTACAATAAAATTGTTAGTTTGATTATTATTTCATCTTATGTCATATATATTGTATCTTATATTGTCAATTATTCTTAAAGGGACAACCTTGATTAATAATACACTAGATAATATTCAATAATTAATACGCTGAATAATTAGTTTGATCTAAAAACCATAAATTTTCCCACTCGACATTAAGTTCATAAATATAATGTTATTGTAGTTTTAAAATTTTCTCACTACATATTTGTTAAATTTTCACATAAAATTTAATTAATAACAGTCACTCTAAAATTTTGATTCGGTCCAGTGGTCAGATGAATTATTGGTCACATGAGCTTTCAATCAAATGATCATGCAGTCCCATGAGCTTTTGGACACATGATATTCTAGTTACCAGATATTTCAATAGATTTACCAAGTGGTCAATTTTTATCCTTCAAATAATATTAATTTCAACTGAGAATCAAATCAATTGATCTTACGATCACTTGATATTGTAGTCACATGATATAATCACTACCTTTATATATGTATTAGGTTTAATACGTTACAAAAAATTATTATCCATATTTTTTATTATTTTGAATTCATTGTGTAGTTTATTTAATCCATGGAATTGTCACATTGAAACTATATTAGATAAATTCTATATAAGGAGGATCCTTTCTCATTTTACGTATTGTCACATGATTATTTATGTAGAAACATCAATAGAGATATATGACCTTTATTAATATTCGAACATAAAAATATATAGGGATAATTTTGTAAATTCAACATTTTATTAATTGTTATAGTATCTATAAAAAATCATCTAATTATCTAAAAACCTTTAACATATTAATATTTAAAAAAATGATTTTTGAGTATTAAAATAATGATATTTTTTATTAAGCTGGAACACTCCAAACAATCCAATATTCTGTAAACACTCACCCTGATCCCCCTCATACAAATAATAATTACATTATAAGCCATTTGAATCCAAAATACTTTAAAAACATAAATTCATGTATGGATGTAGTGTTGTGGATGAATTAACCATGTCATTTGGTCTATAATTTTATGATAATGTGATATCCTATAAAAATGATTCTTAAACCATATGCATGGGATCCACACAGATGGATCCCTTATAATTCTAAATGGATCAAAACACCCAAAAAGTTATGAATATAATCAAATGTTATGACTAAAATTTCTACAACCCAATGCAACTAAAGTCTCATCATTAATGGAGGTGATCAGTCGCCCTCTCATAACCTACCTCTGTAGTTTTGAACGTCATCTTCTCTATACTACCAATCCACACAAAAAATAATTATAGTGTACCTTGAAATAATTTTTTAAATGTCACATTTGGTCATACAGTCCTATCACTCATGCTAGCTAGGCAATAAGCATGATGTACATTTTCGATCTCCCCTAGTTGGAATGTAGTTCCATGATATCACAATTGACTATGTGAAAGTAATTTCACACTTAAAATCTAAAAATACACAATTCTTATTCAAACAAAAATTTTTACATTACTCATGTAGTGACCCAAATCTTCAATATAGGGGTCATCACATAAAAATGTAATGTATTTATATTTTATGAAATACATATGAAAAAATAAACATATAATTTTACATACAAGGACTCTTTCCATCAATGGATATGGATAATTAGAAATAGTGTTACATATTATCAATATTTAATGGAAATAAATTTATTTATAATTTAATAAAATATAAAAAAACGCTTCACGTACACTAACTTCTCAAGTGAAACGAACACCATCAGAAAACTCAAGTAAACCTATGATGAAAATGTAAAATAAAAGGTGAGCGTTAAATTTCCCATTAAGGGGTTTTATAAATAATTAGTGACAATTAATTTTGTACATTTTTTTATAAAATATTTTAATTCCATGAATGTAATTATACATTAAAATTCATTAAATTAACCCATTGATTTTTATAAAACATTATGGAAGATTTTGAAAAAAACATTGAATATACATGAAACCTTGATAGTTTTTTGGGAATACCCACTATTTTAAGGGACTGGTTTAATCCAAATTATATTTCATGATTTCAATGTTCAAGATCCTAAATTTTACAAAAATGTTATAACCTCACCATAAACACATATATGTATACATATGTATAGTTTCCATGTTATTATTATTATTAAAACCCTAATCATAGATTAAACACATACAAATTTTTGTTTATAAATAAATATATATATAACTACAATATTTACATGGATAATATCATGAGATATTTTGTACAACAAAACCTCATTTCATGTTCCATTTCATGGATGGCTAAAAATGATTACTAACATCCATGTGTTCATAAAAAAATAAATTAAATTTTATATAAATTGATATAATTTATCATTGAAAACTCAATAATGAATAAAAAAATTTATTAAATATTTTATAAATTTACCTTATAAATAATGTAAAGACATAAATTTACATCAGGTCACATAAAATAATAGAAATCCAAAATTATTATTTACATAAATTAATTTTTATATTGATTTTTCTTCAGAAATTAATCATAAGTGATAAAAAAATTTGTATCACAGATAAAATTACCAGATTATCAATTTTAAAATAAATATTCATTATTAGATATATATATATACACATATGTGTACATAAAATCATGAGAACCCCTTTTTATAAAATATAACGAAAATATATTGGAATTTATATTATTATATAATTTCATAAAATGTAATTGTACATGTAAAAATTAAATCATGTTGCGTAAATTTAAAACATTCTATATTTATTACATTATAAAAAAGATATAATAAATATAAAAACAATAATTTTAGAGATAGAATATATATAAACACATATATTAAAAACATATCCACAAATGTTTTTATATGTGAAATAATACATATATGCCATTAACTAATTAAACATTTTTTATGCAATGTAATTATGCAACATCACATAAATTAAAATTACATAGATATATATGATTGACCAATATTTACATGAAATTAATTCAAAATTATATGTATATATATAAAATATCAATTTCCCTAAAATAAATATTAATGATAAACACTTCCATAACATCAAATAAAATATTGTAATTAAAAATATTGAATTCATGAGAAAAAATGAAACATATATATATATATATATATCATGATATGGAGTGGAATAATAATATATAATTTATATTATCTGAAAATAATTATAAATTAAAAGGATAAGATCACAATATACAAAAATATTAAAAGATAATTTAAATTAATTAAATCCCTTATATGAATTAAATAAAAAACTACATATCCATTGTTCCTTTGGACACTCATTCATTCACCCCAGACTACAAAATTGACATCCTATTTTCATTTCCATGTAGGTATATGGATTTTATAGAATATACAACACTTTATAGAGTTAGATAGAGATATAAACACATTAATGCAGATATAGACAATTGGCTCAACTGCGAAACAGATGAGATTCTTGGAATATAGAAAATATAGACACAAACAAGCTTAGATTGTAAAATGTGTATATAGAGGTTTAAAAAATTACATAAGAAATAAAATTGACATATAAAATTTATTTAATAATATTTTCATTTAAATATATTTAACATAATGAAGTCAACATAGAAATAATGCATAGCATTGAAAAACAAACAATTTAAAATAACCATAAAAGAGGCATCTGAGAAGGACTATAAGAATACAAGGGACCACAATCAAGAATTCCATTGATTATAATGAAAATAAGGCTACACAATAAATTCAATAAAGAGCAACATGTAAAGATGAATAATGAAAAAATACAATGATAAAAATAACTGTTAATTAGATATTAAAAAATTGTTCAGACAATATACACAAACCCTGTAGATATTTGAAATCCAAAATGTGGACGATCCCTATAAAATAAATAGGAGTCACACACTAATAGAAGAACCATCAAACACTATTAAGCCATATTGGATGACACTCTCCAAGGATCTTGCTACTATTTTTTGGCCTCGACTCGCCTTACATGTATCTGTCAAGCTAGACTTATCCAAAATGTCTATCCCTCTCCCCTATTCCGAATTCATCATTTATCTCCAAAATCATAACCCAATTTTATAGCATTGGTAGTCTAAAAAAGATACCCCCAAATTTATATACCATAATTTCTATTATTTATATTCTTTTGTTATTATTATCATTTAATTATTATAATTATGTTAATTTAAAAAAAAAATTTATCTCATTTATTATTGAAACATATATAATTTCATACATTAGTAAAAAACATTACTTCAAAAGAATCATATATTGAATCATTATTTTTAGTTTTTAATTATTATTAGTTTTATGGTTTTAATTGATAAATTTATTTTTAGGTAAATTAAAATTTCCATTAAATTTTATTATGAAAATTTAAAATAATGAAAATAATATGTTTTAATGATTATCTTAAAATATATTTTTATTTTTCTAAAAATTATTATTTATAATATGTTTATAATTATTATAAATAAAAAATTTATAGTTTACAAAATGTTAAATTAATTAATATATTTATAATATTATATAATTTTAAAATATTATAATTTTTATAAAATTTCTATTAATTCAATATCAAATATTATTTCATGAAAATATTAGTTTATTTAAAAATATTATAACATGTCATAAGAAAAATGTAAATTTCATAAAAGAAAAATATAATAACATAAAGTGTGATATTTTTAAAAAATAAAATAAATAATTCATTAAATTTCATTTTTTTAATGAATTATAAATCCCAGGAAGAGAGATTATTCACTAATTAAAAAATTATTTCACCCTCCCAATTCATTCATCTGACTATAAAAAATTATGAATTTCCATATTAAATATTAAGGAAACTTTTATTTATAAGATTCTATACACTACCACTTATAATTTCCCCAAATAAAAGAATCTAATGTTTAATGTTTTCTAGACCGTCGTTTTGATATCAAAATTAGCTACCTGAACCTGTGCATCCAGGATCAGCATATAAAATTCTTTCTATTTTTATTTTAAAAAATAAATATAAAAAATACACTTATAATTATTTATACATGGACCCTTTACGGTCTAGGGGTTTCGTAAATAAACATGTACATACATAATTTTATATTTTGATGAAACCAAAATAATATAAAAAAATTTATTCCCCCAGATCTAACTCTATAAGTGAAAGAAATGCCACCCAAAAACACCAATAAATATTTGAAAACAATTTATTTCAATGGGTGAGCATTAATTTCCCCAGTAAAAGGTTTTCTAAAAGGCACATGAACAATTCCATTATAAAAATATTATAATACATTGAAAATAATAACCATTTGAAATGATCTAAAAATTATCCATTATTTTTTTTGAAAAAATTAATAAATATTTTGAAAACAAAAACATGAGGCCACTTGAAACATTTTTAGTTTGAAGGTCCTAACCACTTATTTTCGGGATGAGTTCACCCTCTATTATATAAAACGTTTAGAATGTTCAGGTTCCAAAATTTTATGAAAATATTTTAAGCTCACTAAATATATATATATATTCGTTTTCCCCTAATGTTGTTCCATAGAAACAAAATCATTCATTAAATATTCATACAAACATATATATTTACATATATATGTATATATATATGAAAGAACATTCATTGGAAAATTGATTTCAAAATTTTTTGCAATCAAAAATAATGTCATGGGCCTTTTTATAGACTATTAAACATTGTAATTAATATCCTGCTATACATAAACCCATGAATTTCATTTTATATAATTTTTTATCTATTATAATTTAAAACTAAATCTTGAATAACAATATTTAAGAATAATTTTCCAAATTTATTTCATGGATTGAATATTGACATTCCTGTACAAAAAAAGAATCGAAAACTATAAAAATAGTAAATTTGTATTCATATAATATAAAAGATATACAATATGTCATTATAAAATAATCATAATATACATGCAAAATTTTATGACACTTAAATTTATCAAAGTAACAATTTTAAAATAACCATTTATTCATGAATATATATATATACACATATACCTAAATGTATGAGAACACTTGTACATACAATATAATGTGTCTTTGGTGTAATTCATTATGATGAATAATTTATTATAATTAAATTTTATATGTAATAATGAAACCCACTTTCATAAATTTACAACAATATATTTAGATTAATTATTTAAAAAATAAATAAATATAAAAAACATGAATTCTAGAAATAGAAAAAATATAAACACATGCATTAAGAACATAACATTATATGTTTTTCTAAATGATATAATACATATACACATTATAATAATTAAACATTTGTTCGAAAATATTTATGTAACATGAGGATAATAATATATATATATATATATATATATATATATATATATATTATTGCCCAACCTAAAATTGAAAAAAAAAATTATGTTCATATATATATACCAATAATAATTAAACAAACGTAAATAAAAAAATAAAAACAAGTTATTATGTATAAATAAAGTATTTAAATTGAAAAATTTATATTCATAAATAATATGAACATATATTTACACATACAATGCAATATCACCTTTTTATTACACACCTTTTCATTACATTTTACAAACGGAGGATCTCTAATATCTACTGTCTTGGAAATCAAGAATAATATAAAGGAAAACCATAAAATCATTATTCTAATACAAATTTATGTATCTATCATATGTTCATCCTTTTTCAAATTATTACATCTCATAACCTAGAGTAATACATAAATGAAAAGGGTGTGTAAAAGGCTACGATTGGAAGGTAAGAGAATCAGTTTAATTGTGATATCAATAAGAACATGATGTAAAAAACATAAAGACATGAGTAATGGATGAATCAGAATTTAATAATAAAAAAATGAATCATAACATGAATATGTGGCTAAAAAATATAATTTATGCATTCATGTACACATCACCATGGTTTATTCCAAATATGTCATAAAAGTTATCATGGTTATTCCCCAAGGTATCATCAAAAGTTTCATCTCTAGAGATTAAATTTGCTACTCAATTAATTGGAGTGATTTCAGGGAAAACCCTTAATATTTATTTATATTCATTTGATCAAAAAAAATATGACACAAATATCCCAAAAATATTAATAGATATGGGATTCATTTTAAAATCGTGACGTTTTTAAAAGTGAAAAAAAACATTATCAGCATATCTTTCATAACCCCTGGAAAACGAATGTGGGTTTTAGGTATGTCAATTATAGAATCAAATATATCATTTTTGTTTCTTTATTAATACCCATAGAAACAAAATTAGCTTTGTAATTCACATATATTAAATAATATATCTTTTGGAGAAAAAGAGAGATAGATTTTGAGACAAAAATTCTGCAGCATAATTGTTATACAACATGGTTTTAGAAAATATTGAAAAGATAGGAGAAAAGGCTCACCCAATAATAAATAATTAATAATACATTATGTTTACATAAAAATATATATAATATCATGGTATGTATATTTGAATGATATACCATATGAAAAACTAACATGAAAAAAATAACAATCAATTGTTTTACTAAAAATTTGGAATCCTAACGACGTCACATTGAAATCCATTAAATCAGTTGATGTGTGCGGAAAGGGACCCACATAAATTGGATTTGAAATGTATATTTATAAGGATATATAATAACTTATACATACATAATAAAATGGAAACTCATATACATTATATAAAATAAGTCATTACTAAAAGATTAGGGTGAAATGTTCCCTTACTTTGATGAGTAACGTCAAAAAATCGATGTTTGGGAACTTGGAGGGATTGAGGGAACCTTTGGATAAATAATTGGGAGGTAAAAGGACAAGAGATTAGTTGAGTAGGAATTTTTAATGAATGGACTGATGGAATGGGTTGGTATTTATAGAAAAATTGAGAGATTTTTTTTTTAATTTCCAATGGATACCTCATCGATGTAATTGAAAACCAACGAGCTTTCCCATGGTATTTTATAATGGTATTATAAACTTAAGAAACCTCATAATAGGTCTTAATATTTACAAGATGAACAAAATTATTACCTCTTGATTACATCATTAATTATTCCATTAAACTCCCAAAACCCAAAACTATATTTTTACTATTCACTAAAAATTGAACTCTTTCAGAATAATCCTAATAATTCACCCTAACCATTTTTAACGTGTATAATTCGAAAGTAAAATCCACTTTATAAAATTAAATTTCATTTTAAATTAATTTAAATAAATAATAATCCATGACTAATAATTTATAAAACATTTATTTACATATGCAATGATATAATTATATCACCTTACATCATAAGATGATTAAAACATATTTATAACTCCTTAGGGATGTTAGTACCCCTTTAGTAAAATTACCATTCATAATGGTAAATCACAATTTCAATGGGGAAAGTTAATATTCCAAAAAAAAATATTTTGATATTATTGAACCACATTTTTCTACCTTATTACAACCATTTGTGATATATTTTTTAAAATCATTTCATTGAAAAATTTATTTAATAATAAAATATTTTGTTACTATTCTAAAAAAAACACTATTCATAAAATATTATTCATTAAATAAAAACTAATTATAAAACTTATAAAAATTCATCCTAGGATCATTTTTAAATTTGAAATTCAAAAATGATGATTATTTTACCAATATAATTCTTTATGTCTGAAAAATATATGAAATGTAAAATTTCATGTTCATAAATAAATTTATAAAATTTGTCTTAATTAAACATATACATTTTTATGAAATGTAATTCTTAAAACAAGAATGATGGAATAATAATTTTATTTATACCATGGGATTATACAACATAGTTATGGCTTCATTACATAGCCTCTTATAAATCCTGCATAAAACCTAAGTGTATGGTGTGCAATGGTGATTGAATCTTGGGAAGACTCAGAAAACATTGTCTGAGTTATGATTTATAACCACTAGAACTTCTCCAGTAGGCTATTCCATGAATTCTTCACATGCTGAAGCTCAACTAGGGCTTGGTAGAGATTAAATCTTTATGACCCAACCTTTATCTCATGCCCTGACAGATGAACATTGTATAGCCTGAGTCTCATGGACGAGGCCCTCAACTCCTCTTTTTTTATTAATTATCCTTGATCACTTGTATTTATAATGAATAATCAAAACATTAATATTACATTTTCCAATGTTCATATTGGCCAATGGTCATATAACATTCGAAACCCAATGGTTAAATTTTAATTATACTCACTTCATTAATTAATGGATATAGTTTTCTTCTGTATAAAATATCACACATTTTCAAGAAACAAACATTATTCAAATTTTCATGCTATTACATATGCCATGATATTAAGTGGAATAAATTAAATAATTTATATTGTTTTATATAATTATAATTTAACATGTGAAGAACCTCTTAATGAATAACAATAAAACATAAATTAAATAAATTAAATCCCTTACAGAAATTTTATAAAAAATTGAATATTGATTATTTCTTTAGACAACCGTAAATTCACTATGGAAAAATAAATGATTTTAATTTTCATTTTCACATATGTATCTTGATTTTATAGCATGAAAACCCCTATGCAGCGATATATATATATAGACAATTTTCTAAAATATTTGAAAAGATTTGATTCATGGGGATTTTAAAATAGTGACACAAACAATATTGTAGATCCAACTGATTATACAGAGGTTTAATAAATAAGTGGAGGAGTAAAATTGAATTATATAATTTGTATACACATATTGCCATTATAATCCATTCATCTGAAAAAATTGACATAGAAAACGTTCTTTACATTAACAAAACTAAAATTTAATATAATGTAAATAGTGATATCTCAAATTGTCGACAAGTACTAAATTATCCTCAATCAACTAGACATTTATTTACAAAGAAAAGTATACAACACAATAAAGGGAAGACAAACATGGAGTAAATGAAGAATAGAAAAAAAATAAAAAAAATTGTGAACAATTGTTCTTTCAATCCTAAAAAAATGTTAAATATAAATATAATTACAACATAGAGATCCAGAACACTAAACACATACGAACACCATTATAAAAGCTTTAATCCACTAACTGATAGATTAACCCTCAATTGTGATCAAACCAGCCCAAGAGATGTATGGGTGAGATCTAAATAATGTTCTCAGCCTTGTCAAGCTGCACCTCGGGCTCTCAAATCAGAAGCATATCAATCAAGAAGACCAATTCATAGCTTATATACCTATCATAAAGTTCGCAGTGCTCAGCAATCCCCCTATTTGGATCCTGATTTCATAACACTGGAGGTATTAAATAAATTTTCCCCAACGTCCTATAATCGATTATTCATTATTTATTTTTTTATTTATTATATTATATTTCTATAAAATTATAATGTTTAATGATTTTTATATAAATTAAATATATATAATTTTTATATATATGAAAAAAAATAAACATTAACAAATCATAATATATAAAAAAATATTTGGTTTTTAAATAATAATTATTTTTTCATTATTTAATAAATTTAAATATTTTTATAATCTAGAATTCCAATAAAAATTAATAACTTAAATTTAAGTAATTAATTTGTTTTAGTTTTTATGATTATTTTTAAACAGATATCATTTCACTTTAAATAATTAATTATAATATTTTTATAATCCATTTAAATATAATTTTATTTATGAAGAATAAAGAATTAGAAAAATTTATTTATTATACAATATTATTTCAAAATAAAATCTTATTTATAAAAGTTATATTAATTTAATATTGTGTCCTATTTATTGAAAATATTGATTTATATAAAAACATAATACATATTTTATGAAAAATTTATATTTTATAAATCAATAATTTAATTATTTGGAATTATATTTCTTCTTAAAAATAATATAAAAATATTTCATTATAATTCATATATTAATTAAATTGAAATTCTAGGATGTTACATTCTTACCCCTTAAAATGAATTTTTTTCTCGAAATTCGTTCACCTGACACTATAAAAATTTGAATTTCCATCTTTAAAATTAATAAAAAATATATTTCAAAACATATATACTCTACCTCATATATGTTCCTCATAAAAAATATGTAATCTCAAATGTTGTCTCGACTGTTGCTCTAATTCATCCTATATTGACCTAAACCCATGATATTGAGTTCAACACAAAAAATGATTTGTATTTTTATTTTAAAAATACATGTGAAAAATACACATGGAATTTTAAATATTGGGACTTGTTTTGGTCTAGATTTGGAGAATTTTATGCATACATACATTTTATTCACTATTTAATGAAAAAAAAATAAAATAATAGTGAATAAAATAAGGAAGAATACAACATATGCACTAACATGAAAATAAAAATGAACACCATTAACAAAAAAATGGGTTTAATGAAATTAATTTCAAAGAATTCATGAGAATTAATTTTAAATTTAGAGGATTTCTTAAATGTTTACTGAGAAAAATATTTTAAAATTACTTTATAAAAAATTGTAATACATTGAAAATAATTATACATTGAAATGTATTATAAGTAATCCATTGATTTTAAAGAACACTAATAATGCTTTTGAAAACAAAACCATGAGGTCACTTGAACAATTGAAGGTAGTTTGGGCCAGACTGTTATTTTGAGGGATGGGTTTAATTCGTATCCTTTATAATGTTTACAATTTTCTAATAACAAATTTTTTGGAAAGCATTTTAAGATAGCAAACCATATATATATATAAATGTTTTCGTAGAGTTTTTTCATAAAAACATAATAATGCATAAAATACAAATAAATAATTTTATTTATATACAATTATATATAAATATGCATGAACATTCATAGGAATATTGGTTGAGAGATTTGGTACTACCATAACTCATTTCATGTGTGTTTTTATAGACGGTTAAAATTCATAACTATCATCCACATGTTCATAAAATCTGGAAATACATATTATATAATGTGATATCCTTTATCATTTAATTCCAAAATATGAATAAAATTATTTAATAATTTTTTTTAATATATTTAATGCAAAAAATAATTAAATAAATGTTCAAAACCTTCATAAAAAAACAATAGGAAATGAAAATTTTATTTAGATAAATTAATTTTCCTATAAATTTATTTTCTTAAATTAATAAAAAGTGATAAAATTTTTGTACCACAGTTAAAATTACCAAAGTAAAAAAATTTAAATATATATTAATTCTATGATATATATGTATAAACATGAACATCAATGTTTTATGACCATTATACAGAAAATATAATGTGTTTTAAGTTGAATTTTTCATGTTTTATAATTTCTTACATAAATTTATACACGTCAAAATGATATCCTCTTGTTTAAATTTTAAAAACTATATTTAGATTACATAATAAAAAATTATAATGTATATAAAAACTAGAATTCTAGAAATAGAACATATATAAACACATACATTAAAAGCATAGTAATGGAAATTTAAAAAAATTATCTAATTCAAATACACCTTAATCTAATTAAACATAAGTCTGAAAATACAAATGTACCATAACATAAATAATAAATGCCTACATATATATAATATATATTATTGACCAACGTGGACTTGAAATTAATGAAAATTATTTTAATATATTTATATATTTATATAATTTTCCATTACAAAACTATTTATAAAAAAATACTTAAGTTGAAATAATAAATTATAATTTAAATTATTGTATGATTGAATAATATGAAACAAATATATACATATTATATTATATTCACTAAAATAAAAATAAATAATTTAATGATTTTAAAAACAACTATATTTTAAAAGGATAAGACACCCCTAAAAATAATATTTATTGTAAATTAAATTAAATAAAATTTTATACTTTAATTACATAAAAAAATAAATATTATTTGTTACTTCAGACTCCATTTCAATCTCTCTAAAATACAAATTCATTTTCCTCTTTTATTTTCACAATGGTAAAGGTATTTTATAGCATCTCTACCACTGTGCCAATATATATATATATATATATATTTCCAAACTACAGACCAAATGAGATTCTTGGAGATTGTATAACAACGACACAAACTATCTGTTTGATGAAGCTACATATAAAGTGGTTTAAGGTATTATTTGAGGAATGAAATTGACATATATCATATTTATAATAATAATAATCTAAATATAATATATTAATCTCACATAATTTTTAACTGAACCAGCGCATAACATTGAGAACCACATTTTTTAAATTAACCATAAAAGAGATATCTAAGACGGCCCACTTGAAAGCAACGGACAACAATCAACCATACTTCTATTCCTAAAGAAACATATACTACAAAATATAAAAGATGATGAATATAGAGTAAATAACAAAAATGTATAAAAAAAATAATCTATGAGAATCATTATTATTTTAGAACAACAATAGGTTCAAACCAAATACACATACCTCATGGATATCTAATACCGAAAATATGGATAAGCACCATAAGAAAACCTAAGAGAACATCAATGATAGAAGGACCCTGCACTATTATCGAACTATCTTAGAGGATGCTCGGTTGATATCATGCTACTATGATTGGAATTAACTGGCCCCACCTAGAGCTCTCTAGCTCAACCCATCCCGAACATAAATCTGTCTTCCACGCTTGTATCTCTCTCCCATATTTTCATGACATTGAATATCACCAAATCCAAACACAATTTCAATTTGATAGAGGTCTCAAATAAGTGACCCACAAAATCCTATACTAAATTTTATATTATTTAATTTTTTGTTGTTAGTTTCATTTACTTATTATAGATTTCTATTTTAAAAAAATTATATAATTAACAAACATATTATTACCTACATTTGTTAAAAATATTTTTTTTTGAAAAAAATAGTATATATAATTATATATAGTTTTTAATTTTTATAATTTTGGATCTTTCAATTAATAAAAATAAATATTTTTATATATTAAAATTCCATTAATACGAAATTATCCTACATTTAAATAATTAAATTTAATTTAATTTCTTTTAATGATTATCTTAAAACATATTTCTAATATTTTAAAGAATTTATTTACTATATTGTTATATATATTTTAATTAAAATATTCATTTGATAAGAATAATTAATCAAATAAATATATTTATAATACAATATCATTTCACAATAAATTCATTTTTATAAAGGATCTATTAATTATATATCATGTATTTTTTGTTGAAATTTTTTATTTATTTAAACATATATAACATATGATTAAAAAATGTAAATTTAATAAAAGAATAATTTAAAATTTAAAAATTGATATTTTTATTAAAAAAAGACATTTATATTTCATTACAATTCATTCTATAATTACCTAAATTCTAGTATGATATAACTCATCTATATATTAGATACCTGGAAGAAGTTTATAGTTTCCATATGATAAAAACAACCAAAATGAGCATACATAGAATAAAAAAACAAATAATCCAAGTGAAACATTATAACATGGTTTAATGTTATTATCATAATATAAATATATAATAGTCCCAAAAAATCCGGTTGAATGAGGAAATTACAAAAGTAATATAAAAATGTCACCAAAATATCCCAAACCACAATAACTGAGACTATCTCACTATGTACCATAGTTATAACAATTTAATAGACCAGAAAGGATGATGTAAATCATGGAGAACCACCATATTTTTTTTTATTTTACCTATACATGTGTCTTCAAAAAAATTATTCATCTTTTCCATGGGCTATACTAGGTTTGATGAAATTCACAGTAGGATTCCAGTTTGAATATATATAAAATATTTCACATTTCATAAATATTCATTTATTCTAATGCAATTAATTTTGAAAAAGAAATTAGATATGAAGAAATAAATTTTTATAAAAACATTTCAATTATATTATTTACTTTTTGATGAACTTATGAACATTAGAACATGAACAAGTCGTACATGGATTAATAAGCACATCTTCTACACATGAGGCACTAATTATTTTTCAAAATGTAAATAAGAAACTCTAAATGATAATTATCCTCTAAATGTGAATGTAACATGTTAATGGGATATCACACCATCTCACCATAATCAAAGTTTCTATCCCTTTCACCCTGATGCTACTCTAGGCGTACTGTATAGCCTATAAAATTTCTATTAAAAGTAATAACAAATATATTTAACAGTGAAAAATCAAATCGATTCCATGTTCCAGATATTTCAAAACAAACTCAATAAGAATAATACATTATTGAATCATATAATTAATAATCTAATTACATCGAATCATAAAAACATAAACCCACAAAATAAGGCTTTGAAAATCTACATTTTGATACACATTTTTTGTCATAAATCCATTTGAAACCATTTACCAAACACATTGTAGGTGTAAAGTAGTTCTCTTCATGTTAGCACTCGAAAAATAATATTTTACTCCACTGAATACAACTACCACATTAAATAAATATAGGGATATAGTATACAATTTATTTTAATGATAATTTATCATAACACTAAAGAATAACTAAAAAAACCAAGGAATTTCAAATTTAATACTTTTTTATAAATAGATTACTACCTAAAAAACATAGAATACACATATCCTTGACGTGAAATTGTAATATATGATAAAGAGGGAGGATAAACATTCCAAAAATAATTACATTAAAAAAATCTAATCTCTAACAATATGTTAAGCCATAATTGTGAAATAGAATTTCCATAATATAAATAAATTTGAGAAGATGTTGATACAAGGAAAAAGAAGGAAAATGAAATGGAAATAGAGACATTCTATAATATTTCTACCTAAAATGAATGATGAATTACAGTGATATAGATGATATTAAAACTGTAATTTTTTCACACTTATCATAAATATCAAATAACTGTATGAATTAAAGAATTTCGTTCATATTTTCCCAAATAATTTTAGTTTTTTATTTTTTTTATAATTAGTATAAATTTATATCTAACATTTTCTATAACATTTTCCATCATTATAAATTTTATAGAAAAAATTAAAAAATAATTAATTTATGTTAGGTCATGAATATCTCTCTCACATTCTCTATATCTTCTGTTATTTTATACATATTATTTGTATATCTTTTCTTTATATCATTATGTAAAATTGAAATATAACAAGGTTGAGTTGAACCAAATTGTATGAAAATGAATTTTGTAGAAGCTATCATAAAATTTTTGTAATGATGACAACTCTATTAAGTAAGAGTAATTCTCAAAAAATTTATATGGGACCACTAAATGTGGGATCACATCACCACAGATCGATTAGATTAATTATTTTTAAGAATTAGAAAAATACATTATTTCCATTTTAAATAAATTAGACAACATAATAAATGTAAATAATTTTCATCGACAAAACTCATTCAAACATTACATATTCAAATCATGAGAATAGTAATACATAATAATGGTGACATAAAATTATTATCAATGGTTTTATACTATTTAGTCAACCATTAGTAGATAAGTCGTAATTAATATGTAAAAGAAGATACCAAATAACACATTCCATTTAATGAATAAGTTGAGAATGTTATGCATTTGCAGATAATATAAATATAATAAGATCATGGATAATAATAAATTATTTTTTAATAAATTAAATTAATAAAAATGAACATATTGATCAAGACTTTATTTCAATATATTTTAAAATTTGTGTAAGTATGCACAAAATAAAAATTTAAAATGGATAGTTAACTGGTTTGACTCCTATGACATGTCGATTCATTGAGAGAAATCTATAGATGGGCCAAATCCATAGCTATATATATAATTAACTCCATATATATTGAAATAAATATTCAATTCATAAATAATATTTATTATCCACAAATACCTACATTGGGTGATGAATATTTAAAATCAATATTCTCCTAGTAAATCAAATACATTTGAATGTAAAACATCATATGTATAAATTTAATAACATTTTGTAAATATGAATATCTATGATAAAATAATATATTTATAGGTGGGAAATGTAATTCCCACTAACAGATTATGAAAATAATTTGAATGATTTTTTAGAAGTTCATTTATTTCAAAATTTATCAATAGATGAGAAATGTCCATTAACTCGTTTCAAAATTATATTATATAGTAAAATCTTGTCTTTTGTAGAATACAAAAAATTGATGAATGTTTTTAGGAAATATTTCAGTAATGAATTTTCTTTTTAAAACAACGGGTAAGTGTAAAAGAATTTAATTAATGTAATTGGGTTATATAATTGATAAAATATATTATCACTATATATGTTAAAAAATAAACATTATATTAATTAATATGGAAAATAATATAAAAATGACCCATTCAGAGAGCATTGGAATGATTCCATCCTAACCATATAGTTGAAGTCAGTAATTAAATATCATGTCATTATTAATAAATTTTACAATGTAAAGATGGATTTTGTTAAATAATTTCTTAAAAATATGCATGTAAATAAAAATAATCAACATCAAAATTAATAATAAGAAATAATTTTTTTAAACATTTCACTATATGATTCAGTGGTCTAAAAGAGGACCATTTAGATGAAAACATTAAAATTCATTAAAAATTTATTTTTGAATAATATATATTTTTTTATTGAGGGATATATTAAAATATTACTATAATTAAAATATTATAAAACAAAAAACTATTTTATAAAATTAAACTCAAACATCTTTAGTAACTTTTGAACTATAATCTCTTTACATAGATAACATGAATTGAAATAATAAATTATATGAATAAGTATATATTAATATTAAATATAAAAAATGACATTATATAAAGTTCATACCTTAAAATAGGTGCATAACAAAAAATATATATCATTGAACAATAAATTGAGATGAAAAATCCTTACCACACAATTCCACATTGAATTATTATTTTTAACCAACAATATTATTTATTTAAATATTTAAAAATTATATAAAATAACAATATAAAAATTAAATATTATCACATCATATCCACTAATAATATATTATAACTTATTCGTCAATAATCATTCATTATTATCGTTATTTTTGGTGTTAACTACTATTTTTTACATATGTCTAATCCATTAGTTACTGTCCATATATCTTAATATTGGTTATATAATCACCCAAATGAAAAATATTATTTAAAAAACATTTTATATTCATTATATATATTTATATATTTTCTGTAATCCATGAATATCGTATATAAAAATAGAATTTCATTATTTTATTTTGGATTCAATGTAATCATACACATGAGTTGCATTATCATTCTTTAATGGGTATAAGGGTAAAGAATGGAATGATATATAAAAATAATATACTAATAATGTTTTCATAAATATAATATATATTCATTATTTCAAGAATTATGACCATTCATGTGGTTAGTGATATAAATAATATTATATTTTTTCTTGAGGTTGTTGTATGCTAAACACATGACCGGTGGTTTTATATCTCATTTAATAGATTAAAATATTTTTAAGTGTTATTATATAAACCTAATAATATTTCATTTTTTTGGATGATTGTGTAATTGTAATATAATTTTTCCTGACATAGTTGAAGGTATTAAAAAATAGAAATTTAAAATCATTCGATATGATTTTTACCACTTGATTGAATGATATCATTTAATTATAATCTTTATGAAACAAGTGTTGTAATTTAGTTAACAAATTAACCTCTAGAGTAAGGATAATAATATTTTAGATAATTTTTAGGGTTTTTTCAAGATTTGTAGCCCATGGTTGTGTGGAGAATAGTGTATCAGTGGTCTCCTTTTATAGTGAAAGAATGTAAGAACATTAAATTAATTAAAATATATAAATATAAAGAATTATTTTTTTTAAATTGGAACCATGTCGAGAAGATTTATAATATATTAATGTATAATTTTTATATAATGGTAAATAATAAATTTTTAACATTTTTATGTGACCATTTTAACCATATAATTTGGTTTAACCCCTTAATTAATTAGTCTAAACAATAACCATTGTAACAACCGTATGTTTATTATCATATATTTTCTTTTAAAATCATTAATTCCTCAGAAGATTTTTATGCAAACAATTGTGTGTTTAATCAATCCAAGAGATTCCCTAATTATAAAACTACTTTTATAGACTAGTTTTTAGGTTTTCATGAATATTTATAACTAACTTATGAAAATACTTTGTGTGTTCATTGGCAATCAATTATTTACGAAAAGTATAAATCAATTAGATATTCGTATTTTTTGATAGAATTATGCATGTTAAAAAAATAATGTGATTTTCTGTGTTATATACCTATTAAAATATTTTCTTCTATTCAATGGATATTTTAGTCATAGGTTACAAATAAAACATTATTTGATGTATAGAAACCTAGTTATTAAAAAAAATTAATTTTACACCTTTGAATTGCGAAACCCTTTTAAATTAATATTTTGACACATAAATAAGTTTTATATGAAAACATAAAGATATTATTTTTTAGCAGGATTTAAAAATTGACTTTTCATAAATTTCTTATAATTTTCAGATACCTTTCATGTTTTGATGAATAGTAAATATATGCTAAATATTAAGTGAAATAACTTTTTTCATTAAAATAATATATATGGTAAAATTATATTATATAATGGTCTAAAAGTATAAATAAAATATAATTTTAACATTTAATATAATGTACGCCATCGAAATTAATTATTCATTAAATTCATAAGTAAAAATATTTATATCTTTTGGAATATTTTAACTTTTAAAACTCATTTTCTGATTTCAACAATGATATATATTTAAAATTAAAAACTGAAATTTTTGTATTTGAAATTGTGAAAAATTGACACCATATTTGGAATTAGTAGAAACAACTTATGTAAATAGGATACTTTTATTTTTGGGCATTATGAATATTAACTATTAATTATTTTATTACCATAATTAAAGGTAAATTGGGTAATTAAAGGTAATAATAATTGTATAAAACTATCATAACACCAGTAAAAATCCCATTGTATGATAATGTTTTACCGGTATAATCTAGTTTATAAATTCAAATCACTTTATGACTACATACATATTAATAAGACATGAATGAAATAATAATTAATTAATATGAAAAAATGTCACAATATAATTTTTTATAAGTATATTAATTTGTAATATATTTATTACTAGGAGATAATATGTATAATATATTTTAAATGGAAATATAGAATAATTAACTACGTTATAAAAATTTATTTTTAATATTTAAATATTAAATAATTACAGTTAATAATGACACAATAGTGATGAAATAACAATTTTATTAAAATAAATTTCAAAAAAATTGGTTTTAAAAATATTTAAAGAAATATAATATAGAATAATTATTGTTCTACAATATTATTATAGGTGACTATGAAATTTTATAATTTCATTAAATTTTTTTTGATGCTATATTCTTGGTGGATTTTATTTCAAGTCATATAAATGAATAGTGTAAAATAGATAATATTCTTATTTTATGAAAGTAAAATTTATTTTAATTATATTAAAATCATTAAATATTTTAAAATTAAATATTTATAATCATACGGTATAAAATTTTAGAAAATATCCATTTATGATCAATTTACATGATATAAATAAATTATTATAACCATTAAATATTTAAAATTTTATTAGCACAATGAAAATTAAATATAATAAGTAAGTGCCAATTAAAAAGATATTGTATAAATTGGAAAAATGACTTGTGAAAAAATTATTGGTTGATAAGATTAGCACTGTATCTTATCACATATTAGACATTGGATAATTTTGCCAGTTTTTTTGGGTGGTGTTTTTTTATTATAAATTATTATTTATGGAGTATTCAAAATTACCCTTCAACTCATTTATTAATGGGAACCTCCACCATAACCTCTTCACAATATTTTTGAGTCTTCAAGATCATCTATATCATTCCCTTCTTCATTATGAACTTTATATTTTCATTATATATTTTTTCAAAATCTTCAAAGACCATATCTAGTTGTCTATAAAGTGATTTATAGGAGGCACGTCGAGGAAAACGTAATCTCTTCTATGGATTATTTCAAACAATTTTCTTCTTTTACTACATATTATTTAGATTTTTCAAAAAAAAAATTAATAACAAAATTATCAATAATATACTTATATATAATTATAAATAAAAAAACACTATTTCACCTTCTATCCATCCTATGAAAAACGAAATCACCATGCATGCGTACATAAGACTTACAGTATCCACATCGTGGTGTAATCTATTTTTCACCATAAGCTTACATCGATAGGTATAATGATGAAATTAATAACTATATATGATTATTATAACATGTTACTTAGTTGTAAATATTATACACCATCCACTTCAATACCATTCAACAATTTTGAGAATGATATCATCTCTTGTGCGTACATATGCCCTACCGTATCCATGATGTGATACGATTCATTCATCACAATACACATTAAAAATTATTATATACATGAATATAATGAATAAATGTTACATATTTTATACTATTATCATTCTGTAAATTATTTTACTATATCCTTAGAAGTGGATCATGTAATTTTCTGACAAATCATCTATAAGAACATAAATCAGTTATTATCCAAATAACGAGTGACAATGAAATGATACGAACAATATATTGATAATATAATCATATATGAAATCATAAAAATTATTATGACTCTATAATAAGTCAATAATACTATTTAATCCATTATACATTATTTTTGGATATATATAAAACATATCTTACCACGGGTTAAGGATATCTTTATAAATCACATTTTTACACGATATTATTTATTCATATAGTATTTAAGGGTTTATATTTATCATACACATAAATTTTTCATAAATATTCATTTAAAAATATTATTTATATCCTTTAAAATAGTTTTAAGTAAATTTTAACCATTGTTGAATTTTCACTAAATAATTGACTGTAATATTTTTTTGTTTTTCATCTGAGGTAATTTTTGAGTTTTCTGACAAAAGTATAAGAAGAATGATTTTTTATTTGTATGGCATGAATGTATTTTTATGATTTTATAATTTTATATTTTCATAAATATTACCCAATATTATTACATAAATATTTTTACATAAAATTATTTCGACTAAAATTTTATGGAATTATGAGGATAAAAAATTGTTCTTGAAGATGAAAAGATATTTTCATCATGAATTAATATCAAGTGTTTTCTCAATATTATTTTCTATATAAGATGATAACATTTAAATAATGTTATATATCTATCCAGGTTATTACAATGATTTGATTTTGTTTATAATGGAATTTTATTTAATAAATTCATTTTTCATATCAATTATGAAGGAATGATGTTTAAGAAACTCATTTTATTTAATAGGTTATACAATAGTGAATGTTATTATGTTTTTTTGAACACCTATGATTGGATTATTATTGAGATTTATGGGACGTATATCTCCCTCCAAATAATTGGGTAATGATTTATATCTCATGAGACAGACATGACTGGAATGAAATTTAAATCAGGTTTAGTAATACAAGGATGGAACAAGGAGTAAAAATAGTTCAGTAATAGACTTTTTCTACTATGATGGTCTTGGCAATGAGCCATGAATAATAGGAAATTATTTCATATGATTATGTCTATATTCCATGAAATTTCATGTATTATGTTATAACAATTAGAATTATATTTCACATTCATGATTTATCCCATGAAATGATATTTTGATCTTTTAATGAAAGTTATGATTTTCAAATGTTTGGTTCTTATAATTATGATATGATTTATATTTACCATTTTAACCCTAGTTGAGAATTTGTCCTAACCCTTTCATAATTTTCCATTCCCCAGGTCAGGAATGGGGGTATAAATTAATATATGTCAAAGAATATTCTAGTTTAGAAGAAATAAGAGGGATATTATGTATTTGTTTAATATACTATTTGTTTAATGAACTATTTGTTTGTATTTATTAGTTTCTATGTACAGTAATCCAATATAGTCCTTGTGTGGTTCTTGTTATGTTAGGTAATAAATATTCTTAAATGTTGATGTGATATCTACATGTAATGTATGGTCTGTTATAGTTAGCAATAGAGAAAAGGTATAGTTTACCATTATAAACTAAGATGAGAGAACCTTAGTAAGAACCCTAAGGAAATGTCTAAGTATATGTAAAAATCATAACCTATTGTTTTAGATATGATCATGAATAATCTAGGATAAAACCTGATGTTTCATAAATTGATTTGTTTAATTATATTGTTTTCCATTATGATTAGGGTCTCTCACACTATGCTTCTTTGTCATAGTCAATGGTTAGAACCCGAAGGAACCACGTTAATGTTGAATGTGACGAGAAATGTAATGATTGTCCCCCTGAGAAACCAAATGTTATAGGGGATGGAATAAAAAGTCTTTTAGCCATGCTCACATAACTTTCTCATGATACGAATCATACAAGACATCCAAACGACCAAGGGAGGGAGAAACATTCTGTTTCATAATTCATGAGGTAGAATCCAACTTTATTCAAAAGGTTTTCTGATCCAATTATTGCTAAACAATGGATCAGTACCACTAAATAAATATTTTTAGTTATAAAATGTTATTAACATGATAAATACATTTGGAAAGTCTATCGTTTTCATGGTGAAGCTGATCAATGGTAGAATCATATCAAGAATAAAAGGTAATGAGATTAAATTGAGTCCAAGGAATGTGACAAGTACATTAACACATTATTTCAATAATGTTTTTCCTTATATTCTTTAAAAAATGATGTAGAATGATTTTCTTAAACATAAGAAAATGGATGATGAATCCATTGGTATATATGAATCAAATTTTAAAAGGCATGAAAGGAATGTTTCATGAATAAATCTATAAACTAAGTGTTAAATTGATTGTTTTTTTTTCAAACAATGTCTATAAGGGAATTATACAAAAGGGAATTCAAATTCGATGAGGTTTTTTTTCTATGTTGTCTTATGGTTGAGATATATATTTGAGTAACCCATCATTAATATGTTTTTGATAAGAAGAGAAAAATGGAATTCAAATGAATGTGTAATGACCACACTAAAAAGAAGATGATTTTTCTCATATATTGAATTTGTGGTAATAAATGGAATTAATTGACTTAAATTAACAAGTTAATGTTTTATGTGTATAAAATATGTTTAAATTTTTAGTTGAATGATTATGTGATTAGATAAAGATCTTAAATGTTGCGAACTATGAAAAGGCTACCTACACATCAATGCTAAAAGTGAAGGGAAATAAGGAATTATGCCAATCAATGTCCTAATCCAATGGTAATTGATGATGATCGACATCAAAAAACTCTTAAGTATATAGACTAGGGAATGTAACATGAAATAATTATAGGGGATGTGGTGTTAAATAACGAAGTGGTGAAAGTTACACATATCATCCATGCTAAAGTAGCAAATGTTTTATTTGATTTTGGATCCACACACTCTTTTCTTTTTAAAGAATCTTCTATGGTTATTTTCGTATTACATCAACAATTATATATTGAGTTAGTTGTGACAACTCATAATGGTACATCATTCACTTAAATAGTTTATAATTCTGTTCTAGTATATGTTTTTCCAAACGTGCTTCCATTAATTCTTTTGATTCTTATTATAGTCTAATTTGAGATGACTCGTGGCATGGATTATAATTATTTATATGGATCTCATATAAATAGTTATTTAAGGGAAGTTACATTTTATATTTTAAATCATTATATAATCTTCTATTGATGAAAATATTAATAAAAACATCTATTAGAAAATGTCATCCATCTTATGGGTCGTGATTCATATAAATAATTTTATTTATATAAAATGATTGAGAAGAAACATGAGATTAATAATACACATATTTTTTGAGAGTTTGAAAATGTATTTCCAAAGGAATTTCTAGGTCTTCCAAAAAATACTTATTATTTAGTTTTAAATAGAACTTATATTGGCATATATGCATATTTTTGTAGACACTATATAGAATGTCCCCAATTTAGTTGTGGTAATTGAAGGATAATCTCTAAGAGAATCTTGATAAGGGAATAATACATCCAAGTGTGCCCCCTTAGAGATCACCTTTTTAGTTTATTAAGAATAAATATGGATCAATGAGACTATAAATTAATTATTGGTAACTTTACAGGATCACTATTAAGGAAAAATATCATCTTCCCTAAATGGATGACTTATTTTTCGAACTACGTGGACCACAATAATCTTCCAAGATTGTTCTCCATTTAGTATATCAACAATTATTGGTATAATTAATGATATACCAAAGAAAACATTCTATATAAGGTATGGAAAATATGAATTTAGAGTGATACCTATCGGTCTTACTAATGCCATATATATCTTCATGGATTTAATGAATGAATTCTTTAAAAAATATCATGATTACTTTGTGGTAGTATTTATAGACAATATTCATGTATATTAATAGATAAAGGAATAACATGAAGATCACATGAGAATTGTATTAAATATCCTAAAAAAGGATAAGCTTTATTAAAAATTTACCATGTGTAAATATTGGTTTTAGAAAGTTTCATTAGTTGGTCACATAATCTCAAGAGAGGGGATATATGTGGATCCAGTAAAAACAATAGTAATTGAAAGATGGTTGAGTCAAAAAAATGAAACTCAGATCCATATATTTCTTGGTTTGACTGGATATTATCAACATTTTGTGAAATATTATTTTCTATTATATAGTCTCCTCACCAAGTTTACTCAAAAAGTATTTTTATACATTTCTGTAGAGGAATGTGATGAGTCTTTCAAAGAACTAAAAAGATGGTTATTCAGTGCATATGTGCTCACACTGACTTGTAGTAGAGAAATATTTAGGATACATAGTGATGCATCCATGAAGGGGATAGTATGTGTTCTCATTCAAAATGATATGCTGATAGCTTATGCCTCATGGATGTTTAAAATCCATGATCTAATTTACCCATCTCATGATTTGGAGTTACATGTGGTAATCAATGAATTAAAAAATGGAGGCATTATCTTTATGGTGAATGTTGTGATATTTATACTGATAATAAATTTTTAATTTATGTTTTAAATCCAAAGGAGAAGCATATTCTCCAAAGAAGATAGTTGGATTTGATTAAAGATTAGGACTACTGAATACATTACCACCTTGGGAATGAAAATAATATGGTAGATTCAATAATATGAAAAGGAAATGCTATGCTATCTATCACGAAGATCACAAAAGATCAAATACTTTTATGTTTTCAATTGATGGATCATGAGATTCTAAAGGAAGGGAGAAGTAGTATCCTTCTCAAATGAAATTCTCAACCATCAATACCTGTGAATATTAAAGAGGAGTATAGAAATGATGTTGAGCTACAAAAGATGGTTAGAAATTTCCGTGAATTCAATTTTTATTATGATAAAATAATAAAGATCATGAACTGGGTTTTTATTCCACCCATTCAACAATCAAAGAAGGATATATTGGTTGAGGATCATTGTTCTTCATTCACTATTCATCTTAGAAGCACAAATATGTACAGGGACCTAAAAGAGTACTTTTGCTGGGATGAAATGAAAATATATGTCACTAAATATGTCTCTCGATGCATGGGTTTTCAGTATGTTATGTTTAAGAGATAGAGGTATTAGGGGATTTTACAACTATTACCTATAACAGAATGGAAATTGGAAAACATCACTATAGAAATTTTCATCAGACATCATGGAACATCCTAATTAATTAATGTTATCTAGGTTATAGTTGATGTCTTAACAACATCAGCACACATAATTACTATTATAGACGGCTTCAATATTGATCATCATTCCAGGATATATGTAAAAGAAGTGGTAAGATTTCATGGAGTACCATTTTCAATTACATCTAACCAGGATATGATGTTTACCTAGATATTCTAGAGAAGTCTTCATCTTGCTATGGATTCAGAGTTATATCTGAGCTCTTTTTATCATCCTTAGATAGGTGGTCAGTCTGGGAGGACAATTTAAACTCTAGAATACTTTATGAGAACATTATATATGGGTTTCAAAGGTGGTTGGGGTCAACACCTAACATTGGTGGAATTTTCTTACAATTATAGCTTTCACACTAGTATTAAAATGTATCCTTAGGAAACCCTATAATAAAATAAATGTAGAATACTAACATTATGGGACGTTGTTAGGGAACGAATGGTATTTGGACCTAATCATGTTGATGAAATGGAAAAAAGGTCAGATCTTTTCCACAATAGTTAAGAGGAGCTCAGAGTCTCCAAAACCGTTATGCTAAAAACTGAAAAATTACCTTGAGTTTGATGTGGGTGATAAGGTGTTCTTACATATATCTCCCTAGAAGTGAGTAATGAGATTTGGAATGAAGGGAAATCTGAGCCCTAGGTATATATTTCAGTTTGAAATTATGGATTGTGTTGGGATGGTATCTTACCAATTAGTGCTTACAAAAAATATATCTCACGTTCATAATGTGTTCCATGTATCTCTCCTATGAAAGTACATACAATCCCCCTTTAAAAGTAATAAGCACAAGATTTGTACCACTGGAGCAACATAATTCTTATGAAGAACAACAGATAGGGATTCTGGATCATAGTATAAATGATCTTCCAAACAAGACCACCCACATGGTTAATGATTTATGGGGGAAATGTTTTTAAAAAGCTACTTGAGAAATTGATGATATGATGAAGGATATATATCCTCATCTATTTGATTCCATGTGGTGAATTTTGAGGGACAAATTCAGTTTAAGGGGGGTAGGTGTAACACTAGGATATGTTTTATGAAATATTTTCATTAATTTTTTTTTATTCATTAGTAGTTTTATTTACATGAAATTATGATTTTAAAAAAACAGAGAGATACCCTTAATATAAATTTACCATTTTATCATTGTTTTTAGGATAGCAAGAATAATTATAAATATTTTATTGAAATACATTGTGGATTTATTGGCTATTAATTATTTATGAAAAATTTAAATCATTTAGATAATGGTATTTTTGAGTGAATAAATTTTTTTAATAAAATTAATGTGATATATATGTTTTTTATATTTAATAGTGTATTATTTATATTCATAGTATTGATATTTTAGTCATAGTTTATGAATAAAGTCCTATTTGATGTATAAAACACTATTTTCTTAAAATGTTTAATTTTAAACCTCTATATGGTGGATCCCTGTTAAATTAGGATTCTGACACATTAAATTAGTTTATATAAAAACAAAAAATATTATTTTTAATTGGGAATTTAAAATATAATTTGGAGGAACTTCTAATATTTTTCTGATAGCATTAATATTTTGATGAATAGTAAAAATAAGCTAATTTGTTTTTGAAAATTAAGTTTTTCCTTGAAATAATTTATATGGTTAAGTTATATTATTGAATGGTTTTATTTCATAAATATAATATATTTTTACCATTTAATATAATATATGTCATTATAATTATTTTTATCATAAATTTAGATGTAAAAACATTTCAATCTTTTTCAATATTTTTTCTTTTAAAACACGTTTTCTCATTGCAAAAACATGATTGATTTTAATATAATTATTCTAAAATGTATGTTTTTAATTTTGAAAAAATAGATTCCATATTTGGAATCATCAGGTTCAAATTATTTGTATAGGATATATTTATTTTTGGGCATTATGAGTAGAAACATGTTATTATTTTATTATTGTGGTTAAAGATGAATCAGGTAATTAAAGGTAAAAATAATAGTATATAATTACCTTAACTCCTATAAAAATTATATTGGATGACTAAATTCAACCCTCATCATTTATTTTTAGAAATGGTATAAATTGAGGAATAGTTACCTATGAATATGACATTAATGTAATAAAAACTAATGAATGTGTCAAAAAGTCACAGTCTTGTTTTTTTATAAGAACATTATTTTTAATATATTTATTATTTTGATCTAATATCGACTATAGATAGTCTATAGTAATTTAAATTAATTACCTAAAATATATACCTTTATTTATAATTTTTAAAGATAAAATAATTACCATTATTGATGACATAATAGTGATATAAATATAATTATATTAATAAATTATCAAAAAATAGTTTTAAAAATATTTAAAGAAGTATCATATGAACTATTTAATTCCATCCACATATTTTATAGGTAGTTATGATATTAGAGGATTATATTAAATATTTTTTTTCGAAATAATCTCTTTTGTATTTTTTCTTTAAAGTCAAATAAACAAAAAGTGTTAAAATGGACACTACAAAATTTTTATAAATGTGCCATTTTAGTAAATTATTTATAAATAATAAAAATAGTTTAAAATTAAAAAAAAATTATTTATAAGACCTTAAATTTCCTAAAATATAAATTTTATGTTAATTAAATATATAAAAATTTCAATTTATAATCACTAAATTGTTAGAATGTTATTACCACAATTAAAATTAAATCGAACAACTAAGTAGTAATTAAAATGATATGTAATAAAAATAAAAAATAACATATCAGAAATTTATTTTTCAAATTAATTACAACATAATGTCACCTCATCTTTAAAATTGGAAACTTTTTGTGGTTTTTGGTAGGTTTTGATTTTATTATAAAATATGATTTATCGAGTTTCAAAAAGTTTCCATCACATCAATTTTAAAAGGGAACATTATCGTTCACCTCTTCACTTAATTTTGAGCATTCCATCATGGCCAACTCCTATCATTTTCCTCATCACATTACCTTTTTTCAATCTAGAGGATATGGTCATATTGAATGTTCATCTCTAGTTCTATGTGAAGATATTAAGAGGAATCACGTCGAGAAATAGATAATCTCTTCTAACGATTCATTCAAAAAATTTACTTTTTCTACATCATATTCATTAGTTGTTTTATTATAACATAACAACATAAGTTTCAATAATATTTTGATATGTTATTATAAATATTAAACAAAAATATTTCACCATCTATCTATCCTATGAAAAATGAAATCATCACACGTGCGTGCGTACAGATTACGGTCTCCCCGCCATGGTGTAATCTATTTTTTCACCACCAGCTTACAATTAAGGATATAATGATGGAATGAATTTCTATATATGATTATTATGAAACTCTACTTATTATTAAATATTATACACAATCCACTTCAGTAATATACATAAAATTTGGTAATGATATCTTCACACATACGTACGTACGACCTACCATCTCCACAATGTGATGCGATCCATTCTACATGATCTACATATAAACATGATTATTGAGAAGAATTGAATGACTAAATATGATATATATTATAATAATATAATTTTTTACATTATTTTACTATAAAATATGAGGTGTAACATGATCTTATCTGAAAAATATTCCATAGGAACATATAGAAGTTAATATCTGAAAAATGAGTCACAATGAAAAGTTAATAAAAAATAGATGTAAATAAAATAATAAATGATATCATAAAAATAATAATAATTATCGAATATTTAAATAAAATTATTTAAATATTTATATCGGAGTTTTGGATACATACGAAGGATATCAGACCTAAGGAATGGTATAATGTTGCAAATCTAGTTTGTATCCATGACTGTTTATTCGTAACGTATTTACTAGGGTATATTTATCATCAACATCCATTTTTTAAAAATAAATTTTTAAAAATATTATTTATATCCTTATATAATGGATTAATGTTAATTTTACCCATTGGCGAATTTTTACTAAATGGTTGAATGGATTCTTTTGTCTTTTTCCGTACGAGGTACTTTGTGACTTTTCAAGAAAAAGTATAAGAAATTTTTTTTACCTGTACGACATGAATGGTTTTTTATACATTCATAATTAATTATTTCATTGATGCTTCCCCTATAATCCTACATGGAGATTTTCACATGAAATTATTTATTCTAAAATTGTGAGCCATTTTGAGAAAGGAATTTAATTTTGAATAAAAAATAATATTTTACCCCAGAATTAGTTTCAAGTGTTTTCTGTAAATTATTTTCCATCTAATATTGCACTCTTTAAATAGGTTAATATTACTATTGATGATATGATTATTATTTTATTGTTTTAATAATGGAATTTTATTTAGGAAATCCTATTTTTTCTACATAAATTATGATAGAATGATCATTAAGAAACCCAATTTATTTCATTGGTTATCATATGGTGAATGTTATTACGTATTTGTAGAAAAAATAAGAATTTTTCTATTATGAGATGGGTGGTTCTAATATCCCCCTTCATTTCATTAGGTAAATATTTATATCTCACTAGATGGTCATGACTGGAATGGAATGTAAATCAAGTTCAGTAATAGAGGGCTCGAACGAGGAATGAACTCGGATATATAATGGAATGTGACAACATTGAAGGACTTGGTAATGAGAATTGACTAATATTAAATTTATTTCTATGATTATGTGTGTATTCCTATAAATTTAATACATTATCTTATAACTATGGTGATTACATTGTACGTTTATGATTTATAAAATGACATGATATTTGGATCATTTATATGCAAGATAATATTTTCAAATGCTATGTTCTTATGATTATGATATTATTGATATTATATATTATTTACCTTTAAATAGAATTTGATCTCACCCTTTCATATGTTTCTTTTCCCAGTTCATGAAGAAGGGTATTGCGTAATATATGTAAAAAAATGAAACTAGTTTTGAATAAATTAGAGGGAGACAATGTATATGTTTTATGAACCAGTTGTTAATATTTCTCAGTTTCTAAGAACACTAATCCTATATGGTCCGAGGGTGGTTTTTGTTATCTTATGTAACAAATATTCTTAAATTTTTATCTAATATCTACATGAAATTTATGGTCTGTTATAACCACATTGATAGATTTTTCATTCTTCATGGATAATAAGTTAAAATATAATTTATTTATTGGCTAAAAAACTAGAATGTAAAATATTTTTTAAGATATCCCATATTTGTTGTATTATATAACTTTTTTTAAATTAGTTATCTAAATATAATTTTATTCGAATTAACATTAAATTCATTTGAAGAAGTGTTCATATATTTTGATTTTAAATATATCATGTATTCAGTGTAATTAGAAAATAAAATAAATAATCATCTATTATAAATTATTATTTACTATATTATTATATTAAAAACAAAATTAACACAAAAAATAATAATATTTTGTTTTTGAAATCCTTTACATTTAATTTTATACTTATTTTACCAAGATAGTATCATTATTGTATACACATATAACAAGATTATAAAATCCCAAAAATAAAAATATATATTCCTATTATATAATTAATTTCAATATATTAAAATAATGTTTGTTATTTATTCATTAAATATAAATATTCCAATGTTAACATATAATAAAAATTTTAATCATGAATGTATTATTTTGAAATTTCATATATTTAAAATAATATTAATGACATAATCCAATGAAAATGGGAAAAATATACTATAACATGAAAAAAATCACGACTATAGTCAATATATGTTCATCCAAAATACATATTTAAGGTTTTTGATAAATGTTTATATCCTTATAACTATATTTTTAACCATAATTTCATTGTATACCCTTGCTGGGGTGACAAATATTTAATATGATTATTTTTTATAATGTCTAAAACTAAAGGGTAATCATATTAGAAATTGTATCCATAGGATTAATAATTCATTGTCCATTTTATAAAATTTATTTCCATAGGTTGAACAAAATTACATAAAAACCAATCCCTCAAAACATTGTGAATAAATTGCATTTAAAAAAATCACACTTTTTAAAGGATGAGATAATAATATATTAACCCTATGACTACTAATCAAAAATATTGTAAATTTAATTTTTATATATAGATATGTAATACATACATTTTATAATATAAATTCATATTAATGAATTATATTATGTAATTAAAATGAAAACTAAATGTGCACTTTTATATTGTTTTCTTAGAAATATCGATTTTTACATCGAAATGATATTGTCATTGTTTCCATCAAATTGATAGCTGATATATGGAAAATTTTTCATATTATAAAAAAAATTTCATAAAAATGAGGATTTTAAAATAATATATATCATTTATTCCTAATTTAATTTTTCTCATGGAATATTAAAAAACCATTTTTACATAGTATATACAAAATAGATAGTCATCCTATCAAGATATAATTTTGTGCCATAAATATTATAATAGGATTTTTATTTTATATTAATTATGATTAAACATTCAATTATAATAATTAATCCTTATGTGGTATATTCGTCCCCCATTCATATGTGTCATTTTTCAAATTTTCCTACATATTACATTAAAAAGTTGGTGTGGTTATTGTTCATTTGATACTTTGGTTCATATATTCATTCCTCTATTTTATCAATTCTATAAATAAAATTTACCATTATAATATTATGATTCTAAAAAAATGTTATATTGTTTCATAAATCTAAAAAACATCGATATATTTTGATTTATCATCTTAAAATTGTATCTAAGTTGATCTGGGTACATGTGTTTGGTATATAATTTACTTTTTTTATAATGATATATGGAATGCATCATGTAATTTGGAGTGTCTTAGTGGAATTGAAAAATATTTATCCAACTATCCAATACTTAATTTAATTTGAAAGGGTCTAATATACTTGGGGCTTGTTTTCACTTACTTCCTATTCCTTATAAAACATTTACATTAACATAAAATTATTCTCAAATTATTAATAACTGATTATGAATATCACATGAATCAACCTAATAATATTTCAGGGGAGTTTATATTAGAAGATTAGTCTTGGGCCTGCTCATTATACACTCGTTATTATCAAGATAATACCCAATCGAATAAATTCAGAGTTGTTACAACTATAGGAATTTGTTCCAAAGCCATATTCACATTATACTATCTAGAGAGAGATGTATTGTCTTGGAAAACCAAAAAATCACTACTTCATCAAAACAGATTTTAATATCCCATAGTTATGCATATATTTAGAGTCTTTCATTTGGTTATATTTCCTATTAAATGTTTTTCTAAATCTAGTTCCTCAGGATTAGTCTAGAATTGATATGATATGTAATATAACAATCTCTTCTCCAATAACCTATATTATTTTTCTACATTATTTTATTTCCATATAATTCCTGGAATGGCATCACCATGTATTGATTAGATAATTAGTATTGATAGATTAGATACATACATGATTCTTAATTTAATTTGGAAATAAATAATATAACTAATTATATGAAAAAAATTAAATCTATGAATCACATCTAATGATTTATTCTTTATATAATTTGAAAATTAATGAAACAATGGTGATATAAAATCTTATTATAGAATTCATACATTAGAAAATATCATGGGTAAAATATTCATAATCAACATGATATGGTAAATGACTAAAAACACATTCCATTTAATCAATAACATGAGAACTAAATGAATTACTTCATAATATAAATGTATCAATCACATGGATAATAATAACTAAATCCTAAATGAAGTAAGTTTACAATGCTAGATATCATAATAAAGGGCTTCATCCAATATATATGAAAATATACATAGTTATAAATAAAAAATCAATTGAATAATCCTAAAAACATGTTTATCAAATGAATCATATTAATCCATCAAGATACTATCAATATCAATGAACCAACTATAACAACTTTTCCAATGAATTCTTAATATATTAAAGGATCAATTTAAAAAAATTCTTATAAGTGAACTACTATATTGGGGTGGTATTATGTAATATTAATACTTCCCTAGTTAATTAAATAATGTTCATAGTAATAAACTATTTTTAGAGATGTTACATGGTTTAGAAATTAGGCATAACAATGATATGAATAATATAAATTTTCTAGAGAACTATGTTATCTAATAAAAAATGATCAAAAGAATGTTAATATTTAGTGATATTGTCAATGACCACAAAATCATCCAGAAGTTTAGAGATACACACATGAAAATATATTTTTTTATTAATAAAATTAACTTTTAAATAAACATTGGTAAACCTATCAAGTAAATATTTAGACAGTCAACCAACATCATACATAACAATAAAATCTTTGAATTTCAATTTTTTCATTTTACTAACCTTACCTCAATAGAGAATCCATTGTAGAGATGTTTCCATCTCATATAGATTGTATTTTAAGATGTTTTAAAAATTATATTCAAACTTGTACTAAGGTTTAATGAGCTCATCAAAGTTAATCTTCATCCCTTTGATTCAACATTCCAAAATTCTAGGTTTTTTTATTCAAGACACCCAGCTCCATGAAAAGGATTACATGAATTCACCACTCGACCAGCTGATCAAACATCTATTGTGTTTTATTGACCACTAGATCATTTTTTATGTATTATTCATTACAATTAATGATGTAAACCCACTCACCACAATGCATAAATTTCATTCCACTCGGTTGGATATTGGATAAACCACCCACATTATCTAAATTCTCTATATCGATGAAAGATGCTTCCCGTACTAGTGATTCTAACCCAATAGTAGTATTTTTCATTCACTTGATTGTCTGGATATTTATAACTACTCATGGAGTTGTTCTTTTCAATGATGGGAACCTTTATTGGATTCATTCCGTTATTTGAAGATATAGTAACCGGAGGAATGTGTAATAAATAATTTTTTCTTCTTCTTTTAAACTTCTGTGTATGCCTAATAAACCCATGTGAATCATTATTTTTGTTACATCCCTTATATGAAAATGATATTAGATAGTTCTTTACAATTTCCACTTCCATGGAATCAATAGGGGAGTCTGAATCAGCATCCATAACCTCAGTTGAAACATTGATTCTCATAGAGGTTATCTCCCTTATCATCCTCCACTATAATTCCTTCTTCAAAAGCACAAAACTTTTCTTCTATTAGAATTGCAAAGAGATTTTGACAATTGAATATATTCTTTCAAACATAACTGTATCATCATAACGTGGTCTAGGCTGTGAGTCTTGCACTATCATATCTAAACCTTTGGGATTCATAATTCTAAGTCCCATAAATTGGGGTTGCTTATTTGTATCTTCTATGACCAATCATTGAGGATGTTCTCCATTATGATGATCTTCAAAGAAAATATCAGCAACCAAAAGATTATATGGACCTACAAAATCATTCTTTAGACATAAGAATACAATAGTGATATTTGGTACATCCTTAGCCTTTAACAAAACACTACCCTCCTTCTTCTCAAGCATACCTACATAAAAATGTGGGACCAAGTCTAGTTATTCCATCAAATGTTGGGAATTACCAACTATCATCAGTTTATGTATAAATATAAATTCAATATAAAAGTTGATTTTGAGATAAAATTATCTTTCTCAAAGAATAGAATATAGAAGAAGAATAATATTTATTGTTAATTTTCATAATATATTTTTCTGTATAATATATATAGAAAAATGTATACTGTTTTAAATATCATAATATAGTTATTAATATGGAAATTTTTGTTAACATTTTATATATTTTAAAGAAAAATTCCATTTGAATTTTTAATAATAAAGTAATAAATAATTCTTATAGAGAAAATGTTAATATTTTTTTTAAAACCAAGAATATGAAGTCAGAATTGAAATATTAATTCATTAAAAAATTATTTATTTAAATATAATGTAATTTAGAATAATTTTTTGAAAAATAAACACAAGAAATAAAATATGGACGACCAAGAATTAAAATAAGACAAACTTTTATTTTAAATATGATTTTCCATGATTTAATAATCAAATAGTTGAAAAGCTGGATGAAAACATAGAGGATCATTAAAAATCTAAATGATAATATTATATATGGGTTTTATTAATGATATATTGTAAAATTATTTTAATGGATATATATGTAATAAAAAACCATATTTTATAAATTAATTCATTCATATTTTGTAAAATATAAATTTTTACCCAATGAAATAGTAAACATGAATTATCTAATAAATACCATGAATAATTTGAGATTAATTGTAATTATAACGAATTTTTATTATGTAAATTTTTAAAAAAAATACGTTCTTAATAAAAATGATTATTAATGAAGTATAAATTGAGATGAAAAATATTTACCTCACACTTCCACTTAGTTGAACATTATTACACATCATGTATAATAAATTTATAATTATTTTATTTCCATAAATAAATATAGTAAATATCAATAATTTCATATATGATCATATTATAATATCTTATCACCCATTTGTTAAAAACTATTATTTGTTCTCATCGTTTCATGTGTTTATTACATAATTTATTGTTTGGTTTGATATTGAAATTGTGATTATTGTGTCTCAATCATGGTTATATAGTATATAAAATATTTATATTTATATGAAAATAATTTATCTTAATTATTTCCATATTTAAAATCATATGTGAAATAAGGACAATAAAATTTAATCACGTCGCTTCTTGGGGGTGGTAGTTAACATATTCGCATGAACTTTGTCATCATTTTTAATTGGTATAATTGTTATAATGTTGATGATAACATAAATTTATTAAATAAACATCATATTTTAAATATCATATATATTCATTAGTTATATTATTATGAAAATCCATGAAAGAGGATGATGAAAAAAAGTTACATGGGTTAATGAGGCGGTAGTCTTCCATATACATGAGCTATGGTTTATTTTCATTTCATAGAAAATTATTTGGATACATTTTATACAATAAAAATAGTAACATCTATGTAAAATTTGAGAAATATTTAAATTATTTTAGAAATTTAATTACAAAATTTATCGTGGGGAAATAACACAAGAATTAATTTATTCTTTTAACATAAATATCTCTTTATTGAAAAATCTAAATCATATCGCTACATGGGTTCCCTAGGGTGGTAAATTTTGAAGTCAATTTTCCAATTAAATTTGGATAAGGATTATGTTGAGAAATTAGGTTCGTATATTTACAGAATAAAGTTTCTGTAGTAGTTTGTAGAATATAAGAGAGGTTGTATTCTTTTATAGAGAAGTAAATTGAACACATGGAATTACATAAAAGATATAAATATAACAATTATATTTTAATGTTTATATGGAAGAAAGGTAAAAAATTTCAAAAATAAGATATTTATGAATTAAATAAATGAATAAAATATATTATATAGATTTTAATCAATCTGAAACCTCATATTTTTACAAATTCATTAATCAAATTTATCGATAACTGTGGAAACTATAGTTTAATTTTAAAATGGTGATAAATTTATAGATACGGTAAAAATAAATAACAAGGTAAATTGATGGTATTTAAGACCACATTACATCCCAATTGTAACATTTAATGATTCTTATTATTTTTATATCATTGAATATGATATTATTTAATATAAAATTCTATTCATGTCATTTAATGAACTATTGGAATATGTTGACACTGAAGGAACAAAAATATGTAATGTAATTCAAATATAAAAATTTTCAAACTAAATTATATGTTATTATAAAACATAAAAATCACCTGACATCATAATATATCTAGAATTTTTTTTATAAAATTTGTTAGTATTATTTTTTTACAACTTCAACAAGAATTGTGTTAGTGTTCTGCAAGAATTTATGGTAATTATACAACCCAAAAAATAAAAATAAATTACCATAGAAAAATTATTTTAATTATAAACAAAATTATATTTTATATTATTTAATAACATCATCTTATACGCATATTAGTATATAAGATATGTTAAAATCAGGAAGATGAAATTTTAGAATCATTGTCTACCTATATTAATATTATGGTAATTATAAAAAAAATTGAACTGTATATCCATATATTGAAAAACTATATTATTATGGTAGAAGTAATCTCATTTAATATAAATAGTGAATAATTTTTATAAATATTTATATCATTAACACATTGTTTTTAACCTTAATTACCTTATTTACCCATACACAGGTGACATATATTTACCACACTTATAATTCATATGTCATAAAATAAAAAGCTACTAATTTTAAAAATATAAAAAACATGATTCCAAAAATATAATCCATTTTATACAATTAATTCTTTATTAGGGGATGAAATTAATTTAAAAAACCCACAAAACATGGTAAAATATGGGTTTTCTTAAAATAAAAATTTTCAAGAATAAGATGATCATACATTAAATTAAATAATAATAAAAATCATTAAATTAGATTCAATTTTTTTATATAGTAGTATAATCTATAAATTTCATTTAAATCCTTTATTCATAAATATTTTATTTATTAATTACATTGGAATATCGTTGTACATATAAAAGCTATTTCTGAAAAATTTCAATATTTACCATAAATGATATTATAATAATTTGTTAACAATTGGTAATAAATATATATTTTAATAGAAATTTTATAAGATATTATAAAAAGTAAAATGAGTATTAACAAAATACTAAATTTTCATTTATTCATAAAATAATATTTCAATGAAAAATTTTTAAAAATACATTTTAACATCGTGATTTAAAATTAGATATTCATCATATAAAATTATATTATTTGTGCCATGAAAATTAAAATGTTCTTTTCATTGTACTTTAATAAGATTAAATTTTTAGTTAATATAAATAAATATTTTGATTTAAAAAAATAATCCATGAATAATTTTAAAGGAAATAAAATATAATAGAATAATGTCATATAACTGGTCACATGATAATGAAAAAATCCATGGACATAATAAAAATTAAAATAACTAATTGAATAAAATAAACTAAATTATTGTAATGAAACTTATATTTCCAAAAATCATAATAATTACCATCAAGACTTTAGCTATTGAATTATTATTACAATCAAGGCTACTTCTCTAGAGAACATTCATGCCATCAAGATTCTAACAATGTCATCATGATTGCAATGGGAAAGCATACACCAAATACCCAAAGTTTTTATATCAAATAACCAATATCTGCATCTTGGGGCTATATAATACCACATAAAACCCATCATTTCCTTATTTCTACTTCATTCACCATATAAACGATACGAATAATAACATAATTCATAATCAACATAATTTGTAACCCACATTGTTATGTATATATATAAAAACATATATAATTTAAATAAATTTTGTGTTTATGAATGAATATATTCCATCTAATGAATAATGTTTTTAGGGTGAACATTACATAATCATAATTTGTGTGTAAACATAAATATTTGTAACAAAATAAAACATATACTAATTTCAATATTTCCCTAATATATAAGTGGTATGGTGTTTTATGTATGGATCCTCAAAGTAACATTTTATAATATAATAATTTATTATTACGTAAAAAATTTCCCTAAATTAACTGATTCAATGGTATTTAGGTGATCTTAATTATAATAATTTAATAAAAATTTGATTATGAAAGAGAAAGGGAATTGGAAGAATGATCTCGCAAATTAGATTGGATAATCTGGAAATAAAATAGATTTCATGGATCATTTCTCTTATATATATTTTATTCAATAATTTATAAAGGATTCCAAATAAGTATGAAGAAATATTAATAATCATGACCCAACTGAACGGGGCCCACCTAGAAATCAAAAAAGCCATGTTATAACTACCCCAATCCAACCATCATAGACATGGGGGCATGTGACAAAAACATGAAGGGAAAACTAAAATTAGAGCCTTCCTTGTAATGTACTTATACACTCACTCTTAAAAATCTTTATCCATAATTTTAGAATAATAAAATGGAATTATTGTTACATATAGAGTAAAATAAATTTATGAAAGAACATCTAGGTTATACAAAAGATAACCATAAAATAATTGGAAATATAAAGGGAACATTACACACTGAAGAATAGAATATAACCAAAAAAATTAACTAGAAAATTTAATCATGAGTGAGATCACATCCAATTTTATAACCCACGGACAAATTATAATGTATAATACACTAGGGTATCCTTACACTCCTTTGAAATTTATACTGACCATTCTATTGTCTAAAAAATATATGAAATCTTTAGGAAATGTCAATGTAGTGGTGTGTATATATATACCTAGTAGGACGCCTCCAAAAACTTATTGGGGTCTGTAGACGCCGGAAAAGTCCGTTGCTCCTCAAACGAAGTTCCGGATGACGAAAGCGAGGTCATATTTGGAGTCAGAAGCACGTTTCGGAAGGCCCGAAGACCTTGCGCGAAATTTCGGAGGCCCGCGCGCAATATTGGCTATGCACGTGCAATCCTTCCGGGATTCGCGCAATGGGCCGAGTCGGCGCGTAATTTTCCGCGCCCGACGCCCGTGCGCGACCCTATCGCGCGCCGGGCCCCTATTTCGCGCCCGAGCCACGTTGCGCGCCCGCGAGCCGAATTGCTCGCCCGCGCACCAAATTGTGCGCCTGCGAACCGAATTGCGCGCCCGAAGTTGCCTATAAATACAAGGCGACCCACAACGTTTTGAAGGTTGCCAGAATTCGAAGGGTCGCTCGTCCGCGCAATCTCGCCCCCTCCGTCCGCAATGCCGATCTTCAGGTAACCTCCTTTATTTTGCGCAAGCAGGCCCCGGGGTTCGCCTTCGCGCGCAACCCCTTTGGCTTCTTTCCATTGACCAACTCCTCACCGAAAGGCCTTCGCGCGCAAAAGAAGCCTCTTGCGCGCAATTGCCCCCGGGTGCGCGCAATCCAGCCCGATTGCGCGCACCCCCCTTACTAAGTGGCCATTCGTTAAAGAATGGGTCGTTGCCCCCACGCGCTATCAGAGGCCCGGTGCGAGCAATCTCTATCTTCCGCGCGCAAAGCACTGGCCCAATTGCGCGCCAGCCCGCCCAATTGCGCGCCGACCCGCGGTATTGCGTGCCAAGCTCCCCTTTTGCGCGCAAACTGCCAGGGTCGCCCCCTTTGACCCCCTGAGGGTACCCGCCTGCGTGGCGCCCGATGATCTTCATCCCGGGTGCCCGCGTTGTACGTTGTCTTCCCGTGCGGCCCTCCAGGCTCGCGCGAAGTGACACGGACCCATTGGCGGCACCACCTCGTCCGCGCTGCAGGACGTTAAACTGCCAAGCATCCATCGTCCTGCAGGACACTAAACTGCACCTCGTCCAAGCTGCACGACGTTAAACTGCCTAGTATATGGGCCTCCTCAAGGTGTATGCCCCAAACCCCATCGTCCAACATGACGTTAAACTGTACTTCGTCCGGCAAGACGTTAAACCGTCCGCTTCGTCCTCAACACACGACGTTAAACTGTACTTCGTCCGGCAAGATGTTAAACCGTCCGCTTCGTCCTCAACACACAACGTTAAATTGTACTTCATCCGACAAGACGTTAAACCGTCCGCTTCACCCGATCCCGTGCCTCGCACGCAGGGTCCCCCCCGGTTTGGATGTGGCCCCCACCCGCTCGTCTCTACAGGGATGTCGGGATTTCCCCTCTTTAGGGACGATTTATTTGAGTGGCCTTCACCCACGGGGGTAGGGTATTACAAACCCCTAGTTTCTTGTGGGGGACTGCACAAGTGTATCTCCATTGTGCTTCCCCATTGCCGAAGCCAGTAGAGGGCGCGACAGGGATTGAGGTGTCTATCATCTTCGGGCCAAGTCCCTCTCCAACTGAGCTTTGCCGCATGTGGGCCTCCTTAGAGTGTAAGCCCCAAACACCATCGTCCAGAAAGACGTTAAACTGTGATCCACCCACTTCGTGCGTTCCAGAATCCTCGACCTCCTCGTGAGTCGGCTTGCCAACGTCCAGCATGACGTGAAACTGTGATCCACCCGGCCGTTCCATCCCCCTCCGTGCGAGGTGGTTCGGTTCAATCCTCCGCCCGGTAGCCTCGACCTCCTTGTGAGTCGGCTTGCCATCGTCCAGCATGACGTTAAACTGTATATCCGAACTACGCTGACTTTGATCCGCGCTAACGCGCGGTACGTAGGAAACCTCTACGGGGTCCAAGCTCTTCACTCCATCATTCATCCTGATCCTTACCCGGGCCGCCACATCCCAGTGGCGTCATGCCATTTCATTCTACTCCACTTCACTCGGGAAGCCACCCATGTGCTGGCCCCAGCGTCAGAGGTTCCCCGCAAGGGGTTCTGTCATCTGATCCACTCCTCATGTTGATCAGTCTGATGCCGTCCCCGCTGGACGTTAAACTCGCGACATACCCCGTGTTAAACATGGGAAGCTAAGGAAAACCTTAGGTAACGCAGTTCCCCGCACCCAGCACGGGATGCCTCAGGCCATCACGCCTTCGAGAAGCCCTATTAGGGATGGAAGGCAGACATGCAGAGCCGCAGTATTAAGACACGCCCCCAACACCCAGAGTTACCCGGTCTCCTCACCGCAGGTTGCTGCCCCGACCAGACTCCTTGGAGCGTCTGGGAGGAAGCACCGTAATTAACCGGTGTCCATGAAGATATGGCACCGTGAACGAGATTCACGAACATTCTTAAATCTATGAGGGAGACCCGGATTAGGCGACGAGTTCTGAGGAGACGTCCACGGAAGGAGGAGCCGACATCCCATCATCCCGGTTTCGATCAAGGAGCAAACATCCCTGAATAAGGGACGGATGCCGCCCGCCTTTGGAAAGCGGGACTGTGGGGCCACAAGCCGCGCTCCCATCCCCTCGGGTCGACGGGCGCATGCGCGAAAGCGTCCTGGCGGAACAGCATCGGAACAGAAACCCGACGCACATCCGCACCGAAACAGAAAATGGTGAACCCGACGTGAATCTCTTCTCCTCAATACGAAGACCGATAGTTTTCAGAGGTGTTAGAAGACTAGAATGTTGCCCGGCCGAGCATTCAGCACTGGGGCACGGAACCTGCCAGGGGCTAGGGAAGGAAAATCGGGCACTCCGTCTCACGACGTTGATGGCCTGGGTTCCCCCCACGGAAGGCATCGTGGGACTGGATGATTGGTTGTCGATTCCTTTTCATGTCAGTATTAATGGGTTCTTCTCCCTGTCATCACGAATTAGGTCTCCCAATCCAGTGCCCGATCGCCGCCCGCCCACTAGCGCAGGGGTAGGGGAAACCCTGACGCGGCTCCTCCGCGCGGTCCCGCCCGTTCCACAGTCGTCCCAGCAGCCGCAACTACGGGGCAACCACGCCCTCTCTCCCCCTCAGAGGTCATCCAGAGAAGGGTGATCAACAACTTGGTGCGGAGATATGAGGAAGAGGGAGTCATCCCCACCAGGGGCATGGCTCGCCTAGACCTCGAGGAAGCAGTACCTCGCCACCAACGCCGCCCCCGAGGACCGCGCATGGAGGCACCGCTGCCAACCTCGACATCCAACCGCTTCAGGATTTTATCCCCGGAACGCTCTGACAGCTCCCTCCCCTATGCGGATGAGGTGGAGGATGTCCGGGATCACCCTATCCGAGATTCTCTCTAGGGATCCGCGATAAGGGCTCCTGCCAAGCCACGTCGACACCGCCGCCAGGCTTCTCAAGTCGAAGAACGGGCATTCCACCTGCCTGCGCCGCTAATCCCGACTCGTCTGTCCCGACGCCAACGTCGGGCACGAGAGGAAGAGGATGCCCACCTTGGGGCCCTAGCAGCAGCGGCCGCGTTGGCCCAAGCCACTGCTGGCTCCAGTCACCAGGCCCCTGCGCATCCTGAGCAGGGGCACTACTATGCCCGACCTGGATCGAGGCCCCGACCGCCCCAAAGGCAGGTTGGGTTGACTCTCCCGGTTGCTGGTACAGGCAATAGCCACCGCGGACCACCTCGTGGTAGCGCTATTCACCAGCAGGGTCTACTCCGTGTGGCCGATCCAAGAGGCATGGGTTATCCCACCTTCCGATCCCGGCCCGGAAGCCTGCCCGGAATCATCTATCCCCGCATCCCCTTTGATATCTGTCTCGGTGCTCCTCGCACCTTGGTTTCCAGTCCTCTTGGCCCCAGCACCGGTGCGGCCAGAGGACGCCCGGACAGGGATCAGCCATGCCCCGAAGAACCACCCAGGGGCAGGAAGGCGAGGCGTCGACGTCGAGGGAGGAATGTTAGGGAATTCCGGACAGAGATCCGACCGGTTCGTTTCTCTGATACAGAGGCGGAGTATGATTCAGCGACGGAGCCCTCCCCCCGATCCTGCCAGTCAGGGGCAGGGGTAGGAATGCGGCACGTCTGCCTCATACTCCCCGAGAGCGAGATCGATGTGATCCCCGCTTCTCTCTGAAGGTATATCCGGAGTATCAAGGGCCTAGTAGACCCCCAAGGATCAAGCTTGCAGTTGGTACCGGCCCCTCAGGAAGCGCCTTCTGCCTCGATCGGAGAAGTCGGAGACCTTTTCTGGGGACCGACGGTTGAGCCACGATCTAGTGCACCCTCGGCGAGCACCGACGCTACGGCAGGATGTTCGCTCGCCGGCCCGTCCTATCGTGATGTGGTAGCTAGGGCACTGCAACTCTCAGAGGGAGGCCCGGGATATGGAGACCAATCGGCCTGCTCGCCGTATTCACCGCCGGCCGGCCCAGCGGCCCGTCTCGGCACCACTGCCGGTTCCCCGTCCATTCCCAGTCGCTAAAGGGGACCAAGAAGACCTGGGTCCCAAGTTTGAGTCGTGGAGCTTATGGACCGTCCTTACAGAGGGCCACTTCCCTGAGAAGTTTTGGCCAGTCGCAGGACCGGACTTTGATGCACAAGAATCGCTCACCCCGGATGAGTTCGAATGCTTCCGCCGAACTCTCCAGGAGACTCACTCCCGTCTTCACCACCTACAAATGCCATATCCCGGGATTCAAGCACACCTGGAGGATATTGGTGAGCAGTGCCGTCAGATTGACCTGGCCATGCTCCCAGCGGTTCGGCACCCCGGGTCATTTGGGCACCACAGGGCCCTCCAACAATGATGCGTTGAGTGTTTTCAAGTACTCCGCAAGGTTATTGAGGAAGCCACCCCCCACGTGTACATCCGTGGATGGGGGCAGTACGCTTCCCTACGCTTCAGTGCGATTCGCTGACAGCCCGACTCGCTTGGCGGCCCTAAGGGTACATCCCCAGGGACGGAGACGGTCAATATGGCTGACCTGTCGGGAGAGGGGAACGACTTGGAACTTCTCGACGGGGGCTCTCCCCCCGAAGACAAGCCGTCGTTGGATCCATCAGTGAGGGTTACTCATCACCAGAGGAACCTCCTGGGTCTCCCCACACCCACTAAAGCACTGACGTTGAGCCGAAACGTCAGCAAAGGTAAAGAGCACGGCGGGGCTATAAAGCCCACCGACCCATGTGCCTCCATACAGAGGGCAGGTGAGGATCCCGAAAAGGCCACGCTACGTCAACAGCTTGCCGAGAAGAAGAAGCTAGTTGACCAGCTCCTCGCCGAGTGCGCTGCAGAGCGGCGGCCTGACTACGGTGATCCTAGGCCAGGACAGTAGGGACAGGAACAACCACTCCTCGACGAGACTCTCCCGGGAAACCGTGATTATGCCGTGTTTGCCGACAGGGGAGTGGCCATTGCCTATGGCAAGACGGCGCGGTATGTTTCACCACACCCTCCCGAACGGCATGACTACCTTAGAAACCCCACTCGGATTCCTCCCACTGCCCCAAGGGCTGCTCCGCCCGCCATCCCACGAGCTGCCGAGTTCGATGACCCGATTGAAGAGCCATGCAATGCGCTCGTGGTTAGAGATCCTCTCCAGGACTGGAACCCATGTCCGAATGATCCGATGGCGGCACTCATCGCCCGCTTGGAAGCCTTGGAGACTCGGCAAGTGGCGATCCCACCGGACGGCAAGCCATACCCCGCATGGGTGGATGACATACCGGCACCTCCGGGATTCGGGAACTCCACTTTCGCCCCCTTCAACGGGACTAGAGATCCACCACAACATTTGGCCCATTTTAATTCGAGGTGTGGGCCTATGTTGGGAACTCCGGCGCAGTAGGAGGCCCTAAGATTCGCTGCTTTGTCCAGACACTGGAAGGGCCAGCATTTGTCTGGTACAGCCAGCTCCCCGTCCGGTCGATAACTAGCTGGGAAGACCTTCGTAGACAGTTACTCTACCAGTTCAGTTCCACGACCCGGAAGACGAGTATCGCAGACCTCTTCAAGTGCAAGCAAAGGCCTGATGAGCGAGTCGTAGATTTCGTGGCCCGATGGAAGGGTCTCACGTATTCCCTTGACATGCCATTGACTCAGGAGCAGTTGCTGACAATGTGTGTCGGGAATGTCAAGACCGAGCTGGTCCCTTCCTTGATCACTCAGAATTACCCCGGAGGGTTCAGGGACTTCTCAGACAAAGCTCAACGTCTTGAGGAAGCCCCGCAACAGGCTAGTTAGGCACACCCGCTAGCTCCTATGATCCCTACAAGGAGAGTCAGCAGGGCTGAGCCCGCTTCTGTTGCCCAGATAGAGGCCCCTAGGAAGTTGGAGCTGCTTCCGGTGAGGCCAGCTCCACAGCCTCACAGGAATCTGCCTCCACGGGCTCAGTTCCCGGCCCAGCAGCGGCAGCCCCAGAACCGGACGGCCCCTCCGCGTAATGTACCGCCACAACCCAGGCGAGATAATCGGGGTCCACCTCATCGGCAGGCCCCTCCAGACCTTCGTCAAGACCACGCTCCCAGGGCCACGCGATACCTGACTTACTCATTTCACGAGGATCAGGTCCCCGGTTATTTCCGGAGCGCCCTGGAGTAGAGGATTGTGCGACTGCCTGAGTGTTGGAGGCCAGAGGAGGCACATCTCACGGATAACCCCCGCTACTGCCCTTACCATCGGGCCTTGGGGCACACCATCCGGCAGTGCTACGTGTTTAAGGACTGGCTCTAAGACCAGATTAACAACAATGTAATCAGGTTGGGCCCAGCTCCGGCACAAGTGGCGGGTGTGTTCGTGGGATCAGACGACGATAGTGGCGACGAGGACGAATGGCAGCTGGTCTCCGACCGCGGATCCCAGAAGTATAAAAACTGGATGGCCCGCAAGACGATCATTTGCGCCCATGGAATCATCCGTGCGCGCTTGAATCAGCCTGAGCCCCCAGAATCTGTGGTTGCTGCTTCGTCATCGTCGTCCCAGCCTGCCTCTTCCGAGAAGAACAAACCGCGGCGGCGCAAGAAGGAAGAGCGCGCCCCGCCAGTTCTGTCGCTATCCCGCACTCTCGGCGATTTCATGCCCCCGGAGATGGGGGTCCCTCCCCGGATCCGCCCAGTGATGAATGATTCGTCCGATGACAGTGTTGGGTACTCTTCGGTTAATACCGTCGAGCTGGTAAATCCCTTTTCGGTTCCCGACGTTGAAGAACGCCAGGTGGACCTCCCTAGTGTCCCCGGTCGTCTCCACCGTCGGAGGAACCGCAACAACAGGAGTCGCTGGGGCACGACAGTTGGTACCTCTAGCCAGGCCGTGCACGCCACTGAGACTAGGCAGCAGGCTCAAAACCGAGCTCATCGCGCGCAGCCCCCCCATCCGGGGATGACAGATTCGCCTCTGCCACCGTTTGTGGTGTGGGACCAGGTAGAACCGCCTCAGCCGCGCCGCGACCAGCTCCGTCCTGCCACGAGTCCATCCCGGCCTCCTGGCCCCAGTACGGTGACCACTTCCGGGGCTTCAACCAGTGAACAGGGAGATGCGCCAAGCACAAGTCGGCCGCCGGTCCAACCGGCAAGGCCCGTCATGCCTCCAACCGCAGAGCAACCTCCTGAAACCAGGGGCTCGCGCTTGGAAAGAATGTATGATGTCCTGAAGCACTTGGCCGACATCCCAGCAAGGCTCTCCATCCTTAAGGCTCTGCGCCTGTCACCTGAGATGCGCGAGGCGCTCGCTGAAGCCCTGAAGAGCCCCCTCCAGTTTGAGACGGAGGTTGCGGCTGGAGAGGCCTTTCACGCCGAAGCGATTGAGAACGCCGAATGTCAGGCGGTTATCTCGTTCTCTGGTAAGGATGAAGACCCTCCTATAAAGGGGCACATTCGTCCACTGTATGTTACTGGCCAGTTCAATGGCCTTGAAGTCCGGCGCTATCTTATCGACACGGGGTCCGGGATTAACCTGATTCCAACTCGGAAGCTCCATAGATTGGGGTTGTCTGAGGATGACTTGATTCCCTCCGACCTCAGGATCCAGGGGTATGACCACACCGAGCGAACTCCGGTCGGAAAGATACGTTTGAAGACCCAGTTCGGTGACCTGGTTGCCAACACTGCATTCATGGTAGTCTCTCAGGACACTGCGTATAATGCATTGATGGGCAGGCCGTGGCTCCACCTTCATGCGGTGGTTCCATCATCATACCACCAATGCCTTAAATACTCCCATTATGGTCGAGTAGGCGTGCTTCAGGGAGATGCCTCTCCTTTTGCCTCATGTGAAGCCCGCTATCTGGACGCGGACTATTACAAGAGCAAGGATAAGCAGATCCTGGCGGGTGAGGTTGAGCCTGTCGCTGTTGCAAGTGATCCCTGGGCAAGTTTGGGTGACGCTTATGTCCTCCCGATCCATCGGTTGGATGTAGCCATGGTCTCGATGGCCTGTGAGTCTCCGGATGAGATGACCACAACCGCCCATGCCAGCACCAGCGGCCCAGCAGGATCTGGTAGCCCCAATGCAGTTCCCAACGCAGTCTTTCCCATGGACGATCCCTCCCTGAGTGGAGAGGACGTGGAAGATGCACCCCCAGCCTTTGAGGAGGGCGTCTCCGCCACGGTCGATGAGTTAGTACAGGTGAACCATGGAACCGAGGCAGATCCAAGACCCACATTGGTCAGTGCTGCCATGCCCTCTGAGGAGTGGCAGAAATACGTGGACTTCCTCAGACAGCACCGTGATGTGTTCGCTTGGGGCTATGACGAGATGCCTGGGCTAGATCCTCAAGTAGCCGTCCACCGCCTTGGTCTCCCGGCGAACCATCGCGGGTTCAAGCAGCCTCCCAGGAAGATGCACCCATTCCACGGTGCCATGGTTGAGGCCGAAGTTGACAAGCTTATCAAAGCCAACTTCGTGAGGGAAGTTCAGTACCCCAGATGGCTGGCCAACATTGTGCCGGTCAGGAAGACGAACGGGCAGATCAGAGTCTGTATCGACTTCCGCGATCTCAACTGCCACTGTCCGAAGGATGATTTTCCCCTTTCGGTGACAGATCTGTTGATTGACGCCACGGCAGGGTTCCAAGCCCTCTCCTTCATGGATGGATACTCCAGATACAACCAAATCCGGATGGCCCCTGAGGATGAGGAGTTCACTGCCTTCAGGGCCCCCCAAGGTACCTTTTGTTACCAGGTCTTTCCCTTCAGCCTGAAGAATGCAGGTTCCACCTATCAACGGGCGATGCACCGCATATTCAAGCCAATCCTCGGCACACTGGTGGAATGCTACGTTGACGACTTGGTGGTCAAATCGCACCAGCGTCAGGACCATCTCAAAGATCTTGAGAAAGTGTTCGGCTTCCTCCGGTCTCGCTGCCTGAAGATGAACCCGTTGAAGTGTGCCTTCGGGGTCACCTCCGGGAAGTTTATTGGCTTTGTGGTAAGATTCCAGGGTATTGAGATCGACCCAGAGAAGATCATGGCGATTATCCAGATGCCTCCCCCAGGTAACATTCAGGAACTGCAAGGGTTCCAAGGCCACTTAGCCTATATACACTGATTCATCGCGAATCTGGCCGGCAAGTGTAAGCCCTTTTCTTGGCTCCTGAAGAAAGGTGCCACCTATGTATGGGATAAGGAGTGTCAGACCGCTTTCGAGGAAATCAAGCAGTACCTGCTCTAACCTCCGGTTCTGATGCCGCCTGTATCCGAAAAGCCACTGGTCCTTTATGTGACTGCCCTGGAACGGTCCCTTGGTTCCCTTCTCACCCAGAAGAACAACGAGGGCACATAGAATAGCCTCTATTACCTCAGTCGCATGCTCCTCGATGCGGAGGTTAGGTATTCCCCCATCGAGAAGAGCTGCCTGGCTCTCGTATTTGCCGTACATAAATTACGACACTACTTGCAGCACCACGAGGTACAGTTGGTTTCTCGGGTAGACAAGTTGAAATATATCCTGAGCCGACCTATGTTGATTGGCCGTCTAGCGCGGTGGGCTGTGATTCTCCAGCAGTTCGACATCAGGTATGTGTCTCAGAAGGCCATCAAAGGGAAAGCATTGGCGGACTTTCTGGCTGCTCACCCGACCTCTGCGGATCAGCCACTAGATCTAGGCTTTCCTGATGAGGTCGTTCTCTCGGTCGATCGTGGCGATCCATGTTGGCAGATGCACTTTGACGGTACCTACCGGAGCCCCACCGGTAGAAGACTCGATAAACCTAAGCTCAACAGAGTGGGCTTGGGTATCGTCTTCATTACCCCGGAGCAGGCCGTGCTGCCATACTCTTTCCTGTTGTCAGAGGGCTGTACCAACAATGAGGCGGAATACCATGCCCTCATCACTGGCCTCGAGTTAGCTCTCGAGATCGACATGCCCCGTCTGTGTGTGAAAGGGGACTTCGAGCTGGTCTTTAAGCAGATCAATGGAGACTATGTTGTCAGGAAGCCAGAACTTGTGCCATTGCTGGAGTGCACCCTCCTCCTGATGGCCCGGTTCCCTTCTCGGCCAGAAATTGTCCATATTCCCCGGTCACAGAACGGTCGAGCAAATGCTTTGGCCATCCTTGCGGCGTCACTCGCAGAGCCTGAACAGGACAACCTGATCATCCGTGTGACGCACCGCAGGCTCATCGCTCCTGTTATCCCGGAGGGAGATTGCGGCTCGTCGGTAAGTAATCTCACCACGGTTGCCCCTGTGCCTGGAGCCCCGATTACCACAGATATGGCAGTCGAACCAGCCCCTGATTGGAGGATGCCTTTGGTTGAGTACCTCCAACATGGCATTCTCCCGTCGGATCGGGCCGAGCACGAGCGAGTTCGACGCCGCGCATCGCAGTTTGTCCTCCAGAGTAGTCCCGGCCTGAAGCAGATCCTCTATAGACGCGGATTTGATGGTGTTCTCCTCTATTGCCTTTAGGGAGTTGAGATCCCATGAGTCATGCAAGAGGTTCATGCTGGTTCATGTGGTGCCCACCAGACTGGGCCGAAGCTGTCCCACCAGATTCGGAGGTTGGGATACTTCTGGCCCTCCATGATCCATGACTACATCGAGTATTCCAGGAAGTGCCATGCGTGCCAGGTTCATGCGAACTTTGTGCATAGTCCGCCGGAGCCTCTCCATACCACCAGGTATTCTTGTCCCTTTGCAGTCTGGGGGCTGGACGTTGTGGGACCTTACCCGCCGGTGACGGCTCGCCAGTGCCGGTTCATTCTGACCGCCACAGACTTCGTCTCCAAATGGGTAGAGGCAATTCTGCTCAGAGAGGTCAAATCCTGTTCTGTCGCTGACTTCGTGACCTCTAACATCTTTTATCGATTTGGAGTGCCTCACGCTATCCTCATGGATAACGGATCCAATTTCCGAGCAGCCGAGTTGAATAAGTTGTACGCCAAGTACAACATTCGCTCTAACCATACATCTCGCTATCATTCGTAGGCGAATGGACAGATTGAGGCGTTTAACAAAACCCTCTCTAACATTCTGCAAAAGATGGTTGGTCAGAACAAGAAGAGTTGGTCGGACAAGCTCCCCAACGCCCTCTGGGCTTATCGGATGACGACTCGTAATCCCACCCAGATGAATCCTTATTCCCTGGTGTATGGAGATGAGGCCGTCCTGCCCATCGAGATCCAGTTACCGTCCTTGCGCACAGCGGTCTACGACCAGCAAGCACCGGACAGAGCTGCTGAAGCCCGTCTAGTCGAGTTGGAAGCACTGGATGAGAATAGGCTTCGTGCTTTGCACAACTTGGAGAGGCATCAAAGCAGAATGGCTCGAGCTTTCAATAAGAAGGTTCGCCTCCGCTCATTCCTGCAGGGTGACCTAGTATTGGCCCTAAGAGAACCAATGATCCCCGGCAGGAAGCCTCCCATGTTGGTGCCCAAGTGGGAGGGACCTTTTGTCGTCCACAAGGTCTATCCCAATGGCGCGTACTCCCTAGCGACTATGGATGGTGAGCGTGTTACTCCTCCCACCAATGATAGGTTCCTCATGCAGTACTTTGCCTGAGTGCACTTCGTCCCACATGACGTTAAACTGCACTTTGTCTCGCATGACGTTAAACTACACTTCATCTCGCAGGACGTTAAACTGCACTTCGTCCGGCACGACGTTAAACTGCAATTCGTCCCGCATGACGTTAAAATGCACATCGTCCCACAAGACGTTAAACTGCATTCGTCCACGCTGCAGGACGTTAAACTGCATGCTCCATCGTCCCGCACGACGTTAAACTGCACTTCATCCCGCACGACGTTAAACTGCATTCGTCCCGCATGACGCTAAACTGCACTTCGTCCCGCATGATGTTAAACTGCACTTCGTCCCACACGACGTTAAACTGCACCACGTCCGAGCTACAAGACGTTAAAATATTCAGCATTCGTCCCGCATGACGTTAAATTGTCTCTCGAGAACTACATACGACTTGATTCCCATCCTTATGGGATACGTAGGACCGCCTGGACGTTTGTGTTCCAGGTCCAGCCCCGTCTCTTGGTTGATCACGTGGATCTGCCGTCCTTTGGTTGCTCTCAAGGTGAGTCCTCCTACCCTTTCCGGTGATCTGTTATCATGTTTTGGCGTACTCCGGTCTATGACCTGTAGTGTCGGATTCAATCCCGACAAGTCATGTGTTACTTGTCAGGCCTCACGCTTCCTCTTGTTCGGGCCTTCACTCAAAGGGATCCTCATTAGCGGTTTGGATGTGATGCCTTAGTGCTCTCCTACCGCTCCCGGTCGATTTATCGGTGGGTCCTGGGAAGCAAATCGATATGAATCCTGCGCTTGAGCGGTTGATGCTTGTTTTCTTGCCTCATCCTAGGCTGATGCGATCGGATGTTGTGTTGCGAATATGGTCAGCAACATCCTTGATCTCCATGTCAACTCTTTCAGGCTCAGAACATTGGTTGCGCAGTCCTTATCACACTCCGCCTTAGTGCATTGTATTGGAAACTCGACACTCTCTCTTCATACTGACCCTCAGTACACCTCTACACGTTAGGCAGGCCAACCAGGGTAATGGTGCCATTCGAGGCTCCCACGATATGAGCACCAATGATATATGACAATGTCCTCCCTATGGGCCATGTGTAACTAGACCCTCGTCCACATGAGGAGGAAGGAGTCGCCCGAACAATCGCGTTCTGGGCCCAGCATAGCTGGAGGCTAGCATCGCCGCCCCTCGGTTGATAGACATATGCAGGCCCCTATCCCAGGATCCTTCTCCTGGAATTGTGCATGACCGCAGGGTTGGAATGTGTCCCCACCTCCGCTGGGTCTGCCGTATCACAATAAGCAGATTCCTCTATGGTCCGAGCCACAAGACCTTAAACTGTGTTGCCTGGTCTTACCACACGCCCGTAAACTTTGATCGTCTTGGACGCCCGATGAGAAACGACACTGCATCGTGATGTTCTCCTCAGGGGACACTCACGTTGGGCGCTATTTAATAACCACTCCATTTATCAATGCCTTTCATGGCTTGATTATTGTGGCGACGCCAAGGATTTCTTAATCAGAGGCATGTCGCTGCACAAAGAAAAACCATCCACCTTTAAGGACAAACAAGAAATATCAAATACCGCTTCTTTTGGGTGCGAGGGCCAGACCCACACCCCTCCCCGCACTGGTGCCCGGTTGTGTTGCGCCGCGCTTCAAGAACTACGTGTGGCTTGATTCCCATCCTTATGGGATACGTAGGAACGCCCGGATGTTTGAAACTTCGGGTCCAGCCCCCCACCTCTTAAAGATTCCCCCTTCTCTTGGGAATCCGCCGCCTTCGGGTCACCCTCAAGGCGTGTCCCTCGACCCCTTACAGTGGTCCACCGGTGTAAAGAGTACTCTGGTCTATTGCCAGGAGGGTCAGGTTCATCTTGGTTAGGTTCCTTCCACTTTTCAGGCTTCATGCTCCCCTTCATTCGGACCCATCGCCTACGCCCTGGGTGGAACCCCCCGCGAGCGGTCTGGATACAATGCCTCAGTGCTCTCCCAACGATCCGGGATGGTGCCCCCAAGGGCCTTGGGCAGCAAATCGATATGAATCCTGCGCTTGAGCGGTTGATGCTCGTTTGCTGCCTCATTCCATCAACGTTCAGTGCGATATTGGTGCTGCTTTTCCGCCACGGTCGGCAGTACTCCCATATCGTTACGCCGGTGCCCCCAGTCCTTGAGTGAATGGCCGCATGATTCACATTACGTTTTCCACACCCATTCTGAACTGGCAAAATCCCGGCACTCTTGACACTATCCCTCAGTGAATCTTCGCATATCCAGGGGATAGGACCACGATGTGGCGTACTTTGAGGTTCTTATGGTCCGAGTTCTAAGACCTTAAACTAAGATCTTCCCCCTATGGTCCGAGCTCTAAGACCTTAAACTAAGATCTCCCTAATCGGGGTTCTACGTCCCGCATGACGTTAAAACTGCACTCTCAGAACTACGTGTGGCTTGATCTCCAGCCTGATGGAGTACGTAGGAACGCCCGAGCATCTCGACTCGGGTCCAGCCTTAGGGATCGCTAAGTCCCGACCCTCCTCGTCGCCGGTCGTTTGGCCTGGATTCTGGTAGAGTGGTGCGGTTGTGATATTCTCCCTGATTCAGCTCGGGATGCCCCATTGTAATGATGGGAAGCGACAGTTTCCTCGTCAAAGAGGTTCTGTCTGAGAATTGGGGTGATTCACGGCCAGATTAGTGCATCCGCCTAATACGTTTTCCCTACGGTGGCGCAATTTTGGGAGTGTTAGATTCTGTCCGAACAAATCATCACTTCGCCCCACGCTTCGCATTCCCTTTTGATCCGTATTTCCACCCTTGTGTCTGAAGGAACCCCAAAGCGGTATTGATGATGACATGTGATCCGCCTCCTACAATATGAATGATGACCTTCGGTCCGTCTATTGCAGTAGTATGGTCGATTGATCCATTGTCCGCTTGCCGTCTTGGGCATTTCCTGGAAGACTGACCGTCGGGGATTTCTGAATTCAGGACACACGATTCACCCTTTTTCATCTCCCTATGTTCGGATAAAATCTCAATGCCCCTAGGGTTGTCCCGCTCATGTGTCAGAACATGTTGGGGGGATGGTACATTGATTAGGTCTGAGGTCTCCTTTCCTAGGAATGACCTCCCTCTTTTCCTTAGAAATCCAGGCCCAATTGTGGATGCCTGAAGCTTGGTTATTGCTCCCGCAAGACAATGAATTTTGGTTGAGAACGTTAAGCCAAAAGATGCAGATAAATGTGTTGATTCATACAAATGGATCGAAGTATTGAGTAGCGGAAGCAAAATATTCTGGGAATGGCAAAAACAAATCCCCTAGGGATTAGCATGCTCAATGGATTTTTCCAACACTGCTACCCTTTGGCTGGCGGCCTCCAGAGCTGCTTCTCGCTCTCTGCATGCCCTCTCTTCGTCGGCGGTCGGAGCGCGCAGCTCGCCGATCCTGGCCTGTGCACGCTCCCGCTCGACTTGAAGTGTGACCATCTGGTGGCCCGCCTCCGTCAGCTATGCCTGGGCGTCATCTAGCTGGGCCGTCAATTGCTCCACAAGCTCAGTGCACGCTGCGACGAAGGCCTCCTTCTCTGCCGCCTACCCTTCGAGGCGCCGGACTTCCTGCTATGCCACGAGGAGCGCCCGCGTGTTCTCCGACATGTCCCGACATTGTGCGACGTCGGCACGCCGGCGGCTCTCGCACATCTTTTCGGCCATGAAATCACAGACCGTCAGATGGAGGCGTCGAGCATCAGCTCCCCCGGCACACAGGAAGCGCAGCCAGGTTTGAAGCGATCCCATGCTCCCCAGCCACTCCGATGGGGGTCGCTTGAGGAAGCGCTGGATGCACTTCACCCCCTGCGGTGCGTTATCCGGCTCTCCTCGACCGCCTCCGAGTCCGAGTCGTCCATCTCCTCAACGTCGGCATGCCGGTAGGCAGGGAAGGCAGCCAGCAGGTCTGCTGCAGGGTCCGCCCCTGGGATGTCCTCACAGGGGATAGGTTCCCCAACATCTGGGCGACTTTCTCTCGCCCCAGCGGCGTTGACACCCTCGTCAGCCCCCGACTTCTCTCCGATGGCAGCACCGCCGACGTTCGTTGCCCCCTGATCAGCAGTTGGTGGGGCCGACTCGGTGTGAGAAGTCTGTTCCGGAGAAGGCGGTATGTCTGCCACTGGTCCACTCGTGGATGGCCCAGGTTCGACTGCCCGACGAGCCTCCAGTATTGAGATCACTGCGCAAGGCATGCCGCGGTTAGTCATGGATCGTCAACGGAAAGCACCAGCAGTAAAGTAAGGATACTTACGGGAGTCCAGAGCGTCATCTTCCGCTGTCCCGGCTGCTTCAGGAGCAATTGCAGCAAGGGACCCCTCAGCGCTTGTCAATTCAATGATAGGTGTCTGGCCCCCGCCCTGTCCTACTGGCGCCTCTCCTACTCCTACTGAGGATGCCTGACCAACATCTGTGCACTCCTGAGGAAGATGAAGAAATGGGTTAGAAGCTGCATAAGAGAATGGACGAAGCAGGTTGAGTAGGGGTAGAAGCGGACCTCGAGGAGCTCAGTGATATCGATATTGTCAGAGCCGGCCACCTCGCTGCTCTCCCGCGGGCTCCCCGGATGGGACATTCCCTCAGAGCCTTCATCCTCCCCCGTCTCCTCATCTTCCTCGGAGTCATCGTTACTATCACCCTCCTCCGACGGCATCTGTTCTGGAGCAGGCTCTAGACCGAGCATCACCTTCACCAGAAGGGACGGCTCTGCACGCTGACCACGTTGGCGCGCGTACTCGTCCATGGCCGTCAGATATGAATACCGCCGGTGAAAGTTCACCCGGTCGGCGACCTGAAGGCGCCCGACCTCTGGCAGATGGATTCCTTCTCTAATTATCTTCTTCCAGATGGTTTCGGTCCCCAGCGACTACTGCAGGGTCATCCAGGCCGACCACAGCGCTGGGAAGACTGCATCGTGGGAGGGTTCGAGCAGACGCCTTATCTGCTTCCCGGGCCGCTCCCCGACCACCGCATGTGCCCCCTCTCTGGGCGCTGAGGCCGTGGCGGTAGTCTGCGATGTGCCTGCCGCCGAAGTCCCTGCCCGCGCCTGCTCCGCTGTTTGGCGCGCCTCCGTTCTCCCCCGCGTAACGGCGCCTCACCTCCTTCCTTGACACCCGGTCTCCACACGGGTGACCTCGAGCTGTCGAACTGGCTTCCGTAGAAGCCCCTCGGGGTACGCGATGGCCTAGTGTTTGACGTACTCGGTTGCCAAGCCTACGTCGACCCCGGTAGGAGGGAGAGTGATGACATCGCCAGAGCCGAAAGCGGTGAACATTAACCACATCTGGCGAAGGACGCAAGGGTTCGTCTCCTCCTGGACAACAGCGAATACCCTCTTCGACATCCGTTGAAGGCACCCGAACTGCCTGGCGAACCGGGTTGGCACGTAGGGCACGCAGATCACCTTCCCGTCGATCCGAGCCACAAGCACCCCGCCCCGCATGCTCAGGAAGTATTCGTGCTGCTCCAGCAGACCCTGCCCATTGTCGATCATCTGGCCAACGGGAGTAGGGAACGGGCTGAAGTTGAAATTGGCGTGATTCCCAATCCGAATCCTCATACCCTCCTCATTTAGGGTCATCGGAGCGACCCCCGCGATGTTCAGCAGGGAGGGTCGCAGGCCGTTGCCCGGAGGAATGACGGCGTTTGGAAACGTGTACCCACTGAGGTGAGCAGCCACCCAGCCGTGGAAGAATTGAAAGGTCCCACAAATCCTTCGTGGCGACCCCCCTCACGAGATGCATCCCAGGATGGCATACAGCTTAGCCAGCACTGGGACCCCGAGGTTGAATCTTTTGTTTGCGGCCATGGCGCCTGCCATCACCAGTGTCGCCGGGCGGACGCCCATCCTCGCGTCCCACACTGGCAGGAGCCACCCACTCAGAAAGGTGGCCATGAACACCGCATACCGGAAATTTGGGTCCCGGGCCTCGATGATGCGGTACCCCCATGAGCAGTAGTCTCCCGTCTCCAGGACCCGCCAGTACGACCCGTTCTGGCTCCTCTAAGCCGTGGTAGGGCACCGCTTCCCCCTGCCTGGCATCTTGACCGCTGGGTCATGCTCCAAGAACTGGCTGAACCACTCCTTGTAGGCTATTTCCTTGTGGAAGTCCTTGACCCCGAGCCGCTGCGTAGCCAGGTCCAGTAGATTCCATGTCAGGATGGGAGTTCGTGACCTGTCGCCCCAGGTGTTCCTCGGAGGCAGGAACTCATCGTATTGGTAACCCTCCAGCGAGATACCTCCAATGCAGTGGATGTCCCAGAGACCGATGCTGACCTCCCCATGATGAAGATGGAAGGTGTTGGTATCCGGGGACCAGCGGGTGAACAGCTCCGACCCGAGCTCGGGCTGCTGGTAGAAGTGGAACTGCGATGTCCACACCGCCTCAAACAGGCCGATGTACCGCAGTTCCTCCGCGAAGTGATCGCAGGTGTGGCGTACCCAGAACACCCAGGCCCACTCACTGGTGAAATTGCCCCCAGACCGCAAGTCCCAGTCCTTCAGCCATCCCCTTGAGTCGTCGGTGACACTCTGGCGATACGTGCTCGAGTAGAGGGCTGGAGAGTTCTCCGCAGTAGGCTCACTGCCGGAAATGGTTCGTGTCCTCGGGTTCAAGACATAGACATCTAAGTGCCTGGTCTCCATGGCAGGATGCCCGTTGTTGGTGATGTTATAGCGGGGAAGCTCGTCCTCCCGAGTCACCCAGGTCCGTGGCGCATCAACCTCGAACCCTGGCACCGGAACCTCATCCAGGATGCCGTAGTTCCAGAGTGGCAGGTTGTCTGACAGTGGATACGTCTTCTGGGCCGGCGTCAGCAAATCGAACAAGGATTGATTGTTGGAAACAATCTCCTTAGCTCCGTAGACCTCCTCGTTCGCCGCCATCTCAGCTCTGCGAATGGCGGCATCCCCCTCATTCACTTGATTCGCGGCCATCTCAGAAGCTCCGGGAGTCGTGTGGGTTAAGGGATGAGGCGTGCGGAATTGGAGGAGGCTGGTAGAGAAATTTGGGAGTTAGCACGCAATCCTAGTGGACGTCGCGCAATTGGGAAGTCGGTCACGTAAAACCCCGGGTATTCACGCAAAACAAGCCGAAATCCGGGTGGGTTCGCGCGCCGAACGGGCGAATTTCGCACCGTCAATGGCAATTTCGCGCACGAGAGCTGGGAAGATTATCGCGCGGAAAGCCTGTGTACGGAATGCGGAACCCAGGGCCCCTATTTATCGGCGAGGCCGGGTGTCCACGCCGTGTGGAAAGCGCTTTGCGCGACCAAGGTAGCGAATTTCGCGCCCGACGCCCTTTTTGCGCGCCAAATTCCCGCGCCGCCCAGGACTTCTGCATTCCGGCGTCTCCCTCGGAACCCGTTCGTTGCGACCTCTCGCCGACCAGATTCCGAGGGGGGGCTTTTGTAGACGCCAGAAAAGTCTGTTGCTCCTCAAAAGAAGTTCCGGATGAGGAAAGCGAGGTCATATTTGGAGTCAGAAGCACGTTTCGGAAGGCCTGAAGACCTTGCGCGAAATTTCGGAGGCCTGCGCGCAATATTGGCTATGCGCGCGCAATCCTTCCGGGATTCGCGCAATGGGCCGAGTCGGCGCATAATTTTCCGCTCCCGATGCCCGTGCGCGACGCTATCGTGCACCGGGCCCCTATTTCGCGCCCGAGCCGCGTTGCGCGCCCGCGAGCCGAATTGCGCACCCGCGCGCCGAATTGCGCGCCCGAGAACCGAATTGCGTGCCCGAGGTTTCCTATAAATACAAGGCGACCCCCAATGTTTTGAAGGTTTCCAGAATTTGAAGGGTTGCTCGTGCGCGCAATCCCGCCCCCTCCGCGCGCAATGTCGATCTTCAAGTAACCTCCTTTATTTCACGCAAGCAGGCCCCGGGGTTCGCCTTCGCACGCAACCCCTTTGACTTCTTTCCTTTGACCAACTCCTCACCCAAAGGCCTTCGCGTACAAAAGAATCCTCTTGCGCGCAATTGCCCCAGGGAGCGCGCAATCCAGCCCGATTGCGCGCACCCCCCTTACTAAGTGGCCATTCGTTAAAGAATGGGCTGTTTCCCCCGCGCGCTATCAGAGGCCTGGTGCGCACAATCTCTATCTTCCGCGCGCAAAGCGCTGGCCCAATTGCGCTCCAGCCCACCCAATTGCGCGCTGACCCGCGGTATTGCGCGCCAAGCTCCCCTTTTGCGCGCAAACTGCCAGGGTCGCCCCCTTTGACCCCCTGAGGGTACCCGCCTGTGTGGCGCACGATGATCTTCATCCCGGGTGCCTGCGCTGTACGTTGTCTTCCCGTGCGGCCCTCCAGGCTCGCGCGAAGTGACACAGACCCATTGGCGGCACCACCTCGTCCGCGCTGCAGGACGTTAAACTGCCAAGCATCCATCGTCCTGCAGGACGCTAAACTGCACCTCGTCCAAGCTGCACGACGTTAAACTACCTAGCATATAGGCCTCCTCAAGGTGTAAGCCCCAAACCCCATCGTCCAACATGACGTTAAACTGTACTTCGTCCGGCAAGATGTTAAACCATCCGCTTCATCCTCATCATACGACGTTAAACTGTACTTCGTCCGGCAAGACGTTAAACCGTCTGCTTCGTCCTCAACACACGACGTTAAACTGTACTTCATCTGGCAAGACATTAAACCGTCCACTTCACCCGATCCCGTGCCTCGCACGCAGGGTCCCCCCGGTTTGGATGTGGCCCCCACCCGCTCGTCTCTGCAGGGATGTCGGGATTTCCCCTCTTTAGGGATGATTTATTGGAGTGGCCTTCGCCCACGGGGGTAGGGTATTACAAAACCCTAGTTTCTTGTGGGGGACTGCACATGTGTATCTCCATTGTGCTTCCCCACTGCCGAAGCCAGTAGAGGGCGCGACAAGGATCGAGGTTTCTATTATCTTCGGCCCAAGTCCCTCTCCAACTGAGCTTTGCCGCATGTGGTCCTCCTTAGAGTGTAAGCCCCAAACACCATCTTCCAGCAAGACGTTAAACTGTGATCCACCCACTTCGTGCGTGCCAGCAGCCTCGACCTCCTCGTGAGTCGGCTAGCCAATGTCAGCATGATGTGAAACTGTGATCCACCTGGCCGTTCCATCCCCCTCCGTGCGAGGTGGTTCGGTTCAATCCTCCACCCGGCAGCCTCGACCTCCTTGTGAGTCGGCTTTCCATCGTCCATCATGACGTTAAACTGTATATCCGAACTACACTGACTTTGATCCGCGCTAACGCGTGGTACATAGGAAGCCTCTACGGGGTCCAAGCTCTTCACTCCATCATCCATCCTGATCCTTACCCGGGCCGCCACATCCCGGTGGGGTCATGCCATTTCATTCCACTCCACTTCACTCGGGAAGCCGCCCATGTGCTGGCCCCAGCGTCGGAGGTTCCCCGCAAGGGGTTCTGTCATCTGATCCACTCCTCGTGTTGATCAGTCCGATGCCGTCCCCACTGGACGTTAAACTCGCGACATCCACGTGTTAAACATGGGAAGCTGAGGAAAACCTCAGGTAACGCAGTTCCCCGCACCCAGCGCGGGATGCCTCATGCCATCACGCCTTTGAGAAGCCATATTAGGGACGGAAGGCAGACATGCAGAGCCGCAGTATTAAGACGCGCCCCCAACACCCAGAGTTACCCGGTCTCCTCACCGCAGGTTGCTGCACCGACCAGACTCCTTGGAGCGTCTGGGCGGAAGCAGCGTAATTAACCGGTGTCCATGAAGATATGGCGCCGGGAACGAGATTCTCGAACATTCTTAAATCTATGAGGGAGACCCAGATTAGGCGACGAGTTCTGAGGAGACGTCCAAGGAAGGAGGAGCTGACATCCCATCATCCCGGTTTCGATCAAGGAGAAGACGTCCCTGAATAAGGGACGGATGTCGCCTGCCTCTGGAAAGCGGGACTGCGGGGCCACAAGCCGCGCTCCCATCCCCTCGGGTCGACGGGCGCACGCGCGAACGCGTCCTGGCGGAACAGCGTCGGAACAGAAACACGACGCACATCTGCACCGAAACAGGGTCCAACATTAGAAACAATATATGTAGGGAGCAAAATCCATATTAAGATAGAAATTATGTCCATAAATTGAGAAATATGTGATAATTAAATAAGCTCATGTGAGATACAAAGGGGATCATCACCTCCCAAACCCATCAGAAAATGATGATTCATCTAGCAGTTCCATAGGCATGTCATCAATTCCCAACATCATTCATGTATGTCAAAATAATTATACATATGGAGCAGCACCACGCCAATTTGATACACATTCTAGGGGATACAATATCAATGCATTGGAATCATACCCTAGTACAATAAGAAATTATCACTAAATAGTTATAGGAACAATGAATTAAATCTATTGGCTAGTTCCACTGAAAAGGTAGAGGTCCCATTTCATTACGAAATTGAACGGTTGAACATAGTAGATAGAGGATCCATACCCTAGATCCATGGGATGGTGTCACTCAGTAAATTTATGACCCATTAATTGATTCTGTAGGAGATTTCCACTCTCTTATGATTTTTTCTAATCAAATCTATCAAAGATCAGTATTTCTGGATGTGTCACACATGGAATAATCATATATTATCTCAGAATCCCCTATGTAGTCCAACATCTTTTTCACTTCTGAAAAAAAAAGTGATGGTATACTCATTAACAAGGATAAAAATAAAAACAAAGGATATATGAGATATGGATTATTCATAAAGGAAAACATGGTTTGTAAAGTACGCACATGGAATGTAGTCCTGCCCTACGGCCAGGCCCTATCCTCTCCATCAAACGGCTTACCAGACATGAAGTATTGAAATTCAGGTAAGGGTACTACATGATGTGTATCTACTACCTAGAGATTATCATCGTGAATCTATAAATTCTAATATATTTTCAACTTTTTCCAAGTAAACTGGGGCGGTTTTAGTTCACAATGTTCTTCTCCTAGGCCAATGAATTTAAATTACACATGAATATCTTTGGGTTCATCATTCCCATGCCTATTTACTCTCAGAATACACAATATGTCCCTTGCTATTCACATCATGTTGGGACACATGGGTTCCATGCTATGTAACCTTTGTACACACCAATACAGGAAGCTAGGTGATACTTTCCTTTTCATCCCATTACATAGTGTGAAGTATTTCTCTCAAATAAGAATCCCTACCCATTGTAGATACTATACTAGACGACATGTGTTAATTGAACTACATAGTGTCTAGTTGCGATTTTGTAGGAAAATTAAAACAATAATCTGACTTCCATTTCTATCTCTCTTAAAACAAAAACTACCTGATTCAACAATAAATAACACTAAATCCAAATATGATGAAAACAACAACTGATTTCCCAGCCTCCAATAGCTGGTAATCGAGTTTTTGACCCTTTTATCAAATTCTTCTACAAGCCTTGTGGGCCTCCCTTTATGCTTATGTCTCTAATTAAGATCTAAGATTTACAAATAATCAACTACTACCCATATCCACCACCAATTCATCCTCAATATCCCAATCTAACAATAATGTAAAATATAACCCCAAATTTAGTGGGTCTAATTATTCTCAGACCCACATGGATATAGTTGAATCATAAATATGTGGGCCAAATATGATGAACATGGAGAACAGATAAGGGAATGAATATGAAAAATGTGTTATCTTAATTATGTTTTCAAAAATCATAGAACATATCATTAGAATGTCTGATTTCATTGAATAATGTACAATATATAAGATTAAAAATTAAAATGTTACAAAGGCTTATGAAAGGGATAAAATAAAACACTGATAAAAGATTAAAAAATATGATCATGAATAATCTTTTCATAATAATAGAAAAAAATGATTATTCTTAGAATGATTTTGATTAACAATTGATGAAAAATTTAGTCTCCAATGAAGGAGATGACCCATTATGTTCGTTACACATCGATCCATGTAGACAAGGAAGTCAATCAGTGTCTGATCATGATTTTTCAACAATGAATTGTGTAACATCCTCAGAAATATCACACAGTTATGAAAATAACCCTAATGCTCCTCCATACAATAATATCTATAGGTTTTAATATGTTTATTTCATTTAATTTTAAATAAATAAATAAACATTTATTTATTCAAACACAGCTGTAATTGGCTACCTCTATTGGATGTCCCATATGAATGAAAATGAAGTCTCACTTCAGTTAAATCATGTTCTCCAAACTCAAATGTGGTATTAGATTTTTGATTCAAGATTATATTTAGTATATATTCAATAATATTTGAAAAAAATACAAGAACATGATATAATTTATATTTTTATATTTCAAAATATTATTTCAAGTGAACTGGGCATCAGAATAATGATCCATTATAATATATGGCTTTGAATATATTCCTAGATTTATTTCAAATGCATACAATGAAAAAAAGGGTTCCTACATTATTCCCTTCATCGTCCGTTTTTTCCTCAACAAGAAAAATATAAAAATGTGCTGTTACAAAACTCGCATCTAGCTCTCATGTTCTCATGATCTCTCTTGAATGCTTGTGTGCTTCCATAGTACATGAATAAGGGGTATAGTCAATACATGTCATGACCCGTCCTCAGGGCCCGTGTCGTGACTACCCCAAGCCCGCCTTCCATAGTCCAGGGGTCGGATACTGACACCAAAGGCGTAAATCCCAATAAAAAGGGAAGGCATTGCCTTTATGAAATGCAAACAAACACACAACCAGTGTACACGTAGAAGCAAACACTAAGTAAAGAAATATAAAAAGTGTGCTGAAAGCACATAGGGGGCCGGAAATACAAGCCCAACAGTAAAGTACAAGAAAATTACTAAATAGCAGGAAGGTGTCAAGAAGCTCTTGGATCGTCCTACGGAGTTCCTACCGGAAGGGTAGGTTTATATGGCCACCTCATCTCTCCACGTCCGTCTGTTACCTCTGGGTACCCTCTCGTCATGAATTCCACCTCCGAGTACCATCTCGTCGTGAAGTCCACCTATGGGTACTGTCTCGTCATGAAGTCCACCTCAGGGTACCGTCAATCTCAACAAGCCTCAACCACGATTAGTGTTGTCCATTGTCTCCATCTGACACAACAAGGTGCAGGCATAGCCCGTGCAGGGGTGAGTATAACATTACACAGTAGGGACCCTAAGACCCTTAAGGTATCACTAAATCCAACAAGGATAAATCACAAGGAAAGATATAAACATATAACCTTTACTTAGGTATATGCACATACATATACCTAAGTTAACATGTAACCCATCACAATAATGAGGAAATCACAATGGTCATTGACTCAGCTCAAACCATGATTTTTATTCATGATGATGAAAAAAATGACTGCTGGAGAACTCCTCCTCTGTCGAGCGTAGTAGTCCTATCACGACTCCAAGGTGCCACTCATTAATCTTTGACTTCTGAGGTACTCCTCCTATAGTGTACCGCGGGTCTTCCACCTCAAAAAGTAGTGCTCCTCCGCCATGGGTCAACCACCTCACACAGAAGTGATCCCCCTCATAGCCTACAAAGGTACTCCTCATGTCAAGTACCACTGGTCTACCACCTCAAATATTAGTGATCCTTTTCCATGGGTCTACTACCTTACAATGTATTCCTCCCCACTGGTCTATACAAGTCACTCCGAATCAAATCGGACAAGCAGTCATTAGGTATCAGCTAGCTACAATGTCACCATACTCTGTATGCTCGCCTCCGGGAGGATCCGCTGCATGATCCACTGGTCTATACTCCATGTATCACAATGTCCCACAAAGAAGAATAAAAATGGATTGCCTCGTCATAGGGGTCTCAATGCAACAAACGACGCGTCAATCGGAAGCCCGCTCCGTGAGTTATTAGCCTCTTTGTTCTGGGGGCCCTGTTGGTTTTGTATACAAACCTACCCAGCCATATCTCAACTATACCCCGAAATCCCATGGGGTATACACCAAGGAACCATTTCTCAACGAGATCGACAACACCGTTGACGGTTCGTCAAACGGACGTCCGGTCTGAAAGTTATCAGCTTTTCCGTTCTTGGGGCCCGGTTAAATTTTGGGTACAATCCAACCCGGACATACTCCAACTGCATCCAAACCATATGTGAAGTATTCCAAAAGAACCATCTCATCAATAAGAATCCAACAAAGTCAACGGCATGTCGATCGGACATCCGGAGCTCATGTTATAATCATTTCTGCTTCGAATGCCCGGTTGGTTTTGAGATCGAACAAACCCGACCATACCCAAACTTCACCGAAACCTTGAGTGTAATATACCGAAGAGACCATCTCGATCCAGGGAATCCTACGAAACTTATGGAGTGTTTATTGGTGGAAAAAAACTCATGTTATGGGTGTTTAACTGAAGACGGTCTGAATATAGGGGGGCTGGGCCTGGTCCGACCCGGCCCAACACCCCCTGGGTCGGCCTAAACTGGGGCGACCCGTCCTGGGTCCGGGTCCGGCTCTTTTGGGGGCGGCCTGGCCCGGCTGGCGCGGCCTGGCCCAGCTGGCGCGGCCCGGCCCAGTTGATGTGGTCTGGTTCACATGACCCATGCGGTTGGCTGTGTGGCTGGGCAACCAGTGGGGTTACACCATCCGGTTCAATGATAATGGCCGTCCATTAAGGTCGGCCTTTGGTAACCACGGGACCCCCTCGGGTCCTGAATTTTTAAGGCACCGGTGGCCGACACAGTTGGCCGGCCATCCCGATCTTCTGCGACCTTAGGCCACAGCTTTGTTCGACCAGCGCGGTCCGTCGGCGCCACTCTCCTCCATATCGACACGCCCCGGCCACGTCCCCCTTGATGCTCCGGCGCAACGCGACGATGCCTTGCCCTTCCGCCACGGCCCACCCCGGCTGTGGTTCTTGTGGTTCCGGTGCGACATGATGGCGCCGCGCCCCTTGGCCACGACCCATACCTGCTGTACTTTATGCGGCACGTTGGTGCCTCACTTTTGCGATGACCCTAAAATCATGCGCTGACGATCCTCTTGTGGTCGGCCCATCGCAGGACGGTTCTTCATAGTCCACCTCCATCATCCACAAACAACAATGAGAGGGGAAGGTTCAGACCGTGTTCATGCGGTCCGAGCCCTTCCTCATCAAGATGGTATCAATCAGCCCAACGAAACTCAAGAATTTTGATGTATGATGATGAAATACATTAAACTTGAACATAACAACCCCTACCTCCTAAAATGGCATTAAACTACGGAGAGTCGCGAAAGACGACATCGTTCTATCAACGTTGGGAAGGAAGGAGTAAAGGGTGTCCTCCGTGTTCTTCGTTCTTCATTCTTCATTAGAGGAGGAGGAAAACACTCTAATTGATGGGTGCCATGGTTTTTAGCTAGCATTCCGCCCCTTGAAGAAGCCGTCCAGAACTCCTACCCCTAGCCTACTTTATAGAGGAGTTGGAGGGTTCATCATTGGCATAGAAGTCATAAATGGAGGATTTATGGAAGAGGACTCCACACAATTAATCCGCTGCGGTGGCATATTAAAATGGGGAGGAATTAAAAATGGATTATTATCCTAGGTGGTCCCCATAGAAGAATATCTGCCTAAGGGAGGATATTTCCTGGTGGGAGCCACCATTAATTAACCAAAAAAATTAAAGGGGGTGGTCAATGTGTGGTTGGTCCCCACATTAAAAATGGAGGTTTCATCCTCCTCAATTAAGAAGGGGATTTAATCCTAGAGGCTCTCCCTCATAAATGAGAGGGAGTCAAGGAGTTATGATTCCCCTCCCATTAATGGGTGGCCTCATGTGGTTTCCACCATAATCAAAATCATATGGGAGGTTGGATCTCGGTGGTCCCAACCACCAACTCCAATGTGGAGTTTCTAACCACTTTATATGTGCGGCACATGTTTAACAAAATAAAATAAATTGTTCACTTATTTTAGTTTATTAACCCACGTAAAACACCAAAAACTAACTTTCATACCTGATCATCTGTCGTTGAGGTGAAAGTATTCTTAGGTGAAAACCAGTTCTGCGAGTTCAACGGTGCCGTTGGATTTCAATTTTGATCACCAGTTCAAAAGATAGAAAAACCCGCTCATTCTTTCAATGAACTAACCCAGGATAAACTTCTAAAATCGATTTCGAGAACAACGGGCCTTGGAATCATGTGCCGTCAGAAGCTACAAACTCGTAAAATTCCAAATAAATTAAGAAAAAATTTTACATGATATTTCTGGGTATTTACATTACTCCCACCTCAGGGATTTTTGTCCCCATTAATATACATCATAAACTAAGGAAACCCAAGAGGGTAATCAGCACACATTTGAGCCTCCCACACCCATGTGATCTCCTGGAGGTTCTCGTGCTGCCAAAGAATGCACACAAGAGGAATCAACCATCCACATAGGAACCGCTCTAGTCAATCCTCAATCTCCACCGGGACCTCCGAAAAATTCTCCCCATCATCAAAGATGTGAGTTAGGTCGTGCACATATCTCCTCAGCTGAGATACGTGGAAGACGTCGTGCACCTGGTTCAACTGAGGTGTAAAGGTCAATGGTATACCACCTCACCTACCCTATTAAAGACCAGGAATGGTCTATAGAATCGTTGAGTTAACATACCGCCTCAGCCAAAACTATATAGACCTCGTCGAGATGAGACCCATTTGAAGATGTGGTCGCCACCCTTGAACTCCAGTGGTCTCGTCTCTTATTTGCATAGGACTTCTGAGAGAAGATACACCTAAGACTATTGAGTTGGAGAGAAGCGTAAACCGTTCTCTCAACGGACAATGGGTGAGACTAGCAAATTGTAAGAACTTATCTCCACCCTTCATCGTCTACGTTCGACGAAAGAGTTGCTGAGATTTCTCCTCTCCCAAAAAGAGAAATCTGGTCTCATCTCCCCTAGATCAACCATGTTCTTCACCTAATATAGTCAATCCTGGCATGAATGGTATTATTTCATTCCATAGACGACTTCTTAAGGCCTCGATGATACTACCAAGAGATTCAACCATTACTCTTGCCTCAAATGGCTGAGTCACACTGTCGGAATCAGTGCGTGGTTACTAGGTCTCTTCCCGTAGGTATTTTGCAAGTGATGGTCAAGTAAACAATTTTAACCGGAACATCATATAATCAACCATACAAAAAGGACATGAAGGTAAATGTGACAAAGATAAGTGTATTTTATTACTACAGCTCAAGTACATAGACACACAACAACCACAATCTAAAACAACATGGAACATAGAAGCCCAAGAACAGAAGGCCTCCATGCCTGGATCTAGTCTCGCTCCTATCCACCTACTTATGGATATCCATACTCGTATGATTTAGCTGCCTGAAGTTGTGCTGTCCCAAGTCCACCTGTTCCCTGCGGTCACGGTGGACCTCTTGGTGGCGGTGGTGGCAACACCTCGAAGCGTTGTCCACCTCCAGCTGCATGGCCAACTCCCCTGCCTCTGTCTCCGGCAGCTTGTGGTCCGCCTCGATCAAACATATACCTCTACCTAGGAGGTCCTTCATCTATATGCTGATCATCTGAGTGGTGGGTCAGACAGTCACAAGCCATGTGACCCTGTCCGCCACATGTGTAATAAAATATCACAGTTCTGGCTCTGTCACTACCCTTGGTTCCTCGCACTACCGATCCTGAGTCGTACGGTCGACCACCTGTAGGTATGACCCTCTTGAACCACTACGTCATCTGTCTACTTCCAGCTGGAGAAGACTCCATTGCATGCCATATAGTAGTGGATCCTGCTGTTGGAGACAGCTCAACAAGGAAGCTCTCCACTAAGAGGGCTCTTAAAAAACCTCATCTACGTTGGGACGCTGTGAGAAACAACTGAATCTATAATATCTCACCTGATCCCCTGATTGAAGGTCCGAGCCCAGAATAACGGGTCCCGTACCATATCAGTGGAGTAGAACGAGAGGTCGGTGAATCTCACTAAATGATACGCCACTATCATGCTACAATGATGAAGATGCAGTAACTCCTGTATATGCATCGCTCAAAGGGTGGATAGAACAAACACTGCACGGAACAGGCTCTCGATGTCTTCCCACAAAAGTGTCACCTCATCATGCATCTGGAGCATCAGGCTCAACCATCTGCCTGCTGCTGCCTGAAGGAGGCTGGCAAAAAGGATCACCATAAAGTCTATTGGTGTCCCAACTAGCATGAATACTCTCACCACAGCCTCCAGCCAATCCTCAACCGCTTGTGGGTCCATCTCTCCCCGGAACCTGGGTTGCCTGTGGCACTGGAACTCATGCAGTGAGCTCAAGCGGCATGCATCGCCTGCTACCGGGGCTAGTGGCATGTATGGCCTAATGGGTGGTAGTACCGCTGGTGCCTCCGCTAGTGCCTCAACTGAAAGAGGGCCCTGTACTGAGGCCACGTTGCTCGTCAGGCTGTCAGTACGTACAACTCTCGGGGCTCTAGTTGGTAATCCACGGGGAGACATCTATAAAGAACAGATGCGACACGGTCAAAAGAGAATACCTGGTGAGCTGACCTGTTTTGAGCTGATTTAAAAGAAGCTTTTTAAAACACACACGCAATTAGTGGTTTCATGCACTAAGCCAGAAATCAGAAGTTAGGGTCCTGGTGTATGGATACGTCGGCCGCTGCACCAACACTGGACTCCCTGAACTAAAAACCACACTTAGTACCCTTAACACTATTTCTTCACAGAAAGAAAATATCAGGCTTCTATATTCTGCAGTAGAACCGACTCCTCTGATACCAATTTTTCACGACCTGTCCTCGGGGCTCGTGCTGTGACTACCCCATGCCCGACTTCCATAGGCCAAGGGCTGGCGACAAGCAACAAAGGCATAAATCCCGATAAAAAAGGAAGGCATTTCCTTTTTGAAACGCAAAAAACAGACAACTATAGTACATGTGGAAGAAAACACTAATTAAAGCAATATGAAAAGTGTGCTGAAAGTACGAAGGGGGCCGTAAATACAATCCCAACAGTAATGTACAAGAAAAATAAATAAAATAGGGAGGTGTCAAGCTGCTCCAAGATCGTCCTCTGGAGTTCCTTTGTGAAGGGTAGGTACAGATGGCCACCTCAGCTCTCCACGTCCTTCTGTCACCTGTGGGTATTGTCTCGTCGTGATGTCCACCTCTGGGTACCATCTCGTCATGAAGTCCACCTTTTCGTACCGTCTCGTCGTGAAGTCCACCTACAGGTACCGTCCAACTCTACAAGCATCAACCATGATTAGTGTTATCCATTGTCTGCATCCAACACAACAAGGTGCGGGCATAACCCGTGCAGGGGTGAGTATAACGATACTCAGTAGGGACCCTGTGACCCTCAAGGTCTAACTAAATCCAACAAGGATAAACCACAAAGAACCATCTCAACAGATAACCATAACTTAGGTATATCCCCATACATACACCTAAGTTAACAACTAACTCATCTCAATCATGAGGAAAACACAAATGTCATTGACTCAGCTCAAACCCGGATTTTTATTCATGATGACGATAAACATGGATGCTGGAGAACTCCTCCTCTATCGAGTGCAGTAGTCCTATGATGACTTTGAGGTTACACTCACTAACCATAGACTACATAGGTCCTCCTCATGTCGAGTACCGTGGGTTTTCCACATCACAAAGTAGTGATCCTCCGCCAGGAGTCTGCCACCTCACACATTAGTGCTCCTCCTCAGTGCCTACAGAGGTACTTCTCTTGTCTAGAACCAAGGGTCTACCACCTCACAAAGTAGTGCTACATCTCTATGGGTCTTCCACATCACAATGTAGTGCTCCCCACTGGCTATACAAGTCACTTCAAATCAATTCGAACAAGCAGTCATTAGGTCTCAGCCAGCTACAAGGTCACCGTACTCCATATTCTCACCTCCGAGAGGATCCACTCCACAACCCATTGTTTGATACTCCATGTATCACAAAGTCCTAATAATAATTATAAAAAATAACCGCCTTATCACAGGGGTCTCAACGTAATAGAAAATGCGTCAATCGGATGCCCTGTCCATGAGTTTTTAGCCGCTTTGTTCCAGGGGCCCGGTTGGTTTCATATATGAAACAACCCGGCCGTATCTCAACTATACCCCAAACATCCATGGATTATAAAAAAGGAACAGTTTCTCAATGAGATCACCAACGCTACGGATGGTTCGTTAAATCGACGTCATGTCTGAAATTTATCAGCTTTTCCGTTCCAGGGCCCCGGTTGGATTTTAGGTACAATCCAACCCAGCCATAAACCAACTACATCCAAACCTTAGGTGAAGTATGCAAAACGAACTGTCTCATCAAGGGAAATCCAAAAAAGTTGACGGCATGCCAATCAGACGTATGGAGCTCAAGTTATAAGTGTTTCTGCTCTGAAGGCCTAGTTGGTTTCGAGTTCGAACCAACCCAGCCATACACAAACATCGTTGAAACCTTGAGTGTAATATATCTATGCAACCGTATCGTTCCAAGGAATCCTATGAAATTAACGGTGCGTTGATCGATGTTCCACAACTCTTGTTATGTGCGTTTAACTGAAGATGGTCTGATGATAGGGGGTCTGGGCCTAGTCCGACCCGGCCAAACACCCCCTAGGTCATCCTGACCTGGGTCCGGGTCCGCCGCGGCCCGGCTCGGCTGGCGCGGCGCGGCCCGGCTGGCGCAGCCCGGCTCGGCCGGCATGGCCCTGCCTGACCGACGTGGTCCTGTCCATGTGACCCAAGCGGTTGGTCACGTGGCCGAGCGACCGAGGGGGGGGGGGGGCGTTACACCCCCCGGTTCTTCGAAAACATACAACCATTAAGGCCAACCTTTGGTAACCATAGAAACCCCTCGTGTCCCGCATTTTGAAGGCACTGACGGCTGGCATAGCCGGCCGTGCTTCCCAATATACCGCGAACTTAGGCTGCGGCTTTGTTCGACCAGGGCGGCGCAACTGCGCCACCCTCCTCTATCATGGCCCGCCCTGGCTGCGGCCCCCATGATGCTCCGTCTCGGAGCGATGGCGCCGCGCCCCTCCGCCACAGCCCACCGCGATCACAATTCTTATAGTTCCGGCATGGCGCGACGGCGCTGCGCCCCTCCGCCGTGACCTGTCCCGGCCGCAGACTGGCTCTACTACATGCGACATGTTTGTGATGCGATTTTTCGGCGACCCAGAACTCATGCACTAACCATCTTCTTGTGGTCGGCCCGTCTCCGGATGGTTCTTCACAGTTTGCCTCCATCATCCACAAACAACAATGTGAGGGGAAGGGTCAGACTGTGTTCATAAGGTCTGAGCCCTTCCTCGTCATGATGGTATCAAGAGGCCCAACAAAACTCAATAATTTGAAGAATGATGATGAAAGACATTAAACTTGAACATAACAACCCCTAACTCATAAAACATCATTAAACGGTGGCGTGTCGCGGAAGATGGCGTTGTTCCATCAATGTCAGGAAGGAACGAGCAGATGGTGACATAAACATTATTCATTCTTCATTCTTCGTTGGAGGAGGAGGAAAACACTCCAAGTGCTGGGCACCGTGCTTCACTACTAGCATTCTGCCGCTAGAAGAAGTCGCCCAAAAATCATTCCCCAAGCCTCCTTTTTATAGGAGAGTGAGGGTTCATCATTGGCATGAAAGTCATAAATGGAGGATTTATGACACAAGACTCCACCCAAATAATCTAATGCGATGGTGCATTAAAATGGGGAGGAAGTAAAAAGGGATTATTGGCCCGGCTGGTCCCCACACAATAATATCCTCCTAAGGGAGGACATTTCCTGGCGGACCCCACCATTAATTAACCACAAAAAGGAAAGGCGGTGGTTAATGAGTGTGTGGTACCCTCATTAAAAAGTGATGTTTCATCCTCCTCAATTAAGAGGGGGATTTAAACCTAGAGGCTCTCCCTCATAAATGAGAGGGAGTCAAGGAGCTATGATTCCACTCCCATTAATGGGTGGCCTCATGTGGTTTCCTCCATAATCAACCTCACATGGGAGGTTGGATCTCGGTGGGCCCGACTACCAACTCCATAGTGGAGCTTATAACCACTTTATCCACTCAACACGTGTTTATAAAAATAAAATAAATTTTTCTCTTATTTTATTTTATTAACCCACGTAAAACCCCGAAAAATAACATTCATAACTGATCATCTACCATCAAGGTGAAAGTCTTCATAGGAAAAACCCACGCTACGAGTTCAACGGTGCCCTCAGATTTCAATTCCGAGCACCGGTTCAAAAGATAGAAAACCCGCTTGTTCATTCACTGAACGTACCTGAGATAATCGTTTGAAATTGATTTCAGGCACACCGGGCCTCAAAATCAAGTGCCCTCAGAACCCAAAGACTCATAAAATTCTAATGAAATTAAGAAAAGAAAATTCCTTGAAATTTTTGTTTCTTTATAATACAAGTAGGATACCCTCACACTAGTCCTATATTTACACCAAGTACTCCATAAAGGTAGAACCATCCACAATTTTAACCTCACCCCTACTAATAAATTGTGTGGGGTCATGTACATATCTCATCCACACCAGCAACTAGAAAATGTTATGGACCCTCTCTCATAAGAGGGGTAAGACATGGTGTATGAAACCTTTCCAACACTCTGTAAAATCATAGACGATATAATTAATATTTTAGGTAACATTCCTATCCCATTGATTCATAAAAATACACATTATGGGGGGAATCTATGGAAAATATAGTCTCACTAAATGAAGTCTAATGGTTTGTGTGATTGATCTACGCAATACCTCATTATTTTTTGTTCTTTCCTCATCCCCTCGTTGTTCACCTGGACCTTGTATATCATCATGTACACTATATCAATCCCAAAATGATATGAATCATCAATATTCTCCTAGCACATGGGAGACCAGTAGGGTCACCCCTTCATGTCGTTGATTGGTTCCATGTTAATATAATATTTATTTCTGTTATTACATGATATCTCTACCAAGGGTATATGATCCTACCAGCTTTGGAAAATGTCTATCATGTAATCCCTCAATGTATCCTCTAAAACCTAAATATTAAACTCAGTATGTACATCATTATGTTGGTGAGTGTATACAATAATCCTTATATGGTTCAGGAATTCCTCTTATATAACTCTCCAAAACCATGATCTAAACAACATATCAGGGTCAAAGATAGGCCTCTAGGGCACACCATTTTGGTATAGAATCTAACGCACATATAACTAGAAATACTATCCACTATAAATTTCTCCTTAAAAAAATATAATTTCACATACTTAATAAGTTTGTAAACTATAAACTAGATGAAATAATAGAATTTACATTCCAATTGATTCTTTTTCACAAAGACAATTAATATGTCGTCTCATTTCCATTGTATAGTTTAATGTGGCTACATAAATCTACATATAACATAGTTCTCTTCCATGACCTAGTGACATGTGTGGAACTGAAATATGAAGACATCCTTGATAGCCCCATACCATATATCTAAAATAGTCAATAATTGTATTATTACATCTTCCAAACATCGGGATGTACAACCATAGTAGATTTGTAAAATAACCATATCAACACCAATCGAATCATGAATGGTACCTCTATTCACCCATAGAATATGAATATGTTCTTCTCTCATTTAATATATATATATACCAACTCTCTTAAGAATATATGTCCATGTTTGGACACACAATTGATGTCACCCAACTTATCATCCGAAATATACCGATGAGTTAGTGGATCTAACACCATAAACTAAATAAATAACCCACCCACCTTATATACTAACATCAGTAGAATGGAATCCAACTTCTTGTTCATGTCCTCTAAAAGGTGAGAACATTAATTCCTTCTAGAAATACCTCCCACCATATATTCTTTACAATGTGTGTAGTATTTCTAAATGTAATAGTCTTTTATGTACTCCAAATAGAACCACTATATGATGTTAATAAATTGCAACATAATTTTTTTCCAAGAATAAAGGTATTAACTCTATAATATCAATGAATACCAGTCATAGTACACCTCATGGATTCCTAGGAAAGGAAAAAAGTAAGGGTGAGAGTGAATTCTCAATAAGGGTTAAGTACCTAAAAAGCTATCAAAAATCAATATATTATAAGAAATATAGAATGGTAAATAACTAAACATACACAAAATTTTGTAAATAACTTGTATATTATGATTACATAGTTTATTATCAATAATTAGAGATAAATAATTAAAAACACCTGTAATTGATTCAATAATATTAGATTGAAATGCTTCCACAAATAATATTATTAGAAATATATCATGGATTATAAGATATGGTATTATAAATATTCAATGTTAAAAAAATAAAAACACATAGAATTAAATCATTAAAGTAATATTGAGAATAATATAGATATTATAAATTGTGAAAAAATAATGGTTTAAAATAGTAGTATTCTTAATGAAAGAACAGATTAATTATAGGGTGTTATTATTTTAGGAATCATGACAACTCTATAATCATGACCCTTCAGAAGAAAGTATAAAAATATGAGAAACCCCATGTTAAATGATAGTTTACTAATTCATATAATGATATTACATATTCATCAAGGTTTCATATAATTTTGGGCCCACCCATTACTATATGTGAAAAGAAACCCTTATATATTATATAATCAATTTAATTAAATAATAATCTTCCTTGTCATCAAATATCTATAATTATTCTTGAATATAGACTTATAAATATTTTATAGGATTAAAAATAACATTAAATATTGAATACCAGAAGTAAAAATTATTTTTTATTAAGAAATAAGCATATGAATGATAAATAATATAGATAGTTTTTTTTTGAAAATTTAATGTTTAATAATAATAGGAATGTGATTATTTCAATAAAATTTTTATCAAATTAAAATGAATCAATAAGGTTAATGTTAATAATTTACATATTCAAAATGATCAAAAACTATCTAGAGGAAGAATAAGGAATGTATTAATTAAAAAATATATGTTCTGTTGTATATATAAAATAATGGGGTGTTGACATTGATGAATAAAATATACATTAAAAAATATATTTAAAAATTGTCTTAAATAATATTCAATTAATTTTTAAAATAATTTTCTAAAAATTATGTTCAATTTTTATGTAAAAAATCATCCTTTGGAAAAAATAATTTCATATTATAAGAGAAATTTTAATACATTTGTGTTATCATGGTGTCTACAAATTATATTCATGTCGTACAAGTTCAAATAAAGATTCCTTTCAATTTTCCCTAAAAATACAATGAATTGTTTTAATATAATAGGATGATTCACATAAAAAATTAATAATATAAAAAAATTAATAATTAATTTCATAAATTATTTTTAAAATTACAAGAATATTTTTATTTTTTTTAAAAAAACATGGTGTTTGATGCAAATGTATTTTTGGAAAAATTGATAAGTAAATATTATTTGTTAAGAAATATTTAATGAATTATTTTCTGTACCAAAGTGTGAAAAATGGTAATATTTTATATATATGGTAATGAGTAAATAGATTATAATGTAATTAACCGTTGTATTAAAAAATGATCTAATAATTTATTTCAATGGATATTCAATTATATACAGTAATTAATAAAATGAAATAGGGAAATAAACCCTTATATATATAAAAATGTTTAAGTATTAATTGACCAAACAAATCGAATATGTTTGTAAAATTTAAATACATAAAAAATTATTATATATAAATTATAATATAGTAATAATTAAATATGAACATAATAATATAAAATCAATGATATTGAAAAATTAATATAATCCAATGAATATAAATTGGGTTTTAAAATTCATAACCACTTTGAAATTTTCAACTCAAATCACAGTGGATAATATAATTAAAAATGAAACATAAAATAATTTAAATTATTAATCAATCATGATATTAGATTTCAAATGGGTGTCAAAAACCCAATATTAATTTTATTAGGTGAATAATATTATAATATGCCACAATAAATGGATATTGATATGAAACCTTTTACCTCAAGATTCAATTTTGTTGAAAATGTATTTACCTCAAATATAATGGTTTTAAATTTCTTTTAAACATGTAATAAAAATATGTTACTATTTATAATATCATAAAATTACCTTTTATAATATCTAATTACCCTTTTATTAAAATTCATTCATTATTTTCATCTATTCATCTCTTAATTGCCTTATTTAATCATTCGTTCATTACCCAAAACCATCCCGTTCTTATGTATATTATCTATTTAATTCATCCCCAAATTAATAATAATAATTAACTATCATATTTACAAATAAATAATACATTAAATTATATACAAAAAATTTATTAAATGATGATGGTTATGATAATTGATATGGTATGTCATACGTACACATTATTAATGTTTCCATTTTTGAATTATCATTAGAGAAAGGTGGTATCTAATATTTTTTCAGTAAAAAATGATTATAGTATCAAAAATTAAAAATTATTTATAAATATATAAATATATATATATTTATCATTCAATTGGTTTGATGATGAAAACAGAGCCACATCATTTTCTAAAGGTTGTAGTCCACAGATACATGAATAACATTATCATCTTTTAGTGATTGAATAGGTAAAAAAGAAGATAACATATAATAATTTAAACATAATAAACATGTCATTAATATAAAATTTATTTCTTTTATATAAAAAATATTCTTTAAATGTTATCTTATTACATTCAATTTAATGAATTTGTGTACAATAAATCACATCACTTTGTGAGGATTAAGTACACAGTACACACGGGCAACATTATTGTATCCAATATAAAATGAAATGTAAGATATATATATATATTATAATATATAAATATGTATAATTATGATATAAATATTATATATATATATTCCATAATCATACCCTACTGTGACAAATGGTATAGGAGAAATGATGACATCTATTCTGGAGGTCGTAGTCCACCACAAAAAAAGATTATTTTCTAACCAATTTGATAGAAGAGGTAAGTGTTTTAGGTCATTAAATTTTCATACCAACAACAAAGTATTTTTTTATAAATTAATTTAATTATATAATTTTGTTAGTAATAATTTATGATTGGGGAGGAAGAAAAAAATTAAAAACACATAGTTATCAGATTTTCCTCTTCTTAGGAGACCAGTTTAGGATTATACCTAATGTATTCCTAGAATTGATATTTTAATAATAAAATGATCAAATTATGACGGTATGAATGTTTTTAAGTGATTAGGATATGTATTTTTAATACTAATATAGTTTTAAGGTGTAAAGAAGAGAGGATATATGGTGTGGTTTTATAAGTGAGGTTTGTGAAATACTTGTATCATTTGAAAATAAATAGGTGTACCCTAGTTTTTCAAAAGAAAAAATGGTAAAATATGTTTTATAATATGTACCTAGACAATATAAATTATAAATATTTAAAATAATTATATTTTGGACTATATTTTATGTAATTATAACCCTTATGTTGTTAGTTTTACCCCTGTAAAATACATTTTTACCTTAACCAAGGTAAATAATTTTTTCTAATTTAACATTTATTTATGGTCAAATATAATGGTGAAAATATTAAATATTATAAATTATTATTATTAAAAATAAATAATATAATTTTCCAAATTAAATTCTAAAATATTGAAAATGATATTTAATATTCTTCATATAGGCATCTTGAGAAAGAGGGTTTTCAAAGATTAAATGATCAGAAGGTTACCATGTTTTTTTAACAAACATTAAGTTAAAATTTGTTTAAATAACATATATTTTAGTTATTTATATATATTTATAGTAATTTTTAATTAATATTGTATACAATAAATATAACCTTCTAAATAATCAAAACGAAATTGAAATTTTCAATTACAATTCGGTATTTTTCAATATTCATTGAGAAATCAAATATTTTAGGAAAATCCCAAAAAATAATCCTAAGATAAATTTGATATTATGATTTCAAAAATGATCTTAATTTTTTAAAAAAAAATCAATGTGTTAATATTTAATTTTTTTTATCCACACAGGTTTACTAAATAATCATTTAGAACTATACTATTATTATGAAAACATTTAGTTTTCTTTTAAATGATTAATATTTTATTTCATAGTAATATATAAGAATAATTATAATGATTTTTTATAACAATATATATATTAAAATTAGACATATAGGATATAATGGTATATTATTTTAATGTCCATTTAGAATCATGGTTGTATGTTCCGCAAGCTATCTAAGAGAATAAATTTAATGATATATATATATTTTGTTCATGAGTGATGTCCGGGTGACATACTATATCAAGTAAAAGTTCACATAAGATAATATATTGGTGTTACATAGTGTTTTAAATAATTTTGGGTATGTATTGGATTTCATTTTTTCATCAATATACATATTACTTAGCCATTAATTGTTTATTACATAATTTTATGACTTCGATAACATACCATGAATCATAGAAATTTATCAGAGATGGTAATAAATGTTATCTAGAATATATTATGAAATAGATTTTATCTATTAAAATTATTTATGAGATATATGTGAATGAATACATAGATTTTTGAAAACATATATTTTCGGTTGATATTCGAGATTAGGAGGTTGAGTTTACTGTTGAATTAGTGTCTGATGCTAAGCCTATTTCCAAACCCTCATTTCAATATTCTCAAAAGGAAATTTTAGAAATTACAATAATTTTATATATTTATTATATAGGGGTTTCATTTCACCAAAAACATCACCATGTGGTGCTCATGGTGTTTATTAAAAATAAATATAGTTCAATGAGTTTTCTCATTTTTTATAAATCCCTGAATCTCATCACAGTTAAGAACATGTATCTTTTTCCACAAATCAATGATTTTTATGACCAGTTACAATGAGTAAATTAGTTTTAAATGTTTGAAAAAAAATTAATGTTTTATTAGCTAATGGTTATGTATAATGACATTTCTAATACTACACTTCAAACATGATAACGAAACATTATGTTTTTTAGTTCTTTTAAAAGAACATTTGTTGTTATGTACATTAGAAATATATTTTTCCATGTGGTATTGGTTATGTTTTTTGATTTGTTAGTTGAGGAAAAATTAGTTTATTCTTAATGTTGTGTGGATTATGAAAGATAACTATAATTTTTTTTTGAATCCAATTAAATAAAAGAAACTATATGGAATTTTAGTAAATGTTAATTTTTGTTTAAATGAATTTCAATTCATTATACATATTCTTCCTAATAATGTTATATTTATTAGTCCATATAAAAATAAATATGTTGAATAATGGACTAGAACAAAAAATAACATAGATATTTTCATTTGTCTTGGAAAATAATTTTACTATTGATGGTTTATATAAAAATATTCTTGGATGTCATTACAATACACTATGATTACAAAAAATTTAGTAAAATTAATTGTTATTAATTAATGTGATGATTTTTTAGGAACTAAAAGTATAATTGTGGAATTCTATAGTTTTGGACCCGTAATCTAGAAATGGTCTATTTTTCATCTGTAGTGATACTTCTCTAAAACTAATTTGTTGTGTCATAATGATGAATGATCATGTAATTGAATATAAATTATGTATGATTAAACCTCAATATAAATGTTTCCCTACACATGGTATAGAATTGGATGTTGTATTTTTTTCTGAAAAATGTTGAGTCATCATTTTTTAGAGAAAATATTGAAATTTATAATGATCATAAATGTTTGATGTATAAATTAACTCATAATTAATAGATCATGAGAAAAAAGATATATATAGAACTGATAAAGTATTATAATTACATGATTAAATACCATTGTATAATATGAAATAAAGTGGATATAAATTGATTAAAAATAATACTACTAGATTAACCATGATACATTTGGACTAAGAACTATTGATTAATGTTTTTCTAAATTATTTTATATAATATAAAGAATCATTAAAACCCTCCATTTTATTGTATAATTTAGTGTATTTGACTTTATCATAAATATTTTTGGATGAACAAAAAGGTGACCAATCATTCATGTAAATGGTAGAATCCATTATGAATGGTATGATTTCATATTAATATTTTGACAAAAAATGTGATTTACAATTTGGAAAATGATATTGTATTCCTTTTAATTCCAATTTAAAAAACAATTTTATGAGTAATGTTTATTGTATCCCATTTTAAATTCATTAGGTAGTAAAATATATTTAAAGAGTTAATTGTGATTATTTATGGAGGTAGGATATCATTTGATATATTATTAACATTTCCATAAAGTGATTGACATGTTAGTATGATAAAGAAGAACCAAAATTAACTAATTAAATGTATCAATAATTTTCCTAGAAAATTTTGAAATGGAAAAATATATCCATCAATTAATTCTCCCCAAAACACACTGGTAGGTGTGGTGTGAATCATGATGTCCAATTTTTTCTTTTGAAGTGAAATATCTTGTTTATAGGTTTTAAGTAAATTTTAAACTTGTTGATTGTATCATCCATAAATTAATCATTCAAATGTATAGAGGGTCAACAAAATTTTAATGAGGCTTTATCCTTCCACCTAATTTGGAGATCCTAATTTTTGTCAAAAACTAAAAAAGGAATCCACCTTCAACACTAAGTCCTTAAACATAATATTATCTCTATTTTTATAAAATCCATGATCAACACTAGTTTTCACTGAAAAATAATATAAAAATACACTGTAAATAAATATTTTAAAACAATTGGTTCTTAAAATCTTGAAATTTTGATTTTTTGGAAAACTATAGAAACAATTCAATAAATAACTATCCTTGATGAAAAAAATGGTATTCCTGAAATAGATAATACATCAATCTATGTCTACATGAGAAAATAATGGTGTAAAAAAAGATTTTCAGAAGCGAATTTTATGCCTCCATAGACTATCATCCAATCTTGTTAATCATTACTGTAACAATACATATCAATAATTTAATTCAACTTTTTTACTTATATCCCATGATTTAAAAAAATTTAAATCAGTTATTTGTACATATGGTACTCATATAAAACTCCCCTAGATCATATCTCCTTGATAAATCAACATAAATTTGAAAATTAAAATAAAATTTTAACAAAAATGGGGAGAGAAGACTAACCAAAAACCCCACAGTCAATGGGAGGTGGATAATCATTAAGGTTCACCAAATGTATCTCAAACATTTGGGCCTCCAAAGGATTAGTCAAAAAGTACGTCACATTAACATCAGTTTCATCATTCCATAATTTAATCACAATGTTTTCAAATAATTCATTACTGACATGATATATAATCAAACCATATTTTATATGGGAGAGATAAACATGATCCTTTGTAAGATCAATCATGCACTTGTTTTCACAACGACGCACCGTTAGTTGTTTCACCTCAACACCAATATCAGTCGTTTGTTTCCTTATCCATAATAGGTGAGTAGAATACTTTCTAGAAGAGGTATATAATTTTATTTTTATACTATGTGAAGCACTTTTATATGTCATTCTGATCTTTCCAACATAAATTATTCCTATAAATATTGACCCACCACAAGTTTAATTTCAATGCACTGCAGCTCCATCACAATCTGTATAGGTAAATGATGATAATGATTAATATCATCATGTGGAAATGTATAAGAAATAATTGAGTGTACCATGAATAGAACACATTATTAATTTAACATCATAAAAATCATCTTCTTTGAATTAAATTGATTATTAGAAAATAAATATTCTATAAAAATAAAATATTCTCTTTTATCAGTCAAGTATGATAACATCATTATTAATCTATTCAATATTAATGGATCCTATGATCATCTATCCTTCGGCTTTCTATGTTTGGTCCAAACTAAAATTAGAGTTGACCATGGTTTAGAGTCATGAATGCTGAATTTATTTAGTGGGTACCTAGCATAATTTTCAGGATAAATTATTGTATAATACATATTTATAACCAAATTATTCCCCCAAAAATATGTGATTTCACCAATAATATAATTTTCAATATTTAATATTTCGTGTGACTATAAAATTCTTCCACTGATCCCTACCTTGTTCGTCTGGACATAATATCACCCACATATACAAGGAAAATAAATTGATCTTTCTGAGAATTTTTCACGTATATCTTATGTTTCACACCACATATTTTATATTAAAGCTTATTCATATAGAAATCTACTGACAAATATTGTACATGAAGTTCCATCTTTAGGAAATACAGAGTCTTATTTAATATAAAGACATTAATATCATCATTTTAATAATATATAATATTAGTTGTTCAATGTATAAATCTTCATCATGAACACCATTTAAAAATTTTATTTTACATCCATATAAAAAATATTATACCTTATTTGAATTTATATTGTAAGGAATATCTTGTTCGACACTAGTGTAGCTAATGGAGTGAATTTTTATCAATATAAAGGCCATTAATATATGCATGTCATTAACACACAAACAATCCCTTTATTATGATCATATGTCCATGCTCAATTAATTTATTTTAGTGATCCACTTCCTAATCACACATTTTAAGGTCTCTCGACATATAAGGACATAGTCCTAGAAACTCGAAGCTAGTATCTACTACCATTACATTGGAATGATTACAAGGGATCAAACACCAAGGGATCAAAGATTTTAGTATTCTTGATAAACCACATACATAATTTAGTTTTTTTGTTACAAATGAATATAATGATAACAATATAAATTTATTCATTTGAATATAAAATTATACCCTTGTATTTATAATTGCATATGTTTATTAGTACTCATCATGGAATCATAGGGGAATTAAAAATATTGAGGAGATGAATTGCTCGATAAGGGTATATTATAGAGGAATCAATAATGAATCAATCAGAATTGTTAATATGGAAGGTTAATAACTCAAGACAAATTCCATTTCCTCAATAATATAAGAGGTGTGTGTGTAAATAATATAGGAAAATAAATAAATGGAAATACATGTATTTCAAATAACTATTTAAGAAAAATAAATATATAAGGTTAATAAATTTAAAAAATTTCATTTAATTAATGAAGATAGTATAAAATTTATCCATGGATATTTAGATTAAAAATATCATTGATAAATAATAACTGAATCAAAAAATTGTAATTATTAATTATTGGATTTCATTTCTAAGTATCTTGAAAACCTCTACTCTCAAGTTCCGTCCTCAAAATATTTGTAAACTATAGGTTTAAACTTGTTTTTTTAAATATTATTTTTAAAATGGGAACCCATTGATTCGTCAAGGGGATATATAAATTCCATCACACCCATCATTGCATGTATAACTCATTACTCATGTATAATAATCGATTTAAATAATAAACGATATTACTTATCAAATATCTTTATAGAATAATGAATACATATTTATCAATATTTTCCAATATAAAAAAATTGAATTGAATATTGAAAACATATGTGAATTTTTATACGGTTTAGTTAATAAACACATCCATGAAAATGATATATACAATTAAGTGAACTTTAATGTTAATGACATTATGTAGTTGAATGTTTGAAGGGGACTTACTGATGAATATTGGAAGTGAATGTGAATACAATAATTATCCAATTCATTAATAAACCATCCAAAGGAAGAATAAGGATGGTATTAATACAACACATCCAATGTGTATTATAGATAAATTGTTTTTTTATTAATGATAAAAATCTTATAAAAAATATATTAAAAAACACTCTTTAGGAAAATATACTGTTTATTTTGATAAACATTTGGAAAATAATTTTAATTTAAAATAACTTATACAAAAAAACCATTAAAAATTAATATTTTATACATTCAAGGGATTCATAGAAGAAATGATAATAGGTAAATCTGAACTTGTCATAAGTGGGGAATAAAACATTCATTTTTTAGGATAAAGGAATATAGAAATGAAATTTTATGAAATCAATTAGAATATTCATTTGAAAGCATTGAAAAAAGAATAATATTATCAAAATTTATTTAATATATCTTTTGGAATGGTTTAAAATCAATTTTCAAAACCTTTTTTGAAAAAATATTTATTGTTTGAATAAAAATGGTTTTCTGAATAATTAGAGAAATGATTTTGGACTTCTTAAAAACGTTTTATAAAACATTTTGAGTATAAAATTGTGTAAAAATTATACTATTACATGAAATAGTTCATGAATAATAAGTGGAATACTAAATTAAAGAGTTTTTAAAATAATGATACAATAAATTACATTGATGTAAATTCAATTATATGTTTTCTAATACAATACAATCCCATGATTTAAACCCTTGAAAACACAATAACATTTATGTGATAATTAATCAATAAAATTATTATTTTTGGAAAATGTAAATCCACATAAAACAATCGGAAATAAAACAATACCCAAACATTTTATTGAACACATAATATAAGAATAAAAATAAAATTCAATAATTTATATAACCAAATGAAAATATGTTGGGTGATGAATATATTTTCCACATGGTAACTATTTACTCAAATCTCCTTTGATGAAATAATTCAAATTGAAACAAAAAATATCATAATGAATTAATATATCATCACATTATATGAAAAGATTAATTATGTAGACTATATATAAGAACATAGTCTTAAAAAATGATATTTCTTCAAAAGAATGCTAAAAATAAAAAAAATAATTGAGATTGCAAAGAAAATCACTGTAAATGTTTTTGAATAGAATGATCCTTAAACATTCCAAAGATTCCCATTCCAAATTAAAAAATCTGAATCATAATACCTATGAAGTAATATAATTAATGAAAAAATTATAATATCTATAGAATAAGGATATTCATGATATAAATTTTAAATAGAAATTATATTTACTATAGAAAATTATTTAGGTGCATAACAATAAATAAGTATCAATATAATGTAAATTTTGATGAAATGTCATACCTTGTGTTACTTTTTTTTGGTGAACATAAATTATACTCTTGTAAATAGTATATAAACATGTTAGAAACTTATTATAGAACCATAATAATATCTATGATATCATATACGATCATATTGTAATATCTTATTAGTCATTTTATATTATATTCCTTTATTTTCTCTATTTTGAGTGTTAGTTTCCTAGTTTCCCAAGTATGTTTTGACTTTTTATTTGTTATTCATGTTAATTAATTATTGGTTTAATCATCTCTATAATTTAATCCATGATATTAATAACATATATATCTGATATATATTTATAATAACGCATCAAATTTGGAGATAAGAAATTAAATACACTATTAATGGGGATGTTAGTTCGTATATACAAATGAATGACACTTTCATTTCATTTTTGTTTTAAAATAATGATTCATAAATAATAAATATGTATATTATAATTAAATTATAAAATTTATTTCATATATATTACAAAAAATTATTAAACATGTCACTTATACGTTCAATGTGTAGTGTGAATGAGTCAATTAACTTTGATGGGGAAGTAGTCCACACTTCCACAAATGATGTTATCGTATTTATAAAAATGAAAAACATAACGGTGTGTCTCATAAAAGAATAAATAATAATATATAAATTATAAATATCCCATATAAAATATATAATCCAATTTTCTAGTATAATTCCCAACCATGACGGGTAGTAATGAAGAGACAAACAACTTAGTTTCTTAAGGTAGTAGTTCTTTGTAGCAATAAACAGTAAGTTCGTTACACATTAAATGGAAGGGTGTATAAGTTTAGGTTGAATAAATAACCTATAAAAATATATGTATATTTATGATAAATTTTTTATATAATTCTTTAATAATAGTAATTAAAGGAGTGGGGTATAAATAAAACAATAGATCTTTAAAAATTATGTTACATTCTCTTTGGATAAATCATATTGGTCTTAACCAAATAGTTTACTTGGATGGATCTATTAGAAAAATTAATATTATATAATTATTTTAATAATGTTTGTGTGATATTCTTGTTGATGTTTATTGACCCAAAGTTTCATGAAATGTGTGAAGAAGTTGGAGGGTTGACTATATTTTTACTTTGGAGGAGGAGTGGTACTCTTGTAAATTTTAAAGAGGGGAATTCCACTGAATTTTTTCCCATTCAAAGTGGGTCAAATAATAGAAATAAATATATAAAAGGTAATATTGGATCTAAATATTTCCATAAAAGTTATTTTTAACATTTTTATAGGAAATTGTTTCCCATTATATTATGGTTTAGTCCAATGTTAATGCAATTTTTCTATTAATCATTATAATTAATTTTTATTACATTCCTTAATATTATTGGTAAAAAAAATAATATGAGCTCAAAATATACTATAAATTATTTTACTCCAAATATTGAGATAATTTTTATAAATTACAATTATATTAGTATCGAAAATAAATTTAAAATTAAAGTCATAGAATATTTTACAGTGCAAGTTTTTAAATTAAAAATGTCAAAAATATTTCTATGATTATATATCCAATATCAAAGTTAAAATGATTCCAATTTAAAATATTGGATTAAATAATAAAAAATTGATCTCAACAAACATTAAAAATAATTAAAATATTATTTAACCTTATTAATAAATTATAAGAAAAACCCATTTTGAATTAACATTATGTATTTTACACTATTCATTATAAAATTTAAAATTAAAAAAATACAAAAAAAATCACCCTTTTCTAATTTGTATGTAATGAATTAAAAGACACCATTTTATTGGAATATAAAATATTTAAATTTTCCAAAATTTATAACTAAAATAGGTTCTATATTAAAATTCAATAGAGGTGCCATTGTAATATTATTTATTTTATGTTTGACATATTTTTAATTTATATCTTATGCCAATAAAATTTATTAGATTAATGAAAATTATATTTTATTTAATATATAATCGATGTATTTTATTAAAATTAATCAATAATTTTAATTTATTTATTTTATTTTGGTAAAACAACATTGTGAGAATAAATATTGTTTTTTATTTATTCATTCTTCTTTATATTAAATTGGTTCTTATATTCATTTTTAATTATTTAGAAACAAATGAATTGAATTCATATTTTTTTGGACCATATTTTTTAAAAAACTAGTTTATGTTATTAATAATTTCTAATTTCACATCTACGTTATATGTTATTATATAAAATATTAATATTTTAATTATATATTTTTGTTCTATAAAATTAGGTTTTGTTTGTATCACAAGCTATTGAAGAATGGGTTTATTGCATACGACACAAGATAACTCAGTTTTATTTGTATTAAAAGATATAAAATATAATGATTTTTGTTTAAAATATAATATATATTTTAATGTCATGGAATAATATATTCCCTTACAAACATGGTTTTGTGTTTCATACAAGCTATCAAATAAGTGTTACTATTTTAGAATTTTCTTAGTGTTATATTCAACCCACCTTAATTAAACTGAGTCAATCCAATTTAATGTTTCTATTGGACATATAATATTAGATATTTACTACTATATAAATCCCACATCACGAGTATTGTTTTTATGATATCATATATAAAAGAGGTAATGTTAGGTACAAAAGTAACATGGTATAATATATAACATGGTCTCTATGTCAGAGAATATTTGTGGAATGTAGAAATATATACCTAAAGAAAAAGTTTAAATGTTTATAGGGAGTAATTTAGTTCATAAACCACAAATATCAAAATTATTAATATAAATTTGAGGGCCTCAAATCCATAAATCCATGATGATTTAAATGACCATAAATTCAATAAAAAACATGTTATTAGGAAAAAATAATTAGATATCTTTATTTATGTTATTAAATTTATTTACTCAATAATAATATAATGTAAATTATATTCAAGATACATTATAATATGATATTAATACTTCCATATTTTATTTGGGATTTGATATTATTCTAATTCATCCCTCACTTCATCAAAGGGGTATCCAAAATTTAACATTGATTCCAAAGTCCCTAAAAATATATATTTAATTGACTTTACGACACCTAAAATAGTGAAAAGACATTACTTTTTCCACTATCTATTATTTGAATCCATTATGGTTGAGACATTAATCTCTAACACTAAAATAATAAACTAAAAGTTTAGCCATAATATTTATTCATAAAATTTATCAACTAACAACAATGACATATTAACCCTGAAATTTTGTAGGATAATGGTTGCTGTGAAACCATTATCATCGTTGTGTAAAGGGTTAATGTCCCATAGCCTTATCGGCGTGATGGGTTGTCAACCGATATACATATCTTACTTATATAAGACTATATTTATATAATTTACTCAATAAATATGATGAAAATCAATGAAATAATTATAATTACTAAATATACACTAACATATGGTTTTCAACGAATCATTAATGCATAAATACTACATCTATTTTATTTAAACATACATACTTCCTCAGTATATAGATTACTATTATATCACTCATTTTTAAAATACCTCATTATTGGTTTCAAATAAATTATGAATTATCCTAAGAATATTCCATATGGTGGTTAAACCAGGTGTGAAATAATACCCTTTATCATATATAAGGTTACATCGATTCAGGCTTGACATACCTTGTCTGAGTTGATAACCCTAAGTGTATCTCTTTAGCAATAAAATCCATATATTTTATCTATATAGGTATGTATTGGAATTAATACCTACATAGTCTATACCTTTCCAATTTTTTTATGTTCTTATATACATATTCCCAAAATCCACCATAGGAGTATGTTATTTAATCTATGTTTTCCTAAATCTAGTTACCAAGGTTTGTACAAAACATCCCCTGATGATAACTACAGAGACCAAACCCCAGAAACCTATATCTATTGTATACAACCATTAAATTAGTTTTATTATACGGAATAAAATAAAATTCTATCGAAGAGTTTAGTAATCATGGTAAACTAGATAAATAGATGAGTCTTATACTATAAATTAATTCAGGAATTAAAAAATTTTATTTTCTTTAATGTATAACATTATTTAATTTATCATATACCGGTTTATCATTCTTAGAGTACTCCATCGGTTTCATGGGAAATAATTCATAATAAAGGTGAGTTAAAATGATCAGTAACGGTAAATTATTCTAGATGAAATAATGAATCAACGTGAATATTCAATATGGAAAGGTAAAAACAAAATATACATTTTATATAATCAATAAAATTAGAATGAAGTGTTTAAAAAATATATAAAGGTATATATATGAATACAAATATCATTCATATTACTAGATAAAGAAAAATAATTATGCAAGAGTAAAAAATTAAAACACATAAAATTTAACCAATGTACACTGAATGAAATATATCCATATATATGTTGAGGAAAAATATCATCGATAAATAATAACTCAATCAAAATGAAGGAAATTCTTAATTATTGGACATAATGTCTCAAGCCCATGAAAATGTGTACTGTCAAGATCTATCATCCGGGAAGTCTAAAACTACATTTTTAATCCTGTTTTATTTATGAATTTTATTTTCATCATTATAACATTTCGATGCATTGAGGGGATAAATAACTATCATTCCCCTTCCATAATTTCATGTCCAAATAATTCTTCATAAAGAATAATCGATGTAATTAATTAATAACATGCATTATCTAATATCCATTAGTAAAAAAGAATATGGGTTTATTGGGAATATAATACTTTGCCAAATCAAATCTAAACTATCCAGTGGAATATAAGGATTTAATTAATAAAATATATTCCGTTAGAGTATAAATAATTGGTTTTTGTCGTTGAAAAAATGAAATAATATAAATTCTAATTTAATGAAATTGAAGAAAACAACCTTTTTTATTTTGAAAACAAATTTAAATTTTTTTAACGAAAATATAGTTTAAAATTATCATCATATAGAATTTACCTTTTTAAATATTAAATTATTATTTAACGAAATTATTGTGTGTAAATTCATACAATATGTACTAGTTAAAATTAACATTTCTTTTACATTTTAAATGGTTAGAACAATTCAATGTTCGGAAAGATATAAGAAGTTTCTTTTGAAAAATCTATTAAAAGAAAAAAATTAAAATTTATTGGATAAATAATTTTGGAATTACTAAAACCTATTTTTAAAACCATTTTTTAAAATGGTTTTTTAGAAGAAATCAGCTTCAAATAATAAAGATATAAATTATGTGGGGTTTTCATAACAATGTATTCTAAAAAAGATTAAATATCAAAGAGCAGGTAAATGTTAAAATTACTTGAATAAGTTTATGAATAATAATAGGAGAATAAGATGAAATATTTTACTAAAAATTTCCTAATAATTTTCTCTATTGGAAATTAAAACATATAAACTCAAAAAAAAAAGTGATTCTGAAGTGAACCCTTTAAAAATCAATAACATTGATGTAAGAATCAATCACTAAATATATTATTTGTTTAAAATATAAATCCACATAAAACAAAAAAAATTCAACAAATATATATTAAAATAGTTTACACACATAATATTATAATATTAATGAAAATAGTGAAGTAATATAACTCAAAGAAAATAAATTGGGTTATAAAATAATTTTTCCCTTCGTTATTGTTTACTTAAATCCCTTTATATGAAATAATACAAATTGAATATCAATTTACTAAGAAGAATGCATTAATATTGATATTATATAGAAACATGGAATTATGTACAATATATATGTGAACATACGTGAAATAATAAGGTTATTCTTTCAAGATAATGTTAATAATATAAATTAAGTGATATTGAAAAGATAACCCTTAAAAACATTCTCAGAGTTAAAAATATTGAAACATTCCAAAGCGTTCTATAACATAGAATTATTTGAATCATAATCTCTCTTAGGTAATGACATGAAAGGAAGTATATAATATAATTATATCAAATAGATTCATGATATTACATGTTAATATGATGTATATACACTATATAAGAGATACCAAGTGCATAATAAAAAATAAGTCTCAGTAGAATGTAAATTGAGATAAAATCACTTACATATGGATTTCTTTTTTAGGTTCACATTCTTTAAAATCTTATATAATGGTATTAAACATGTCACTAACTTATAAAATAGGCATATAAACATTTATTATATCATATATGATCTTTTTATAGTATCTTATTACACATTTTTATTAGCATTCATTATTTTCACTATTTTAGGTGTTTTTACCAATATTCCTGAGTATGTTTTGACTTGTTATTTGGTGTTACAATTATTAAGATTATAGTTTCATCATATAAATAATTTTAGAAATAATATTAGTATCATATATATCATGTATAAAATTATTTATAAAAATATATTATATTTTTATGTAATAATTGACATGTTGCATTTGTTGAGGTTGTAGGGCATACGAACGCATGAATGCTACTTTTATTTATTTTTCATATTAATTATATTAAATTTAAATGATATATTTGAATATTAAAATTCAATTTTCATATATATGTTGTATTAATAGGTTGTGTTTATTAAAACTATCATTTATTAGTTTTTTGTATAGTATGAATATGTTTCATTGCTTTGATGGGGTGGTTGTCCACTCTTTCAAAAATGATGTTATCATATTTTAAAAAATTAGAAATCATAAATTTATTAAAAAAAAATAAATAAGAATAAATAATTATATATATCAAATATAAACTATATTAATATTTTTTCTATCATAATTTTCAATCGTGAGAGGTGGTAGAGAAAAAAAACCACTTCCTTTTACAAGGATATAGTTCATCATACACATAAATAGTATGTTCGTTATCCCTGAGATGGAAATTTGTGTATGTGTGTTTAGGAAACCTAACATAAAAAATTAACATTATATTTAATATTCAATGTTAGTTATATAACAATTTAATAATAATAATTGAATGAGTGAAGAAAGAAATAAAACTATAGTGATTGAGGAAAGATGGCACATGTTCATTTGGTAACACCAATTGGTTTGTAGCAAAGATATTCATTTAATTGATTTAATAAATAATTGAGGATTCAATTATGAGGCTTGGGATTATTTATAGATACTTGGGAACTTCTTGTTCGATCCAATGTGGCATGGGATGTGCGAGTAAGTGTGAAGATTTAGTTCCTTTTTAAATAGGAAAAGGATTAACCCTCTTGTAAAATTTTTAAAGGGAAATTCCACTCATGTTTTTTTCATTTTCTACGGACTACATAATGTACTAAATTATATACAAGTTAATATATGCTTTAAATATCTCATGAAAATGCATTTTGAACATTTTATAGGTCATTTTGGCCCTTATGATTATGGTTTAGTACTATAGTATACTAGTTTTTATCCGAAATAATATAATTAATTTTAATTATATTCCCCAATATTTTTTGTGAAAAAACTAATTTTCCAATATTATATATTTAAATTTATTAAAATAAATAAATATATGTAATAATTTTCTAAATTTCAATCATATAAGTGGGAGAAATTAATTTAAAATTTATTCTCGTAGACATGACGACAAAGCATATTTTCAAAGTAAAAACATTTAGAAGTAGGTTATGTTTTCATGTCAAATTTCATATTGAAATTGATCACAATGACCTAAATTAGATTAAATAATGAATAAAGTATCTTGTTAACCTATAAATCTAATAAAAATATTAATTTACCTTATAAATATATTAGATGAAAAAAAGTTTAGAATTAAAATTCAATATTTTACATTATTCAATAGAAAATCATCACAAGAAAATACAAGAAAATGTCCTAAAAAAATTTAAAAATAAATATCGAAGATTATATAATTTTTTACATATATAATATATATATGTTATAACATTTTTTTTAAAATAGGTTTTTATTAAAAGGATAAAAAAATGACTTCAAAAAAATAATGGTTTTATGTGTAATATTGGGTTTACTCTTCTCATATGTCTATAAAATCAATTCAATGAATAAAAAGTTTTTTATTAAATATATTATATATATTAAATTAATATCACTAAATATTTTTAATTAATTTAATTTATTATTATTAAAAGACTTTGGGAGCATAAAAATAGTTGTCTATAAAAATATTCCCTTTTACATTCAATTGTTTCTTATATTCATTTATAATCAATTACCAAAACATTAATTCATTTTATATTTTTGTGAACAATATATTTTCATAAGTAGTCTAATCCAATACATAATTAATAATTTAACCATTTGGTTATCTCTCATTATATTATTTAATAATATATTAATAATATATTGTTATTCTACAAAAGTTGGTATTCTGTGTAATGCAAGCTACCAAATGAAGTCTTTGTTGTGTGAAAAATAACATAACATTTTTTGGAGTTCAATGTAAGATAAATATTATTTTGAATTTATATAAAATATTAAATATTTTATAATGTCTCGAGATATTGTATTACCTTATAGGAGTGGTGTTTCATGTCCTAAATGATATGTAATAAAAGTTAATAATTTTGTATTTTGGGAGAATTACATAACAATATCCCATGTCTTGGTTTTTTCAATAAGATTTAATTCTTCATTAATGGAATAAAACCATGATTCACCATTCACATCATTATTAAATGAGGTTATGTTCACAATTTATTAGAATTAATGATTTTTTTATTCCTCATTCTCCTTGTTTGTGTAGGTGTAGTTCAATCTCCAATGTCGTTGGATTGATAAATTTATTCTCCTCAATTTACCATTTTATATTATGATTATGTTTTTTCATAAATGGGTTCCACTTAGTATTCTTCTTCTGAATTAGTATCATTTTTTGCACTATTTTTTTATCATGCCATCCAAAAAAATTCAATTAAATATTTAACTTTTCCACATTCATTTTAATATTCAATCATATGATCAAAAAAGATAATTTAGTTATTTATGGTTCATTACAGAATAATCATTACATTATTTCATCCCATAATAATTATATGATTATTATTGTTGCATTTTTGTATTTACTCATTATTTAATTGTCAAATAATATTGTTATATATGTAGTATCGTCACACTTCCCTTGATTATCTTATTTTTTCTAATGAAAAATTTACATCCAAAAACATTAAAATATTCTAAATAAAAATTCAATTTATAACAGAACACATATGGGTTCCTTGTTTCTCTTATAAAAATCCAAATTCTATGTTTAGTGAAAACTATACCTAAATATTCAAATTCTAGAAATAAAGATAAACACTATTCTCAATCCTCATAGTTGTAACCATATTGTCCACCAGTCAATTTATATGATAACAACTTCATTTTCATGAGGGATTATAACTATAAACAATTCATTATTTATACCATGTTTTTATAGTTAATATTAAAATTTTAATGGATGTGCATTCTATCACATTTTAATTATTACAATATGGGTTTTGTAACCTATTTCATTCTCATTTCCTTAATGATATTTCTTCATTTAAATAGTAACATGTTTTTTCCTCAGAAAAAAAAATCAAATTATAAATGAAAATATAATAATTAATAAAAATAATTATCTATAAGGATTCGTATATTCTATCTACATTCATTGGACCATATACATCTGTATGGATGAGATCAAGATTATTTGATGCCATTTTGTTCTTTAGTTGAAATGAACACCAAGACATCAATACTCATACCCCTCTATCACATGTATTTTATTTATCGTGATTCATATTTTTAATGGAATCGAAAATATTATGCTTAGATATTTACTCCATGATCTATTCATTGATGTGACCTAGCATCTTGTGCCCCAAGTTAAGTTTTCTTCATCTGGTATGTAAAAGTTTTTCTCTTTTTTGGCATGGTTATATAAATTTTATCTATTCCCCATCCATTCATGAAATAATTACCTATAATTCATTTCACAGTGAACCCATTTTAATAATATATCACTATCAGTCCTGATACATCGAGTGGAATAACACTCTTGATATTGGGATGGAAACTATGTAGAAAAGGAACTTCAATTTACCTCATCTCTTCATTTTATATTTATTTATTTCCTCATACATTTATATATAATGAATATTTGTTTCTGAATATCACTATTCCATTATCCCTTTTCATAACATTCATAAAAAATATTCATTTTCAGTCAAGTGGGGTGGGATTCCACTGTTATGAATCTGTGTTCTACTTTTATTTGTATATTTTAGTGCTAGTTCTGTAAGATTAGATTTTTTATTTTCTTATTTTCCTTGTATGATATAGTTTATTGGGTGAAGTATCATGATGGTATTTACAATATATTTTCAATGATCACTGGTTCAATAGACTCGTATTCTTATTCCAAATGATAATATATATTTTCCAGAGTAACTCCTTTTTAGTGGGTATTAACTTATCCATGTGTTCTGTAGGTATTTTTCTCACCTTCAATCTGCTTTTAATGAATATATTTATTCACATAGTTAAAAAAATGGATGAAATTTCGATAGATTTTTTTTAAATAATTATTGAAATGGTCTAATTATCCTTTATTTACCACTATATTATTACTTATTCTGATATCTCATTTCCTATTCAAAATAAATAATGGAATTTCTGAGAAATAAAAAAAATTGACATTTCATAAGGTTAAATATCCTCTAAATTCCATTCCCCTACATGTCACTTTTTTTTAATGGTCTTTGATGGGAATCTTATTTGGAAAGTTGATGATAATTTTCTTCTCACTTATTTATTTGGATTGATGATTTCATAGTAAAGAATCTATGTTCCTCCAGGATATGTTAAAATTTATTGTTATTTTTTTCTAATATTATTTCCATCATTCCATGTTTCATTATCACATATAATTGAATCTTTTCCCATCAATGTGAATCTATGGTCATTTAAGGAATTCTCTACTCCATCAGAACAACATTTAACAAATTCTAACTACTATGGATTAGAAAATTTTCCAAATAAAAATATATTTTTTGTTTCCAATGATTTTGATTTATTTCCCAGTCTAATCTATAATTTAATGGCTTCTTATTTATGTCAATTATGTATTGAATAATTTTCATTTAGACTGGATGTAAGTTCATAGATGATATTTCCAATTCTTAAATAACATGATTAAATTATATAACATCTTATTATATTTCATGTGTTTTTCATGTTTCATATTCATCTCCATCAAGATGATCAATTTCTTCTTCAATCAAGACGATATACTATGATGACTCATTCATCACATCTCTTGTCAATCTATTTCGTGTTCATTGATTTTCATGATAATCAATAGAGCAATAAAGTTCACCTTAAGATCAACAACACTTTTTAATTTAGTTTCTTAATATTTTTTAGGTTATTCCTTTTAATATATATAAATATTGAAATCATAATATTTAGATTTAAATTCATGTTTTATATTATGCAAAAAATCATTCTCCATTGTTCTGTGTTAGAGACGATGATTATTATTTGAAATATAATTTTTGGTTTATATTATCTTTTATTTTATAACATAATTTAAGGATTTTTATGACTTACTTTTTAATTTATATATCACCATATTTCTATGGAAATTGTACGCCATGTTCCATACATCACCACCACAAAAAACCCAATTCAATCAAATCACCAAATATTATTTTTTTCTATTGAATTTCATAGAAAATTTATATATATGTTATTCTTATATATCATCACATAATTTTGAAATCAAATTTGTTTCATTGGTAATTGAATCCATTTAATTTCTTACTCATGTGGATTAATCATTTGGTTTCACACGTATTTAATAATCCATCAGACTATTTATCACATCATCAAAAGAGAGAATACATAAATATTTTTCCTCAAGAGTATAAAATTTTGGTGTATATAGAGATGGGATAATTATCATTATTTTCTTCACAATTTCAAAATAATTAATTTCATCCCCATTTTAACGAATAGAACAAAAAATTCATTTATTAAATTAAATAGGCTATCTTAATTGTAAATTGGATTCATTTTTTGATCATCTAACTGATTGTAAAACACTTGATGTTTGGCTTCCATATCATTTTGAACAACTTATTATATATATTCATGGTTTTCTAACATGATCCTTTCTATATTGAAACTCAAAATATCAAATATTTTTTTTATAAATTTCATTAGAAGCATCATTTTTTTCTTTTTTCACCTTCATCATTCATTTTACAAATTGATTCTATCATTGAAATAAATGTCCCATCCATGAAATGAATCCCATGTGGAATGGAAAAAAGTATCTATCCTAATGATACCTAGATAGGATATCATCTTGTTCATTAAAATGTATATGATTTTCTGATAAATGAGAGGGAATCCCCTGACATTAAAAATATTTTGTATGAAAAAAATAAGGCAGTTTTTACTCTGGGAACATATATCCGCTAATATAACTTATTGCACCCAAGAACTCCCTGAGAGTGGACGGGGTATCAAGGTGACAATATTTATCTTAAAGTGCTGACAATTTTTTCAATATTGGTTGAAATTTTTAAAAATGTATGATGCAATAATGTAATATTTAAACATTTACATATAAACATAGAAAAAAAATGTTTTACATAGTTTAAAAATTTGGGATAACCCAAGGAGAATACACTAAATTGTTTTTGGTTAAACCTATAACCATGATGATTCACTAGTAAATTTTTAATACAAATGACCAAAAATATCCATTCAATCCAAGGAACATTGCTTTTACAAGAATATTAGGGATAGTGAACTGTATCCCATAGAAATTTCTATCAAATCCACTATCTCAGTATTTTGGGTGAGTTCATACTCAGTTTAATGACTATAAGGTCTCTATGGTAGCTTTAGAATATAAGTATTCATCCATTTTTATAATGAGACATTTATTGATTTATAGACCAATTTTGAATATCTTGAAATAAATATTTATCATAAACCAAATGTTCAACAAAACTATTTAAGGATATTTAATCCTTAGTTAAACCACAAATTATATAAAATAAATATCCCCATTATTGAACACATATACATTTGAATATAATATAATATTCATGATAGAATAATCATTCATTAATACCATTGTTTCATAATGTTCTTGAATTTTATGGAAGTCACATTATTCATGAAACCCCTAGTCTATGTGAAAATGACTTTTTTCATTCCATAGAATCAGTCAGTTCATGTCAATTTACTTTTTTAAACATAATCTAATTAATAATTCCTAATTTATAAAGACTACCTAATTAGTTAAACATTTGTGAAATCATTTTTTCTCACCATTTTCAACAAATATCTTCATTTTAGATGAAGTTTCTATGTACATATATTTATTGTTTTATCTATTCGCAATGATTCCAAGAATCATGTGGCCTTTTTGTGATATGTATCATTCATGATCGTGAAGATACACTATTAATTGATATTAAATGAAAATTATCATTTTATTTAATCAACATTCAGTCATGAGTATTTTCCATCATCCCATCTTAAATTATCAATATTTAATGTAGTCATGATGAAAAAAATCTTTCTTTTATGTGTCACTGATGCTCCTCTCTTTCAAAAAGCTCAATATTTCATGAAGCCCTATTTTTTAAAAACACCAATTCTTTATAAAACTAATGAATTTATTATCTTTATAAGGTTTAAATTCAGGAAATCAACATTTCATGAAATTATATCCTTCCTCTGAATTTGGATCTCAGGAAATTTGGAAAACATTGGGAAAGGATACAACCTTTAATACTGAATCCATCTTCACCATAAAAACTATTTTTTTCAATAATCTTGAAGAAACTATTTTTTTATTGAAAATAAACACAAAATAAACTCCGAAAAAGTATATGAAAATATTTTTTTCCAATATGGATTTATTGGTTGGATTTTTAAATATTCAATTAGGTAATGATTAGATTTGGGTTACTGATGTTTGATTAACTAAATATTAACAATTCCTTTTCAATCGACATACTCTGTCATAGGTAAATTTTATAAAAATGATCAAAATGATTTAGTAAGGTTATATGGAGTTTGTATATCCAATTTATAATATCATGATCCCCTAATTTCATATAATATTAGGAATACACTTTATAATTGATTGGGTACATAATAAAATATTTGCATATCTTTTCAACCTAAAAACAGTGGTTATTCTATAAAGATGATTCATTCAATGAATGATATTATTATTTTTTGTAAAATGGATATACTAGGGACGTTTGGATTAAAATATTTCCTTGGTTGTATATTATTAAAATAAATAATTTTTTTCTACTATAAAAATGGATCCATTTGAGTAACTATATATAATGTCATGTCAGACATCAAAATATTTGGATTAAGTATGAGAAAAGAATTTAATGGGTCTAGAGTGAGTACAGGAAATAGATGGGAGCTTGATTTTATTGAAAAACATATGATGAAATCATAGAGGAAGTGAAAATGTTATTTAGATCAATGGAAATATATTTACCATACCATTTCTAAGTCTCTATAATAATTTAGTATGTACCCTTTTGTCCTGTCATAAATGTCAGAAAAACTTTTTCATTTTAAAAAATATAAGTGTATGAATCACCACACTTATAAAAGGCTACCGCCTATCCTCTATTATTCATATATGAAAATATTTTTTGTTTAGGAAAGACTTAACAAATATCCATACAATAATCTTTTAATTTATTATTTGATCATAATGAATTAAAAAAATATCTTACGTATAATTCTATTGAGGTGGTCATTGAAGAGGTAAAATTCCAAATTATAGGTTTCTATATTATTATTCATACACCTATTTATTATATTCATAATTTAGGATTATATTTATATAAAACCATTATTTCATATTTTATAATATATTATCAGGTTTATGTAATTACCTATATCCATATCATTTTTTTTATAAATGGGAACCAATAATGTTTCTCGTGAGTACAATGCACTACTACTTCACGAACCATTATGAAAAGTTATCAATCGTCTCCTCTAATAGTTCGGTATATTGATTTACCTATTGTTTATATATGTTATTAATAAAACATTTATACCTATTTATTCATTATTTCATATATACGTTTTCACTCTATTTCATACTGGATATGATAACACCACCCTTTTTTATAATGGACTACCCCCTCACAAAGTGATGTGATTTAGTTTTCCCCAAAAACTTACATGTATTTTAATGAGGATAATTTTAATGAATATATCTAATATTAATAAAATAAATAATATATATATATATGACATATTTATCATTTGTAAATTGTAAAATTATATTTTCTTTCTTAGTTTTTCACTCACAAAAAAATGATAACATTGTTCGTGTACATGTGGACTATCGTATTTACAAAGAGATATAAATCTATTTTTGTCACCAAAACAAAATAATGATTTATATAAGAATATTTGAGGAGATAATATATTATTGATGATATTATAAACATCCATTAAAGATGAAATAATATTTTCTTCTTTTTTCATAATGTACTTTGAATAATTGAAAAGTTACTCATTCATATATACGACCAATTATCTCCATGAATGTAAAATAATTCATTTTTTATAAAAAAAATTAATGATTGGTATTCGATGTATAGTTAAATATATATTTATAATAATTATTTTACAACTATTACTATTGTTATATTTAAATAATGATTGCTTTGACCATAGTTAACATATCAAAATCATTTTTACACATAAGATAAATAAGTCAAAAAATAGAAGATGTAAGCAGAAGTGATTATTAAATCATATATAACATTGCAATAAGTGAAATAAAATGAATAATAAAGAGACAATTTATTATTATCAAATTAAATATTTAACGTGATATTATTATACAGAAATACAATAAAAATATATTAGGAATATATCCAAATATCAAGGGCTTCATCTCAATTTCCTTTCATTTGGGAATATTTTGATCATATTCACATATATTATATTAAGGGATATAATTAAATCATCATTAAAATTTTATAACATGAATTTTTGTATTTTATTTGTATTAAATTTTTTAATATGGTAACTCATCCATGGTCCTAATGATTTAAATATTTTCAATTTCATAAAATCATTTTCTTTAAAAAATTCACATTTAATGAATTCTTTTAATCAACTTTTCTTTTATACATGAATATAATACAAATGAATTTATGAAAACTTTTACATGGAATTAATATATTTATATTATAAATTATATTCTTATAATTAATTTATTTTTTTTAATTTCAAAAGTAATATTTTTAAATATTTTAGACCCAGTGTTTGGAAAAACAAAAAAAGAATTTTTTTTTATTTTTTAACATATATGGCGATAAAATTTTTATCCACCATGACTGTTATTATATTTATATATTCCTCTACATGATATCTTGTTTTCATTAATATTAAATATTATTTCAATTTTTCTCATTATTTTGGAATCAATAATTTTTTTAATATAATTGGGTATTTGGATATCAAAAATGGATTTTCATATGGGGTCAAAATCATTTTCCAAAGGGTTATATGATGTTATATTATAAGACTAAAATGATTTATTTTTGATATTGTCCTTAGAATTTTTTTACAATGGGTCCAACCATTTTGTCTAGATGATATCAATAAAAAATTATAATATGGTTGGACACAGATATCTCTTTAATTGATTGAAAAATTATTGTGTTTTCTGATGAATTATATTCAACAATAGTTGTATAGTTGTTCCAATTTAAATGTGATCTATAAGGGTTATACATGATGATGTCCCATGTCACTTCCATGAATTTTTTATTATTTCATAAAAATAATTTTTTTAAAGGAATTATTAATAATATTTTTAATAGAATCATAATTCCTTATATATGTAAAAAATTTGGATTTGACAAAATGTAATCAATGTTGTTTGATATTTATCACTAAAAAAACTATTTCAATATTTTTATGACACAGAATGAATGTTTTTCTCATAAAATGTTCTCAACATGTTTTTAATGGATTTATGAATTGGTATTGTAATGGAAGAGGTCTTGTTGAAATTATGGATGTTTTTTATGAAAAAACATGTTTTTTAATAAAAACTATTATAGTAGAAAAATAGATACTAACAAAAGGTGTTTAATTATTATTATATAGTTTCTTTTTATTAGTAATAAACTAATTCTAGTAAACATTAAAACCAACATGATATAAAAATGTAATAAAATGTAATCATGAATGAAAACTCAATATTATACAATGTTTATGTTTTTTCCTTATAGTGATGCTTTTTTAAACTCTCTATCCTTGAGATATATTATATTTTATCAAACATAGCAAATTATTTCTCTACCATAAATATTTTTCATTTCATTATTAACCTCAAAATATATTAATTTTTCTTTTGATAATAATTATTTCTGGGTGCCTCATCGATTACAACTCACATCATATATTTTCTATATTATATATTTTTTTAGTATGACATACTAATTTATTTTCTATTATATCTATCCCACCTCCTTTATGTTTACTTCCAATTACTTCTTTACGGTTCCTATAATAATTAATTTAATAATAATATATATAATATAACATATAAATCAAATAAATCATCTGCTAATATTGTTATCCATGATTTCTATATCCTCTTTTTATTAAAGGTTTTCCTATGTTATATAATATATTTTCGGAATATATTTATCTTATCTTATTAATTTATTACTTAAATATTTATTCCTTAAAACCTAAATTTTGATTTTATTTCTCTTATTACCAAAATTTTATCTATAAATATACACAAATAAACATTCATCCAAGGAATATAAATTATACAGCACTAGAAACATGTGTTCTGAAGCCTTCTACATTCTGGGATGATATCATTATCAAGAAACTGGTATAGATTCTAGTTAAACTGGTCTACACCACTTTCATCTGATCTCAATTAACATTATACTGATTTTCTATAAAAAATTTAATATATAGAATATTTTTAGAAAAAATTTAAAAAAATTATAATTTATTTTTGAATTTAAAATTTTATAAAATTTATAAAATTTATAATTACTCTCATTTTAATGGTTTATAATTATTTAATCTTTATATTTTAGTCATATTTAACCATACATAAAATAGACATCATTATTGGAACTTAACTCACTCAATAAGAATATATTAACATTATCTAGACACATATTTAAAGTAAAATAATATAATTATTAATGTCTATATAATTATTATATACTCTTCAAATTTCATTTTCATTATAAAAAATTCATTAATTTTATTTCTTGATACTCAAGAATGATATATTATTATCATTATAATCTTCATATTAAAAAATTTAAGGAATAGTTATAGAATATTCATACATTTTTCCATATGAATAATTATATTCCTGAAATGTCAAATTTCAAACATTTAATATTCTCTAAAAATATATTAATTCATTTATCTTCCTCTAAGTACTACTACAGTACCCGCGTTGCTACAGTACCACCACAGCTATAGTGATGTTAGTGATACAGTGTCGCCACTGCAATAGTACCTGCTACAGTACTGCTACAGTACCTGAGAAATTCTCCCCTACCCTGATTTGATCCTGGGACTTTTGGATGCCAAGCAGGAGCCTGTATGACATGTGTACAGGCTCGTTGGCTCTTCCTATATTTAGTTTTAAGATCAACACTAACAATTTTCAGTTTTAAGTCACTCATCATTTTAGGTTATTTTGGGTATATATAATTTTGGAACAATTCATTTGTTATCCTAATTGTTTTTATTCATCTTAAAATAAATTTAGTATCATAATTATGTGTCTATATTTATTTACTATGCAATGGTAATTATGAATAATGTAATAATCATTATGGTGTATACATTCATCTATACATATGGTTTTATTAATTATTATATATCCAAATGATTTTTATATAGATTAACATGATTTATCTTCATAAAAGAATCATTTTTACTATCATTTTAATGACCTTGACTCTAGTTAATCAAATCTGCTGACTTACATTATTAGATTCACATATTATACAGGGAATCAATTCATGACACTAAATAGTTGTAAATAATTGTTAAACTATAAATCTATATAACTCCCATATTACATTTGAGATCACAAATTACAATTGGAATTTATAGAAAATCAGTGCATATCAATCTTAGTAAATATTATGGATTCCTTTGAAAAGAACCAAAATAATGGTGAGATCAAATTATAAAAAAGGATTTAATATAATAGATATTATGATGATTCAAAAATAACAATCTTTTGGAGGTATATAACCAAAAACACATTCTAATGAAATAATTTTACTATAATAAACAATATGGAAGGGTAAATTACTGTGAATACATTATATTTAATCAATAACAATAATATCATAAATATATATGGTATAAAAATATAGGCAGTAAAATAAATGAAAAAATTATTTTTTATAAATAAACTCACAATTGAATGAATCTTAAGAAAATATCATTGTTAATAATAAATAATTATTTATGAAGTAAATGATTATTTATTTGTTTTCATGATCTCATGAATCATAATACCTATACTTTCACGACCTTATAGAATAAAAGTTAATAATGATGGGAAGGTATACATGAAAACCAACTTAACTATGACATTCCAACTATTCATCACAAGATACTACAGTTGAATTAACGTTTTATATATAACAGATCCCTAAGTGTGTCTACATGTCCAAATTATTCCTCATATGACAAATACTATATATAATTCATGAACAATATACCAAATCAAAAAATATATGTATTTAGTAAATAATACAGACTTTTCAATATTTTAAGATTCAATCAAGTAACTTTCTGTTTAAGTAGATGTTGATTGAAATTATATATGGTAAAATAAATAAAAAAATACCTATTAAATAACATTGATATTTATATGAAATATAATGTCTAATGATCGCATAAACATTTATATTTCAAGATAATGTTAACTACAACGAAAATAAAACAAGAATGGTAAATACAATACAATTCATGATCGAAATGACTATAAACAGTCCATTTAAAGAAATTTGGTTGGTATCGGTACAATATATCTATAGTGGAGAATAACGAAACAAATTTCTTTTATCCTTTATTAATAAAAATATTGTAAAATGTCATTAAAAAATTATTTAGGACAATATACATTAATCCTAGAAAATATTTTTAAAACTAAAAGCGAAATTAAAATCTTGAATATAATTTTGGGCTAAAATAAAAATTGAATAATATAATTTATTATTTAAAAAATTAATGGTGTGATGGTGGGAATTTCAATATATTTCATACATGTTAAAAAAAATATTCTTTTTCCCATTTTCAGTAAAATCCATGTGGGTATTATTTGGAAAATAAAATGATTATTCCTTTCAAAAAAACTAAAACATACAAAAAAATTATTTAATAATTCATTTTTAGGATCATAAAAATCATTTTAATTTCATTATGAATAAATTATTTTTGAACAAAAAAATATCAACCAAAGAAATAAATGAATATGGATATTTAAATAACCATGTTATATTTAAATTTAATAAAACATTAGTTGAAAATCATACTGTTAAATAAAATAATTATGACTAAAAAGAGGATTTGGGAAAAAATGTTTGATTAAGCAGTGGTCAAATAATTTTCTTTAATATAAATTTACGTATAATCAATCCCATAGAAAATATGATTTTAAAATAAACCCTAACAAAATCATAACAATGAAGTGAGAAATTATAAATGAAAAAATTATGAGTATAAAATATAAATCCACCAAAGAGTTACTATAAATAAAACATAATAAATTCAAAATTATTTACACATATAATCATATAATTTTAATGATAAGGAAGATGTAATATATCCCAATCAAAGTAAATAAATTTATGAATTTTTTAACCACATGGTGCAATTTTTGATAAAATATATTTGGATGAATAAGATATAATTTTAAAATAATGTATTGTGATTTATTTATTAGTATTGATTCTTCATGTCAAATGGAAAGTATATAAACTATATAAAAGAAATTACATCCATAACATTAAAATATTCTGCAATAAAAAGAACATGAGACAAAATCGATTATTTAACTCTTCTTTTTGGATGAACATACATTATAATCCAATATAATTGATTTTATTATAGTATTCCCATTACCATATTCATATTAATATATCATATATTATCCTACTATGACATTTCACAACCTATTGTCAATAAATAGTTCATTTTTTCCATTTTTTCCGGTGTAAACTACCATGTTTTCTAATTTGTTCTTTATCTTGAATGCCTTGCTTCATTGACATATGATATAAATATCTATTATTAATATTTTATTAGTGATATAAATATCATATTTACTCATTATATAAATTATTATAATCATTCTTTATGTTTATAAAGGTGAAATAAATCACATCACCTCATTTAGAAGGAAGGATGTACGTACACTCAGGAGATAATATCATTCCATTAATGAGTAAATGGACACAAAATTTTGTGATATATTAAACACACAAAAAAATAATATGGCATATATATCGCATATATATATATATATTAAATATTCTTTCTGTGTTCCATGAAGTGTTTATGTGTGAATGAATCATATTGCTTCACACGAAGGAAGTTCTCCGTACAAATGAGCATTGTTATTCTATTTTAAATTTCAAAGAAAGTAATGAAGTATATAATATTTTATATTTATAGATGTACAATAATATCTTAAATATAGTTAAATATTGTTAAATAACAAAATATATCCTACATGAATAGTGGTGATTGAAAAACCAATTACATTGATTCGCGAGGTGATATTCTTCCTTACACATGATTAATGGTTTCATTTACCATTTTATAGATGTTTATATAGATATAATAAATTTTATTTAGATGATAAAAAATAATTATATTTAATATATTGAGGTTATTGTATAATGATTCTTTATTTATATTTCTTGTTGGTGGAGGTTGGATAAAATAAAAACTCTTTTTTACTAAAATTACCGCTTCTTCAAAAAAATTATATTGTTTTTCATAAAACACTATTTGAAGATGGATTTATGATCAGGTCATATATATTATTATGTTACTATTAGAGTTTTTAAGTAGTTTAGTTAGTGTTCTTTTAGTCAAATGTCGATGTAAGTGTTAATTGGTTATGTGTGGAGGTGGCGTTTTATATATGAGGGAGCACACACACAAGGTCCTTTTGATATGAATGAATAGAAGTCTCATTTTAGGCATTAAAGAAGACAAAATATGGTCTTTCATGAACCATAGTTGTGATAGGGTCCTTATGATTTCAAAAAATGTATTTTCAACATGTTTGTGGGGGTATTTTAAAGCATTAATTTCTCAGTTTAACCCTTGATAAATTAGTTCACACCTTAATAGTGGTAATAAATTTTTATAAATATTACTATTACTAATGGAAAAAAATTAATTTCAACATATTTTATAATAAAAATAATTCTGATTCCAAATATAAAATTAATTTTTCCAAATTAAACAAATTAATTTCGTATAAATAAAATTTTAAATTATATCTGCGTATGTGATGAAAAAGAGGGGTTTCAATGAAAAACTTTTCATAAATATAGAATGATATAATATAAAATAACATTATTGAATTGTTTAAAATTACCTAAACATAATAAATTATAATATATTTTAACTAATTCTATATTAATCCCAATTTTTAATTTAATTTATCCATTTCAATTATTTAAAAATCAACTATTTTCCATAGAAATCGCTATTTATCCATATTAATAGAGAATGATTATTTTATAAAAATTACAAAATATTCACCCTAACATTACATTGATATAATTATATCAAAAATTAATATCCTCTTATGTAATATATTTTCAATAATTTACAAACATTAATTTTAAATTATATGCATAATGCATGACTAAACCGTCATTTTGAAAAATTACCCTTTTCTAGAAAACAATTATTTTTTCTATTTAATGATTCATAATTTATTTATCATAAATAGATAGCCATAATTTTCATAATATTTTTATTAATATTTATACTCTATAATTTATTGTCTATGATATAATTGTTTACTATGATAAGAGAAAAATTTCATGGAATATATTTCGGAAGTTGTTTAAGATTATTATTTCCTATTTAAAAAATATCAAATACAACGTTCTTATTTTAGAATTTTGGGATGTCACATTGTCCTAGACTTAACTAAAATTTTCCTTATAATTTCTTTTTTTGCCAAAAATCATGTGACTAAAATTTAATAATTCTTTCTTAAAAATATAAATTGTAAAAATCATTGAAAAATATAAGATATAAATGGAAGTCAAAAAATATAATATGTAATAACACATAAGTAGATTTCAAATTTAGAAAACATTTATTGCAGGTGAAGATATGGTAATGGAAGAATAAAATATATAATTATAATGAGTGATATGGGTCCTTGATCAAAATAAATAGACTAATAAATGAAAAGTTATGGACCTCATATCGATTAATATATGATGATTTAAAAGACCATATAATTAATCAGATATGAGGCTAATAAGATAAATAGTACCCTTAATGATCCTTTTAATAATGTTGAAAATAAATTTACTACATATTAAAAAAAGTAAATATAATTGATTCATTTCTATTTCATATGGACACATTGGTCATTTTTTCTTTGATCAATTTCTAATTCGTTTCTTACTCCATGAAAAGAATTTATAAATATGAATTTTTTATATTCTTGAACACAAAAAATTAACATTTATTTAATTTTAAGATCCACAAATGTGGGAAAAGTATTTTTGTATATCTCGCATTTATTTTCCAAACTAATTTCATTAACCAATGTTATATAATATAATTAATTAATCAGATAACATAAATAATAACATAATGTGGTAATCATTAATATTTATTCATAAAATCATTTAATTAAGTACAATGAATTATTTAATAGGATGTCACATAGTCAAGTTGTAGTTGATAAATCATTTTCTTCCATCATTTTTTGGTTAATTCCCTACAACCTTATTGGACAGGACAATTTTTCCATATTTAATACAATACTAATAAACTTTTTATAACATAACCAAATTACGATGACCAATAATCAAAGATAATATAAATCATAATTTTTTAGATTATATTAATATTTATATAAATTATAAAGGCAGTATTCATCAAATAACTCATTCATATACTAACCTAATAGGTGTTATTTTGATTATTATTTTCCAAAAAAATCCTTAATCATGTTATATCCTCCCTAAATAATTTTTTTAATTATATTATTGATACATTGTACATATAATAAACGTTAATCTCATAAATACCTTATTTTATTCACTAAACTTATGTTAATGAAGAAATTTATGCTTCATAAATTTTACACATTCCCTAGATGATTCATAATTTATATTACAAAATTAATGTTGTTAAAAAACAACTACATGTTTTATAATGAATCAAATTATATTACTATATTTTCAATTATATTTCCAAATAGGCTCTTATATGTTGAAGGGGTTGAATATTTTAATATGTAATTGAATTGGGTATTTCTTAGGCTCCCTTTATTTAAGAAAAGAAACTATAAATGGATCCCTAAGATCTGATTTTTTTATTCCCTCATAATATGATATTTTCCTTTATAATTCATTACGTCATGAAAATATTTTTCACATATGAAACATTTTACCATTCCTTTTAAAAACCATAAAGTGTGTATATTTAAAAATTTATACAATAAAGTAACTTGATCATTTTTTCCTCTTTGGTCTCCATCAATAGAGCTCTTAGAGAACTCCATATTTCTTTTTATTGGTGAGTAAATGAGTCTGTTAAGGTATAGGTTGTTTATAATATTTCTAGATAAATTTTTCGAAATAATTATAATACCTTTTACAGTGATCATAATCCCATTTTGTTACACATAGTCACCACATTTTCATTCATATCCAATGATAACATAATTATTTAGGGATACAACCCTTTACTAAAACAAAAAAATATAGTTGATGTCACAATAATCCTAACGGGAAAGCATATAATACTAAAGAAACATACATATAATGTCTAAATCATGAAATTATTTATTATCTAATATTAATTGGTTTTATAATAATTCATTTATTTTTATGATATATTTTAATATATCATATTCTTCGGTATAGAAATTTTATATTATCTTTAGTATATCCCCAGGACGTGTCAAACTAGGTGTGTAATAAGATCTATTATCATGAACTAGGTGACAATCGATTTTATCCCAACACTACCTTATTAGAGTTAATACTCCATGGAACATTGATTGAAAACCTTGTCCACAGGTAGAACCTATACATAAATTAATTTCATTAAAATATAAAGTATTATATTCCTTAAAAAATATTTTTTTGGTATTCTATACATATCCTTAAATTTTTTTCATTGGGTTGTCATAATTATTATACATTTTCGTAAATATAGTTATCAAGGAATCTAAAAATATTCCATTGATACGAAATGTAGTGAACCCAAATCTTACAACATGTATCCAATTCTTAGAATTATTACATTGACAAAAGATACAAGTAATCTCATCCTAAAGGATAAAATAGTTACGCAGTATTAGTTAATCATTTACATAAATTATTCTCATATTATATTTGATATAAAAAATTAAAACATTATGTTCAAGAATTATAGTATTCATTATATTATATATTTTCATATAATTCATTGTACACTTAATAGGTTACATGTAAAGGAAAAAATAATGGTTGGATCAAAGACTCAATAAGGTTTAAGTACGGTAAAATATATCATGAATCAATAACCATAATAATTCAAATGAAAATAATTGAACACAAATACTTTTTAAATAATTTGACAATAATATTCAAAATTAAATGATAAATAACTGAAAAACCACTTCATTTAATTAATAATATGACTATCATATGTGGATATAGAATACAAATTATAGTCAGGTAGTGAAATAAAAAACATTTTTGTAATAAATAAACTAATACTGAAAACTATCAACACATAATATCATTGTGAATGTATCAGGGATAATTTTAATAGAATTAATGAGGATAAAAGTTCATATTTTTTGGATATCGTGTTCTCAGAATCATTAAACCTCTAATGTCAATACCATTCACATGATACATTAAAACTGATGGATATTTATACATCAGTGTCCCTTTTAATTAGGGAAAGAAAACTAATTAGCCTCTTTAAACATATAATACATCATGGATATATCTATATTAGGGACCCATATTCTTCTGTATGTCCAAATCATTCATTATATATCAAATACTCAATATAATTCATCAATAATATGTTTTATCAATGAATATTTATATTACATAAAGATTATATTCTTATCAATATTTCCATATTTAATCAAAAAAATACCAATTTAAAATTCCATATATAGAAATAATATAATATTTAATTATAAATATTAACAATGATAAATAATATGGAAATTTATTTAAATTTTAATGTCTATTGATCACATTAAAAATATTCTGGGGGAATGTTAATAACTACAAAAAATGTATCAATAAATTTATGTTCAAAACTTTCTTTGATCATTGTGATCATAAACAATATATAATAAGTATAATGATGGTATCATTAAGAACTATCTCTAGGGGATTAAATATATAAAATGGTTGTTTTTAGTGATGAATATATAAGTTGTAGAATGATCATTAAAAAAATATCATAAAAAATACCATATATAATTTATTTTTTTAAATTAAAAGTTCATTAAATATTTATAAATTAATAATCAATTAATATAAAATATTATTCATATAATTAAGAATTTAAAACATTTAGTTTTCAAGATGATGGGAAATTTCCTTAAATTTTGTACACATTAAATCAAAAAATATTTTCACTTCTTTTGGTAAAATGCAACCAAGACTTATTTGGAAAATGAAATTATGACTCCTAAAAAAATTCTAAAAAGTTAAACATGGGTAATGATTTTTTTATAAATAATTTTATGGATGTTAAAAAATTTAATATCATTTAAGAAAAATTGGAAGGAATGTTTTTTGGATTAGAATACTGAAATGAATAAGAATACTTATAAAAAATTAATCTCAATAATTTAAATTTCCAATGAGTTTAAAAATTAAAATATTAAATAAAAAATCATTAATAAAAAACTGAAAATAAAATTTTATTTTCTTAATAAAAAATTTCAAATAATTTTCATTCAATTCAAATTCATTTATAAACAATCTAGACTGAAATGAAATTGTTAAATAAACCCTTATAATGATCATATAATTGAATTGATAACTTATTATTGAATTGTTTTTTGTATAAAATATAATTACATTTAAAAAAGATTAAATTTAAAAGAAGTCAAATTTATTTACATAGATAATATTTAAATTTTAACTACTATAAAGAAGTAATATAACCCAATGCAAGGAAATTAAATTAAATAAATCTTTTCAACTTTGTTATTTTTATGATAAAATATATGTGTATGAAAATCATCAAATTAAAATAAAAATAGACCTGAATTATTAAGGAATCATGATATCACATGTCATATTGGAATTATATAGATCATATAAAATAAATTAGTGGGATTACATTATAATATGACTCAATGAAATGAAATTAAGATAAAATCTCTTACCTAGGACATGTTATTAGTTAAGCATGATTTTACCTACTATATAATGTTTTTATGAAATTTAATAATTTATAATAGCCATATATACATAATTATACTATCATATATCATCCTCTTAGAATATTTCCCAAATATTTTACTAATATAATTTCATTATATACATTTTTCTGGTGTTAATTTCATTATTTTCTCTTTTGTTTAATATCATGAATGATCTAGTTATTGAGTATATGATATATATTAATCATCTTGATAGTTATATTAATGTTTAAAATATAATATATAATAATTATATAAATTAATTTAGTCATTCTTATATGTTGTACATAGATAATGAATTACATCTCTATGTAGATAAGACGACCCATATGCACACACAAGTTAGGATATAACCTCAATAACGAGTGACAATATAAAAAATTAGGTGATATAATAATTTTCTAAAATAAAAATCTCTTCATATATATTATTTATATTAATTAAGTTTCTCCTTACTCCTTTATAGGAAAACATAAGTGAAAATGAATCACATTGCTACATAGATCAGTAGTCCACTACACACATGTGTAACATTATTTTATTAATAAAACCATGAAAAATATAATTTCATATAATCAATTGTTTGAAAACATTACCTATTATTTAGACAACTTCATTAGTTTATTTTAAAAAATTACCTGTAGTGTTTGATTTATGATCAATAAAATTCATTTATAGTGATTTCTATGGATTTATGATATGATTTTGGAACGTCCTGGCTAATCCAAATGGATTTGGATGTGTCACATAGGTTGTATTGGCATGTCCATTAATTATTAGGGTGTGGAAACATGTTGAATTTAAAAAAATAATAAATTACACCAATATTTTTATCATTAAAAAATATAGAATAATGGGTCATTTTCAACCCTTAATGGCGACATGATTTAAAATTGGATATGAAATGGTTGTTAGAAATGTTATTCGGTAATTTTTATCACTTATATTCTTTTTAAATACCCTGTTAAATTAGATTTTATATTAACCATGGTTATTAATTTTTACTCATTTTACTACAAACAATTGCAAAAATGTATGTTAAAATAATCAGATAATATAAATAATAATTATTAAAAATATGTAATTTATTTTCATAAATTAAACTCAAAGAAGTGGAATAATCCAATTCAGTATTATACCCACATACTTCATGAAAAGTATATTTTCAAAGAGAAACATATCATAAATATAGAGTATTTTAATGTCAAAATTCATTATGAAATAGATTCCACTGTCTAAAAGAATATAAATTTTAAAAATTTGAAAATTACTTTACTTTAAAATAATTTTATAATATAAGTTATCCTTCCTAATAATTTTAATTAAATTAAATTATGCAATATACATCTGTAATTTTTCCAATTCATAGAAAAATGAAATAGTTAATAAAAAAGCAAAAAACTACCTTTTAAAAAATAATGACATTATTTTTTCAATAAAGTAAAAAAATTTACAATAAAAGTTATCTAAAGGTGTAAAATTTTAATTTTAAATCATGTGCTCAAATCATGTGCTCAAATCATGACTAATCTATCATTTTGTGAAAATAAATTATTCTAGATAGCATTTGTTTTTTAATGATTATTATTTTATTTATAATCAACAGATGAAAATATTTTTTTAATATAGGTAATGGTATTCATATTAGACCATTTAATTACATGGTTATAAGTATATACTATGTTATTGTTTATTTTGAATTGGTTTGTTTATTCTGCTAGCTTTCAAAGAAATTAAATTTACTGAAATATATATTGTTGTTGTTCAATATAAGAGTTGCATTTTTCAAGTTTTATAAGACAAAAGGTAATTATTTTATAGTTATTTTTTGTGTTATAATGATGCTCATTATTTTTTTGAAGACATGGAAATATCCTTATGAATTCAGGCATTCATTCCTACATAGCTCTGGAATGATATTTACATAAATCTAGAATTTTTCATTTTCCTTCTTAGCTACATTATATAATCCTTATACACACTATATTTATATATATATAAATTCATATTAATGAGGCCCACTATTTTAATAAATATATGTTAAATATTAATAGATGAATAAAAATTTTATTTTAAAAACATGCTTGAAGACAATAATAGTTTACACTCTTTGGAATCCTAGAGGAAAAATCACCTAGTTTAAAAATAAAATACTTCATCTACCTCTATATTCCTCATGAATTAAACCCATATTATAAATAAAATAAAAAATATTCTTCTTTATTAAATGGGTAGTGGAAACATAAGAAAAGGTGACCTCAGATTATCATCAATGGTATGAAGGGGCATATAAATGATCATATAAGCATACCATGGGAATATAGTTATAAGAAAATTATCATAACATTTGAAAAACTATTCCATGTATGAAAATAATTCTTATATTGGGAAAACGAATAAATATTTGTATTTGATAATACATATTTTATAATCAAATCATATAACACAATCCATGAGAATATAATTATTGAATAATATATAAATTTGTGGCCTACATAATGTTATAGAGAAACATTTATTTATTAGTCTGGGTACATTTCAAATAATACCAATGTAGAATGGTTTTACTCCCCAATTCATCATTTCAGTCAAGGATCACTCCCAAAAATATCAGAGTGGATAGATTTCATAATTGAACATGGTTAACTCCCCATTCTAAAGATTTCCATCAAATAATATATACAAGTATTTTTTCAATGCATTGGAGGGGTATATAATTCCTAGATCTCACAACACATAATGATAATCATATATAAGTATTTCATAGGATCATGAAATATTAATCATTGGAAAACTGCTAAATATTAAATAGGATTTAAAAACTCATTATAGAATAACTCATGGTAAACAAATGGGTTTCATAATCATTTCACCAATTCAATATTACATAAACTATTGAAAATGAACTGGTTCCATAAAAAATTTCATCATAATCATAAAATAAACACATAAATACAAAGGATGGTATCATTAGATCATATCGATATTAAATACTATAAAACATTAATGTTTGTAATCCTGGATGGAAAATTATTTTATAGTGTCACTTTGATCATTTCTTGGGGAAATTTTTTTTAATATAAGAAGACACATAATTAAAATATATTAAATAAATAATAATTACAAAAAAATTTGAAAATAATATTATAAACTTTTAATGTAATATTTAAATCATTGAGAATTAATGAAAGTGGAAGATTCCTTTCATTTCTTATATTTTTAAATGATTCTTCCTCTCATGTATTGGATAAAAATTCAACAAGTACGTCTTTTTAAAAATGGCATGAATATTCAGATTAATTATTTTTATGAAATTAATATTGTGAAAATATTATTTTAATAAACAATCATGGGATATTAAATAGAATTCTTCTAAACAGTTTTCTAAATCGTGATTATGGAAAAAAGGATTTTCAAATAATGAGATAAATAATGTAATTATTCCATAAAAATAATATTTATGCCTCTTATGAAATTGTGTTTGAAAAAAAAATAAAACATATATTATTAAATAATATACATATGAGATTAAAATTAATGAAATTATTGAGAGGTAGTTCAAAACGTTTCATCATATGAAGCATAATCATAAATAATTATGATATTAAATGATACTCCAACATAAAACCAATTATAATTTTGTAAAATTTAAATTATAATCCACATAATATACAGACAAATATATTGATATGTAAATCCTAGTAAGTATTCTAATAATAATCCATAAATAAGTTCTCGGGTAGTATATACACAACATAAAATAATAATGTTGTGAATATGGTATTTTACTCTAACAAATAAAAGTGAGATGAAAATGCCCTACATTCTATCATGACATTATTCGTACACATTTGAACCCCATATATAATAAGTATTGGGTTATTATACAAAAAATATAAGACCATAATAACATATCATACCATACATTAATTACTTATAATTTATTATCTCTTGTTTATTAATAAATGTTTCTTCTATTTACTATTTTGGGTGATTAACGAATGATTTTTCATATATATTTTCTGTTTTAGAGTATTTTACCTAATTATTTGACCATGATTAAATAATATATAAGAATTTTTTCTTAATATAAATATTATATATAATAATGTTAATTATATTTATATTCATCTATAAATATTATAGATAATAAAATTAATTACACTATTAATGTTGATGATTGGTTACACGTACACATTAACACTGGTACATTTTAATGAAGCATGGAAAAAATAGTGGTAAATAATAATTCAACACTCAAATTGAGATATTATATCATATATATCATATATATTAATTAAATATATATTTATTACCATCCATTTAAAAATAAACTTAAAAAATGTACTACATCACTTCACGGAGGTGACCATACACATGTATGCACGAGCAAAGTTATCATTTTCTTATTGAGTTGATTTAATAATGCGTATGGTATATTATAATTAAAAGTGAAAATAATTTCATATATATAATAGTTATACTATAAATTTATCAATAAATCCACCCACTAGAGGTGGTGCTGAAAACGAAAGGTATATGTTCATGAGGTGGTAGTCCATTGTACACATAATTGAAGGTTCCACTTAATATTTTTTTGGAAGAGGAGAATGTAGCAGGAAAATAAATTTACATAATAACATCTCATTATATAAGTGAATTTTTTTAAATATTATTTTTTTGAATAATATTTTATTGAGGTAGAATAAAATATAAAAATTAAATCCTATTATTATGATATATACGATTTATTAGGTCATCCTCTTTAAAAAAAATTAATAGCCTTCTTGAGGGTTTTTTTAATGACTAGGATTTTATTATGTTTTACTTTCATAAATTAATTTTGAAGAAAACAAGACCAGGTGCTGAGATGAAATGTGATTCTTAGGCACGATGTGCACTAAATGATACAATGAAGAATGTTATGTTATTAATATAGCGCATTGGAAGCATATTCTTAAAATAGAAATAAATTTTATACAGGTTCCCAGATCAGAAATCTAAGGGCATAGTTGTATTCAAAGCAGTGACTTTTAATTTGGTTACTCCAAATAGCGACCAATACATGTCGACTATGGATGTTGGAAAATATATGTAGCTGTTAATAAAATATGCTAATATAAATAATTTATTTGATGTAGTAGGGTTTTATTTTTAATGAATCCCTTTTGAGGAATTTTGGGTTATCAAAAAATCATTGAATTGTTTTGTGGCGTAGAAAGAATCACATTCAATAACAAATTTTAGCAGATTAAAGATTGACGATGACGCGAAAATATATTAATCGTCAACGATTGATCTATCCATGATGTAGGATTCTAATATCATAGTGATTTAATCTCCCCTCCTAGATTTAATTGATGAATGTGGACCAACCCCCGAATAACATGATATGTGGTTCATCCATTATTACAGGATGGATAAATTGTTATGGGTATTATAAAAAGAAAATTCATCTTTGTGATTATCTTTTCATGTTCATTGTTAAACCTTGTAACACAAAGGGATCAAGTCCGACATGAAAAAGGCCAGGATATGTTTTGTTTCGCATTCTTTGTGCCTTTTCTCTCCCCTAAACCTCTCACGTTAATCAAGTTCTATCCACCTTATATATATCATTTTGAAACCAATGAAAATATGAATATATAATCAATTATATTGTGGCACTACAGTAGTGTGACCACGGTGCAAGGCAATGGTGGATGGAGGAGGTGGATCTAGCTGGTTTAGGTCGGGTGGGGTCGTAATAGGAGATCGATGTGTTGGTAGAGCAAGGCTGCTGATGGATCATCCGATGATGGAAGTAAAAGTATCTTAATTGGGTAAGATGATCCAGGAGGAAATTTGTATGAACGAGCCACTGAGAGGATACCCAATTGTGATAGAGGGGCATGGTCTAAGTGAAACCACGTTGGAGGGAGACTGTGATAGTTGAGTCATTCGGTGATGGGAAATGAGCACAATAGGGGAATATAGAATAGGCACAAGGACATGGATCAATGCCAAGTTAATGAAGGGCCCACATCGGCTGTGAGACTGTGAGAGCAGGTTGATAAGGTGGGCCAGTCGTGTGAAATGCGTCATGGCTTAGCGTTGACCAAAGGGATGAGGCTGGGGTGGCCCAAATCTGGTGACAACAAATCAGACCGCATGATGGGGCTAGACCAGATAAGACGGATGAATCCACAGCCTAGTGGGCTGATCTGGCTCTAGCCAGGCAGAATCAGGTCAGACTGGGTTGTATTTACTGATGGGTCGGGTTGGGTCTAGCGCGTCGTATCCGACCTAGACTAGACACTGGTCAAACATTTTCAGAAAAACAACTGTATCTTTCAAACTGTGTGTCTGTTTGACGAGTCGTTTGCAGTATTGGGGCCCTTGAGATGAAATGTCATTTTTGGGATACTTAATGTAAGTTTTTGTGGATAATGTAAAATGACTTATTGGCTTTTGGTGTGGTCTCCACTAATACAGGTGCAGTACGAGCGAAATCCTATAGCTGGATTCGATGTAGTGACTATATGACTTGAGGAATACATTATTCATTAATACTCCATAAAACGTAAATGAATTGTGTGTCATTAATACTCCATGTTCCATCAACTCTCCATGTTCTATTGAAACTATGAGAAACCTCAAATCATTAGGTGTCATCGATGCTCTAGGGACCATCCATAATCCTGGTGAAATTGACACTCCGCATTCCATGGAAGCTCCATGCGCCATCAATTCTCTATGTGCCATAAATACTCTATGTGCCATATATTCAGCATGTTACATCAATTATTCATGCACTATAAAATCATTGTGATCCATCAATACATCTAGATTCATGGAAACTAATATATCTATGGACTACAAAAGGATATATGTCTCTTAATTCTTTAAAATTATACCTGTTTAAGATGACCATATTGATTGTAATTCATGTGTATTATTTGTTGTGTACATAATTTGTTTCTATTGTGATATACTTCGTTTTTTTCATAGTTTTGTTTCTATTATTGTTTCAAGGTGTCTTACGAAGAATTTTATTTCCATCCCTATATGGTATTTTCACACAATGGTCATGTCCTATGAAGATGACTGTTGCTTTACCAATGTCCTTTGTAGAAAAAGGCTATGTGGTTCTTAAAGGGACTAGACAAAATCTTGGTGCTCCACTAACTTCAAAAAGTTTTCATAATCCTACCCTTCATGTTTTGTTTTCAATAGATTAGTTTTAGAATTCATACATTCATCTTGGATGACTTATTTTTATGGATTCTATTTTGGAATTTTTTACATTCTAGTATTCCTAGTGTCATTATATTTGGTTGGTATCATAGTGTATATATGGATTATTTATTCTATTTATTCACAATAAATGATTTTGGTATTAGATATGTGTCTGTGTGTCTGTAGGTACTTAGAAAAATTCCTCCCATTTAAGGGATACTTTTACTTAGTGCTAGTGGTCAGCCCTGGGAGTATCAAAGGTGGGATTGGGCCAGTCTCAATTTATGTTATTCTTGAATGTCTCATGATAGAGTGGTATTAGAGGATTTTTGTTTTGCTTAAAAAAAACAAGTGTCTATGATATTGGTTTGTGGAATAAGTTTTATTTGTTTTTAGTTTGGATTTCAGACCAGGGAACCCAGTTTTGGTACAACAATTGATGTATCCTTACAACAAGACTCTGAATTCTAATATTGTGCTTAGTACATAAAAACAATAGTTGTAGCGAAAATAAATTGTACATGGATCATATAAGATTTTTAGTGTGTTCTAATGTCCTTCTAGAGTCAGCTCACCGGGTATAATCTATTAATTGTGGTACATCATGATCTATTTTTGGATGCCACCATACAAAAAGTAAGCCTGGATTATAATGCATGATCACGATGATGATCATCCTATCATTGAGGCGTCAGTTTAGAGAAAATTACTAGAGATACCACCTCTTGGTGGTGTACCCGTGATACCACCTCCCATAGGAAATTATTTACATCAAATTCTTACATTATAGAACACATGTAGGCTACATCTATTTCATGAGTTACATTGGCATTGAACTCTTAAGTCTATTTTTATTCTGGAACGCTTGTTAGATGATGATTGGCTGGATGTAGTTATACATTTCTCCCTTTTTGTGTGTACGCTTTACCACTTGATGGTAGTTCTATCGGCGATCAATTTTCTGGGCTCAATGGGGAAATGTTGGAAATTAGTGATCTAGATGAAAGACAAGAAAAATCTATGATGGGATGACTTTGATCATATCTTCCGAGAGGAGTTACTTTTTGGGACATTATGATCTGTGCATATATAAGAGATCTGAAATCTATAGGAGGGAAGTTAAACAGTAGAGGAGTACTCATTGAGATTTACACATCTACTTTGATACTCCACATATTAGGTACGAGAATCATTCTTTAACTCCCAGATCATAGTGATGGGGTTAAACTAAGAGATCATGGAATCCTTGAAATCCATTATCATCCCAACATATATTGGGTATTAGAGAGAGACCATCTAGTTGATGGATTTATGGCTGAGCAGATTCTTATAGTGGGAGCTACCAGCAAATACAAAGCAGTTGAGTCATCTACGGTAGGTTGTAGATGGTACATTCTGGGACCCAGGAGGGTCAAGAACTCTAGGGAAAGGAAGTATGATATTTGATAAGTGGTGTGGGGATCCTATGGCCGATCAAGTTAGTATAAATAAAATATTGTGTTAATCAAGTGGTGTTTAGGGACATATGGATTGGGATTACCCAAATCATTGTGCGTATGATCAGTAGTTGGTTAAGGGACCACCACGTCAGAAGAGGATATACGGGTAAGGTGATCAGTAGCATGAAAAATGTGGTAGAGTGTAGGTAGAGTACTAGCCAGTGGAATATCATTCGACATACTAACACCAGCACACATTGGTGGTCCGTCATGGGATTAAGGAACTGGTGGAGTGAGACGAGGACAACTTCAAGTGATGGAGGCTTATGACTATAGTAGTGGGTGATGAATGTGTACCAGAGTTATATCCTACACCAACTCTATACCCATGAAGAATATAGTGGTAGAGTTTGTTTCATTATGCCTCACTTATCACCAAGTAATGGATTAGTACAAAGGTCTTGCAAGCATTACCAAACCCCTAGAGGTTCTAGGGTGGATGTGGGATTTCATATAAACATACATCATGATGGGTTTTCCACACGCATTACCATATATGTGTTCTTTTACCAACACAACATGGCCTCCCACATCCTATGTATTAGTAATAAGAGTTCAGTAGAGAGAAATGGATGTATATACATATAGAAGATAGTTTGGATTCACCTATAGACATCAATAATCATCTCATATTGTAATGTTCATTTTATATAATGACGGTGGAAGGGATTATAAGTGGATTTGGGACCCATTTTCACTTGAGAAAGTCATTTCATCCCAACATGAATGGTCATACATCAGGGACCATCTGGGTTTTCTAGGACATGCAATGTGCTTGAATCCTAGATTTGGCAGCAGTTGGGGGGAGCACCTACTAGTGAGGAAGTATTCCTAATAAAATATTTATCACTCTACCATTGTTATGATACCAATAGAGGCCTTGTATGAGAGACCATGAAGGTCACCTCTATATGGGATGGACCTATAGGTTTCAACACTCATTGGTCTAGAGATAGTGCATGATACCACAAAGATTGTTCAGATTATCCAGGAGAAGACGATGACAACATATTGTTAGAAGAAATATTATGCTTATTGAATATAGATGCCTCTATGGTTGGAGGTGGGAGACCATGTGTTCTTTCATGTCTCACCTCCACTAAGATTGTGGCTATTTTGATGGGGTGGAATGCTATCTCTGAGATACATCGGCCCTTTTTAGATTCTGAGTAGAGTTGGTGTTGTAGTGTGCCTCCAAGATCTCCCCCCGACAATTACAATAGGTGCATCATGTCTCCCATGTTTCGTAGCTAAGGAGTTATGTGCGTGATCCATCACAAATCATCAATTTGGGCAAGGAGGAAACTGACAAGTGGAATAATATTTTGGATTACCTGGTGGTAATAGATGAACAAAAGGAGAATAACCTTCTATGGTGGTAGATTCATTGTGTTTTCATTCAGTGATAGCATGAGAATCTCTTAGAGACCACTAAAAAGAGAGGTCTATGTTTTGTGAATAGTACCCTAATCTATATGATTGTTATCCATTTTTATGGCTTTAAGGGATGCACAACCCTAAGGTGGGGATATTGTAATGAATTGGGTTTTCATCAGTTTTATTTTTACAATTTAATTGGGAAAATTCTAAGACTAGGTACTGAGATGGAGTGATATTCTAAGGCCATATGTTCCTAGAATGATTCAATGAAAAATAATATGTTTTCAATAATGTTTTTGAGTGGTTTATTATTTAAATTTTAATAACTTCTAAATGGTTTCATGAAATAGAAATTTGATAGAATAGTTGCGTTCAGTGTAGTGATTTTACCTTAGGCGTGGCCTAGCATTGATATGTTTCGGTCAACTATGAAGGTTAGAAATTGGACGTAACCATCATTAAAATATTTTACTATTTTACTTTTAATTTAAAGATAAATGTTTTTATTTTTAGTGTAACCTTTTCAGGAATTCCGGGTAATCACCATAACCCTAGAATTTCTCAGATCCATCGATGGAAACTCTCTCGACGATGAACACTAATGGATCGAGGATTGATGATGACATGAAAACCTATATTTCATCAAATCCTAATAAAACCATGTGTTATTATTTTAATCTTAATTTCATTTTCTTTACCATAATATATTCAAACAAATAACATTGACCAACCCTTTAATAGGTTGATCAATTGCTCATCAATTATTGAAGGATGGATAAATTGTTATGGTGTTTTAATAAATAAGATAGATCAGCGTGATTATATATTATTTTTTGAAACCATATAACATGATCTAATCATGGTATCCAGAAAAAGGTCATGATCCATTCATCAGGCATTCATTGTGATTTTCCTCCCCCCTTAACCCCTCACATTTTTCAATCATTATTCATGTGTTATTTGGATTATCCATGGGCCTTTGAAACAATATGTGAATTTTTAATTGTGAAAATATTAATTGGAAAAATTATTGAGATGTGACAATTGAACATGGAAATGGAAGACAGAGGTGGTTCTCCAGCTAGTTTAGGTGGGGCGGTGATGATCTAGGTGGTTGATCTACTAGTAGAGTGAGGCCACCAAGGGAGTGACCGTCGGTGGAGGAAGCAGTGGAAAAACTGCGGAGGCTGGGCTATGCAGAGTGTGGAAGGTACTAGCCACTGGTAGGGTAGCCAACGATGGTAGTGGGATGTAGTCTCGGTAGGATCATGATAGAGGGAGCCCACAATAGTGGAGGCAATAGGTGTTAACCAAGAGGGATGCGGTAGGGGCTGCAGTGATGGAAGAATATAGCAGATTGAAGTCATGTCTGAGGGGGGACCGCGTTAGATATAAGGAATTTATACTACAATTAGAAGGTAGGAAGGACATATAAAATGTGGCAAGGATTTACATTGACTAGAGGGGTGTGGCTATGGCAGTCCTCATTCAGCTCCAACTAACTGGTTTTCATGATATGAGTCAGACTAGATAATATAGGTTACCCTAGTAGCCAAATGGGCTGGACCCAACTACCTAGTAGTCTGTGCTATTTTTGGCTAGGATTAACAGCTTCAGGCAAGTTCAGGTCGGTCAGATCGGGTCAGGTCAGCTGGCGGGTTGGATTGGGTCCGGCGGGTCTGATCGGGCCCGGACCAGACCCAGGTCGTACATTTTAAGAAAAATAGATGTATTATTCAAAACTTGTGTTTGTTTGACATGTTTTTTATGGAATTATATCCCTTGGAAAAAATATTATACTTTCCATATAATATATGTTAGACTTTTGTAAGTAGAAATACTACCTATTTGCTTGAGATTTATGTTCTCTCAGTACTAGCACGCTATGAGAGGAATCATACAACAGGGCATGACATAGTGACAACATGACATGTGGATACACAACTCATCGATGATCCATATAGTATTTATTATCCATGATCTATCTACAATTCAGGCACCATCGATTCTCTAGGCACTATTGAAACTATATGCTCTATCGACGTTATGTGAACCATCGATTCTTTGTGGGTCATTGACACTACATTATCTATCAACCCTATATGCACTATTGACACATCTAGAGTCATGTAAACTCATAGAAAATTGCAATTAAACTAGATAACCAACGTTTTGTGAATTATACTTATACTTATGTGAGCAAACCATATTGATTGTACTTCGTGTGTTCTTATTGTGATGTACTTCATGTGTTTCCTTTGTGTTATACTTCTTTTGTTTATTAGTGGTGTTTTTATGTGGTTTCTGGTTTTCCTAATAAATATTATTTTACTCATCCCTATATAGGATTTTTCTACTTATGGGATATTTCTAATCGGTACTCGGTTCCAACCCCTAGACTATCACAGGTGGGCTTGGGGTAGCTATGGCACAAGCCCCTCTACGACGGGCCATGGGAGATTAATAATCAATCTAGGGGAACTAGGTCTTGGGAATGGATGTATAAAATATTTTTAGTAGGTATTGGAAAAATATTAGGATATTTGTATGTGGATAGTATAGGATAGGCTATGTATATCTATTAGTTGGGGAGTGGCCCAACATGGAAACAACTAGTAAATGTAAAATTAATTATAAAAATTAATAAACTCATTCCAAAGAAAAATGATTCTGAAAAAACAAGATTTTAATTTTTTTATAAGAAATGATATAAATATCTCTGTTAATTATCATATATTAATTTATAACAGAATAACATACACTTCTATTTTTGGTTCACCCCCATGAAAATTAATTTTATACTTAAATATATTAATTATATTTTAGTAATTTACAATTAATTATGACATAAAATTAAATTAAAAATATTACTTAATTATTATTATTTTTATTCAAAATATTTTCTACATTTTTCTAAATTCAATTCATAGTAGTGGAAAATTTTATTTTAACGGCACACTCCCTTGCGTGATCAAAATTTTGTTTTCTAGTAAATGTTTTTCCTTATTATTAGAAGTCTTTATAAGTATTTAAAACATAATATTGAATAAAATGAAATATATTTAATTAATATTAATAAAATTTTAAAAATTTAATTTAAAATAAATTAATATAATTAAAATAACAATCTTAATGTTTTATATAAAAAATAGTTTTTTATTACAAGTAGTATATTTTTATATTCATCGAAAATATTATTTTTCAGATGTTCTCAAAAATTTACTCTAATATATTTTTGAAATATTCATTTCACAATATTTATAAATTTATTAATATAAATTTCTTAAAATTGGGTAAATTCAATTATAATTTTTTTAAGGTTGATAAAGTCACATTTTAGAAAAAATATAGTTTTAATAATAAAACTATATTTATTCATATCTAAATATTTGAAAAAATGTAAAAGATAAAAATATTGATTGAATATATGATAGTATATTTTAAATAAAATTTTTCACCAATTGTAAAAAAAATTATTTACTAAAATAATACACAATGTACACAAAAAAGAGTTTTTCATAAGAAATGTTATTTTACATTCAGATGGTTTTTGATTTTCATTTCATATAAATTGATATGAAATGATTTTAATTTACACATGTTTGAACCATATATATTTCATAGTAATGTTATTACAATTCATACTATTCAACTGATGTTATGGGTTTTAAATGGTATATAATGTTATGGATCGTTAATACTCAGTGTTGTGTATAACATATACTACCAAGGAAATTAAATTTATTTGAAAAGAAAGTCTTAAAAAAATAAAATAATACATTCTAGCCCCCTTAAAATGAATTTATCTCTCAAAATTTAATTAATTTTATAAAAACTATATAGGGAAACTATTCCTCATCATATCATCATGTTCCCATTTCACAACGTCAAACTGGTGGTTTTTTCATAAAAAATTTAACAAGTATGTGGTCTTGTTTTATTGTAATATTTCTAAAGTTCCCAGAATCTCTCTCAGTTATTCATTATAAGTGATTTCTTTATCCTGTTAAACGGCCTCTATGATGAGTATATGTGATTGTTCATGTAAATACCTCCTTGAGAGAGATACATGGAATACATTTTGGTCTTGCGAGTAGTCTTGTGGAAGCATGAAGTGATAAGTACAATCTACACTCGATCATGAATCATGAATTAGCCATTATAAATTGTCATTATAATTATTTTATTTAGAAATATCATATCATTATTCCATATATAAAATAAAAAAACTCTTATCTCACCAATATCATTTTTTATATCACATAAATGATTACTAACATATTTTTCCAATAAATATTGAGATTAATTGATATGATGTCGAATGGATATAAAATTCCCATACATTTCTTTTGATATTTTAGGTACTAATATATTTTTTTATATAGACACCTCTATTAAAATTATAATTATAAACTACAAAACATAGATGTATTCATAAGGATCTACACAAATTATCATATTAATTCTATTTTAGGACGAAAAATAATATTGTTGAAGGTCATGTTACCGACCACCATTGAAATCCAAAGAATATGATCTCAATATATCCTATACGGCTAGAATGGTCCTACAAAATATGTAATCAATACAAAGTTGGAATGTTGTGCTGAAACATAACATTATGTCTAAGGAATTCTAAATACTTTAATATGACATGAAGGTAACCATTGGATCTTAATATGATACATTATTATCTGATAAATTAAAATACCATGAAACATATAAATTTATGTCTTTGAATCTATATCCAATATGAAATCTTATCTAATTCAAATGATTTGTGTTGATATATAAGGAGATTGACTATAACTCAAATAGAATTATGGCCTTTAGATGTTTTGGGGAGTCTGAAGAAAAAATATACTATGATTTTTTCGCATTACCATTATGGAATCGGCAAGGTTTGTAACTTCCCCTTATAATTCTATATCTTAACTTTACATTATGAATAATTTTTTAATGAGGTTTATGAAAAAATAAAATTAAAACACAATATAAAGAATTATACCTCTTCTTCATACAACCTCTTTAGTGTTAGACCAAAAACATTCCTTAGATGGTTTTTTATAAAGGTATGGTATCTACAAAATTAGTAGGGGTGTAATTAATTATATTGGATAACTAAATAGTAATTAAAAATTATCTTCATGTATGTAGAGAATAGGATATGTGGTGTCTTTTCAAAAATGGCAGATGGGGCCCACTTAGAAACCATTACGACAATTTGATAAAAAATAACAATGTAATTCTCAATAAATATAATAAAAATTATCTTATAATAAAATTTACCATATAATAAGGTATATTTAATCCAATAAAATAGAATTAATGATATTATTTCTAGAACATACCTTTATCTTTTGGTTTAATCCCCCTCAGTAAACATGTTTTATACATAACTGTTGTAAATAATTTTTCAATTTTGACTATTCTGTGTGAAAAATATTATTTTGAACCTATTAGAAAATATTAATTATTATTATTATTGTAAATATGTAATAAATTTTTCATAATTTAATTTATAAAAGTGGTATGTTTAAATATCAAATAAATCCATGAAGAGTGAGGATAATGCAGTTTTATAAAAAAATTCTAAAATATAAATTGTATTTATATCATATTTCATGAAAATATTGATTCAAATGACATAACTTGGATTAATAGTATTATATTTCAATTAATGTAATTTTTAAAATAATATAATATATTTAAATTTGTAATGGATTTATATGAAAGGATTGTTTTCAATAAAAATTAGTATTTTATACTATTAATCAAAAAAATTATTCATTTCAGAAAATTATACAAAATTCCATATAATATAATATTTAGGATTTTTTTCAGAAAAATGTATATATTTTCAAATAAAATTCCTATAATTGTAAAAGATATTACAAAAATTAGAGTGCTAAACCTGATGAAACCATTTTCTGGGAAAATACTATGTTTAAACATATAAATGATATTTTTTTAATATCATATCATTATAAAATTATTAAATGAATGATAAAGTTTTTATTGAGTATATAATATATAAATTTCATTAATATAATTTATCATTAATGACTTATTTAATTTGTTATGATAAATTCAAATTACTTAAAAAAACATTTTTTTATATATTTATTTATTATATATTTAGATTATTTTTTATTAACTTATAATAAATTGATTAAAAATTTCATTATATAATACATGTGTAAACGATATAATTTTTAAAATTTAATTATTCTAATTAATACCCAAAAATTTAATATAATGGTCCTAGTCATATTAAATATTACGATTGAATAAATATCAGTGATACATGTATCATAGTGTATCAAATAAATAATAATTATTTAGTAAAATTGTTTTTCTAAAATATATCGGTTTTACAAATATTATCCTTATCAAGAATTCATCCACCATTACATCACTCATGGATTCATCAATTCATTAAAAAATTTCAATCATTACTACTCTTTAGTCTTTAAAATTATCTAAGGCATGTAAATTCTATTATTATTTTATTAAATTAAAATCCATTTAAAAAAATTAGTCCATAAAATATATTTTAGAAACATCTTATCTTAATCATTCAAATTATTATTTAACATAATTCAGTTGTATCACACCATGGATGGTTTCTCATTATCCCACAAAACATATACTATATTTTCTATTTTCAATCACATTTTTTCAATATCCCTATGTAGAAACATTATTCAATAATATATAAATTATTATAGATAGTACATGGTAACATGTAATTTTTATGACTTGAGGATCAAATCTTCCGTCATCTAATTATATCCCATTCCACATATTCACTAAGGCTGCAACTCAATTATCTTTTATCTAAATACAAGATCAGATTCTCTCTTTCATTCATTGGATGGATAACAAAACAATTAAAAAAGGAAAAATAGTTTCATTATTACAATAAAATTTTAAACACAAATAATGGATATTAAATACAAGTTCAACCAAAGGTATCTTCAATAACCCATTTTGGGTTTCTTATAAATTCAAAAAAATTTATCATCGATAATTTAATTCTTTCAACCCTAATTGAGAATGAATATAAGGTGAAATTCATTATCATTATAATTTATATCATTGTCAAATGTATGTTCATATATGGTAATATTATTTAACATTATTCTCAATAATAATATTCTCCCTATTATTTTCTTCCATTATGCTTGTTCTTGTAACACCCAGATATTATTTTGAATATTTTTTAAACTAAATTTAATTTTACTAAAAACATATATTACATAAAATAATGAGTTTTAGTAATATATATTATAAACTATTTATAAATATCCATATAGATATAAATTTAATTATTATTTATAATTAAATAAACACAAAAAATTTACAATAAAAGTCATTTTATGCTTCAATAATTGGTTTTATTAAAAAATAATTTTCATTAATTTTGTTTGTGGATAATATATTAACTATTTACCAATTTTATAAATAATATTTTATAAAATTTTATAGATTTTTTAACAAAACAGACCAATAATATCTTATGGTAAAATATTTTGTATTTTATGAATATATTGAGTTGTGAGTTAAAAAATATTTTTTATAAATAATATAATATATGTTCATTTAGTCAAGTAATTTAATGTCTTGTTGTATTTTAAATACAACAATGTAGTGAAAATGGTCCATTTTATTTATAAGAATATAATTAATTACTTTTGGATCAATCTTTTTATTGATTTTTCTATAAATCTATTTTTATAAATAAAACAATATATAGACTATTTTTAAGAGAATGGTGGTTTTATATTTTAATTAACAAAAGTAAACCCAAGTATGAAATTATCTAAATAAAATTTATAGATTATATATCTATCTATATTAATTTAGACTCATAAAATGAATGGTGCCTTTCATAGTGTTAATATAAACTAATTTTTACCTGAAAAAAACACATGTTCCCAAAAAACATTTGTCATCCATTTTTGAATATTAATTTTATAATTAATTTTTTTAAAAAATATTTTTCTTTGAAATTAAATTAAACAGTCAAATCGTTATTTAAAAATTATATTAGAGTGATTTTTTCAAATTTTATTAGAAGATAATTTTTTTATAAATATTGAGAAATAATTATTTTTATTGAAAAATATATTTTCATTTAATGAAATTATAAGTACTTATGATTTAAAAAATGGTTTGAAATGTAACATTTTATCAATTATATTATAATGAATCCAATTTAATCAATTTAAATTAAATTTCTATTTGTGTTTTAAATTAAACCCATCTATACTTATATAGTTTTTTTAATTATTTTTTTTGAGTTTGCGTGTTTAATTTTAAAATAGAACATTACACATATACAAGTGGAATTTTGAAAAAATGATTAAATATATTATGATAAACCAATTAATATTATATAATATATTAATAATAAGCTTTTTAAAAAATTTATAATAAAAAATACAAATTGTGTGGTATGTTTAAGGTTAAATATGGTTTACGAGGGGGTTAAACGATAATTATAGGTGTAAAAATGCATGAAAAACATAAAAAAATATAACTTTCTAGTAATATTTCATCATTATCACTACCATGTCTCAAAAAGTATCTATTTTATATTATTGTGTCATGTTTAAAACATGGTTACACAATTTTCCTTTCAAAACATTCCATGTGTTTCCTTGTGCCCATATACAAAAAAGGCACCGCCTCTCCTCTCAAATTCAGATACAAAAAAAAACTTTTTTATATTAAATAAATTCCCAATTCCATCCCTAAATTCCATACCCTTATTATATAGTAATTATTTTTATTATGAAATCGACATGATATATATTTAGGATAAAACATAAAGGGGTTCTCCCAAGAAGGTGTATAGTCCTTAACCATGCATTTTCATTTCCTTTATTCATTTAACTCATTTAGATAGTCATCATCAATAATGATAAAAAATATCTTCTATATAATTATTTTTTATTATGTTAATTTAATGACATACATCCATATAATCTACCATTTATTAGGAAATAAAATCATTGATTATGTATATGGATGACTACCTTTTCACAAACCGATATAGTTCATTTCCCATATCTATCTATCAAAAATAAATATAGTGTAATATTTAAAATTTTTATATGATATTTATGAAATTATTATAATTATATAATTATAATTTCATATATACCTTTTTATTGTCAATTCTGTAAGAATAACACAACATCACCCCTATATACATCAAATTACTGACTCTCAAAACAATGTGATCCATTCAACACATATGATTTATATAGAATGTAATAAGATTATTTTAATTAATATATGTGATATATATAAAATTAAAATTATTATGTAATAGTAATATATAATTAAACATTATTTCATCTCATCAATCTCGAAAATAGAAATGTCATTCCTGCATATGTACTTCTTAAAGCCTCAAAAAATGGTGCAATTCATTATTTTATAACTTAAAATAATGTATTACATTAAATATATATGCAAATAAAATATATTATATTTATGTAATTATTAAGAACAATTATATGATTGAACTATGATCAATGATATTTGAGTGAAAATACCAAATCAAAACATATATTAAAACAGAGTAGTTATGAACTGAAATATGATTTTAACACGTAATTGTAATAAGTTGATAATAAATCGATATATGTAAACCATATATTGTATGTAATATATAATTATGAGTATTTAATATATATATAAAAAACTTATATTTATTATATAATTGTTTTTAATGAGTATAATGAGATTTAAGACTTATGGTAATGATTTTTTAATCTCAATTTGACTTTTGGAGATATATGTTATGTTATGGTCATCTATTATTATATTTGGTTTATATACATAATAATTTATATTTTATATAATTAATACATTTATTATTATGATGTTTAATTTTTCAATTAATGTTATTCATTTAAGAATCCTATGATTCCAAAGTTATCACGACATGTAATGGATTATTGTCTCTCTTTTCATTTTATGGGACACATGCCATATACACCACTTATTTGTTTTGTGTTGATACATGATACCCATGAATTTATGTTATGATTATTGACATGAATGTTATGGAATAACAATATTAATATAAATTTACTTTGTTCATGGGTCCTTATGATTCAGAAGATATCAATATGTTAATAACATTAATTTATTGTCTCTTTTTTTAGCAGGATTATTTTTGTTTATGCTTCCAATGATTAGATAATAAGATAAAACACTCAAATAATACAATAATATTTTTATATACTAGTTATTTAATGAAAATAAATGTTTTTTCCTTTTCATAATTCTTTGTACTCATGGTTTTAGAATAATTTTTTAATGAAAAATGATATTATTTATCTCATCAGTTAAAATACATTTTATTCCATGAATATTTTTTGTTCTAAAAATGATTTAAAGAATTTTTTAATAATATTCAATAACATATTATATTATTTTAACCATTTTTTTAATTAAATAATTTTTTTCGATGTTAATATTCTTTTAATTTTCTAAATGATTTAATTTTTTACTTTTTAATAATAATGTGAAATGAATAATTGTTTTATCATGTATGACATGAACAAAAAAATTTTTCCATAAAAACCAATCAATAATTTAGAAATTAATTAAAAAATATAAAATATTAATTTCAATTGAATGTATTTAAAGATGGTTTTGTGAAATTTTATTTTAAAAATAGGTTATTTTCAAAATAACATTGATATTTTGAAATAAAAACAGATATTTTACCCATGAAATGTTTTGAGTAATTTTTTGATACATTTTTAATTGAATACGACATAGTATAATGTTATATAAGATTTATTAGAAATATGATCCAATGATACCATCCATATTCTTTATGTAGATGGGTTATGATTATGATGATGATTTTTTATGTAAATCATTCCTTTCCCATGGTTTATAATTTGATGACTAGATGAGATGATTATGAAAATAATTTCATTTAAAAGTTATATTCTATGATGACATTTTTAGGAAACACATTTCTTTACTATGGGTTATTTTATGATGAATATTTTATAATATAGGTTCACATAAATGTTTAGATTATATTATGTTTTATTCCTATATAATCCTCTAACACATTGGGTAAATATTGATATCTCAAGAGATAAATTGTTTTGTAATGTGGAGTGATCCCTGTTCACTAAGGAAAATGTTATAAAATAATAGTATTAGGAGTAACCCTTAAATTCTATGATGGATGAGGTGTGAAACAATTCAGTTTTGATAGTTTTTTAAATTAAACATTAATAATATGGAAATGGTTTTCAAGGATTATGTATTAATTAAATATATATTACAATTTTATTATCTCATAGAATATTTTTTCTAATTCCTTTATGATTCATGTATTATGAACTTCTATGATTTATTTAATGATGCAATTTTATGGAATAAGATATGTTTTTTTTGGATTTATAATGGTATTATCTTTTTCTCATATCATTATCATTATTTTACTGGAATGGGATCATTAATATTTGAATTTTTTTATCAATATTGAGCATATGATCTCTACCTTTGTTTTGTTTCCTTTCGACAAGTAGTGAATAAATTAATTATGTATTATTTAAATAATAATGTATGGAGTTATGAGACAAATAGTAGGAGATAATGTAGAACAAAAATAGACTATTTTTTTATATATATAGGATTCCAAATTTACTAGAACTATATGATTATAAAGCCTATATTTTTTAAATGTAATGAATATTCATCTAAACAGATATTCTACTTATATATGGAAATACGGGGTTGTTATAGTTGGTATTCGTGAGATTTTTTAGTTCATATTTGAAATCGTGGATGTGGAAAATATTGTGAGATTCCTAGGTATATGTTAACGGATATATCTATTGTTATATCTTTATATTTATTTAAGTATATTTTCAAAGTTATTTGAATGTGTAAGAAAATGTACAAAAATAGTTTTTGGTGGATAGAGAGAGTGGATTCTATGAAATTACCTATTTTCAATATACTATTTATGGTTGTAGATATTATGAACTTTTACCTAGGGGTAGAAAGTCTTAATGATTTCATTGAGATAGACATTATCATCACATGATTTATAAGAATGGGTATTATTAGACGCAAGGTATAAAAATCCAGGTGGATATGTTTTGAAAATTCACAAACTCATTATAATTATTATAAAATATTTTAATAACTGATGATCCTTGATGACCTAGGATAAACATAAGGTTTCATATATTGAAAACAATGTTTCTTGTTTTATATATTTTATAAATAATATTCATTATTATGTGGTTTCCAACTATGAAAATTGTTGGTCCCACAATTAAATATTGTTTTAGCTATTGGAATGAATAAGATTTAATTATGTTAATGCAAAATTTGGTATAAAATTTTTTATGATAAAAAATATATTTTTTTTATAGAGTGAAATATATTTTGATTATTTATAAATAGTTATATTGATATGTGGTAAAGAAAATACTCCTTAAATAACTCCTAGACTCAATAGTGACTATAAGGATATAGATTTTTGTGAGTTCGATTAGAGGGGGACATGGATGAAAGAAGTATCAGTGTCTTATATGTAAGAAATGTGGTAAAATCACTGAAGGAAATGTCCCAACCAATTGGAAGTATTTTTTTTGGAGAAGTAGGGACCGCTGTAAATAATTTATAATATAAAATTAATAGTTTTCATAATGTAATGTATTAGAATAATTATCTACCAAAGTTATCATCAATGGTTGAATTTATAACATGTATAAAGTTTGATACTATATAAATTGATTTCTAAAGTGGAAATCTAAAGAAAAGGATAAAAAAAATCATGAGTAAAGGATGGGTTATTGAAAAAAAATATAATTAAATTAAAATATTAAATGAATATGATATTACGGAATATGATTATCAAGCATAAATTAATGGTTTAATAATTATGTGTACGGATTAATGATTTTATGTATTCTAAATCAATAAATTTTTTTTATTTGAAACCTAAAATATATAAATACTTTTATCTAAAGATGTATTGTGTTAGGGGTATATAATAATTTGTTAGGTGTAACTGATTATTAAGAAAATTGAATTAATGAAAAGTGATATTTAATAGAAAATAAATTATTAATGGATAAAAACCACTAATATGATCAAGATGTTGATAAAATGGTGTTTATATTTGGATAAGAAGATGATAGATATTGATAAAGTGGATTTGATAGTATTGATCACCTTTGAACTAATTTAGGATATGTTGACAAAGTTTACTATGTTTTTATTGTTGGTGTTTAATTTTTTTGGATATATGGAATATTTCCAATAATATGTGATTTATTTAATTGTTATATAATAAATTATGTTTTAGTGAATTTTTAGGCTAGTATTGGACATTTCCAAGTTCCAAGATAATATATGACCAAGGTATTCAAATATTTGGTATGACCTAAATAGGAGATAATTTATAATAATTTGGGGATTAATTTTATTTTTATTTTGATAATTTTAATGGATTTCATTATAAATTATTTAATTTTGAATAGATCTAATGTTTAACAATATTTGGAATATTATAATTTGATCATTATATGATATTTTAGAGATTAGTGTTTTATTCAAAAACATGAAGATATATTCATATTTGATAAACTCTGATAACCAATTTGGATTTTATTAAATCTAAAAATAGAAGTAATATAGTATCATTCCATTAAGAATAACAGTATGTGTTAGATTTTTAGTTAAGAAAAATTAATAATTACTTCATAGAGTAAGAGAAAATTTGGGAATTTATTGATGTATTACCAAATGATGATATTGTTATTATGAAAATTAAGTAAATAATTTAAATATTTGTTCTCATGTTCTCTATCTTTTTTGAATTAGTTCCCTCATATTTAGGGAAAATAATATTGAAATAAAAATTTGGACATATTAGCTTTATTTATGATAAATATATGGTATATTACACACCTATTAGTTTTATGATTTTTTTATCATCATATTTATTATTATAATTCACTATGTTATGATTAATGTATTTTGATAACTACTTTTCTTTAATATCATCCCTGCTTACTTAATTTTCTATATATAACCCATGTTATGTGTCATTAAAGATGTCATATTTTTTAATTGATCCCATTATATTTCAATGGATGTTTTATAAACCCATTTATTTTGATGTTTTTTCAAAAAAGAATTTTAAAATTTTAGACCCCTGATTACTAAGGTCAAGATAAAATTGTGTGGAAACAGAATTTTTAATGGGGGTAAAAAGTAATTACCCCTGGTTTTATAAAACATTTTTTCACAATTAAAATACATTCTTTGATAGATTGTATTCCATGAAACACCAAGTTTTATAAAACCACATTTTGAAATATATAAATGTTTTATTTAATAAAAATTTGTTCATTAATTCTTATGAAGTAAGAACACAATTTTCATTAAATGTCATTTTATAATTCCAAAATAATTTTCATTCAAATAAAATATTAATTTTATACATTGAAAGATATATAGTATCTAAAATAATTTAGTAATCTATTTTTATAAAATATATAAAATTTATGAAAAAATCATTTCAATATTATATTATGGTGAAATTTTGTGAATTTATAAATATATTGGGTTTCCACTATTTTTTTATATACTGTTATTTCCTTTGATTAAATGAATTAATTTAATGAATGATATTATATTTTTTTATAAATTTGAATATATTAAATTAAATTTTAAAAAATCTAATTAATTTCATTTGGATAATAAATTTTCATGATTTTAGTTTCAATATATTTTTATACAGAATTTTTTTTCCAAAAGACTATATTTGAGTGCATAATGATTTTCCATTATAATTAACTAAAATAAATAATTATTATGGATAAAATAAATCAAATAAAATTAATATGCATATATATATATATATTAATTTAAATACTTATAATGAATAATAATATCCAGATAATTTATATAAAATCATAATTTATTAAAAAAATAATTTTCTTGAATACCATATTTCGACACTTTTTAAATAATTATATTATAATTAATTTTGAAAAATTTTAGATAATAATTTTAAAAAATGATATTATTTTTTAAAATCATCATGTAAAACATATCAAATGGTGATGTGTTGATAATTTTACTAAGTGATTAGTTTTTCCATGAATAGTTCAAAGACATGTTTTTATTAAAATCTTCCAATTTGTTAATGAATTTATAAATATAAATTATATTTAAAAATTGTTTTAAATTTATAATAAAATGAATTATGTTTTCAAAAATCCAATTTATTCCATAATAATAATTTTTAATATTGATGATAAAACATTATATACATATAGAAATATTTTCATTCGAAATATTTATTTTTATCGCTCCTATGATAATATTTTTAAATTAATATTTCCCACATTGTGAAATTATTTTTTATAAATAGATTAGATATTTCTAATCTAAATATTAAATATAAAGAAATAATTTAAAATATATTTTTGGTCAAAATTAATAACATATTCTGTAAATATTAATTTCCACAGTTAATGTTAAAACTGGATAATCGGGTGTCAATGTAAATTTATAAGGGATAATATAAAATAAAAACATTTTAAACTCTAATTATATGGAAATACTTATACATAATATCTTATAAAGTTATTTAATTTTCCATCACAAATTCTTGTTTCCTATTAAAATCATATATAGAGAATTTTATTTTTAAAAATTTCAATTATGTCCTCTCTCCCATTTATAAAAGGGAACCCTTATTCCCCTCCTCTGAAAACTACCATTTTTAATACAATACCTAAAATATTCCATAACATCATCCTTGAACAGAACATATATTAATTATTATAATTATTAAACCCGCCTATTTATTCTTTTCTGTGAAAACATATAGGGGTTCTCCGAAAAGAGACACGTTATTTAACCATTCATTTATAATCTATTTCCTCCAGTATTTCCTAAAAATAATCTTAAAAATGATGATATTATAATATTATATACATTATGTTGATATTTTATTCATTTAATGTAATTACTTACAATTGTATCTTCTAACATCATGTAGGGAATGAAATTTTGGATCATGTGTACAACGGACTACCACCTCACGAATGATATAGTTCATATTTCATCAAACATATCATTTTAGGATATAATTATGTTTTTAAAATATTTATATTATATTAATTATAGAATTATACATCACTAATTATAATATAACATATTACTTATGAATTTCTATTATGTGGAAATATGATAATATCTCTCTTATGTAAAGCAGACTATAACCTTTTGAATGAATGTGATTTGTTCTCATCATACACATTATATGGAAGAAAAAATAATGTTTTTATTGAATATATGTGATATATATTAAATATAAATTGTTATTGAAGGTTAATAAAATATTTTTCTTTCATTTTGTATCATCCATTGTGAAAATGGAAATATTGTTCACAGGGATATAAGGAATACCGTCGCCATGAATAATATAATTTATTTTATATCTTTATATTTAAGTTATGACTATAAATAAATGTTTAATAAATATAGATTTAATTTATATATGGGTTAAAATTATTTTTATTATTTAACCATGATCAATATAAATTGACCGAAAACAAAAGATCAAAAAACGCATGAAAATCATATTAGTTATTAACATAGAGAAAATTTTAAATAGGAATTGACAATAAACATGTAATAAATGGTTGTAATAAAACTATATTCAGTTTGATATATATGTATTACTATGTTTTTGAAATTCTTTTATAATAAAGAAATATTTATTATACAGTAGCTTCAATGGTTTAAACATGAATTTGAAACATAAGGTGAGGGATTTTGTCTCAAATTGTCATCATTGTGACATATGATATGTTATGCAACTATCTTTATTTATGTTCTGTGTTCATGGACATTAGAAATTTTATATCATTAATATAATTATTGTTATTATATATAATGTTTAAGTTGGTGTTATAATTTCATGGTTCTTATGTTTAAAAAGTCACTGAATCATATAAGGGATATTAATATCACGTTTACATATCTGAGAATCATTGTTTATATAGAACTAGTTTCTTATGTTTTGTGTATGTGATGACCATTAATTTACTTCATGGTTCAATAAATTAAAAATATGGGATATAAAGATACATATAATGTTCATTATTTTATTGATTATACTATTTAAAAGATATCAATGTCGTAAAAACGTTATGTTACTAGGTCATTTTTTCATGGGATTAATTTTGATTAAGCTTCTAATGATGAGATATTATAACATAAGTCTCAAAATTTACATGAATATACATATATTATATTGATTTATTTAATATACATGTTAATTTGTTTTCTTTTCCTTATGTTCTAAATAGTGCATAAGAGAATTTTTAACAAAAACTAACATTATTTCTCTCTTTGGTCAAAAAATAATTTTCTTCAATGTATATGTTTTTAAAAATATTTGAAATAATATGAGTAATAATCTCAAATTATTTATAATGATATTTTTTACTAATTATTTAAAAATTTCTTAATTCTTTAAATGTAATCCTCCTTTTTATTTATGAATGATTTACTTTTGGAAACTTTTCTTATATTTTGAAAACAATAATTTTTTCACATGTATGACAAGAACATTATTATCCTCTATCATCAACACATAATTATTTAAAGAATGATTTAAAATTTTGAAATATAATTTTCAAATTAAATAATTTTCCAAGTCTTATTTTGAACCTTATTTTCTAAAAAAATTATTATCAATGTGAAAACGATATTTCCCATAATAAATGATTCAACTATCCATTAAAAATATTTTTCCATCTAAAATGAAAACAACTAATGATACCTAAGGGGTTTTTGGAATATGATCCAACAATAATATCCATATTAATTATCTATATTTTGTATGATAATAAGAACGATATATTCTTGTAATCATTCCATTTTAATGGGTTCTGCAATGATGAATTGAAAAGATGATTATGAAAACCAATTAATTTATTTGGTTTATGCATTAATGAAATGTTTATATGACCCATTTACTTTATATGTGATATGATACGATGAATTCTTTATGATAATCATGGAAAAAAGTGTATGGATTATATGATTTTATGGACCAATATAACCAACACATTAATTTGGTAATGATTGATATCTCATAATATAAACATTTCTCGAATGGGGGTTAACCCATTTTTGTAATGCCATGACCGTAGTTACCCAGAGTCGGTGAATTATTACGTATCATTGACATGATCACAAAATATCAGGTCTCGAATGACCGATTAGTTTATTAGCATTGTTTATACTAGATACATTCATAAGGTTTACATTACATCATAAAATGGAAAACGAAAACAACATTGTTTCCACAAGAAACACTGAGATATCATAGACTATCCCTGCAGGTCAGACATAATATAATTTTTCACATCCTAAGAGAAATAAAAAATAGATAGGGGTGAGGTCAAATGCTCAGTAATGATAATAACATAGTGGAAATTTCAAAAATAAGAATAAACATTAAAAGAAATGTATAGATCTAAAACAAAATCCTTTTCAACAATAAAATCATCCTAATATGGAAAATATAAATCAAAATAATTACATTTACTTAATCACATATATATTTAACTATTCGAATAATGACATGGAATATCAATAGAAACTTTTATAATGATAGAATGTATAATGCCAGACTATCATAACCATATAGTCAAGGCCCTATTCCAAGACTACAAATGTGATTTTTTCAAGTCCTTGTGCCAAGACTCTAGTTAGTCTCATGAGACCTATCGATGTATCACCGAGCTATATAGGGCTCCACCCATAACTTACTAAGTCCAATGCATTCTTCATATGATAATGTTTAACATAACATAAACATTCATATTAAAAATAGAATATAAAATATCAATAACTTATAAAAAACCACAAATTCTGTTAAAATAACACATTCATAGTCAAATATATCTCAAAAACTTCAATAAAATATGGTAGTTTTGTATCATAATAAATAAAATTCAAATAAGCTAAAAATCTATCAAATGATGTTGACATAGATGAAATCAATATCTTTTTTAGAGAAATATATTTTTCTATTTTGAAATAATTTAAGAGTCACATAATTATTGATGAAAAAACATTTATTTTTAGAATATTCTTATAAGATTGTAACGGAAGCTTCGATGATGTTATAATAGAGGAAAATAGGTGCACCCGCCGTATAAGTTAACATGACATTCTTAACTTAATATTGAAAAAAAGGATATAAAATAACTTGATTAGAAATTGACAGAAAGATTTATTCATAAACATCTTATAAAAGTCAAAAAAGGGTATAAATAACATTAACCTATAGTCTATGAAATTGTAAGAATGTTTTGAAATACATTTTTAAGAAACATGGATGTGGACGAAAAAGAGGTCCAAGTAGATATATACGTTAAAACAAACTCGGATAATAAAGAGATTGTGAAATTAAGTCTTAACATGTACTTTTCCATGGTCGATGGTAAGTTCACCACATGTATAATGGTTAAATAATTGTTATTAAATTTTAAATAAATCATATACATTAATATGATATCATATATGATCTTCTAACATTGCTTTGTTAATAATATCTTAGTATTATCATCGTTTTGGGTGTTAACCGATTCATTTTAATTTATTTGATTTGTTATGTAAGTAATATCTGTTCTGTATAGGATGTATCTTATTCATATTCATAATGATTTTATGTCTTTATACATTATTTTAATCATCTAATGAAAATTTTTCTTCAATGAATACAATGAGGAATTTATCTCATCACGTTCATGTTGACGGTAATCCATACGTATGCACCAGCGACAATGTCATTATATTGATATTAAAACAATATATAATTGGATGGAATATCATATATACATAATCATTATCATGTTATATTTATTATTTACAATAATTTCACATCATTATTATACCCATCCAAATAATAATGTATTGAATAACAATTACCGCACGATGTGGAGACGGTAAGCTGTACGTACACACATATGGTGAAATGTCATTCAAAGGGTGGATAAAATAATGAATATGGTTGTACCATATTTATAATAAAATCACAGTATTATTATTTTATAATGGAAACAACAAATAAAGTGGAAGTGTAATAAGAAATGAACATGAATGAGGTGATGAAATATTTATCTCTTCTTTTGGTTATTCCTGCTGATTTGATCAAAAGGGAATAGTAGGATGGCATTATGACTAAAGGAATGACTCTATGATGAGGTGAGGATAGTTGAGAGGGTATTTGGGTAGGGTTGGCCAAGCCAAATGGCTTTGAAGATGTTAATTATAGACAAGGGAGAGTGCCTTTTTATAAGAGGTGTTAGGGCACCTTAGGAAAAGATAGAAATATTTTTTTATAATAAAATAATTTTCGGTATATAATGGCTCAAAAATAAATTATTTAAAGGCTACGGTGGGTATGGGACAACAACCACTCAACTAATATGTGTTAGACATGTTTGGGTCACTATATTAACTTTATATTTTAGATTTAACTCTTTGGAAAACAGTTTTACATTTACCAAGTCTCATTGTATTTTTATATTATATTGTTAATAAACGTACTATGTACTTTTAAGATAACCACAAGTGGTCCATTAATAATACACATATCATTATATATGCCTTTTCGCCAAACCCTATATTTTTTCAATATAATATTAATTAATAATTTATTGTTTTTTTTTAAAACTCTTTTATGTCAATTTGGATACTATTGGGTATTTTTTTTTCCTAAATTTATAATTGCATTATTACATAGAAAAAAATTCATCTATCCAACCCTAATATTTTAAATTATCCTATAAAATTTTTGTAATTCATTAAAACTATCAAATTACATTTATTTGGATATTTATAATATCAATTATTTTAATATTTCTTTAATAAGGTAATTACTGCATCATCATTGTGTCACAAATAAATAAAATTATTTACTGTTTAAAAAATATAAATAAAATAAAATAATGTAGGAAATATTATTATATTTATAATTAGTATTTATTGTTGAATTTATCTTATGTGTATCCCTATATTAAAAATGGTTTAGTTATTAAACATTGAATTTAACTCTTTTAACTCTTCCTTGAATTAAATAATAATAAATGTCCCAATCTAATCGAGGTAGACTAAAGTGGTTCATATTTTATCTCTAAGGTTATTTGGTCGAATTATACATATCCAATAGAATTTTTCCAGGTCTTAGGGTAATAATAATATCATTTATACCATTAATTACCCTATTTACTTTTAACCGTGGTAAACAAATGTAAAAAGTTACTATTCACCCAAAATTATTTTTATCTTATTAAACCACATATAACTTCGTGATATTAACTATGTCTCTTGGATTTTCAACATTCAACTCAGAGAAGTGATAAATTTATGTTTTATGTATATTTTCAAATACTCCTAGGAGAAGGGTAAAAGACGGTAAAAAGTTCAATTAAAATTTTAAATATCTAAAATTATTATAAACTGATTATAATTAATTGCATTGAAGATAAATATGTATTATGTATCTATTTTGACCTAAAATAAATTGAAATAAAATAAATAATTCAATAAATATAAAGTCAGTTTTAAACAATAACTCAGTGTTTTTCAATATTCATAAAAAGTTGAATGTTTTCAGGAAAATACCCAAAATTCACCTTAAGATAATTTTTATATTCCAAATTCAAAAATTAATTATATTTTACCAATTTCAAAACATAGATGTTTAATTAATTAATTTAAAATTAATTCTCGTTGTCAAAACCAAAAAAAGATATTTTTTTAGAAATAATAACCACCACAAGATTAACACTTGTTTATGTCCAATTTCAAGGTGAAAATACATACAATTACAATAATTGGATTATATGGTGAAAAAATTATATAATTATACTTCCAAACCATTAAAATTTAAAATTCTACACTATAAATTATTTTGATTAAAAATGTTTTTTAGTTAAAATATAGTGTTTTTCATCAATCACCCCAATATGAAAGTAATCCGAAAAACCGCAAAAAAAATTGACACTATATTATTATTTCCCAATTATAATGAAGAAGTTTATTTTTTCAAAATTTATATATAAATGTTTTAAATATTGGATTTAAAAATGGTTCGCCATTAAAAGAAAAGAAAATTGTATTTTTTTGAAAAATACTCTTTAATCTGATGAAAATGAATTTTTTCGTAAATTATGTCTAAGAAACATATAATATGGATTATAAAATTATAAGGATTATATAATGTTCATTATTCAGTTAATACTATTCATAACCGCTTTTGAACAGCTAGTTTTGTAAGTCGTCGTTCGCTTGAACTCAGTGTTGCATGTAGTGCAAGTTATTGTATTATATTGAAAAAATAGCGTACTATGAAATATTGGGGTTTTAAATTGTATTGACCTTCAATAACTTGTTTTCTTGCAATTTTATATTTTTCTTTGAAAATAAAAGGATGAAAATATAAAATACCTTTTTGGGAAAACCTACATCAGAAATAGGTGTAAAAAAATTTAGTCTTTATAAGAGGAAATGGGATTGAAAATTCCACCACAAAATTATGATCTCGATTAAGAGAACAATTGTATAAATTAAGGATATATAATTGGAGGAAAAACATAAATATTTATAGGGGTGATTGAGGTAATCAGTGACAAACAATTGTAGAATTGAGGACCTCAGAGCCATCAATCTATGACGATTTAAAATATCATCGGTTCAACAAAACATAAGGTATCAGGATAAAAACTTTTTAGTTTTAAGATCCTTTACAAAATGTTTATGCATTAATTTCATCATAGAATAATATAATAAAAAAAATATATAATTTAAAATTATAGTTCAATCCTTTAACTAATCTCTAACACAAACTCATAGTTCACTCTAAATGATAATAAAAGTTACAAAAAATATTTTATTTATCTTATTTGTATAGGGTAATAAAAAATGAATTTAAAATTCATCTACCAGACCTTTAAAAATACTACATTATTCAATCTAGGGCATCACATGGGATAGTGGTAGGTGCTACAACCTTTTCTCCCTTCAGTTTTGGGTTCAAGTCTTGCGGCCTTGCCGAACCTGACAGGTTGTCGTCCAACCACGGAGTAGTCCTTTTTATGGCAATCCAAAAATAATCTCAAACTAGAATTATCCAAAATACTTCTGTCCAAACTCAGAGTCCAAAATTTATAATGAATGTAAACACAATGATGATATTTTTTTCCACGTAATAACATTTGAATACCTTCATCATGTATTCTTTTAAAACACTAAAACATATTGAATTACCATAAAACCTTATTGAATAGATTAATGATCCATTATTCCTTATAAAAATATGATATACTCCTTCAATCCAAAATTTTTTTAAACTCAAACAATGATGGAATATACAAATCTTTAATCAGTCTCAAGGTAGTGAAGAATATCCATTATAATTTATTCAAATTGATCATGTATGAATATAAAAATCACTACCTAATTATCAGAACCATATTATGGTTTATCTTCCCTCAAAAATATATTTTCAAAATATTTAACCTGCTATTGAGTCACTTTTAATGGTTCCACACAATCTAAAGTCCGTAATGAAATAGTACTTCAGTACAATCCTTATGTACTCTATAATTCTTATAACATGTAAATCATTAATACAATACTGAAATAACACAATACTTTAATAACAACATAATAAATCTCATAATTAATCTTCATCTTTAGTAGTATCATAACTTTATTATTATCCAATAGCATCATTTGAGGTATACTATGATGGTTCTGATATTGATTTTCATAGTTTCCAAACATCCTGCATGTGAAGCATTGCACATTTGAAACTTTTTTCTTACACTTGAAATCACGTACATAGTGTCCTTTTTTCCCACACTTATAACAAACTCTCATTACCTTTATGTATTTACCATGGTGATTTTTTCCACAATTATCACATGTGGGAAAATCCATATATTTACTATTCCCTTTATCCATCTTTCTCTCTTCCATCCATTTATTATCTAGCTTCCCATCAAAGACATAAGACTCAGAGAATTATTTACTTATCTTATTAACACATGATATTATTTCTTCATATGTTGAGAATACATGGGAGACTATTTACCTTCAAAATGTGGTCAAAATACTGTGAAATATATGATCCTTCTTACTCTTTGGATTACACCTATTATTGGAGTTCACATTCCTTCTACTGGATGTCATTTCTATACAATGTAATACACTATATCAGTTTATGAATTGCAATGAATAATTCCAAACATGTAAAATACATAATGTAAATTGAAAAGTTTATATATATATTATCTATTATTATAAAAATATTTTATCTGAAGAGTTATATACTCGTACATTATTCATAATTATTTGTAAGGAAAATGGGAATTATCCTACGAATATCCCATGGGAGTGTCGTAACCAAGAGTGCAGCAAGGCTCGTTGTCATGCACCAGTTCTCGTTCGAGTCTAGCTCAAAGCGGTGTTTTCAGGTTTTACCCTTAGGTACATCTATGTCAGAGCCGCCCCTACCCGCTCGTATCCAGACATGGATGTATTGATAAGAAAAATCAAAAAATCTTTACAATACCCAAATTCTAGGAAGTTCTTCTATACTAATCCTAAAACACTATCTTAGAGTAATGTACTCCAGTCAGAGTTTATCTAAAACTAGATTCTTAAATATTGCACTAAACATCCTCTAATATCAACTGTAACGCCCTGAACATAGTTACCCAGAGTTGGTGCTTTATTCGGTATCATTGGCATGATCAGAAAAGTTCATGTCTCGAAATACTGATTAGTTTAGTAGCCGTGGAAGTACTAGATGCATTCATAAGGTTTACATTACATAATAAAATGGAAAACTTCAATAACATTGTTTCCATAGACAACACTAATATCCCATAGACTATCACAACAGGTTAGTCATAATATACTTATTCGCTTCATGGAAAAAATAAAACATATAAAGGGGGACCATAGACACTCAGTAAGTATGACAATATAAAAGAAACATTCATAAATAAGCATACACATTTAAGGAAATGTATAAAACTAAAACCAAAGTCTTTTCAACATAAACATCATCAAAATATGGATAATATAAATCAAAATAATTTCATTTACTTACTCACATAGATATTCTACTAGTCAAATAATGACTTGCAATATTAATATCCACAATAATAAAGATGGAAAGCATAAATATAGACTTTCATAACCACATAGTCAAGGCCTTATGCCAAGACAACAAATAAGATTTTTTCAGGGCCTTGTGTCAAGACACTATTTTGTCTCATGAGACCTACTGATGCATCGACGAGCTGTAGAGGGTCCCATTAGTCAATTAATAAGTCCAATTAATTCCTCATAAGAAAAGGTTTAAAAATAACATAAAAATTCATGGATGTTTTGTATCATAAAAAATCAACTTCAAATAAGATTAAAATCCATCAAAGGATATTGATATAGATGTAATAAAAACCTTTTATAGAGAAATATAACATTCTATTTTGAAATCATTTAAGAGTCATGTAATTATAAAGAAAACATTTATTTTGAAAATATTATTATAATATTGTAAGTGAAGCTTCAACAATGATATAAAGATGGAAAATATATGCACCATCCGTCTATGTTGAAAATCATTCTGACCATAATTATTTCAAAAAGGTCATAAATGACCTTGTTCGGAAAACGATAGAATGATTTCTGTATAAACATATTAGAAAAGTCAAAAAAGGGGATAAATGACTTTAACCCATAGTTAATAAAATATTAATAATATTTTGAAATACATTTTTTTGAAACAGAGATTTGGATGAAAAAGTGGTCCCAGTAGATACTTACGTAAAAAAACCATTATTAATAAAGAGATTGTAAAATTTACCCCTACCTTTTATTTTTCCTTGGTAGAGAGTAGGTTATCCTCCTATATAATTATAAAATAATTGTTATTAAATTATAAAAGAATCATATATATTAATATGATATCATATAAGATCTTTTAATATTTCTTTGTTAATAATATATTATTATTATCGCCATTCCGGTTGTTAACTAATTCGTTTTCCTTTATATGAATTGTTAGGTAAGTATTGCTTGATATGGATATGATGTATATTATTAATATAATGAATGATATTAAGTCTTTAAAAATTATTTTTAATCATCTAATGAAAATTTTTATTGAATTGATTCGATGGGGAATGAATCTAATCGTGTTTGTGAGGCGGTAATCCGTACGTACGCACGAGCGACAATATCATTATTTTGATAATAAAATAATATATAATTGGATGGTATATCAGATATACAGAATAATTATCATGCTATATTTATTATTTACATAAATTACACATCATTATTATACTCGTCCAAATAATAATTTATTAAATAACAATTAGACCACGCCGTGCAGATTGTCAGCCGTACATTTTCACGTATGGTTAAAGGTCATTCAAAAGATGTATATCTCATGAGCCATCCCCCAGGGCCCATGCTATGACTACCCCATGCCCACATTCCATAGGCCAGCAACTGGCGACTAGCACCAAAGGCTTAAAATCCCTTAACTGGTAAGACATTCCCTTTATAAACTGTAAGAAAACACCATCATATTACAAACTGGAAGCAAAGACTAAGTAAAAACTGTATACAAAGGAGTGTTGAAATGTAAATGGGATGAAAATACGAGCCAAAATGTACAGTACAAGTACAACTGAAAAGGGACTAAATAGCTAAAAGGTGAAAATGAGCTCCTGGAACGTCCACCACGGATCTTACCTAAAGGGTATGAACAGATAACCTCCTCAGCACTCCACTTCTATCAGTCTCCTCCGTGTATCGACTCATCATAAGGTCCACCTCCGAGTACCATCAAGTCCAGGTTCTCTCAGCCTTCATCAGTGTTTTCCGTTGTCTACATCCAACACAACGAGGTGCGGGCATAGCTAGTGCAGTGGTGAGTATAACGATACTCAGTAGGGACCCCGAGACCACCAATGTCTCTAAAAATCCACCAAGGACAAACTACAGAGTAAGAAATCAATGGATAGCCATTATGTAGGTATATTCCCATACAATTATCTAAGTTATCAAGTAACCAATACTAATCACGAGGAAAACACAGAAGTCACTAACTCAGCTCACACAGGTAAACAACTTATGTAGAGAGATGGAGATGATCAGATATAGCCACTGAATCATCAGAGCTATCATACCAACTCATGATCCAGGACCAAAAATATTTTCAGACCAACACATGATCCAGGAATAGATGTTAGAACTATCGGACCAAAACATGATCCAAGAACTTTCATCAGAGAAGTTGAAATAAAAAATGATCCAAAACCACCGATTCTGTCGTACCAACACATGATCCAGGAATAGAAGTCAGAACTGGAGGACCAACACATGATCCAGGTACAGTCATCAGAGCTGTTGGACCAACACATGATTCAGGACCAGCTATTTTGTCGGACTATTCCTGGTTCATGTGTTGGTTTGATAGCTCTGACTTCTGTTCCTAGATCATGTGTTGGTCTGACAGAATAGCTAGTCATGGATCATGTGTTGGACCGACAGCTCTGATGAATGTTCCTAGATCATGTGTTGGTCCGACGGTTCTGACTTTTATTCTTGGATCATGTGTCGGTCCGACAGAATATCTGGTCCTGTATCATGTGTTGGTCTGACAGCTCTTATGATTAAATGGCTATATCTGATCATCTCTATCTCTCTATATATGTTGAATACCTGTGTGAGATGATTTAGTGACTTCTTTTGTCCCTTTTGATTGAGATTTTTTACTTTATAACATTGTTATATGTATGGGCGTATACCTAAGTAAAGGATATCCGTTGATTTCTTACACTGTAGTTTGTACTTGGTGGATTTTGAGAGATCTTGGTTTTCTCAGGGTCCGTACTGAGTTTTTCTATACTCACACCTGCACGGGCTATGCATGCACCTCGTTTTGTTGGATGAAGATGATGGACAATGGTGACGGAGGCTGAGAGCACCAGGACTGGACGGTACTCGGAGGTGGACCATACGATGAGTCGGTACACAAAGGAGACTAATAAATGTGGGCTATTAATGAGGATATCTATACGTACCTTTTAGGTAGGATCTGTGGTGGAATTTCTAGGAGCTGCTTTTCACCTTTCAGTTGTTTATTCCCTTTTTAGTTATACATGTATTTTATAGTTGGGCTTGTATTTCCGGCTCCTTTACTTTTTAGCACTTCTTTGTATAAAGATTTACATATTGTTTTCTTCCAGTTTGTACTCTTATTTTGTGTGCTTATAAATTATAAAGGCAATTAATTCCCTATTATAAATATTTACACCTTTTTTGCTATGCACTAGACCCTGGCCTATGGAAGGCGGGCTTGGGGTAGTCACAACACGGGCTCTGGGGGACGGGTCATGACAGGATAGAATAATGAATATGTTTGTACCATATTTATCATTATATCACTCTATATATAAGATACTAGAGTTATTATTTTATAATGGAAACAACAATGAAAGTGGAAGTGGAAGAAGAAAGGAACTTGAAAGAGGTGATGAAATATTTACCTCTTTTTCGGGTTCTTCATTTTGATTTGATTGAAATGGCACCATACGTTGGAATTATGGCTAATAGAAAGCCTCTAGGATGAAGGGAGGGAAGTTTATAGGGAATTTGGGCAGAGGTTGGCTGAGAAAAAATTGTTTGAAGGTGTGAATTAGAGAGAAGGGGGAGTGCCCTTTTATAAGAGGGGTGAGGGGCATCTTAGGAAAAGCTAGAAATATTATTTTATAAACAAATTGTTGGATTAAAGTGGCTACAAAATAAATTATTTAAAGGATAAGGTGTGGATGGGTCGAAAACCACTCAACCAATAGGTTTTATATAGGTTTGTATCACTATATTAACATTATCTTTTAGATTTAACACTTAGTTATATAGTTTCACATTTACCATGTCTCTATGTATTTTTATACTATATGGTTAATATACATACCATACACTTACAAGGGAACCCAAAGTGGTACATTAATTATACACCTATCATTATATGTGGCTTTTGGCCGAATCATATATTTTTTGGAATATAATATAAATTAATAATATAATATGTGTTTTAAAAACTCTTTTATATCGATTTTGATAGTATTTGGTATTTTGTTTTAACTATATTTGTAACTAAATTATTACTTCAAAAACGATTCATCTAACCAACCCAAATATATAATATTAACCTATAAAACTAGTATAATTCATAAAAAGTCTCAAATTTAATTTAATTAAATACTTATAACATCAATTATTTTAATATTTGATTAATTATGTATTTACGGCATCATCATTGTGTAATAAATAAATTAAATTATTTAATATCTAAAAAATATAAATAAAATAACATGATTTGGGAAATGTTATTATCTTTCTAATGAATACTTATAGTAAAATTTATCTTATGTGTAACCGTATATTAAAAAATTATTTGTTATTAAACATTGAATTTAACTAACTTAACTCTTCTTTGAATTAAATAAACAATAAATGTCTTAATATAATCCATGTGTACCAAAGAGGTTCATATTTTATCCCTAAGTTTGTTTTTGGTTGAAATATATTTATCTAATAGAATTAAGACATGTGTTAGGGTAAAAATAATATCATTTTTACCCTTAATTAACCTAGTTACTTTTAACCGTGGTAAATAAAAGTAAGAAGTTACTATTTACCAATAAATTACATTTAACTTATTAAACCACATTTTACTTTTTGATATTAACTGTGTCTCTCAGATTTTAGAAATTTAACTCACAGAAGCAGCAAAATTAATTTTTATGAAAATTTACAAATACTCCTAAGAGGTGGGTAAAAGACGGTAAAAAGTTCAAAAAAATTTAAAAATATCTAAAATTATTATAATCTTACTCTGATTAATTTAATTGAACTTATATAGTTATTATGTATCTATTTTTACCTAAATTAAATTTAATTAAAATTAATAATTATTTAAATAAAAATTCAGTTTTAAAAAATAACTCTGTGTTTTTCACTAATCATCAAAAATTGAATGTTTTCAGAAAAATACAAAAAATTCATTCAAAGATAATATTGATATTCCTAGTTCAAAAATAAATTCTATTTTATATAATTCAAAAAATATATATTTAATTAATTAATATAAAATTAATTCCCCTTGTCAAAACCAAAAAGGGTATTTTTAAGAAATAATAACTATCAAAAGATTGACACTTGTTTATGCCCAATTTCAAATTGAAATTACTTACAATAACCATAATTGGATAAAATGTTAATGATATAATTTAATTATACTTCCAAACCCTTAAAATGTGTAATTCTACACTAGAAAATATTTTTATTAACAAAAGTTTTTTTAGTTAAAATATACTATTTTTTACTATTCACCCAAATTTGAATGTTATCTGAAAAATACAAAATATTTATTGAAACTAAATTCATATTTTTCTATTCAAAAGAAGATGTTTATTTTTTCAAATTAAATATATAAAAGATTCAAATATTAGATTTAAAAATTGTTCACCATTAAAAGTCGGTAAAATTGATTTTTTTAAATACTTCCTTCATTAAAAAAAATGAAATTGTTCTTACATTATATCTAAAAAACTCATAATATGGATTCTAAAATTATAGGGATTATATAAACTTCAAAATTCAGTTAATACAATTATTAACCACTTTTGAATGACAATTTTGGTAAGTCGTGGTGCGTTTGAACTCATTGTTGTGTGTAGTGCAAGTTATTGAATTACTTTTAAAAAAATAACATAATATGAAATCTTGGGGTGTTAAAATTTGAGTGAGGGACTCATCCTTATATAATAGTCATAGGAGTGAACCTTAACTACAATTATAGTGAAGTGAACCAATTATGCAATGATAGTTTTGGAAATGATTATTGGCTACGAAGTAAATGATTTCTTATACTTATGTGTATCCCAAAAATATAGTCCAATGTTATTCATCTATAGGAAATTATATATTATTTTTTTATATTTAATGAATTATGAACATCCCTAGTTTATTACATGACTGAATTTTATGATCTATTTTATAAAATGTTTGGTTTCCAAATATTAATTTCTTCTTCTTGTACCCGTATGCTCATGTTATTCTCATGTGATCTTTGATATGTACAACATTCACCCTTATAAGACATTTGAGTTATTGCATTTTTATATTTCCTTTATTAAGGATATGAATAAAAGTATTATGTATTATTATTTTATGATGTGTGATAGATATGATAAAAAAAGTAGAAAAAAGCAAAATTCTTTTGAAATAATTATTTATATATTCATATTCTTAAAGGAAGTAGAACTGTATATTCCATAGGCATGTTTTTGTAAAATATAATTTTTATGCATTGAAAAGTTGTAATATTTCAGTTTGGAGAACCTATTTTACTAATGTTATCCCTCTTTCTTGAGATACTTTTCGATTCAATTAGATAATTATGGTGTTACTTATTATTAGAATTACGAAATCACCATAGATATTCTATGTACTCATGGGATATCCCTATGTATACAAAATATGGTACATCTTAAACAAGAAGGATATACCTAATATATCCAAAAAATTTTACTAAAACTATGTGAAAATTAATGTATTCATTTTCATATATCATCATCATATTTTAAAGAACATATAATAACCTGAGCAAACACATAAAAACATTAAAAATAATTGTATTTCATACTACATTTGGTAAGATATTCACTTCCCCTTGATAAAAATAAATATTATGAGCTAAAATAGAGATTATAGAATATAAATTATGACTATACGTATAGAATTTATAGGGTCATTTGAAATTTTAGATATGGAAAAAATAAATATACCTTTTAGAGAGTTATCTATTTATAAATGGCCACATCACATGATTCCATTTACTATTCATAAAAATTAATTCCAAAACATTATGTTTAAGAATACTGATTTAGGAATATGGTGAGTATTTATATAATATTCAATGTGAGACTTATGGATGAGATAGATTCCTTAAATAGGAGACTCCATAATTTTATGGTCTAATGTGTCTTGACCAATTCTTTTTTACTTCAACATTTATATCCCAAATTTGTGGACAATTAGGATATATTTATTCATTTTTATTTTCAACTATATTTATAGATGGATTATATTTATTCAGTATTACATCTTTGGAAAAAGTAGTTTTTTTATAAAATTACATCTTTAAGACCATTTCTAATGAGTGTGGTCATAGTATTATGCACTATTTCATAATATATACATCATTCTAGAGATATTTACTACTTATTATCCATGGAATTTATTATATTTTAATTCATTAATGAATGGCCTTTTCAATATATCAACTTTTTTGGACCCCATTTCATGATTTAGTTAGTTGTATTTCTTACAATTTTACATCTTCCAAAAACAAATTCATCAATATTTATTCCCCCCTATTAGGTATAATTTTTACCTCTTATTCATTTATTTCCTCAAATAAGTTAATATATTTGATCATTTAATGATTAAATAATAGATAAATTAATCATTTATCCCATTAAAATTTACAACAATAGATATCCAACAATGATCCACTCTAGGGAATATTTTTTTCATACTAAATTTTTTTTATTTTAGTTATTGTAAAATCCATTAAATTTAATTACAAACATAATTGGAATATTTGGTTATACAATTCTCCTAATTTTATTCAATTCCCAATAAATATTTCATATTTTTTTACTAAAATTGTTATCTCTTAATGATTTAATGTTTTATAACAATAATAAATTTTTTAGGTTGGTAAATAAAAACATTGTTCATAATTGTGAAATTTTTCCAAAACTCATAAATTTCCTCAAAATTTTCATTTATATTATTGATGGAATGATTCTACTTCTTATGTGTTTTCATGCATTCAGATTATGTTTTTTTCATGTTTTACCTTGGGTACCCTTTCATTTGTTTATTTTAAAATCTATAAGGGATGATAAGATATAAATAATTACCCATTCCATTAAAATGAAATATAATTTTATTTTCAATCATGAAATAAATTTAAATAATACATATACATTGAACATGGGGAGAATAAATCATACATATATCATCATCCTGATCAAACTGATAAGATAAAAATACGTTTCATAATGTTTATTCGAATAATATTTGAAGACTAAATCATATAGACTCCCAATAGAATAAGGAAAGAAATCACTTATTCTTTCTTAATTGGAAAACATTAATATATCGAGATCATGTATATACAATTAATAAAATTCATTATAGGGATCAAAAAATGAAATAATATAAAATAACCACTTTGGTAGAACATTTTGAAATATTCAAAAGATATTTTGGAAATAAGGAAACGACATATTTTATTCAATATAAACATAATTTATCCAATAATGTTATTCATAAGGTTATTGTATTTTTTATAATATTATTTTGGTTTAAAAATATTTTATGTGGGTGCTACTCCATATATGATAAAAAATATGAATTTTCCAGGAAAACGAGTTTACTTTATTATGGTAATATCAAAAGTAAATAAAACATTTGTAACCTCATCAATGAAAGGGATATTTATCTATTTATAAATTTAAGAGAAATTTGATAAAAATATAATATTTAAATTAGATAAATAGTTCAATTAATGGCGGAAAATAAAATATACCTAATAGCTGACAAGTCATGAAGGAGGTATATATGTTCCCTAATGAATTATGTAAAATTTAAATCAATACCATTGAAAGGGATATAAAATTCAATTTAATTTTAAATGCAATAATGAGGATATAATTCATGATGATATTAACAAAATAAAAATATTTTAAAGAAGAAAAGGTAATTTTTTTAAAAAATTTAAACATTTCTTAATACAAAAAATTCGAGAAAACCCATTATGTCTTAAGAAACATTAAAATTAAAACCCCATTAAAAAATGTGATAGTTAATTTTATTTTAAAGATCCAAGAATAAATGAAATATATTATATTAAATACCCAATTGGATGCATATTCACTATTTTAAATAAATATTCATTTAAAATAACATTTGTCTCAATGAACAATGTTTTGATACCATACAATTTATGGATTTTTTAATTTAAAATATAAAACTTTATTTGAATCTTTAAAATCATATTTTTTATAAATAAAATTTATTAAATCATGCACTATCTGAAATAAATTATTTCCTAATATAAATAACACAGAAAACATAAATTGACACATAACACTAAATGATTTTTCAATGATGAAAAATTGGGTCAAACCCCAATTCTTATTACATATTAGTTTGGTGAATGTTCTTAGTGTCATAAAAATTATATTTATTTATATATATATTTTATTATTAAATATAATATTTTTTATTTATATTATTACGAACCATATATTATCATGTATTATTATTTTTTATATAATTTTCCAGCCAGTTTCGGTTACCTGAGGTTGTTTTGTGAATTTTCCCGCAACATATTTAGTATACTGATTTTGGTCAAATTTATTTTAAACTACTTTCATAATATACCTAATAGTAGTATGTATATGTAAATTTTTTTTACAAAAAATATTTCCAAAATAAAACATCATGAGTGGTGATGATAAAATAAACTCATCGATCATTGAAGAGATAGTTCGCAAGTACGAAAGATTAATGATTCTATATCTCAAAAATTTATGTGGAAAGGTGGTAAATAATATATTGACATATCCGAATAGAATTTTTATTATTTATTATTTATTTATTTATAAATTAAATAATTTTATTAATCCATTAATAGAGTTAATGATAAATGGAAGACATCACAGTGTAGATGCAGTAGACTATATAGTTCACTAATGATGCACTTATATTTATTATTTAATTTAGTGGATGAAATATTAGATAATTACATCAATGTAATAAAAAAATTTAAAAAATTTATAATTATTTCATGATATTTTCAGGTATATAACATATTTATAATAGAAATGTTATTATGTAAATGTTATGAAGACGATATTACCTTTGTTGGACTTTAATAATTTTAAGAGAGGCTTACATATGACTAAATGCCTTAAGATATATTATAAAGAACAGAGGATTATGGATAGGAAGATGGATTCATAGATAGTATTTTTTGGAATACATTCATGTAATATTATTATGGTATGTGTAACCATGTATGGGTGGAAGTATCCCCTTCTATAAATTAAGAAAATAACCCTTTTGGGAGTTCTAATAAACATTCCATGGTATCAATACATTATTACATGTAAATACCTCAATAAATCATAAAAACATTTTTTTAATCCTTTAAATAAAAAAATCACAATATAATGATTCAAAATATTTTCTAAACTTTCCAAATGCATTTACCATTATGTTTTTTCATTTTAAAAATCTATTTTTAACCTAACTGACTAGTTTTGAAAATTTGGTTTTATTTTTTATTAAAATAACATATTACATAATCCATATAATAGAATATGGTAATGATAGATATAAATATAAAATATATTTCAAAAAATTCAATTTCAAAATATTATAATGTTACCTTTTAAATTAATAATGGTAATATGTAGAAAAAACAGTTTTGATACAAAAATTTCATTCTTACCATTATAGATCGTTATTATAATTTCATATTTATTACATATATAAATAGTTATTATATAATAATATATTGTCATAAACATAATATAATATTTTAATTTTAATTTTAATGTTATGAGTATCTATTGAAAATTACATAATTTTAATTAAAATTTATTAATAAATTTTTTTTATATTTATCAGGGTGATTAACACTTATAATTGTAATAATATCCTTATTACTAAACATGAAATTTAAAATTTTATATAATATTTTAATTCTTAAATGTAATAGAAAATAATCATATTATAATTATACTTCTAAAGTTGGTAAATTCTAATATTTTTATGTTGAGAAAAATAGTTTTTAGTATGAATTATTATATGAGATTCAAAATATTATACATGTGTATTACAATTTTAATTATTATTATTAAATGTTTTATATTACTTAATAGATATATATATATTTTATAAAAAAGGGATATATAAAAGATTTAATTTTTTATTGTACTACAATATTTTTTTATTAAAATCACTATTTTTACTATTAACATAAAGATAAATTATTAAAAAATCAAAAAATAAAATAAAATTTGAATATAATTATTTTTAAATTTATGTTTATTTTATAGAATTAAAATTTCAAAACTTATATATTTATCATTCCTATGAAAATAGAAATTATATAATAATCTAAATTTAATGAAAAAAATATATTTTAAAATAATAACTATTATTATTCTAATTTACTTCCACTTAAAAACTAATTTGGTGTTACATAGTTATTAATATCAAATATAATATATAATAATTAATTTATTGTTCATTAAATGTATAATCCTAGTACATAAGAATGATGTCTTTATAAAACATGCATTTCTTAATAATAAATGATCTTATTTTTCATATTCGTTAATCTAATTTATTTTTTATTATATTAAAAGAATAATATATCATATTTATATAAATATATCATAATTTAGTTAATAATTTTCCATCATGTTAATTCAATAGTAATTTTTAAAATTTCATAAAAAGGTATTTGTATTTCATCATAATAATTTGTGATATCACTTATGTTTAGTGTTTATTTTTACAGTGAGCTTTCAAACATAATATTTATTTAAGGAACATATATTGAGAAATCATGGGTCGTTAGATTGTATACATTAAATATATTACCCAAACATATTTTTAATAACCACTCATTAAAAACAATACATAATCATATATAAATATAATTATGGCCAAATATATAATTTCAAATTATATTTCCCCCTTATTTTCATAGAGAAACATATTATCTTTTTGACTTATATTTTTGAATCTCACTATCATTTTTTAATCATAATCTAAAAAATTAATATTATCCCACTTTATTACCAACTATAATGACCTATTCATTAATCATAATTTATTTTATAATTTTTATCATATTTTTTCAAATATAAAATCGATGGATATAGAGGTCTTTTTGGATATAAAATATTATAAAAATGAGTACATAAAAATAAAACAAAAAATATCTTAATTATTTTAAAATTCAAATATCTTTTCAAACACATATAGATATATTAATACTAAATAGGATATCGTATGGTAAAATGTAATAACTAGGGCGATCTAATGTACCAATAAATTAACAATCCTCACAGTAGATCATAACATGGGAGTCAAAAAGCATATCATGGTATCATAAAGTGTATAATAATAATCATAGACACAAGGAATATTGAAATGATATCCTAGTATGCTAAACAATTGGCCAAAAATAAAAACATTATGTCATAAACATACGTCCATGGTCACTACCAATAAAATCATTTTTTTAAATATACCAAGGTGGATTTAGGTTATCTCCCAAGTAACACTCATAAAATATCATGAAATACAAGTATTTAACCAATGAGTTAGAGGGATATAAAATTAGTATCCAAAAAATCTCATAAATTAAAATCATACATATTAATTTGTGATAATAAAAATAAATCATACATAAATCATATGACTGAACAAACCCATGAGAATGAATATGGTTTCAAAATAATGATTTAAGGGAAAATCAATGGCTACAAAAATTTACTAAATAAGATGTAATTGAATCATTTTATATTTAATTATTGAAAATTAGATATATTTCATGAACATATATATTGAATTCATAAAATTAATCAAAGGGACCTAGGATAATATTAAATAAAAATGAAATACTTAGGTGATGATTTGTGAACAAAGAAGAGTATTCTTTTTTAAATATTTAATTAGATATATATATTTAAATAAAAAAATGTTAACCAGAGGGTTAGCCATTATATATTTCTGTTTTTATTATATTAATGGGTTGAAAACATTTTAGAGGGGTGTTCCATTATGTGATATATGAATCCTTACATTTCCTTAAAATCAATTTTACATGATAATAGTAATTGAGAAGGTAAAAAAACATTATAACCCCAAAATTAATGGTATATTAAACTAAATAAATATTTAAGGAAAATATATAAAATAAAAAATGGTAGCGTCAAAAAAATATTTTATAAATGAAATAAACTTAAAAGGGATCCTCTAACCATCATGTCGTGATGGTGTTACAAAATATCCCATATAGCATGAGTATATTTTCAATGAAAATACTAGAATAATATATTGAATAAAACGTAACTAAAAATACAATTATTTTATGTTAAATAATTTTATAATATCAGTACTAGGAATCATATACACCGTTTTATAATAAATTTTATTATAAATAATAACCTGGCTAAATGAATGGAATATGGGACATAAACTCATACAACTAAAGGAAAATTATAATAAAATACCATGAAATAAAAATATTATGAAAGGGGAAGTTAAAATACCATGAATAGTAATAATACATGATATTAAATTTACATTTGGTATCATAGAACCCATTTAACATAAATTATGTGGGTAAAAGTTCATGTGTCTCAAAAAAAGATGTTTTTACACCAAACCCATACAAATTTATAAAATATTTTAACACAAATTCATTTGTTGATTGAAAATAATAATTTCTTAAAAATTTAAAATATTAAATAATATATTAGTCATAAATATTATATTTTATATTATATATTCTATCTAAATATATAATTGGTGCACAATATTAATACTTGTCTCATAGAAGTGAAATCGGGATGAAACTCTTATCCTGTTACACATTCAATCTTATCACGTTCTTAATATTTTGATAATAATATTATGATTGGTAAATAATATAACAACCATACTATATATGAAGATATTACATCAACATTTATGAATATTTATTACATAACATAATAAAATCTAAGCTAGTTTCATATAAGATTACTATCTTTAGAAACTGGGAAACATAAAAAACTAGTTCATAAAACATCTACACCAACTCCTCGCTTATTTCATCAAATCCAGATATCTTTTTGACATATCTTACTTAATACCCAATTTCATGGCATGGGGAAAACTAACATATGAAATGGTGAGCACAAATTCTATTCAAGGGTAAACAAGGGTAATATTAATCATATCATAATCATAAGAACATGACATTTGAATATGTTATCCTCTATATATATCATCAGAATATCATGTCACAGGATAAATCATAAAATTTCAATGTAATAAAAATATTCATTACATAATATGAACCGAATATCATTGAAGTCCGTCAATGTCTAACTATCATTATTCCAATTAATTTCTTTATAAGTGGCAAGTAAGGTTGAACCCACGAAGAAGGATATTTAGAACTAATATTTTTTATAACATTTAAAAAAGTCTGCATTATTGTCAAGAGTGGGGTATATTTCCTTTTTTATTTACTTTTTTATTATTTTGTATTTTTTTAGAGAAGAAATGTGACACAAAATTTTATATTTATGATCTAAACTATGATGAATCAGGAAATAGTGAACAAAAAAATATAGAACACTAATAATTGAACAATAAAAACAATAATCCCGAGGAAAAACTTAATTCTACTGGTTTTAAAGAATTACAATTCACTTAAATGTTTTTGCAGTATACCACTAGTTAAAAGGGATGACCTAATTCCATTTCTAAGAGTTAATTCAAACATATTTATCAATTTAGGTGTACACCACTCCAAGATAGTTCAACTTTGAAAATATTGATTTCAAAACGACGACAGAACGAACTCACAGTAAGTTATGATGATTTATGAATTTATAGAATTTTGAAAAATGCTTTCATGATATATATAACTAAACTATCTAGGATTTAATGAATATTTCAATTATTGGAACAAAGAAATATAATGAATTAAGTATTTATCTCTCTAAATAATATTGAATACATAGAAATGATAATGTGAATAAGAAAATTTAAACATAACCTGCAAAATATAAAATTATCCCCAAAATCAGAAGGTTAGATAAAACAATGTTCATTATCATTACATCAAATTAAACCATACTATAATAGAGTACAATAATTAAAAAATAAGAGAATATCAACTTCATGATTGATGATCTGCTCCTGAGGTTCTTTTCTTTCTTCTCCTCAAGTGCAGCTCTTGGAACTCCTCAAGTCTTCTCTCAAAAAGATAATTTTGTCCACTAAAAAAATGAGAGTCCCCCAACACCCAATTTTGTAGTTTTCCTAAATTAAAAATCACTATCATCTACATCGCATCACCCCTTTTTTTCCATGGACTCTAAAGGTCCTTTTCCTATGCCCCGCACACATGTAATTTTTGGTGCATCTCCCATCACACTAGGTTTTCCCTTGAAACTATCATCACAAGTGTTCGTGAAATTAAAATGGATGTGTTTTATTCCCTTGCATGATCCTATGAAACAAAGAACTGAACAAGCAATTAAAAATAAGAATAAAATAAATGAATAAATAAGTATCGTTATAGTTATTAATTTATTAAATAGTATTTAATTAGATTAAAATGATATGTTTTTTATATTTTTATAATTACTTTATTATTAATTAAGATATGTAATAATAGTTATTATTTAATTGTATATTTTATGTTCTAATAAATAATTGAATATTAACGTTTTATTTGGTTAATTAAGATAGTGAAAAGAAACTTAGTTTTATCAAACATTATTAAAATTTAAAATTAAATAGTTTTAATAATTTTTATTATTAAATATAATGTTATTATTTTATTATGTTTTTAATTTTTATTTATTAATATTAATTATAATTATTACATTTACAATTATTTTGGAAATAAAATTATTTTCAATTTTAAATTAGTTTGATTTATTTAAATTATTATTATGTATTTTATTTTATTTGAATATTTCATTTTTATCAGTAAGCTTTGTAATTATTTTTATTATTATAAGTTATGTATTATATATTATTATTATTATTATAGTTATATATTTTTTTATTTTATTTTTTATCAAATATTTTCACATTTTTTAGTTATTTTTATCCCCATAGTTTCCCCCGGTCTTCTATTTTATGCTAAAATAATGGGGCTCGGGGGTTTTTTGTCACGCTTGGGAGACCTAATCCTCCTCTATGGGGTGGATGGATCTTCTGTCTAGTGGTGTGGAAGTGGTGGATCAATGTGCCTTAGGACCAGAAACACCTGGGTTATTCCTCCAAAAATAGTGCAGACTTGGCTCCAGATGCAGCTCAAAGCAGCTCCTCTGGTAAGGCATAACGACTAAAGCCCTGGCATTGATCCAGTGGGTTCTTCATCAGGAAGCAGTGCACCAATGGCTTCCACATGGACTCTTATATTGGTGGAAGCTAGTTCGGTTATGCAATGGTCTAACTTTGAATTTCTTATTGGTGTGGTAAGATTCGAATCTAGATTGAGTTGAACTGTTTTTGTTTAAATTTTATGGTTTGATTCTATTTTACTTGTTGATTGAAACAGATATAGGAGTGGACAGAAATGTGTATAACAATCGAAGGGTGGTGCGGAAATGGTGAGGGAAACTAGTGTCAGAATGGTTTTGTAAGAGATGTGATGCGCCACCGATGATGAAGGACAACGAAAGGGGATGGAAATGGTGGAAAATGAAATGGTGGAAGGAAACAGATTTAAATCTTCTCAGGTTGGGCACCTGAACATGACCCTCGGGTTGGGGTTTGGATAAAATACCCGCATTATGCATTTTTTTACGCTGCCCTCTGTTGGAAATTCCAGTCAAATTTCCACTAGAAAATTTCTAGTCGAAATTTGTAGTCAAAATTTCCACTGAAAATTTCCTCTGACATGGCAGTAATCCATTGGCCAACCTGACCCTTAGTTTAAAAAGTGACCTTGAGAGGAATTATTTCAGAAGGAAACATGATATGATACCTATTTTAGAAGGAATATAAGAAACAGTGGATCCAATGTGTGAATATGTGAGACCGATAGTTGTATGTGTAGTAGGAAAATGAGTTGTGATACCGTTAGTGCAGATCATTAGGATTGATGTCTCATAGATAGTCATCAATGAGACAGATAAATACATGGACTATTGGTGTGCAGTTCTTAAGGAGTGATAGATGGATGGAAGTAGGGGACTGGTCAAAATAAGTCACCAATAGTTAAAATTAAATAAGACACAGATAGTTTTAAAATAAATAAATAAATAAGTAAATAAAGTCAGGGTTTATCGGTGAGTCCTCACACCGATAAGGTATCATTGAGACAATGAGAAGCTATCGGTTTGATTGTGATGTCACTTATAGAATAAAATGTGATTGGTTAGTGCATGAGAGACCAACAGGGTAAAATTTTGTCGGTGACTCAAATTTTATATGCACCACAAAAATGTAAATCAAATTAATAAAACAAAAACAAAAAAACATATTTAGATTAATATTTTATTAGTCTAATAAATTGAAAACAGAAAAATAAAATACACTCAATCTAAAAATAAATAAAACATCAAAATAACTAAATTAAGTTATCAATTAATTTACTGAATTAAAGTTTAATATTAAAAAATATATATCAAGTAAAAACATAATTATTAAACTTATTATAAAAATTAACATAATTATTAAACTATAAATTAATAATAATGGTTTATTTTAATAAATCTAAATCAATCAATAATGTTTTAAAGTAAAAACTATATTAGAATTATGAAAATAAAACAATTAGGTGATAATTTAATTATAAATTATATTTATTCAAATGTGTGATGATTTACAAAAGAATTCAAATTGGTGAATTAAAAATATAGAAAAAAATTCAAGAAATAATTAATCATTTCATGGACTAAAATTACATTATTAATTATAAAAATTGTTTAATTAATTATTTTAATTAAAAAAATAGAAAATTGCAATAAATTATCAAAAATGGTAAAATTAAAAAATAAAATCATTAAAAATTAAATAAAAATAAGGGTCTATGATATGTAAAAATAATGCCACATCAAATTCTACCAGAGTTAAGCACTATTTTTCTTCAAAAAATCCTTAGATTTATTATCCTGGAAAAAATTTAATTGAGTTTTCATAACTTCGCTCACAATGTAACATGTCCAGCACATTGAAAACCATTTACTGGAAAGTGTGTTTAGGCTCAAGAAAAGAAATATTCAAATCATGTCATGCATATAAAAAATACAAAATGGGTAATAAAGATAGAAAATATTCATCTATCAAAGAAGTTTTCTTGCCTCATATGTGATACTACATAACGACTCATTTCAATCCAAGATGTTTTCTTATTCCAAGAGTGACATTAGGTAAAATATATGTGGAATTGAAAACATAACCATTGGAACCTTGTACATTTACATTTCACATAGATTCCAAAAATAAATAAATATATTTTTTTTCTAAATCACCTTGTTTATACAATCTATATTATTCGAATATAAATTTTTTTCCCACTTATTCATTCAGTGTTCATCATTCCCATCATCTTAATAATCTAATTATTGACATTAGACACTTTATTTTATATTTCTTATGCCATGTATCATGTTCTATGAATTATTAAATGCTCTTATTCAAGGTGTACAAAGGGATTTTAGATAACAGAAATGCTCCCAGCATCTATGTGACTGTTTTTTATAATTAAAAGAGATGAAGCAGTTATGATAGTGCCAAATTCTAGTTCTAATGTCTATGATCATAAATCCATTAATATGTTACCCAATTGAATCATGATATAGTCCCTAAACCTAATTTTTATTACAAAACTAAATATATTCAATCATCAATCATTCACCCACATTAATTTTTGATTCAAATAATTTCTTAACGGTTAGTCATCCATCATCATTAAGGAATACTAGTTTTGAGAAAATGTTTAACACAAAAAATTGTGCTTGAATTTTGAAAACATTTAACCATTCTTTTGATAAAATGTATTAAGTTCAGGTTTGAGTTCATAGAATTATATTTAAAAACGGTTTATCTCATTCATTAATTAACCCCCTCCCACAGAAATAAAACCAATCTTTTTTTTCCAAAAGTTGAATTACAATCTGGAGAAGAAAAATTTAGAAAATAATGTTCAAAACATTTTTTAAAATTAGTAGATTTGTGACATGTATCAAGTGTCACATTAAAGTTCAAAATTATTTTTTTTCCACATAGATTAATTAAGAGAAGATTCACATTGAGATAAATTCATTAGAATTTATGTCAGTGATAAAGAACCTCGTGAATGTTTAATAATTTTCTTGTAACATGTGGTTGCATATTGAATTGGGTTTCAGGAAATTTAGAATATATGATAAATTTGAATTTTCAATTAATTATTAACAAAACATTACTAACACCCCTTATCAAATCATATTACACAATAACACTTGATCTATCCAACATGTATCAACCCCAAACTTATATTCATCTATTCGACGGTTAAAAAATACTAAAATTACATTTTTCCTCAAGGAGGAACATGAATAATTATTTTATAGTATAGTAACATGTGAAGAAAATTTCCAATATGTAAGACAAGAAAAATATTTTTCTAGAAAACATGTAGTAGTATTTATAATACATTTATAATATTTTAAACTCCCTCACACATGTTGAATGATTTTCCATCATGGGGATGTATGGTGAGATTTCAACCGCAAAAACAGAAATTTACAATGTAATAGTCATTGAATCACCAAAAGGAAAAAAACATAGTTTAAAATTTTTATTAGTGTGAAAGTAGAATAAAAATTCATAAATAAATTAAAATAACTCCCTGAAATAGTTTTTCATTAATTCCCCAATATGGGAATTCCACTCTCTTATGACCCAACAACAACATCCAAAAATCACAGATCATTTTAACCAATAAAAAATACCTATTGGAGACATAGAATAGAGGAGAAATCAATGAATCACTTTAATAAAAAACTAAAAAAATAAAAAATTAAAGATAATGGGTTTGTTCTCTTGAAGAATTGAATTTAAACTCATCTATTATAAATTATTTAATAACATTTTATTTATTTATTAAGACAAAAAACCCATCGGTTTCCTCCTATAAAACACTAAATTTATAGTCCCCAATCTAAATTTGTTTCCCTATATATTATTATCCATGATCATTTAAAGGGAATGAATTATTTATAGTGTAAAATACACGATTATATAAATATTAATGGATTTCATCAAACAAAACATTCTAATTTTCTATACCAAACATTATTCTCAAAATTTATTTAAACAAAACAGTTTATAATATATTGTGTATCACATTTTGTCTTCTAGAGAACACTTCAATGGCTCAAATTTTTTTTCAAAAACAACCTAACAAAATCACTATGTTGACAAAGAATACATACATGGCCTCCCCCACACATAGAGGTCAGCTCAAAATTCAAATCAAAAGAAAACCCATTAAAAAACTCATTATCATTTTCATTGAATGTTCCCAACACAAAAGAAAACCTTGAAAATCATGTAAAAAGGAATCATACTTAGGTTCTGACATGTTGGAAGTCATTACAAACAACATCAAACTAATCATGAAATAAGGTTCCCAGAAAATACACTTGTTCATAATGGGTACAATCTAGTTTTTCATCCGGACTAAGCCCAGAACATTCTACAATATAAAAAATCCTTAAATAGTAAACATTATAAAGAAAACATTAAAAAATTGGTTGAGACAGTTAGTACAAGAATATGAATCACTCTCTTTTATGGGTTCATGGAAAATACTTTTCTCATCTAGAGGAGTGAGTGGGAGAAGATTTGAAGCATAAAGAAATGTTTCAATAGGCTGGGGAATCATAATCTCTATGACCTCAAGAGGGAAAGAACTATACACATCCCAAACATTAATTTTAATACAATAATTCTCTGCCACATCTATAAAATCAAAACAAACCTCATTTTGAGACATTTTGAAATACTAAAAACAACTCCACATAATTGTTAGCATTAAGAGTGATTTTCCCCTTAGACACATCTATGAAAGCACCTGCTATAGTAATGAATGGTCTCTAAATGGTGATTGGGACTTTTTTATCACACTCTATATCTATGATAAGGAAGTCTGTGGGTAGTGTTAGTTTTCCTACACTCACTCTTAGATCATCCAAACTCCCAAAATGGTGTGTGACTGACCTATCAGCATGTTGAAGACAAACCTAAGTTGGTTGAAAATCCATAAATCCCAATCATCTAAATAGGGAGTAAGGCATAAGATTGATTATTTCTCATTAGTCACCCAAATATTTAAATTGCTCACCTGCTCATATTTTTCATTTAATAATAAAACTTCTAGGGTCCCTCAATTATGGAGGCAACTTGTTTATCAATATTTCACTACACTCATCACTGAGATCAACATTGTCAAACATCTACCAAACATTTGTAATTATTAGAAACCTTTTAGTAGAACCTACATTTGAAGTTATTTTGTATAAGGATTATAAAAATGTAATGTTAATACTTATTTTTAACTATATATGGAATTTTTAGTGGTTAGGTAATGCTTTAGAACTAGAGGATCGATGGTGGTTTATTTATTATATTTTAAGCTTATTTATTATACACAACAACATTCACTATATTTATCCATATTGATATTCTTATATATTTCATTGGTGGTGTCAAACTATGTTATATTCATATCCTACTAATGTTTTTAGTTAGCACCCATGCTGACCATTATGTTTCTTAGACAGTGCAATGGAGAATTCCGTATAATTGATATTGTTTTTGGCCTTCTTGGAAGGGCTATGGGAGTAGGGTCCTGATATAGGGAATATAAAAAATCTTTCACACAGGTCATTAATTTCTCATTTATTCAATTATTTAGGTATCTATGTGACACGTTACTAATGTATCATATCTTGAAATGTATTTTACTAATCAAATTGATATATAATGGTTTATTATTTATTTTGTACATCCTTGGCTTATTCTACATTTTATTTTAACAAGATATACATAATCATAATTATTTACACAGTTTATTCCACTATGATATACCTGTATAGTATACCACCTATACCACCTTATACCCATTATATAATATGGAATCATCTGGTGTATTGGGTGGTGCATCTGAGGTTCATTGGTGACCCATTCCTTTTACTATTCGGAGTGAATTAGGGCGGGATATTACAAAGTGGTATTAGAGGTATTTATTTTGTATGACTATATTGTTAATGAATACCTATGTAATGGAATTATTTAAACACCACATTAAACTTCTGTCTAGGAATGACCACTGCATATTTGATGTAAGTCAACAAAATTAGGGACACCATTGATGTTTATGCTATTTTATTCTAATATTGTAATGTCACGACTCGCCATCAACAAGATGAGGGATGGGATATAAGATTTGAAGACCCTTCATTCTTCTTGTTAAAAGATACATAATGACCCTCAAAACATTCCTTCAATAGCTCCCGAAGTAGAGACTATAACCAAGGGTATATAATGAAACACAAAATGTAAGACATTACACTTTTAATTTAGTAGGTTTAGAAGACAAGATAGTAAATCACAGACAGCACTCAAACTATATGTAAATGTAATGCCAAAACAATCCATTATCATATGCATGTTCCAATAATTAGTGCTACTAAAATACAAAAAAACTCCAATGGAAATTACCCAAAGAAAAGAAAAGTTGCAATGTAAACCATCCTAATGTCTAAACATATAGGGTCTAACATGGTCCTCAAAGTCCTCATAGAAATATGAAAGCAGTTTTATATAGATACGGTGAGTATACCTGTATTCTCAGTATGTAAAACCACAAGCTCTCTTGCACAAGTGCAAAGGCATTATAATTCCTTGTGAGAAAAAAGTGAATAACCAAATCTCACAGCGAATAAACTATCCACCTAACATCAACGAGGAACACTCCCAAAATAACGAAAGTCAAGTAACGTAATAGTAATTGCACATCGATAGTGGGTACCCCACACAACATTCACACTTTTTATTTAAGACATGCTACACATCAAACCTCTCTTCCATTCTCACCACAGTCCCACCACCATACCCCTCCCGCATACACCTAGGCTACCACAACCAGACATCCCACCCGCAAACACCTAGGATACAACAACCACACAAAACCACGCCCAAAAACACCTAGTCTGGAACAACTACCACCATGCCAGAAGAAACCTAGGCATGAACAAATACTGCAATGCCCGAAGACACTTAGGCCTCATCTCGATGACACTTGGGGAAATAACCTTCCTGCACACAACTAGGCTAGCAACTACAACTACCATGCCTGAGAAATCATGGGATATAATGGACCTCAAACCGTCATACTTTTCCTAAAGAGTCTTTGGATACTCAAAAAATGGAGTAGAAAATTATCTCATTATAATACCCAATGAATTCAAAGTAAGATATTTTCATTAAAGGAATTCAATAGTTTGTGCAACACGAAACACCGAGTTCGAGCACACCACAACATAACAAACTAGCCATTCAAAAAGCGGTTATGAAGAGTATTAACTGAATTTTGAATTTCATATAATCCATATTATTTTATAATCCATATTATTTGTTTCTTATACATTATATATGAACAAATTCATTTTCATAGATAAAATATGTATTTTTTTCAAAATGCTATTTTCCCATGTTTAATTGAAACTCATTTTTAAAACATAAAATTGAAACGTTAATATATTCAATTTTATGAAATTAAATTATTCTTTAGAAAAAATACATAAAAATTTATTTTGGATAAATATTTTGTACTTTATTAATAACTTTCATATTTTATGAATACTAAAAAATAATAAATTTTAATTGAAAACACTTTTTTAGTCGAAATAATTAATAGTGTTAAATTTTAAATTTTAAGGGTTTTGAAGCATAATGAAATTATATTTTTATCATTTATTACAATTTTTTTCATTATAAGTAATTTTAAATTAAAATTCGACATAAACACTTGTCAATCTTTTGATAAATGTTACTTTTTCAAAACCCACTTTTTGGTTTTGATAATGGGAATTAATTTTAAATTTATTATTGAAACATATATGTTATGAATTTAGTAAAATAGAATTAATTTTTGATGTCTTAATATCATAATTATATTTGGGTAATTTTTTTATTTTTCTGATAACATTCAATTTTTTATGAATAGTGAAAAACACTACGTTATAGTTTAAAACTGTCTTTTTTATTTAATAAATTATTTATTTAATATAAATTTATTTTATGTAAAAAAAGATATATAATACTATTATATGTTAAATTTAATTCTTTGGAGTCATTTTATAATAAAATAAGATGTATAAAATTTTATTGAACATTTTACCTTCTTTTAACCACATTCTAAGAGAATTCGAAAATTTGCATAAAACATAATTTTACAACTTATCTGAATTGAATTTAAAAAATCATATAAACATTTTAAATATCAATAAGTAAAATGTGGTTCAATAAGAATAAAATATTTTCCTATGACTAGTTACTTTTGACTTTTATTTACCACGGTTAAAAGTAAATCAGGTAATTAAAGGTAAAATGATATTATTATCAACCTAACACATATACTAAATCTATTTGATAATTGTAATTATAACAAAAAAATCCTTAGGAATAAAATATTATTCTTTAGGTCCCCTTGGAATATATTAGTACATTTATTATTATTTTATATAAAGAAGAGTAAAATGTGTTAAATTCAATGTTTATTAACTAATCCATTTTTAAAATAGGGTTATACATATGTTAAATTAGACTATAAATATTCATTATCAAGATAAATATATTACATACATAATGGTATTTTATTTATAAATTTTAGAAATTATATATTTAAATTCATTTATGAAACAATGATGATGAAGTAATTACAATTTTAATGAAATATGAAAATACTTTATATTATAAATATTAAAATAAATAAAATTTAAAGGTTTTGATTCCAACCAATTATTTTCTAGGTTAATATAACTTTAAAGGGTTGAATTGAAAAAAACATAATAGGTTATAAGGTTGTTATGACTTTTAAAAAATCAAAAAACCAAACAGTGTAAAAATTGACAGAAATTTGTTTTTAAAACAAATACTTTATTATTTGATGACATAATATTCTGAAATAACTAATGATTGAGAAAAGGGTTTAAATAATATTTTATATGTCATTAAATAACCACATGAGGTTCTCGTGTAAGTATAATGTATGTTTATTAACCATATAGTGTAATAATACCAGAAGACATGATAAAAGTTAAACTATTTAACTAAGAGTTAAATCTAAATGACATGGGTAAAATGGTAACAAAAACAGGTATAAAACCTATTTATTGAATGTATATTGACCCATACCCACATTATATAAATAATTAATCATTTCGGAGCAACTAGAAACCGTAAATTATTTTATAATAAAATAATATATCAGGCTTTTCCTAAAGTGACACTCACCTATCTTTAAAAGGGGGTACTTCCCCTTCTCTTAATTTCACACCTCTAGATCCATTTGTCTTGGCCAAATCCTATCCAAATATCTTCCAAACTTCACTTAACTATACTTAGTGGCCTTACTTTGATCTTAAATCAAACCTATGATCCCTTTTGATCAACTCAAATGAAAACACCTGAGGAAGAGGTAATAATTTCACGGCCCTCATTAAAGTTCTTTTCTTCTTCCACTTCATATTTCTTTTTTGTTTCCATTCAAAAATAAATAATCCAGTACCTTCTACCAACTCTGATTAATTATAAATATGGTACAACCATATTCTTTATTCTATCCATTCTATAAATGACAAAGTCACCATACGTGTGTACGTACGACTTACCGTCTCCACGTCGTGGTGTAGTTTGTTATTAAAACACTTCATTCATTATATGTGTATTATAATGAGTATAAATGATTTAAATAATAAATATAGAATGTTAATTATTCTTTATATATGATATTCCATCCAATTACATACGACTTCACCATCAATTTAATGATAGTGTACCTCGTGCGTATGTACAATTTACCGTCACCACGAACGCGATGAGATTAATTCCACATCATAATCACTAAAAATAATTTTAATTTTTTATTAAAAATGATGATTCAGAGAATAATATAATTATGGATATTAATAAAATACATTCTATTAAAAAAACATGACTTACATAACAAAATATATAAAGGAAAATGAATCAGTTAATAACCAAAACAATGATACTACTGAAATATAGTTAACTAAGAAATATTAGAAGATAATATATGATATCATATTTATGTATTTTGTTCTTGAATAATTTAATTCAAATTATTTCACCATTATACATGAGGTTATCCTACCCTATACTAAGGAAAAGTACAAGGTAAGGTGTTTTCATCTCACTTTTATTCCCATGAGATTCATGCTATATTTTCCACTATTAACATTTAGGTGGTGTATGTAATTCCCAAGATTGTATTGTTTGAGAAATATACCTTAATTTATTGGTATTTAAATCATCATTTAATGTTCTTTCTTTAATGGGGTGTATGTTTCGTAATTCACCAAATCGGTAAGGGAATTTCAAATTTCAAATTCCACTCATTCGATTTTACGCAAATTTCATTGATTACATTACTCTATGATTATGTGTGAAATCTTTACTTATTTACATATGTAGTAATTTTCACACCCCTTTGTGTGGATATAATTTTGATACACATAATCACTCCATTGATAAATTCTCAAGTCATCGATATAATTTGATATGAGTAATTTTAACTCAATTTCTCTTGATTGAGTTTAACATTCATTTCAATAGTGTTGTTTTTATAAGAATATGTGTGAATTTACTATGATTTATTTAAACTGAATTTCCAATAATATTGATTGTATTTATATTTTTCACACATAATTATGTCAATGATTTATTCTTAACCTAAGGATACAGTCTTTATAAAGATATTCATCTCAACTTACCTTCCATTGAGACTTCATTTTTGTTATGCACCAATTCCTTTTTATTGGGGGTATATAGAATACATTGACATATTATATCATGAATCCCTATATTCACATGGTATTATAATGATTTGAATACATCAATTATTTTTTTTCAGTAATCTCTCATTTTGTTAAAAACTCTAACTAAAATGTCATTTTAAATGTTTGAAGATTTTAATCTTCTAAATTTTTATCATTAATGTCTGTGTTTTAAAAATTGTTTTAAGGTTTTATTTCAATGGAAATTAAGTTTTTAAAATTGAAATTCCTTTTAAATGTTTCAATGTGGTATGATACACTTTGATTCAAAAATCTATTTTAAATAGCTTCTTGATAGATAGTGATACTTTTAAATATTTTCTTGAAAAATGTATATTTTTCCCAAAGATTTTTATTGATCATTTTCAACTATGTCAATATCCTTTAGGGGATATAATTTTTTGTAGAGGATGATTTATTATGATATAAATCATTAATACTATTTTGAATTTCTTGTGACATATTTGACTGTGGATGTGTTATTTTTATACCATTCATGGTTTATGGATAAAGTATGGACATTTCTTATGGTAGTTTTACTGTGAATGTTTAAGTTATGTTTAAACCTTTTCATCTGAGGAATGCATTGGACTAAGTAAGTAATGGGTGGATCCCACTATATATCCTCGATGCATCGATAGGTCTCATGATACAAACTAGTGTATTGGCACAAGGCCTTGACAAAATCTTATTTGTAGTCTTGGGACAAGGCCTTGACTATAAGGTTATGAAGTCTGGAATTATTCATTCCATCATTATGAAATTGGCTATTGATATTACATCTGATTATTCTACTCAGAGCATATCAATGTGAATAAGTAAATGGCATTATTTTATTTATCATTAATGTATTATACTTATGTTAATGTTTAAAATTATTGTGTTATAGTCTCATACATTGCCTTAAATAATTATTATTATTTATGACAGTTTCTAAAATATTGTTATCCTTAATGAGCATCTGAGCTCACCCATTTCTTATGTTTTATTTCTCCCAATATGTATAGAAGTATATTACGATTAACCTTCCATAATATGCTAAGGGATATAATAGTGTTCAAAGGGGAAACAATGTTGTTTCTGTTATTTCATGATGTAATGTAAAACATATGTATGTATCTAGTACATCCAAGGATACTAAACAGGTCAGTTTTTCAGGAAATGATTCATTGTATCTTGACAATGTTATGTAATAATACACATATTCTGGGTGATTGGGGTTGGCCAGTTATAGTTGGTATCAGAGGAATTTTGTCCAAACCTTGGAAGATAGATTTAGAAAAAACACTGATTAGGAAACACTACCCTAACATAGAGATTTTGTATTAGTATATAATAACATCCAAAATTTTAGGTAAAGTAAATATTATGTTTGATTTCCAAACAATACATCCCTATATGAATATGAGGAGTTAGAGGTAGCTTTGGTATGGACAAACCTAACAGTGTAAAATCAGACAAGGTGTTTTAGGCTTGACCTGGGGTATCTTGGTTAACAACAGTAGGCCTTGCTTCCCTATTCGATATGACACTCCTAGGGGATATCCTAAGGATAATTCAGATTTTCATTACATACTGATTTTGAAGATTTTAATATTAAATGAGGATAAATAACATTGGTTTATACTAACGTGTTTTAGATTGAAAATATTGTTTTATAATATTCTCTAAATGATTTTATGAAACACACTATGCATTCTTGTGTTAGTCAATGTCTGGATTCCTTGTTAGTCATAGTAACATCGAACATGAATTACATGGTAATAACAGTGGTGGAAATGTGAAACTAAATGTAATGTTGATAGGTTTAAAAGATATCATCTTCAAGGAGAATTATTTTTCAAAACATATGATCAACAATATATATATTAACGAACTCCTGGACTCAACAATGAAGGGAATCATAGTTAATGATATGAGCTACAGTAGTCATGACCATGTAGAAATGAAAGCACAATTTTCAACATGCAGAATATGAGGAAAGAGACACCTCGGAAATTTTCCCAATGGAATAAATAAAGTCTTTATGTGTGGGAAAGAAGGATGTAAAATAAAGAATTTATGAGAAAAAAATGAAGAGTACTATGGAAAAAAATTGATCCCAAGAATCCATTTACTCAAATTTTCTGTCAATTTAAGGGACCTGGTCATTACCTTAGTGAATGACCTATTCTATATGATAACCACCTGGTCATTGAAAAAACTATGAGGAAATAAATATATGGTGAAATTTGTATAAGTATAAGTGCTCTTTGTTGATCGGATTACATTGTTATACTTTTATCTTGTATGTGTAACCCTGATGTTTGTTATTTCAAATTTCTATATTAGGAAAATTAACTTTTATAATGTTGTTATAGTTATAAATAAACATTTGGGTTTATATGATCCTTCAATTTGAGTCAATTACAAGTTATTAAATTTCGGTATGAAAAATATGAGTTCTGTGATTAAATTTGTGTTAAAATTATGTTACGATTATTTTTATGAATTTATCTCATTTTGAGAATGTTATAAAATATAGTTTTTGAGATAGGAAATCACCCAGACTATGTGACAACACATCGTGTCAGATAAAGATGCAGAAGTCGAACCCACAACCAGAGTGTGGTTGGGATTTATCACCTACCACTGGACTACGTGAAGTCCCTGGTTAGTGTGACTAATTATTTATAATTAAATGATTTTTTTGATCAATAATTAGTTGATTTGGAACTTATGTCTTATCAAATGGATATCCTTAGTATAGGACAATGATTTTTTGATTAAGTGATAAATGTTATTTGGGAAGATGTTCACTCTCTTTAGAACACTTTATGCCTAAGTAAAATAAAATACTATGGGATTTCATTTGAGGAGTAATGTTGAATTTTTATCAATGTTTTTACTATGTATTATATCTATTTAATTTATTTATGGAAATGATTAACTGATCATAGAGAATATCTGATTAGGTAAATTACCTTTAATTATGTGACTTTATGAGTAGTCGATGTTATTTGGAGATAAAATTTAACATGGAAGACTACGTAATCAAATTCATCTATGTTTTGGGTTTCAATATTAGTTTGTATTATATTGAATGATTTTAAAGACAATTTTTTATTGAATGGTATTTATTGAACATTGATATTGTTGGTTTAATTTTATAAATTAAGATCAGCATTTCTTTCCCTAAATTAATATCCTTTTTAGTGATAATATGATCTTGTACTGACCATTTTTGTTTTGGTTAATCTCTAAGGACAAGGTAAATATATAGTTTATCCTTTGTGGATTATGTGATTATCTAGAAGTTGATTCTTCTACTTCAGGTGTGACCAAGTCATCTTGAATACTCATTGTTTGAAAAAATATAAAATTTAGTGGTAAAATTTAATTAAAAAACGAAACTGTGCATAAAAAGTACGTCAATATCTTTATTTTCTTAGTCAATATCACAAATAAATTTCTCAACATTGTGAAATAGAACATAAATTGAAAAATTTTGTATGTTTACTTTTCTTATTGGGAAACTAATGACTCTTTATCCCATCACCACTTTATGGTTTTCTTGTAGTTAACATTCTCCTGATCATGTTTTTCTATCACTCTCCATCAGAACATGAAACTTATTTTATCTTTCATAAACATGTTTTTCTACATGGAATCTTAGTATGTTTTATATAGGGTGACCATTGTACTTCACTTTCTTTCTTTGAAAAGTGATAGTTTTATTGACTATTATTCTAATATAAGACATTAAATAATGTTACCAAGCCCAATTTTAAAATTTCTAGGACACAATTTCCAAAAGGGGGTAAGAATGTAACAGCCCAATATTCCATAGTATGTTATTTTCTTTAAGGTAATTCAATCTCTTGCGATACATGCAACACCATGTTCGAGCACACCTCGAATTACCAAAAAAGTCTTTCAAAAAGAGGTTATGAATTATATTATCTTAATTTTCTATTTTATATACTCCATATAATTTTATAATCCATATTATGTGTTTCATAGACATAATATATGAACAAATTAATTTTTTTTAGATAAAAGATGTATTTTTTTAGAAAAATGATATTTTACCACTTTTAATGGGAAACCCTTTTTTAAAACCATTATTCAAAAGTATTATATATTATATTTTATGAAATTTAATTCTTCTTCATAATCTGAACATAAAAATTTATTTTGAATAAAACTTTGGTACATTTTTGTCAAATTTAATATTTTGATGAATACTGAATAATACTAAATTTTAATTGAAGACAAAAGTACTAAAAATATAATTTATAGTGTAAAATTCTGAATTTTAATGGTTTTTAAGTATAATTATATTATATTATTATCATTTATTTCAATTTAGGTCATTATAAGTATGTTCCCATTAAAACACATGTCAATCATTAGATAATTTCTACTTTTTAAAAACACCTTTCGGTTTTGAAAATTGGAATAAATTTTAAATTAATTAATGAAACTTATATGCTTTTAATTGTGTAAAATAGACTTCATTTTTTAATTTAGAATATAAAAAATACCATTGGGTAATTTTTTGGTATTTTTCTGAAAACGTTCAATTTTTGATGAATAGTGAACAACACTGTATTATTGTTTAAACAAGACTTTTTATTTAAATAATTATTTATTGTACTAAATTTTTTTAAATAAATAAATATATATAATACATATATAAGTTCAATGTAATTAATTGTAGTCATTTTATAAAAAAAATTTATGTATCAAATTTTATGGAACCTTTTACCGTCTTTTACCCACTTTCTAGGAGAATTTTGAAATTTGCATAAATCATAATTTTACTACATATATGAATTGAATTTAAAAAACCTGAGAGAGATGTTTGAGATAATTAGTTAAAATGTGGTTCAATAGGTTGAAAATAATTTTTGGTGAATAACAACTTTTGACTTTTATTTACCATGACTATAAGTAAATAGGGTAATTAAAGGTAAAATTGATATTATAATTATCCTAACGCATGTCCCCATTCTATTGGATAAGTGTTATTCGACCAAAAAAACCCTAGGAATAAAATATGATCCTTTAGGTCCAATTTGATTAGATTAGGACATTTAATATTATTTTATTTAAAGAAGATTTAAAAGTGTTAAATTCAATGTTTATTAACTAATCATTTTTTTATATATGCTTATACATAAGATAAATTTGACTATAAATATTCATTAAAAATTTAAATATATTTCTTAAATAATGGTATTATATTTATAATTTATATATATTAAATAATTAAATTTATTTATGACATAATGATGATGAAATAATTACCTTCTTAATGAAATTTTAAAATAGTTTATATTATAAATATAAAAATAATTTGAATTTGAATGTTTGGAATCTATAACAAATTAATGGTTAAAAAACATGTTATGGTTTATTTGAAAATTTTTCTTCAATGTGATAAGGTTCTTATGACTTTTACAAAAACAAAATACCAAATAGTGAAAAAATTGACATAAATTCGTTTTTAAAACAAATACTATATTATTGGTTGATATAATATTCATGAAAATATAAGGATCAATTATAGGGTTTAAATAATACTATATATGTTATTAATGAACCGCTTGAGGGTCTTTTTGATGTTTAGATTATGTTTATTAACAATATAGTTTAAGAATAAATGAAGACATGGTAAAAGTAAAAATATTTATCTAAGAGTTAAATCTAAAAGACAAGAACAAAATGGTACCATAAACTTGTCTAAAACTATCTAGTATAGAGGATTTAGACCTATCATCACCATTTCTTTTAAATAAGTCATTTTTTATCCATTAAAATAAAAACATATTTTATTATAAAATACTATTTCATGCTTTGCCTAAAGTGACCATCACGTCTCTTATAAAAGGAAACTTTCCCTTCTCTTAATTTCACACCTCCAAAGCCATTTGGATCAGCCCACACCTGCCCAAATATCTTCCCAACTTCCCTAAAATTAACCTAAAGTCTGTAAATTTATCATAAATCCAACCTACGGATCACTTATGATCAACTCAAAAGGAAACACCCGAAGAAAATGTAATAATTTCACCACCCTCTCTCAAGTTATTTTCTTCTTCCACTTCCTCATTCTTTTTTGTTTCCAGAACAAAATAATAAATCCATTACCTTATACATAGTTTGATTTTCTTAAGAATATGGTACAATCATATTCGTTATTCTTTCCATCCTATAAATGACAAAGTCACCATATGTGCGTAAAAACGACTTACCGTCTCCATGCCTTGGTGTAGTTTGTTATTCAAACACTTCATTATTTGGATGGGTATAATAATGAGAATAAATAATGTGAATAATAAATATAATATGTCAATTATTATTAATATATGATATATCATACAATTAAATATGATTTCACCATTAATATAATGAAATTGTTGCTCATGCATATGTACAACTTACCGTCTCCACGAACGCGATGAGATTCAATCCCCATCATAATAATTCAAGAATAATTTTCATTTTATGATTTAAAATAATGACTAAAAACATAATATTATTCTAGATATTAATCAAATAAATCCTATACATAACATACATGACTTACGTAACAAAACATATAAATGAAAACGAATAAGTTAACAACCAAAACAATGATACTACTAAAATATCATTAACAAATCAATATTAGAATATCATATATGATATAATATTTATGTATTTGGTTTTTTTATAATTTAATAACAATGATTTCACCATTATACAGGTGGTTAACCTACCCTATATTATGGAAATGTACATGGTAAGGGATTTTCATCTCACTTTTATTCCCAAGAGATTCGTGCTATATTTTCCAATATTAACTTTTTTGTGGTGTATGTAATACCAATGATTGTATTGTTTACATAATACAGTTTAATTTATGGGTTTATAAATCATCATTCAACAATCCTTCTTTCATGTGGTGTATTTTTTGTAAGATACCAAATTTGTATGGGAATTTTAAATTTCAATTCCCAGTCATTATATTTTATGAAAACTTCATTGATTACATTACTCCATGATTATGTGTGAAATGACTATTTTTTACTTATTTAGTAATTTCCACTCCCCTTTGTGTGTATATTATTTTGATACACCTAATAACTCCATTGATAAATTCTCATGTCATCGATATAAACATGATAAGAGTAATTTTAACTCAATTTCAATTCATTGAGGTAAACATCCAAGTCATTGGTGTTGTTTTTATTAGAATATATGTGAATACCCTTGGGTTTATTTACAATGAATATCCAATCATAGTCAGTGTATGTATATTTTTCACACAAAATTATTTCATTGATTTATCTATAACCTAATGATACAAACATTATAAACGAATTCATATCAACTTACATTCTATTGGGACATCTTTGTTGTTATGCACCAATTCACTTTTATTTGGTGTACATACTATACTTTGACATTTTATATATCATGAATCTGATTATTCTCATGGTAAAATAAATTTTTTATTACCTCAATTATTTTTATTCAAGCATCTTTAATTTGGTTTTAATGTCTAACTAAAATTTCATTTTAAATTTTTTAAACATTTTTACTTATAAATCATTATCATTAATGTCCATGTTTTAAAAATGGTTTGAGGGTTTTACATATATGTAAATTAATTTATTAATATTTAAATTCTTTTTAAATGATTCAATGTGGTATGGGGTAGTTGGATTCAAAAGTCCATTTCAAATATCTTCATGAAAATAGTGAGACTTTTAAAAGATTTCATGAAAAGGGGACATTTCTCTCAAAGATTTTTAATGATCATTTTCAACTATGTCAACATCCTTTACATGATATTATTCTTGATCAAAGTTTCATTGTTAGGATAAAAATATACCATAGTGTATTAAATGTATTATGATATGTCTGACTATGGATGTGTTATTTTTATAACATTCATGGTTTATGGATACTGTATTGACATTTAATATACTTGTTTTAATTTGAATATTTATATTATGTTTAAAAATATTTCATATAAGGAATGAATTTGATATAGTAAGTGATGTGTGGAGCCCGGTATATCTCCTCAATGCATCGGTAGGTCTTCTGAGACAAACTGTTGTCCTCGCACAAGGCCTTGACAAAATCATATTTTTATTCTAGGCACAAGGACTTGACTATGTGGTTAATAAATATGGCATTATGCATTCCATCATTATGAAATTTCCTATTGATATTACATGTGACTATTCGACTAGTAGAATATCGATGTAAATAAGTAAATGGAATTATTTTATTTATATTAACTATATTAATCTGAAGATTATGTTAATAAGGATTGTATTATAGTCTATACATTTTATAAAATGTTTATTCTTATTTATGACAATTTCCACAATATTGTTATCCTTACTATGCACCTAAGATCGCCCTTTTTTTATGTTTTATTTTTTCCAGGCTATAACGAAGTATAATATGACAAGACTACAAGAATATTATAAGGGATATAAGAGATTTAAAAGGGGATACAATGTTATTGTTTGATTTCATGAAGTAATGTAAGGCATATGTATGTATGTAGTACTTCCAAGGCTACTAAACTGATCACTCTTCCAGGACGTGATTCCTTGTATGATTCCAATTTTATATTATAATGCACCGATACTAGGTGATTGGGGTAGGTTTGTTACAGTTAGTATCATAGGATTTTTAGTACAAACCTTGGAAGCTAAATTTAGAAAAAAATCGAATTACGAAACAATACCCTATGATAGACACTATGGATTAGTATATAAGAACATCCAAAAATTTTGGTAATGTAAATATTATGTGGGTTTTCAAATATATATGTCTTTATATGGATATGATCAGGTAGAGGTGGCACAGACACATATATAACTAGGAGTGAAAACTTTGAGAAAGAGTTTCTGGCATGACCAGGGTTATCCTAGTACACGAAAACAGGCGTTGCTGCACTCTTGGTTATAACACTCCACATGGATATGCTTAGGATTATTCACAATTTTTTACAAACAGATTGGAAGGATCTTAAAATAAGATGAGAATAAATAACATTGGTTAATCTTAAGGTGTTATAGATTAAAAATATATTGTTATGATATTCTATAAATGATCTTATGACTCATAGTATGCTTTCTTGTGTTAGTCAATGGTTTCATATCAAGAAAGTAATAGTAACATTTAACATGAAGTACAAGGTGGGTATGGTGGTGGAAATGAGAAAAGAAATGGATTGTTGATAGGTTTAAAATATATTATGTTCACGCCAAACCATTTTTCAATAAATATGTTCAAAAATATATATATTATCCAACTACCATACCCAACAAATAATATAAAGTGGTGAATGATAAGAGCTCTAGTAGTGGACACCATGGAGAAAAAAACATCAATTTTCATCATGTAGGAAATGTGGAAGGAGACACTTAGGAATGCGCCTTAATGGAAAAAATAAATTCTTTATGTGTGTGAAAGAAGGATATAATTTAAATAATTTCTGAGGAAAATGAAGATTACTATAGAAGAATATAAAAATGATCCCAAGAATCCATTTACAGCAATTTTCCATAAATGTAGGGGTCCTGGGAATTACTAGAGTGAATACCTTATTCTATTGGATAACCTCTCAGTCAGGGAAGAAACTATGTGGATATAAATGGATGGTGAAATGTTTAACATTATCAGTTCTATTTTTTTGATGGGATGAATTTGGAAGACTTTTCTATTGTATGTATAACCCTGTTGTTTGTTATGTTAAAATTCTATGTAGAAAAATTGTCTTTTTTATTGTTGATATAGTAATAAATAACCATTTTGGGTTTATACGATCCTTGAATTTGAAGAAATTACAAGTTATTACATTTTGGAATTAAAATGCGTGGTATTAAAAAAATTAGTGGTAAAATTATTTTAAGGTTATTTTGAGGACATTACCTCATTTTGGAAATGTTATAAAATATAGTTTTTGGGAAAGGACATCACGAAAACCGTGTGACAACACATCTCGTCGGACAATGTTATGGGAATCGAACCACAACCAGAGTGGTGTTGGGATTTATCACCTACCATAGGACTACGTGATGTTCCTGGTTAGTGTGGCTGATTATTTTTTGTTAAATGATTTTATTGATCATTAATAGTTCAATTTGGGATCTTATGTCTTATCAAATGGATATTTTTAGTATAGGAAAATGATTTTGTGATTATGTGATAAATTTTATTTTGTAAGATGTTCACTCTCATGGGAACACTATATGACTATGGAAAATAGAATACTATGTGATTTTATTTGAGGAGTAATGGTGGATTTTTATCTATGTTTTTATTGTGTATTTATAGATATTTGGGTTATTTATGGAAAATTATTAACTTATCATAGAGAATATGTGATTAGGTTATTACATTTATATATGTGACATTAAGAGTAGTTGATGTTATTTGGAGATACAATTTAATTTGGAAGACTACGTAATCAAATTCTTCTATGATTTGGATTTTAATATTAGTTTTTATTATATTGAAGAAATATAAGGACAACTATTTATTGAATGGTATTTATTGAATTTTGGTTATTTTTGGTTTAATTTTAGAAATTAAGATTATTATTTCTTTCTCTAAAGGATTATCCTTTTTGTGCATTAGCTGATCTTTTACTAACCATTGTAGTTTTGGATAATCTCTAAATAGAAGGTGAATGTATAGTTTTTCCTTTTTGTATTATGTGACTCTCTAGAATATTATTTTAGCACATATGTTTTGACCAAGTCATCTTGAATACTCATTGTTTGAAAAAAAGATGAGTTAGTTGTAGAAATTTATTAAAGGATGACACTCTACAAAAAAAGTATGTACATCTATTTATGTTCTTAGTCAGTCTCTAAAATAACTTCCACAATATTATGAATTGGATCATAAAACAAAAAATGTTGTCTGTTTACTTCTCTTACTGGGAATGTAATGACCGTTTATCCCATAACAAGTTTGTGGTTTTCTTATAGTTAACATTCATATGATCATTTTTTCTATCACTATCCATCAAAACATGACACATAGTTTATCTTCCATATCCATGTTTTCATAAATGAAATCGTATAATGGGTTATCTTGAGTGGCCTTTCTAGTTCTATATTTTTCTTTTAAAGAGATAGTTTTAGTGATTTTTTTTTCACTGTGGGACTTTTCATTAACTTTCGAAGCCCAATATTATAATTTATAGGATGAAATTTCCAAAAAGGGGTAATAATCTACCACCCCAAGATTTCATAGTATGTTATTTTCATTAAAGTAATTCAATATATTGTGCTACACGCAACACCGAGTTCGAGAACACCACGACTTACCCAACTAGCCGTTCAAAAAACGGTTATGAATAGTGATAACTAATATTTGAAATTTACATACTACATATAATTTTAGAATATAGATTATGTGTTTCTTCGACATAATATAAGAATAAATTAATTTGTCAGATAAAAGAAGTAGTTCTTTAAAAAATGGAATTTTACTAATTTTAATGGAGATCCCTTATTAAAAACAATATTTGACACATTTATATATTCAATTTAATGAAATTAAATTTTTATTTTGAATCGGGACATAAAAATTGATTTTGGATAAATTTTTTTTTACTTTTTTGATAACTGTTATATTTTGATGACTACTGAAATATAATAAATTTTAATCAAAAATTGCTTTTTAAATATAAATAATTTATAGTGGTAAATTTTTAATTTTAATGGTTATGGATTAAAAATATATTATATTTTTAAAATTTAATACAATGTTTGTCATTATATATAACTTCACATTTAAATTCGAGATAAACACTTGTCAATATTTTTATAGTTTTGACTTTTTAAAAACTGTCTTGTAGGTTTTGACGACGAAAATTAATTTTAAATTAAATAATGAAACTAATATGTTTCGAATTTGGTATAATATAATTAATTTTTTAATTTGGACTATAAAAACAATCTAAGGGTAAATTATTGTTATTTTTCTTAAAACATTCAATTTTTGATGAATAGTGAAAAACCCTTCGTTATAGTTTAAAACTAAGTTTTTATTTAAATATTTGTTTTTTATTTAAAATTATTTTAAGTCAAATTAGTTAAATAAATTCTATATAAATTTAATTTAATTCATTGGAGTCATTTTATAATACAATTATATGTATAAAATTTTATTGAAATTTTTCATATCTTTTTCAACCTTCTAGGAGAATTTGAAAATTTTACTAAAACATAAGTTTACTACTTCTATGAATAGAATTTAAAAATTCCTTGATTCATGGTTAATATTAGTAAGTAAAATCTCATTCAATAAGATGAAAATACATTTTGGTGAATAATAACTTTTGACTTTTATTTACCCCGGATAAAAGTAAATAAGGTAATTAAATGTAAAAATGATATTATAATTACATTATAACAAGTCATAATTCTATTTGATAAGTTTATTTCGACCAAAAACAACCTTATTAATAAAATATGATCCTTTTGGTTCACTTGGATTAGATTAGGACATTTATTATTATTTTATCTAAAGAAGTGTTAAAAGTGTTAAATTAAATGTTTCTTAACTAATCCATTTTTAATATATCATTATACATAAGATAAATATGACTATAAATATTCAATAGAAATAAAAAAATCTTTCAAAAATAATGTAATTATATATATAATTTTATGATATTAAATGATTAAATTTATTTATGACACATTTATAATGCAGTAATTACCTTCTTAATGAAATATTAAAATAGTTTATATTATAAATGATAAAATAAATAAAATTTAAAAGTTTTGATTCCATCCACTAATTTTATAGGCTAATATATAATGTTAGGGTTGATTAGATAATTTTTTTAGAATTGATAAGGTTGTTATGACTTTCACAAAAACAAAATAGCAAATATTTAAAAATTGACATAAATGAGATGTTATAACAAAAATATTATTATTGGTTGATAAAAAATTCATAAAAATCTATGGATTGTCCAAAAGGCATTAATAATTTTATATATGTCATTAATAAACATCTTAAGGTTCTATTGGAAGGTTAGTGTATGATTATTAACCTTATAGTGTAAGAATACAGGAAGACAAGGTAAAAGATAAACTATTTATTGAAGAGTTAAATCTTAATAATAAGGTTTAAATGGTAATATTAACTCTTATAAATCCTACTATTTGAGAGGATTTAGACCCATACACACATTTTCTTTTAAATAAATCTTTTTTTGAGCCATTATAAACCCAAAAAAATTATTATAAATTAATTTTTCATGAATTTCCTAAAGTGACCCTCACCTCTCTTATAAAAATGTCATTTCCCTTATTTTCATTTCACACCTAAAAATCCATTTTTATCAACCATACCAAGCCCAAATATCTTATTAACATACCTCAATTCATCATAGAGTCCTTACATTGATCATAAATCCAACCTATGGAGCCCTATTGATCAACTCAAAAGGAAACACCCGAAGAAGAGGTAAAAATATCACCATCCTTTTTCAACATCTTTTCTTCTTCAACATCCTCATTATTTTTTTCTATTCCAAAATAATAAATCCAATACATTATAAATACTATAATGTTATTATTAATATGGTACAACCATATTCATTAATCTATCAATCTAATAAATGACAAAGTCACCATAGGTGCGTACGTAAGGTCTACTGTCTGCCCGTCGTGGCGTAATTTTTTATTCAAACACTTCATTATTTGGATGGGTATAACAATGAGTATAAATGATTTAAATAATAAATATAACATCATAATTATTATTTATATATGATATATCATCCAATTACATATTATATTACCATCAATATAATGATATTGTCACTCGTCTATACGTACGGCTTACCATCTTCACGAACGCGATGAGATACATTCCCCATCATCATTATTTAAGAAAAATATTATTTTTAAGATTAAAACTAATGTTTAAAACTTAATATCATTCTGTATATGAACAAAATAAATCCTATTCATAAAAATCACGACTTATGTAACCAAACATGTAAAGGAAAACAAATCAGTTAACAACCAAAACAATGATACTACTGAAATATCATTAACAAATAAATATTATAAGATCATATATGATATAATATTTATGTATTTGGTTCTTATATAGTTTTATAACAATGATTTTACCATTATAAATAATGATAACCTACCTTATACTAAGAAAAAGTACAAGGTAAGGGGTTTTCATCTCATCTTTATTCCCATGAGATTTATGCTATATTTTCCACAAATACCTTTTTTGTGGGGTATGTACTGCTCATGATTATATTTTTTTCATAAAATACATTAATTTATGGGTATTTAAATCATCATTGGTTGATAATTCATTCACGGGGTGTATTTTTTTATGTTACCAATTCAATAATGGAATTTCAAATTTGAATATATACTCATTTAGTTTTACATAAACATCATTGATTGCAATACTCCATGATTTTGGGAAAAATCACTACTTATTTACATATATAGAAATTTACACTCCACTTTGTGTTGATATAATTTTGATACACATAATAACTCCACTAATAAATTCTCAATTCATCGATATAAACTTGATATGAGTAATTTTAACTCAATTTCTATTTATTGGGTTAAATATCCAACTCATTCATGTTGTTTTTACAAGAATATGTTTGAATTTAATCTGATTGATTTACACTGAATATACTATCATATTAACTATTTTTAATTTTTTTTAAACATAATTATGTCATTGATTTTTCATTAACCAAAGGATACAATCATTATAAAGGAATTCATTTCAACTTACTTTGCATTGAGACTTCATTATTGTTATGTTCCAATTAAATTTTATTTGGTGTTTGTACAATACATTAAAATAGTTTATCATGAATTCCCTTATTCTCATGATATTATAATGTCTTTTTACCGCACTTATTTGTATTCAAGAATCTATCATTTTTTTAGGAAGACTATCTAAAATATTATTTTAAATGCTTTAAAATTTACTCTTCTAAATATTTCTCATTAACGACCATGTTTTAAAAATGGTTTTAAGGTTTTATTTACATAGAAAAATAATGTTTTCAAATTGAAATTCGTTTTAAAATTTTCAATGTATCATGTGACACTTTGATTCAATGATCTATTTTATACAGCTTCTTAATAAATATATAGACTTTAAAAAAATTTCATGAAAAATGGATATTTCTCCAAATTATTTTAACTGATCATTCTGAACTATTTCATCATCCTTTATGGGATATTATTCTAAATAAATTTTGATTTATTATAATACAAATATTTCATACTGTATTGAATGTTTTGTGATTTTTTTGACTTAGGATGTGTTATTTTTATAACATTCTTGGTTTATGGATAATGTATTGACAATTCATATTATAGTCTAAATACGAATGTTTATGTTATGTTGAAACCTTTTCATATGTGGAATTCATTGGACTTAGTATGTGATGGGTGGAGCCCACTATATCTCCTCGATGCATCGGTAGGTCTCATGATTCATTCTAGTGTCTTGGCACAAGGCCTTGACAAATTCTTATTTGTAGTCTTGGAACAAGCCCCTGACTATTTGGTTATGAAGTCTGGAATTATGCATTCCATCATTATAAAATTGGCTATTGATATTGCATGTGACTATTTGACCAGTAGAATATCCATGTTAATATGTAAAAGTAATTATTTGTTTTATCTTTTCTATGATATGCTGATGTTTATGGTTTAAAGGATTGAATTCTAGTCTTCTACATTACCTTAAATGTTTATTCTTATTTATGACAGTTTTTGCTATATTGTTATACTTTCTGAGCATCTGCCTCACCATTATTTTGTTTTATTTTTCCTAGGATACAAAGAAGTATATTTTGATTAACCTGTATGAATAGTCTTAGGGAAATAAAAGTTGTAAATGGGAAGACAATGTTGTTGTTTTTTTCATGATGTAATGTAAAAATTATGTATGTATCTAGTACTTCCATGGATACTAAACCGATTGGTTTTTCAAGACATTATTCCTTTTATCATTCTAATGTTATGTAATAAGGAACCGATTTTGGTTAACTAGTTTTGGGGAATTACACTAATAACCATCCACTCATAGGATTGTTAGGAAAAACACCCTCCCCCATGAAATATGGGGGTTTTGGAACGATGTGCTCAAATTAGGTGGGGCACAACTAAGAAACAATATGAATTTTTTTACATATATGTAATCAAGTACTCATCCCAACCTAGGGGTTTGAAAACTATCCCATACACAAACATCCTCACTACTATTCTTTTATAAAAAGAATAACACCCACAACCAAGTCACAACTCATTTAGGGATCAAAATTACCAATTACACCTATACTTATTATCTCATTAAAGTGGTTTCATTTAAAATAATTCTTCACTAATGGGAAAATAACATGCATATCCACTAGAAAAATAAGGAGAAATAACCAAGTATCAGATTAATCATTTACAGCCGGTTTACATGTAATTACACAACAAAAAATGGGATTTGTGAGATCCCACATGGTACAGGAACCAAAACTAGTCCCAACATATGGCCCCACATGACCTCAAGTTCAAAAACCAATTACTGTACCACAATAGGGTATCCTATACCCATCCTTATCACCCCACCAAAATCTAGAATAAGAACCACACATTGTACCATGATAGAGCAAGGAAGTTTCCAGATTCAAATACACCATTCATTGAATTCCTCCTTTTTGTTTGGATAACCAAGTTGATCACACAAGGATTATTTTTCACTGGACATCAATTTAATCAACGTAGTTTACATGATTAACCAATTTTCATGATGCATCCATTCAATCATCACCGAAGACAGGGTTCCATTAGTGTGCATGTAAAGACAACTAATGGCCATGATTTTAGGTAGACATAACACCATACAATTCACTACATATAATCATGGGTAAAAGAGTACGTCGACATCATCAAACACACCCCTTCAATATTTAAAAGTACATTTATTATCTTCATTATTATTTGGTGTCATCCATCCCTATAGAAACATTATCATAACCACTATACATGATACAAATAAAGAGAGACAAAGGAAACCCTATATGGATTATCAACAATCGAAGCGTTTCTCAATGCGCTAAGAACTGGGGTTGTGTGACTTCAAGGGGTGGAACATAAAGGACTCCAACAGTGAGTAGGAAAGTCTCCATAATAGGTGCACCACTAGCCTTTGAAAGGGGGGCTCTAAATGAACCAGTGAATGAAAAATAGACCATCCAAGAAAAGAATTAATTTTCATTCAATAAAAAGGTGAGATCCTGGAGTTACAGGATATGAATTTTGAACAAATTTAAATGTGCATCATGGTTTCTCCACACAGTTGGGTTGTTACAAATGATAGAATTCATTTTCATTTTATAATTATATATGGATAGGTGTCCATAATGGATGTGAGTTAAAGGGGTTCATTTAATCAGAAGAAAATGCGTAACAGGGGCGGAATAGAAAGTACATAAAAAATGTGTGATAGTAATGAAAATTCCACACATTACAGTATGTCAAGGGTTTCAAAGATCTTAGGGAATTTTCGATATAATTTATGTTTTTAATATCTTTTAAAGTGTTATTATAAAAATTTTACGTTGAATGATACGTTGTGAGAGAGGAACTAGAAAAAACAATGGTGGGATATCGTTTGGTGAGACACCTTCAGAGGTGCCACTATCACGTTGCCACTCTCACGGTGCCTGTAACACCCGAGATTTTTATGAGTAATATTTTGTTTTTATATCATTAAAGGAATCTTTCACTACATACTAGCTTGGCTTACTTTACACGCAAACGCGACCTTCCTCGATAGCTTGCGTTGTACGCAATACCGAGTTTCATTAAACGACGATATGCTATTAAAATAATATTTAAAATAGCCATTATGAATAGTAATAAACAATTTTTGAAATTTTATCTTTCAAAATGGATTTCATTTTTGGATTCGGAATACTGAAATTAGACTAGGGTGAAATTTTGGTATATTTCTGAAAACTTTCAATTTTTGATGAATAGTGAAACCACTAAGTGTTAGGTTAAAAACTAAATTTTGCAGAAAACTTAATTTTACCACTTCTGTGAATGGAATTTTGAAAATCCGACAGACACGGTTGATATCAGTAAGTAAAATGTGGTTCAATGAGATAAAAATAATTTTTTAGTGAATAGTAACTTTTTACTTTTTTACCGCGGTTAATAGTAAATAGGGTAACTAAGGGTAAATATGATATTACTATTACCCTAACACATGTCCTAATTCTATTGGATAAGTTTAATTCGACCAAAAACAAACTTAGGAATAAAATATGACCATTTAGGCCCACTTGGATTAGATTAGGACATTTATTATTAATTTATTTAAAGAAGGGTTAAAATAGTAAAAATCAATGTTTAATAAGTAAATCATTTTTAATATGGGGTTATAAATAAGATAAATTAGACTATAAATATTCATTAGAAAGCTAAAAATATTTCCTACATAATGATATTTTATTTATAATTTTTAGACTTTAAATTAATTAATTTATTAATGACACAACAATGATGCAGTAATTACCCTTTTAAGGAAATGTTTACCTAATTGATGTTATAAATGCTCAAATAAATGTAATTTGAGACTTTTTATGAATTCCACTAATTTTATAGGTTACTATGATATATTCGTGTTGATTTAATAAACTTGGTTGGAATATATAATTCTGTTCTGACTTTCACAAAAATCATATATCAAATAGTGTCAAAATTGAAACAAAATAGTTTTTAAATCAAATATTATATTATTAATTGTTATTTTATTCCTAAAAATCTAAGGTTTCACAAAATGACTTCGATAAGGATATATATACTAATAATAAACAATTTGGGGTTCGTTTGTCATGTTATAGTAAGTGTATTAACCATATAGTGTAAGAAAACAAAAAGACACGGTAAAAGTTAAATTATTTAACTTAGAGTTAAATCTAATTGATAAGGTTAAAATAATAACCTAAACTTGTCTAAATCCTATTGGTTGATAGGATTTCGACCCATACCCACTTTACCTTCGAAATAAGACCCTTTGGAACCATTATAAACCGATTTTGACTTTAATATAAAATAATATTTTGGGATATTCCTAAGGTGCCCCTCTCCTCCCTTATAAAAGGGCACCTCCTCCCCCTACTCCTCACACCAATTTGAGCACTCAATCTCGACCAACCCCTGAGAAAATCCCTTCTCCACTTCCCTAGAATAATCCTAGAGGTCCTGGTCTTCTTCCAAGACCAATCTTAGTTCCCTAAGTGGTGGATTCAAAGAGGCGTTTAAAAGAAGAGGTAATATCCATTACCGATCTTTTCAATTTATTTTTTAACTTCTTCTTATTTAGTTGTTTCATGATAAAGTTATAACATTACTATTAATTACATACTGATATGTTATTATAAATATGAAACAACCCTAATTCACCTTCTATCCATCCTACGGAAAAATGAAATCACCGCGCGTGCGTACGTACGAAATACCGTCTCCATGCCGTGGTGTAATCTATTTTCCACCACCACCTTACTTGGATGGGTATAATGGTGTAAATAATGACTATATATGACTATTAAAAAGTGATATTGATTCTTAAATAGTATACATACACTCTAATACAATTCCACGATCATAGGAACGATATCATCACTCGTGCGTACGTACGGAATACCGTCTCCACGATGTGATGCGACTCGTTCTACATGATCATCATTAAATAGTAATTATATAAATGAATTGAATGAATAAATATGATATATGTTACAATAATAACATTCTGGATATAAGGTATCTATAACCTTAAAAGAAGAATAATAATTTATTCGGCAAAACATGCATAAGAACAAAAGGCAATAAAGACCCGAGTAACAAGTAACAATGAAATATTACTAATAAGAAGCTAATAATATGACCATATATGATATCATATCAATATTTATGATTCTGTAATAAGTTAATAACGTTATTTAAACCATTATACAGGAGCTTCAGACACTTACAAAGAAAATCAGACCTAAGGTAAGGGAAAATATCACAATCTCATTTTTATCCGAGATTGTTTTTACTTTGGCATTTACTGGGGTGTATTATATCATCCACATACATGATCCCTCAATATGTAATATTGTTTCCATCCACTTACAATATTTTAGATCCAATTTTTCCCTTCGGTGAGTTTTTATTAAAGGATATGAAAGGAATCTTTTGTCGTTTTTCGTACGAGGTACTTTTTGACTTTTCCGACAAAAGTACGAAGAATGTTTTTTTTAACTTATACGGCAAGAATGGATTTTTAAAACATTATTTCCAAGAATCTTCCATTATATGTTTTCAATTTTATTTTTAATCAACTTCTTTTAGTTTATAATTCTATGACATGTTATGAAAAGAAAAGTGTTTTTAAAGTAGAAAGGATATTTTTCTCAAGAATGGAGTTCAAAATTATTTTCCATCTAAGATAATATAGGGTTCTATTTTTATCCCTATTATTACATTGATTTGATTATGTTGTGAGGGAATTATTTTTATGAAGTCATTTACCTTATATGGTTTGTTTTATGATTTCATGATGTTTCAAGAATCCCATTTTTGTTACATGTGTTATGCAATGATGTATGATTTATGATTATGTGGAACACATAAGAAATGATTCATTATAAGATGGGTGGGACCTATATCTCCCTCCAATGAATTGGGTAAAGATTTATATCTCATGAGATAGACATGGCTGGAACGGAAGGTTATTTCAGTTCAGTGATACAGGACTGAAACGAGGAGTGAACTCGGTTCAGAAATGGTCTTTGTCCGCTAAGATAGTCTTGGCAATGAGTCATGACTAACAAGAAATGATTTTCCATGATTATGTGTTCATGCCACAAGGTTTCAAGTTTTATGTTATGATTATGGGGGTCTCATTTTCACTTCTATGATTTATTCCATGTTATGATATTATGATATCTTTTGCAGGTTATGATTTTCAAAAAGATATGATATGATTTTTATTTCCTTTATTTGCCCTTGCTGAGCATTTGAGATCACCCTTTTATGTTTTCTTTTCCCCGGGTCAGGAAGATGGATATTAAGTAGAATATGCTAAAAGGGACCCTAGATATGATGAAATAAATGGGAGACACTGTAGAAGATTTATTAACAAGTTGTTTATGTTTCCCAGTTTCTGAAGACACTATACCTATACAGTCCTTTGTGGTTTTGTCATATGTTGTAATAAGTGTGCTTCAATTTTTAAGTATTAACAATGTATGTAAAGTATGGGTCGTTATAGTTGGTATCAGAAGAAAGGTATAGTCAACCTTTGGAAACTAGGACGTGAAAGCCTTAGTAAGAAGCCTAAGGATAAGTCTAAGAATAGAACACAGTCTTAGTGTTTTAGAAATGGCCATGAATAACCTAGGATAAAACCTTAAGCATGAAAATTTTATTCTTGAATTATGTGGTTTTACTATTATAATTACTGTTTCTCACACTATTATTCTTGGTTTTAGTCAATGGATGGAACCCGAAGGAACTGTGTTAATGCGGAATGCGATGGGCAATGCAATGATTGTCCCCCTGAGCAACCAAATGATATGGGAGCAAGAATGCAAAATCTTGTAGCCATGATCACACAACTTTCTCAAGATATGAATCATGCAGGACTTCCAAACGAGAAAAGGAAGGAGAAACATTCTGTTGATTCATTCATGAGCTAGCGTCCACCTTCTTTCAGCGGGTCTACTGATCCATTAGTTGCTGAACAATGGATTAGTACTACTGAAAATATATTTTCAGTTCTTCAATGTTCTGAACATGATAAAGTCATCCTAGAAGTGTATCGTTTGTAAGGAGATGCTGATCAATGGTGGAATATTATTAAGAATACGAGGCAAAGGGATGAAATTGAGGCCATGGAATGGGAAGAGTTCAAGAACTTATTTTTCAATAAATACTTCCCTCGTATTCTCCGAACAAAGATGGAGAAAGAGTTTCTTTAACTGAAGCAAAGGGACGATGAATCTGTTGGTACCTATGAAGAAAATTTTACAAGACTTTCAAGGTACGCTTCTGGTATTATTATCTAACCTGAGAGTAAGATCAATCGATTCTTTAGTGGCTTAAAACCAAGTCTTCGAACGACGTTAGCCATAAGGGACTTCAATAGCTACGAGGAAATCGTTCGATGTGCTCTCAAAGTCGAGATGGAGATTGGAGTAACCCATCAGTCATATGGGTTTGATAAGAAGAGGAAAATGGATTTAAAAGGAAAATATAAAGAGCACACTAAAAAGAATATGAGCTTTCCCTTATGCTCAAAGTGTGGAAAGAAACATGGAGGGAGTTGTCTTAAAGGGACAAGTAAATGTTTCAAATGTGGAAAGGAAGGTCATAGGGCATTTGAATGCCGTGATAATGGGAAGAAGATGTTTGATGATGCAAAAAAAGGAAGGGATACACAGAATGAACCTACTACACTTCAATGTTTCAAGTGCAAGGAGATGGGGCATTATGCCAATCAATGCCAAAATCCAAGGGTTGATGATGATGGTCGACGTCAGCAAAATCTTAAGGCTAAAGACAAAGGAAAGTCACATGCAATTTCTATCAGCGATGTGGAGTATGATAACGATGTGGTAAAAGGTACACTTACCATCCACTCTAAAGTAGAAAATGTTTTATTTGATTCTGGATCCACCCACTCTTTTATTTCTGAAAAATTTTCTAAGGGTATCACCGTATTACCTCATCAATTAGATGTTGAGTTAGTTGTGACAACACCTAATGGCACAACAGTCGCATCAAAAGTTTATAATTCTTCTCCGATTGAAGTTTGTGGGAATGTGATTCCTGCAAATCTTGTGATCCTTCCTATAGTGGAATTTGATGTGATTCTTTGTCACACCCTGACCACAGACACCTGTTATTTTATTCTTTTATCGGTCCCGCATTGTTTGGACAAGGTTTAGTTCGGTCCCTGTTCGAACTTTTCCGAAGTTTGGTGTTTTTGGTGGATCTTTGGCCGATGTACGGTCACCACACCGTTAGCGACGACCGTGCTTTTGGTCCTGGTGTTTGCGCGAAGGCGCGCGATGGCGCGACACTTCAAATAAATAATAAATTAAGTAAATTAATTAAGTTAATTGAATGTGGAAGCCGAATAAAATTTTATATCGATAAAATAATGTTGATGTTTAAATTATAATAATGAAAATATGTCCGTGCAAATGGTTATTTTATTATTATTTAATCTGGAAATAATACTATTATTATTAAGTTGCTATAAATATAATTATTATTTACAATGAAACATAGTAAAATTATCATTTTATTAACATTAAGTTTATATTGTTTTTATTACTTTTCTATTGATATTATTATTATTGCTACTAAAAATAAAATGGATAAGAGATGTTATCTTTTATTTATTTTATTAATATTTAATGCTTTTATTATTATTATTATTATTATTATAATTTATTATTGTTTTTTTTATTAAACCCTAATCCTCCCATCTTTCCTACTTCCCCCTTTTTTTTCCAGATGTGCGCCGCGGGCCGCACCACCTCTCTGTCGGCGCGAGCCAATTCCCTTTCCCCATCACCTCTCTTCCGTCGCGCCACCCTCCTGCGGACTCTATTCCGCCGCACCACCCTCACCTGCACCGGCGTCGCCACTCATGTCCGCAACCGTCCCTCCCTTCCTGGTTCGTCGGATCGCGCCGCCCCTCCCTCCTCACGACCCCGGTCACCGCCGTCCGCCGTCGTCCGCCGCTGACTGCGCTGTCCACCTCCACCACGCTGGTGCCACCGCCTCCCCATTTTCTCCGGATAGCCGCTGCGCGAAGCCCCCCTTGCCGGCCTCCTTTTCTCTAACCCGCAGAACCCCCTTCCGGCCGAACCCGCCTGCTCCGACCTTCTCCCTTTCTCCCGTCTGGCACAGCACTCCTCTCCTCCTGTGTCCAGCCTGCTCCGGCGGCGATAGCCTTGCCGGACCCCAGCTGAACTTCCCCCTTCCAGCTTGTCTCGCCGCACGCCTCCAGCCTTGCCTCCTCAGCACATCGACCCCCCCATTCCCGATTCGGCCAGCACTAGTTTCTTGCACCTTCTTTTGTTTTTTTTCTTTTGTTGCGATCCGCCGGCAGAAGCTACTCCCTCCGCCCGGCCAACCAGCTCCGACAAGAGCCCCTTCACTTGGTAGTTTTTCTACCCAGCGCGACGACCCCTTGGTATAACCCCATTTCATTATTTTGGTATTTTCTCCATTTATTTCACCCAAATTCTAAATGCTTCGGGTTGAGTTCGCGCTTCTTGTTTGGTGTCTAGCGGTTGCGATTGGGCCGCAGAGCGATGTACTTTTCTCTGTTGTGGTTCTGTCGCTCTCACACGTGTTGAGGTAGACGTTTCATGCCCTTCACTCCCAATTTCAAGTCATGTGGTGCTTGTTTGTCGCTATTTAATTTCTAAATCATGTCTCGCACTTTTTTTACATACTGTGTTAATTTTTAGTAGGGTTTTCATATTGGCGGAATTGATCGCAATTAGTTTTTTTTGATGTTGTTCTTTCATGCGCATGTAAATGCCTTACCTTTTTGGTTTAGAGTAATTTTCATCTTTCTTTTAAAATGATTTTGTTGGTTATATCAGGGTGCGTCAGATATAAATCCTTTGATAGTGTTTGGTGGTGTCTTATGACTTGTGCAACTGGTTTATGTGAGTCCTTGGTGTCTTGTTGGATGTACAATGGTCTTCACTGCACTACTGTTAGGTGTTGGGACTTGTTGCAGGGAGTCGAGATCATTCCTAAGTGCGCACACGTATCTTCCCAGGTATGAATATATATATATGCGCCTTCTGAGTGCGTGTTCCCTCATGGCGCGGGGAACACGCACATCAGTTTAAAGATGTATATATATATATATATATATATATATATATATATGGAAGTGAGCGGGCGCGTGCAAGCGAGGTGTTGCTTGAGTTAGGATGTTTCGACTAGACTTCCTTGAGGTATGCAAATCCATGCTTTTACTTTCCACTGCTCGTACTTGATTCTTGAGGTTTTCATTGTGTTATTATCTTACTATGCATCTTCATGGTACCTCTTTAAAGCTTCTTGTGGTGTTTGTAATTTCCCACTTGTTCTTTTTGGGTGTTTTTGGGTTCGTGAAGGGTGTCTCGGGTCACGTCGGACCGCGCACTGTTGGCCGCCGCTGAAGGCGAAGCGATTCGGATCGATTCGGACTGTCCGTCGCTATTTACGGAGGGCCTTTGGTTTTACCGCATGTTTCGAGTTCGTTTCGTTTCGTCTGCACTGGTGTCGAGGTGGGTTTTACTCAGTTTATTCATTTGTTTTTTTAAGACATTGTTTCTGTGTTTTTAGATGCCTTGCATTGTTGCAGTGCATTGGTACGGTTTTTCAGTGATGTTGCGGTCATCGGCAAGTGGCGTGTACTTGTGCGCAGGTTGGGACGTAGCGCATCGTCATTGCAAATGGGCTTCGAGTCGAGGTAGGTCCCCCACTGCACTTACCTTTAAATCTAGAATTTATTAATTGCTTGATGTTTTTTCTAATTTTAATGAATGATAAATAATATTAGATAATAGAATTTTAAATGATTATTTAGTTTGAAAAGTGCCGTTTATTTTATACTGAACAATTGAAACATTTTCTTGACGGGCGGACACCCAGTTTTGTAAGAGTGCCCGTTTGGCCTTTAAACATAATTCACGAAACTTAAAATGTTCTTCTAGTTTTAAAGATAAATAATTTCTTCTGAACAAGTGTTTTGAGCTTTTTTGAGAAATGAGGTTTTACTTTAAAATTGGCGAAGGCCCGTTTGGCACTTTAATTAAATGGATTATCTTGGAAATCCCACTCGGGGGGGTGATCTTTGGTGTGCGTTGTTTGCGTGAGCTGCATGTGATGTTTGTGCATCGTGACTGATTTATTTACTTTGTAGACGCACCCCCTTTTTATTGCTTGTGTTGACATGGGAACCTGGCATATTGAGTGAATTTTCTGAGAACGATTGCTGCACTAGTTTAGAACACGCACAGGCTAGTGGCCCCATAGCAGGGGAATACTGAGTTATTGCTGCTATGGGGATTGGGCCCCTCGGTTAGGCCATGTAGGGCTATGCCGGGCGTTAGGGCGTTATGACGTCATCGAGTTATGGCATGCCTCCAGGATGAGTCACATGTATAGTACGTTCTGGATTGTTCACGATCTCCTAGGTTCGACCCATGTTTCCTTTAGTGTTTATTTGTGTGTGGCGGACGATTGAGCGGTCGAGTTCGGTTGCTGACCCTTGTGTGCCACTTTTACCATTGCCCTTAGTGTGTGTTGTGTGTGATTTTCCTTTTTGACTAACAACTAAAGTTTGAATTTCTAAATTGCTCGTAAAATGTTTTGAAAATGCAATGCACCTGTTCTTTCAACATTAAACTTGTTCTAAATTAAAAAGGGCAATGGACTGTTACTTGTTTTAGAAATTAATGTGTGTGGAAACCATATTTTATATAATTTAGTTCAAACCTGGAATTGATAAATTCTTTATTTATTATTATGTGCTTTGGGGATAGATTTAGTCAGGCCTACCTACTGAGTTTTAATACTCACGCCTATAGATCTTTTCTGTTTTTAGTGTTTGTGCAGGTTACAGCTTGGGTGCGTCGCCTTGGGTGACGTTTGGTTGTGAGTTGGAGAGTGACCCGCGAGGTCACACGGTGATAGTGTTTGTCTCTTTCGGTTAGTTTTATTTTCTTTTGTTCTTAGTTACTTTACTTTGTTTATTTATTTTGTGCTGCTCTGTTTTTTTTCCTGCTGCTTTAATTATTTATTTTTACTGGGCGAAATCGTTCCCACAGCCTCTGTTGATGCCCTGGCGCTTGTCGCCAGCCCGAGAGGATCGGGAACGCCTCCCGGGCCATGTCGCGGGCCGGCTCGGGTGACCGGTTCAGGGTCGACCCGAGTTGGTTCGTGACAAAATGGTATCAAAGGGAGGTTGACTATTAGCGGACCTCACTTTTCAGAGCGCCCTTTGTTATTTGGGATGTCCGGTAGATGGGGATTAGGACTGTCGGGGCTCAGGAGGTAGGTTACGGGTCGGTGCCTGATCACCACCGCTTGTGACGAGACCTGAGTTACCAGGGTTAGTCCGGGATTTGAGTCTCTCATCTTTGGTTGCTTTGTATTGAGGGAGGAAAATGGAGGCGAATCGGTTCACTTTGTGGACTCACATGGGGTGGTGACCCATGTGGAGTCCAAGTGTCCGGCTCAAGATCCTCTTAGTGTTATGCTTTTCCTGGGGCATGACTCACCACCATGTCGCTGGGTCAGACATATGCACTAGTTTCTCATTCCAGTGGGTTATTACTGCTTCTGTTTTGTTTTAGCCTCATTTGATTTGAGTGTGCGTTAAAAGTGAAAAAAAATTAATGGAAAAGTGTTTCTTTCAAATTGTTTTTGAAATTACTAAAGTGGGTTTTTAAAGAGAAGGTGTTTTGGTTTGGGAAAAACTTGGTATGTGTTTGGATTTGGAAAAGCAGTGTTTGAACCTTGGCACTTCTTATGGAGGGTCACACGTGCATGGGTTTGTATGGAAAGTGCGTGGTGGCACTTGTTCACAGATGACGTGAGCGAGATTGAATGAACGCACATGTGACGGTTCATAAGGTTCCATAGGTGAGTTTTAAAGTTTTAAAGAAATGATGGTTTCAGAAAGTGATTTATGCTTGTGTTGGTATATGTTTAGCTTATGGACCTTTTGCCCTCGACTTGTGTTGTTGCCTTGATTTATTTTTGGCTTGATGCCGGTTTCGATGATGTTTCTCGTGTTGTCACGAGTATGCCGCCCAGAAAGGTCACTAAGGTTTCTAATGAGTCATGCCCAGTTTTCAGTTCGTTTTGCATATTGGCTATCTATCAAAGTAATCAAAGTCTGTTAAGGTAGTTGTGTGGTTGTGGAATTGGAGTGGGTCTTCAGGTTGTTGGGAACTCCTAGGGTTGTTAGGGTACGTGCCATCTCAGGTTTATTTGAGGGTTCAATTTTAGACTAGTAAAGATGAGATGTCTCATCATCGTTGGAGTTTTGGGTGTGATTAACGGTGGTCGACTTCCGCGAAGGTTCCCCACCTGGCAAGGAGTGTGGGCCAGTGGAACCTATCTCCAAGAAACCATCCTTGTCGGTACCGACTCATAGTTCGTCGGACCGCTCTCTTGTGTGCCACCAGTATGGCATGTCCAGACATTCTAAGTGGCCTTGCCGCATCCCTTCGGAGTCTTTCTACCGTGTGGCTGTTCAGGCCACCAGGGAGAGTTCTGGAAGAAGCGTTGCTCATGAAGGAGTTAGGGACCAGGGGATGAAACTTCCTGACTGTGAGGCAGGAGATGCTTCAGCCATCAGAGCCCCAACCACAGGTCTTGGGGTGAAGCTCGCGCACAGTCAGGAGTTGTCGAGGGTGTGTGGAACCTCTCTTCGGATGATGTTATCAGCTTTTTGAAAGGAGATACCCAAAGTTTCCTTGTTCTGTTCTAGTCATCGTTGTAAGATCACCTTTTTTGCAGTCATGCGATGAATTTATTCTACCGCAGTCTAAGCGGTCTTATCTGTTCTCAGTGTGTTTTCAAATCGTTCGGTTCTCCTTGAAGGGTGATGGACCCGCGAATGAACTGGTCAATCTAATCTTGAGTTGGGTCTCAATTGTGTGCGTTGGGGGGATATGTGGTTTTATGAAATTAACAGGCGTTGTTTCGAGGTCCTTTGTGAGTTCGGGCTAGAAATTCCCTAGACTCTGGTTGCAGTGAGGTTTTTCTTTGGTCGGTGTGTGAGGGGTTGAGATAATTCCTTGTCCACGAGCTGTTGGGTCGTTTCTTAGCAAGCTTCCTGTTTAAGTCTCCAAGTGTTGTTCGGTCTATGTGGAGAAAGTGACTGGGTTCGGTTTGGGAGTTCCCGTGTTGCCCCCCCCTCAGGGGTGGTGTGTTCGAGTTTCAAGGTCTCCGTGTTAGTGGATTTCTGTGGTGGGGAGGACCATCCCGTGTTCTCCCCTCATCCTCGGACAATGTTTGCACTTGAGTTGGTCGGGTGTGTCTTCTGTTGGTAATGGTCACCCCAAGCCTCTAAGTTTCTTCCGTTTTTTTTCCTTGGGCATAGACTCGAGATAAGATAACTGTTGGCTTGGTGACTTTCTGGGGGCAGAAAGTTTCTGTGGTGGGGAGAATTGTCACACCCTGACCACAGACACCTGTAATTTTATTCTTTTATTGGTCCCGCATTGTTTGGACAAGGTTTAGTTCGGTCCCTGTTCGAACTTTTCCGAAGTTTGGTGTTTTTGGTGGATCTTTGGCCGATGTACGGTCACCACACCATTAGCGACGACCGTGCTTTTGGTCCTGGTGTTTGCGCGAAGGCGCGCGATGGCGCGACACTTCAAATAAATAATAAATTAAGTAAATTAATTAAGTTAATTGAATGTGGAAGCCGAATAAAATTTTATATCGATAAAATAATGTTGATGTTTAAATTATTATAATGAAAATATGTCCGTGCAAATGGTTATTTTATTATTATTTAATCTGGAAATAATACTATTATTATTAAGTTGCTATAAATATAATTATTATTTACAATGAAACATAGTAAAATTATCATTTTATTAACATTAAGTTTATATTGTTTTTATTACTTTTCTATTGATATTATTATTATTGCTACTAAAAATAAAATGGATAAGAGATGTGATCTTTTATTTATTTTATTAATATTTAATGCTTTTATTATTATTATTATTATTATTATAATTTATTATTGTTTTTTTTATTAAACCCTAATCCTCCCATCTTTCCTACTTTCCCCGTTTTTTTTTCCAGCTGTGCGCCGCGGGCCGCACCACCTCTCTGTCGGCGCGAGCCAATTCCCTTTCCCCATCACCTCTCTTCCGTCGCGCCACCCTCCTGCGGACTCTATTCCGCCGCACCACCCTCACCTGCACCGGCGTCGCCACTCATGTCTGCAACCGTCCCTCCCTTCCTGGTTCGTCGGATCGCGCCGCCCCTCCCTCCTCACGACCCCGGTCACCGCCGTCCGCCGTCGTCCGCCGCTGACTGCGCCGTCCACCTCCACCACGCTGGTTCCACCGCCTCCCCATTTTCTCCGGCTAGCCGCTGCGCGAATCCCCCCTTGCCGGCCTCCTTTTCTCTAACCCGCAGAACCCCCTTCCGGCCGAACCCGCCTGCTCCGACCTTCTCCCTTTCTCCCGTCCGGCACAGCACTCCTCTCCTCCTGTGTCCAGCCTGCTCCGGCGGCGATAGCCTTGCCTTACCCCCGCTGAACTTCCCCCTTCCAGCATGTCTCGCCGCACGCCTCCAGCCTTGCCTCCTCAGCACATCAACCCCCCCATTCCCGATTCGGCCAGCACTAGTTTCTTGCACCTTCTTTTGTTTTTTTTGTTGCGATCCGCCGGCAGAAGCTACTCCCTCCGCCCGGCCAACCAGCTCCGACAAGAGCCCCTTCACTTGGTAGTTTTTCTACCCAGCGCGAAGACCCCTTGGTATAACCCCATTTCATTATTTTGGTATTTTCTCCATTTATTTCACCCAAATTCTAAATGCTTCGGGTTGAGTTCGCGCTTCTTGTTTGGTGTCTAGGGGTTGCGATTGGGCCGCAGAGCGATGCACTTTTCTCTGTTGTGGTTCTGTCGCTCTCACACGTGTTGAGGTAGACGTTTCATGCCCTTCACTCCCAATTGCAAGTCATGTGGTGCTTGTTTGTCGTTATTTAATTTCTAAATCATGTCTCGCACTTTTTTTACATACTGTGTTAATTTTTAGTAGGGTTTTCATATTGGCGGAATTGATCGCAATTAGTTTTTTTTTGATGTTGTTCTTTCATGCGCATGTAAATGCCTTACCTTTTTGGTTTAGAGTAATTTTCATCTTTCTTTTAAAATGATTTTGTTGGTTATATCAGGGTGCGTCAGATATAAATCCTTTGATAGTGTTTGGTGGTGTCTTATGACTTGTGCAACTGGTTTATGTGAGTCCTTGGTGTCTTGTTGGATGTACAGTGGTCTTCGCTGCACTACTGTTAGGTGTTGGGACTTGTTGCAGGGAGTCGAGATCATTCCTAAGTGCGCACACGTATCTTCCCAGGTATGAATATATATATATGCGCCTTCTGAGTGCGTGTTCCCTCATGGCGCGGGGAACACGCACATCAGTTTAAAGATGTATATATATATATATATATATGGAAGTGCGCGGGCGCGTGCAAGCGAGGTGTTGCTTGAGTTAGGATGTTTCGACTAGACTTCCTTGAGGTAAGCAAATCCATGCTTTTACTTTCCACTGCTCGTACTTGATTCTTGAGGTTTTCGTTGTGTTATTATCTTACTATGCATCTTCATGGTACCTCTTTAAAGCTTCTTGTGGTGTTTGTAATTTCCCACTTGTTCTTTTTGGGTGTTTTTGGGTTCGTGAAGGGTGTCTCGGGTCACGTCGGACCGCGCACCGTTGGCCGCCGCTGAAGGCGAAGCGATTCGGATCGATTCGGACTGTCCGTCGCTATTTACGGAGGGCCTTTGGTTTTACCGCATGTTTCGAGTTCGTTTCGTTTCGTCTGCACCGGTGTCGAGGTGGGTTTTACTCAGTTTATTCATTTGTTTTTTTTAAGACATTGTTTCTGTGTTTTTAGATGCCTTGCATTGTTGCAGTGCATTGGTAAGGTTTTTCAGTGATGTTGCTGTCATCGGCAAGTGGCGCGTACTTGTGCGCAGGTTGGGACGTAGCGCATCGTCATTGCAAATGGGCTTCGAGTTGAGGTAGGTCCCCCACTGCACTTACCTTTAAATCTAGAATTTATTAATTGCTTGATGTTTTTTCTAATTTTAATGAATGATAAATAATATTAGATAATAGAATTTTAAATGATTATTTAGTTTGAAAAGTGCCGTTTATTTTATACTGAACAATTGAAACATTTTCTTGACGGGCGGACTCCCAGTTTTGTAAGAGTGCCCGTTTGGCCTTTAAACATAATTCACGAAACATAAAATGTGATTCTAGTTTTAAAGATAAATAATTTCTTCTGAACAAGTGTTTTGAGCTTTTTTGAGAAATGAGGTTTTACTTTAAAATTGGCGAAGGCCCGTTTGGCACTTTAATTAAATGGATTATCTTGGAAATCCCACTCGGGGGGTGATCTTTGGTGTGCGTTGTTTGCGTGAGCTGCATGTGATGTTTGTGCATCGTGACTTATTTATTTACTTTGTAGACGCACCCCCTTTTTATTTCTTGTGTTGACATGGGAACCTGGCATATTGAGTGAATTTTCTGAGAACGATTGCTGCACTAGTTTAGAACACGCACTGGCTAGTGGCCCCATAGCAGGGGAATACTGAGTTATTGCTGCTATGGGGATTGGGCCCCTCGGTTAGGCCATGTAGGGCTATGCCGGGCGTTAGGGCGTTATGACGTCATCGAGTTATGGCATGCCTCCAGGATGAGTCACATGTATAGTACGTTCTGGATTGTTCACGATCTCCTAGGTTCGACCCATGTTTCCTTTAGTGTTTATTTGTGTGTGGCGGACGATTGAGAGGTCGAGTTCAGTTGCTGACCCTTGTGTGCCACTTTTACAATTGCCCTTAGTGTGTGTTGTGTGTGATTCTCCTTTTTGACTAACAACTAATGTTTGAATTTCTAAATTGCTCGTAAAATGTTTTGAAAATGCAATGCACCTGTTCTTTCAACATTAAACTTGTTCTAAATTAAAAAGGGCAATGGACTGTTACTTGTTTTAGAAATTAATGTGTGTGGAAACCATATTTTATATAATTTAGTTCAAACCTAGAATTGATAAATTCTTTATTTATTATTATGTTCTTTGGGGATAGATTTAGTCAGGCCTACCTACTGAGTTTTAATACTCACGCCTATAGATCTTTTCTGTTTTTAGTGTTTGTGCAGGTTACAGCTTGGGTGCGTCGCCTTGGGTGACGTTTGGTTGTGAGTTGGAGAGTGACCCGCGAGGTCACACGGTGATAGTGTTTGTCTCATTCGGTTAGTTTTATTTTCTTTTGTTCTTAGTTACTTTACTTTGTTTATTTATTTTGTGTTGCTCTGTTTTTTTTCTGCTGCTTTAATTATTTATTTTTACTGGGCGAAATCGTTCCCACAGCCTCTGTTGATGCCCTGGCACTTGTCGCCAGCCTGAGAGGATCGGGAACGCCTCTCGGGCCATGTCGCGGGCCGGCTCGGGTGACCGGTTCAGGGTCGACCCGAGTTGGTTCGTGACATTCTTGGCATGGATTGGGTTTCTCTACATGGAGCTCATATCAATTGCCAAAGAAGGGAAGTCACATTTCATATTCCAGATCAATCTACGATCGTCTATCGATGCAAGGATGAATATAACCTTCCAGTGGAAATTCCTTCCATCTTATGGGTCTTGATTCCACTAAATGATGGTTATTTATCTCAAATGGTTGGTGAGAAACTCACGATTAAGAATATTCCCATCGTATGGGAGTTTGATGATGTATTTCCGGAGGAATTACCTTGTCTTCCACCAAATCGTGAAGTTGAGTTTTCAATAGAACTCGTACCGGGTGCTTTGCCCATTTCAAAGACACCTTATAGAATGGCCCCAATTGAGTTGCAGGAATTGAAGAAGCAACTCCAAGAGAATCTTGATAAGGGATTCATATTCCCTAGTGCGTCACCTTGGGGAGCACCTATTCTATTTGTTAAGAAGAAAGATGGATCAATGAGACTCTGCATTGATTATCGAGAACTTAACAAGATCACTATCAATAACAAATATCCTCTCCCATGCATTGATGACTTATTTGACCAACTACGCGGAGCTCAATACTTTTCCAAGATTGATCTTCGTTCAGGGTATCATCAATTAAGGGTCAAAAGGGAGGATATACAAAAGACGTCTTTCCGTACAAGGTATGGACACTATGAATTTATAGTGATTCCATTTGGTCTTACTAATGCCCCTGCTATCTTCATGGATCTAATGAATAGAGTCTTTAGAGACTATCTTGATCAATTTGTGGTAGTCTTTATAGACGATATTCTTGTCTATTCAAAGAGAAAGGAAGAGCATGAAGATCACTTGAGAATTATATTGAAGACCCTAAGAAAGGAGAAGCTTTATGCCAAATTTACCAAGTGTGAATTTTGGCTTCAAAAAGTTTCATTTTTGGGTCACATAATCTCAAAAGAGGGGATATCTGTGGATCCAGCAAAAACAGAGGTTATCGAAAGATGGTTGAGACCAACAACAGTAACTGAGATCCATAGATTTCTTGGTTTGGCTGGATATTATCGACATTTTGTAAAGGATTTTTCACAATTATCTAATCCACTCACCAAGTTGACTCGGAAAAGAGTTATGTTTTATTGGATAGAGGAATGTGAAGAGAATTTCAAGGAGTTGAAAAGAAGGTTATCCAGTGCACCTGTGCTCACACTGCCTTGTAGTGGTGAAAGGTTTGTGATCTACAGTGATGCATCCAAGAAGGGATTGGGGTGTGTTCTTATGCAAAATGATATGGTGATAGCTTATTCCTCACGACAGTTGAAAATCCATGAGCAAAATTACCCAACACATGATTTGGAGTTAGCTGCGTTAATATTTGCATTAAAGATTTGGAGGCATTACCTTTATGGTGAAAGGTGTGATATTTATACTGATCATAAAAGTTTAAAGTATATTTTCACACAAAAGGAGCTGAATATGCGTCAAAGAAGATGGTTGGAGCTGATTAAGGATTATGACTGCTCAATCCATTACCACCCTGGGAAAGTAAACAAGGTGGAAGATGCATTAAGTCGACAAGACCATGCTAGTTTATCCATGATGAGGATCACAAAAGATCCAATATTTATGGATTTACAAAGGATGGATCTTGGAATTATAATGGAAGGGGGAAAATCTTATCTTTCTCAAATGAATGTTCAACCATCTATACATGTGAAGATTAAAGAGGCACAGAAAGAAGATGTAGAGTTACAAAAGAAGGTGAGAAATGTCCCTGAATTCAACCTTGATTTTGATGGGATAATAAAGTTCACGAATCGGGTTTGTGTTACTCCCATCCCCGAATTAAAGAAGGAGCTACTGGATGAGGCTCATAGTTCTTCATTCTCTAATCATCCTAGAAGCACGAAGATGTATATGGACCTGAAAGAGTACTTCTGGTGTGATGGAATGAAAAGATATGTTTCTGAATATGTCTCTCGATGCATGGTTTGTCAACATGTTAAAGTTGAGAGACAGAAGTCTAAGGGGATGTTACAACCATTACCCATACCTGAATGGAAATGGGAAAACATCACAATGGACTTTGTCATAGGGCTTCCTAAAACATCCAAAGGCAATAATGCTATTTGGGGAATAGTTGATCGTCTTACAAAGTCTGCATACTTCATTGCTATTAGAGAGGATTTCTCTCTAGATCATATTTTCAGGATATATGTAAACGAAGTGGTAAGATTTCATGGAGTACCACTTTTTATTATATCTGATCGGGATTCGAGATTTACATCGTAGTTCTGGCGAAGTCTTCAGTATACTCTGGATACAGAGTTGAGTTTCAGCACTGCTTATCATCCTCAGACAGACGGTCAGTCTGAGAGAACAATTCAAACCCTAGAACATATGTTGATAGCTTGCTCTATGGATTTCAAAGGAGGTTGGGGTCAACACCTACCTTTGGTGGAATTTTCTTATAATAATAGCATTCACTCTAGTATTCAGATGGCTCCTTATAAAGCTCTATATGGAAAGAAATGCAGGACTCCAACTTGCTGGGATGAAGTTGGGGAAAGAAACCTATTAGGACCTGATCTCATTGATTAAATGGTAGAAAAGGTCAGATCTATTCAACAACACAAAAGAGCAGCTCAGAGTCGACAGAAAAGTTATGCCGACAACCGAAGAAAAGACCTAGAGTTTGAAGTGGGTGATAAAGTGTTCTTACGAATATATCCCTGGAAGAGGGTTTTGAGATTTGGAAAGAAGGGGAAGTTGATCCCTAGATATATCGGTCCTTTCGAAATACTGGATCGTGTTGGAAAGGAAGCTTACCGATTGGCGCTTCCACCTAATCTCTCTCAAGTTCACGATGTGTTCCATGTATCTCTCCTGATAAAGTACATACATGATCCTTCACATGTACTCAGCTCAGAAGTTGTACCGCTGGAGCAAGATCTTTCTTATAAAGATAACCGATATAGATTCTGGATCGTAGCGAAAAAGTCCAACAAAACAAGACCACTCGATTGGTGAAAGTTTTATGGAGGAACCACCAACTTGAAGAAGCTACATGGGAGCTTGAGGATATGATGAGGGAGAAGTATCCTCATCTGTTTGTTACAAAGTGACGAATTTCGAGGGTGAAATTCTTTTTAAGGGGGGTAGAATGTAACACCCGAGATTTTTATGAGTAATATTTTGTTTTTATGTCATCAACGGAATCGTTCACTACATACTAGCTTGGCTTACTTTACACGCAATCGCGACCTTCCTCGATAGCTTGCGTTGTACGCAATACCGAGTTTCATTAAACAACGATATATTATTAAAATATTATTTAAAATAGCCGTTATGAATAGTAATAACCACTTTTTGAAATTTTATCTTTCAAAATGGACTTCATTTTTGGATTCAGAATACCAAAATTAGCCTAGGGTGAAATTTTGGTATTTTTCTGAAAACTTTCAATTTTTGATGAATAGTGAAACCACTAAGTGGTAGGTTAAAAACTGAATTTTGCAGAAAACATAATTTTACCACTTCTGTGAATGGAATTTCAAAAATCCGACAGACTCGGTTGATATCAGTAAGAAAAATGTGGTTCAATGAGATAAAAATAATTTTTTGGTGAATAGTAACTTTTTACTTTTTTTACCGCAGTTAATAGTAAATAGGGTAACTAAGGGTAAATATGATATTACTATTACCCTAACACATGTCCTAATTCTATTGGATAAGTTTAATTCGACCAAAAACAAACTTAGGAATAAAATATGACCATTTAGGCCCACTTGGATTAGATTAGGACATTTATTATTAATTTATTTAAAGAAGGGTTAAAATAGTTAAAATCAAAGTTTAATAAGTAAATCATTTTTTATATGGGGTTATAGATAATATAAATTCGACTATAAATATTAATTAGAAAGATAAAAAGATTTCCTACATAATGATATTTTATTTATAATTTTTAGACTTTAAATTAATTAATTTATTGATGACACAATAGTGATGAAGTAATTACCCTTTTAAGGAAATGTTAACATAATTGATGTTATAAATGCTCAAATAAATGTAATTTGAGAATTTTTATGAATTCCACTAATTTTCTAGGTTACTATGATATATTAGTGTTGATGTAATCAACTTGGGTCGGACATATAATTCCGTTATGACTTTCACAAAAATCATATATCAAATAGTGTCAAAACTGACACAAAATAGTTTTTAAATCAAATATTATATTATTAATTGTTATTTTATTTTTAAAAATCTAAGGGTCGGCCAAATGACTTATATAAGGATATATATATTAATAATAAACAATTTGGTGTTCTTTTGGCATGTTATAGTAAGTGTATTAACCATATAGTGTAAGAAAACAAAAAGACACGGTAAAAGTTTAATTATTTAACTTAGAGTTAAATCTAATTGATAAGGTTAAAATAACAACCTAAACTTGTCTAAATCCTATTGGTTGATTGGATTTCGACCCATCCCCACTTTACCTTCGAAATAAGACCCTTTGGAACCATTACAAACCGATTTTGACTTTAATATAAAATAATATTTTGGGATATTCCTAAGGTGCCCCTCTCCTCCCTTATAAAAGGGCACCTCCTCCCCCTCCTCCTCACACCAATTTGAGCACTCAAGCTCGGCCAACCCCTGAGAAAATCTCTTCTCCACTTCCCTAGAATAATCCTAGAGGTCCTGGTCTTCTTCAAAGACCAATATTAGTTCCATAAGTGGAGGATTCAAAGAGGCGTTTAAAAGAAGAGGTAATATCCATTACCCATCTTTTCAATTTCTCTTTCAACTTCTTCTTCTTTAGTTGTTTCATGATAAAGTAATAACTTAAGTATTAGTTACATACTGATATGTCATTATAAATATGAAACAACCCTAATTCACCTTCTATCCATCCAACGGAAAAATGAAATCACCGCGCGTGCGTACGTATAGAATACCGTCTCCACGCCGTGGTGTAATCTATTTTTCACCACCACCTTACTTGGATGGGTATAATGGTGTAAATAATGACTATATATTACTATTAAAAAGTGATATTTATTCTGAAATAGTATACATACACTCCAATAAAATTCCACGATCATACGAACGATATCATCACTCGTGCGTACGTACGGAATACCGTCTCCACGATGTGATGTGACTCGTTCTACATGATCATCATTACATAGTAATTATATAAATGAATTGAATGAATAAATATGATATATGTTACATTAATACCATTCTGGATATAATGTATCTATAACCTTAAAAGAAGAATTAGAATTTATTCGGCAAAACATGCATAAGAACAAAAGGCAATAAAGACCCGAGTAACAAGTAACAATGAAATATTACAAATAAGAAGCTAATAATATGACCATATATGATATCATATCAATATGTATGATTCTCTAATAAGTCAATAATATTATTTAAACCATTATACAGGAGCTTCGGACACTTACAATGCAAATCGGACCTAAGTTAATGGAAAATATCACAATCTCATTTTTATCTGAGATTGTTTTTACTTTGGAATTTACTGGGTTGTATTTTATCATCCACATCCATGTTCCCTCAATATGTAATATTGTTTCCATCCACTTACAATAGTTTAATTCAAATTTTACCCTTCGGTGAGTTTTTAGTAAAGGATATGAAATGAATCTTTTGTCGTATTTCGTACGAGGTACTTTTTGACTTTTCTGACAAAAGTACGAAGAATGTTTTTTTAACTTATACGGCAAGAATGGATTTTTAAAACATTATTTCCAAGAATCTTCCATTATAAGTTTTCAAGTTTATTTTTAATCAACTTCTTTTAGTTTATAATTGTATGACATGTTATGAAAAGAAAGTGTTTTTGAAGTAGAAAGGATATTTTCCTCAAGAATGGAGTTCAAAATTATTTTCCATTTAAGATAATATAGGGTTCTGTTTTTATCCCTATTATTACATTGATTTGATTATGTTGTGAGGGAATTATTTTTATGAAGTCATTTACCTTATATGGTTTGTTTTATGATGTCATGATGTTTCAAGAATCCCATTTTTGTTACATGTGTTATGCGATGATGTATGATTTATGATTATGTGGCACACATAAGAAAGGATTCATTATAAGATGGGTGGGACCTATATCTCCCTCCAATGCATTGGGTAAAGATTTATATCTCATGAGATAGACATGGCTGGAACGGAAGGTTATTTTGGGTCAGTGATACAGGACTGAAATGAGGAGTGAACTCGGTTCAGAAATGGACTTTGCCCGCTAAGATAGTTTTGGCAATGAGTCATGACTAACAAGAAATGATTTTCCATGATTATGTGTGCATGCCAAAAGGTTTCAAATTTTATGTTATGATTATGGGGGTCTCATTTTCACTTCTATGATTTATTCCATGTTAAGATATTATGATCTCTTTTGCAGGTTATGATTTTCAAAAAGATATGATATTAATTTTATTTCCTTTATTTTCCCTTGCTGAGCATTTGAGATCACCCTTTTATGTTTTCATTTCCCCAGGTCAGGAAGATGGATATTAAGTAGAATATGCTAAAAGGGACCCTAGATATGATGAAATAAATGGGAGACACTGTAGAAGATTTATGAACCAGTTTTTTATGTTTCCCAGTTTCTGAAGACACTATACCTATACGGTCCTTTGTGGTTTTGTCATATGTTGTATTAAGTGTGCTTCAATTTTTAAGTATTAACAATTTATGTAAAGTATGGGTCGTTATAGTGCCTCCCTCATGAGGCCACCAGTTTGGGGGATAACAGTTAGCAGTGCCACTATTTCAGTGTGCGACCATGACTAGTGCCACAATTTTGGTGGAACTATTTGATGGAACTGAGTTATTTCCCAAATCATTAAAGAGTCATTAAACTAACCATTACATCAGATACATCTTAAACTATTCTATCTATCAAGAATCATAACTAGACCCTAAAAATTATAGGGGTCCGAACAACATCCTTGAAAGATACCACTCAAGTGTAAACCTCCTTGACATCTAGGAAATCCTCTCCCTCAAGTATCCACATGAACATGTAATGGTCATACCATCCAGAAATATGGACTAGGTAGTCCCTTTTTCCATGTCAATATACTACCCACATTGGGTAGCACTAACTCTCCCACACTGGTTTAACAACAACCATTTTAATGCATCTTGATTAGGGATAAGGTCCTCCCTTCCCCACAATCAGGACTCTTCACACACATCTAGAGAATAAAGAAAAACAGACCATCAAAAATTAAAAAAGGTCAGGAACTTCACCAAAAAGAAGTATAAAAAACAAAACAAAACACAAAGTTTCCCTACGTATTGTCCATGCATATGTTCCTCCTCTCCCCAGGTACTCTTTTTGAGGCCAGTATGCCTCAATAACTCACTAACCAAGGGAATGTTTTGTTCACTAAGAACCTTATCCTCGTGACCTTTTATCATCATTGGTCACTCTACAAACATCACTTCATCCTCAAAATAAAGCTCTCCCCAGTCGACAGTGTGTGAATCATCATATAGATACATATGAAGCTATGAATAATGTAAGACGTTCTGCAACTTTAGTAGAGGTGGTTGTAGTGCTATGTGATAATCCACTTCTCTGACCCACCACAACACCTCTAAGGATTCCACCAACCTGAGAGAAAGATTACTCCCTCTACCAAACCATTGTTTCCCATGCCGATGGGAGAATATCAAGAACACATTTTCCCAGACCTCGAACTCCTATGGTCTCCTCCTATGATAACAACATGACTTCTACCAGTCCTGGACTGCCCTTATCCTATCCTTTATAAGCTTAATCTTTACTATCGTGCATTGCACTAACATCGGTCCAAGAACACTTGCTTCACCAAACTCTGCACAGGACATGGGAGAGCGACACAGCCTCCCGTATAAGGATTCTTACGGAGGCATGCTAATGGTAGAGTGAAAGCTATGGTTGTAGGAAAACTCTACCGTAGGCATGTGTGTTACCCATGATCCCCCAAAGAACAAAACACATGCATGTAGCATATCCTCTAACCTCTAGATTGTTTGATCCGTCCTCCAATATATCTTGGGGTGGAATGTAGTGCAGATGCATAGCTGGGTGCCAAAAGCATGTTATAATCTCTTATAGACTCATGAGGTAAACCATATATCCCGATCAGTGACTATGGACGTCAGAATTTTAGGCAAGTGCACCACTACATCCATATACCAATGTGCTAGGGAATCCACTACAGTAGAATCCTTGATTTCCAGGAAATAAAAAGATTTCCATAGCTGTTATACCATTATCTAGATAGAATTGAAACCGCCTTGAACTCTTGGTAGTACCATGATGAAATCCATAGAGATTTCTTCCCACTTCCACTGGGGGACATCTAAAGGTTGTAACATACCTCCTAGGATGCAGTGTTTAGCCTTCCCCTACTGACACATGAGGAACTTTTCCACAAACTCAACCACTTCCTGCATCACCCCCGGTAAGAAAACAAACCACTAATGCCTTGGAAAATCTTTAAAAATCTTGGGTGTACCGTGATGGGTGAGTTGTGGATCTCACCCAGAACTCACCCACGCATTCCCACAAGGACAAACAACATTCCATGAAACAACATCTGGTTATGTCCATCTTCTGACCAACCTTCAAGAACATTTCCCTGACTAACATGATCGCACATCACTTCATTCTTTATGTCCCCCACTAAGACTCATCCTCCTTCCCTAACAGAGAGGACACCGCTATCATCATGAATAGACAGCCTCTACCATCCTCCACCCTTGCATCTAATTTTAGGGAATCCAACTCCACCATCACTCTCCAAGCATCTGACGATTCTTCAACCACGTCCTTCTGTGACTTCTTGCTCAACGTATTAACCACCACATTCCCTTTTCCATAGGTGTATGTAAATTTTATGTCATAGTCCTAGTGAAATTCTATCCACCTCCACTACCGCAAGTTCAATTCTCACTATGAGAAGATATACCTCATGCTCTTCTGATCTGTAGAGACCACGAAGTGCTCCCCAATGAGGTAATTCCTCCACAAATATAGTGTGAAAAATACCAAAATAAGCTCTATATCATGGGTGGAATAGTTACACTTATGGGAATGTAACTACCTCGACCCATAAAATATCAACCCTACTATTTCATCCACACACACCATAAGAATTGGCCTGAAGTATCACATAATAACTTAAATATCACTCCTAATTATGGAATCCTCAGTATTGGGGCACTAACTAGCTTCCACTTTAGATAAATAAATGATTCCTGGAACCACTCACTCCATATAAAATCTTGGTCATTATGGGATAACGTAACCAATGGTGCTGCAACTCGAGAAATGTTTTCTATGATTCTCTGGTAGTACCCCACTAAACCGAGGAAACTACAACCCTCTTGTACATTCTTCGGTTTTTCGCTAGAAATAACCACTTCCACCCTTGATGGGTCCACTGCTATCACCTGTTCAGACACCACGTGTCCAAGGATGTACACCTCTCATGTCTAGAACATTCACTTGGAGAATTTCCATAGAGCTGGTTCTATTAGAGGACCCGAAAAACCGTCCCCAGATACTCAGCATGGTCCTCCTCAGATCATATGTCGATCAAGATGTTGTCAATAAATTCGACTACAAACCGGTCCAGATATCCCCCGAAGACAGATTTCATGAGCCCCATGAACATGGATGGCGTGTTCGTAATGTCGAATGACATAACCATAAAATCAAAGTTCATATAACTACACCTAAATGAATTCTTCGTGATGGCACACTCTTTCAACCTAAACTCGTGATATCCAGATTGCATGTCAATCTTAGGAAACCATCATGTCCCCTTAAAATGATCAAATAGGTCTTCTATCCTCGATAGAGGGTAACCGTTCTCGAATATTATCTAATTCAGTCTTTAGTATTCTATACATAGCCCAAAACCACCATCAACCTTCTTCTCAGACAAGACTAGAGAACCCCATGGTGGCACTCTTGTTAAAAAAAACCCTTCTTCATAATATTTTCATTCTAAATCTGTAACTCAAGTAACTCCATAGGTGTCATCCGATAGGGAGCCATCGAAATCGGATGTGCACAATGTAGCAAGTCTATCCAAAACTCAAAATCACGTTGATCGGGTAGAGTCACCACATATTCAAGGAAGACGTCCATGGACTCACTAAAAATTCCTGAAAATTTTACCATCTACATGTCTTTTGACTCCACTAATAGCTCTGCTAATAAAGAAGGAAGGGTCTCCACTCACATGCTTCCCTAATGGAAACCCCACTCACCGACGAATGTCACCCACCAGCTTCCTATATCGGAAAAAAACCATTCTCCAAAAGTATTCGATAATGGAAAACACATAGAATAGTAATATCATGCCTAGAATTAGATCATATGACTTCATATGTTGCACAATATTGTAACCATTGGACTGCTGTGGTCCCAACATCAGTATACAACCCTGAAAAATGAGAGATAAGCCAGTCTGACCTCCAACTAGCGTACTCAAGACTAGGTGTACGGGAAGTATCTCGATGTATAAAATAAATTTATGGGCTATACTGGGTACAAAAAAAGATTTTGAATCTCATGAGTCAATCAAGGAACATGCAAGAGTATTAAACAAGCTGATTATACTTCTGACGACATTTGACCCTCCTAGAACTGCTGCCTCCACATCATGAAACTACCCACACCAAACTTCTTTACCATTCAGCAATCTGCTGCCTCCCTAAAAATCCCCTGGTCAAGGTCAATGAGGAGTTCCCTACGGTTGGACTCCTCCTACAATGTATGCTCTCGGAGGAGCAGGAGCTCACTGTCATTGCTGCAACTACTGAATGTGCCTGGCTAGGAACTGTTTCTGCTGAGGTGGGTGCTGAACCTTCCCACCCACACTTTACTACACTCGGTATGAGCACTGATTCAGAAGATTACAATGACTTCCACATATGTATCATCTCATTCTAGGGCCTGAAAACAAGGTGCGATGACCAGGATATCGAAATTGGAATTGTTTGGGTCTACTCCCTACAGGTTGAAACCTGGAAGGCCCTGACACTGGAGGCTTGCAGCTGACATCTTTCTTCTCTGATGATCCCAATATAATCCCCTCTCTCAACACACCTCCATGATTATTCATCTTCTCCACCAATACATCATTTTTCTTGACCCCCACGTATATTGGTAGAGAGAAGGGAGAGATGATATATTAAAGGGAAAGTCGATGTGCCACCTCTAAAAGTCTTGCCCAAGACTCCTCATCTAGAAATAAGTCCGAAGAAAAGAGAATTAGATACTTGAACTTGATCTCTATCTCCCTCGCTGACATACATCCCTAATTAATGGAGTGTATCTCCCACATCTTCTAAGCCTACATTTTGGAAGAGAGGAATTCTGCTCAGAACTCCATGTTGAAGACATTCTAGAAAAATTCATCCTCCCTATTCTTTACAAGATAGTGTCTCCACCAATGACATGTCACTCACTACACCAGGATTAAAAATAAGGGATCCCAGTATCCTTTCAGAGATCGGATCAACCTGAATGATATCACCAGCTCTTCGACCCATCTCTCTGTCTCCATGTCCGAGATGTTTTCCTCATACTTCATGAGGGTACATTGCTGAATGGAACGAAGTGTCTTCTTCTACTGGACAGCCTCCTTATCTCGATCTTCCCTCCATTGATCAGTTAAATCATCCTCTTGGGCCCCGATCCCTGCACTGCTCGTGGTCATCTTTTGGGTTTAATAACTGCATGGTAAACAATGAATTTTTAAGCTTGAGTAGTGTAGAAGATTGCATTTAATTTTTTCTTAAATGTTCTATTTATTTTAGATCCCCAAAGTACCCAAGACACACAAGAACACAAGTCATTATGATTCATGTTCAATTTTCTAGGGTCTCTACCCTGCAATTAGTGTAGCCTCACTCGGTCTTTCAGTAGGTCCGTAGTCCTTACATCGGATAACGAGGGGCCCTAAAATCTTGTGTCCTAACTGGTCTTCCATGTCCTATTTCATGTGCAATGATTTCATAACACTATTTCTCTACCATCCCATGGAATACTAAGTCCCTAACTCCGAAATCCATGCTATCTCTCATCCTCGTCCTTTGATACCATTCTGTCATGACCCACATTCACAATGATGAGGGAATGGTTTTCAGATTTTCAGACCCTTACTTCTTCAAGTTGAAGGTGACATAATGACCCACAAGACCCACCTTAAAAAGGTCTCAGAGTGGAAACTAACACCAAGGGTATAGATTCTCATGAAAAATGTAAGGAATTACCTTTCTTATTTAGTAAGATTGGGAGATAAGATTGTAAATCCCAAAAAACACAAAAACATGAAGTAAAAGTAAATCCAAATCAATCCATTCCCATATGCATGTTCCGATAACAAGTGTTTTGAAAATAAAAGAAATATCCATAGGAACGTAGAAAAATAAAAGAGTATAAAATTAGAAAAGTCAATGCTCCCAACGTCCAAACTAGTAGGGTCGAACACCGTCCTCGAAGTCCTTCTAGAATCTTGAATGTAGTTTTATATACGTAGGGTGAGTATAAAGGTATACAAAGTAGGGAAAACTAAAATATCTTGGGCCCATATGTGGAGGAATTCTAATGCCCTATGAGAAAAAAAATATAACCGAATCACCTAGAAAAGAAAATACCCAACCAACCCCAACAAGGAACAATCCCCAAATAACCGAAGTCATGTAAAATAATAGTAATATAACATTGATTTTGGATACCACATACCATATTCCCACTAGTTATTAGAGACATCTTACACGTCAAACCTCTTCCACCTTTCTAACCGTAGTCCTGTTGTCATACCCCTCCCGCACACACCTGGGATAAAACAACCAAACAACCCCCCCTTAATCACCTAGGCCACAATAACCACACGTAAGAAGGTCCATTTAAACCTATCCTAGAATAGATACCACCATGCCCAAAGATAACTTATCCAACCACAACTACCATGCCCATAGACTCTTGGGCCACATCCCGAAGACTCCTGGGAAACATCCTGCCTGCACACACCTGGACCAACCACTACAACTACCCTACCTAAAGAATAATGGTATATAATAGACCTCAGGCTGTCACATCCTAACTAAAGGCTACTTGGGAAAGGGATCAAAAAAGGATCTAATAACCATCCACTCATAGGTGTGTTGGAAAAATGACATCCTCCATGAAATGGGGGTGTTCGTTACAATGAGATCAACTTGGGTGGGGCGAAAATAAAAAAACATAAGAACAAAATTATTCATATAGGTAAAAAATCACACATCCCAACCTAGGGGATCCAAAACCTACCCATACACAATCACCCTCATTAGAATTCATTCACAAAAAGAAAAACACCCACAACCATGTCACAACTCATTCAAGGAAAATAATTCCACACTGAAAATATTGTTGTTATCACATTCGCGTGGTTCAATTATAAATAATTATATACTACTGGGAATATAATAGGCATAGCCACATTCCAAGGATTAAAAAACAACCAACCAGCTGATTAAGCATTCACTTAACATTCTCTTGTAAATCCATATCAACAAAAGGAATTTGTGAGATCCCTCGATGTACAAGAACCAAAAAAAGTCCAAACATATGCCCCCACACAACCCTAAATAAAAAAACCAAAAACTATTTCAGAACATAAGATCTCATCCCCTTCCTCGCCCCCCTCCTGAATCATGTAGAACAACCACACATAGTACCAAGATTGAGCAAGAGATTTTCGAGATTTAAACACACCATTAATTGAGTTCCTTAATTATATTTGGATAAATAGGGTGATCACATAAGGATTCATGTTCACTGGAAATCCATTTAATCATCAAAGTTTACATGATTAACGAATTTCTATGTTACAGCCACTAAATAATCACCAAAGAGAGGGGTCCATTTTTGTGTAAGGAAATACCACTAACAAACATGATTTTTAGTGGAAATAAGACCTTACAATTCACAATACATAAGAAAGGGTAAAAGTGTACAACAACATCATCAAACACACCACTATGTTTCAGAATGTCAAGGGTATCCTAGCTCTTAGAGAATTTTAGATATATTTATGGGGTTTTAATGGAATAGAAATGTTTATTAAAACACTTTTACATAATATGATACTTTGTGGGAGCGGAACTAGAAAAAGAAAAAAGGGTGGGACACCGTTTTGGGAAACTTCATAATGTGGTATCACAGTTATGGTGCTACCGTAACGGTGCCACCATCACAGTTCCACCAGTTTGGTGGAACACCATATGCGGTACTACCATTTTAGTGTGTGACCATGACTAGTGCCACCGTGACCGGTGCCGCTGTTTTGGTGGAACCATTTGATATAATCGAGTTTTTTGAAAACTCTTTAACAAGTCATTCCCCGGGCCATTACATAACCTTATTTAACTTTGAGTAATTTATTTTTTTATGAGGTTATTGATTTATTTGATTTTATCACTTGTTTTGTATGGAGATATAGATTATTCATATGATGTATATAAACAACAAAGGGATTCACATGACATTTTCATGAATGTCTATAATATTTTACTAGACCATGACCCATGTCTTCGATTTAATGTGAATATAACCATTTATATGGCATTTAATAAATAATTTAATTGTGAAATATTATTAAACTAGACCTATATATTGATAAAATAATTTTAATTTATTAGTTGAATTAATTATTGTGGGGGAATATGTGAAATAATATACAAATTATAACTTATAAAATGGTTTCTATTAAAATATTGAATGGATATTTCAGGTAACTAAGACTCAATTAAATTTTTTGGTTAAATATAGTGGTTAAAATAGTATTGTGTTATAAATTATCTTGATTTTTTTATGGAATCAGGTAAATCAAATTCCACATAAAATTTACAATTCATTTTCCCATAAAACATTTACATAAATTTTCATTTAACTATTCATCTTATTATTGAAATTCTATCTAAATTGAAATGATAAGCATAATATTTTGTATACAATGTATATTTTTTGGAACATGCCTATTTTATATATAGTCTTTGGGCATGTGTACTTAGGGCTATAATAATTTATAAGGTGAAACCCTAATATTTCTATGTATTTTCTCCCTTTATAGGTGTTATATTAAATATCATATTTCATATACTATAAATAATTAAAATAATAATATACCATTATATCTTATAAATATTTTATATGTCAATTAAAACAACTTCTCCATATAAAATAGTATAAATTGATGTAATCATATTATAAAATCAGTTATGAAATTGGGAGGAATGGGAATTTTAATGTAGGAGTATTCCATACAATGATTATTTTTCTAAACTCGAACGGGAGGTTCCTTCACTAGGGATATCTCTAAACCAATCCCATATTGAGATTCAGTAACTATGAAGTGAGAGAAATCATTTATTGGAAAATATTATCCTCATAAAACTCAATGAATAATCCATTCTAGGTTTATAACTAATCGTGACTACCACTTCTAGTTATCTAACCCTTGGATCTTATGTGGATGTTCTAGGTGTCTTATGAATTTAAATTTTAATAATTTTGAAAATTAATTTTTATCAATAAAATTGAATGTTCATATAAATATAGAATACATTTTAAACAGTTTAACCATTTTACATTCCTCCATTAAAATGAACCCATATACATTTATATATAAATATGTATAAAAAATTATCAGATTATCGATATATATATATTCATTGATAATAAATTAGTATATATATCAGTTATTAATTTTGAAAGAGTTATTAATCAATGAGAACAGATTTCCAGTATATTTTTTTATATAATTTAAATATTTTATTCCAAATGATAGAAACATAATTTTACAAAATCAAAAAAGTTTTTTGATTTATCATCTTTATAATATAATATGATTTCTTTTTATATTTTTTAAAAATAAAATTACATTTCATATGAATATAGAAAAATAATGTTGTTTATAATATCATTGGTTTTGTAACATCACATAGATATAAGTATAATAAAGAAATAGAAACATTAGTCTTGAATAAATAATTTTATTTTACATAAATATTTATATTTTAAAAGGCCGTTTTTGAATTAAAAACCTATATTTTAAATTTCCAAACATAAAAAATATTTTCTCAAAAATTATTTTAAATAACTCATAAATTTGTGTTTTAAAATTACTGTTTATAAGCTGAATGAATTTAATTTGATTTTAAATTTATAATTAGATATTATAAATTATATTCTTCCATGGAACTAATTTTTATTTATGATTATTATGTTACTTTTTCTAAATATTATTTACCATGTAAAAATGATTAGATTTCAAAGTGTAAAACATTTAAAAATATTGTGTATTTTTTAAATTAAATAATCCAATTTCAAATTAAGACTATAATAAAATGTTTAAATACATATATAATATATAATAATTATTTAATTAATATTCAATGTTTTGTTGGGTATGACAACACAATGATTAAAAAGACATTTTTCAAAAATTAAATTTCTTTCCAAAAATTATATTTTTCAATAAATGTTAACATTACCTCATTTTCAAATAGAGTTAAAATAAATAGAGACCAATTTAAAATTCAACTCTTAAAAATATGGTAAAAATAGTATACTTATATATTTAGTTTTAAATTAATTCACTTCAATAATATTTAACTATGAATAATAAGTGATTAAATAACTAATATATGGGGGCTATTATTTTATTAAATTTACATGAACTTTATATATTATACAAATCAGTTGTTGTGTTTCAACATCTTACACTAATTTATTGATAACCTTCCATAATGAAACATACATTACATTCATGTTTCTACATTTATACCCCTTACAATTAAATTCCATGGAAAAGACCATCAACCTAATTTATATAAGATATATCACTTCCAACCTATTAATACAGAAATCATTTTTTTAAATTTCATTAATCACATTCCAATTTAAATATCCATTGGGTCCAGTAAATTCCATTATTCCTAAAGTTATAATTAATTAGACAGTGTATCTTTAATAGGAGGCCTTTATCAAGAGGATGATCATGGTCTAATTTTATGAATCACATATTCAATATGTTTCTTTCTAATTCATTACTTTGTAAAGAAAAAATAAAGACATGACAATAAAAATATCATAACAATTATTTTTTATATTTTACACTAATAGTGGTAAAAAAATTATTTATTCTCATCAATCGTCTAATAGAAACATTAATCAAAATTTGTGTGCATGTTCAAATTACTACTTTCACGTTACACACAATCATATTTTCATCACCACATAATAATGAACATATTAACTAGACCATTGGTTGAAAAATATTATATATATAAATTATTTATCATTCAAAACTGATCAATTACTTTATTCTATCATGAAACTTATTTTTTGTCTAAAAGAAATTTGAATATTTTGTTTGTCAGACTATCGTGTCACCGAATAATCTATTTTTTATTATTCTTATTATTTATCAAAAAACATAATATATAATGTAAAATCTTAAAAATACTAAATTAATATCATTATTATTATATTATAATTATATTTTTCAAACCAAGAACCTCTTTTTCCACACTCAAAAATCATGTTAAATCAAGTACATGATTTTGTTGGTTTGATCAACTACAATGATAATGATATAAAACAATATCATAGATGATTATGAAAACATAATTTAAGTAATTATTATTCATTAATGTGTAAACAATTACTTTTTTGATACGATACAAAATTATGAAACTCATTAATTATAAAAATACAATTTGTAGGTTGAAAATCACTAATAAATGTTCATTGTTTATGTAATATTATATGATGAAGAGTAAATTCCCAATGAAATAAAATTTAAAAAAGATAAATAATAATAATCAAAAAATTTCATTAACATTAATAATCTTTTTTTGATGGAATTATAATGAGAAATTGACATTTGCACCAGTCAAATGAAAATACTATAAATGGTCAAATCTATAAACACATATTGTTGGTAAATATGAAAAAATATAATTTACATGTAGATAATGAATATAAATGAAAATCAAAAATAATTTTAGGTAAGAATAGTGTTCTAAAATAGAAAATTAAGAATATTATTTTTGTTATGTATGAGTTTGGATCTTATTTGACTATGTGTGTAAATAGGGAAATAGTTTTTATTATATTTAAATTCCTTGATACATGTTTAATCTGTACATAATGTATAACACCCCATATTTTATAAGAAATAATATTTTTAATTTCATTGATGTCTTGTAATTGTACGATACACCAAGATTAGATTTCACTATATAAAACACCATATTGGCTTGTAGTATACGCAAACTCTATTCTTGTTGTGTGTTGCACGCAAATACGACCTTCCTCAATTGCTTGTGTTGTACGCAATACCATGTATCACTAAACAACGATATATAGTTATAATATTATTTTGAAAAAGTTTTTATGAATAGTATTAAACACATTTTGAATTTTATAAAATTATCATTCATCTTACACATATTCTAGAACATGTTATGAGAACAAAATAAATTTTTCGAGTAAAATACGTATTTTTAAAACGATGCAGTTTTGTAACCTTTTGACGGTGCACCCACATTAAATATAGTTTTTGAAAAGTTTAAGAGTTCAATTTGACACAATAAAATTACTTATTACAATATGTATATAAAAATTTTCTTTGGATATTTTTTTTATTATTTTTCTCTTAACTTTCATATTTTGATGAAAAATAAAAATATGGTAAATTTTAATAAAAAACAAATTTTTTCTTCAAGATAATTTATATAGATAAATTATAATATTAAATGTTTTTAATGTATAAATAGAATTTATTTTTACAAATTAATATAATTTATGTCATTATCATTAATTTTACATTTAATTCATAGGTAAAAAACTGTTCAATCTTATGCAAAGTTTTAACTTTTAAAACTCATTTTCTCTACAATGTGATTAATTTTAAATTAAATAATTAAACTTCTATGTTTTGAATTAGGATAATTGGATTCCATTTTTGGAATCAATAGGTCAAAATTATAATAATAGTATAATTTTTATTTTTAGACATTATGAATAGTAACTACGGTAAGTTTTATTTACTAGAGTTAATGGTAAATCTGGTAATTACGGGTAAAAATAAGATTATAAAATTAGCCTAACACTTTACAAAATTCTATTGGATGAATACAAGTCGACCCATAACACCTAAGTGTCGGAATATATTGATTTCATATACTTTTTATCATGAAAATGTTGTAATTATAATTAAAACAAACGAAATTGACAACATATCACTCTCTTATATCTTATAAGTGTAATAATATTAATTTATTGATAAACTTCATAAACCTTTGAACATAAATAGTCAAAATAAAGTTAATGAAATTATATATATCATGTGAATTTATTTATAATTTTTAAGAATTTTATAATTATCATTAACGGTGACACAATAGTGATGTAGAAATTATTTTAATGATTGAAATATAAAAAAATGGTTTTAAAAATATAAAAATAAATATTATATGAAGTATTTAATATTATTGAAGAATTTTATAAATTAACATGAAATTTTATTAATATATTAAATAGTTTTTTTTTGAATATATCCCTTGTGTGGATCTTATTTAAATTCAAATAAATGAATAGTGTCAAAATTGACACTATTGTTATTTTATAAAAATAACATATTATTAATTTTTTTTTAAAATCCCAAAAATATTTAAAAATTATAAATTTATATTTATATTGTCTAAAATCTCATAAATTATCCATATATGGACAATTAATAATAAATAAGTAAATATTTATTACAATTTAAAATTTAGAATATAATTACCATAAATAAAATTTAATAGATTAAATAAGGATAAATCAAGTTGAAAAGGTTTTAAATAAATTCAAAACATTTATAAATTTTGTTAGATGATGAGATTACAACCCTATATTATTTAATCTTATAATTTGAGTCATTTTAAATTTTTTTATGTGAGGTCTCAATTTTTATAAATTAATAGTTTTTAGGCTTCCAAAAGTGCCCCTCTTCTCTCTTATAAAAGAGAACCTCCTCCCTCTCAACATTATAACGTTTTGGGAGTTCAATCTCATAAAAACCATGTATATTTCTCTTCTAAACTTTCATAGATACATATTACAGTTCCTGGTATTCTTTAAAGACCATCATTAGTGCCCTAAGAAGAGGTTTAGAAGAGGCGCGTCAATGAAGAGGTAATATCCTTTACCGATTCTTTCAAATTTATTTCTTATTATACTTCATATTCATTGTTTGTTTCATTATATTTTAATAAAATCAGTTTTACTCATATTCTGATATGTTATTATAAATATGAAATAACCCCATTTCACATTCAATAAATCCTACGGAATACGAAATCACTGTACGTGTATACGTACGAAATACCATCTCCACGCTGTGGTGTAATCTGTTTTCCACCACCACCATACTTGGATGGGTATAATGGTGTGAATAATAACTAAATATGATTTTTATAAAATAATATTAATTTGTAGATATTATATAATCCACTCCAATTTCATTCAATATTTATGGGAACGATATCATCACTCGTGTGTACGTACGGATTACCATCTCCATGATGCGATGAGATTCATTCTCCATGTTAATAAGTAATCATGAAATATATGACATTTTAATTCTACTGGATTTATGTATATATGTATGTTATTTAATTCCATTCAATTTAATAAGGAAACAAAAACAACGTTCATGCGTACATACAACCTACCATCTCCATGAACGGTGTATTTCATTCCCTTTATCGATCTATATTATATGTTATATATTCTGAATATATATTATATATAAATAATGTTTTAAATTCTGTAAGTCATTAATCATGATTTAAGTAAAAATATTTATAATTAGAAGTCAAAACACGTACAAAAAATGATACAATTTTACCCAAAATGGTGATTTAACATGGAATTGACAAATGAACGAGTAATACAAAGTCACAAGTGAATGATATATGATATCATAAATAATATTATAGTTATTTTAAATGTTCATAATAAGTTTAAAAACACTATACAAGTGCCTTAGACACATACAAAAGAAATTGGGCATAAGGTAAGGGATTATATAATCTCGCTTTTATTTATGTGAGACAAACACCTTAATCACCACCTAATTATTTTGTATGGTGTTTGTGCTTCCCATGAATGTTTTATGATTTTTATTATGGAGGATATGATATTTATATATGCATTTAATTTTCCTTATTTTATATCACATACGTTTCAACCGATTATAAATGGAACGTGATAATTATTCCAATCTCGTTTTTTTCAATGATTGTTTATTCATAAGTATTTACTTGGGTTCTGTTTATCATCCATGTCTATGTTTTCTCAAAAAAATTTCATAAAATTTTTTCTATTATTCAATGTATGTTTGATGTTATTTTTACCTTTTTATGACTTTACCACAATGTATGGAATGAATCATTCTTTTGTTTACCATACAAGGCACTTTTTGAATTTTCTAGAAAATGTACAAGGATAATGTTTTTTAACATATATGGCATGAATGGAATTTTATGGTTTCATAATGAATTATATACATGAAGCTTATTCTAAAAAATTTCATTATTATTTGCAACAAAAATTATTTTCTTTTAAAATTTCATGACATTCTTAGAAAAAAATATGATTTTGAAGAAGAAAGGATATTTTCCTCAAGAATTAATTTCAAGTGTATGTTCAAAACTATTTTCTCTATAATATTATATTATTTAATATGGTTAGGTTTCAAGTATAATTTTCATATTATTTACAATTTTTGAATTTTTTTATTATGAAATGATATTCGTTGTTTAATATGGATTGTTTTATGATGTGATGTTGTATTTGAAACCCATTTTATTATTTGGGTTATGGTGAATGACTTATGATTGTTTTATGGAAAACGTAATAATGATTTCAATATGAGATGGGTGTGACCTATATCTCCCTGCAATTCACTTGTTAATTATTTATATCTCACAAGATAAAAATGGATGGAAAGGAAAGTAAATCTGGTTCAGTAACATAGGGCTGGAATGACACGTAAACCCAGTTCAGTAATGGACTTTGTCCACTATGATGGTCTTGGTAATAATGAATTAGCTACTATGGCAATCATATCATGTGCCTAACAGTTTTCTACCACTACATGTTTTATTACCATGCTATTTAATCATTATTGATGTTTATTTATTATCTATACCATATGTACTGCCAAAATTTATGTCATTACTCATGTTTTAGGTTCATGTTTTCATGTTCAAATGTTTATAGATTGTTTTATGTTCTCCATGTTTACCCTTACTGAGTAATTGAACTCACCATTTTTATGTTTTATGTTTCCCATGATATAAATAAAGGTTTTAAGGTATGAAAAAATGGGGAAGAACTTTATGGGAGATGTTTAAGATCATATACCATGATTAGAAGGTTTTGTTCTGAGTTTCCAAAGACACGAAGCTATTACGTTCCATGGGTGTCTATTTTTTTATGTATTAAGTATTCCGAAAGAGTAATGTAACATCTATGTATGCAAAAATATGGGTCTTTATAGTTGTTATCTGAGGAAGATATTAGATAAACATTGGATACTAGGACGAGAAATATTTATTGAGATCCCCAGATATTTTTCTAAGGTATGTCTAAGAAGTTCTAAAGGTTATGTATATGTATAGATTAAAATCCTAGAGTTATAATAATAATCATGAATAACCTAGGATTAATCCTATGATGTTAGAGATTGAACATACTCCTCATTTATTAGGTTGTTTTCATAGTATGATTTTTTCTTCCCAGACTATTCTTTATGGGTTTTAGAAAATGGCTGCAAACTGGAAGATTCATGTTAATGGAGAATATGATGGAAAATGGAAAGATATTATTCATAAGAAACCAAATGAATTGGGATTGGGAAGGAGAAACATCCTTATTATTTCTAATCATAAATCTTATAATATGATCAATAATCTAAACTTTGGTAAGTTTCCTGACTCATCTAATAATAGAATGATGGAGTTTCATGATGATCATAGAGTAAAGAAAGTTCCATTTCTCTCATGTAAATCATGTGGGAAGAGGGATCGAGGATAATGTTTCAAATGAACTGTAAGATTCTTTAGTTGTGGAAAGGTAGGTCATCGAGCAGCAGAGTTCTGATGTAATGGGAAAAAGGTAGGTAATGATGTAAATAGAGAAAAGTCTATAGAAAATGCACCACCAACACTTCAATGCTACAAGTGCAAGGAAATGGATCATTATCCTAACCAATTCCCTAATCCAAGGGTGAATGAGGATCGAATTCAACAACCTATTAAAGCAATGGACAAAGGGAATTCACTTGCAATCACAATTGGTGATTTGGAAATGAAATATAAGTGGTGGAATGATTATGTGTATATGTAATGGGATTCAAAAATAGTGTTGTGGAATCTCATTTATAGTATTATAGAATATTGGAATATATATTTAATTGTTTTCAATAATTGTATGGTACCATTAACCATGAAAAGTGATGTAAATATTTTTGGAAGGAAGATGATATGTGCCTAATTAAGGTATAAGGCTAAAAAATATGTTTGATAGTATTAATAAGCTCATGTCTAATATCAGGACAAAGTGACATCATGGTTTGAGTATATAGAAATTTTGGGATGTGAAAATAATTAACTTTTGACGGCATTCATGTTTTCACTAAGGGTTTATGGTAATTCATGTTTCAAGAGAATACTTGATTAAGGTATTCAGATGTTTGGAATATGACCAGAAAGATATATCTTCTAATATATGGGGATAAATAATCGTAATCACATGCTTTGTATATGACCTCTCTATTAATATTTTTCTTTATACAATGAGATTGAAGAAAAGTATTCTGGATAAGGCTAACAATTGGAATGGATTAATTTAGAAATTCAATAGTATTTTTTAAGTCTAAAATGATTTTCTAGAATGTTATAACAGTGTAGTTTTATAAAAAATGACAACAAATAGGACGGACGACAACCTGTCGCGTCAGATAAGGCTACGGGAATCGAACCCACAACTAAAGTGTGATAAGCAATTATCACCTACCACTGTCATATAGGAAGTAACTGGTTATATAAATTAGTTTTATTTTATTAAGTAGTATGACTGTTGAAGTATAAGCCCATTTTTTAAATGATATACAGTTACTCTCAGCATAGATAGACTTATATATATTAAATAACTTTTTCTAACTTTTTTTGAGACAGATTGAACAACCTATCATTCTATCGCATGATCTGCTAACATTTCAAGAATGAAAAAGTTCAAATTCATTTCCTAAAACAAGAGATAAAGTATAAATTGTTAATATAATTACCAACAATGATATTACATGGAAATAAAGTAATTATTTCTTCTAATTCGAAATCTTCAACATTAGGGAAATGATTTTGAATTTTTTTTGTCCTAGTACTCTCATGTCTGATGAATCAGATGGTACCTCAGATCAGCACAAATTTATGACTTTGTGATAGTTGGATTTTTCATAGACATGTTCTCTACAACTCTCCACAAGAACATGATAGATAGATTTTTCTTCCAAATCCATATTTTCACCTATCTTCATTTATGTGGAAACCCAGTGATGAGTTAATTTGGCTAACTGTTACATTTTAAATATTAGTTTTTAAAATTACTTTTTAGTATTCATTTTTACGATGTGGGTGAATCAATTTTTATTGAATTGGATTATGGTGTAAATATACTTTCCATGTTCCAATGGTGAAACCCATCTCATCCATTCTTTATGTCATGAAACACCACTTTGTTGCATGATTCATGGAATAAGTCCTGAGATAAAAACAAATGAATGTATCCTTTCAATCCATAGTGTTGGAGAAGAAATTAAGGTTTTTTTAAGAATCATAATTATGAAAAGAACCTTTTGTGTACTTTTTTTAGTTAATGCTAATATTTTTGATATTGAAAACATTATGGATTATCCAATACACATTTTTTAGAATAGTTAATTAGATCCCCACAACATGATAGATCTAATGAGAATACACAAATGTGTCTTGGAAGAGGCATTTATGTAGGGGTTAGATTTCTTTCCTTGTTAGCTTATATTTTTTTGATGCGGCATGATGTTGTTTGTGAAAATAACTGGAGTTAGACTACCCTGTGGTGGGAGGTTGAAAAAACCTGAAACTTTTAAAATGGTATAGAATAATTTATGATTTCTAAAAACATTTTTTTGTTTTTTTATAAAAGGATTCATCTTGTGATATTAAATGTGGGTTCAAAAGAATGAGAAGGGACATATACATATTCAGTAGTTCTAACATGGATTAATATTGTGATATCTTATACCATGTTATGAAATGTCATGGATAGGGATGTAGGGTATTCAATCTCCAAAAATCAGAATTTGAATCATTATTTAACACTATGAAACCCTATTATAGGGTTTTTATATTTTATTTTTTTAGTTTGGTATGGTTGTTATGAAATGGTTGGCGCCTATCTATGGGAAAATAGTTCATGATTAGGGAACCATCCTTTATTATTCTCCCCATACAAGGTGGATTCAAACCACTTCTGATTTCAAAATCATGGGTTTTTTGTATTTGGAAGCTAACATTATGGATAAAATTATTCCACATTTATCCCTCCATTTGTTATATAGTTGTGCAGTTTCTAATATTTGAATTGTGTTTTCACTATTTTTAGGATACTTTTATTATTTTAAAATTCTTAAAGGACTATCTCAACTCAAAGGCTTACAATGAAAGAGTGTATAATTATCAGTATGAGGTACGTGACTTATGATCCATATAACATGTTTTTTTAATAAATGATAAACACAATGGTCCTAAATTAGGAAATAAAACCCTAAAGGGAAAAAAATAATTCATTGGTGTGTAGAGAATTATTTTTTTACATACAAGATGATAAATCCCATAGAGATAGATTGGTTAATTTATGTGGCCACTATTATGGTGCCTATATCTGTTGATATAACAATATGAGAGGTGAAATGGAACATGGGATTGGTTTTTTGATATAATGGATATATTTATTTTCCAAATACTTTTAATTATTGATTAATATTTATCTATGAGATTTTTTACCTCAAGTATACACCAGGGATAAAAATGTTGATGTGAACTTATGTCCTTCGGGGTGCTTGTAAATTACAATTTTTATCTTTTAAAATTAAATGAATTTGTTTATAACAAGCCTAAATGGTTTCATAATGATATTTTTTTGGAATGTCAAGGGGGATTGACCATTCATTTTGTAATGACGCATTATTACATTTCATACTAAGATCACATCGGTAGAGATTAGTAGTTTAGATTAATAATTTTTAACACCCATGGTGACACCATATGGGATCAATAATGATTCTTGATACAATGGAACACGAGGGTGATGTCGTTTTGAATTGAAGATGATGCATTGTACTTTATAATAACATGTGGTGATTCCAACATTTTTTCTACAAGGAATTATGATTAAATATAATTTCATTTGTGAAAATCCAGGTATTTGGTGATGAATCATGATAACATAGAACATCAAGGGTTGTACCCCATTGGTTTGGTGATTATGCAAAATACATTAGAGCACTATTGGTGTAACCGCTAGGGTTCTATGTTGAAAACTTATTACATTCAAATACTTTGGTGATTCCATTTTATTCATTGTATATGGTGATGAGATACTATGGAAATTGATGTTCATATTAGGAGAAAAATAATTATGTTCAATATTTGGTGTCACTTTGGAACTCAGGGATTGATAGTAATTTATATATTTATGTTGTTCCCATATACATTTTCATGTAATTTTACACTTTAACTCTCAGATTGGATATGAATATATATGAAATTTGTGGTGACCAACAACATTATTATCATAACCTTATTAGTCTATTCGTTGGTATATGATTTAACCATCATAATTTCTTGATAAGACAAGGGAATGTGCCTTATAGTTGATGTTGAATCTAGTCTAAAAGTTAGTTCATTTGAGATTTAGGCTGATATAGGATTAATGAGATTTGGTATTGGGGTTCAAATGAATATTTTTTATTCTTTTTTGGTTTTGATATATATGGAATTTTCCTAAATGTATTATAAAATTATTAGTAATGTGTAGTTCATTTTTATATATGATGGGTTTTGATTATTTATCTACAATTTCGTGGTTACATTATACTTATTTATTTATTTGGATTAGTCTCATTGTCATTATTTGTAAAAAAATATACTACTTATATAAAGGTATAATCCAAATATTTTAATAACATTGACATGTGTTTCTAATCATTATAAGTTTTCATATTAGGTGTTATTTTTGTGGTACAGCCCACACAATACCAGATAATATTCCTAGTTAATTGTAATAAAGACATTACACATTCATTTTTCATAAAAACTATCCATATATCAAACCTATGTTTCATTTAACATTTTTGGTTTTATATGTGATGGTTATTATATATTACCCCACTCATTGATTATGTAATTTAAAATTGAAAATGTTTTTGTTGCAATAATATATATAATATTAGTTAAAAAATCTATTTGGATAGATAGCTTCTTATGTAAAATGGTAAATTTTTCTTAAACTATATACATTATATTTTATAAAAACATATATTTATATATTGAAAATTCATTTATTATACATCTTAAGGATCAGTATTTATAGTTTTGGTTCAATATATCATAGATTAAAATATATAGTATTAATGATATCAACCATATGGTTATCCTTTTGATGGTATTACAAAAAAAATTAGCAGTATCATTATAATTTACATGAACTGAATCCAATAAAATATTAGTTCTTTTATAAGATATTTAAAAAAATTTAATAGTTGATAATTAAAAAATAAAAATTCATTTATAATATTTAGGATAAAATATATGTAGCTGATCAATTTTATTCAAAATGAATACCTTAAACCCAAAAAACTATGAAGTATGAATGATTTTTGTTTCTTTAGTTCCACCAAAAATATGGATGTTTATTAATGAAAATATAAAGTAAAAAAGAAAATATGAATAAATTAATTGTACTTAATGACTCATTAAAAAAATGTCATGAAATATATTATTCACCAAAATAATTGAGGAAATGGAAACTGTATTTAAATTTTTATATAAAAAACTCCAATATTTTTGAGGTATCATCAACACTAGAAAACAATTAGTAATACCATTCATACCAAAAAAATTAAAATATATATTTGAAACACAAAACCATGATCAATCTATAATATAATTATTGATATATTTTTCTCAAATTTAATATAATTTTCATAGTATTAAAAAAAGGCTTTATATTTGTTAATATAAATATAATTATATGTTAATATAGTATCATAATAATAAATATTTTTATATAATTAATTCATCCAAGGTTTCTATATTTTTTTGAAAAAAAAGTATAAGGTTCTCAAATGGAAAATCGTTGAATGTGGAAACATCGTTATTATTATTGAAATAACACTTGTATTTCATACTATATTAACAAGGATCATACAATATAGTAGAATTGGACCAATGGTCATGTCATCCCCAATGATTACCTTCACTATTAATATTATAAAATTTTAAAAATTTACAGTGAACTAGCCTTCCATGAAAAATCCTGGAAAAATCCTTTACCACACAGAAAATACTAAAAAACAATTTTCTTGTTTTTTATAGGGGAAGCATGTAAACATTATCAATCCTATCATCAAATATAATGAACAACCCTTACTAATTTCTAGTCGTGCATATATCATTATTAATTTCCATAAGATGAGAATAATTTAATAGATTGATACAGAAGGTAAGATTGTGCATATGTCCTGTGAATTATAGTGTTTGAAATTAAATGTCTTATAAGAAAAGAAACATCACTAATTCTGATGAATTCACCACATATATTTTCTTTTAATATGACTCATAAACCATATAACTATTTCATGTTTTATAATTTAGATGTGGCTGCTTCCATTTATCGGGAAACACTACTTTCCCCACACAAATTTATTTGCTTATTTTTACTCATACTATATTCCGGAAATTATAAAAAAAATTGTTCTTAGAACCAAAGCCTTTTTAGCTCAAGTATTGTTACCAAAAAAATATATTTGTATCCCACAACATTAAAAATATTTTATTATAAAAAATTCTATTTATTTAATTATAAATTATTTTTTAAAACCAAATGATTTAAAATCATTTGGGTATAAAAGTTAAATACAAGGATTTATTCTTAGGAATTTTTCACAGAAGGGTTCATTTGTAGGTATAAATTAAATTGAATTAATATAACATTTATTAGAAGTACATTTATATAAAATTTATGTAATATAAGGATTTATTTTCCTAAAGACCCTATCAAACTTTTCATTTCATGAAGAAACATTGTTAAAAAAAATTATTCTTCCTACTTATTTCGTATTTGACATTTATAACCTAATTTAGAACATTACAATTTGATCTCCAACAAAATTTAACAACTAATTACAATGAGTTTTTAGATTTTATATAATCATAGATATTCAGTCATTATATTTATAAAATTCATCTATTGAACTATCAATGTTATTCACTATCATTATATTCTCTTTTTCAATAATATTTATATATATCATTGTTTTATATTACATAGAAAAATATTCCAAATCATCATATATGTTATCTTTTTCATCATCTAAAAAATTATATTATTTTATCATTTTTAAGAAGAATTTTAATTATGTTAACAATTTAATAAATTATATTCTACTGTAAAGGAAAATTTATAATCAAATGATAAATTGGTATGTGATTTAGTAGTGTACTTTTCAATCAGAACTTTCTCATCCATAGTAATATTATCAGAGAAACCGAAATTATCCTAATTATTAGTAGCACATTTTTCTGATTAACAATCCTTAGTTGTGTCACGTCCACTTGCATTATATGTATCAAAGTCTGTCAGAATTTACTCAACTCTACTATTATATTTTCTTTTCATCTATCAGTCATTTCTTATAAACCTTGGGAAATATATTTTTATATTACAAGTATTTTTACATGAACAAATGACATATGAATATTCTTTCTTCTCTTACTGTTATCTTATTTATTTTCTTAACCAATATGATATCTTTCTATTCATGATCATATTATTCAATCCAATTTTTAACTAAGTAACATCACCAACAATAATGTTAGTATTTATTGAATCTCAAAATCATGTAGATCAATTATTTTTATTATAATATTGATAATTTAGAAATAAAAAATCAATATTATGATAATTAGATCTAATGTTACAAATCCTTCCTCCTCCCCTTTTCAATATCTATTTTTAATATATACTCTTATTTCCTGATAGTTCCAATCAAAATATCAAGACATAACTTCATAAAAAAATTTGAATATTTTCAATGGTTGTTCGTTTAGACTATAGATCATTATTATGTAAATAAATCACCTTTTCAATGACATGGTCATATTTTCAGACCTTCTCACCATATAATTGTAGAATGTTTTTTATTCATGATACGTTAGTTCATCTATGCAACAGAATCACTAGGTAATTAGTTGAATTCATCATATTATTCAAAAAAATTTATTCAATTAATTTTAATAACCTTATATCCTAAGAAATTATTTTCCTTCCTATTATTTCGAATTCCACTATCAATTCCACATTACTATATCCTAAGAAAGATATTCCTCAACATTGGGAGAAAATTTATTCCTTTCATTATATTTTTCAAAAATATCAGCATTACCATATTTGGATAACATAGAAATATTATTTAATATAATAATATAAATTTTTCCCATAACAAGAAAATTACCAGCACTGGTATTAGACCAAAATTTATTCAGATGATCACACAAGTACAAATATTCATTACAATAAAAGTTAAGAAGATAATTATGATTCAAATTGTAAACTAATCCAATGTGTACTAATTTCATCATATAAAATACAATATTACATCATTAAATAAAATTAGTTTCAATTAAATATGTAATAATTTTTAGAAACCATTAGAAAATTTGAATAGATTACTTTTAACATAAACATACACTAATATCAAGTTTTTCCATAGATACATAAGGAAGAATATATAAAACAGGGGTGTGAATTATATTCTAAATAACTATTAACACTTTATTAAAACTATCACGTATATAGAGTCTTTGTAATTATAAAAAACAGACGAACTCAAATATCAGATTAACAAAACAAAAAAATAATATTGTTGTTGACACATAGATATATTATAAAAAAAGTGAAATAACCAATGTATACATATTAATAAATAAAAAAAATTAATTATTTGATTATAATAAAAATGAAAATTTATATTTTATTAGTATATAACTAATTTTTTTAAAGTGTACACAAAACTATTAATCATTTTTTAAGGTACTTGTCTTCCGAATGCTAAACTCTTCAACATAAACCCATCATATGGTTCCTTATCTTCCATTTCCCATATTCCATAGATCTAAAAATATTATTCATATATCTCTATAAATATCATTATATTACCTTAATAAAGATGGATCATAAATACTATGAAGAAAATGGAATATTCGAAAAAAAACATCCAATGTAAAATCTTTAGTGTAAGAATTGAAAAAAACACAAATATGGAAAACTATTACACTAATAAAAATTACTATCATAAACACATAGTTACATAGAAACAAGACTATAAAATAAATATATAAAGTTATATTATTTATGCCTATTTATACTCAAGACTATATTCATATTGTATGAAAATATTTGATAGCCAAAATATACATTCATCGGGATCATATTTAACTACATAGAATATGTATTTTCCATCCATTGATTAAATAAATGTATTAACATATCTTCAGTTAATTTTTTTATTATATCCCTATAGTTCCCCTAAATCCTATGTAATAATATTTTATAATGATACAAATATATCCAATTTTTTACCTTTTTAACTAAATCCTTCTGAATTATGTTTACAATATATCATTTCTGAAGAAAGACAACATACCAGAAATTTTATGTCGCAATATTTTCTTTATATGATTGTTTTTAATTTTTAAATATTATAATCCCAATTTTCTATTAAATAATTTATTCAATAGATACTGATTTTTTTCCACTATATTAATTAAAATAAAGCACACTTCCATATAATGTAAAAATATGGATCTGTATACTGAAATGTACTCTCAGAGGAATAATCAAATTTTATAAAAACTAAATACATATATAATTATTTCATACTCACATCTTCTTATAATTTTCCTAAATTAATATTACTACCATTTTTCTACTCATGTTGGTTTATTCAACATATTCTTCATATTCTCTTTCACTTATTCTTTTTTGTAAACTAACTAGTCTTTAGTTAAGTGTCTGTTAAAAAAATCATATTCCTAAATATATCAATTATCCTCTATTGATTCAAAAATAATTATAGGTTCCCTTATAATCTAAAAATTATTTTATTTGTTGAAAAGTTTTATATGTTCTCTTAGCCTCCTACGTTAAAGAACATGTGATATATTTTCTTCTTCATTAGTACAATTTTTAATTTCCTTTACCTAACTTTATATTTCTCAAGAATCTTATGCACATCTTTTTCAAATATGAATCATTATTATTTTTAGGACCTCAAGTATTTATTATAATGAAAATATATTAGATATATAATTTTTAAAAAACAATTGGGTTTCACATTAAAAAACCCTTGATATCTAAATAAAATTTTCTTTGGGCTATCCAAACTGAAATAATGACTTTTAGATTTCTAATTTTTTCTCTTTTTTATATTCACCATCTAAAATAGTATTCTAAAAGAACATCGAATATGATCATGTTTATCTTTATCAAAAACCCACCATTAATATTAATAATTAAATATTATCTTAATTTGTATAATATATATGGCTAAATATTTGGTGTATATATTTCCAAATATTGACATGAGAGATTCAATTAGAAACCTATAAAAATTATTGTTGAATTTTTACACAACAGTCACATCATTGTTCTCAAAACATCAATATTATATTTAATCAAAAAATAATTTCTAATATTTAATATATTTTCAAAAAAATTCTCTAACAACTGATTTATTGTCTCATTTATAGATTTTATATAATATTCAATTCATCTAATTTTTGGTTGGTGAAAATTCATATCCATCCATTTTATACATATATAACGTTCATTGAATGCTTCATGTATATATTCATTTAACCCAATCATCTATATTAGATTATAATTATTTTAAATCTAATGATAAATCCAAGAATTAACTCAGTAATATCTATTATATAGGAAAACCAATCATGTTTATTTTACATTATCAAAAATCTCATTCAGCTAATTATCTTAAAATTCATTATTAAATAAAAAATATAAATGTTATCCTAAAATTAATTAATTTATAGAAAAATTCAAAATATTCATATTCCATACAATATAAAGATTAAATTAAATAATAAAATATTTTTATACATTAAAAAGACTCTCAAATTCTCCCATTAAATTGATCATTTCCTCTATGGATGGAAGACAATATCTCATAATCTTCCATGAATCACACAAAATTATAATATTTTATGTTTGGAATAGTTTTTAATAGAACTTTAATCATATCAAGTGTTTTTGTTTTTAAAAAATTAAATCAGAAAAAAAAATATCTTAAGAATTATTAATTTTAACTATTTAGTGATCTTTATTTGAAAATGAACAACCCTTACATTGCATAAATTTTCCAATTAAGATAGAAAAAATTATGGTTATATAGAAAAATAATTTCTATATAAGAGAATATCATTATTATGTTGGTCATAACAATTCATATAAATATTCCCATGATGATTACATATATAAAAAATGACCCTAATTGATTAATGGTTTCATTCCAATATTGCTCTGTAATGATATCTATAGAGCTGTAGAATATTCCATTTAGCAACATCAGAACCCTACATGTTCCTTATACAAATTATATTGATGATTACATGTATGAATAGGATCCTTACAAAATATTAATTTAATCTTACATAGGTCACTAATATCACTCCTACAGTACATGGATCCCATCCTTAAGATTATATAAATTATTGATATCAAGGGGAAATATAAATTTCAAAATTTTAAAAATTATTTCAAACCCACATCAGATGACATTACTCCATTTTTAATTACCTCACTAAATTTATATAAGAGTTATTAAAATAAATATTCGACAATCATCATATGGTGTATAGAAAATATGTCTCGCATTACCTCTTAGTACAAAAGATAGATTTTCATTATTAAATTACAAGTATTCAATCTCGCCATGTATCTTTTCACCCCATGAACTTATAAACATATTCTAGATATTAAACCATATATTATAATTTTTATATCTTATGGATTATCTTTCAAATCATTTGATGTTTTCCTTTTTCATGTATTCCTCATAGAAGTAACTCTGTTATCTTTTATCTATATACAAGGTATAAGTTTTTTAATTCATGCATTGGGTTTATACTAAATCACTCTTACAATATATAACATTTTCATGACTACAATTACACTGAGAAAAAATATAATGGAAGAAATATATTGTTAACCCATAAGATCCTCATTATGATTAAAAATATATGGTGTTGTGTGGGTGAATTATTACTTTTTTGACATTTGGAAGCTTGGATTCATTGAATAAACAATATGGGTGAAAATTTTAGAGAAACATGTCTAATGATAATTTTTTTTTCATTGATACTATTTTAGATATAGAAAATGTATTTGTATTATATGATATTATTTATTTAATTTTTTTCTTTGACGAGTTTTTGTGATGGAATTATTTATATTTGAAAGGTACATTATCATGTGTTTTTTTTTCATTTTTTTGAAATCATCTAGTACATATTTTTATACTAGAGTATGTAAATCATTTACATGAATATAATAAAGAGTTTAAAATATAATTTATCTTCTATATTGTGATTTAAAAATAGAAGAATCATTTTTTACGACCCATCCCTTAGGGCCAATGCATTACTACCAAATGATGCCTTCAATAAGCAAGGGGTTGAAGACTAGCATCGGAATGGAATTTCCCCCAAATTGGAAGTCATTTCCTCCAAAACTATACAATCATATACATGGTACACTTCGCACATGTAAAAAACATTGGAAGAAGAAAGGTACAAGCACAACTAACAACCACCCAATGAGTGTAAATGTATGTTCTGAAGTAAAGGGGCAATAATACAAGCCCAACTGAAAAGGAAATTCAAAAATAAGGGAAAATAGAATATATTGTTGTCTTCCACATATCCTACCAAAAGGGTTGGTACAACTCGTCACTATAGTTCTCCACGTCAACCGATCTCCTCACTATATTTTCAATTCATCGCCCCACAAGACTTGATCAAAGTCGCTCATCATCTGCATAAGACACAACAAGGTGCAGGCAAAGAACATGTAGGGTGAGTATAAAAATACCCAGTAGGGACCCCGAGACACCAAATGACCTCTCAAAATTCCACAAAGGAAATCCTACAAAACATGATCTTAGTTACAAAGCAGAAAGGAAAAGACAGCTCGCACAAGGATTAACTAATGTATAAAAGTATAGATGATAAGACATAAATATAGATAATCTTGTTATGTAATAGAGATATTCTACTGACCCACACAGGTTCACATAATTATGATCCACAGAGGCAAAATCAGTTTTCATCCACATAGTATCGCTCGGTGATGATCCACACATGATCGCTATTCATTTTTCGCGTCGCGACTAGCCACTTGATCACTTCCCAAAGCAAGCATGATTTCAAGAAAATTATATCCTAAAAGATCAGTCTTATTTCATCATAAATAATTCTAATTAATATGTAACAAGATAAAATTAAATGTCTTAAGGGTTATAATGTAACTGACGGCATGTCAACCGGATGCATGGTCTGTATGTTATAGGCATTTTACTGTTGAGGGCCCAATTGGACCGCGTACGATCCAACCTGGCCAAACTACAACTTTCTATGAAACTCATGTGGAGTTTCTCAGAAGTACTACATCATCCTAAGGGTTCTATAACCATATATGGTTTGTTAAATAGACATTCGGTATTTGAGATATTCCCAATTATGAGTAATTGGTCTGAAAGGGGTCTTAGTTCAAACCTATATGGTCGTACGGACCCGACCCAACCAGGTATGGTTCGACCTAATCCGATGTCGGTCAACTAGACCTAGGTTTTCCAAATAATGGGTTTACCTAGCACTTTAGTCCTAGCCCGACCCAACTGAGTCAAAATAGGCCTACTAGGCTCACCCTAAATCCCAGATACGGGTCGGCTCCCTTCTCCCTGAACGTGGCATAGCCGCTTCTGGTACATGCTAATACGGTAGGGTATACTAGTTGCGTCTCTCGCATCCACATGAATTGTGGGTTTACTTCTATATGTGTTCCCATTGTGGTGACATAGGATTCCAGTGAATTGGACCATCTTGTTCGTAGCTTCCTATGCCCAGGTATCCATGCCTCATTCTGCGTCGCAACCAATTGAGGTTGCGACTTCCACCGCCCAGGTGTGCCACCAGAGCATGCCTCCTCCATCGCTGCGGCCCATCATGGTTGCGGCTTCTGCTGCCTAGGTGTGTTGCAGAGGAGCGCCTCCTCCTATGGCCATTGGATGGGCCGGTGGCCCATCTGTTCTTCAACAGGCATGCGATCAGTGCCACCATGTGCCGTCATACCTTCTAGTTGCCAATGATAAATGAAATCAAATCCGAAAATTGCAGAGGGTCTAGGCCTATTTCATTTGGCCCTCACTATCCGCATTAGAATTAACATAGGTATAATTTCAAGAAAAGTAATAAATCCTAATTAATCAATGAAAACCCTTATCTTGAGATTGTTTGAAAGTGTTGTAGGAGAGGAAGGAGTGTCTATGTTCGAAGGTGACCCTCAGTGTTCTCTATTTACCGTTGTTTTCCACAACAAAAGTTGGTGGATCATTTTATTTGATGGAGCCAAAAGTCATCGGATCTTAGTTAGTGTTTCCTCTAATAGATCTCCCAAAATCCAAGCCCATGTGTAGATTAAATAGAGGGAAAGGTATAGATTAACACATCACACAATTAATGAGTTTCATTTGTGAGATTATTTAATGAACCTCTTTTAATCTCTCAACAATGCGGTTACACAACCCATTATTTCTCTCAATCGTGCAGTTACATAACTTATGAATCCATACATTAAATGGTTTTTCATTGTACTGTGGTCCCACCACCATTTTCCTAATGGATGCAAAATTGAAATTAAAATAACAGTTAGTTATTTTACTATTCTTTAATAAATCAACAAAATTAACTTTTTTCATCCGACCTTATCATTTCAAGGTTAATCATCCCTTGATGGAATATTGGTGTTATAGATTCAACGGTGCCCTATAATTATTAATTAGAGAATCAGTCTAAAAGATAGAAATCAGCGCCAGGACATTTACTGAGCATACCTTAAAAAATGTCCAAAAAATATGTTTTTGTGTCTCTGGGCCTCAGAATCATGTGCCATTAATTTTCACAGACTCGTAGTAATGAAAAATATTTAAAAAATCAATTATATGGAATTTCTTTGGCTTTAAATTCTCTTCACCATAGGTATTTTGATCCTCAAAAGCTACAACAAAAGAAGGGTAAAATGGGGGTTCTGAGAATTCTTATGGGCCTCCTACTCCCATGTTCTCTTTTGGAGGTTCACATACCTCCACCGAACTCGCACCAGATGAATCAACCACCCACAATGGTCCTGCTCATATAGATCCTCTACATTTATAGGGAACTATTAAAACCTCTCCCCATCATTGATGTATAGCTCGCCTCATTCGATAACATGTGACATATCTTGCACATACATCCTCAGCTGAAACACATGGAAAACATTATCCACCTAGTGGATCTGTGGGGGAAGATCCAGATTGTATGCTACCTGTCCTAATTTAATAAGGATCTGAAATGGTCTGAAGATCCTCATAGTTATCTTACCACCCCTACTAAATCTCCACATTCCTCATTGGGGTGAGACCCATTGGAAGGCATGATATCTATCCTCACACTGCAAGGGTCTACATCTCCTATCAGTAAAAGACATCTTCTGGCTGTGTGAAGTCTTCATACGCTCTTAGATTATCTATATATTCATAGTGGTAGTCCATACCAACTCTAGAACCATAAGTGCGGACTCCCCTAGGTATGCCCAGATTAGAGGTGATCTGCAAGGTTTCCCGTAAAAGGGGTCAAATAGAGCCATGCCATTGGTGGATTGATAACTAATAATGTATGCAAACTCCACCAGTGGTGGGTGGTCCTTCCAACAAAGGGAAAAATCTAGGACACAAGAATGAAGCATGTCCTCGTGTGTCTGTATGGTTTTCTCCATCTGAAAATATATCTATGGATGAAAGGAGTTACTCAAGTGTAGCTGAGTCCCGAACGCCTCCTGTAATCTCTTCCCCAAGTGGGATGAAAAATGAGCATTTTTATTTGAGACTATCTTCGATGGTGCCCCATGAAGCTATAAAATCACATGTATATATAAGTGCCTCAATACTTCTACTGATCCCTTCTCTCAAATGGGTTGGATGTGGTCCAACATGGTTAGTCGATCAACGATCACCCAGATGGGATCGTGAACCCTGGACTTTTGTGGTGGCCCTGTCATGATGTCTATAGAGATTCAATACCACTTTCATTCTGGCGCCTCAAGTGGCTGAACTAAGCCTACTAGTATCTAATTCTTGACCTTCACTAGCAGACAGTGTGGCATCATGATAAAAACTCTACCATGGAATTGTTCATCTCAATCCACCAGTACTGATGTCGGAGGTCCTGGTACATCGTCACCACTCCTGGATGTACCGCCAAAGGGGATGTGTGGAACCCCTCCAATACCAACTTTCTTAGAATAATTAATATGATGGTGCATCCTCTATAGAGAATTATGTTCTCACCATCTTAAAAAATTCATTTAGGAGACTGTCCTGGTGATATCTGACCATGTCAGGCCTCGAAGTCAATGTCCCCAAGATATGCCTTCTGATCTCGCTGATAGAGTGGGGGAGTGACATTCATAGACTGGAGGTAAGTAGATCCACTTAAATCCACAATAAATATCTACAAGGAAGTTAGCTGCTATGTCCTCTCACTCTGAAATAGTATACCAAACCCCCTATTGAGTACATATTTTACTGTGTTATCCTTCCTAATAGTGTAGACTATCTCAATGTTATACTCCTTGATGAACTCCAACCATCACTGAAGTCTTAGGTTCATGTCGTTTTATGATAAGATATACATGAGACTCTTATGATTAGAGTAAATAGAACATCATTCACCCATCATGTTTTGTGGCCACATCTTCAACGCAAAAAACAATATTTTTTACTCTTGGTCATTGGTTGTGTAGTTTTACTCATGTTGTATCAACTATTGTGAGATTTAGGAAATAACCACTCACTCCTCGATTAAAAAACATCCTAATCCAGTCCATAATCCATCTCATTCGACTATATACGAAACTCCCTCTTCTGGTAGCCTCAAGATGGGGGAACTCCTCAATCTCCGACTCATCTTCTATAATCTCTTATGGCAAATATCCATCAACTATAAAGTTTTCTACTTCTTCATAAAATATGACAAGGGTTCTGAAACCCTAGATATGTCACGTAGAAATATTTGGTAGTGCACATCCAATCCCAAGAAACTCTTCACCTCTGTCACAAAATTGTGTTTCTCTCAAGAAAGAACTACCTCTCTATTTACGGGATCTACTGCCACTCCAGCCTCTGAGATAACATGTATTTAAATATGGACCTCCCGTATCCAGAACTGAAAAATCAAGAGATTTTAAAAAATCTGGTGCTCTCACAGTTTATCTAGTACTATCTATAGGTGTATGGAAATATCCTCCTCTATTTCCAAGTTTACCAAGATGTCATCAATGAAGACAACCAGAACGTGATCGTGGAAAGGATGTAATATTCTGTTCATGAGCCCCATGAACATTTCTAGTTCATTGGTCATGCAAAAAGGAATAACCAAGAACTTGTAGTGTCTATACTCGCATCTGAAGGTTGTCTTCGGTGCATCCTCATCTCATAATCTGAGCTGATGATAGCCTAATCTAACATTTATCTTTGAAAAACATTGTTATTCCTTAAGAAGATCAGAAAGACCATCATTTATCAGATGTGGATATTTTTTCTTCATGGTCATATGGTTCAGGTGTCGATAGTGCACGCATTGCCTCAAACTCCATTCTGCCTTCATGGAGAACAAAATCAGGGCTGCCCATGGAGAAACACTACGCCTTATGGACACCTTACCCTGCATGTCCTCCAGCTATACCCTCAACTCATGAGGCTCTGCATGTGTCAATCGATTTGTTGTCATAGATATAGGTTCCATAATAGCGTATAGGTTGATGTATAATTCTACCTATATGAAAGGATGTAATCCTAAAACATCATCATGAAAGACATCATCATAATGGTCCACCACTACAGGATATCTCAGACTCCACATTTCTACTCATCAGAGGGTAAGGCTTGCCAAATGACGAGTGGTCGGCTACACCCTCCTCTAAGAAAAATTTATTATTGTATGCAAAGGTTCCCTTCTCACTGGTTAATGTGAACATTGATCCAATCTTGCGGTCACACCACTATTTTTGCCTAAAATAATAGATCTGAGCAAGGAATGTGGAAATCCAATCCATACCCATGATAACATCATATGTCCTTGATGCTTCTTATTAGAGATCCTTGTAAAATCTATTGCATAAAAGTGTGATCTCATACTACCTTCACCTATATATAATCATCGAATCATCTCCCATAAGAGTATCTAATAGTAAGGATTGAGAAAACAGATCCATCAAAATCTATGAGCTCCAAACAACTGTCATGGAAATGAAAAAGAGACTAGTACCTGTTTATAAAAGTAATGCTACTAGGGTGGAGTAGAAATAGATCATACCTATAATCATATCAGTATATTAGTGGTACAAGGCCTATCTCACCTGAATCTGAGCTCATCCCTATCCACCAGGCCCCTGTGGTGGGGGTGGACCACTTAGCAGTGGTGTTGGTAGTACCTTAAACAGTCTTCCACCATCTACCACATAACCATCTCCTCTTCTATGTCAACCACCTGGTAGTCTTCCATGCATAAAATTTGACCGCTAACTCAGGGGTCCCTCGATCATATACTGATCATCCACGTGGGGAGTCAAACAGTCGTGATCCATGTGTCCTTTTCCACCTCAAGAGTAATAGAATTTTTTCATTAGAAGAACTCCTCAACCTCATGAGCTCCTCCCCTCTGACCATTAACTCTAGGGCCATCCTATGGATGGTCTAGGCCTCTTCGACCACTTCAGAATCAGCCTACTACCAGTTGTAGATGACTCTGCTACCTGTTATTTGGTGGTGTATCTCTCTATCAGTGCCTGGTCAGCTACAAATTTACCCAACATTAATGCTCACTAGAGTACTCCAACATGGGTACAGATATTGAGCAATATTATATTCACTCTGATCTCTGGCCGTAGAACCTTATCAAAAGTATATTTCTAGAATATTGGGACCCATACGAAGTTTTTGTAGTGGAGATAGAGGTTAGTGAATCTCACTGAGTGCGTGGACATAGTGAAGCTACCCTGTAGTAAGTGCAGTAGCACCTAGATAAGCACAAATCCTAATGCTAGTGGTATGAACTCTGCCCTGAAGAAGGTCTCAAAGTCCAACCAGGAGTGTCTTACCTACTCATGTATCTAGAGCCTCAGACTCCACCATCTCCCTGCACTTCCATGGAAGAGGCTAGTATCTAGGATCACCATATGATCTTCTAGTGTCTCAAAAAAAGTAAAAATGTGTGTCATAGCCTCCGGAAATTCCACAACTACATGTAGATCTATCTTTCCTCGAAACCATGGAGTCCTCTATCTATAGAAATCGTAATACATGACCAATTGGTGTGAATGGTTTTCTAGTAGTGAAAGTTGGAACTACTTCCCCACAGGTGGTGGTGATGCTGGTACATCAACCGAATTTTCCATCATAGTAAGAGGTCCATGCAGCTACTCATCATAACCCAGTGGGCCATCATCATGTTCTCACTTTGGAATCCAGGATGGCTATCGATGCGGTGACATCCTGAATGAAGTAGGTGTGCCACAGTCAATAAGTTATACCTAGGGAGTTGAGTCAAATATATCAAAAAGAAAAAACATTTTAAAACACATATAAATAGTGTTTTTTTGTACTGAGTTGGAAATCATAATTCAGGGTCCAGGTGTATGGATACATTTTTCGCCAGACCATCAGTAGAATGCATGAACTAAAATAAAAAATCTAGATAATTAACCCTTTTAATCTGTTGAAAACATATACTCTATGTTATTCTGGTAGAATTGACTCCCTTTGATACATTTTTGTCATGACCCACCCATTGGGAATGTTCCATGAATACCCCCATCCTACCTTCCATGGGCCAGGTTTTGGCGACTAGAACTAGAAAAGAATTTCTATAAAATGGGAAGGAATTTCCTCAAAACCTATACTCACAAATAAATGGAACACTGAATAAAAGTAACACACAACTGAAGAAAAAAGGTGCAACCACATATAGATACCACCACAAACTGCAATAGTAAGTACTAAAGTAAAGGTTCAAGAATACAACCCCAACTAGAAAAGAAATACAAAAAAGGGAAAATTGATCATGGGGTCTTCTACCACAAATCCAACCTGAAGATTATGTAAAACTTGAAATTGCAGATCTACATGCCAGCTGGTCACCTCCGTACACCGCCATGTGCTATCTCCTCAAGACTCAGTCAAAGGTACTCATCGTCTGCACAAGACACAACAAGGTGCGGGAAGATCCCACACATATGTGTGTATAATAATACTTATTAAGGACCATGACACCCCCAAGGTCACTCAATATTCCAGAAAGGAAAAAACACAAAAAATATCTCAATTACAACTCAAAAAGAAAAATACATCTCACACCATGATTAATTTAAGTAAATAAGTAAATATGTTTATTTATAAAACTAGATTATCTTATTATTTAATGAGGCACTGGTGCTGACCCACACATGATTACTCAGTGTTGATCCACACATGATCACTCTCTGATGATCCACATAGGATTTCTCGGTGCTGAACAACATAGGATTTCCTAATGTTAATCCAAACATGATTGATCGGTCCTTCTCCACACAATATAACCATTCATTCTTCACAACTCAACCAGCCATTGGATTCCCTCACAAAGAACGCATGATTCAGGGAGGATCTTCTCCTCAAGCCATCAGTTTTATTTCAACTAGAATGATGTCCAATGAAGGAGTAACTCAATAAAATTCCATGTCAAAAGGGTTCCAACACAACAAATGGTGCGTCAACCAGATGCCCAGTCTATATGTTATAAGCATTTTAGTGCCTAGCTCCCAGGTAGATTTTGGTATGATCTATCATAGACAAACTCTATCATTATCCAAAACTCATATAGAGTATCTCAAAATTACTAATTCATGCTAAGGGTTCTGGCACCGAATATGGTTCTTCAAACAGATATCCAGTTTAACAGATATGCCAAATTAAGGGTAAATAGGTGAAAGGGGGACTGGGATTAGTTCGATTCGGTCGGACCCACCTGTCCCGACCTGGTCTAGTCTTACCCGATCTAATTTGGGTTGATCCAACATGAATATAGCACAACTCAGGCCAACCCAGACCGGCCAAACTTGATAAAAATTGGCACGCTATGCCAGGCTGAAATTTTCGTCCTGCTTAGGGGCATGGCCTACAAGGCTCACCATGGCCCGCATTTGCAGGCCAAATCTCTTCTCCCCTGAATCAGAAAAGTCCTGTCTGGAACCTGCTCACACATCTGGGTCCACTGGCCTCATCTCCCACATCAACTCACTTGGTGGTGGTTGACTTCTCCTCATGGTGCCGTAGGATTCTAGAGTAGCAGCTCGTCGCGAATACGGCTTCCTTCTCCCTGGCACAGAACTGGGACCCACCTCCTTCCACACAGTAGCCTGTCGCAGCCACGAATTTCACCACCCAGGTGCACTGTCGGGGCGCGACTCCTCCATCATCAGAGTCTATCTTGGCTACAACTTTCACTGCCCAGTCACACTGTCGTGGCGTGGGTCCTCCTCCGGTCGCCAATTAGGCATGCGGCCTGTCTCTTTTCTACTGAGCATGCAGCTGGAACCACCCTGTTCCTCCTTACCTTCCAATTTCCCCCCAAAAACACAACCAAATCCAAAAACTATGGAGGGTCTAGGCCTTGTTCATTTGTCTCGATCCCTCTATGTTAGCATTAAAATTGGAAACATTTCAAGAAAATTTCTACTCTTAATTAACAAAGAAACCCCCAACCTCAAGTTTCATGGAACACATTGGAGAAGATGAAGGATTGTCTATGTAAAAAGGTGTTTGTTGGCATTCACCATCATCCATTTCTTCCCCCAATGACCGTTACTCAATAATGTTCTTCATCAGAGTGTAAAGTCATCAGCGCTTCATCAGAGCTTCCTCTCGTAGCTCTCCAAAATACAAAGCCCGAGCTCACATAAAATATAAGGGTTGTATTAAATTAATGCATCTCAAAATTAATGAGGTAATTTTTGAACCTCTTAACTATCTCAATAGTGTGGTTACACAACCCTTTATTTCTCCCAACAGTGTAGTTACACAAATTAGAGTCAAGCCAATAAATGGTGTGACGACACACTGATGTCCCACTGCCCTTTGTCTAATGGTTACAAAAAAATAACCTCTGGTTATTTTATTATTATTTTGTAAATTCCAAGAAACTATCTTTTTCATCTAACCCTTACTAGTCAAGGTTGTGTTTCCCTTATGTGAACCTCAGTGTTACAGATTCAACGGTACCCTCATATTTTTAATCTGAGCACCGATCCAAAAGATAGAAAATTTTTCCCACACATTTTTTGAATGTAACATAATTAAAGACCAAAAATTTCTTTTTTGGGATCTCGAGGCCTCAGAATCATGTTCTGTCAATTTTCATAGACATGTAATATTCCCAAAGAATTTTTTTTAAAAAAATCTTTGCAATTTTCAGGTTATTACAATATTGGGATTATGTTTAGAGATTCATAGTGGGTGAGGAATTGACTTAATATGTGGAATTTTTGATAAATTAAAAATTATACCCTTAATGGTTATCATTTCTCTATGTTTTTTTGGTAATTTATGGAAATAAGGATTTCTTTTCTAAGGGAATTAAATCATATCTCATGATCCCTATTTTCAATCATCTAAACATGATATGCATTACAATGGCAAAATTCCTTGAGGTTTAATGATTTGTAATGTAATATAACAATTGTGATGTATTGATTATGTTTTTCTTTTGGGCTATTAATTTAGAAAATTTAATTATTTATTTTGTTTTATAGTTAATAAACAATTTTTTGTCAATTTTTAGATCAATGGATGATATGGTTCTTAAATTGAAGAGATTCCAGAAATTAAAATTCAGATTAAATGAATCGAAAAATTTCAGAAATTTAATATTATTAATCTATAATATATATTTATACAAATGTAATAAAATGGTGTTTTCATAAGGGTTTTTGATTAATTTTCGATTTGAGCACCATTTTACTATGAAATATATCATTCCAAAATGAATCTTGGGAGCCCAATTATACATATAATTCACCATGGTTTTAAAAATAATATTTAGTTTCTATTATGTCTACACAACTTTTAGTGACCTTAAGGATTGATACATTTTTTTATAATTTTAATTATTCCTTTTTTACTTATTCAGATAATGGAAAAATCTTGTTAACTAAGGTAATTCTTATATGTTCTTATTTTATCCTCTCATTATTCTTTTTAAGTGTCTTATGTTAAATCATGTTTTTAAGGTTATGAATGAATAATGGGATGAATATTTGATATAGGATTATAATTTTTTTATTTAATATTGGTATTATTCTTTTCATGTTGTTGTGTAATTTGATCATTAGTTTCAGTTATGTGATTGACATTACCTCTTGTTTAAAATAATGATATTATATAAAGGTAATGTTTTTTTATTTTATTGGGTTTAGAGATAACCTCAACCTAAATGAGGATAATTTAATGAGATGATGGGGGAAATGGATCTAATTTTTATACATGGTTTTCCATTTTATTATAATGTTCTAGATTTCTATTTTTTTGCTAATAATGTTACTGTCATTTAATATTATTATTGAAATACAAAAACATGATTTTATTTTATTTGGTCATTTGAAGATGGTAATATGAAAATTGATGTCCAAAAATAGAAATTGTTGTTTATTAATAATATTGAGAATGAATTATGTTTTGAATTAAATAAATCCCAAATAAATAATTTTATACAAATTATTTTGGAAGAGTCGGGTTTTTTAATTTTTGTGGTCAAAGAATGGATGAGGAATTACAATTATTATTTGATATTCTACTATGATAAAAATATATTAATGAATAATTTTATTATCTGTATATTGGTTTTTTATGTAATTTTTTGGTTTAAGAAAATATTTTGTGGGTTTTTATCGTTGGGAAATTTTGATGGTTTTTTCTCATTTGATAAGATTTTGTAATTTTAAATTGTTATATATGATATATTTATTTTTTTGAGGTTTTTTGAAATATTATGTGGAAGACTTTTCACATTTACTGTACAATATTTTCATAGTGATATATAAGGATGGTGAAATTATTTAAATTTTGTATAGTGGAATAAGAAGAAATATTAAATTTATATGATATTGAAATCATTGAAATAAATTAGTGGATTAATAATTTTTAATTGAGGGTGAATTATGAAATGTGTTAAAAATTGATTGATTTTTATATGAATGGAGTAGCTCTATAATAAATGTGATATATGAATTAAAATTTGATGGTAAATTACTAATGAGGAATGAGTAATGGAATATGAAGAGGGATGTTTTGTGGATTTAGTGTGATTATTGTGGGGACATGATTTTGATGAGTCTGTAGGTTGTAGTGGTTATTTTAATATAGTTATGGGTTACATATGAAGAAATTTTTTACAGGTAGTTAGCCATATGTTAGGTTTTATTGATTATTATATATTCATTTTCAAAATTATTATCTCTTATGAACCATAACTTACATTTGGAACCCTTAATGATTCCCATATATCGTTTGGAGTTCTAGATGTAAAATTTCAATAAAGGAATTTTGTGTAATGTTTGGATAAATACTTTATATCTCCCACCGTCTTATCTATTTGTACTATGGTAATGTGTTGTTGGGGAAGTGATGTTCTAATTTGTATTTAGTTTGGGTAAAATGATTGTGGCTATGTTCTAGTATGTGATTGTGGTTGAGATTTGGGTATGTGGTTGTGTTATATAGATATGAGAGAGATTAGAGATCCACGACTTATCCCATTATCACTTGAGTGTCATTTAATAATTGTGGAATAATGTATGGAATTAATTTATGATATATTTGCATGATTATGATGATATTGTACCTGTATAAATATTTTCTAGGTAAGCCTTGGTTAGGGTGGGATGATTGTTGATCTATGATGTGAAATGAGATATATTCACTATTTATTTAATTATAATTTATTATTGTTGTTCTATATTGGAATTATATTTTTTTAGAGAGGATGATACATCTTATACATGAATGCTCACAAATGATTCAATGCACTGTTATCACATATTTATTATATGGAATTTTCAACAGTTATGTTTATTACTATCTCTTGTTATTGTGATTTTATAGAGTTTTATTTTATATATAATATATGTTTAGCAAATTTTATTGACCATGGAAACATTTTAATTACTTTATTATGATGTTAAATTAATTTGGTTAAGATTAAGGAATGCTTTTATTTTATTCTGTTTCTCATTATTGATGATGATCTTACCATTAATGGAATTAAAGAGGATGGTTCATCCCATACATTGTGCATCAATTAATTGGTGAAAGATTTCATATAGTGGTATATTTTAGGGGAGTTTTGAGGATCACTCAGACCTTCAATATTGGCATAGGGGTGTTCTAGTAGGGAAAATATGTGATATTATGGATCAAAGGCCTAAACCATACCACACCAATCAATATCTGAATTAGATGACTCAATTAGGTAATATATTAATTTTATAACTGTTAACATGTTTAAATATAACAAATCAAATTTAAAGTGTACTCTGAGCTCATAAGGGGTTAGAGTCTTTAGGTATTAGCTATATAATTATATTGTTTTAAAAAAATGTTTCATTCACTCTATTCAATATTCCCATAATTTCATCCCTTTTAGAAAAATAACAAATAATATTTAACATAATGAAATAATAATTATGTAAATATATGATAATTGTTAGATCAAACGAAAATGTTGAAAATATATTTGAATGATTCATATATAACATCTAGATTGGTCCCAAATTTGAGGGAAAAATCAATACTTAATAATGTACATGATTAATAAATTTGAAGTATTTTAACATAATAAGTGACATAGATATATTTTATTATAATAAAATATTAAGTAATATAAAGAAAAATATAAATCCCTAACCAAATAAATAACATAATCATGAGTTTTAATCAAACATTTAATTTCGATCACATTAAGGTTGTTTTAATTTTTATAGTGTATGATAATTAGGACTTAAATATTAAATAAAAACATAAATATTAAAAAATTGACAATTCTACTCACTAACCAGTTTTTCTAAAATTAAAACTCCTTAATATAACACAAGATTTTTTCATGGTAAAAATATTCATAATGTTAATTTTGATTTATCCCTTCCTCTTAACTAACCATATACCTTATGGAAAACATTTCAAAAACATGGAAAGATCATAAAAATCAATGTAAGGGAATATAAATTAAGGAATGAAACCATTTTTCTATGAAAAATTTAAACTCAAGAAATCATTTTGAAAAATTCATACATTTCACCAATATAAAATAAACACAATAACATACCTCCTGAAATAATAATATTGATGAAAAACATCATATAAATCATAAATAATTAAATTATCTTATGGAATCTATATCCTACTAACATTTTAGTTTTCAAAGCTAAATAGGGAGAAACCTTCATTGTTGCTTTTGAAATACCCATTATAGTATATTTCGTAAATATCTTAGGAGAAACCTTATTGATTAACTGTATATCTTTAACCAATGCATTTGAGAGCTATCACATGTTCAAACATCCTTGGTTTATCATGGATCCCACAATATACATAATAAATGAAAAAGAACCATAACATTATCATAATATATAAAATAAGAATGAAGAATAATTTTCATCTCCACTTTAGAATCACAATTTATAATTTTAAAATATTGGCATAATAAATCCCTTCTCAAAACGATTTTCAATAAGAAAAATACATTAAAATGTAATATATATTTTATTTTCCTTTTAAAACAATAAGACTAATCGAGGAAGAAAAATATCTAATAATGGTCATGGAAGTGGAATTTTTGTTGTCACAATGTATGTTAAAAAAACATTACTTTTTTTCATTTAGTAAAACATTTCATATAAAATGATTTAGTTTGAAAACGATTGAGTGAAATTAAATTTCAATGTGATTTATTATACCCCATATAGATGAATTTGGTGAATATCCTTGTAATATGTCTCAATGAAAGGATATTGAGATGAAGTACATTACCTTGAGTCTGACCCATCATGTACAATCATTATATTTAAATAATAAAAATCATTGGTACATTTGTACTTTATGTAGAACATTTTTCAAATTTAATATTCCTTTTTATCAATTATTATCATGTTATAACAATTACATAATAATTTAATTCCATATTAGATGTTTTCCGTTATTCGGTACCTAGGTCAAAACTGAACATGGTAAAATATCAATAGTCCATGTTTTCATAATTTCAACATTCATTGAATAAAAATCACGCCATAATACTCAAATTTATATATCAATTATACTTTTATAATCAAACAATATATTTATGGTATGAAAAATGAATAATTCTATAATCAAGGAGGTGGTAGGCTATACTTATAAGGCCCCAGCCTTAAACCTTACTTAATCTTGAGTTATTACAAGATTACACATTGATGATCTTTTCAAGTTTAGAGTTTTATAGAATTATAACATAAAACATTCATTACATTCCACATTTAAACAAAGTGGTTACATAAAAGATAGTATTCATTTTTTCTAATAAATGGAAACATATTTTTAAATAAAGCATGGATTCATTCATGACACTTCCTTAACACTATCATCATATCATGTGCCTTTCCCTTGACCTGTGAAAAACATTTCAAAAAAACATGGTATGAGCATTAAAATCTTAGTAAGGTTTATAAATAATATGGAAAGGAAACATGAGTTCATATATACATAAGAATAGAATCATCATTTACCCATAAAACATAGGACCTTTAACATTCCTCATCAAATCGTGAATAAATAATAGAAATCATAAGACATAAAAGGTATCTTGAGGCATTCATAACATTCTTAATTAGGGAGTAACCCTCTTGGTTACGTTTGGAATACCCAACACAGTATATTCCCTAAATCTCTTCGGAGAAACCTTAACGTTTCACTCCTTCGCGTTACCCAATGCATTGGACAGCTATATCGGACTCACCTGCCCTTAGTTTATCACAGAACCACCCGTCTTCATAACAATTCCCATGAACCATAACATAAACGTTTCACATAAAACATGCATAAAGGAGACATAACATTTCAACCATTCAATCACAAGATATAAATACAACACATTTATATAATAGAAACATTATGAAAACCATTTTCAATACCAAAATAAATGAAAAGTAAAACATGGTATTTATTATTCTTTAAAAAAAGGTATGACTTGTAGAGGAATCCGATACTCAAATAATGGTCACGACGGTGGAGAAGTCGTTGACACCGCAGTCGTACGAAAAAAACATTCATTTTTGTTATTTTGTAAAAAGCTTCGTATAAAAAAGATTCATTTTGGATAAACGTAAATTTCAAAGGGGTTTATACACCGTATAAAAGTAGGTTGTGTATAAAACAAAATATTCCTCAATGAATGGATATTGAGACGAAGTCCCATACAAAGACGGTATCCTTGGATTAAGGATAAATCAATTACATAATTATGTGTGACAAATTAATACACGAAATATAAGTGGATATTAAGTTTAAAACAATCAGAAGTTATTCACACATATTCATAGAACGACATATTCAAGGAGTACAATTTTATCCCAAAGAATCAAATTTGGGTTAAGAAGTTCCCTTGCAAAAATTTGACAACCTAACGGCGTCACTACAAAATTTAGGAAATTAGTTGATGAGAGATAAAAAGGGTATCTCATCACATGGAAATAAAATTTAAATCAATAAGGATATAGAAGAACATATCCCAACATAATATTATGTGAATTAAAAGACATAAAAAAATAAGTCTTTTAAAAAGAGGAGGGTGAAAGGTTCCCTTACCGACATGGGTATCTTTCGAGACATGCACCCCGTGAAAGAAGGACAATACAACATTGATGTAAATAATTATAAATGAAATTATATTTCACAATGAGTAAAATAATGGTCAGTACATACACCACTCAAAATAAATTGTGGCAAATGTAGCATAAATCTCATAGGAATAAAAGTGAGATGAAAAATCCCTTACGAAAACTCGGCAGCCTAACGACGCCACTTAAAACTTCCAAAATGGATTGATGAGAGAAAATAGGGTCTCTCATAATATTAAAATAAAGTTTACAGAAAGAGGATTATAAAAGAACAACCCCCAACATAACAAATAGGAGCCTAAAAGAAGTGACATAAAGGAGAGTACTTAAAAATAAAGAGAGAGGTTAGATCTCTTACAAAAATTCGTCAGCCTAACGATGCCACTAAAAACTTCCAAAATTGATTCATGAGAGAGAATAGGGTATCTCATCATATAAACATAAAAATTAAAGTAATATTAATATAAAATAACATCCCAATAACAAGAAAAATGATCTTTAAAAGGAATGTCATAAATTAGTGCACTTAAAAAGAAAGAGAGGAGTGTGATCCCTTACCTCAAGTCCATCTTGTCTTGTTCATTTCTTTATATTCCTGAATAATAAACTTTGGTCAATTTATAATTGCATAATGACCTCCTATAAATATTATTATTCAGTTAATATCACATATTTTAATGTTATAATAATTGGTTAATAATATGAGTTCATATCAGACGTTTTTGTCGATGTTTGGTACAAGAGTCAAAAATTGAACTTGTTGGAAAATAATTTTCCATGTAGTTATAGGTAAATAATATCCAGAATAGTATTGATGTTTTAAATATCATATATATCCATTATATATTCATTTTATACCATTCCATATAATTTGGAGATAAAAATTAAAAGCACTGTTCATGGAGACGGTAGGCCATACGTACGCATGAACGCTACTTTCATTTTTGTGATATTAATGGAATTAAAACAAAATGAGATATATATATATATATATATATATGTTATAATTACAGAATTATGTCCATAATTTAGATGTAATATATTACATATATATCCATTATATATATGTACTTATAGTAGTACATAACATTTTGAGATAAGAAATGAAATGTATCGTTCATGGAGACGGTAAGTTGTACGTACACATGAACGCTACTTCCATTTCTATTTCAAATGTAATTGAATTAAAACATAATTATACATAATATTATTTTAATTCCTGAATTATATAATATATAATATCATTAAATATATCCCTTATATGTACCACATATGGTATTAATGAATCAAATCACTTTGAGGGGGCGGTAGTCCGCACTTCCTTAAATGAAGATATCGTGTTTACCTATAATGGAAACCAAAAAGGAATGCCATAAATTAAAAATACCAAAGATTAAGTAAAACATAAACATATTATATATCATATATAAATATAGTTTCATCTTAATGGCCACCTTTGAAGGTGTTAGAAGAATGTTGAACAATCATAGTTTCGTGAGGCAGAAATTCGTCATCCACAGAAACAGTATGTTCTTTAAACATTATATGTAGGTGTGTTTATGTTTAGATATAATACTTATTATAACAACATCCTAGTATATTTAAGATACTGTATTTGTTACAAAATAAATTAATAAAAAGAGTTCAGGTGGTTGGAAAAGCAAAATAAAACAAAAGGACACAAGTGAAGACATTACCTTAAAATCGGGTAACTCACTTTAGTTTGAGATCAAAGACTTCCTTGGGAAGAATTTTGCCAAAAGGGAGGCTTCAAGTAGTTATGGAGGGATGTGGAGAGGAAAAATGGGCAAGGGTTGGCCAAGCCAATGGATTTTGATGTGTGGGTAAGGAGGTAGAGGTGGGGGCCTTTTATAAGAGGAGAGGAGGGGCACTCTTGGAAAGTAAAGAAATGTTACCTTATTTTAGAATGAGTTTCATATTTTAATGGTCCCAAATTTATTTATTTCAAGGATAAGGTGATAAACGTTATAAATCCACCCATACAATATTTTTTGGTCATGTGTAGGTCTTAGATTTAACATTATCTTTCCATTTTATTTAAATCATTAAATAATGAGGTCATCACTACATCATCATGATGTCATATATAATTTAATTTTTTTAATCTCAAAAAATTATTTACAAAATACTCTGATGTATTAAATATTATCATCTTTCCAATGACTATTTATAGTCAATAATATGACTTGTATAACCCCATGTAAAAATTGTTTTAGTAAAACAACTCATGTTTGTGTCATTTTTACTTTAACATTAAATAAAAAGGTATTTATGTCATTTTCCAACCAAAGTGGATCCATGGGGTCCCCAAGATGACCAATGGATTTTATTGGTCGGCCATGACACATCCAATGAGGGTAGGACATGTGTCTAGGTCATTTCATTTTATTAAAACATTATTCTTATCTTAAACTACACTAATTACCTCTAATCGCGAGTAAAAACTTAATAAGTTACTATTCACCAAAAAAATTATTCTAATCCCATTGAACAACATTTTACATCATAATGACAATCATGTATGTTAAATTTTTTAAATTCAAATCACATAGATGGAAAAATTTTCATTTAAACGGAAAATCAGTTTTTATAAGTACCACTTAGTGGTTTCACTATTCATCAAAAATTGAAGTTTTTCAGAAAATTACCAAACATTCACCCTAGAATATATTTGATATTCTGAATTCAAAAATGATGTCTGTTTTAAAAAATTCCCAACATATAAGTTTCATTAATTAATTTAATAATTAATTCCCGCTGTCAAAACAAATAGCGTGTTTTTATGAAACAAAATGTATCGAAAGATTGACACTAGTTTAAGTCCGCTTTCAAAGTGAAATTAATTCAAATGACCACTATTGGATTAAATTGTAAAAATATATTCTAATTTTACTTTAAAAAAAATTCAAAATATAATTTAATCATATAAATAAAATAGATTTAAAATAGTTTTTGAATTAAGATACCACATTTTTCACTATTCATTAAAAATTGAACATTTTCGGAAAAATACCAAAAATTTACACAAAGTAAATTTTGATGACCCAATTCTAAAGAAGAATTTTATTTTGTCAAATATAAAACATAAAAGTTTCAAAAATTGGATTGAAAATAGGTTCTCCATCAAAAGGCGGTTAATCGACCTTTTAAAGAAAATTGGATTGTTTACGCTTAAAATTGGATTCATTCGCATTTTTAATACTATAACATTTATTGTAAAGAGTAAAAATATTTGAGAAACATATATAATCATTTTTTAGTTAGTTCTGTTCATTCCCGCCATTACAATGGCTAGGAATTAACTACAATTTAAAATAGTATTATTTTATTATTAGAGTGCAACGTAAGATTCCCAAGAAACTCATTGTTGCGTATTGGGTACACCATCGAGCATAGCGTCCCATTTAAAGTTATATTAATATTTTATTCACAAATATGGATAAATGTGAAAATTTCATATTCTTTATTTACCTGGGGTGTTACATCCATCCCCCATTTTGGGAATTGCGTCCTCGCAATTTTAAAATCGGGATTGAAAACTTCATTAGAAATCCCACATCGGGACAAGTGTTAGTAAATCTATCACTATAAAATAAAGAAAGATAAGTATAGTGGTCACTCGAGTTAACCCATATTAGGATTCCATGTAGGAAAACATGGACTTGGAGGAGAAAACATAGGGTCATGTTCTGATGGAGAGTGATAGAAAACATGTTTAGGAGAAAGTTAACCACAAGAAACTCTCAAACTTGTGATGGGTTAAACGGTATTAGATTCCCAAGTAGGAAACGTTAATAGACAAAATTTTCGTTTTAAGTTACTTTTTATTGGGGAATTTATTCATAAGGAAACATAATCACTTATCATGTTGACTTTCAACTTTTATTAGATTCCTTACACAAACTCATATTTTCTCCAAAAGACGAGTATTTAGGAAGACGTGTTCACATTAAGAGTACTATAATCAACTTCTAGAGAATAACCTAAACCAAAAAAGAGAACTATGTACTTCCCATGTCTTTAGACTTTAACCAAAACCAAAACCAAGAAGGTTAGTATAAGATCAGATAATCCAGAAAAGGATAACCCTTTATAAAAAGATAATCTATTCTTAATCTCCAAAATTTGTCTAACAAAACCCAAAGTTCAATGAGGACCATCCGATAAACAATTTGTCCATAAAATTCTTCAAAGTAAACCAAACTAAGATTGAAACCCAAATATTTTAAGGATTTATTCACATAGTCTTCCAAGTTAAATCGTAACATTTTTCTCCAAACAACATCAGTTGCTCTTAATGTCTCATATTGAAAAGTAATTAACCTAATCACATATCCTCCTTGATAGGTTAATAAATTTCCATAGATAACCCAAAATCAACTTTCTCTTAATTCATAAAATCATCTAACTAAAAACAATCAGTCAAACTAACTAGGGACTTCACGTAGTCCAGTGGTTGGCAATAAATACCAGTCGCACTTTGGTTGTGGGTTCGATTCCCACAGCTTTGTCCGGCGCAACGGGTTGTCACATGGTCTGTGTGTTGTCCTTTTTATAAAACTCCAAAAATTACCCTAACATGTTTTAACTTCAATAGTTTCCTTATAACTCTGATTTTAATCTAAATTTGTTACGATCTCAACATCTTAATTCTTGAAGTCTTATTTCACCACCATAAGATAAAATAAAACTATTCCCAAAATGAATAACATCATACCTTGATCATGGAGTCCACTTGGTTTCATCGTCATCATGATCACGTAGGTATAAGTCACATGCATTACAACAATGATTTAGAGATCTTTCAAAATCATTTGCTTCCTCTATCCAAATACACCTTGTACAAAATGGGTCATATGGGTTTTCACAAAAAAACAGTTTTGGAAAATAATCATGTATGACATATAATTCTAAATCATCTGATAAATAATGATTTTGATAAAATAGTCGGATAGAATTTGAGTTGAAACTTTCTAGTATTGGTCCTTTTAAAATACCATAAGTATGTGATGAGAGACTATATTTTAAAAGCAAATATAAATAGGTTGCGCAAGGGTCTCCTTCCTCAGCACCATTTTTAAAATCATAATATGCTTCAAATTCTTGTGATATGGTAAAATATTTGAAAATACATTGATAATATTTACCTTTATTTAAAATATGAGAATATTGTGAAAATAGTATTTTTCTAAAAACAACCCATGATCCACGATGATAACGAGGTATAGTGGAGGTGTTTGATATCTCAAAAAACTGCTTGCAAGTGAGTTGTATGCTAGAAAATGTTTCACAATCATCCGAACATGACTTTGCAATAATTATTGCAAGTGTGTCATCAGGAAGAGATAGGAATGTCCTTTGAAATCCTTCTCCATCCATTCGTAACCTACTTCACTTGACCTGAAAAAAGATATAAAACAAGGATTTAACTGAAATAGTAGATATAGGAACTAATCATGTGTCTAACAAAAACTCCTAATCCCTAAAGTTGTCTAAACCGACCTTTGATACCAACTATAAGGCCCTAGCCTTAAACCTTACTTAATCTTGAGTTATTACAAGATTACAAATTTTGGATATTTTCAGGTTTAGAGTTTTAGAGAATTAGAACATAAAACTTGCATTACATTCCACATTTAAACAAAGTGGTTACATAAAAGATAGTATTCATTTTTTTTCCCATAAATGGAAACATATTTAAAAATAAAACATGGATTCATTCATGACTCTTCCTTGACACTATCATCATATCATGTAACTTTCCCTTGACATTTGAAAAACATTTCAAAAAAAACTTTGTATGAGCATAAAAATCTCAGTAAGGGTTATAAATATATTGAAAGGAAACATGAGTTCATATATACATAATAATGGAATCATACTTTACCCATAAAACATAGGAACATTAACATACCTCATCAAATCATGAATAAATCATAGAAATCATAAGACATAAAAGGTAACTTGAGGCATTCATAACATTCTCATGTAGGGAGTAACCGTCTTGGTTACGTTTGGAATACCCACCACAGTATATTCCCTAAATCTCTTCGGAGAAAACTTAACGTTTCACTCCTTCGCATTACCCAATTAATTGGAGAGCTATATTGGGCTCACACGCACTTAGTTTATCACATAACCACCCGTCTTCATAACAATTCCCAAGAACCATAACATAATTGTATCACATAAAACATGCATAAAGGAAACATAACATTTCCACCTTTCAATCACAAGAAATCAATACAACACATTGATATAATAGAAACATTATGAAAACCATTTTCAGTATCAAAATAAAATAAAAGTAAAACATTGTATTTATTTTCATTTAAAAAAAGGTATGTCTTGTAGAGGAAGCCGAAACTCAAATAATGGTCACGGTAGCAGAGAAGTTGTTGTCTCCGCATACGTAGGACAAATTCATTCCCTTTTTTCATTTAGTAAAAAGATTCGTATAAAAAATATTCCTTTTGGATAAACTTAAAAGTAATAGGGGTTTATAAACCGTATAAAAATAGGTTGTGTATAAAACCAAATATGCCTCAATGAATGGAGATTGAGACGAAGTCCCATACAAAGATGGTATCCATGGATTAAAGATAAATCAATTATATAATTATGTGTGGCAAATGAATACATGAAATATAAGTGGATATTAAGTGTAAAACAATCATAGGTTAATCACACATATTCATAGAACAATATATTCATGGAGTAAAAGTTTATCCCAAAGAATCAAATTTGGGTTAAGAAGTTCCCTTGCAAAAATTTGACAGCCTAACGACGTCTCTACAAAATTAAGGAAATGAGTTGATGAGAGATAAAAATGGTATCTCATCACATGGAAATAAAATTTAAATCAATAAGGATATAGAAGAACATATCCCAAAATAATATTATTTGAATTAAAAAACATAAAAAAGAAGTCTTTTAAAAAGAGGAGGGTGAAATGTTCCCTTACCGACATGGGTATCTTTCGATACATGCACCCCGTGAAAGAAGGACAATAAAACATTTATGTAAATAATCGTAAATGAAAGTATATTAAACAATGAGTAAAATAATGGGCAGTACATACACCACTCAATGGAAATTGTGGCAAATGTAGCATAAATCTCATGGGAATAAAAGTGAGATGAAAAATCCCTTACGAAAGCTCGACAGCCTAACGACGCCACTTAAAACTTCCAAAATGGATTGATGAGAATAAATAGGGTCTCTCATTATATTAACAAAAAGAGGAATATAAAATAAAATCCCCCAAAATAACGAATAGGAGATTAAAATAAGTGACATAATGTAGATTACTTAAAAAGAAAGAGAGATGTTAGATCTCTTACGAAAATTTGGCAGTCTAATGGCGCCACTCAAAACTTACAAAATGGATTGATGAGAGAGAATATGGTATCTCATCATATTAAAATTAAAATTAATTTAATATTAATATAAAATAACATCCCAATTACATGAAATATGATCTTTAAAAGGAATGACATAAAAGAGTGTACTTTAAAAAGAAAGAGAGGAGTAAGATCCCTTTCCTCAAGTCCAACTTGTCTTGTTCATTTATTTATATTCCAGAATAATAAACATTGGTCAATTTAAAATTGATTGAAGACCTCCTATAAATATTATTATTCAGTTCATATCACATATTTTAATGTTATAATAATTGGTTAATATTATGAGTTCATATTAGATATTTTTGTCGATGTTTGGTACATGAGTCAAAAATTGAACTTGTTGGAAATTAATTTTCCATTTAGTTATAGGTACATCATATCCAAAATAGTATTGATGTTTTAAATATCATAAATATCTATTATATATTCATTTTATACCATTCCATATAATTTGGAGATAAAAATTAAAAGCACCGTTCATGGAGACGGTAGGCCGTACGTACGCATGAACGCTACTTTCATTTTTTGTCATATTAATGGAATTAAAACAAAATGAGATATATATATATATATATATTATAATTACAGAATTATATCCATCATTTATATGTAATATATTACATATATATCCATTATATATATGTACTTGTAATAGTACATAACATTTTGAGATAATAAATGAAATGTACCGTTCATGGAGACGGTAAGCCGTACTTACGCATGACCGCTACTTCCATTTTTATTTCATATTTAATGGAATTAAAACATAATGTTACATAATTTTATTTTAATTCCAGTATGGTATCATATATAATATCATTAAATATATCCTTTATAGGTACCACATATGGTATTAACGAATCAAATCACTTTGAGGGTGCGGTAGTCCGCACTTCCTTAAATGAAGATATCTCGTTTACCCATAATGGAAACCATAAAGGTATTCCATAAATGAAAAATACAGAAGCTTAAGTAAAACATAAACATATTATATATCATATATAAATATAGTGTCGTCTTAAAGGCCTCCTTTGAAGGTGTTAGATGAATGTTGAACAATCATCGTTTCGTGAGGTAGAAATTCGCCATCCACAAAAATAGTATTTTCATTAACCATTAGATGTAGATGTGTATAAGTGTATCTCGAATAATTCTTATAACAACATCCTAGTATATTTATGATACTGTATTTGTTACAAAATAAATGAATAAAAAGAGTTTAGGGGGTTGCAGAAGCAAAATAAAACCAAAGGACACAAGTGATGACATTACATTAAAATCGGGTAACTCTCTTTGGTTTGAGCTCAGAAGCTTACTTGGGAAGAGTTCTTCAAAATGTGAGACTTCAAGGAGTTATAGATTGATGTGGAGAGACAAAATGGTCAGGGGTTGGCCGACCCAATGGATTTGGAAGTGTGGGTAAGGAGGTAGAGGTGGGGGACTTTTATAAGAGGAGAGGAGGGACACTCTTGGAAAGTAAAGAAATGTTACTTTATTTTATAATGAGTTTCGAATTTTAATGGTCCCAAATTGATTTGTTTCGAGTATAAGGTCATAAGGGTTCGATATCCACCCATCCAATAGGTTTCGTACATATGTATGTCTTAAATGTTACATTATCTTTCCATTTTATTTGAATCGTTAAATAATGAGGTTATCGCTGCATCATCATGATGTCATAAATAATTTAATTTATTTGATGTCTAAAAATTATAAAAAAATACTATGATGTAGGATATCGTTTTATCATTCCAATGACTATTTACTGTCAAAAATATGACTTTTATAACCCCATGTAAAAATTGTTTTTGTAAAACATTTCATGTTTTTGTCATTTTTACTTTAACATTATATAAAAAGGTATTTATGTCATTTTCCATCCAAAGTGGCTCCATGGGGTCCCCAAGTTGACCCATGGATTTTTTTGGTCGTCCATGACACATCCAATGTGGGTAGGACATGTGTCTAGGTCATTTCATTTTATTAAAACATTATTTTTACCTTAAACTACACTAATTACCTCTAATCACGATTGAAAACTTAATAAGGTACTATTCACCCAAAAAAAATTTCCAATCCAATTGAACCACATTTTACTTCTTAATGACAACCATGTATGTCGGATTTTTGAAATTAAAAACACAAAGATGGAAAAATTTCATTTAAACGGAAAATTGGTTTTTATAAGGACCACTTAGTGGTTTCACTATTCATAAAAATTGAAGTTTTTCCGAAAATTACCAAAAATTCACCCTAAGAAATATTTGATATTCTGAATTCAAAAATGATTTCTATTTTACAAAATTCAAAAATTTAAGTTGCATTAATTAATTTAATAATTATTTCCCTTTGTCAAAACAAATAGCGTGTTTTTATGAAACAAAATGTCTCAAAAGATTGACACTAGTTTAAGTGCGATTTCAAAGTTAAATTAATTCCAACAACCACTATTGGATTAAATGGTAAAAATATATTATAATTTCACTTTAAAACCAATTAAAAAGATAATTTAATCATATAAATAAATTACATTAAAAAGAGGTTTTGAATTAAAATACAACATTTTTCACTATTCATTAAAAATTGAACATTTTCGGAAAAATACCAAAAATTTACACAAAGTAAATTTTGATTTCCCGATTCTAAAGAAAAATTTTATTTTGTCAAATATATCACATAGAATTGTCAAAAAGTGGATTTAAAAGTGGTTCTCCATCAAAAGGCGGTTAATCGTCCTTTTAAAGAATATTGGAATGTTTACACTTAAAATTTGATTCATTCGCATTTGTAACCCTATAACATTTATTATAAAGAGTAAAAATATTTGACAGACATATATAATCATTTTTTAGTTATTTCTGTTCGTTCCTTCCATTACAACGACTATGCGTTAACTACAATTTAATATAGTATTATTTTATTATTAGAGTGCAATGTAAGATTTCCAAAAAACTCGTTGTTGCGTATTGGGTACGCTCTAGAGCATAGTGTCCCCTTTAATGTAATATTAATATTTTATTCAAAAATATGGATAAATGTTAAAATTTCATATTATTTATTTACCTGGGGGGGTTACAATACTTATGCGTGGGTAATGATTCAATTTTTCATTTATAATAATGAAAATATGGTAATTATTATTTTATCATTAAATAATGATTATAATATTACATAAATCATAAAATTAATTTAATATTATTAAATATATCATACAAAAAAGTGGTGAATAAAAATTATTTGCATTTCTTCATTGAGGTGGTAGTTCACACTTATACACAAAAAACATTATCATTTTTATGTGCATGGAATTTTAGAACATAATTAAAATATTAATCTATTAAAATGATAAATATTTCATTAATACCATATATAAAAATTTATTCCATCATAATAACCTGTCTTGATAGATGGTACTAAAAAATAAATAATATCAGTTCGCGAGGTGGTAGTCTTTCGGACACATGAAAGAAATTTTTACTACTAATTTGATTAAATTGGATATGTATTTGGAGAAGATACGAACTAATTAAAATATCAGAATAGTTTGGATAGATGGGTTATTATTTGATCTTATAATAATAACATTCAAAAGAAGTGGAAGAATAAACAAAGCATAAACACATAAAAATGATACCTATTATTCCATTTATCACTATTGAAAAACACCGTAACTCCTATAAGAGTGGATTTATTCATAATATAATCCCTAAAGAATGTGGCTAGGTATTATAGTAAAAATTTTGTTCAGATCCTATCTAAACAAAATGATTCTTGAAGTGTGAGTATTATATAAGAGTTAGTACCATTTTATAGGAGAGGGTAAGGGAACCCTTGTAAAATAAAAAATGTTAAATTAATATAAATTAAATTTTTATTCAAAATGACTCCAATATGAGTTATTTAGAAGATAAGATGAGTATATTTATAAATCCTCTCATCAAATAATTTTTCTACATGTATTGATTTTACTTTAAATTGTATCTTTTTTTACCGTTAATTATTCTCTTTGAATTTAAATTGTGGTAACTACATTTATAATATTAAATTGTTATAAAGTTTACTTATATGATGTACATTTACTAAAATTGGATGATAAATGATAATTTGGATATGATAATACTTTCTTTGTGATTATAAAATATTTTTAGGATTTTTATATAATATAATAAATTTTTATTTTTATAAAATATCAATTATGTCATTTTTACGCTATTTAGTTCAATGAATTTAATTAAAATAAAAATAGAGCAATAGCATAAAAAATTACAATACTTATAAAATGTCATATTCACCAATAAAATTATTCTATGGAATACATTATGTAAAATATTATTTATTTTAATATTTATTATAACATTTATACTATTCGTTAATTAATAAATCTATTATTGCATCATCATTGTGTCAAACATAAATATAATTATTTATTTCATAAAAATTGTAAATAAATTACCATGATTTAGGTAATATTATTATATATTTAAATAACTATTTATATATGAATGTATCTCTTATATAAATCCATTTGAAAATTGTTTTAGTAATAAGATACATGACTATAAACTATTTTCATTAAAATTAAATGTTATATATGTCATAATCACGCCCAAGTGGCTTCCAAAGGACATAATTTCGACCAAAATATTCTATTTGTTATTTATAACTCATACAACATGATTATGAAATAATTATATGTAGTTTTATATTAATATAATATTATTTTTAATTTTAATTACACGATTAACCATTAACCGTGGTAAATGAAATACTAAGGATACTATTCAAAAAAAATATTTTTATCCTATTAGATAACATTTCTCATATTCATTACAACTATGTATTTATATTTTTTTTAATTCAATTCAAAAAAGTGAATAAAACTAATTTTATTTTAATACCATTGATGGATTGAGGAACCATGTTTTTAAAATATAAAAATCATCAAAATATTGACATGTTTTTATATCCAATTTAAAATTTTCATTAATTTATATTGAAAAATTAGATTAAAAAAATAAATACATCTTCTAATATTACCATTAAACCATGTAAAGGTACAATCTATCAATATAAATAAATTACATGAAAATCTATTTTTTAAATAGAATATATTATTTTTTCACTATTCATTAAAAATAAATTTTATCAGAAAAAATTTAAAAATTAAATCAATGAGAATTTTGAGGTCCCACTTCTAAATAATAATTTTATTTTTCCAAATTTAACATATAAAATTAACAAATGATATATTTAAAAAAAAATTCTCCATCCAAAGGAGGTAAAACTACCTTTTTAACATTTGACAATGTTTGTGCTTAAACATTGGATTTATTCTCATTTTATGGCACTATATATTATTTGAAGAATGTAAATACATTTAATTAACATGTATAAACATTATATATGTTTTTCGGATCATTATCACAAATATAATGGATTGGTGATGACTACTAATTAAAATAATATTATTAATAGGGTATTATTTTTAAATATATTTTAGTTTTGTGTGTGGGATATGATTTTAATGAAACCCATTATTGCGTGTCAGGTATGCTATCAGTCATAGAACACTTTTTTAATTAAATTTAATATATAATTCATAAATATTGGTAAATTTTAAAAATATTACTCAATAATTTACTGGGATGGTACATCCTTCCCCCATTTTGGAAATTGTGTCCTTTAAATATTGAATTATAGCTATGTATATAAGGATTACCTTTCCAAAATAACATCATTGAAATATCCCATCATATTAAAATGTGTCAGTAAAACTACAACGTTATAAGAAAAAATTTAATTACAATGGTAACCCAAGAGTACACAAAGTATGGATTTTGTGTAGGAAACCAAGCATATAGAATTAAAGCTAACCATTCTATTCTAATGTAAATTGAAAGAAAACATGATCAAGAAAAATATAACAATCTAAAAACCACAGTATTTTTATTGGTAAAATGGTATTGGATTTCATTACAGGAAAAATAAATATTTATAATTTTCTCTAAGATCATTTTTATTGAGTTGTGGAATTATTTTACTACATATAATAACAACAAATGGAAATATACATACTTGACAAGTATTATTTCATAATCTAATCAAATTCCACATGAAAATCATCTTTTTTCAAAGTGATGAGTATTAGATTATAAAATTTCTTGCCTAAAACCATAGAATAAAATTTTATAAAATCACATAATCAACAAAATATTAACTACTTATTTATATTATCTTGAAACATTAAACAAAACCAACGTGGTAAGGATAAGATAAAACAATTATCCAAAAAAGAATATACCATTTGGTGATGAAAAATACTTTTAATCTCAAAAATTTCAACGATAATATAGGAAGTTCTATACACACTGTTGAATAAATAAACCCCTTTAAAATTCCTAAATATTATTTTTAATTATTGTTAAATCCAAAAAAAATTAAGGATTTAATCAAATAATCTTATATGATATGTCTAACATTTATGTCCAAATAACATCAACCACTCTTAATTCCTCATACCTAAAACTAATTTACAAAATCACATAATCACTATGATAGGTTAATAATTTAAAAAAATAACCCAAATAAGAGTATGTCCATAATTAAATCATATATTCTTGAAAAATAATATTCAACCATTACTCTAAAAAATAAAATCACATATTGTTCTATTTTCCTTAGTCATATTTGGTTCCCAAAATAATGAATGTCTTCCAAAAAACATTTATCACGTAATCTGAAAATCATTTTCAAATACAAATAATATTCATTTAATAAATGAATAATTCCAAAAATTACATTATTATTATTCCATCATCTCATTTAACTAAAAATATAATGAAAAATAAACCATTTAATTCCCATAAGATAGTGGTGGGTGATAAAGGCTTGTCGCACATCTGTTGTTGGTTTTATTTCCATATCCTTGTCTAGTTTGATAGGTTTTCACCCATCCTGTTGGTTGTCAATTTCCTAAATTTAGATTATTTTATAAGATCCCAAAATGTGATAAGATTACTTAAAATAACCATAACATTTTTTATCTTCAATGTTTATATCATACATTTCCTTTTGAAACCCAAAATATAATAACCCATAATTTCCTCAAAATCCATGATCATATAAACCCTAATTGTTATACATACCTTTGTAATTATTTCCATGTAAGAAAATATAATTTTTTATTAAATAATATTTTCACATATCAATCATCATGGTTATATATACTAGAAAACAAATTTCAAAATTAATTCCATCATCAAAAGTGCATCAATTAATTTATATATTTCATCAACATATAGTCTATCAAAGCTCTTGAATCCTTTATTTCTAGAATTTTTAATAATTTATTGTTCCTAATGATCTTTTGACCATTATTTTCCATAATATCACATAATACTTATTTCCTGTAAATGGAAAAATTAATCATTTCATAATATAATATAATGTCAAAACACATGATAAGAAATAATCCATAACATTCGTTGGTCATTTTTAGTTTCCACACCCTAAATTAGAATAGTATTTTGTATTACTAAACATATATTTTTACCGTACTCTTAATACAATTTGTGTCCTTTTTTAATTAGAAATTGATTATCATAATTATAATAATACCCACATTTGAATCATTATATTGATAACTCATAAAAAATATATTTACCCTTCCTGGAGTCAACTGAATGCTTCCTTTTTTCTTGGACGACTATGGATTTATGACATTCATAACCAAATCTATAACACATTACCATCAATTTGAAAAAAAATTATATGGGATTCCTTCCACATCCTTATTGTCGATATCATTGAATACACTTACCTTTATTATTATTACCTGAATATCCACATGGATTCATTTCTCTCAGATGTGATGCATCAAAAATTCACCGAGTTTCAAGTGGTTAATCATCACTCCTAATAAATTATTAAGATTATCCAAGGGAGATCATATTAAAGCTCTTATTTTGTTTGATTTATAATTTAGAGAAACACCACGCTTTCATTCACATAAATTTTCACTTTTCTACCTCATGGATCTAACCATTTACTATAACCAAAACATTTAGTGTTAGTATATCAATAAAATCATCATATAATATCTTATGAGGATGATAAACACCAAGATATACTTCTTCATGTTACCTCTAAATCATTAAATTTATCTACAATAACCTATACTTTTTCAATAATTCTAACCATTATGGTTATATAAAACTTGTATATTCTACTTAAATATTTCCTTGTCCTCTAATGTTATCAAAACCTACCTCTGATACCAAGTATGATGCCCCAGCCTTATTAATTACATAATCTACAGTTTTAAAAAATAATTTACTTTATTTCACAATGAATATCTATTCAGGTATAGAGTTTTTGAGAATTAGACCACTCCTATTAAATAATATCTAAAAATATTTCAATGTAGACACTTCTACTCACTATCCATTTAGAAAACAAAACTAATTAAAATAAAACATAATTTCCTTTTATTGATAAAAGTATTGATAACAATCATCTTGAATTATTCCATCCACTTATGAATCCTTATAACCATTTTAAAATCTTTCAAAAATATTGGATTGACATAGAAATATCAATCAGGTAATATAAAAGAAGGAATGAAACCGTTAGTCTATGAATATTTTAAACTCGTGAAAACATTTTCCCAAAATCATACTTTTCACCCATGAGACCTAAACTCTTTAACCGAACTCTGAAATTATAATTAATCTTGAAAACATTCAAAGCAATCAAAAATCATACATGTAACTTGTGGAATCCATATCATACATACATTGTAACATTCAAAACTATATTTCGGGTAACCTCTATGGTAACATTTCGAATACCCATAAGAGTATATTTCTTAAATCTTATTTGGAAAAAATTTCATTTAAAACCATATCATTAAACAGTGAATTATACTTCAAAAATGGGCTCACCCACCCTTGGAATATCGCTAAACAAATCACATACATTAACAGTTCCCAAGAACCTTAACATAATCCTTATACAAAAAAATAAGTATAAATTAAAAATATCATATCCACATTGCAATCACAAGAAGAATTCCATGATATTGACATAATCGACCACTTATCAAAATAATATTCCATACCAAAATACATTAAAATAGAATACATAATTTAACATCCCTTTAAAAATAATAAGGCATATATATACTTCCAAATATCAGATAATTGTCACAGTGGTGGAAATGTAGTTGTAGTTGTGTGGGTCAAAAATCATTCAATTTTTTCATTGAGTAAACCACCTAATATAAAAAGATACCTTTTTAAAACTATTGAATGAATTTTAAAGTCAATGGGCATTATTATAATCTGTATAAAATAAGGTGGTGTATATTATCAAATTATTACTCAATGAAAGGAGATTTAGACTATGTCCTTTAATATGAGTCTGACTAGTGCAGTACATTCATTATATTCTTGAATAATAAACATTAGATAATTTACACTATCTTGATAAAATTTTTAGGTTTATTATTCCATTTTTATCACTTATTACCATGTTATAACAATTACATAATTATTTAAGTTCATATTAGATGTTTTGTCATTAATTGGGACTTGATTAAAAAAATGAACATTGAATGATGTCCACAACCCATGGGGTCATAATTCGATAATATCAAGAAAAGAATTCATGAAATAATAATAACATTTATACGTCAATTGTAATTTTTAAAGTTAACCATTAATTGATGGTATGGAAAATATAAGATATTATAGTCATGGTGACCACAGATCATATATACGTAAGATTAAGGTTTCCATTTGTTATTTATCAATATGGAAAGAAGTTAATAATTATATTATCTCCCCACAATTATAATATATTTACTATAATAATTATAATAATATAAATATACTTATATAAATATATACCATAAATGTGTTTTGGTGAATAAAAATGATCCAAACCCTTTTGTAGAGGTTATAGTTCACATATACACACAAGCGATGTTGTCATTTTCATGTTCTTTTATGTTTAAAAAATAAATCAAATGTTAATATATTAAATTGATAAATATTTCATTAATACCATATATATAAACATTCATTCATTAATTGTAAACAATCATGATTGATGGTAATGAAAAATGAACTATATTGGTTCACGAGGCGGTAGTCCTCTATACACATAAATGTAATATAATATCAAATTATATGAAACTGGAGATATATTTCGATGATGATATTAACATAATAAAATATCGGTTTATTTATGATCCTTGAATTATTATTTCAAGATAGAATAAAAATATCTAAAGGTAGTGGAAGTATAAATTAAACAGAACCCCTTAAAAGCGATACCTCTTCTTTGGTTGATCACCCTTGAAGATCATCTTAACACCTATAAGAAGGGTGTTCTTCCTAATATAAAGTATCAATAATTTAGGGATGGATTTTTGGATGGGGTTTGGGAATATATTGGAAAAAAATTGTTGCTGAATTGTTTGTATTAGGGAAGTGAGGGTACCTTTTATAAAATAGGGGAGGAGCACCCATGGACACTCTTAAAATATAATAATAATAAGGTAAATTATGATCTTAATTAAAATAACTCCAACATGAGTTTTTTTATGATAATAAGTTGATAGTTCTAAATCATATCAACCCTTGATTTTTATACCTGCATTTATTTTTGTTTAAAATTTAACATTTTAGTTTACCATCAATTATTCTCATTTAATTTTATCAATAGTAACAACATTTTAAATATTATATTGCAGTAAAATATAATTATATGGGGTAAATTTCAAATAAATTGAAAAATTGAGGATTTTTTTACCATATAATAGTAAATTTGTTATTTTAAAATATTTTTTTTTGTTTTTAAAATTTTTTATAAATTATTATTTTTATAAAATGTCAATTTTGTCAATATTACAAAACTCATTTAATTATGTTTAAATAAAATTTAAAAATAGATACAATATAAAAAAACATTTCATAAACATATAAAATGTCCTAATCACCTATAAAATTTTTATACGACACAATTTTTATCAAATAATATTTATTTTATTATTTATATTATTGTTTATTTCAATTTTTAATTAATTAATATATTATTGAATCATCATTGTAAGATAAATAAATATAATTTCTTATTTCATAAATTGTTTAAAAAAATTAGAATGATTTAGGTAATCCTTTTATATTTCTAATAAATTTATAGTGTTTATGAGATCACTTATATAACATGATATTGAAATTGTTTTAGTGAGAAGACACATGATTATGACATATTTTCCTTTACATTAAATTTAATTTTATAAATGTTATAATCACATCCATGTGGCAATAAAGGTCACAAGTTTAACCTAATGATTTTAGTTGTCCACCATAACTCATAATGTAATATTAGTACTTTTTTAGGGTAGCTTAATATTATTATAATATTATTTTTACCTTTAATTACTAGATTTTCCTTAAACCGTGGTAAAAAAATTTCTATAGTTACTATTTACCAAAAATTATTTTGATCATATTAGATCAAATTTCACATATCGATTAAAAAAATTAATGTTCATTTTTTTTAAATATAACTCATATAACTGACTAAAATAAATTTAATGTTAATCATGTTGATGGATTGAGGAAACATGTTTTTAAAAAGTAAAAAACACTAAAACGTGGATATCTGTTTATATCCCATTTAATTGAGAAATTTAATCCAATGGAAGAAACATGGATTAAATGATAAAAACATCATCTAATAATACCTTAAAACTATGAAAATTATAATCTAACAATATAATTAAATTAGATGACAAGGTTGTTTTGTATTAAAATGTAACATTTTCCTCTAGTCATTAACAAATGAATATAATTATAAAAAATACAAAAAATTCAATCAAAGATAATTTTTTGCGTCCATATTCTAAATAAGATATTATTTAGTCATATATAATATATAAAAGTAAAAAAATATAATTAAAAACTGTTCTCCATCAAAAGGTGGTAAAAATACCTTTTAAAAATATTAGTGTGTTTTATACTTAAAAATTGAATTTATTCTCATTTAAGCCTTTAAAATTTGTTAGATGAAAATATAAAACATATAATAAACATATATAAACATAATATAAGTAGTTATATTCATTCCAGAAAATAAATGTTGTAGGTGATAACTAACATTTTAAAAAATATTAATAATGTATTATGTTTTGGTATATGTTTGTCTTGTATGAAACATAAGTTTTTAATGAAACTAATTATTGCATGGTCGGCACTCTATAGAACATAGAATCAATATTAATGTAAAATAACTATATAAATCATACACTGTAATAAATATTAAGAAAGTGTTATTAAATAATTTCCAAATATATTACAATACAACTATATTTTTTTGTTGGATCTTCACCCACACCCTAGAATACAAATGGAAATTCAATTATCATGAACCACAGTTTAATAACATACAAAAGTAGAAAGATTGTAACAATATAAAATACTAACTTATGAGAAGTCAATAATATAATAACACTATAGACAAATCTAACTATTATAGTTCCATTAATTGAATATTTATCTTGATGAACCTCCCATGTTACATAACATTGTGGAAAAGGATAACCTCCCTTGTCCCATGAAAAAACATCACATGAAATATAAACATTAACCGATTAATTACTGGGATATATAATTGTATTCCCACCCATAACATTATGATATAACAATTAATATGTTTTCGACATGATATCAATCACATTTCATGTAATGATTAAACTATGGAAATAAAATGGGTTATATTGAATTTTTATATCATATTGCATAAGAATAAATCAAGAATTAGATAGAATGATACCAAAACATAAATCCCAAATGATAAAAATATTTTAATATTATTGATAGGATGATTCAATGGAGTTATTAAATATTCATAGATGGTATATTATTCTAAAAAATAAAATAAAATTTAATATAAATAAACATAATTGTTTTTTGGGGGATGTTGTAAAAATTGAAATAATTCATTTTTTAATTTTGTTTAAAAGATTAAAATATGATATTGAAAAAAATATCATAATAATAAAAAAATAATTAATTCATGTTTTAAAATAGATAATGTTAAATTTTATGAAACATAGAGTGAATGTAAAAAACTGATATAAATTTGAAATGTATACATTGAATGATATTATTTATATTTTTAAAGAAACACATAAAAATAAATGGGATATATAATTTTCTTTCAATAATACATAAAAGTGAAATATTAATATTATAAAAGATAATGCATATATTAATTTAAAAAAAATATTTTTGATAATAAATAATATAAAAATGGAATAGAAATACCCAATATATATTTTCAAATTCTTGATTAAGAATTTCATAAAATATTCATGTAATAATAAATGATAAATCTTATTTTATAATGAAAAAATAGTTTAGAAAGAAGAAAAAGATAAAATAAAATTTGAGAAAAATAATAATATTATGTATATATTTCATAGAATATATCAAACCAATAAGTTCTTAATCAACAAAGATAGAATATCACTCAAAGAAATAATATTTTTTCAAAAACCCTTCAATTGGATTCTCGTGTTATGAAAAATTTCGAAACACCATAAATACTAAAAAATGTTTTTTAATTCAAGTTTATTAAAAAATTATTTATTAAAAAATTATTTAATAAAATATAATTACACAAAATCTTAACTACACTAACCCATATTTGTATTTTTTTATAATATATTGTAACAGTATACATGATATCACTTCACAAATGATCAAAATATATTCGTAGACTATGGATACTACAAATATACATGATCCATAAATTACAATCATGCAATTAAATTAAATCATCAAAAATAAATGAAATGTTTTTATTCTTATAAAATATCCTTATATCATTCATAATACACATAATATTTTCTAAGGGAATTGGGATAAAAATAATATGGTGTGATATGATGCTTAGTAAATGATAATGTACAATAGAAGCTAAGAGGTAATAATCAATGAATAAATAATTTAGATTGAATATATAATCAAATAGATTACTACATTGATATATATATACCTATAACTATAAATAAAAATAAATTAATTCCTATTGATATAATGAATAATACCAAAAATCATAATCACAATATAATTTCATCTACCCATAAATCATCATCATACCATACAATACATGTTCAATGAAATCATATATAATATTGAATAAATTCACTAAATAAAAAAATTAATATGACTTATTAGATCCATAACTACATTAATGGGATGTAATATTGTGTACCATTCCTATCACATAATATGTCTACTGAATCTATTATATGAATATTGATTCTTAACAATAAAAATCATAATGTTAGTATAAACCATTTTCATACACATTTATTGTTATTAAATATGTTTATTCATAGAAGTAATTTATCTATGAAATGACAAAGATTTTTCATTTCATTGACCTATAAAGATATCTTAGTTAATATCTATCAACCAATTAAATTTGTTATATATTCAAAATGTAATGGATTTTTTTCATGAAAATGGAGTATCACTGAAGGCAATGATCATAGTATAGTTGTTTTAAATGTAGTGGTTAGAGACCAAAAAAATAATATTTAAACATTATCATGGAAAAATATTTTTTATAGAAATATAAGGGATTATGAGGGTGGTATAATAAAAAGAAAAATATTTCATTGTCATAAATAAAATCATGTATTTTTTATAATGAAACGTAATACACTTAAATGTGTAAATGTAATGAAATACCATGTACACTTGAAATATAAATTATGGTAAATATATATGTACTCTTACATTTTTATTTCCATCAGTGAAGTTTTATAATAGATAACTTAATTCCTTAATATTATAAACACTTGAAATCCAAATAAAGATAAATATATAGTAATAATATCCCCACAATGTCTCTTTAGAAAAATAAATAGGATGATATTTACAGAGACAAATGTAGAAAGGCTGTAAAACCCATATCTACCCATGTCAATTCATAACTATTTTATAGCAGGTTATTGAGAGATAATGAATAAAAAATGGTTCTGTAATGTGGAAGAAAAATATTTGGGTGGGTATTTATAGAAAATATGATATAATTGTTTATTAAAATGTAAATATAGTCCATGGAGGTTAAATTATTGAAAAACGTAATATCATTGACATTATCAAGGTTTTAATCGATCTTATTTGAATATTAGGACTTTTACTACATTTTAATGCTTAAGTAAATTTTTTATTAAATAATATTATCTTGGATATGGAAATATTGTTATTCATAATGAATTGTTAGTAATGTCTCAAAATAAATTAATTAATAGTAAATATAATTCTAGTATTGGATGTATTATTATATCTATCCATGTTTTCAAAATTGATAAAACGTATTTTCTAGTAGAAAAAATATAGATTTTATTTTCTAGATATGATATGTCTGACTCAATCTATATTTCATTAGTGGTGAGTATGTGTAAATTTTATGGTATTCGATTTCTAAATAGTGATACATGGATGAAATCAGAAACATTATAGTTGATTGGTTGAATATATACATGATATTACACATCTACAATATACACTGAAATATCAATATTAATATCAAAATATGGACAAAAAATCCCTTGTTACAAAATCTTATAAAATTCAACCATGGAGATACCTTCATGAAGACATAATTCCCTAAATGATATTCCAATTGTAACATCCCAAGTAAGTAATGAATAATAGATATTTTTATCTAAGTCTATTAATGAATTAGATAGTGTTTTAGACGCTTAAAATGAAAATAAATCCAATCTTAAGCATGGAATACACTAATATTTTTAAAAGATTGTTTTACTGCCTTTTGATGGAAAACAATTTTTAAATCTATATTTTGACAATTATATAAGCAATGTTTGTCAAAATAAACTTATTATTTATGATTGGGACATCAAAATTTACTTTTTGTGAATTTCTGGTATTTTTCTGACAATGTTCATTTTTTAATGAATAGTGAAAAATACTGCATTTTACATCAAAATTGCATTTTAATATAATTTATTTATATGATTATATTATCTTTTTAATTGGTTTTAAATTTAAATTAGAATATATTTTTACCATTTAATCCAATAGTGGTCATTGGAATCAATTTCACTTTGAAATTGGACTAAAACTGGTGTCAATCTTTTGATACTTATTATTTCATAAAAACACGCTTTTGTCATGACAGCGGGAATTAGTTATTAAATTAATTAATGTTACTTATATTTTTTTAATTTTGAAAAATAGATTTCAGTTTTAAATTCGGAATATCAAATATATATTAGGGTGAATTTTTGGTATTTTTCTGAAAAACTTCAATTTTTGATGAATAGTGAAACCACTAAGTGGTACTTATAAAAACTGATTTTTCGTTTAAATGATATTTTACCACTTCTGTGTTTTGAATTTCAAAAATCCGACATACATGGTTGTCATTAATAAGTAAAATGTGGTTCAATGATATTAAAATATTTTTTTGGTAAATAGTAACTTTTAAGTTTTTAATCGTGATTAGAGGTAATTAGTGTAGTTTAAGGTAAAAATAATTCTTTAATAAAATGAGATGAGCTTGAAACATGTCCTACCCTCATTGGATGTGTCATGGAAGACCAAGAAAATCCATTGGTCATCTTGGGGACCCCATGGAGCCACTTTGGTTGGGAAATGACATAAATAACTTTTTATTTAATGAAAAATTAAAAATGACACAAACATAATATGTTATACAAAAATAATTTTTACATGGGTTTAAACAAGTCATATTTTTGATTATAAATATTAATTGGAAAGATAAAAAGATTTCATAAATCATAGTATTTTTTGAATAATTTTTAGACTTTATATAAATTAAATTATTTATGACATCATGATGATGCAGTGATTACCTCATTAATAAAGGATTTAAATAAAATGAAATGATAATGTAAAATCTATGACCTACACATGTCCAAAACGTATTGGATGGATGGATTACGAGCCATTATCACCTTAACCTAGAATTATATCAATGTGGGACCCTTTTGAATCCGAAACTCTTTTTAAAATAAAGTATCTTATCTTTACTTTCCAAGAGTGCTCCTCCTCTCCTCTTATAAAAGGCCCCCACCTCTACCTCCTTACCCACACTCCCAAAGCATTTGGCTCGGCCAACCCCTGCCCATTTTGTCTCTCCACTTATCTCTCTTACTCCTTTAAGCCTCACTTTGGGAAGAAGTCTTCCCAAGGAAGCCTTTGACCTCAAACCAAAGGGAGTTACCCGATTTTAAGGTAATGTCTTCACTTGAGTCCTTTTGTTTTATTTTGCTTCTCCAACCCCCTAAACACTTTTTATTCATTTCATTTGTAACAAATCAAGTATCTTAAATATACTAGGATGTTTTTATAAGAAGGATTCGATCTAAACTTACACAAACCTACATCTAATGGTTAAAGAACATACTGTTTCTGTGGATGGTGAATTTTTGCCTCCCGAAACGATGATTGTTCAACATTCTTTTAACACCTTCAAAGGTGGCCATTAATATGTCACCATATTTATATATGATATATAATATTTTTATGTTTTCCTTAATCTTATGTATTTTTCATTTTGGGCATACCTTTATGGTTCCCATTATGGGTAAACGTGATATCTTCATTTAAGGAAGTGCGGACTATCGCCCCCTCAAAGTGATTTGATTCGTTAAATACCATATGTGGGACGTATAAAGGATGGAAATATGATATTATATATGATATTATACTGGAATTATAATATACCTTTATATCATTATGATTCCATTATATAAAATACGAAATAGAAATGAAAGTAGCATTCATGTGTATGTACGGCTTACCGTCTCCATGAACGGTGCATTTCATTTCTTACCTCTAAATGATTATGTAATATTATAAATGCATGTATATACTGGATATATATGACATATATGATATCTACATCATGAATACCATTCTGGATATAATGAATACATGAACAACTTGTAATTATAAAGGGCTTATTTTTTACTCAAGTACCAATGATCGTTAAAATGACCGTTATTAACTTAAATAATTACATAGTGTACATGAAATGGAAATAAGTGATATAAAAGGAATAATGAACATGAAAAAGGTTCTTAAACAAGTAGAAATTAACTCAAGTTTATTACTCAGGAGATTAAAGAATGACCGAGTCAATTCGGACCCGAGGTATGGGACTTCATCTCGATCTCCTTTCATTGAGGCATATTTTGTTTTATACACAACCTTCTTTTATACGGTGTATAAACCCCTTTGACTTTTAAGTTTATTCAAAAGGAATCTTTTTTATAAGAAGCATTTACTAAATGACAAAAGGGAATGTTTTTGTCGTACGTATGCGGCGACAACGACTTCTCAGCCGCCGTGACCATTATTTGAGTTTTGACTTCCTCTACAAGCCACACCTTCTTTTTAAAAGAAAAATAAATACCATGTTTTACTTTTCTTTTATTTTGGTATTGAAAATGTTTTTCATAATTTTTTTATTATATCAATGTGTTGTATTGATATCTTTTGATTAAAATGTGTAAATGTTATGTTTCCTTTATGCATGTTTTTTGTGATACGATTATGTTATGGTTCTTGGGCATTATTATGAAGATGGGTGGTTCCTTGATAAACTAAGGGCGGGTGAGCCCGATATATCTCTCCAATGCATTGGGTAACGTGAAGGAGTGAAACGTTATGGTTTCTCCGAAGAGATTTAGGGAATATACTGTGATGGGTATTCCAAATGTAACCAAGAGGGTTACTCCCTACGTAAGAATGTTATGAATGCCTCAAGTTACCTTTATGTCTTATGATTTCTATGATTTATTCATGATTTGATGAGGTATGTTTTATTGGTAAAGTATGATTTCATTATTATGTATATATAAACCCATGTTTCCTTTCCATATTTTTTTTATATAACCCATACTGAGCTTTTTATTCTCATCCCAAGTCTTTTTCGAAATGTCTTTCACAGGTCAAGGGAAAGGTACATGATATGATGATAGTGTCAAGGAAGTGTCAAGAAGGAATCCATGTTTTATTTTAAATATGTTTTCATTGATGGTAAAGAAGAATAATATCTTTATGTAACAACTTTGTTTATATGTGGAATGTAATGCAGGTTTTATGATCTAATTCTCTAAAACTCTAAACCCGAAAAGATCCTCAATGTGTAATGTTGTAATAACTAAAGATTAAGTAAGGTTTAATGATGTGGCCTTCTAGTTGGTATCAGAGGTCGGTTTAGATAACTTTAGGAGTTTGAGTTCAATTAAATGATTATCCAAAAATATTTTTTTGGTCAAATTGTAGTGATATAGTATTTGAAGACTACCATGTTTCTTCATCTAAGACAGGTTTGTTCAGAATGGTTTTCCGTAGGGGAAACAGGGAAGTAGTGCTAGGAAGGTATGCAGAAGGAAATAACCTTCCGAATCAGCATCCTGAGATGGTCGGAATTGGAACTGAACAGTTTGTTGTAGTAATGGCGCAGTTGACTCAAGCGATAAATGGCGGTGGTATCCATACACGAGATCAGCCAGATCAACCACAGAGGAACATGTAAGTGGTGGAACATTTCATGAGGCAACATCCCCCATCATTCAGAGGATCATCTGACCCTGTGATAGCTGAAGGGTGGATTAAAGCACTAGAATGATTTTCGATGTCATGGGGTGTTCAGACAATCAAAAGGTTAGTCTTGCTATTTATCGTTTGGAGGGTGAAGCAGATAAGTGGTGGTCGATGGTTAAGAATATCACGAACGCTGATGAGATTGATGCTCTCGACTGGGATGAATTCAAAGGTATGTTTCTTGAGAAGTATTTTCCTAAGGCTGTTCGACTTAGGATGGAAAAACAATTCTTGGAATTGAGGCAAGAGGAAGACTCAGTGGCTACCTATGAAGAAAGGTTCACTCGATTGTCAAGGTATGCTCCAAATTTTATCCGAGACCATGATAGAAAAATCAATCATTTTTACTCAGGATTAAAGCCAAAATATCAAAGGGAATTAGCTTCTCGTGAGTTTAAAAGTTATGAAAAGCTTGTCCGATGTGCTGAGAAGGTGGAAATGGAGTTTTCCGATGATCAAGTGTTCTATAAAAACCAACAGAAGAAGAGACCGAGGTGGAAGGAGAAAGTTAATAATTCTTCAAAAAAGTGTAATGGTAAGAAAACTAAGTTTCTAGTTTGTGATAAATGCGGAAAAAGGCATGTTGGGGAATGTCTTCTGAATTCAGGAAAGTGCTACCGATGTGGTAAGATGGGACATAAGGCTCATGATTGCACTGAAAAAGATCAAGCTGAAGGTAAGACCAAATTTGATTTACAGTTAGTGAAATGTTTTAAGTGCGATGAGATGGGTCACTATGCAAATGAGTGTCTGACAAAGAGCTTGAGTGATGGGAAGAAGTTGGACTACAAGCAGAAAGGGGTGGTTAAATCCTTTGCAACTACTTCAGTAGATGTCGGGAAATCAAATGAAGTTGTATCAGGTACTTTGTTTGTTTTTTCAGATTATGCCAGTGTGTTGTTTGATTCGGGGCCTACACATTCTTTCATCTCGGAAAACCTTTTCTAGTAAAATGGGAATACCATCTCAAGAAATGACTCCTGAAACTCTGGTAAAAACACCTGGGGGAAATGTTGAGGCAAATTGAATTTATAAGAATCTTCCTATCCTTATCTATGGAAAGAAACTACTTGCAAACCTTATTGATCTACCTCTAGTATAGTTTGATGTTATCCTAGGTATGGATTGTCTCTCTATTTACCATGCTAAGATTGACTTTAGAGCTAATGAAGTTTCTTTTCAGAAATACTTTCAGTTTGTGTACAAGAATGAACCCTTACTGTTGATAACTTATCAAGAGGCCAAGAAACTTGTAAAAGATGGAAATGAATGTTACCTTGCACACATCATTGAAAATATAGGAACTGTTCAGATTAATTATGTGCCAGTGGTAAATGAGTATCCTGATGTTTTTCTTGATGAGTTTCCTGGAATAATACCAGATCGAGAAGTTGATTTTACCGTTGACTTAGTTCCTGATGCTAAGCCAATTTCAAAACCCCCTTATCGAATGACTCAAATTGATATTTTAGAGTTGAAGGAGCAATTGCAAGATTTATTAGAGAAAGGTTTCATTCGACCTAGCACACCACCATTGGGTGCTCCTGTTTTATTTGTTAAAAAGAAATATGGCTCAATAAGACATTGCATTGATTATAGAGCCTTGAATAACATCACTATTAAGAACAAATATCCTTTCCCTCATATCGATGATTTGTTTGATCAGCTCCAGGGAGGTAAATTTTTTTAAAAGATTGACCTGAGATTGGGGTACCATCAGCTGAAGGTAAAGGACGCAGATATTCTGAAGACCGCGTTCCGTACAAGATATGGCCATTATGAATTTGTAGTAATGCCTTTTGGGATAACCAATGCACTTGTTGTATTCTTGGACTTAATGAATAGAATTTTCCATGAGTTCTTGGATAAGTTTGTGGTGATTTTCATTGATGATATTTTGGTGTTTTCTAAAAGTAAAGAAGAGCATGAAAGACATTTAAGGGTTATCTTGCAAACCTTAAAAGAAATGAAACTGTATGGAAAATTCAGAAAGTGTGAGTTTTGGTTGTAACAAATTTCTTTCCTTGGTCACATTGTTTCTAAAGATGGGATAACCGTTGATCTTGAAAAAACAAAGGTTGTTGAAGAATGGCCAAGACCCACAAATGTAACTGAGATTTGTAGCTTCCTTGGTTTGGAAAGCTATTACTGAAAGTTTGTTAGAAATTTTTCACGGTTATCTATTCCAATGACTAAGCTAACTCGGAAGGGTGTTAAGTTTATCTGGACAAAAGAATGTGATTATTGTTTTCCGGAATTGAAAAGTAGATTAGTGAATGCTCTAGTTAAGACACTACCTTCCAGGAATGGGGAGTTTGTTATATACAGTGATGCTTCATTGAAAGGAAGTGGTTGCGTCCTAATGTCGATTGATCAGGTAATTTCTTATTCTTCACGACAGTTGAAAACTCATGAGGTAAATTAACCTACACATGATTTGGAATTATCTGCTGTTGTTTTTGCATAAAAAATTTGGAGGCATCATTTGTATTGAGTAAATTGTGAAATATATACTGATCAAAAATGTTTAAAGTATATATTCACTCAGAAAGAGTTAAACATGAGACAGAGGAGATGGCTGTCATTTATCAAGGATTATGATTGTACAATTCATTACCATCTGGGAAAAGAAAATAAAGTGGCTGATTCTTTGAGTCAAAAAAGTAATACTTCATTAGCAATATTGCGTTGGGAACATGATCCTTTGGTTAAGGATTTGATGAACATTGGCATAGATTTTTTTGGTGCAGGATGTTCTTCTATTTTGTTTTAGGTATCATTGAAATCTTCTCTATCAGACAGAATCAAGCAAGTACAAAAGAAAGATTGTGAGTTACAGAAAAAGGTAGAGATGGTTCAGAAAGGTATGTTGCCTGAATTCAACACTGATAATGATTGTGTTTTGAGATTTGGGAAAAGATTTTGTGTGCATTGTGATTCAAAGTTGAAGAGAGAGTTGTTATGTGAAGCTCATAGTTCTCCATTTTCAGTTCATCCTGGTAGTAATATGATGTACAAATATCTGCAGGAGTATTACTGGTGGGATGGAATGAAAAGAGATATTGCTGATTTTACTGTGAAGTGTTTGACTTGTCAGCAGGTTAAAGTAGAGAGGCAGTTACCGAAAGGGATGCTTCAGCCTCTACCAGTTCCAGAGTGGAAATGGGAGAATATATCCTTGGACTTTGTTGTGGGATTACAGAAGACACCTCGAGGTAATAATGCAATCTGGGTTATTGTTGATCGCTTGACCAAGTATGCTCTTTTCCTTGCTATACGAGATACTTTTTCCCTGGAACAACTTTCTCGTTTGTTTCTTAAAGAGATAGTCAGGATTCATGGTGTTCCCTTCTCTATTGTATCCGACCGTGATCCCAGGTTCACTTCTAACTTTCGGAAAGGCATTCAGAAGTCTGTGGGTACTGAATTAAATTTTAGTACAGCTTTTCATCCTCAATCAGATGGGTAGTCAGAACAAACAATTCAGACTTTGGAGGATATGCTACGATCTTGTTCGATGGATTATCAGGGAAGTTGGGACCAACATCTTTATTTGGTTGAATTTTCATATAATAACAGTTTTCATTCTAGTATACAGATGGCACCATATCAGGCATTATATGGGATGCAGTGTTGAACTCCAGCTTTCTGGGATGAAGTGGGTGAATGGAAGTTGATGGGACCAGAATTGGTAGAAGAGTTGGCGGCAAAAGTTCAGCTGATTTAGAAACACATGAGAACAGCTCAGAGTTGGAAGAAGAGTTATGCAGACAACAAGAGGAAGGATCTCTCTTTTGAGGTAGGTGATCATGTTTTTCTCAAAGTATCACCATGGAAAAGTGTGATGGGATTTGGTAAAAAAGGAAAGATGAGTCCAAGGTTCATTGGACCATATGAAATTCTATAGATAGTTGGATCAGTTTCTTACCGAGTGGCTTTACCTCCGAGTTTATCTTAGGTACACAATGTTTTTCATGTTTCAATGTTAAGGAAGTACATGCCAGATCCATCTCTTGTTTTGAGTCCAGAGGTAGTTCAGCTGGAAGAGAACCTATCTTATGAGGAACAACCGGTCCAGATTCTTGACCACATGGGGATAGTGTTACGGAATAAGGTGATAAATCATGTAATTTTTTTGTGGAAAACCCACATGATGGAAGAGGCAACATGGGAATCTGAAAATGCAATGAGGGATAAGTACCCCCATTTATTTGATAAGTAACTAAATTTCGGGGATGCAATTTTCTAAAGGGGGGAATGATGTAACATCCCAAGTAAGTAATTAATAATATATTTTTTTATCTATGTCTATTAATGAATTAGATAGTGTTTTAGAGGCTTAAAATGAAAATAAATCCAATCTTAAGCATGGAATACACTAATATTTTTAAAAGATTGTTTTACTACCTTTTGTGGCAAACCATTTTTAAATAAATATTTTGACAATTTTATAAGCTATTATTGTCAAAATAAACTTATTCTTTATGATTGGGACATCAAAATTTACTTTGTGTGAATTTTTGGTATTTTTCTGACAATGTTCATTTTTTAATGATAGTGAAAAATACTGCATTTTACATCAAAAATACTTTTTAGTATAATTTATTTATATTATTAGATTATCTTTTGAATTGGTTTTAAAGTGGAATTAGAATATATTTTTACCATTTAATCTAATAGTGGTCATTGGAATCAATTTCACTTTGAAATTGGACTTAAACTGGTGTCAATCTTTTGATACTTATTGTTTCATAAAAACACGCTATTTGTCATGATAGCGGGAATTAATAATTAAATTAATTAATTTGACTTATATGTTTTGAATTTTGTAAAATAGGCTTCATTTTTGAATTCGGAATATCAAATATAGAATAGGGTGAATTTTTGATATTTTTCTGAAAAACATCAATTTTTGATGAATAATGAAAACACTAAGTGGTACTTATAAAAACTGATTTTTCGTTTAAATGAAATTTTACCACTTTTGTGTTTTGAATTTCAAAAATCCGACATACAAGGTTGTCATTAATAAGTAAAATGTGGTTCAATGAGATTAAAATAATTTTTTGGTGAATAGTAATTTTTAAGTTCTTAATCGTGATTAGAGGTAATTAGTGTAGTTTAAGGTAAAAATAATGCTTTAATAAAATGATATGAGCTTGACACATGTCCTACCCTCATTGGATATGTCATGGCTGACCAAGAAAATCCATGGGTCAACTTGGGGACCCCATGGTGCCACTTTGGTTGGGAAATGACATAAATAACTTTTTATTTAATGAAAAAGTAAAAATGACACAAACATAATATGTTTTACGAAATGAATTTTTACATGGGGTAATAGAAGTCAGATTTTTTATTATAAATATTCATTGGAAAGATAAAACAATTCTATACATTATATTATTATTTTTAATAATTTTTATACTTTAAATAAATTAAATTATTTATGACATCATGATGATGCAACGATTACCTCATTAATAAAGGATTTAAATAAAATGAAATGATAATGTAAAATCTATGACCTACACATGTCCAAAACCTATTGTATGGGTGGATTTCGAACCCTTATCATCATACCCTTGAATTATATCAATGTGGGACCCTTTTGAATCAAAAACTCTTTTTAAAATAAAGTAACCTATCTTTACTTTCCAAGAGTGCCCCTCCTCTCCTCTTATAAAAGGCCCCCACCTCTACCTCCTTACCCACCATCCCAAAGCCTTTGGCTCGGCCAACCCCTGCCCATTTGTCTCTCCACTTCCCTCTCTTACTCCTTGAAGCCTCACATTGGGCAGAAGTCTTCCCAAGGAAGCCTTTGAGCTCAAACCAAAGGGAGTTACCCGATTTTAATGTAATGTCTTCACTTGAGTCCTTTTGTTTTATTTTGATTCTCCAACCCCCTAAACTCTTTTTATTCATTTATTTTGTAACAAATACAGTGTCTTCAATATACTAGGATGTTTTTAAAATAAGGATTTCAGCTACACTTACACACACATACATCTAATGGTTAATGAACATACAGTTTCTGTGGATGGTGAATTTATGCCTCCTGAAATGATGATTGTTCAACATTATTTTAACACCTTCAAAGGTGGCCATTAAGATGTCACTATATTTATATATGATATATAATATGTTTATGTTTTCCTTAAGCTTCTATATTTTTCATTTTGGGCATACCTTTATGGTTTCCATTATGGGTAAACGTGATATCTTCATTTAAGGAAGTGCGGACTACCGCCCCCTCAAAGTGATTTGATTCTTTAAATACAATATGTGGGATGTATAAAGGATGGAACTATGATATTATATATGATATTATAATGGAATTATAATATACCATTATATCATTTTGATTCCAATCTATAAAATATGAAATAGAAATGAAAGTAGCGTTCATGCATACGTACGACTTACCGTCTCCATGAACGGTGCATTTCATTTCTTACCTCTAAATGATAATGTAATATTATAAATTCATGTATATACTGGATATATATGATATATATTATATCTAAATCATGAATACCATTCTGGATATAATGGATGCATGAACAGCTTGTAATTATAAAGGGCTTATTTTTGACTCAAGTACCAATGCTCGTTAAAACGACTGTTATTAACTTAAATAATTACATAGTGTTCATGACATGGAAATAAGTGATATAAAAGGAATAATGAACTTGAAAAAGGTTCTTAAACAAGTATAAATTAACTCATGTTTATTATTCAGGAGATTAAAGAATGATCGAGTCAAGTCTGACCCGAGGTATGGGACTTCGTCTCGATCTCCTTTCATTGAGGCATATTTTGTTTTATACACAACCTTATTTTATACGGTGTTTAAACCCCTTTGAATTTTATGTTTATTAAAAAAGAATATTTTTTATACAAAGCATTTACTAAACAACAAAAGGGAATGTTTTTGTCGTAAGTATGCGGCGAAAACGACTTCTCCGCCACCGTGACCATTATTTGAGTTTCGGCTTCCTCTACAAGCCATACCTTCTTTTTAAAAGAAAGATAAATACCATGTTTTACTTCTCTTTTATTTTTGTATTGAAAATGGTTTTCATAATGTTTTTATTATATCAATGTGTTGTATTGATATATTGTGAGTGAAATGTGTAAATGTTATGTTTCCTTTATGCATGTTTTATGTGATACGATTATGTTATGGTTCTTGGGCATTATTATGAAGACAAGTGGTTCCGTGATAAACTAAGGGTGGGTGAGCCCGATATAGCTCTCCAATGCATTGGGTAATGAGAAGGAGTGAAACTTTAAGGTTTCTCTGAAGAGATTTAGGGAATATACTGTGATGGGTATTCCAAACGTAACCAAGAGGGTTACTCCATACGTAAGAATGTTATGAATGCCTCAAGTTACCTTTATGTCTTATGATTTCTATGATTTATTCATGATTTAATGAGGTATGTTTTATGGGTAAAGCATGATTTCATTCTTATTTATATATGAACTCATGTTTACTTTCCATATTTTTTTTATATAACCCATACTGAGCTTTTTATGCTCATCCAAAGTCTTTTTTGAAATGTCTTTCACAGGTCAGGGGAAAGGTACATGATATGATGATAGTGTCAAGGAAGTGTCAAGAATGAATCCATGATTTATTTTAAATATTTTTGAATTGATGGGAAAGAATAATACTATCTTTATGTAACCACTTTGTTTATATGTGGAATGTAATGAAATTTCTATGATCTAATTCTCTAAAACTTTAAACCCGAAAAGATCCTCAATGTGTAATCTTGTAATAAATCAAGATTAAGTAAGGTTTAAGGCTGGGGCCTTATACTAATTACTTCCCCATATTATTATCATAAAATTTCAATCACCATTGAGTCATTTTGGTAATATTTTTAATTTATTTACTTATCTCAGTTTTACACTAAATGTGTATTGTACATAAAAGATACATTCCTATATCTTCATTCAATCATTTTGTTGTACAAAATATTTTTCAATACATGGATTCATACCATTTCATGTTAATTCATTAATTTAATATATTATTTTTTGAAAAATTCACTAATTTTATAAATTTTTCTCATGTTTATTGGAAGTCAGATGAGAATGACAGTATCATGTCCTCTATTGTTTTTAATGTCCATTTAATTAAATCCATTTGATAATAGGTGAAGGATATCAAATATATCTATGTTTTTATATAATGTTTAATACTTCTCTAGAATTATATTGGGAATCAAGGGACAAAATAAGATAAAATTTTTAGAGTTTCTTCATAATGTCTCATAAGTTAGTTAAATTTTAGTTGCTAAATATCCCCATCTGGTAGATCCTCCTTTAATTTTGTTAAATGTTAAAAGATTTTATTGTGTCCTAAAACCCCCATATTGAATGAAAACTCTTGGATGTTGTTTGAACCCTAGTTATAAATTCCACTATAACTTTATCCCATATAAACATTGGTACAAAGAGAGGTTCAGTGATTCTCTTAAGATATTTTCTCAAAATATTTACATATTCTCCAATAAATAATTCAAGAAAATAGTTACATATTTCTAGCTTCATTTAAAACTATCAAGAATATTCTCTTGGACGTATAGACATATTTTTTTTATAAGGTTGTATAAATAAATTTGGGTGATGTTTTACATCTATGAATTCCATTATTTTCATTGTTATTAATGGTATTTATAATTTTATTCTAAACATAAAAATCCCATATAATTAGACTAATTACATAATTATTTTCTCCTCTATGAATTTAATCATTTTTTAAATCCTTTTCATATTATTGGGTCATCTTTTTCCTTCTTAGTAATGGTGGTTAGAAAATTTCAATGAATATTATTCCACCTTACATATTAACTTTAATATCCAATTATAAAAATTAAATAAGTATTTGAACATTTTGTCATCCTTATCAGGGATATAAATCAATGATTGTACATAGCTAATGCTTCTGCCAATTGTTTTCTTCTTATATTAGTATTGTATTGAATAGTGATAGTCCCTATGTAATTCCAACCATATTCATTGTATCTTGTTTCTCAAATTAAATGTGAATATATAATTAAATATATTTTTCTCCATATATATTTTACATCATAATATAAGAAATTATTCACTCCATATCTTCAAGGGGTAGATGAAAACTACCAATATAACAACATGAATTGAATAGATTTTTTCATGGGAATTCAAATTTAATGATGCATAAGAAACTATCCTCTCATATTTCCTAATTAACCACCCTATTTATTTAATTGATAATCAATATCAATTTAATATCCTTCACTATTGGATTATAATGTTAAAATGGTTCATTCAACAATATCATATTTAGGTTTGCGAATCCGTAATTACAATTAATTAACCATGGAAATTTTCGACCATTATTTCTTATCCTTGTAATAGGTTTGGATAATAGGGTAAATGTTTTAAAAAGTCATTGTTACTAACCTAAAAAAAATGGAATATATATATAATGTTTATTTTTATTTGTGTTGGAAATTAGTTGAATATACTAATCAATTATGGGTATATAGATATCACATTTTTATTGAAAATATGGACAAGAAAAAATTCATTCTATGGAAAAAAATCAAACATACTAAAATTTCAATATAACTCATTTTATTTATGTGTTTCAAGAATAAATCAAAATGGTTCTCATTATCTTCATTGATTTTATATAACATATTATTATAAAAATATTAAAATCCCAAATAGAGTTACAAAAATATTACTTCAAAACTGAATTAATAAAATATAGAAATATTTATGTTTCATTAGATAATTCATGTGGAATTAATATAATACAATAATGGTCAGACCTCATAAAATTTTTTATCATTATTATATCATATTTATTCACTATTAATTGATGATAAATATAATTAATTTAAATATTTTATTAGTTTTGAGCACATTGGTGTTGATCAAATGGGTAATAAATGTGAAATAAAAGAAAATTCACCTATATTATAATATCATTGTTTTCTCTATAATTGTTTAATAACCATATATAACCATTCATAATGCTTAAAAAATTCAGTATCTCTATAATATAGATATTTTACTATATTATTATCTTATAAAAAACATATATATTTCTTCCAAAACTCCTCCAATTCAACCTGGGTTATTCTATGTGGAGGTCTATATATGATTTTTATATCATTGATAAACTAAAGAAAAAAATTAATTTTTCATTATAAGTGCATGTCTTGGTATTTCATCAAAAAAATATAATAATTCATATTTAATAAGAGTTATATCCTATATTATATGGATATCATTCACATATATAGACTATTTTTTCTCCTATTATTCTCTATAAAATTCATTAAGAAGAGCCACTTGATATTGTTACATAAAAGCCTCAAGTAATGAATAAAATTCCTTAAAAATTAAGGATTATATTCCACCCTCACAAATTCAAATCTATTTCCCATGGTAATAAATCCATATATTATAATTTTTATTTCCATTCAGCCAAATGATTTTTTGGAAAAGTAAATAATATGTTTAATAATCATGTCCTCAACTAGACAATCTCTATAAATATTAATATAAACAACCATATAATTCCACATTTTTATAATATTTCTAATATGTGATTAGAATTTAATAATCCTCTTTTATATATCATATGATGATTCAATTTTATATAAAGGGATATACCTTATACAAAATTTTCAATTATCACATTTATTAAGTAATATTTTTACATGACACTAAAAGATAAAATTTAATTACCATATATATAAAAATGATAATGAAATCCAAAAGGAACATCATACAAACATGTGAGGTCATTCTTTACTAAATTTATTTCTATCCTATTTACCAAATAAATTTGTATCCTTATAAACATTTTTCATGTTTTAAATATATTCTAAATGAAAAACCAAACCCTCCATTAATCAATCTTTGGGTGTTTATAAATTACTAGTCATTTAATTAAAAATATCATACAAAATTATTATAGAGGATCTTTGAAAAAAATGGTTTACCATGCCATTTTTTCTTATAAAATATTACACTATTATTAAACTAATAACTCCATCTTTAAGATATTAAGTGACACAAATGTTTTATAGAGTAATTAGAGGACATTCTAACTATGATCATAGTGGTTGAACCACAACATGATGAAATTATATTTTCAAATGATTTACTGTCTAAATTTATTTTTATGTACTAAATAATGTGGTAATTCTAGAAATTCCCAACATTTATAATTGGGTTTTTATAATGGAAATTAAAAAAAAATCTTCTCAACATACTAAAATCATAAAAATAATTTAGAAGGTGGTCACCATATAATGAATATGATTATTTGATCATTATATTTATCTGCACATGTGTGAAAATATTATTAGATTGTTTTTTGTGAAGTATTATTTTATCTAAATACCATATAATGTGTATTTCTATAACTATAACCATTAGGAATATATTTCTATTTTTTAGTGAGAGTTGAACATATGTAAAATGATAATTCCTAGAGGAAAGGGAGGATATAGTTGGTACTATAACAGTATTGATTTTGATGAATGATTTCCATAATTATTGGGATGTGGTAAAATAGGTAAATAAGTGATTAGTACCATGGTTATGATTATTAAAAAAGTAACACCATTAATAAAGATGAATACTAAAATATTTTAAGTAATCATCAATGTGAATTTTCATATGAGAAAGTCTAAATATGAGGGTCATATGAGGGGTCCAAATATAAATATTTTGCAATCCCCTTGAACAAGTTAAATAATGGTTGGATTAAATATAAATGGCATAATAAAAAATTATATAAATTAGAATTCCATTTTGATAAGGTTTCCATACCAGAACATCATCACTATGAGAACAAGATTATTTGTTGATGATGCTATTTACCACCTTTGGCAAAAATCGTTGAGAAGCAGCCAAAATTTCTATAGTGGGGATTTTTAATAATGAGATATGTGAAAAAGATGTATATATGATATAATTTGAGTAATGATTCACTTGTTCCTCTAGAAATTTAGCGAAGAATCGTTTCTCGTAATCTATCTAGAATGTAACATGTTTCCGAAAAATGATGTTTTGATGGCCGACCATATTAATGAATCATAATATAGATGTTTTTATCTAATTAATTTTCATAGGAATCTAGATCATTTAAAACTAGTATCAATCGAGTCTTTATTGATAAGAATCAATGTTAATCGAGCCTACAAATCATCATTATAATGTTTGATGTTTTGATTCCCATGAATCCACTAATGATGGGCATAAAATAATTATTCCAAGGGTAAGTGAAAATTTTCATATTATAGATGATATCAATCAAATTTAATTTCTTGATACATGCATTATAATATCTAATCAACTCAAATGTCTACTTAAAATCATTAATTAGAACATGAATTGGGATTAAATAATATATTTGACCAAGAAATTCGTACAGGACACTGAGGGGTATTTTGATTTCCAGGATAATATTTGGTTCTTGGTTTTTTAAGAAATCCATGATAAATAACATACATTGGGTCTACCATCTAATAACAAGAAGAAATTTATGTAAAAGGTATAAATCCTTCTCTAAAACTCATGTCTAGTATAATGATAGTTCTTTTGGCAATGTGATTCCCCTTGCAGAAGTAGAAGCATAATTTTTTCCAATTGATATCATGTCTCGAAATAGTTTTATTGTGTAAGATAAATTCCTTGGGGATTTGAATATTTAATTTATTTATTTTTAGGTATAAGATTATGTCATCTTCAAAATGAATGTGATATGGGATACAAAGTCTTTTTGAATCATGAATGAGATTATGTTTTCCTCAGTCCCACATGTGACTGGGGATCCTACTAAAGTAATCCATATCAATAATGAAAATAATGGCATAGAGAGGGTATAATTTACTTACCGAAAAGAACATTTAATGTAAAAGGTTTGAGATCTATTTATTAGAACATAATTGTGTGTAGATCCATAAAGATTTTTAAGTATGTTGACAAAAATAAAATTAAATCCAAATCTATATGTATCCTTGTATATAAAGTTCCAACCTAATGTATAAAATTCATTTATAATGTTATGATAAAAATTAATACCACCCCAGAATATTTAATTTCTTAAAAACATTTAAAAACTATGTTGTTATTCTAATTACATATTGAATGGTTATAACATTGAGAAAAATGTTTTCCTTCTATGAGATAATCTTAATTGAAAGGATTCTATGTCTATTATCAATGATTATGTATATTATTTTTTAGATGGGATTGAAAAGAATAATAGGTTAGAATAGGTGGATCATTAAATAATTCTAAATATTATAAATAAATGTGGGAAGGTATGTATTAGGGATATATAGATGGGATTCATATGAGAAAAATGTTTTCAAAACCTTATACAGGTATGAGTGTATCACTTCAAAATAATTCTACAATAAATGGTTCATGAGGAAATCAAAAAATAGAGAACTATTATTATTTATATTCAATAATTATTTTTGATTCAGACTCAATAGTTTTGTTGATATGTAAGCTATTATATTTAGTAAAAATAAGTTTAGGGATAATCCAATTTAAATATATCTATTGAGATTAGGCCCATTAAAGATGTGCATATATTAAGACTCAATATGGTCTATATGTTAAACTGTTATTATAGTTTAATTGTGGATTTTTTGATATTTAATGAAACCACCACAAAATAAAATTTATCTTTTAATTAGATATTCTTTGAAAACAGTATTTAATGTTTTGTTAAAAATAAAAAAACAATTTCCCCCTCCCTTTAATACACTCACAATCTTAGCCTTCCCTCCCATTATATTTATTCGAAGAACTTACTACCAAGAAATTTCCACAAATCCATTTATCCCATTTACAGCCACTATTTCCCTCACCCTCAACTATGAATTCACCCTTATTACCCTTTTTCACTCATATTCCCTATCCCCTACTATCAAACCATCACGACATCAGGCCCTCCATATAATGCAATCACTATTAATATATCACAAACAATCAATCTTCACTGATTATAACCCTTTACCTGAACATCATGGTCAACTATTCTCAAATTTCCCAGTCCATAAGACACATCCCATACCTTCTCACTATTTCATCATCCTCATCTCTCACTAGTATGGGGTGGTTTTTGTTATCTCATCATTTCAATTTGTTATTCCAATTCTATTTTTTTATCCAATAATTAAAATTTCATCTTGAAAAAGATATAATTAAGGGATAATATTTGATATTATGGAATAATTTATAAAAAATAATGCTTGGTTTTCACCAAATATTGATCTATATTATAACGTAGATGATTGTGAATAATATGTTTATTAAATTATTTTATTATTTTAAAAGTCACAATATCACATAAATTTTTCATTTTCCCCAAATTTAAAACAATCATAGATAATTTTTAGTTTTTGAATAGATATTATAAATTCAAATTAATATGTTTGAAAAATGGTTTTTTTCCGAAAAATAATCAAATTAACTCACAATTTTTTTATTGTTGATTTTTAATAAATAAGTTATTGTTCATTGAATTAATTAATATTTATTATATGTTTTCATTTTCAATAATGAATTTTAAAAAAATTGATATATGGAATAAATATTGATCACAATATTTTGGAATAAACGTCGACATTCTATGGGATTTGAAAAATTTATTCAATTTTCATTTTTTTAATTGATAAATTGATAGAAAAATATGATTTCTATGCCCAAAATGTAAATATAAATTATTTTTGTAATGAAATTATGTTTATCAAAACATTATATTGATTAAATTTCCTTCTCAATATTTTTATGGGATTTGAAAATAATAATTTAGCATTATATGAATGTTTCAGAACTAATATCCATCAATAATATTAGATACCATCTTATTTGAAAATACTCAATAAAATGTAGATCATATTAAATGATTATTTTAGAATTACACGAAAACCTCATCACCATCAAAACATATATGTACAATAAGTTAATTATTCTATAAATAATAACCTGAGAATTCCAATTTTTGAGACTACAGGAAAACTAGAAAAATATTGAAACATTTCAATTGAGTATCCTCTAGATGCTATGGAGACTAATTTAATATATAACATCACTTATAAGATATATTAATTACATTATTTAGTTGATAATGGATATCATGATTTTTATAGATGGTGTAAAATATATTCAAAATAATCTTTTCTACTAAAGTTCAACCAAAGAATATTCATATGTAGAATTTAGAAAAATGAGATGTCAAAAAATATTGAATTTTTTCATTATAAAATTTCTAAATCTATAATTCTTGAGTCTTATTAGAATATAAAATGATATGTGAATAAGTTTGGTACGAATTAAATATAATTAGAAGATTTTTCAAATTATTTAATACTTTATTGGTGATAGAATTTATGTATGTGGGAATTAAAAAGAAACCCAACTTCTAGATGTAAGTAAAAGGGAGTTGATAGATGTCTGGACTGACATAGAACTATGAAGAATAATAAGAATAGACATGTAGTAGTTCTTAATTAGTTCAATTGAAAACCATTATTTCAATGATTATTCATGTAATCAAATCTTGATGTAAACATATGGTGGAATAATATATATAATAACAAAGGCGGGTTAAAGAAACATCCTATCTATTCAAAATTAGGAAATGAAATTAATTTACTAAATCCAAATTAATACTACAACCATTGAAATGAGTGATTGGGATTGGAATCTAATGGACTAATCAAATTTGGGATTTTTTTTCACTTTAGGAAATTGGACCAACTGTCTTGATTCCTAAACAATTATCTCTATGGATGCGCCTGTAATAAAAAAACGTTTTATATTTCAATGATTATTCCAAAACAAATTAAAAATAAATAATTTTAATTTTTACTTATTGCCAATGATTGTATAATTGTTGGAGTTATGGAGAAATTGTGATGAGATATATTATTCATATTCAAGAATATTGTTCAAAATGGACACTTCATTATATTTGACCATTAGTGATTTCCTTGGACATGGGTACATATTTAGGTTGATCACATTCATCAGTTTTTTAGTCCCTTCTTATAACATTAATTTAAATAAAAATTAAAAAATGAATTGTAAAATATGATGATAATGTTTTCATGAAAAGATTCATGATGATTTCATAAATTTAAATTTATCAAAAAAATTATAAATTCTATTTTTTAATGTCATCTCTATGATGTTGATAGAATCTATAATACTGTCAAAACATTGGAATAATTAAATAATTTTTTATGGTATATCATTTTAATGATAGTTGAATATGAGTTCTAATTGAATCATCAGCAGAAATTTGAGTGAAAAATTTCTCAAAAATATAATCTTCATCAAATATCCCTTTTGGGAATTTAATTTTTTGAAACATAATGATGATTTTATACCTTCTGATAAGAATTTTTGTGATAATTTGATCTTTAAATTACTTATTGAGGACTGAAAAAAAGGGTGGTCTCAATTTTGGGATGGGTTTATAAAAAATTAATATATATCATGTCCTACAACCAGATGAGAATATAATGTGTCCATTATAATTCGTTTAAAATGAAAAATAAGTATAAATAAATATTCCTTTTAATATTTAGACATGTGAAAGTATTTGATGTATATTTAAGTAAAATCTCTTAGTCTATCAACATAAAGCATCATAGGTTATAGGGAATGAAATTTCCTGACTAACATAATATGTTACAGTAGTTACTGCCATTGGAATTTTATACATTGCTACCTAAAATTGTTATAATAGTTATACTACAATTCTATACTCTTTAGTCAACTATATGAAAATACTCTGCATTCATATGTGAAAAAAAAAGTATCAGTATAATTTTTGAAAAACATATTTTTCATTAGATATGATCATTAATCTATCATTTCATAATATAATGTTGTATGAAATTATGAATTTGCGTGAGGAAACTAAATTAGGAGGTCTATTACAATATCGATGGATGTATCCAATTTAGATTTAAATTATTCAAATGTTATTCCTCTTATGTAAAATACATCATAGATGAATGGTGAAGTGAAATTTTTCCCATTAAAAAATGATACTAATACTATATGTATGGTGAAGGAGAAAATTTGACCTCTGAAAATCGATCCCATCATCAATAATAAATATACTTATTTATCCATAATGAAGTTGAATATATTATTCTTAAAAGGGTGGATGAGGTTGAATAAGTAATTATGTGGAAGGGTAATGATATTATTGAAGGAAAAATGATACAATGTACTTTCATACTCTAACTTGTCAAAAAACATATATTAAATTTTATTCATTTCCAATATTGTGGATAAGTTATTTCTCCACATTTATTGTTTTGTAATACTTAATGTTATATCTATTTGTATGTGTACTTATTTAGTAAATTAGCATGAATATTATTCTTATTAGTACTAAAACTATTTTATCAATTTAAAATTTTATGTTTTTATTTTTTATATTGAAAAATATGCATTAAAGTTGTTTTTACCCTTTTATATGAAAATAATTCAGTGGAAGAGGTGATTCACTAATCACAGTTGACACTCAGTTGATGTTCCCCCAACCATTAAGATTCTATCAGTGTTAACTAGTGATCCCTCTGGATCCCCCAACATATAATATGGGACACCCTCCATGTTCATCATATATTCTTCTAGCACAACATTTTCCTCCCCCCCCCCTCAATGGTTTCCGCACCCAATATCTCCCTCTAATAAGTATTTAGTATAATTCATCTTTCTTTGGTGGGATCAACATGTGAGGACTCTACAATGAGGGAACATGTAGTATATCCTCTTCCATCATATTGTTATTTGAGGGTGATAGCTGTTGGGTCGGAGAAAACAGGGAATGATGGCATGAGGGGGGGTGAATTGCCTTTTAAAAATAAATTAACAAATTAAAAATCAAAGTTGAAATGCAGCGGAAATAAAGAAGGCAAGACACACGAAATTGATAACAGAGTTCGGCCAAAACCCGACCTACGTCTCCGCTCCCAACTCAACCGTTGAGAGATTCCTACCGCTTGCTTTTCAATGGTTTTAGCAAGAAACCCACTAGGCTTTGAAGTAGCACTAGGACCTATTACAGCTTGCTTTTATTGGTTGAGCAAGAACCCACTTACTTTTAATGGTTGAGTAAGAACCCACTAGCCTTTTTAACGGGTGAAGGCTAGCTCACCGGTGACTCAAGCCTTTTAAAAGGAAAGGCTTGAAGAAACCTCTTCACACCTTAATGGTGATGTGAAACCCAAAAGAAAGGGGGATGAAGAAAGAGATTGGGGTTTGTAGGCACAAACCCAAATTTAAAGCTCAAAATAAATAAAACAATAAAACCCGTAATTGGAGGAAGTCTTGGGCGCCTTTGATTGATTGGAGATGTTGAAGGCCGCTTCCAAGCTTCTTTGAAGGTTCTCTTGGATGTGGAATTGGATTGGAGCACGTAGGGTTCCTTGAGGAAATCCGCCGGAGGTTCGCCAAAATGATCAACAATGTGTCCGGTGGCTTTGTATGTGATCCGGGTGTTCTCCGGGGCTTCCTTGGCCTTTATTTATAGGCATGGAACCCTTGGGGAGGCTTCGGAGCCGTTGGAGAGGCTAAAAGAGCCGTTGGGAGCCAAGTGGGCCAGCCTGGTCAAACTGCAACGGCTAGTTTGACTGGCTCCACCGTCTGGCCGGTACAGTCCCACCGGTTGGCCGGTGCCTTGAAAAAGGATGAGGATTTCTGTCCAGGGGCCACCGGCTGGCCGGTGGCAAGACAGTAGCTTGCCATTCTGTGCAGGTGCCACCGGCTGACCGGTGCTGCGGCCACCGGTTGGCCGGTGGTGAGGCAGTGGCTCTGCCTTCTGCCCAGGGTCCACAGGTCGACCGGTGGTGAAGCCACCGGTTGGCCGGTGGACTGAATTTCATTCCAGTTTTGCTTCTTTCTTTCTTGGCCTAATTCCTTGGCCACCTGAATTGATTCCTATCATCCAAAAACACTTGAAAAGGGATTAGATAAATATGAGGGTGATTGTGATCATGAAAATAAAACCTTGAGGGGTTCGAGAGGTGCAACAATCTCCCCCTATTTTGATGATCACAATCACCAAAACAATCAAAGTAAAATACTGAAATTGAAAGGAAATGCTAAGCATGATGAAAAGGATTCTCCCCCAATCAATCAAGAAATTTCTCCCCCTTTGTGATTATCAAAATAGCTCGGGGCATAAAACTTGATTGAGGGATAACTTTGAAAAACAAGATAGAGATTTTTAAACCAAATGAAATTGGAAATTTGAATTGAAAGTTTTGAATCAAAAATTGAATAACAGTTTGAATTGAAAGTTTTGAATCAAAATTGAATGTTTTGAATGAAAATTGAATAGAGAATTTTGAATTGAAAAATTTGAAACCAAGAGTTGAAATTGAAGGTTTGAATTGAAAATTTTGAAATTGAAATCAAAAGGGCTTAAACGATCCTAACTCCCCCTAAATAAAAACACTAAATCACTGGGGAAAGGAAATAAATTTTGGCCCGGAGAGACTCGCAAGAAGGGATTTTTCAATCCAAACTTGTCTCATAGCGGGTCTTCTCCTATAAAATTCGTCCGAATAAAAAATAGACTTGGGTTGGCCGTACCGGGCATTTTTGCAATTACACTCATAAATAAGGTGCCCGGATTTTTTACAATAATTGCAAAATTTATAAATAGAGCTCCCCTTTAAAAAAACAGTTGGAGCATGGGAGGAAGAAGCTATATTGGTACATCCTAGCCCTTGGGTGGTTCTTGAAATTCGTTGGGAACCAAGCAAATTGTTCAAATTTTGTTCCCCTTGGGTGAACTTAGCTAGGGTCTCCCTTAGGTCTTTGATGGTTGATTCCATAGAATCAACATTTGGAAAATTTTGGATTTTAAGGGTGAGTTCCTCCTTCTCTTTGAGAAGTTGGTCTTTTTCGGAGGAATGTTTTTTGAAATTCTTTTTTAAAGCAACAAATTTTGACGATAAAGCATGAAAACCTTTTTCTAGTTGGTCTCTAGCGTGTGAGAGTTCTTCATAAGATAAATGATTTAAAGAATTTGAATTTGAAGAACATGAGGAAGAGGAATCAGAAGATGTTACCTCATGAAATGCCATTAGGCATTTGTTACCGTTGTCGCTCGAGGAGGAGGAGGAGGATGAGGTGTCACTCCATGTGGCCTTGAGGACCTTTTTCTTTCCTTTTTCCTTTTGCATGGCCCGTTTTTTGTTGAGTGGGCAATCGGGCTTGTAATGGCCCTTTTCGCCGCACCCGTAGCATTTTACCTTGGGCTCGGATCTTGCGGTGGGTTCTTGCTTTCGATGCTTGCGGGATTTCTTCTTCTTGTGATTCTTCATAAACTTGTGCATTTGGCGGGCGAGATTCTCCATTTCCGAATCGCCGCTTGATGATGAAGAAGATGAAGATGATGATGAGGAGGAGGAGGAGCTTACTTCTTTTTGTACCTTGAGGGCAATGTTCTTTGGTGTCTTGATTGGTGTGCCCTCCTTTTGAGCTTGCCTCCTCATCGTGATCTCATAAGTCATGAGAGATCCGATGAGCTCCTCTACCGGCATATTTTTGACGTCCTTAGCTTCTTGGATCGCCGTCACCTTTGGTGCCCATGAGCTCGGAAGGACCCATAAGATCTTCTTGACCATCGTCTCGGCTGAAACATCATCACCAAGAGATTTCCTTCCATTGCACACGTCAGTAAATCGTGTAAACATTTCAGAAATAGATTCATTTGGATGCATGGAGAATGATTCAAAATCTTGACGAAACATATCTAATCGAGTATCCTTTACTTTGTTGGTCCCCTAATGGGTAACCTCCAAAAGTTTCCAGATTTCATGTGAGGAGGTGCATGTGGAAACTCGATTGAATTCATTTCGGTCAAGGCCACAATGTAGAGCATTCATGGCTTTGCCATCAAGCTCGAAATTTCTAATGTCGGCTTGGGTCCATTTGGATTCATCAGGAGAGGAGAGAGAATAACCATGCATGACAATTTTGTAAATGGGGTATCCTATGCTTCTTAAAAAAGTGGTCATGCGGGTTTTCCAATAATTATAGTCGTTCCCATCAAAAAATGGAGCCTGACCCAATGAGTAGCCCTCAGGGGCGAAAGAGGTAGATGCCATCAAAAAAAGATCTTAAATTTGAAACCGGGTTAGGGTATTACTCAAAATTCCCCTCTGATACCAATTGTTGGGTCGGAGAAAACAGGGAATGATGGCAAGAGGGGGGGGGGGTGAATTGCCTTTTAAAAATAAATTAACAAATTAAAAATCAAAGTTGAAATGCAGTGGAAATAAAGAAGGCAAGACACACGAAATTGATAACGGAGTTCGGCCAAAACCCGGCCTACGTCTCCGCTCCCAACTCAACCGTTGAGAGATTCCTACCACTTGCTTTTCAATGGTTTTAGCAAGAAACCCACTAGGCTTTGAGGTAGCACTAGGACCTATTACAGCTTGCTTTTATTGGTTGAGCAAGAACCCACTTACTTTTAATGGTTGAGTAAGAACCCACTAGCCTTTTTAACGGGTGAAGGCTGGCTCACCGGTGACTCAAGCCTTTTAAAAGGAAAGGCTTGAAGAAACCTCTTCACACCTTAATGGTGATGTGAAACCCAAAAGAAAGGGGGATGAAGAAAGAGATTGGGGTTTGTAGGCACAAACCCAAATTTAAAGCTCAAAATAAATAAAACAATAAAACCCGTAATTGGAGGAAGTTTTGGGCGCCTTTGATTGATTAGAGATGTTGAAGGCCGCTTCCAAGCTTCTTTGAAGGTGCTCTTGTATGTGGAATTGGATTGGAGCACGTTGGGTTCCTTGAGGAAATCCGCCGGAGGTTCGCCAAAATGATCAACAATGTGTCCGGTGGCTTTGTATGTGATCCGGGTGTTGTCCGGGGCTTCCTTGGCCTTTATTTATAGGCATGGAACCCTTGGGGAGGCTTCGGAGCCGTTGGAGAGGCTAAAAGAGCCGTTGGGAGCCAAGTGGGCTAGCCTGGTCAAACTGCAACGGCTAGTTTGACTGGCTCCACCGGCTGGCCGGTACAGTCCCACCGGTTGGCCGGTGCCTTGAAAAAGGATGAGGATTTCTGTCCAGGGGCCACCGACTGACCGGTGCCAGAGCCACCGGCTGGCCGGTGGCAAGACAGTAGCTTGCCATTCTGTGCAGGTGCCACCGGCTGACCGGTGCTGCGGCCACCGGTTGGCCGGTGGTGAGGCAGTGGCTCTGCCTTCTGCCCAGGGTCCACCGGTCGACCGGTGGTGAAGCCACCGGTCGGCCGGTGGACTGAATTTCATTCCAGTTTTGCTTCTTGCTTTCTTGGCCTAATTCCTTGGCCACCTGAATTGATTCCTATCATCCAAAAACACTTGAAAAAGGATTAGATAAATATGAGGGTGATTGTGATCATGAAAATAAAACCTTGAGGGGTTCGAGAGGTGAAACAATAGTTATATCTATTTATTTTAATGAGAATAAAGTTATTTCACATGAGTTTATTAGTAATTACCTCTTCATAAATTATTATGAAAATGTTACCACTATGAGAAAAAATAGTTTAGATCAGTGTAATCTGAATGGATTTAAGATAATTGTCCCATTAAAATATTACAGAGTCCCTTCAGATGATGTTGTTGGAGTAGTTTTCAAGATTTTAGTCTAGTAAATGATGTTTTATTCTCAAAATAATTAACCATATGAATTATATAATTAGATGGAGGGATTTTCCCCCAATTACATTACATTTATGGACGGTTTGAGTGGGTAGGTAAATAATAAAATTTCATAATAATTTAGTATTTAATTTGTTATTGATTTTAATAAGAGATTTAAATATTTAACATTTTCTATTTTTTCAAATAAACATATAGGTTCTTGGAGAAGGGAGTGAAAATTAATAAATAGAAATATACGGTGTTAATCTTAGTTCATAGTATAGTGAATATTCATTACATTGTTTTTTAGTGGGTTTTTTATAACTAAACTCATAATAAAAAACACAATTATATGGTTTTAGAATTAAATTTGGTTCATACTCTTATTTATAGATGATATTCATAAAAAATTTATGGGTTTTTTTATGGTATTGTGGTGAAGGGTTATTATTTGCATAATTTGATTAAACCTTCTCGTATATTTAGATTATAACGTCTAAACTTTTTAATTTTTTTTAATATAAATATATATTTTTGGTTTAAACCACTTCCATATATGGTAAAAGTATTTTTATCTTTCATTTTAAAAGTTGACCAAACCTTGAAATTGTTTATAGACAAAACAACAATAAAAATTGAAATAATCACCACTAAATTTCATTCAATGATACTTATAAGAAACTACAAATAAATTCTTGAAAATAATGATCATTTATTTTACAATATTATTTATTATGGGTTTACTAAAACCCTCATAGGTTTACATGGAAGCATTTTATAACATTCATAATCCCACAATATATAACAGTAGTAAGATATCCATTATTTTTAATAATGTTGTCACCATCATTGGAGAAGGAGATGGGTCTTCATGAAATAAGATCCATTTGGATAGAGTTTTAGAATTTTTAATTCATATTTGAAAATATAATATCGTTACTTTAATGGTATCATTCAAATTTTTTTCTATCATATAGATAAGTTAATTGATGTTGTATATGAGTTCAGTCTCTTGGGGAAGGACTGATAAATCAAACAATATGAGGGATTCATCCAATACTGATTCAGTATTACCTTAATAGTTTCATTATCTTAGTCACTCATAATGAATGGTTCATTTTACCAACCCTTGAAATTATTTTTCAAAATATTTACCCTCATAAAACATTGAAAAAATAATTTCTATAAAGGAAATAGTACAGTAGATTGTGAATTAGTTTGAAAAAACATTAGTGAAAGGCCCAATATTATTTCATATAAATAGAATTAGGGGATTATAATTTCTATTAATAAAGCTATCCAAAATATGGTGGTTTTCATAATTTTGTTGGGGAAGGGTGTTTCATTAAATTGATCCTCATTTTTTAGGTTTTTATTATTAAAAAATGTTCAATAATTAATTATAATGAAATGTCATCTAATGATTGTCCTTTACCAAGTGTATTTGGAAAAAAATAACTTGATTAGAAATAAGTTTCCTCCTTCAATTAATTTTCAACTCTCTAGTATAAAATGTTTTTACTCATTACACCAATCAAATCACTGGATACCATGATATCGTTGAGTTCACTAGGAACAAACCAATGCTCCTTGATTCATCCATTTTTGTTTTCAAGTGTTTATAAAATTGTTCTTCAAAATAATTTATTTTTACAATGTAGGGAAATATATATGGACGTTCAGGTGATAAATAATTAAATTAAACATTTTTTATTAAATGATTATGGTAGATAAATTTATAATAGAATAGTGAGAATGGACCTAGTGAGTCTTAATTATAGCAGGAAAATTGATATAAATAATTAGGTGATGAACACTATTTTCTAAACATGATAATCTAAGAGGAAAATAAATTCTCAACCCATATGTTCCCAATTTTTGTGTTTGTGTATTTAAATACACTTGTTTATGTAGTTTAATTGTTCTTTTTTTTCAACCAATCGATAGTACCAAAAGAAAACCATCAATTATATTTGTGTTTGGGGATGGAGCCCATTATTTTCATACCTCTATATTTCTTCTTCATAATATATAATATAGTTACTCATGTCATTTTAATATCAAGGATATTAGTTTCAATAATTTATCTATCCCCAAAATCAAGACTAAGATCATTGTAGTAGTTAAGATATTCTTTTTAAGGTTGTGTGTTACCAGGAACCATACATGTGCCATCTGTAGAATAAGATTTATCCATCAGATCTTCATCATCCGCTATTTATAAATGTTATTTTTCCGTTGAGGAGACTACTATTGAATTACCCATAATCTCTATAAGGACACAATCTACATGATTCTCATAAATTTGGAAATTCTATAACACCAAATATTTTTATTTATCAGTAATTTCAACTGAATAATTTAGAGTATCTATTTTAAAAACTTTATAAAACTAATGAAAAAATTATTATCAGAATTAGATATATCGTAATTTTGTATATATCTAACTGAATTCCTCTTTTATTATTTAATATACATGGAAATACTAATTTCATCATTTTTTTAGTTATTTTCTCCAACAACAATTCTATATATAAATAATTATTTGTTTATATGTGAGGAAGATGAATAATATTTTTTCTCTTTTTTCTCCTCATCAACATGTTCATCATAGGAAATCCCACACCCATTAATTTTTTAGGGGATGAATCTTGTCAGACATTCACCCATTACTCAATACAATTATTCATCATGTTTAACGTATATCAATAAAAATTCCACATCCATTTTTATTTCTTTGGATTTATTTCTAGATAGTATCTTCCATTACATTTTTCTATTAATTTTTAACCACCTAGAAATTAGAAATTGTGTGTCCAAAAAATATATATGCCTCATTAATGGGTGGAATGTACTCACTCTTTTCTTTGATTATATATTTATTATCATTGGAAATGAGATTTAGGAAATTTGGAATCTTTGAATCTAAATGGAATTACAATAACTCTAGATTAGTAAAACATTTTTACATTAATTTTGTATTCGTAAAATTTTAAATGAATTATAATACAAGTACAAACACCATTATGAGTTTTAGAGTACCATAATACCAAAATCAAACCATAAATATTATCCCATATTTTTCTTCTAGATTACCGATGATATAAAATATTGAAATTGATATAATATTATAGGTTTCATAAAACTCACGGTTTCAACTGAGTATTCAATATTTTATAGACCTTCTATATTTATTATTTTCTTTACAGAATGATGAAAAAAAATATTCTAATTAGAATAAATATATAATAATTATTACTCCATGAATGTGAGCTCGTATTATTTAAATATGGATTGGATAGTGTATTATCATTCTTATGGAAACAAATTCGACCAATAATAAAGAATGAGCATATGTAAATACTTTGTTAGAGGGCTTGGGGTTCATCCAAAATAAAAAATAAAACATACTCCAATTTCTTGATTGTGGGATGCTTATAAAATTAATCTATAATAAGATATGATCAACAATTTACTTCTACAAACTAGATTCATTTTCTTTCTAACATAGAAAAATTCTCTAAATCACCTATAAGATTAAGGGAATTTTTAATCGGATTCAATCTTGTAGATCATTCATAAAAATAATCATTAAATGATCAATAATTTTTTACTGAATCAATTACATGTATTTACAAGAAAACTAGCATATTGAAGGATCACCATCACAAATACCTGCATATGTTTATCTTCTAAAAGTTTCACTATTCCAACTTCCATGCATCATGTAATGATTCAATGAATATATATATAACATGCAAGGAATTATAGAGTTTGTATATACATACATGAATAACACATTGAATAACTTTTATTTTTTGATCAATTTACCTAGTATCACAGAATTCATGGTTTCATCTTTTTCAATAGTATTTAAAAATGCAAGACTTTGATCCACTGACCTCCTCTGAGGTAGTTTCCTTGGTTAATTTTGTATTTAATGGAATAATATATCATCTATTGTTTTTTTGAATAATTTTACATTTTTGGATTCTATATTTCATTTACATACATTTAGAGACACCCCTTTTCATACATTATTTTTTAGTTAAACATACATAATAATATAAAACCATAAATCAATTGATTTAGTGGCATAAAAATATTTTTTTTCGTATAACATGATTACATATAAAAATTATACTTTTTATAGTTACTTTTTTAATTATCCTATTGTGTGATTATATGATTATTTTAAATTAAATTGCATAGGGATGTTTATTAAATACATTGTGAGATAAAATCCCAATAAATGAAGGGATAATAGGGAAGGAACATGAGGCATGAATCAATAGAGTTAATGGGTGATAATAATGATAATAATAATATATTATGAATATGACCACCATCATAATCTTGTGGAAATTAGTTGAGAATGAATTAGAATGTTCACCAATAGTATGATTTTAACTTCCTATCAATTTGGATATGGAAGACACATTTAATTTGAAAAAAGGTTGAATAATTTTAACGTATAATATAGGTGTAAAAATATTTCTACATTGAATTCTAAAAAATATTACAAAATATTTACAAATAACATGTATAATTTGATGAGATATATCAATTTATCCTATGATTCAAAGGTATATATAATAATGGTCACAACTAAATTTTTATAAAATGCTCATTATCATGATTTATATATAAGAAGGAAGACATACAATCATCATAAACATCCAATGAATCCATATGAATATAATGGGTTTTCTTTTTTATGTTTTGAAAACTATGTTAAAAATAAACATTTTGGTTCATTGATTAAGGGAATAAATAATTTTGGATGATGAAGGTTATCATTGGAAAAGAAAATATTATAAGGACCCAACCTTAATCCTTACTTAATCTTGAGTTATTACAAGATTACACATTTAGGATCTTTTTGGGTTTTGAGTTTTAGATAATTTGATCATAAAACATGTATTACATTCCACATATAAACAAAGTGGTTACATAAAGATAGTATTCTTCATTCCCATCAATGGAAAGATATTTAAAATAAAACATGGATTTTTTCTTGACACTTCCCTGACACTATCATCATATCATGTACCTTTCCCTTGACCTGTGAAAAAATATTCAAAAAACATGGGATGAGCATAAAAAGCTCAGTATAGGTTATAAAAAAAATATATGGAAAGGAAAAATGGGTACATATATACATAAGAATTAAATAATACTTTACCCATAAAACATAAGAACTTTAACATACCTAATCAAATCATCAATATATCATAGAAATCATAAGACATAAAGGTAACTTGAGGCATTCATAACATTCTTACATAGGGAGTAACCCTCTGGGTTACGTTTGGAATAACCATCACAGTATATTCCCTAAATATCTTTGGAGAAACCTTAACGTTTAACTCCTTCACGTTACCCAATGCATTGGAGATCTATATCGGGCTCACCCGCCCTTAGTTTATCACGGAACCACTCGTGTTCATAATAATGCCCAATAACCTCAACATAATCGTATCACATATAACATGCATAAAAGAAACATAACATTTCTCCATTTCAATCACGAGATATCAATACAACACATTGATGTAATAAAATCATTATGAAAACCATTTTCTATACCAATATAAAAGAAAAGTAAAACATTGTATTTATTTTTCTTTTAAAAAATGGTATGGCTTGTAGAGGAAGTCGAAACTCAAATAATGGTCATGGCGGTGGAGAAGTCATTGTCGCCGCATACGAATGACAAAAAAATTCCTGTTTGTCGTTTAGTAAACGCTTCTTATAAAAAATATTCCTTTTTGATAAACGTAAAAGTCAAAGGGGTTTATACACTTTATAAAAGAAAGTTGTGTATAAAATAAAATATGCCTCAATGAAAGGAGATTGAGACGAAGTCCCATACCTCGGGTCCGACTGGACTTGGTCGTTCTTTAATCTCCTGAATAATAAACCTGAGTTAATTTCTACTTGTTTAAGAACCTTTTTCAAGTTCATTATTCCTCTTAAATCAATTATTTCCATGTCATGAACACTATGTAATTATTTAAGTTAATAACGATTGTTTTAACGATCATTGGTACTTGAGTCAAAAATAAGCCCTTTATAATTAAAAGTTGTTCATGTATCCATTATATCTAGAATGTTATTCATGATATAGATATTATATATGTCATATATATCCAGTACATGCATGAATTTATAATATTACATAATCATTTAGAGGTATGAAATGAAATGCACCGTTCATGGAGACGGTAAGCCGTACGTACGCATGAACGCTACTTTCATTTCTATTTCGTATTTTATAGAATTGAATCATAATGATATAAAGGTATATTATAATTCCAGTATAATATCATGTATAATATCATATTTACATCCTTTATACGTCCCACATATGGTATTTAATGAATCAAATCACTTTGAGGGGGCGGTAGTCCGCACTTCCTTAAATGAAGATATCACGTTTACCCATAATGGAAACCATAAAGGTATGCCCGAAATGAAAAAAAAAATCTTCAGTATAACATAAACATATTATATATCATATATAAATATAGTGACATCTTAATGGCCACCATTGAAGGTGTTAATGGAATGTTGAACAATCATCGTTTCGGGAGGCATAAATTCACCATCCACGGAAACAGTATGTTCTTTAACCATTAGATGTAGGTGTGTGTAAGTGTAGCTTGAATACTTATTATAAAAACATCCTAGTATATTTAAGATATTGGAGTTGTTACAAAATAAATAAATAAAAAGAGTTTAGGGGGTTGGAGAAGCAAAAAAAAATAAAAGGACTCAAGTGAAGACATTACCTTAAAATCGGGTAACTCCCTTTGGTTTGAGCTCAAAGGCATTTTTGGAAGTCTTCTGCCCAAAGTGAGGCTTCAAGGATTAATATAGGGAAGTGGAGAGACAAAATGGGCAGGGGTTGGCCTAGCCAAAGGCTTTGGAAGTGTGGGTAAGGAGGTAGATGTGGGGGCCTTTTATAAGAGGAGGGGAGGGACACTCTTGGAAAGTAAAGAAATATTACTTTTTTTGAAAATTAGTTTCGGCATTAAAAGGTCACACATTGATATAATTCGTGTATAAGGTGATAAGGGTTCTAAATCCACCCATCCAATAGGTTTTGGACATGTGTAGGCCTTATATTATACATTATCCTTCCATTTTTTTTAAATCGTTAAATAATGAGGTCATCGACGCATCATCATGATGTCATAAATAATTTAATTCATTTAATGTCTAAAAATTATAAAAAAATACTATTTTGTAGGAAATATTTTTATATTTCCAATGAATAATTATAGTCAAAAATCTGACTTGTATAACCCCATGTTAAAATTGTTTTAGTAAAACATTTCATGTTTGTGTCATTTTTACTTTAACATTTAATAAAAAGTTATTTATGTCATTTCCCAACCAAAGTTGCTCCATGGGGTCTCCATGTTGACCCATGGATTGTCTTGGTCTTCCATGAGAAATCCAATGAGGGTAGGACATGTTTCAAGCTCATCTCATTTTATTAAAACATTATTTTTACCATAAACTACACTAATTACCACTAATCGCGATTAAAAATATAAAAGTTACTATTCACCAAAAAATTATTTTATCCTCATTGAACCACATTATACTTCTTAATGACAACCATGTTTGTCAGATTATTGAAAATCAAATCACAGAGGTGGTAAAATTTCATTTAAACGAAAAATCGGTTTCTTTAACTACCACTTAGTGGTTTCACTATTCATCAAAAATTGAAGTTTTTCAGAAAGATACCAAAACTTCACCCTAAGTTATATTTGATATTCTGAATTCAAAAATGATGTCTATTTTACAAAATTCAAATCAAATAAGTTACAATATTTAATTTAATAATTAATTTATGCTGTCATGACAAATAGCGGGTTTTTTTAAAACAATAAGTATCAAAAGATTAACACCAGTTTAAGTCCAATTTCAAAGTGAAATTGATTCCAATGACCACTATTGAACTAAATGGTAAAATTATATTCTAACATCACTTTAAAACCAATTCAAAAGATAATCTAATCATATAAATAAATTAAATTAAAAAGTAGTTTTAATGTAAAATGCAGTATTTTTTACTATTCATTAAAAAATGAACATTGTCAGAAAAATACCAAAAATTCACACAAAGTAAATTTTGATGTCCCAATCATAAATATTAAGTTTATATTGACAAAAATAGCTTATAAAATTGTCAAAATATAGATTTAAAAATGGTTTTCCATCAAAAGGAATTAAAACAATCTTTTAAAAATATTAGTGTATTTCATGCTTAAGATTGGATTTATTTTCATTTTAAGGCTCTAAAACACTATCTAATTCATTAATAGGCATAGATAAAAATATCTATTATTCATTACTTACATGGGATGTTACATCCTTCCCCACTTTAGAAAATTGCGTCCTCACAATTTATTTACTTATTGAATAAGTGGGGGTATTTATCCCTCATTGCATTTTAAGATTCCCATGTTGCCTCTTCCATCTTGTGTTTTTTCCACAAAACCATTACCTGATGAATCACATTATTCTGTAACACATGCTCCCTATGGTCAAGAATCTGGACAGATTGTCCCTCATATGATTGGTTCTCTTCCAGCTGAACTACCTCTGGACTCAAAACATGAGATGGATCTAGCATATACTTTCTCAGTATCAAAACATGAAAAACATTGTGTACCTGAGATAAAATCAGAGGTAAAGCCACCCGGTATGCAACTGATCAAACTCTCTCCAGAATTTCATATGGTCCAATGAACCTTGGACTTAGCTTTCCGTTCTTACCAAATTGCATCACATTTTCCATGGTGATACATTGAGAAAAACATGATCACCTACCTCAAAAGAGAGATCCTTCCTCCTGTTGTCCACATAACTCTTCTGCCTACTCTGAGCTGTTCTCATGTGTTTCTGAATCAGCTGAACTTTTTTTTCCTTCTCTTCTACCAATTCTGGTCCTATCAACATCCTTTCACCCACTTCATCCTAGAAAGATGGAGTTCGACACCGCATCCCATATAATGCCTGAAATGGTGCCATCTGTATAATGAAATGAAAACTGTTATTATATGAAAATTCAACCAAAGAATGATATTGGTCCCAACTTCCCTTATATTCCATCGAACAAGCTCGTAGCATATCTTCCAAGTTTTGAATTGTTCATTCTGACTGCCCATCTGATTGAGGAAGAATTGTTGTACTAAAATTTAATTCAGTAACCAACGACTTCTGAAGGCCTTTCCGAAAGTTAGAAGTGAACCTTGGATCACGATTAGATAGAATGGAGGGAGGAACTCCATGTAACCTGACTATCTCTTTAATATAAAAAACGGGAAAGTTGATCTAGGGAAAAGTATCTCGTATAGAAAGTAAATGAGCAGATTTGGTTAAGCGATAAAAAATAACCTAGATGGCATTATTACCTCGAGATGTCTTCGGTAATCCCACAACAAAGTCCATGGATATATTCTCCCATTTCCAATCTGGCACTAGTAGAGGATGAAGCATCCCTTTCGGTAACTGCCGCTCTTCTTTAACCTGCTGACAAGTCAAACACTTCATAGTAAAATCAGAAATATCTCTTTTCATTCCATCACACCATTAATACTCCCGCAAATCTCTGTACATCTTAGTACTGCCATGATTAACTGAAAACGGAGAACTATGAGCTTCACATAACAACTATCGCTTCAACTGCGAATCACAAGGCACACACAATCTCTTCCCAAATCTCAAAACACAATCATTATCAGTGTTGAATTCAGGAAACTTACCTTTCTGAACCAGCTCTACCTTTTTCTAAAACTCACTGTCTTGCTTCTCAACTTTATTGATTCTATCTGATAGAGAAGATTTCACTGATACATGAAACAAAACAGAAGAACATCCTGCACCAACAACTTCTATGCCAAAGTTCATCAAATCCTTAACCAAAGGATAACGTTACAAACGCAACATTGCTAATGAAGCATTACTTTTTCGACTCAAAGCATCATCCACTTTATTTGCTTTTCCAAGATGGTAATGAATTGTACAATCATAATCCTTGATTAATTCTAGCCATATTCTTTGTCTCATGTTTAACTCTTTCTGAGTGAATATATACTTTAAACATTTGTGATTAGTATATATTTCACACTTTACTCCATAAAAATTATTCCTACAAAATTTTAAAGCAGAAACAACAGCAGCTAATTACAAATCATTTGTAGGCTAATTTACCTCAAGAGTATTCAACTGTCGTGAAGAATAAGCAATTACCTGATCATTCTGCATTAGGACGCAACCAAGTCCTTTCAATAAAGCATCACTGTATATAAAAAACTCACCATTCCTGGAAGGTAGTGCCAAAACTGGAACATTCACCAATCTTCTTTTCAATTCCTGAAAACAATCATCACATTCTTTTGTCCAGATAAACTTAAAACCCTTCCGAGTTAGCTTAGTCATTGGACTAGACAACTGCGAAAAATTTCTAACAAACCTTTGGTAATATCCTGCCAAACCAAGGAAACTACGAATCTCTATTAAATTTTTGGGTCTTGACCAGTCTTCCACAACTTTTGTTTTGGCAGTATCAACAGTTATCCCATCTTTAGAAACTATGTGACCAAGGAATGAAATTTGTTGCAACCAAAACTCACACTTTCTGAATTTTCCATACATTTTCTTTTCTTTTAAGGTTTTCAAGATAACCCTTAAATGTCTTTCATTCTCCTCTTTACTTTTAGAAAACACCAAAATATCATCAATGAAAACCACCACAGACTTATCCAAGAACTCATGGAAAATTCGATTCATTAAGTCCATGAATACAGCAGGTGCATTGGTTACCCCAAAAGGCATTACTAAAAATTCATAATGGCCATATCTTGTACGGAATGCGGTCTTTGGAATATCTGCTTCCTTTACCTTCATTTGATGGTACCCCGATCTCAGGGAAATCTTGGAAAAATACTGAGCTCCCTAGAGCTGATACAACTTCATTTGATGGCCCGACATCTACTAAAGTAGTTGCAAAGGATTTCACCACCCCTTTCTACTTGTAGTCTAACTGGTTCCCATCACTCAAGCTCTTTGTTGGACACTCGTTTGCATAGTGACCCATCTCATTGCACTTATAAAATTTCACTAACTGTAAATCAAATTTGGTCTTACCATCACCCCGATCTTTTTCAGTGCAATCACGAGCCTTATGTCCCATCTTACCACATCAGTAGCACATTCCATAATTCATAAGACATTCCCCAGCATGCCTTTTTCCACATTTATCACAAACTAGAAACTTAGTTTTCTTGCCATCAGACTTTTTTGAATAATTCTTCCCTTTCTCATGCCACCTCAGTCTCTTCTTTTATTGGTTGTTATATAACACTTGATCATCAGAAAACTCCATTTCCAACTTCTCAGCACATCGAAAAAGCTTTTCATAACTTTTAAAATCTTGAGAAGCTAATGCCCTTCGATATATTGGCTTTAATCCTGAGTAAAAACGATTGATTTTATTATCAATGTCTCAGATAAAATTTGGAGCATACCTTGCCAATCGAGTGAAACTTTCTTCATAGGCATCCACTGAGTCTTCCTCTTGCCTCAATTCCAAGAATTAATTTTCCATCCTAAGTCGAACAGCCTTAGGAAAATACTCCTCAAGAAACATACCTTTGAAATCATCCCAATCGAGAGCATCAATCTCATCAGTGTCCCTGATATTTTTAACCATCGACCACCACTGATCTGCTTCACCCTCTAAACGATAATTAGCAAGACTAACATTTTGATTATCTGAACACCCCATGACATCAAAAATCTTCTCCAGTGCTTTAATCCACCCTTCAGCAAGCACAGGGTCAGATGATCCTCTGAATGATGGGGGATATCGCCTCATGAAATATTTCACCACTGACATGTTCCTCTGTGGTTGATCTGTCTGATCTCATGTATTGATACCACCACCATTTATCACTTGAGTCAACTACGCAATTACTACAAAAAACTGTTCAGTTCCATTTCCGACCATCTCAGGATGCTGATTCAGAAGGTTATTTCCTTCTGCATGGCTTCCTAGCATTGCTTCCCTATTTCTTCTGCGGAAAACCATTCTGAACAAACATGTCTTAGATGAAGCAACATGGTAATCTTCAAATACTATATCACTTCAATTTGACCAAAAAAATATTTTTGGATCATAATTTAATATAATTCTAACTCCTAAAGTTATCTAAACTGACCATTGATACCAACTATAAGGCCCCTACCTTAATCCTTACTTAATCTTGAGTTATTACAAGATTACACATTGAGGATCTTTTCAGGTTTAGAGTTTTAGAGAATTAGATCATAAAACATGAATTAAATTCCACATATAAACAAAGTAGTTACATAATGATAGTATTCTTCATTCCCATCAATGGAAACATATTTAAAATAATACATGGATTCTTTCTTGAAACTTCCTTGACACTATCATCATATCATGTACCTTTCCCTTGACCTGTGAAAAACATTACAAAAAACATGGGATGATCATAAAAAGCTCAGTATGGGTTATAAAAAAAATATATGGAAAGGAAACATGGGTACATATATACATAAGAATGAAATCATACATTACCCATAAAACATAAGCACTTTAACATACCTCATCAAATCGTGAATAAATCATAGAAATCATAAGACATAAAGGTAACTTGAGGCATTCATAACATTCTTACGTAGGGAGTAACCCTCTTGGTTACGTTTGGAATACCCATCATAGTATATTCCCTAAATCTCTTTGGAGAAACCTTAACGTTTCACTCCTTCATGTTACCCAATGCATTGGAGAGATATATCGGACTCACCCGTCCTTAGATTATCACAGAACAACCCGTCTTCAAAATAATTCCCAAGAACCTCAGCATAATCATATCACATAAAACATGCATAAAGGAAACATAAAATTTCCCCATTTCAATCACGAGATATCAATAAAACACATTGATGTAATAAAATCATTATGAAAACCATTTTCAATACCAAAATAAAAGAAAAGTAAAACCTGGTATTTATTTTTCTTTTAAAAAAAGGTATGGCTTTTAGAGGAAGCCGAAACTCAAATAATGGTCCCGGTGGCGGAGAAGTCATTGTCGCCACATACGTACGACAAAAAAAATTCCCTTTTTTCGTTTAGTAAATGCTTCTTATAACATAGATTCCTTTTGGATAAACGTAAAATTCAAAGGGGTTTATACACCGTATAAAATAAAGTTGTGTATAAAATAAAATATGCCTCAATGAAAGGAGATTGAGATGAAGTCCCATACCTCGTGTCCGACATGACTCGGTCATTCTTTAATATCCTGAATAATAAACTTGAGTTAATTTCTACTTGTTTAAGATCCTTTTTCAAGTTCATTATTCCTTTATTTCACTTATTTCCATGTCATGAACACAATGTAATTATTTAAGTTAATAACGGTCGTTTTAACGATCATTGATACTTGAGTAAAAAATAAGCCCTTTTTAATTACAAGTTGTTCATGTATCCATTATATCCAGAATGGTATTCATGATGTAGATATTATATATGTCATATATATCCAGTACATGCATGCATTTATAATATTACATAATCATTTAGAGGTATGAAATGAAATGCACCGTTCATGGAGACGGTAAGCTGTACGTACGCATGAACGCTACATTCATTTCTATTTCATATTTTATAGAATGGAATCATAATGATATAAAGGTATATTATAATTCCTGTATAATATCATATATAATATCATATTTCCATCCTTTATACGTCCCACGTATGGTATTTAACGAATCAAATAACTTTGAGCGGGTGGTAGTCCGAACTTCCTTAAATGAAGATATCGCGTTTAACCATATTGGAAACCATAAAGGTATGCCCAAAATGAAAAATACAGAAGCTTAAGGAAAACATAATCATATTATATGTCATATATAAAGATAGTGACATATTAATGGCCACCTTTGAAGGTGTTAAAGGAATGTTGAACAATCATCGTTTCGGGAGGCATAAATTCACCATCCACGGAAACAGTATGTTCTTTAACCATTAGATGTAGGTGTGTGTAAGTGTAGCTTGAATACTTCCTATAACAACATCATAGTATATTGAAGATAATGTAGTTGTTACAAAAGAAATAAATAAAAAGAGTATAGGGGGTTGGAGAAGCAAAATAAAATAAAAGGACTCAAGTGAAGACATTATCTTAAAATCGGGTAACTCCCATTGGTTTGAGCTCAAAGGATTCCTTGGGAAGACTGATTTCAAATGTGAGTCTTTAAGGAGTAATAGAGGTAAGTGGATAGACCAAATGGGAAGGGTTGGCCGATCCAAAGGCTTTGGAAGTGTGGGTAAAGAGGTAGAGGTGGGGGCCTTTTATAAGTGGAGGGGAGGGGCAATCTTGGAAAGTAAAGAAATATTACGCTATTTGAAAATGATTTTCGGATTTAAAAGGTCCTACATTGATATAATTCGTGTATAAGGTTATAGGGGTTATAAATACACCCATCAAATAGGTTTTGGACTTGTGTTGGTTTTAGATTTTACATTTTCCTTCCATTTTATTTAAATCGTTAAATAATGAGGTCATCGCTGCATCATCATGATGTCAAACATAATTTAATTTATTTAATGTCTAAAAATTATAAACAAAATACTATGATGTAGTAAATCCTTTTAGATTTCCAATTAATATTTATAGTCAAAAAATATGACTTGTATAACCCCATGTTAAAATTGTATTAGTAAAACATTTCATGTTTGTGTCATTTTTACTTTAACATTTAATAAAAACTTATTTATGTCATTTCCCAACCGAAGTGGCTCCATGGGGTCCCCAAGATGACACATGGATTGTCTTGTTCTTCCATGAAAATTCCAATTAGGGTAGGACATGTTTCAAGCTCATCTCATTTTATTAAAACATTATTTTTACCATAAACTACATTAATTACCACTAATCGCGATTAAAAACATAAAAGATACAATTCACCAAAAAATTATTGTAACCTCATTGAACCAAATTTTACTTCTTAATGACAACCATGTATGTCAGATTTTTGAAAATCAAATCACAGAGGTGGTAAAATTTCATTTAAACGAAAAATCAGTTTCTTTAACTACCACTTAGTGGTTTCACTATTCATAAAAAATTGATGTTTTCCAGAAAGATACCAAAACCTCACCCAAAGCTATATTTGATATTCTGAATTCAAAAAATGATGTCTATTTTACAAAATTCAAATCATATAAGGTACATTAATTAATTTAATAATTAATTCCAGCTGTCATGACAAATAGCAGGTTTTTTTGAAACAATAAGTATCAAAAGATTGACACCATTTTAAGTCCAATTTGAAAGTGAAATTGATTCCAATGACCAATATTGGATTAAATGGTAAAAATATATACTAATTTAACTTTAAAACCAATTCAGAAGATAATATAATCATATAAATAAATTATATTAAAAAGCAGTTTTGATGTAAAATGCAGTATTTTTCACTATTCATTAAAAATTGAACATTGTCATAAAAATACCAAAAATTAAAACAAAGTAAATTTTGATGTCCCAATAATAATGAATAAGTTTATTTTGACAAACATAGCTTATAAAATTGTCAAAATATAGATTTAAAAATGGTTTTCCATCAAAAGGAATTAGAACAATATTTTATAAATATTAGTGCATTTCATGCTTAAGATTGGATTTAATTTCATTTTAATCCTCTAAAACACAATCTAATTCATTAATAGGAATATATAAAAATATCAATTATTCATTACTTACTTGGGATGTTACAAATATCATACCTTATGAACTATAAAATAATGGTAATATGAATAAACATTTGGAGATATTGTGGAAAAATTAATTTTAAAAAACATCGAGTATTTCTCAAGAAAAATCTTAATAAAGTAATGATATTATTATCCCTTGAGGAATAATAATTAATGTAAAATAAAATATATTTCTAAAATATTTTATAAGATACATGGTGAAAAGTATATTAGGAGATGATTAACCTTATAAGAAGTGTTCAGATTGTGAATCCCCATACCTTAGATGCCATTTTGTCCATTTTATTTATACCTTCATTATTAGAAAAAGTTTTATATTAAATCATGACATGAAAATTGAATAATAATTATCAATATTATTATTTATTAATTATAATCACTAGAATTTCATTCACTTTCTTTTTGTTATGGATGAGAGGGTTCGATGACTTGTTTCATTGAAGTAACCCCTTTAGTTTAGATTTTTTTAGTTTTAGTTAATATATATTTGTTAAATATTTATGTTACAAATATAATATTAAATGAAAAAAAATTATATAAATTTTACAATAATAATAATTTAATTTAATCGTTTATGAATTTGGTAATAATTAGATAATTTACAATGTCTCTGTATGTAGATAAAAGATATATATTAGTAGGATGTATCAATGATATATATATCTGTGTGTGTGTGTTTCTTATGAATATGGTATAAAAGTATTTTATTTTCATAATAACCTTAATTATTTATTTAATAAAAATTTAAAATAATTTAGTGAGATTTGTTTTAATTTACCTTATGTGAATCGAAAAGTTAAAGGGAGAATGTTATAAAAATTGGATGGTTTCATTATCATTAATGTATCTCATTTATAAACCCCTATTTAAATAGAGGCTTGTATATATATTATATGATATTTTTTTCATTGGAAATAATAATACATTGGATGTGTTAATTTGGATGATCATCTGATGAAGTTCTTTTTTGGAGGTGTTTTTCCTAGAAGAGGGGGATGTGATATTTTTTTCAGGGGTCAGGTAGTTTTATTTTCTAATAGTTTGTAATGTATTATTCCCATATTAATATTTATAATATCTCTAATATATGTTATTATATATCAAAATTACTTTCAATTACATGATTTTATGAATTTTGAACCTTTCCCCAATAAAGTTTTTTAATATATACAAGACGATATAAAAAATTAAAAATATGTTTAGAAATAATATAAATTGTCATTTTATTATATGGAAATTAATTTGTCTGTTTTTAAATTTTTTTTACTTTTTAATATATGTAGTTTTTATTCAAATTTGTTTGTATGATATGCTCATTTTAGCATTAATTAGATAACTAATTGGTCAATATTACATAAATAATTTCATTTCAAAATGTTTATTTTTAATATTCAAATTAAAATTCATGTTTTTTAGAAAATTATTCCAAAATAACTCTTAGATCATGTTGAAATGAGAATTTAAAAAATAAAATTTATTTTATTAAAATAATTTTTTAAAATATGTAGTCTGAATTGGACATGCACAGTCATAATTATATTCAATTATATATGTAATCTATACCATAAACCTATATAACCACGTGGTGAATATCATAGGCACTGATTTTTCAATATAACTTATGATAGGGAGATTCATATATAATATATAATGAATTGATTATGAGATGTGCAACCAGGTCCATGGTCTACAATCTAATATATAAAATGGTTTCATACCATTGTTGAAAAATTCAGATTCTTTATTTATGACATGATAACCATGTTTTTTTATTTTAAATACAAATTCAATTATATTCTACCATGATCTTTCTGTTATGGATAATTCATGTATATTGTAAAGTGTGTTAGTTGATTATTTTTCCTCCTTTATTTAATGACGGTTTTGATTATAGTGATAATTTATTATTTCATTTTCGAGTGTAACACATTCTAGACAAACACAAATCACTATTCAATCCTTGTTCTCCATTAATATAAGGAAAATATTTTTATATCTCATGTTTACTGATTTTATAATTCTATAATTGAATAATAAAATCCTAGTGGTCAATGTACTATCTTTTCTGGTCATTGTTTAATGACTTTTTCTTGATAATATTACAAAAATATGACAAATTTTAATTGAGATTATAGGGAATGATGTATTAATTTATATATTATTATTCTTAATTATAATGTTAAATCGATGGTAATGGATCCAACTATTCCATTGGGTCTCATATGAATAATTTGAGCATAGATGATTGTAAAAACCCAACAATTCTAATTTTTAATTTAATATATAATATTTACTAAAATAAAATAAATACTATTTATTTTATTCATGTTAAATATTTTTTTTAAGATAATTTTATTTTTTAATGTTTATGATACTATTGTAATAGTCATGTTACTTTTAATAATGGATGGGATACTATTATTAATTGTCATTTTATTATTCCAATCATCATATATTATTTATACTACATATTAACTCCCTGTATTTCCTTCATTTTTCATTCAATTTACTTATTTTAATGTTTCCATATTCATTAATTTTTAAAATTACGATTGTAATTCTAAGGTTTTGTTATATTTTTATTGTTTGGTTCATGAACGTTATAATTATAAAGGAAATTTTTTTCAATATTATTAAAATCTACTTATATTTTATTTTTTATATTCAACATCATGTTTCAAAACTATATGGACATAGTTTTCTAACATTTCAAAATATTGAGTATTTTAAAAAATATTTTTTATTAATTATAAAATTACATTTTAGGAATAGATTTTTATAGAATTAATTCATCAATAATACATAAAACCCCCATTTATTATAAGGGTGATACTACCACTCATTATCCATTTTTATAAAAAATAATACTTTTAAAATAAACAATGATTCCATTCATGAGAAATATCTGTGATTTAAATACTGAATTCATCATTTTCTTGTCAATCATTAATACATATGAGGAGTATATTAACATTTTGAAGATCATAAAAAATAAGTTACAAACATATATAAATTAATAAAAAAACATGCTAGTATATTTTAAAAATATTTTCTATATAATAGAGTTTTCCATAAACATATTAGCCATTTATTTAAAATATTTATTTAATTAAACATGAAATTAAATGAAATACACAAATTTTATCATCAATCACTTGTATAAAAACATAAATACAATCACATAGTCATGATTTTTACATATTAAATATAATAACCAATGATAATTTTTTCTTAATAACATATTTTTTAACCCTTAAAGGGGAATAATCATTCATTCAAAAAAAATATCATTATATTAAATAATGAAATCAAATTAGTTTCATTAAAATACATTAGTAAGACTATAAGAGTCACATAGGTGACTTATGACATCATATTCAATGAAACATTACATGAACCATTAAAAATTAAATATCATACATGGTTATTTCCAATATAATTCTACAATAAACATTGTCATTACATTACACCTTGGAGAAATATAATAGGATCAGCCATTAATATAAAAAATTTGGAAAACGATACAATTCATAAAACTCATATGATATTTCATAAATATTTTAAAATAAAAAAAATTATTTCACATAGAACCTATGAGGTAGGAATCAACGATTTCATATAAAAATACTGTAAAAATTAATTTTTTCGTTGATATCATATTCTACAAAAATTACCCTATGAATGTTATATTTTACATTATTTTTAAAATAATTATGTCTTATAGTTGAAGCGTCTTAATTAATGATGATAATTATGTTTTAATTTTAACCCATGTAATATACATTAAAAAAAATTAGTTTTGTACTTAATGAATAATTTAAAATTTTACAAGTTAAAATATATAAAAAAAATTATTTTAATAAAATATGGACGAACATAAAAATAGACATATTATTTAATTTATAATTTATTTATTTAAATAAAAATAACTATATATACTAATTTTAAAAATATTTACATGATGTAAATATATTTATAAAAATAAATTTTAAATCATTTAAAATTTGCTTTCAAAGTAAAATTATCGTTGCCTCGAGTAGAAATTATCTCATACATTTATTATTATAGAGTAACAAAATTATGATTATTATTTAACATCATAATAACCTTATTTAAGGTCATAAATATTTTTTATTTCACTTACATTAATTTTATTCGTATTTAAATAGTAAAATTAGATCGCATAAAACATTTTAAGAAAATTTTGATAATATGTCACAAATTGATTTAGAAGGTTGAATATAGTCTAACAGATCATAATTATACTATATAAATTATAGTTATATTATATTTAAATTATATTTAAATTAAATGTTATATTTATATGGTATTTATACAATTATAAAAAATCATGGATGTTTGTAATAAAAATTTAATTACCTTACAACATGGAGATGGGAGTCTGTACGTAGACATGAGTAACATTCTCATCATCCATCAAACATGAGGAAAATAATATAACAATTATTTTATCATATAAATTATAATTTTATTATAAATATCAATGTTTTATAAAAATAATCGTATATATATAGTCTTAATGGTTTGGTAATGATAAATAAAATTCATCAGTTCGTGAGTTTTTAGTATACACATACACATTAGGTTTATCTTTTTTTCATATAATTTTTTAAATAGAAGTGTATTATTTATTTTCTAGTAAATGATATAATATATATAATTTATATCATATAATTTTATTTTTATCCAATATTATGTCTATCCCGAAGTGTTAGTTATGAAAAATTTATATCATCTCTTAAGGCTGAAATCTTTAAGAACACACAAGTTATGCTTTTACTTTTCAATAGATTGTTATATAGATAAAAATTGGGGGAAAATGAATATTATACCATTAATTTATATTTATGAAACATATTCTCTTATAAGAAAATGGATGATTTATTTTTTTAAAGAGGTAATGGATGAATCAAAATGAAAGAGATCAGTAATGAATGACACATCCTCTTCATAAAACCCCAATAGATTTATATATCAATCCTTCATATAATGGTATTATAATAAAAAAACATATATAACATGAGTAGGGATGTATGTAATGGATTATTAATGGTATTTTTAAATATAATAGGCTCAACAATTTGGATAATAGAATGGATGGTGTTTTTATTTATAAGTCTGGGAGAGGACACACAAGGAATTTATTAAAGACTCAAATAAATAAATGTCTTACTCAAAGAAATATTTCTTTAAAATGGGATATATTAATTGAATAAATTGAATAGATACTATATATTATTAATATATAGGATTTAGAAATTTTTTATTTTACTGATAACTGATGTTATTTAATTTTTAACATATTTAGGAATTTTTACCTCTTATAATGATAGTTACATTTTACATAAAGGGACTATTTAAAATGGTAATAAAATAAGGTGCCTGACAATTAAATTTAAAAAATTATGATTAAACATATGATTACAATTTTATTAAACTCAATTTCTAAATACGGCTAAATTTGCATTTTTATTTAACAAAAATGTTGATGAAAAAAAATCAAATCATCTATTTTTTAATTGTGAACTGGTTTTTATATAAAATTAAAGTATAATGTTTATCAAATTGAAATTTATCAGATATTACTTCAAATAAATATAGATAATATTTTTAAACTACATATAATGATAAAATTTAAATACATGATAAGGAAATGCAATATTCTAAAAACAATATTTAGTATTATTCACCCAATTTTTTTTTCAGAAATGGGGAAAAACATTAATACAAGATAGTTTTAATTATTATATTTTTAAAATGATGTTTATTTTTTCTAATTAAATTTATAAATTCTATCCATTAAATTTTCTAAATTTGACAATATCATATATGTTGTTACCTTTAGTATAAATAAAAATATATTTTTTTGATTAGAAACATACTTAATATTATTTTATTGAATATAACTCTACAAAATATAGTTAATGATTATTTATAAAGAAATACATTTATTTATTTAAAAAAATACACTGGGGTTTAAATTATTTCTTAATTTTGGAAAATATGTCTTTATAATTTTATTCACTTCTTAAACAAGAAGATGTATTCTTTCTTTATATCATTTTTTGAATCATGTGTTTCTTATATAATAATATAGTTTTTCCAAAAAACCTTAGCCTTTTGAATCCCCACATTCCATTTCTCTTTCTATATATGTCATGAAACACAAATTTTTTATTTCTCATATAATTGTTTCCCTAACAACTGAACTAATTTAAGAATAAAACCATGAGAGGCATTTAAAAAAATTCTCTTAACAATGAAACATAAAACATATTACATACCATAACATAACATGGAGTCATAGCCAATAAATAATAAACAGATCAAATATTCAATATAATTTCATACAATTCAATAAACCATTGACTTAAATTTCTATTCATATAAAAAATAATAATTTTCTTCCACATAAATACTTTATGGAAAACATGGTTACATACCTAAAATGAAAGATATTTCCACACAATATGTGCATATATTTTTATCCAACTCTATGATTTCCTCTTATGTTGCTGAATCACGTTAACTTATTGACTATATATTCTGAAAATTTTGGCCCCAAAAACCTTATTTCATCAACATATTTTAAAGAAGTTATAATATGGAATCACATTCCATATAATTCGTCAAATTCATCAAAATATAAACTAAAATAAAAAAAATTCTTATTATAAAATTCAACTAATGAAGTATTTAAGATCTGTTATCCAAATTAATCCATAGAACAATCCTAAAGAATTTCAACCCATGATATAATCATTCAATAATATTAAAAATTTTATTATCATTGAAATTATGTGCTAAAATTATTTCCAAACACAATGACATATAATGGCCTTTCTAATATTTAATTGTAAATCTAAGAGCATGATTAGATAAAATATAAAGAGGAACTCAATTCAATATGATTATTTCATTAACATGTTTTATATAAAGATGAAACAATTAAGTATTATCTCTAATAATACTAAAATATTGATATTTAATCAACCTATCAATAACAGCCCATAAAACATTATTACATTAATATTTATTTTGTAATCTGACCATGATATCTGTGTATATATTCTGAAATATCCCAGGTAAATGAAGAATAAGGAATATTTCATAATTATTAATATTTGTGAATTAAATATTAATTTTACATTAATTGGGTAGCTATGTTCGATAGCGTACACGATATGCAACAACATGTTTCTTTGAAATCTTACGTTGCACACTAATAATATGATATTATTATTTTAAATGGTAGTAAACTCTTATACATGGTATTGGATGGAATTAATGAAACTAACTACAATATGATAATACATGTTTGTTAAATGTGTTTACATTTATCCAATAAAACATAGAGACTTAAAATATGAATGAATCTTAATTTTAAGAATAATTTACATTAACTGGTCGATTTACCACCTTTTAATGGTGAACCCTTTTTAAATTTAGTTTTGGTCTTCTTTTTATGTTCTATCTGAAAAAATAAAATTCTTCTTTAGAATGGGGACATAAAATTTTACTTTGGGTAATTTTTTGGTATTTTTCGGATAAAGTTCATTTTTAATGAATAGTGAAAAATATTGCATTTTAATTCAAAAGTACCATTTAATATAATGTATTTATATGGAAATATTATCTTATTATTTGGGATTAAGGTTAAATTAAAATATATTTTTACCATTTAATCCAATGCTGGTTATGGTAATTAATTTCACTTTGAAATTGGACAAAAAAAGTGTTGATCTTTTGATAGTTATTGTTTCATAAAAATAACTATTTGTTTTGATAACGGGAATTAGTTTTTATATTAATTAATTCCAATTCTATGTTATGAATTTGTAAAAACAGACTTCATTTTTTAATTTGGAATATCAAATATAGCTTAGGCAGATTTTTTTGTTTTTTTCTGAAAAATATCAATTTTTGATGAATAGTGAAACCACATAGTGGTAGTTAAAAAAACTAACTTTTTCATTTAAATGAAATTTCACCACTTCTGTGAATGGAATTTCAAAAATCCAACATGAATGGTTGCTATCATGAAGTAAAATTTTGTTCATTAATATGAAAATAATTTTTGGTGAATAGTAACTTTTGAATTTATTTACCACGGTTAAGGGTAACTAGGTTAATTCAAGGTTAGAAGAATATTATAATAATTTGAAATTACCATAACACTTGTCCGAACATTATTGGATGAGTCATGTCCAACCATGGGCATCATTGGGTTGATTTTGGGACCCCATTGGGCCACTTGGGAGTGATCATGACAATTTACATTAATTAATTTAATGTAAAGAAAAAAATTTCATTAACAAAAATAGTTTAGTAATTAATTTTTATATGGTGTTATATAAGTCCTATTTTAGACTATAAATAGTAATTTTAAAGATAAAAAGATTTCCTACATGATAGTATTTTTTTAATTCTTTTTAGACATCAAATAAATTAAATTAATTATGACACAATAATGATGTAGCAATTACCCCATTAATATATGATTTAAGTAAATAATATTATAACGATTAAAATATCATCTAAAAGATATCCAATTCTGGTTGGATGATTTTATTTCGACCATGAGTCATCTTATCTTCATCTTTAATGATTTTTGGACAATTAGAAACCGAATATCATTATATAATAAAATAATATTTTCACAGTTTCTGAAAGAGCCCCTCGTCTCTCTTATAAAAGGAGACAACTTCTAACCAATTCCGCCCACATATAATGCAATATGGCTTGTCCAAAATCTGCCCAATTAATCTCCCTACATCCCTCTGCTCCCCCGAGAATCCTTAACGTAGACAGAAGGCACTTCAAAAATTCATTTTGGTTCAAACCAAAGGAAGTTACCCAAATTAAAGGTAACAATTTATCTTAAATTGTTTTATTTTATTTAACTTCTCAAACCCCTAAGCTCTTTTTATTCCTTTCATTTGTAACAACACCAGTATCCTCAATGTACTATGATGTTTTTATGAGTAGTATTCGAACTACACATACACACACCTCCATCTAATGGGTGAAGAACATAATGTTTCTATTGATGGAAAACTAATGCCTCACGAAACGATGATTGTCCAATTTCCAATTACCACTATCATGGTGGAAATTATGGTTTCACAGTATTTATATATGATTAATATTTTTTTTATTATTTCCATATAATTTATAAAACATTTTTATTGTTTCCGTAGTGGTTAAATAAGATAATCTCATTTGAGGATGTGTGGACTATTGTCCCCTCAAAGTGATGTGACTCGTTAATACATTATGTGGGATGTATAATGGATAGAGTTAATGATATTATATATGATATTATAAAGTAATTATAATATAACTATGTATTACTATACTTTAATTTCATAAAAAGAAGAAATATAATTGAATGTAGCGTTTATCCATACGTACGGCTTACCGTCTCCATTAATGGTGCATTTCATTTTGTACCTCCATATGTTATGTACTATTATAAATAAATTTATATACTAGATATCTATGATATATATGATATATAAATCATGAATATCATTCTTGGATATAATCTACTATTGACCACATGGACAACTTTTAAATATAAGGTGTTTTCTTTTTACTCAACTACCAAATATCAAGACAATAGACGATATTTACTTAAATGATTACATAATGTTTATGACATGGTACTAATTTTTATAAAAGGAATAATAAACATGATAAATGTTCTTAATAAATAGATGTTAAAATTAGTTTATTATTCATGAGATTAATGAATGATCGAGTCAAGTCGGACACGAGGTAAGGGACTTCGTCTCAATCTCCTTTCATTAAGGCATTTTTAGTTTTATACATGACTTTATTTTATATGGTGTATAAACCCCTTTGAAATTTCATTTTATTCAAATGTAATCTTTTTATAAGAAGCATTTTACTAATCGACAAAAAGGAATGTTTCTTATTTTTTTTACATAAGAGGTGACAATGATCTTTCCGCCGCCACGAGTATTATTTGATCTTTGGATTCCATAACAAGACAGAATGTTTTTAAAAGGATAAATAAATACCATATACTATTTTTATGTATTTTGGTATTGAAAATGATTTTGTGAATGGATTTATTATTTCAATATCTTGAAATAATATTTTATTTGGAAATGTTATATTTCCTTTACCCTTATGTTATTTGTTATGATCATGTTATGTTTCTTGGGAATTATTTACATATACAGGTGGTTCCATGATAAACATAGGGCGGGTGAGCCTGAGATAGCTCTCTAATGCATTGGGTAAAGTGACGGAGGTTAACGTGAATTTTTCTCGTACAAATTTTATGGAATATATTGTGATGGGTATTCCAAAGTAAATCCATATGTAGTTGTGATAGCTAGAATATTAGTATGATATGGATGACACAAGTTACCTTTATGAATTATGTTTTTTATGTGTTATTCATAAATATTATGTTATTATGAGGTATGTAATAGACTTTATGTTTTTTATGTATTAATTAAAAATGTTTTCTTTTATTGTTTTATAACTCTTACTGAGCTTTTTATTCTCTTCCTATGTTTTGAAATGTTTTCACAGGAAATATAGATGAATTGGGTCAAGTATGGGATCAAGGAAAAGTCATGATGTCTAAAACATGGAACTAAACAAAGACTCTTTTTTAAGTGTTTTTTTATAAAAAACATTGATACTAGTTAGATTTTTCTACATGTAATATTCTTGTTCTTATGTAAATGTACTGACCTAATTCTCTAAAACACTAAACCTGAAAAGATCCTTAATGTGAATTATTCATTTAATTCAATATTATGTAATGTTTAAGACTAGTTCATTATAGTTGGTATCAGAGGTTAGTGACAACTTTAGGAGTTATGTTATTGATAAATTAATATCCATAAAGTAATATATATTAATATTGAAATCATATAGCATTTACAGATTACCATGTTTCTTTGCCAAGGATATTACTATGTTAAGAATGGTTTTCCGCAAAGGAAATAGGGAATCTATGTTGGGAAGACATCACGAGGATGTTAACCTTCTAAATCAGAAACCTAAATGGTCGGAATCGGAACTGAACAATTTTTTGCAATGATGGAACAGTTGACTCAAGATTTAAATGGTGGTGGTATCCATGCATGAGATCAGCCAGATCAACCACAGAGGAAAATGATAGCAGTGGAGCATTTCATGAGGCCACATCCCCAATCATTTAGAGGATCATCTGACCCTGTGCAAGCAGAAGGGTGGATTAATGCACTGGAGAAGATTTTTGATGTCATGCATTGTTCAAAACATCAAAAGGTTAGTTTAGTTATTTACCATTTTGAAGTTGAAGCTTAGAAGTGGTGGTTAATGGTGAAAAATATAAAAGATAATGAGGAGATCAATGCTCTTGATTGGGATGAATTCAAAGGTATGTTTCTTGATAAATATTTTCCTAAGTTGGTTCGTCTTAGGATGGAAAAAAAATTCCTGGAATTGAGGAAGGAGGATGACTCAGTGGCTTCTTATGAAGAAAAATTCACTCGAGTTGCAAGTTATGCTCCAAATTTCGTATGAGATCTTTATAGTAAAATCAACCATTTTAATTAGGATTAAATCCAAAGTATCGAAGGGTTTTAGCATCTCATGAGTTTAAAAGTTATAAAAAACGTGTTTGTTGTTTAGAGAATTTAGAAATGGAGTTTCCCGATGATCATGTATTCATTGAAAAACAACAGAATAAGAGGTTGAGGAGGTAGGCGAAAAGAATGAACTCTTCAAAAAAGTCTTATGGTAAGAAATATAAGTTTTCATTTTTTGAAAATTTTTGTAAAAAGCATGCTGGGGAATGTATTTTGAATTCTGGTAAGTGCTACCGATGTGGTAAAATGAAACATAAGCCTCATAATTGCACTGAAAAAGATCAGGGTAATGTAGGAGAAAATATATTTTACAGTCAGTAAAATGGTTTAAGTGCAATGAAATGGGTCATTATGAAAAAAGTGTCCAAAAAATATCTCAAATGAGGGAAATCAGCCAGACTACAAGCAGAAAGGGGTGGTGAAATCCTTTTCATATTCTTCAGAAGATGTTGGGACATCAAATGAAGTTGTATCCGGTACACTGTTTGCTTGTTAAGATTATGCCAATGTGTTTTTTGATTTCGATTCTACACACTCATTCATTTGTGTGATGTTTTTTAGTAAATTGGGAATTCCATCTCAAGATATGAATAAGAAATTATGGTAAACACACTTGGAGAAAATGTAGTCACAAAAAGAAAACATCATAACATTCTTGTCCTTATGGGCGGAAAGAATCTACCTGAAAACCTTAATATCTTGCCTTTAGTAGATTTTGATGTTATTTTGGGCATAGACTGGCTTTCTGTTTATCATGCTATGATTGACTGCATAGCTAAAGTGGTTTCTTTTTATAAATATTTTTAGTGTTATAAAAAATGAACCCTTTATTTCGATAACATATCAGGAAGCTGAGAAATAAGTAAAAAAGGAAATGAATGTTACCTTGCACAAATTTTTTAAAACAAATAAAATATTCAGATTAATGATGTGCCATTGGTAAATGAGTACATTGATGTTTTTCCAAATAAGTTTCCTTGTATTATATCTGATCGGGAAGTTAAATATATTGTTGACTTAGTTCCTGATGCTAAGACAATTTCAAAACCCCCTTATAGAATGGCTCAAATTGAACTTTTAGAGTTAATAAAGAAGTTTTATGAGTTATTCGATAAAGGTTTCATTCGACCTATCACATCACCATGGGGAGATCCTGTCTTGTTTGTTAAAAAGAAAGATGGTTCATTGAGGCTTTGCATTGAATATATAGCATTGACTAACATCACTGTTAAAAATAAGTATCCTTTGACTCATATCGATGATTTTTTTCATCAGCTACATGAATCTCATTATTTTCAATGATTTATATAAGTTCAGGGTATCATAAGTTGAAATTAAAGGAAGAAAACATTCCAAAGACCGCGTTTCGTAATAGATATAGCCATTATGAATTTTTAGTTATTCCTTTTGGTTTAACAAATTCACTTATAGTATTCATGGATCTTATGAATATAATTTTCTGTGATTTCTTGGATAAGTTTGTGGTTGTGTTCATTGATGATATTTTTATTTATTCAAAATGTAATGAGGAATATGAAAGTCATTTATGGGTTTTCCTACAAACCTTAAAAGAAAATAAACTTTAGGAGAAATTCACCATGTGTGTGTTTTGGTTATAAAAAATTTCTTTCATTGGTGACATTGTTTCAAAAAATGTCATAACTGTTGATCCTGCTAAAACAAAAGTTCTTTAATAATGGCTAAGACAGACAAATATAACCAAGATTTGAAATTTTCTTAGTTTGATAGGTTATTACTGGAGGATTTTTGAAAAATTTTCACAGTTATCTAGTCCAATGACTAAGTTAACTCGAAAAGGTGTTAAGTTCATTTGGACCAAATAATTTGATGATAGTTTTCAGGAATTTAAAATAAGATTGGTGAATGTCCCAGTTTTGGCACTGTCATCCAGAAATGGTGAGTTTGTTGTCTATAATGACGCTTCATTGAAAGTACTAGGTTGTGTCCTAATGCATAATGATCAAGTAATTTCTTATCCTTCATGTTAGTTGGAACCGCATGAGCTAAATTACCCTACACATGATTTGGAGTTGGATTCTGTTGTTTTTCATTAAAAATTTCGAGGCATCAATTTAATGGATTGAAGTGTGAAATATATACTAATCACAATAGTTTAAAGTATATATTACCTCAAAAATAATTTAACATGATAAAGAGGAGATGGTTGGAATTAATCAAGGATTACGGTTTCATGATCTATTACCATCCCAGAAAAGAAAATAAAGTGGCTGATGATTTGAGTGGAAAAAGTAATGCTCTATTAGCCATGCTTCATTGGGAATGAGATCCTTGGTTTTTTGATTTAATGAAATTTGGCATAGAAGTTGTTTGTGCAGGAAATTGTTCTATTTGGTATCAGGTGTCATTGAGATCATCTTTATCAGGCAGAATAAAGCAAGCACATAAAGAAGACAGTGAGTTACAGAAAAAGGTAGAGTTGGTTATGAACGGTATGTTTTCTGATTTTAATATTGATAATGATTGTGTATTGAGGTTTGGGAAGATATTATATGTACATTGTGATTCAAAATTGAAGAATGAGTTGTTATTTGGAGCTCATAGTTGTCTGTTTTCAGTTCATCCAGGTAGTACAAAGATGTATTGAGATCTTCGAGAGTATTACTGGTGGGATGGAATGAAAAAAGATATTGCTGATTTTACTGTGAAGTGTTTGATTTGTCAGCTAGTTAAAGTAGTGCGGCAGTTAACAAAAGGAATGCTTTAGCATTTACAGGTGCTAGAGTAGAGATGTGAAAATATATCCATGGACTTTGTTGTATGATTACTAAAGAAATCTCGAGGTAATAATGCAATTTGAGTTATAGTTCATCGTTTGAAAAAATATGCTCATTTCCTTCCTATTCGAGATACTTTGTCTCCAGATCAACTCGATCATTTTTATGTTAAAGTGATACACAGGTAGCATGGTGTTCCCTTCTCCATTGTATCTGATCATGATCTGAGGTTTACTTCTAACTTTTTGAAATGAATTCAGAATTTGTTGGGTACTAAATTACACTTTAGTACATCTTTTCACCCTCAATAAGATGGGAAATCAAATTGAACAATTCAGACATTGGAGGATATGCAACGTACTTGCTCGATGTATTATCAGGGATTTTGGGACCAACATCTTTCATTGGTTGAATGTTCTTATAATAACACCTTTCATTCCAGTATACAGATGGCTCCATTTGAGTAATTATATGGAAAGTATTGTCGAACCCCAGTATTCTGGGATGAAGTAGGTGAAATGAATCTAATGGAACCATAATTGGTAGAAGAGATGGTAGAGAAAGTTCAGTTGATTCAGAAGCACATAAGAACAGATCAGAGAAGACAACAAAATTATGAAGATAACCAGAGGAAGGATAATTCTTTTGAGGTAGGTGATCATGTCTTTCTCAAAGTTTCTCCATGGAAATGTGTAATGTGTTTTGATATGAAGGTAATGTTGAGTCTGAGGTTCATTGGACCTTATGATATTCTGGATAAAGTTGGATCAGATGCGTATAGTGTAGTTTTACCTCCATGTTTATCCCAGGTACATAATGTTTTTCTGTTTTTGATGTTGAGAAAGTATATGTCAGATCAATCTCATGTTTTGAGCCTAGAGGTAGTTCAGTTGGAAGAAAATCTCTCTTATGAAGAACAACCCGTCCAGATTCTTAAACATAGAGTACAAGTGTTGCGTAATAAGGTAATTCACCAGGTAAAGGTTTTGTGGAAACCCCATATTGTTGAAGAGGAAACGTGTGAATCTGAAAATGTTATGAGGGATAAATACCCCCAATTATTTTTATAAGTGAATAAAAATTGTGAGGAATAAATTCCCAAATGGGTGGAAGGATGTAACATCCCAGGTAAATTAATAATAATACATATTTCATATTTATTAATACTGGGAAATAAATATTAATTTGACTTTAAAGGGGTTGCTATGTTCGATAGCGTACTCGATACGCAACAACAAGTTTCATTGTAGTCTTACATTGCACACTAATAATATAATATTGTTATTTTAAATAGTAGTTAACTACTAACCGTGGTATTGGTGGGAATGAATTAAACTAACTACAATATGATTATACATTTTTGTTAAATGTATTTATATTTATCCAATAAAATTTCGTGGCTTAAAATATGAACGAATCTAATTTTAACCACAATTAACATTAACAGGTCGATTTACTGCCTTTTAATGGTGAACCCTCGTTAAATTTAGATTTGGTCATCTTTATATGTTTTATTTGACCAAATAAAATCCTTCTTTAGAATGGGGACATAATATTTTACTTTGGGTAATTTTTTTTGTATTTTTCTAATAAAGTTCAATTTTCAATGAATAGTGAAAAATATTGCATTTTAATTAAAAAGTTCCTTTTAATCTAATTTATTTTTATGTTTAGACTATCTTTTAGTTTGTTTTAAAGTGAAATTAAAATATATTTTTACCATTTAATCCAATGTTGGTCATTGAAATTAATTTCACTTTGAAATTGGACAAAAACAAGTGTCGATCTTTTGATAGTTATTTTTTCTTAAAAACACGCTATTTTTTTGATAATGAGAATTTATTTTAAAATTATTTAATTCCACTTTTATGTTTTTAATTTGGAAAAATAGACATAAATTTTTAATACATAATATCAAATATATCTTAGGATTAATTTTTGGTATTTTTCTGAAAAACATCAATTTTTGATGAATAGTGAAACCACTTAGTGGTAGTTAAAAAAATCTAACTTTTTCATTTAAATAAAATTTATCCACTTCTGTGAATTGAATTTCAAAAATCCGAAAAACATTGTAGTCATCAAGAAGTAAAATGTGGTTCATTAAGATGAAAATATTTTTTGGTGAATTGTAACTTTTGACTTTTATTTACCATGGTTAAAGGTAAATAGGTTAATTCAAGGTTAAAAGAATATTATAAAAATTCCAAATTACCTTAAAACTTGTCCAAAACATATTTGATGAGTAATGGACAACCATGGGAATCTTTGGGACAATTTTGGGACCCCATTGAGCCACGTGGGAGTGATCATGACAGTCTAGATTAATTAATTTAATGTAAAGACAAAATTGACATTAACAAAAATCCTTTAGTAATTAATTTATGTATGGTGTTATATAGGTCCTATTTTGGACTATAAATATTCATTGGAAATATAAATAGATTTTATACCTGATATTAATTTTTTAAATTTTTAGACATCAAATAAATTAAATTATTTATGACACAATAATTATGCAGTAATTACCTCATTAATAAATGATTTAAATAAATAACATTATAATGATTAAAATATTATCCAAAACATGTCCAATTCTGATTGGATGATTTTATTTCAACCATGAGTCATATTATCTTCATCTTTAATGATTTTTGGACCATTAGAAACCGAATATCATAATATAATAAAATAATATATTCACACTTTCCTAAAGAGCCCCTCCTCTCCCTTATAAAAGGTGACCACTTATAACCAATTCCTCACACTTCTCAAGCCATTTGGATCATCCAAAATCTGCCCAATTAAGCTCCATAAATCTCTCTCCTCCACCTAGACACCTTACCTTATGTAGAAGGAACATCATAAAGTCATTTTGGGTCAAACCAAAGGATGTTCCCCAAATTAAAGGTAACAGTTTCTCCTAAATTGTTTTCTTTTGTTTTACTTCTCCAACCCAAAAACTCTTTTTATTAAATTTTTTTGTAAAAAAACCAGTATCCTACATATTCTATAATTTCTTTATGAGAATAATTTGAACTACACATACACACACCTTCATCTAATGGGTGAAGAACATAATGTTTCTGTGGATGAAAAACTAACGCCTCATGGAAGGATGATTGTTCAATTACCTCTTACCACCTCTAATGGTGGACATTATGATGGAACTGTATTTATATATGATATATAAATTATGTTCATTATTTAAATAAGATTTATAACACATCTTTATGGCTTCCATACTGGGTAAATACGATAATCTCATTTGAGGAAATGCGGACTACCGCCCCCTCATAGTTATGTGACTCATTAATGCCTTATATGGAATGTATAAAGGATGGAGTTAATAATATTATATATGATATTATAATGTAATTATAATATACCTATGTATCATTATACTTTAATTCCCTAAAAATAATAAATATAAATGAAAATATCGTTCATGCGTACGTACGGCTTCTCGTCTCCATGAATGGTGCATTTCATTTCTTACCTCCATATTTTATGTACTATTATAAATACATGTATATACTGGATATATAAGATATATATTATATCTAAATCATGAATATAATTCTTTATATAATTGACTATTGACCACATGGACAACTTTTAAATATAAGATATTCATTTTTGACTAAAGTACCAAATATCAAAAAAAATGGACGTTATTAACATAAATGATTACATTATGTTTATGACATGGTAATAAATGATATAGAAGGAATAATAAACTTGAAAAATTCTCTTAAGAATGTATAAATTAACTTTAGTTTATTATTCAGGAGATTAAAGAACGATTGGGGCAAGTCAGGCACGAGGTAAGGGACTTCGTCTCAATCTCCTTTTATTGAGCCATTTGTAGTTTTATACACGACTTTATATTATTCGGTGTAGAAACCCCTTTGAATTTTCATTTTATTCAATGGTAATATTTTTATATGAAGAGTTTTACTAAATGAAAAAAAGGAATGTTTCTTTTTTTATGTAAGCGGTGACAATGACCTTTCCGCCACCGCAAGTATTATTTGATCTTTGGCTTGCGTAACAAGCCAAGAATATTTTTAAAAGGAAAAATAAATAACATATACTATTTTTACGTATTTTGGTATTTAAAATAATTTTGTGAATGGATTTATTATTTCAATATCTTGAAATTATATTTTATGTGGAAATGTTATCTCTCCTTTATGCTTTTGTTATGTGTTACGATCATGTTATGGTTCCTGTGCATTATTTACATAAATGGGTGGTTCCGTGATAAACCTAGTGTTGGTGAGCTCGAGATTGCTCTTCCATGCATTGGGTAACATGACAGAGGTAAACATGAATGTTTATCCTAAGAGATTTTGGGAATATATTGTGATGGTTATTCCAAAGTAACAACCTATGTATCTGTGATAGCTACAATGTAAGTATGATATGGATGCCACAAGTTACCTTTATAAATTATGATTTTTATGTGTTATTCATAAATATTATGTTATAATGATGTAATTAAAATAGTTTATTCTTTTTATGTATTGATGAAAAAATGTTTTATTTTATTGTTTTATAACCCTTACTGATCATTTTAAGCTCATCCCATGTTTTGTCAGGTTTTGACAAGTCTTGAAGATGAATAGGGACAAGGATGGGATCATAGAAATTTCATGCTGTCTAAAACCTGGAACTAGACATGACTCTCTTTTTTCATGAGTGTTTATTTTATAAAAAAAATTGATACTGGGATGAATATTCTACATGTAATATTCATGTTGTTATGTAAATGTAAAGACCTAATTCCTTTAAACTCTGAACCTGAAAAGATCCTCAAAGTAAATTATTTATCTAATTCAATATTATGTAATGTTTATGGTTGGGTCCTTATATATTCTCTCATTTCCATTATGAAACTACAAATAGATAATTTATTTACTTCGATTATTATAATTCATGTTATACCTATTTAAAAGTAAAAACAATTGTTCAATATGTAATTGGATTATTCATTAAAACCAAAAAATGACCACAAAGGTATTTATACGTCCTATTAATACTCAGATGAATATAAAATAGAGTGATAATATTTTAAAACATTAGTTCATTCTTCAACTAGGAATTATAATAAACAAATAATTATTATCTTAATCTCAAAATACATTATTTGATAATATTTAATTAATGAAACATTCATTTATTAATGAATTATACATTTTACAAATAAACAAGATCCTTATTTTGAGGTTGGTTAATTTTATCTAACAATTACTACTATAATAACACATGAAATAAAACATTAGAATATCCTATATATAAGAATTCTTGAAAAATATCCATTAAATCATTACCATAGGATAATGTTCCATTAGTAAAATACTTAATCTTAATTTTTATTTATGACTTAATGAATCAACAAACCAATTTACTTTTCTTGGATAGTAAATAATCATGTAGTCATAATACTAAGTTAGTTCTATCCATCTTCTGAAACTCATTTTCATCACATTGTGAGTGAATATACCCTGGAAACATTTATAATGAGTATATATTTCACACTTTACTCTATATAAATGATCACTGTATATTTTTAAATCAACACCATAGAATATCATTTTGGATCATATGTGTAAAAATTTAACCCATGAAGATTAAATTTAAATGATATATCAGTTGTTACATGAATATTGTACCATAAATCAAAAAACCCATTCAATGGGTAATCATTATATATTAAAAATTCCGATTTTCTATATTTAAGGGTGAAATTTTGATACTTCACCGATAATATTTTAAATTTCCGGAAACATTGGAAATATTATTCTTTCTAGAAGTATCTAAAACCTTTTTTGCATTAAATATTATGGTGGGATATATAACTAAGAAATATTTTCAATAAGCCATCAATATTATGCTACTAATCAAAGAAAACTAGATTTCTATCTAACATTTTTTGTTCTATGAAAATATTTAACATCATTAGTAATATATGGATCAATAGTTATTCATTTAATATTTGTTATATATCCCAATGAAAAATATTATTTACCAAAATCCACAGTTACTAAATATTACTTATAACTTCTTTATATTCAATATATGGCAAACAATCCATGAATTGTTTTCAATATTATAATTGCATTATAAATCTACTAAACTACATCAATGAATATAGACATAAATTTATCAAAAAACTAATGGTAATATCTATTATTGAGATCCATAAATATAGTTTTCGTATTTTTAAACAAAATGGGAATAACCAAAAACACATAATTTCCATAACTAGAACTACTTTTTTTCTTTGAAATGTTTTACTCTTTAATATAAAATAGATGGTTCGTAGACCAGATATCCCCATTCAAAAGATATAGATTTCCCAATAGCTAATTAATCATGTTGTTTATCTAAGGAAATTTATACTAATTATTAACATTGATTTTATTGAAATCTATAGAATTAGTGATGATCTTCATGTAACCCACTATCATTATATAAAAATTCATACCATCCCATTATAGAGACCCAACCATAAGAATTACATTATCTATAAAATTAATTTACAATTCACATTATCACATTACAGTTTATATTTTTAGTGTGTATTAATTTAATTTAAGAACATAATATATACATAAAAAACATAAACATAAAAATTGGATACTACTAAAACAATATCCAATTTTTCATTAAAAAATGTTTTTATAAATAATGAAACCTAAATATGAAATGTCTTCACACCATTTATCTTGGACTATCCTTTTCTATTACTAATCTGTAATCCTTATCAAAAAAATTTTAAAACATGTGATGATAATAAAAATATCAGTAAGTGATTCAAATATGTGATATAATCCTTTATTACATGAATAATTAAAAACATATGAAATCATTTGCACAAAGATGTACCTCTCAACCAATATTTATTGTATTATTACTTTGTGAAAACATAAAATTTCCATAAAACATATAAAAACAGAAATAAAAAACACAATTTAAATATGTAATTACATACTTTTGATTCTAATACACATGTTAAATATATGATTATTAACCCTAATGGTTACCTTACAATGTAACCATAATGGATACATTAAAATGTAACCCTCACGACTTATTAGAGTGTAATCATCGTAGATACACTTAGAATAACCAAATGACTAACCCCCAAGATAAACATAACCAAATAATTAGAGTGATATATATTTCCCAATAATCATAATAAAAAATTACAAAAAACTACAACATAATGATAAAACAGAATACTTCAATACAAAAATTCATTATGAATTTTATAAAACTGGAAATTTAAAAGATGATTTTTATGGAAAAATCCCTTATAAATAACATATATTTTTTGTGAGAATTTATAAAAGGACTAGAAGATGTGTATAAACTATAAATACATATAATAAAACATTAAAGTAAATATATCCAATGATCTTATTAACACAAAATAAATAAATTATAAGGTAATCCAAATGAATGTAAATTGGGTTATGAGTTATATTACCTCGAGTTTTCCTTTCATAAAATTTGTTTAAATAAACTTTATATTTGTTTAAATATTTTTATTAATATTTTATAGTTACATATTAATTTTTATAATACCTTATATGTTCATTTTATAACACCATTCCAAAGGAAAATCCGCAAAGCAGGATCTCAATTAAAAAACACAAAAGAAAAGATAACTCACACAAGGATTAACTTATGTACAAAAGTGTATATGTTTAGTCATAAAGATAGATAATCATATTATTTCATGGGGATCTACTGTTGACCCTCACTAAATCGCTCATTGACAATCCACATAAGATCACTTAGAATTGATCTACACAGGATCTCTCAGTGATGATTCAGACATGATCGCTATTCATTTTTCATGTCTCACCCATCCACTTGATCACCGCACAAAGAACGCATTATTTCAGGAGAATTGTGTCCTCAATAAATCAGTCTTATTTCATCATCACAAAGTCTGAAGAAAATATAATGTGATTAACATCCATTTCATAAGTCTTCGAATGCAACCGACAGTGTTTCAACCGGATTCCCATCTAGTAAGTTATAGGAATTTTAGTGATGAGGGCCCATCTAGATTCAGGTACGATCCAACCTAGAAAAAATATAAATCTCTCTAAAACTGATGTAAAATTATTCAAATAGACTGCCTCATCATAAGGGTTATGGCTTGGTATATGGTTCCTAGAATGTACGTCTGGTTTTAGGGATATTCCAAATTCAGTGTAATAGGGGCGAAAGGGGTCTAGGTTCAAACCAGCAGGGTCAGACTGACCTGAACTGACACAATCTGGTTCGACAGGATCCTATTTCGATCGACCAGACCTGGGTTTTCCAAAAACATGGGTCTACCTGGCCTGCAAGGCTGGTTCAAGCCCAACTGGGACCGAACTGGCCCACCAGGCTCACCCCAGATCATCGATGCGGGTCGGCTACCTTCTCCTTGGACACGACATAACTGCGTCCAGTATATGCTAAGGTGGTTGGGTCCACTAGTTATGTCTCTCGCTTCAACCAGTAGGGTTGATTACTTCTCTACATTTTTTCACTCTTCTGACATGGTATTTCAGAAGAGTGGCTTGTCGCGGTGGCAGATTCCAATGTCGAGGCGGCCATGCCTCATTCAGTGTCACGGCCCGTTAAGGCTGCGACTTCCACCACCTAGGCGCGCCTCCTCCAGCGTTGTTACCCATTGTGGTCATGGCTTCCACTTCCATAGCGCATTACGAGGTGCCCCTCCATGTCTAACCATCATCTGGGTTGGTGGCCCATCTCTTCTTCACCAGGCATATGATCGATGTCGCCACGTGCTGCCTTACCTTCTAGTTTCCCATGAGAAAAGCAACCAAATCCAAAAACCACAGAGGGTCGAGGCCAGGTTTATTTTATCTACAACATCTATGATAGAATTAACATGGGTATAATTTAATGAAAAGTATAATTTTTAATTAATCAATTAAATCCCATGTATTGAGGTTGTTGGATGGAATTACAGAAGAGGAAGGAGTGTCCATGTCTGAAGGTGTTCTTCAGGGTTCTCCGTTGCCCATCGTTTTCCCCAACGACGGTCAGTTGATCATGTTCTTCGTTGGAGCTGAATTATATTGGAACTTTGTCAGAGCATCATTTAATAGATCTCCAAAAACCCAAGTCTGTTCATTGATTAAATAGAGGGGAAGGTGGAGATTAAAACATCACAGAATTAATGAGGTTCATTAATCATATTATTTAATGAACCTCTTTTACTCTCTCAACAGTTCAGTTACAAAACCCATTATTTCATTCAAGGGTGTGGTTACACAACTAAAGATTCAATACATTAAATGTTCTGGGGTTGTACTATGGGCTCACTTCCATTTTTTCCAATGGTTTCAAAAAGAAAAATAAAATAACCAATAGTTATTTTATTATTCTTTAATGAAGTCCTAGAAATTAACCTTTTTGTTTGAACCTATCATGTGAAGGTTAATATTCCCTTAAAAGAATATTGGTTCAATAAATTCAACAGTGCCTTCAATTTTTTAATCATAGAACCAGAACAAAATATAGTAAACACTGCCCACTCTTTTTCTAAACGTACCTTAAAAAAACACTACAAAAATTGTTCCGGGAACTCCGGGCCTCAGAATCATGTGTCGTCAATTTTCACAGACTCGTAGTCATCCTAAATAATCTAAAAAAACATAAATTTGGAAATTATATGTCTTTAAATTCTCCCAACATTATGTATTTTTATCCTTGAAATCTAAAACAAAACTAGGAAAACAAATGCGGGTACTGATTATGCATTTGAGCATCCTCCTCCCATGTGCTCTCTTGGAGGTTCTTGTACTTCCACCAAACTCAGACCAGAGGATATTATCACCCACAAAGGACCCTCTCATGTCAATCCTCTATCTCCACTGGGAACTCTACAAATGTCTCCCCATCATCGATTTCCACCTCACCCCATTCGATAACGTGGAAAATATCATGCACATACCTCCTCAGTAGCAACAACTGGAAAACATTATGAACCTGATGTATGTGTAGGGGAAGATCTAGATGGTACGATACCTCGCCAAATCTACTAAGGATCTGGAAAGGTCTGATAAACATCGATGATATCATACCACCACGAAAAAATCTCCACAATCCTCTTTGGGGTGATACCAATTAGAAGACATGATATCTGCCCTCAAAATCTAAGGGTCTCCATCTCCCATCATCATAAGACTTATACCAGATCTGTAAATTCATCATCTACTATTCTATGATCTACACATTCATAGTGGTTTCTCGTACAAAACATGGACCCATAAGTGCTGACTCCCCTAGGTAGGATCAACTTAGAAGTGATCTTCAAGATTGCTCTTACATGGCATCAAATGGATCCATGCCAATGGTGGAGTGATAAATATTATTGTATGTGAACTCCACCAGGGCTGGGTGGTCCTCCCAACTGTGGGAAAAATCTAGTATGCAAGCACGAAGCATGTCCTCATGTGTTTTTAGGGTCCTCTCAATCTGAACATCTATTTTAGGATGAAAGGCGGCACTCAAGTGCAGCTGAGTCCGAAATGCCTCATATATTCTCTTCCAAAAGTGGGTTGTAAAATGAGTGTCTTGATCTGAGAAAATCATTGATGGCACCCTGTGAATACGTACAATGTCCAGTATATAGTGGTGTCTCAAGACCTATGCTGATCTCGGCTCTTAGATGGGTAGGATGTGGGCCAACATTGTGAGTCGATCCACAATCACCCAGATGGAATTTTGGACCCTAGATCTATATGGTTTCCATTTCAGGTTGCCCATAGAGACACCATCCCACTTCTATTCTGACGCATCATGTGGCTAAGCTAATACCGATGAAACTTAATGCTCGACCTTCACTTGTTGACACGTTATGCATCATGATGAAAACACTACCATGGATTTCTTCATCCTTGGCCGCTAGTACTGAAGCTGGAGGTCTTAGTACATCTTCACTACTCTAGGATGTACCACCAAAAGGGATGTGTTTAACTCCCTCAGTACCTACTCTCGTAGAATTATTAGTACCATTTTGCATCCTCTGAATAGAATTAAATTCTCCCCAACTTTATAAAATCAATCAAGAGACTGTCCTAGGGATATCTGACCACATCGGGCCTCGAAGTCAAGGTCTCCATGTTCTGCCTCCTAAACACGCTGATGGATTGGGGATGTGACATTCATAGACAGGATGTAATCTTCTCCATTTTTATCCACGAAAAATATCTGCAACGTGGTTAGCTAATATGTCACCTCACTCTGTAACTATATACCAGACCTCCTACTGAGTGCATCTGCTACTACGTTCTCTATCCTAGGAGTCTAGACTATCTCAAAGTCATTGTCCTAGACAAACTCCAGCAATCTCTGATGTCTCAGGTTCAGGTCTTTCTCTGAGAAGATATACATGACACTATTGTTATCAGAGTAAACAATACACCGTTCACCAGTCAAGTAGTGCGTCCACATCTTTAGCATAAAACTCACTACTAATGACCCTAGGTCATTTGTAGCTTAGTTATGTTATGTTATTTCAACTATTGTGAGTTTTAGCCAATCACCACTCACTCCTACATTATAACACATCCCAGTCCACTCCCTAATGAATCTCAGTAGACTGCATACCAATATCTCTTCTCTAGTACACTCAAGAAGGGGGAACTCCTTAGTGTCTGCCTCATCTCCCAGAAACTATACAAGAACATATCTCTCAACTATAAAGGCTTGCTCTTAATCATAAAACATGAAAAGGGTGATGCTACCCTAGATAAGTCGGGTACAAATATTTGTAAGTGCATAGCCAATCCTAGGAAACTCTAAACCTTTTTCAAACTTTTGGGTGGATCCCATGAATGAACATCCTTTATCTTTGCTGGATCCACCGCAACTCAAGACTATGAGATAACATGTCCCTGAATGTGGACCTCCAGTATCCAGAACTGGATCTTTGAAAGCCTTTGATAAATATGGTGCTATTTGATTGTATCCAATACTATCTGTGGGTGCATGGAATGATCCTCCCCCATCACCGAGTACACCAAGATTTCTTCAATGAATACCACCACGAAGTGATCAAGGTAAGGCTAAAATATTCCATTCATGATCCCCATGAACACTGCTAGAGCATTGGTCACACAAAAATACATCACCAAGAACTCATAGTGTGTATACTGGCATTTGAAGGTTTTCTTCTGTACATCCTCATTTCATAATCGGAGCTGTTGATAGCCTGATCTGACATCTATCTTCAAAAAAATGTGTCGCATTCAGCTTATCGAAAAGATCATAAATTCTTAGAAGATGATACATGTTCTTCTCAGTAACCTATTTCAGGTGTCGATAGTCCACGCAAAGCCTCAAACACCCATATTCCTTCATGGTAAACAAAATCTGGGCATCCCATGGAGAACCATTGGGCCTTATGAACCGTTTAACATGCATGTCCTCCAGCTTTATCCTCAACACAAGAGGCTCTATGGGTGTCATCTGATATGCTGTCATAGATATCAGTACCACCCCTTGGTATAGGTTTATGTAGAAGTCTACCTCTATGTGAGGGGGTAGTCACGGAACGTCATCAGGAAAGACATAAGTAAAATGGTCCACCGCTAAAGGATAACTCAGATGGCCCCATACAAATGCTTCGAGGGTAAGGCTAGCCATATAACGTGTGATCGGCCACACCCTCCTCTAAGAAAATTCACCATTTGCTATAATGTTTCCCTTCTAACAGATGAATGTGAACATGGTCCCATTATCGCGGTCTCACCTCACTTTTTACCTAAAATAGTAATTCTGAGCATGAACTGTGGAAATCTATTATATACCTATGATAACCTCATAAGTCCTTGATTTTTCTTATAGGAGATCACAAAAAATACATTGCCTACAAGAGTGATCTCACAATGCCTTCACCAAATTGTAATCGACAAATCATCTCCCGTAAGAGTCTTCAATCATAAAGATCATGCCCGCAGCTCCATCAAAATATTAAATCTCTTAACAAGTGTCATGGAAATAAAAAACTAAGAGGTACCTGTGTATAAAAGTACTACTACTAGGGTGTATTTATAAGTCCCCAGCATTAAACCTTACTTAATCTTGAGTTATCACAAGAATACACATTGAGGATCATTTCAGGTTTAGAGTTTTAGAGAATTAGATCATGAAATGGGCATTACATTCCACATTTTAAAAAAGTGGTTACATAAAAGCAAATATTCATTTTTCCCATCAACGGAAACATTTTAAAATAAATCATGGATTCATTCTTGACACTTCCTTGACACTATCATAACATCATGTACCTTTCCCTTGACTTTTGAAAAAAATTTCAAAAACTTGGGATGAGCATAAAAATCCCTTTAAAGGATACACAAAGAAGGATAACTATTAGTTTTTCAAAAACAAAAAGTAAACAATGAATACCTTACCAAATTAATACTTTTTACCTTTATGAAGTAGTAAAAAACCTTCACTAAATAAATGACCATTACTTACCCTTTTGTAACGAAAAAATTACCATAAAACCCATATAAAGAACACATATCATATAAAGGTAACATGGTACATAAACATACTTAAATGGAATAACCATATGGCCGACTTCCACACATACTTAATGGAATAGCCATACGGTCGACTTCCATACCCAATGCATTGGAGGTTATAACGTATCCACCCGTCCTGGTATTCACGGCACAACTTGTCATATGGTTTATCACTTAACCACCCGTAAAATGTCCAAGTACCATCATTACACATAAAATATTTAAAATATAAACATTTCAATACCAACATTTAATTTGTAATCACAATAAGTATTTCCAAGATATTGAATTAATCAATCCATTTTCAAAAACCATTTAAACGAGATTTTTGAATCAAAGTGTCCCATACCACTTTGAAGTTTTTAATGTAATTATAATTTTAAAATAGTAATGTCCATATAAATAAATACTGAAAACCATTTGGAAAACATGGACATTAAAGATAAAGATTTATAATAATGAATCTTTAAAACATTTAAAATGTTATTTTTGTTAAAGAGTTTTTAACAAAATGAGAGACTCTGGAATAAAAATAATTTCGGAATAACATTTAATCCAAACTTTATAATATCATGAGAATAAATGGATTCATGATATAATATGTCAAAATAGAGTATATACACCATATTAGAGTGAATTAGTGCATAAAAACAATAAAGTCTCAATGTAAATGTAAATTGAGATGAAATCCATTATAAAGATGGTATCCTTAAATTAAGGATATATATATCACATAATTATGTGTGAGAAATATAAATACACCCAATATAAGTGGATATTAAGTGTGAAACAATCAAATTTCATTCACACATATTCATAGGATGACATGTTCATGAATTACAAGTTGAACCCAAAGAAATCGAAATTGGGTTAAGATGTTCCCTTGTAAAACTTTGACAGCCTAACGGCATCACTTTAAAATTTAGAAAATGAGTTGATGAGAAAAAAAGGGTATCTCATCAATTGGAAATAAATTTTACATCAATAAGGATATATAAGAATATATCCCAACATAATAAGATGTAAACTAAAATACATAACAAAAATAACTCTTTTAAAAAGAGGAGGGTGAAAGGTCCCCTTTCCGAGTTGGGAAACTTTCGAAACGTACACCCCATGGAAGAAGGGTCATAAAATGAAGATGTAAATACCAATTTATGAAATTATACTACAAAAAGTGTATAATAATTGGAATTACATACACCACTCAGAGGAAATAGTGTCAAATGAATCATAAATGTCACGAGAATAAAAGTGAGATGAAAAATACCCAATGAAAACTCGGCCGCCTAAAGGCGCCACTTAAAACATAAAAAATGGATTGATGAGATCAAATAGGGTATCTCATCATATTAACATAATATTTATAGTAAGAGTAATATAAAGTAATATCCCAATCATAAGAAAGATGAGTTTAAATGAAATGACATAAAATAGTGTACTTAAAAAGAAAGAGAGGGGTATGATCCCTTACCTCGGGTCCGACTTGACTCGATCGTTCTTTAACATCCTAGATAATAAACTTGAGTTAATTTATATTTTCTTAAGAACCTTTTTCAAGTTCATTATTACTTTTATATCACCTATTATCTTGTCATGAACACTATGTAATTATTTAGGATAATAATGACCGTTTTGTCGATTTTTGGTACTTGAGTCAAAAGTGAACTTCTTATATTTACAAGTTGTTCACGTAGTCAAATATTCATTATCTCAAGAATGAAATTCATGATGTAGATTCAATATATATCGTATATTTCAAGTATATACATTCATTTATAATATTACATAATCATTTAGAGGTAAGAAATGAAATTCATCATTCATGGAGATGGTAAGCCATACGTATGCATGAACGCTACTTCCATTTCTATTTCATATTAATGGAATTAAAACTAAATGAGAGATATTTATATTTAAATTACAGAATTATATTAATCATTTAGATGTAACATAAATCATATATATCCATTATATATATGTACTTATAATAGTACATTACATTTGGGGATAAGAAATGAAATTCACCGTTCATGGAGACGGTAAGCCGTACGAACGCATGAACGCTACTTTCATTTCTTAGTCATATTAATGTAATTAAAAATAATTGAGAGATTTATATATATATTATAATTCCATTATAATATATATGTTATATTGGTCACATATGTTCATTAATTTCATTCTTTATACATTCCATGTATTGCATGAACGAGTAACATCACTTGAGGGGGCGGTAGTCCACACTTCCTCGTATGAAATTATCGCGTTTACCCACAATAGAAACCATAAAGGTATATCACAAATGAAAAATACAGAATCATAATGAAAACATAAACATAATATATGTCATATATTGACATATTAATGGCCACCATTAAAGGTGTTTAAAAGAATATTAAACAATCATCGTTTCGTGAGGCAGAAATTCGCCAACCATAGAAACAATATGTTCTTTAACCATTAGATGTAGATGTGTGTAAGTGTAGCTCGAATTATTTTTATAAAAACATCATAGTATATTGAAGATACTGGAGTTTTTACAAAATAAATGAAAAAAAAGTGTTTAGGTTGTTGGAGAAGCAAAATAAAACAAAAGAACACAAGTGAAGACATTACCTTAAAATCGGGTAACTCTCTTAGATTTGAGCTCAAAGGCTTCCTTGGGAAGACTTCTGCCCAAAGTGAGGCTTCACGGAGTAAGATATGGATGTGGAGAGACAAAATTGAGAGAGAGTGGCCGAACCAATGGCTTGAGAGGTGTTGGTAAGGTTATAGTGGTGGGGGGCTTTTATAAGAGGAGAGGAGGGGCACTCTTGGAAAGTAAAGAAATGTTACTTTATTTTAAATTGATATTTGGATTTAAAGGGTCCCACATTGATATAATTAGAGGATAAGGTGATAAGGGTTCTAAATATACCCATCCAATAGGTTTTTGCCATGTCTAGGTCTTATAGTTTACATTCTCTTTTCATTTTATTTAAATCATTAAATAATGTGGTAATCGCTGCATCATCATGATGTCATAAATAATTTAATTTTTTTAATGTCTAAAAATTATAGAAAAATATCATGATGTAGGAAATCCATTTATATTTTGAATGTATATTTAGAGTAAAAAATCTGACTTGTATAACCCCATGTAAAAATTGATTTAGCAAAACAACTCATGTTTGTGTCATTTTGATTTTAACATTAAATAAAAAGATATTAATGTCATTTTCCAACTAAAGTGGCTCCATGGGGTCCCCAAGTTGACCCATGGATTGTCTTGGTCGGCCATGACACATCCAATAAGGGTAGGACATGTTCCAAGTTCATTTCATATTATTAAAACATTATTTTTACCTTAAAGTACACAAATTACCTCTAATTGCGATTAAAAACATAAAAGTTACTATTCACCAAAGAATTATTTTAATCCCATTGATCCACATTTTACTTCTTAATGACAACCATGTATGTCGGATTTTTTAAATTCAAAACAAAGAAGTGGTAAAATTTCATTTCAACGAAAAATTAGTTTTTATAAGTACCACTTAGTGGTTTCACTACTCATCAAAAATTGAAGTTTTTCAAAAAAATACCAACAATTCACCCTAAGATATATTTGATATTCCAAATTCTAAAATTATGTACATTTTACGAAATTAAAAACATATAAGTTTCATTAATTAATTTAATAATTAATTCCCATTGTCAGAGCAAATAGCGTGTTTTTATGAAACAATTAGTATCAAAAGATTGATACTAGTTTAAGTCTGATTTCAAAGTGAAATTAATTACAATGACCACTATTGGATTTAATTGTAAAAATATATTCTAATTTAACTTTAAAACCAATTCAAAATATAATCCAATCATATAAATAAATTAGACTAAAAAGAGGTTTTGAATTAAAATACAACATTTTCACTATTCATTGAAAATGAACTTTATCGGAAAAATACCAAAAATTTACACAAAGTAAATTTTTAGGTACTGATTCTAAAGAATAGTTTTATTTGGTCCAATAAAAAGTATAAGAGTGACCGAAACTATATTTAATGATGGTTTTCCATCAAAAGGCAATAAGTGAACCTTTAGTGAAAATTAGAGTATTATGCCTAAAATTGATTTATTCTCTTATTTTAAGCCTTTATCATTTATTGCAAAAATGTAAAACGATTTTACAATCATATATAATCAAATTTAGGATGTTTCTATTCATTCCTTACAATACTATGGCTACGTGTTAACTACAATTTAAAATAATATTATTTTATAACTAGTGTGCAACGTAACATTTCAAAGAAACTCTTTGTTGCGTATCAGGTACACTATCGAACATAGCAACCCATTTAAAGTAAAATTAATATTTAATTCGCAAATATAAATAAATATGAAATTGAATTATTCATTATTTACCTGGGATGTTAAATCCTTCCCCCCTTTTTGGGAATTGCGTCCTCACAATTGTATTCACTTATCAAAATAAGTGGGGGTATTTATCCCTATTAGCATTTTCATATTTCCATGATACCTCATCAACCATATCGTTTTTCCACAAAACCTTTACCTGATGAATTACCTTATTTCTCAACACTTTCTCTCTTCGGTCAAGAATCTGGACTGGTTCTTCATAAGAGAGATTCTCTTCCAGTTGAACTACCTCTGGGCTCAAAACATGAGATAGATCTGGCATATACTTTCTCAACATCAAAACATGAAAAACATTGTGTACTTGAGATAAACTCCGAGGTAAAGCCACTCGGTAAGCAACTGATCCAACTCTGTCCATAATTTCATATGGTCCAATGAACCTTGGACTCAGCTTTCCATTCTTACCAAATCACATCAGTCTTTTCCATGGAGAAACCTTGAGAAAAACATGATCACCTACCTCGAAAGATAGATCCTTACTCCAGTTATCCGCATAACTCTTTTGCATGATCTAAGCTGTTTTCATGTGTTTCTGAATCAACTGAACATTTTCTACCATCTCTTCTACAAATTCTGGTCACATCAGCTTCCTTTCACCCACTTTATCCCAAAAATCTAGGGTTTGACACTTCTTCCCATATAATGCCTCAAACGGTGCCATCTGTATACTAGAATGAAGACTATTATTATATGAAAACTCAACCAATGAAAGATCTTGGTACCAACTTCCCTGATAATCCATCGATCAAGCTCGTAGCATATCCTCTAAGGTCTGAATTGTTCATTCTGACTGCCAATCTGATTGCAGATGAAAAGCTGTACTAAAATTTAATTCATCACCCAACGACTTCAGATGGCCTTTCCAAAAGTTTGAAGTAAACCTGGGATCACGATCGGGCACAATGGAGAGAGGAACTCCATGTAACCTGACTATCTCTTTAAGATACAAACAGGAAAGTTGATCTAGGGAAATAGTATCTCTTATAGCAATGAAATGAGCAGATTTAGTCAAGTGGTCAACAATAACCCAAATTTCATTATTACCTCGAGATGTCTATGGTAATCCCACAACAAAGTCCATGGATATGTTTTCACATTTCCACTCTGGCACTGGTAAAGGCTGACGCATCCCTTTAGGTAACTGCCGCTCTGCCTTAACCTGCTGACATGTCAAACACATCACAGTAAAATCAGCAATATCCCTTTTCATTCCATCCCACCAGTAATACTCCTGCAGATCTCTATACATCTTAGTACTGCCAGGATGAACAGAAAAATGGGGAACTATGAGCCTCACATAACAACTCATTCTTCAACTGTGAATCACAATGCAGACATAATCTCTTCCCAAACCTCAAAACACAATCATTATCAATGTTGAATTCTGGCAACTTACCCTTCTGAACTAGCTCTATCGTTTTCTACGACTCACTGTCTTCCCTCTGTGCTTGCTTAATTCTGTCTGATAGGGATGACCTCACTAAAACCTATAACAAAACAGAAGAACTTACTGCACCAACAATTTCCATGCCAAAGTTGATCAATTCAAAAACCAAAGGATCTCGTTCCAAATGTACCATGGTTAATGAAGCATTAATTTTTCGACTCAAAGCATTGGACACTTTATTTTCTTTTCCCAGATTGTAATGAATTGTACAATCATAATCCCTGATTAATTCCAGCCATCTCCTCTATCTCATGATCAATTATTTCTGAGTGAATATATACTTTAAACGTTTGTGATCAGTATATATTTCACACTTTACTCCATACAAATGATGCCTCCAAATTTTTAGAGCAAAAAAAAGTAGGTAATTCCAAATCATGTGTAGGGTAATTTACTTCATGAGTTTTCAACTGACGTGAAGCATAAGAAATTACCTGATCATTCTGCATAAGGACACAACCAAGTCCTTTCAATGATGCATCACTTTAGATAACAAACTCACCATTCCTGGAAGGAAGTACCAAAACTGGAGTATTCACCAATCTTCCATTAAACTCCTTCGGTAGTAACCTGAGTCAACTGAGCCATCACTGCAACAAACTGTGTAGTTCTGATTCTGACCATCATAGGATACTGATTTGGAAGGTCATTTCCCTTAGTATGCCTTCCCAAAAAAGATTCCCTATTTCCTCTACGAAAAACCATTCTTAACACTGAAATACCTTAGGTAAAGAAACATGGTAATCTGTAAATGCTATATCATTTCAATCATACCATAAATTAATTTATAATTTAACACTTTTCTAACTCCTAATGTTGTCTAAACCGACCTCTGATACCAACTATAAGGCCCCATCCATAAACCTTACTAAATCTTGAGTTATCACAAGATTACACATTGAGGATCTTTTCAGGTTTAGAGTTTTAGATAATTAGATCATGAAACGGGCATTACATTCCACATTTTTACAAAGTGGTTACATAAAAGATAGTATTTATTTTTCCATCAACAGAAACATATTTAAAATAAAACATAGATTCGTTCTTGACACTTCCTTGACAATATCATCACATTAGGTACCTTTCCCTTGACCTATGAAAAACATTTCAAAAACATGGGATGAGCATAAAAAGCCCAGTAAAGGATACACAAAGAAGGAAAACTGTCAGTTTTTCAAAACAACAAGTAAACCATGAATACTTTACCAATGTAATGCTTTTCACCTTTATGATGTAGTAAAAACCCTTCACTGAATAAAAGACCATTACTTACCCTTTTGTAACTAAATGATTACCATAAAACCCATATAAAGAACACATAACATATAAAGGTAGCATGGGACATAAACATACTTAAATGGAATAAACATACGGTCAACTTCCACACATACTTAATGGAATATCCATATAGCCGACTTACATACCCAATGCATGGGAGGTTATAACGTAACCACCCATCCTGTTTTTCACTGCACCACCCGTCATATGGTTTATCACGTAACCACCCGTAAAATGTCAAAGTACCATCATTACACTTAATATATTGAAAATATAAAAATGTCAATAACAACATTTCATTTGCAATCACAATAAGTAATTCCGAGATATTGAATTAATCAATCCATTTTCAAAAACCATTTAAAAGAGATTTTTGAATCAAAGTGTCCCATACCACTTTGAAGATTTTAATGGAATTATAATTTTAAATGATTAATGTCCATATAAACAAATACTGAAAACCATTTTGAAAACATGGACATTAAATATAAAGATTTAGAATAATTAATCTTTAAAATATTTAAAACGATATTTTTGTTAAGAAGATTTTAACAAAATGAGAGACTCTGGAATACAAATAATTTCGGAATAAAATTTAATCCGAACTTTATAATATCATGACTATAAATGGATTCATGATATAATATGTCAAAGGAGAGTATATACACCATATTAGAGTGAATTGGTGCATAACAACAATAATGACTCAATGGAAATTTAAATTGAGATGAAATCCATTATAAAGATGGTATCTTTAAATTAAGGATAAATATATCACATAATTATGTGTGAGAAATATAAATACACCGAATATAAGTGGATATTAAGTGTGAAAAAATCAGAGGTCATTCACAAATATTCATAGCATGACATGTTCATGAATTACAAGTTTAACCCAAAGAAATCGAAATTGGGTTAAGACGTTCCCCTGTAAAACTTCGACAGCCTAACGACGTCACTTTAAAATTCATAAAATGAGTTGATGAGAAAAAAGAGTATCTAATCACTTGGAAATAAATTTTACATCAATAAGGATATAGAAGAACAAATCCCAACATAATAATATGTAAATTAAAATACATAACAAAAATAAGTCTTTTAAAAAGAGGAGGGTGAAAGGTCCCCTTACCGAGTTTGGTAACTTTCGAAACGTACACCCCATGGAAGAAGGGTCATACAATGAAGATGTAAATACCCATAAATGAAATTACACTACACAAAGTGTATAATAATGGGCAGTACATACACAACTCATAGGAAATAGTGGCAAACGTAGCATAAATGTCACGGGAATAAAAGTGAGATGAAAAATCACCAATGAAAACTCGGCCGCCTAACGACGCCACTTAAAACTAAAAAAATGGATTGACGAGATAAAATAGGGTATATAATCATATTAACATAATATTTACAATAAGAGTAATATTAAATAAAATCCCAATCATAAGATGATCATAAAATAAATGACATAAAAGAGTGTACTTAAAAAGAAAAAGAGAGGGGTAGGATCCCTTACCTCGGGTCTGACTTGACTCAATCATTTTTTAACATCCTGAATAATAAACTTGAGTTAATTTCTACTTGATTAAGAACATTTTTCAAGTTATTTATTCCTTTTATATCACCTAATATCCTTTCATCAACACTATGTAATTATTTATCATAATAATGGTCCTTTTATCGATATTTGGTACTTGAGTCAAAAGTGAACTTCTTATATTTACAAGTTGTTCACGTAGTCAAATATCCATTATCTCAAGAATTACATTCATGATGTAGATTCCATATATATCATATATATCCATAATATACATGAATTTATAATATTACATAATCATTTATAGGTAAGAAATGAAATGCACCGTTCATGGAGATGGTAAGCCGTACGTACGCATGAATGCAACTTCCATTTCTATTTCATATTAATGGAATTAAAACTAAATAAGAGAAATGTATATTTAAATTACAGAATTATATTAATAATTTAGATTTAACATACATCATATATATCCATTATATATATGTACTTATAATAGTACCTTACATTTGGGGATAAGAAATGAAATACATCGTTTATGGAGACGGTAAGCCGTACGTACGCATGAACGCTACATTCTATTCATTTTCATATTAATGTAATTAAAAAAAACTAGATATATATATATATATATTATAATTCCAGTATAATATATATGTTATATAGGTCACATATATTCATTAATTTCATTCTTTATACATTTCATGTATTGCATGAACGAGTCACATCACTTGAGGGGCGGTAGTCCACACTTCCTCGTATGAAATTATCGCGTTTACCCACAATGGAAACCATAAAGGTATACCACAAATGAAAAATACAGAAGCATAAGGAAAACATAAACATAAAATATATCATATAGTGACATCTTAATGGCCACCATTAAAGGTGTTTAAAAGAATATTCAACAATCATCATTTCATGAGCCAGAAATTCGCCAACCACACAAACAGTATGTTCTTTAACGATTTGATGTAGATGTGTGTAAGTGTAGATCAAATTCTTGTTATAACAACATCCTTGTATATTTAAGATACTGGAGTTGTTACAAAAGAAATTAATAAAAAGAGTTTAGGGGGATAGAGAAGAAAAATAAAACAAAAGAACACAAGTGAAGACATTACCTTAAAATCGGGTAACTCTCTTAGATTTGAGCTCAATGGCTTCCTTGGGAAGACTTCTGTCCAATGTGAGGCTTCAAGGAGTAATATAGGGATTTGGAGAGACAAAATGGGCATAGATTGGCCGAACCAAAGGCCTGAAAGGTGTGGGTAAGGTGATAGTTGTGGGGTCCTTTTATAAGAGGAGAGGAGGAGCACTCTTGGAAAGTAAAGAAATGTAACTTTATTTAAAAATGTGTTTCAGATTAAAAAGGACATACATTGATATAATTAGAGTATAAGGTGATAAGGGTTCGAAATATACCCTTCCAATTGGTTTTTGAAAAGTGTAGGTCTTAGATTTTACATTATCTTATCATTTTATTTAAATCGTTAAATAATGAGGTAATCGCTGCATCATCATGATGTCATAAATAATTTAATTTATTTAATGTCCAAAAATTATAAAAAAATATCATAATGTAGGAAATTTATTTATATTTCCAATTAATATTTATAGTAAAAAATATGGCTTCCATTACCCCACTTAAAAATTGTTTTAGTAAAACAACTCATGTTTGTGTCATTTTTATTTTAACATTAAATAAAAAGATATTAATGTCATTGTCCAACTAAATTGGATCCATCAGGTCCCCAAGATGACATTTGGATTGTCTTTTTCGTCCTTGACACATACAATAAGGGTAGGACATGTTTCATTCTCATTTCATATTATGAAAACATTATTTTTACCTTAAACTACACTAATTACCTCTAATCGCGATTAAAAACTTAAAAGTTACTATTCACCAAAAAAATTAATTTAATCCAATTGAACCTCATTTTACTTCTTAATGACAACCATTTATGTCAGATTTTTGAAATTAAAAACACAGAAGTGGTAAAATTTCATTTAAACGAAAAATCAGTTTTTATAAGTACCACTTAGTGGGTTCACTACTCATCAAAAATTGAAGTTTTTCAGAAAAATACCAAAAATACACCCTAAGCTATATTTGATATTCCGAATTCAAAATTTATGTAAATTTTACAAAATTCAAAACATATAAGCCGCATTAGTTAATTTAATAATTAATTCCCGCTGTCAGAGCAATTAGCGTGTTTTTTGAAACAATAAGTATCAAAAGATTGACACTAGTTTAAGTCCAATTTCAAAGTGAAAATAATTCCAACGAACACTATTAGATTTAATGGAAAAAATATATTCTAACTTCACTTTAAAACCAATTCAAAAGATAATCTAATCATATAAATAAATCAGATTGAAAGGAGGTTTTGAATTAAAATACAACATTTTTCACTATTCATTAAAAATGAACTTTATCGGAAAAATACCAAAAATTTACACAAAGTAAATTTTGATGTCCCGGTTCTGAAGAATAATTCTATTTGGTCTAATAGAAAGTATAAGAGTAACCAAAACTATATTTAATGACGGTTCTCCATCAAAAGGCGATAATTGAACCTTTAGTGAAAATTAGCGTATCTATGCCTAAAATTCATTTATTTTATTATTTTAAGCCTTTATCATTTATTGGACAAATGTTAAACCATTTAAAAATACATATATAATCATATATTAGTTGTTTCTATTCATTCCTTCCAATAAAATGTCTACATGTTAACTACCATTTAAAATAATATTATTTTATTACTAGTGTGCAACGTAAGATTTCAAAGAAACTCTTTGTTGCGTATCGGGTACGCTATAGAACATAGAAACCCATTTAAAATAAAATCAATATTTAATATGAAAATATTAATAAATATAAAAATGTATTATTCTTTATTTACCTAGGATTTTACATCCTTCCCCCCTTTTTGGGAATTGTGTCCTCGCAATTTTATTCACTTATCAAAATAAGTGGGGGTATTTATCCCTCATAGCATTTTCATATTTCCATGTTGCCTGTTAAACCATATGGTTTTTCCACAAAACCTTTACCTGATGATTTACCTTATTTCGCAACACTTGCTCTCTTCGGTCAAGAATCTGGACAGGTTGTTCTTCATAAGAGAGATTCTCTTCCAACTGAACTTCCTCTGGGATCAAAACATGAGATGGATCTAGAATATACTTTCTCAACATCGAAACATGAAAACATTGTGTACCTGAGATAAACTCGGAGGTATAGCCAATCGATAAGCAACTGATCCAACTCTCTCCAGAATTTCATATGGTCCAATGAACCTTGAACTCAGCATTCCTTTCTTACCAAATCACATCACACTTTTCCCTAGAGGAACCTTGAGAAAAACATGATCACCTACCTCGAAAGATAGATCCTTCCTCCAGTTATCCGCATAACTCTTCTGCCTTCTCTGAGATGTTTTCATGTGCTTCTGAATCAAATTGAACTTTTTCTACCATCTATTCTACGAATTCTTGTCTCATCAGCTTCCTTTCACCCACTTCATCCCAAACAGCTGGAGTTCGACACCGCTTCCCATATAATGCCTCAAATGGTGCCATCTGTATACTAGAATGAAAACTGTTATTATATGAAAACTCAACCAACGAAAGATGTTGGTCCCAACTTCCCTAATAATCCATCTAACAAGCTCGTAGCATATCCTCCAAGGTCTGAATTGTTCATTCTGACTGCCCATCTGATTGTGGATGAAAAGCTGTACTAAAATTTAATTCAGTACCCAATGACTTCTGATGGCCTTTCCAAATGTTAGAAGTAAACCTGGGATCACAATCGGACACAATTGAGAGAGGAAATCCATGTAACCTAACTATCTCATTAAGATACAAACAGGAAAGTTGATCTAGGTAAAAATTATCTCGTATAGCAAGGAAATGAGCATATTTAGTCAAGCGATTAACAATAACCCGGATTTCATTATTAACTCGAGATTTCCTCGGTAATCCCACAACAAATTCCATGGATATGTTTTCCCATTTCCACTATGGCACTGGTAAAGGCTGAAGCATCCCTTTCGGTAACTGCGGCTCTGCCTTAACCTGCTGACAAGTCAAACACTTCACTGTAAAATCAGCAATATCCCTTTTCATTCCATCCCACCAGTAATACTCCCGCAGATCTCTATACATCATAGTACTGCCAGGATGAACTGAAAATGGGGAACTATGAACCTCAAATAAAAACTCATTCTTCAACTGTGAATCACAAGGCACACATAATCTCTTCCCAAACCACAAATCACATTCATTATTAATGTTGAATTCAGGAAACTTACCCTTTCGAACCAGCTCTAACTTTTTCTATGACTCACTGTCTTCCCTCTATGCTTGCTTAATTCTGTCTGATAGGGATGATCTCACTGATACCTGAAACAAAACAGAAGAACTTCCTGCACCAACAATTTCAATGCCAATGTTCATCAAATCAAAAACCAAAGGATCTCATTCCAAACGTAGCATGGTTAATGAAGCATTACTTTTTCGACTCAAAGTATTGGCCACTTTATTTTCTTTTCCCAGATTGTAAGGAATTGTACAATCATAATCCTTGATTAATTCCAGCCATCTCCTCAGTCTCATGTTCAATTATTTCTGAGTGAATATAAATTAAACATTTGTGATCAGTATATATTTCACACATTACTCCATACAAATGATGCCACCAAATTTTTAGAGAAAAACAACTACAGCTAATTCCAAATCATGTGTAGGGTAATTTACCTCATGTGTTTTCAACTAACGTGAAACATAAACAATTACCTGATCATTCTGTATAAGTACACAACCAAGTCCTTTCAATGAAGTATCACTGTAGATAACAGACTCACCATTCCTGGAAGGAAGTTCCAAAACTGGAGCATTCACCAATCTTCCATTCAACTCCTTCGGTAGTAACCTGAGTCAACTGAGCCATCACTGCAACAAACTGTGTAGTTCTGATTCTGACCATCTCAGGATACTGATTTGGATGGTCATTTCCCTTATTATGCCTTCCCAAAAAATCTTATCCATTTCCTCTACGAAACACCATTCTTAACACTAAATTACCTTAGGTGAAGCAACATCGTAATATGTAAATGCTATATCATTTCAATCATACCATAAATTAATTTATAATTTAACACTTTTCTAACTCCTAAAGTTGTCTAAACCGACCTCCGATACCAACTATAAGGCCCCAACATTAAACCTTACTTAATTTTGAGTAATCACATGATTACACATTGAGGATCTTTTCAGGTTTAGAGTTTTAGAGAATTAGAACATGAAATGGGCATTACATTCCACATTTTAACAAAGTGGTTACATAAAAGATAGTATTCATTTTTCCCATCATCAGAAACATATTTAAAATAAAACATGGATTCTTTATTGACACTTCCTTGACACTATCATCACATCATGTACCATTCCCTTGACCTATGAAAAACATTTCAAAAACATGGGATGAGCATAAAAAGCCTAGTAAAGGATACACAAAGAAGGAAAACTGTTAGTTTTTCAAAACAACAAGTAATCCATGAATACTTTACCAAAGTAATACTTTTCACCTTTATGAAGTAGTAAAAACCCATTCACTGAATAAAAGACGTTACTTACCCTTTTGTAACCAAAAGATTACCATAAAAACCAAATAAAGAACACATAACATATAAAGGTAACTTGGGACATAAACATAATTAAATGGAATAACCATACGGTCAATATCCACGCATACTTAATGGAATAGCCATATGGCCGACTTCCATACCCAATGCATTGGGGGTTATAATGTAACCAACCGTCCTGGTATTCACGGCACCAACCATCATATGTTTTATCACGTAACCACCCGTACAATGTCCAAGTACCATCATTACACATAAAATATTGAAAATATAAGAATTTCAATGACAAAATTTCATTTTCAATCACAATAAGTAATTCCAAGATATTGAATTAATCAATCCATTTTCAAAAACCATTTAAAAGAGATTTTTGAATCAAAGTGTCCCATACCACTTTGAAGATTTTAATGGAATAATAATTTTAAAATATTAATGTCCATATAAACAAATACTGAAAACCATTTTGAAAACATGGACATTAAATATAAAGATTTAGAATAATTAATCTTTAAAATATTTAAAACGATATTTTTGTTAAGAAGATTTTAACAAAATGAGAGACTCTGGAATACAAATAATTTCGGAATAAAATTTAATCCGAACTTTATAATATCATGACTATAAATGGATTCATGATATAATATGTCAAAGGAGAGTATATACACCATGTTAGAGTAAATTGGTGCATAAAAACAATAAATTTTCAATGTAAATGTAAATTGAGATGAAATCCATTATAAAGATGGTATCCTTAAATTAAGGATAAGTATATCACATATTTATGTGTGAGAAATATAAATAGACCCAATATAAGTGGATATTAAGTTTGAAACAATCAGAGTTCATTCACACATATTCATAGGATGACATGTTCATGAATTACAAGTTGAACCCAAAGAAATCGAAATTGGGTTAAGATGTTCCCCTGTAAAACTTCGACAGCGTAACGACGTCACTTTAAAATTTAGAAAATGAGTTGATGAGACAAAAAGGGTATCTAATCAATTGGAAATAAATTTTACATCAATAAGTATATATAAGAACATATCCCAACTTTATAATATTTAAATTAAAATACATAACAAAAATAAGTCTTTTAAAAAGAGGAGGGTGAAAGGTCCCCTTACCGAGTTGGGTAACTTTCGAAACGTACACCCCATGGAAGAAGGGTCATACAATGAAGATGTAAATATCCATTTATGAAATTATACTAAAAAAACTGTATAATAATTGGCATTACATACACCAATCACAGGAAGTAGTGGAAAACGTTTCATAAATTTCACGGGAATAAAAGTGAGATGAAAAATCCCCTATGAAAACTAGGCCGCCTAACGGCGCCACTTAAAACATCAAAAATGGATTGATGGGATCAAATAGGGTATCTCATCATATTAACATAATATTTACACTAAGTTTAATATAAAATAATATCCCAATCATAAGAAAGATGAGCTTAAAATAAATGACCTAAAAGAGTGTACTTAAAAAGAAAGAGAGGGGTAGGATCCCTTACCTCGGGTCCAACTTGACTCAATCATTCTTTAACGTCCTGAATAATAAACTTGAGTTAATTTATACTTTCTTAAGAACCATTTTCAAGTTCGTTATTCCTTTTATATCACCTGTTATCTTTTCATGAACACTATGTAATTATTTAGGATAATAATGGTCGTTTTGTCGATATTTGGTACTTGAGTCAAAAGTGAACTTCTTATATTTACAAGTTGTCCACATAGTCAATTATGAATTATATAAAGAATTAAATTCATGATTTATATACTATATATATCATATATATCCAGTATATACATGCATTTATAATATTACATAATCATTTAGAGGTAAGAAATGAAATGCACCATTCATGAAGATGGTAAGTCGTACGTATGCATGAACGCTACTTCCATTTCTATTTCATATTAATGGAATTAAAACTAAATGAGAGATATTTATATTTAATTTACAGAATTATATTAATCATTTAGATGTAACATAAATCATATATATCCATTATATATATGTACTTATAATAGTACATTACATTTGGGGATAAGAAATGAAATGCACCGTTCATGGAGACGGTAAGCTGTACGAACGCATGAACGCTACTTTCGTTTATTATTCATATTAATGTAATTAAAAATAACTGAGACATATATATATTATAATTCCAGTATAATATATATGTTATATAGGTCACATATGTTCATTAATTTCATTCTTTATACGTTCCATGTATTGCATGAACGAGTCACATCACTTGAGGGGGCGGTAGTCCACACTTCCTCGTATGAAATTATCGCATTTACCCACAATGGAAACCATAAAGGTATACCAAAAATTAAAAATAAAGAATAATAAGGAAAACATAAACATAATATATATCATATAGTGACATATTAATGGCCACCATTAATGGTGTTTAAAAGACGATTGAACAATCATCGTTTCGTGAGGTAGAAATTCGCCAACCACAGAAACAATATGTTCTTTACCCATTAGATGTAGATATGTGTAAGGTTAGGTCGAATTATTTTTATAAAAACATCCTAGTATATTGAATATACTAGAGTTTTTACAAAATAAATTAATAAAAAGAGTTTAGGGGGTTGGAGAAGAAAAATAAAACAAAAGAACACAAGTGAAGACACTACCTTAAAATCGGGTAACTCTCTTAGATTTGAGCTCAAATGCTACTTTCGGAAGACTTCTTCCCAAAGTGAGACTTCACAGAGTAATATAGGGATGTGGAGAGTCAAAATGGGCAGTTCTTGGCCGTGAAAATGGCTTGAGATGTGTGGTTAAGGTGACAGTGGTGGGGGCCTTTTATAAGAGGAGAGGAGGGGCACTCTTGGAAAGTAAGGAAATGTTACTTTACTTTAAAATGTGTTTCGGATTTAAAAGGCCCCACATTGATATAATTAAAGGATAATGTTATAAGGGTTCTAAATATACCCATCCAATAGGTTTTTGACAAGTTTAGGTCTTATATTTTATATTATCTTTTCATTTTATTTAAATTGTTAAATAATGAGGTAATCACTTCATCATCATCATGTCATAAATAATTTAATTTATTTAAAGTATAAAAATTATATAAAAAATATCTTGATGTAGGAAATATTTTTATATTTACAATTTATATTTATAGTCAAAAATATGACTTCTATAACCCCATGTAAAAATTGTTTTAGTAAAACAACTCATGTTTGTGTCATTTTTATTTTAACATTAAATAAAAAGATATTGATGTCATTTTCCAACTAAAGTGGCTCCATGGGGTCCCCAAGTTGACCCATGGATTTTCATGGTCGGCCATGACACATAGAATATGATTAGTACATGTTTCAAGTTCATTTCATATTATTAAAACATTATTTTTACCTTAAACTACAATAATTACCTCTAAACGTGATTAAAAACATAAAAGTTATTATTCACCAAAAAAATTATTTTAACCCCATTGAACCACATTTTACTTATTAATGAACACCATGTATGTAGGATTTTTGAAATTCATAAAACATAAGTGGTAAAATTTCATTTCAACGAAAAATCAGTTTTTATACGTACCACTTAGTTGTTTCACTATTCATCAAAAATTGAAGTTTTTCAGAAAAATACCAACAATTCACCCTAAGCTATATTTGATATTCCAAATTCAAAAATGAAGTAAATTTTATGAAATTAAAAACATATATGTTTCATTAATTAATTTAATAATTAATTCCTGTTGTCATAGAAAATAGTGTGTTTTTATAAAACAATAAGTGTTAAAAGATTGACACTACTTTAAGTCCGATTTCAAAGTGAAATTAATTCCAATGACCACTATTGGATTTAATTGTAAAAATATATTCTAAATTCACTTTAAAACCAATTCAAAATATAATCTAATAAAATAAATAAATTATACTAAAAAGTGGTTTTGAATTAAAATATTACATTTTTCACTATTCATTAAAAATGAACTTTATCGGAAAAATACCAAAAATTGACACAATGTAAATTTTGATGTCTCGATTCTAAAGAATAGTTTAATTTGGTCCAATATAAAGTATAAGAGTGAACAAAACTATATTTAATGACGGTTCTCCATCAAAAGGTGATAAGTGAACCTTTAGTGAAAATTAGAGTATCTTTGCCTAAAATTGATTTATTTTCTTATTTTAAGCCTTTATCTTTTATTGGACAAATGTAAAACCATTTAACAGACATATATAATCATATTTTAGTTGTTTTTATTCATTCCTGCAAATACAATGGCTGCGTGTTAACTACCATTTAAAATAATATTATTTTATTACTAGTGTGCAACGTGAGATTTCAAAGAAACTCTTTGTTGCGTATCAGGTACGCTATAGAATATAGAAACCCATTTAAAGTAAAATTAATATTTATTTCGCAAATATTAATAAATATGAAAATGTATTATTCTTTATTTTCCTGGGATGTTACATCCTTCCCCCCTTTTTGGGAATTGCGTCCTCGCAATTTTATTCACTTATTAAAATAAGTGGGGGTATTTATCCCTCATAGTATTTTCATATTTTCATGTTGCCTATTCAACCATTTAGTTTTTCCACAAAACCTTTACCTGATGAATAACCTTATTTCAAAACACATGCTCTCTTCGGTCAAGAATCTTGACTGGTTGTTCTTCATAAGAGAGATTATCTTCCAACTGAACTTCCTCTGGGCTAAAAACATGAGATGGATCTGGAATATACTTTCTCAACATCGAAACATGAAAAACATTGTGTACCTGAGATAAACTCGGAGGTAAATCCACTCGGTAAGCAACTGATCCAACTCTCTCCAGAATTTAATATGTTCCAATGAACCTTGGACTCAGCTTTCCTTTCTTACCAAATCGCATCACACTTTTCCATGGAGAAACCTTGAGAAAAACATGATCACCTACTTCGAAAGATAGATCCTTCCTCCAGTTATTCGCATAACTCTTCTTCCTGCTCTGACATGTTTTCATGTGTTTCTAAATCAACTGAACTTTTTCTACCATCGCTTCTACCAATTCTGGTCCCATTAGCATCCTTTCACCCACTTCATCCCAAAAAGCTAGAGTTCCGCACCGCTTCCCATATAATGCCTCAAATGGTGCCATCTATATACTATAACAAAAACTATTATAATATGAAAACTCAACCAAAGAAAGATGTTGGTCCCAACTTCCGTAATAATCCATCGGACAAGCTCGTAGCATATCCTCCAAGGTCTGTATTGTTCATTCTGACTGCCCATCTGATTGCAGATTAAAACTGTACTAAAATTTAATTCAGTACCCAACGACTTCTGATTTCTTTTCCAAAAGTTAGAAGTAAATCTGGGATCATGATCTGACGCAATGGAGAGAGGAAATCCATGTAACCTAACTATCTCTTTATGATACAAATGGAAAAGTTGATCGAGGGAAAAAGTATATCGTATAGTAAGAAAATGAGCATATTTAGTCATGTGATCAACAATAACCCAGATTGCATTATTACCTCAAGATGTCTTTGGTAATCCCACAACAAAGTCTGTGGATATGTTTTCCCATTTCCACTCTGGCACTGGTAAAGGCTGAAGCATCACTTTCGGTAACTGCCGCTCTTCCTTAACCTGCTGACAAGTCAAACACATCACTATAAAATCAGCAATATCCCTTTTCATTCCATCCCACCAGTAATACACCCGCAGATCTCTATACATCTTAGTACTGTCAGGATGAACTGAAAATGGGGAACTATGAGCCTCACATAACAACTGATTCTTCAACTGGGAATCACAAGGCATATATAATCTCTTCCAAAACCACAAAACACAATCATTATTAATGTTGAATTCAGGAAGCTTACCCTTCTGAACAAGCTCTACCTTTTTCTACGACTCACTATCTTCCATCTGTGCTTGCCTAATTCTGTCTGATAGGGATGATCTCACTGATACCTGAAACAAAACCGAAGAACTTCCTACACCAACAATTTCCATGCCAATGTTCATCAAATAAAAAACCAAAGGATCTCGTTCCAAACGTTTCATGGTTAATGAAGCATTACTTTTTTGACTCAAAGCATTGGCCACTTTATTTGCTTTTCCAGGATTGTAATGAATTGTACAATCGTAATCCTTGATTAATTCCATCCATCTCCTCTGTCTCATGTTCAATTCATTCTTGAGTGAATATATACTTTAATCTTTTGTGATCAGTATATATTTCAAACATTACTCCATACAAATAATGCCTCCAAATATTTAGAGGAAAACAACAGCAGCTAATTCCAAATCATGTGTAGGGTAATTTACCTCATGATTTTTCAACTAACATAAAGCATAAACAATTACCTGATCATTCTGCATAAGGACACAACCATTTCCTTTCAATGAAGCATCATTGTAGATAACAAACTCACCATTCCTAGAAGGAAGTTCCAAAACTGGTTCATTCACCAATCTTCCATTCAACTCCTTCGGTAGTAACCTGAGTCAACTAAGCCATCACTGCAACAAACTGTGTAGTTCTGATTCTGACCATCTTAGGATACTGATTTGGAAGGTCATTTCCCTCATTATTCATTCCCAAAAAGCTTCTCTATTTCATCTACGAAAAACCATTCTTAACACTAAAATACCTTAGGTTAAGCAACATGGTAATCTGTAAATGCTATATCATTTCAATCATAACATAAATTAATTTATAATTTAACACTTTTCTAACTCCTAAAGTTGTCTAAACCGACCTCTGATACTAACTATAAGTCCCCAGCCTTAAACCATACTTAATCATGAGTTATCACAAGATTACACATTGAGGATCTTTTCAGGTTTAGAGTCTTAGAGAATTAGATCATGAAACGGGCATTACATTCCACATTTTAACAAAGTGGTTACATAAAAGATAGTATTCATTTTTCCCATCAACAGAAACATATTTAAAATAAAACATGGATTTTTTCATGACACTTCCTTGACACTATCATCACATCATATACCTTTCCCTTGACCTGTGAAAAACATTTCAAAAACATGGGATGAGTATAAAAATCCTAGTAAAGGATACACAAAGAAGGAAAACTGTTAGTTTTTCATAAAAAAAAGTAAACCATTAATAATTTACCAAAGTAATACTTTTCACCTTTATGAAGTAGTAAAAACCCTTCACTGAATAAAAGACCATTCCATTTTGTAACCAAAAGATTACCATAAAACCCATATAAAGAATACATTACATATAATGGTAACATGGGACATAAACATAATTAAATGGAATAACCATACGGTCAACTTCCACACATACTTAATGGAATAGTCATACGGCCGACTTCCATACCCAATGCATTGGAGGTTATAACGTAACCACTCGTCCTGGTATTCACGACACCACCCATCATATGGTTCATCACGTAACCATCCTTAAAATGTCCAAGTACTATCATTACACATAAAATATAGAAAATATAAACATGTCAACAACAACATTTCATTTTCAATCACAATAAGTAATTCCAAGATATTGATTTAATCAATCCATTTTCAAAAAAACATTTAAAAGTGATTTTTGAATCCAAGTGTCCCATACCACTTTGAAGATTTTAATGGAATTATAATTTTAAAACAGTAATGTCCATATAAATAAATACTGAAAACCATTTTGAAAACATGGACATTAAATATAAAGATTTAGAATAATGAATCTTTAAAATATTTAAAATGATATTTTTGTTAAGGAGTTTTTAACAAAATGAGAGACTCTTGAATACAAATAATTTTTGAAAAAACATTTAATCCGTACATTATAATATCATGAGAATAAAGGGATTCATGATATAATATGTCAAAGGAGAGTATATACACCATATAAGAGTTAATTGGTGCATAACAACAATAAATTCTCAATGTAAATGTAAATTGAGATGAAATCCATTATACAGATTGTATCCTTAAATTAAGGATAAATATATCACATAATTATGTGTGAGAAATATAAATACACCCAATATAAGTGGATATTAAGTGTGAAACAATCAGAGGTCATTCACACATATTCATAGGATGACATGTTCATGATTTACATGTTGAACCCAAATAAATCGAAATTGGGTTAAGACGTTGCCTTGTAAAACTTTGACAACCTAACGACGCCACTTTAAAATTTAGAATACGATTTGATGATACAAAAAGGCCATCTCATCACGTGTAAATAAATTTTACATCAATAAGGATATATAAGAACATATCCCAACATAATAATATGTAACTTATAACAAATAACAAAAATAAGTCTTTTAAAAAGAGGAGGGTGAAAGGTCCCCTTACCGAGTTGGGTAAATTTCAAAACGTACACCCCATGGAAGAAGGGTCATACAATGAAAATGTAAATACCCATAAATGAAATTATACTAAAGAATGTATATAATAATGGGAATTACATACACTACTCATAGGAAATAGTGGTAAACGTAGCATAAATGTCATGGGAATAAAAGTGAGAAGAAAAATCCCCTATGAAAACTCAGCCACCTAACGGCGCCACTTAAAACATCAAAAATGGATTGATGAGATAAAATAGTGTATCTCATCATATTAACATAATATTTACAGTAAGAGTAATATAAAATAATATCCCAATCATATGAAATATGAGCTTAAAATAAATGACATAAAAGAGTGTACTTAAAAATAAAGAGAGGGGTAGGATCCCTTACCTCGGGTCCGACTTGACTTGATCATTCTTTAACGTCCTGAATAATAAACTCGAGTTAATTTCTACTTGATTAAGAACCTTTTTCAAGTTCATTATTCCTTTTATATCACCTATTATCTTTTCCTGAACACTATGTAATTATTTAGGATAATAATGGTCGTTTTGTCGATATTTGGTACTTGAGTCAAAAGTGAACTTCTTATATTTACAAGTTGTTCACGTAGTCAAATATGAAATTTATCAAAAATGAAATTCATGATGTAGATTCCATATATATCATATATATCCAGTATATACATGCATTTATAATATTACATATTCATTTAGAGGTATGAAATGAAAAGCACCGTTCATGGAGATGGTAAGCCGTACGTACGCATGAACGCTACTTCCATTTCTATTTCATATTAATGGAATTAAAAATAAATGAGAGATATTTATATTTAAATTATAGAATTATATTAATCATTTAGATGTAACATGCATCATATATATCCATTATATATATGTACTTATAATAGTACATTACATTTCGGTATAAGAAATGAAATGCACCGTTCATGGAGACGGTAAGCCGTACGAACGCATGAACGCTACTTTCATTTCTTAGTCATATTAATGTAATTAAAAATAATTTAGAGATATATATATTATAATTCCAGTATAATATATATGTTATATAGGTCACATATTTTCATTAATTTCATTCTCTATACATTCCATGTATTGTATGAACGAGTCACATCACTTGAGGGGGCGGTAGTCCACACTTCCTCATATGAAATTATCACGTTTACCCACAATGGAAACCTTAAAGGTATACCACAATTGAAAAATAAATAATAATAAGGAAAAAATAAAAATAATATATATCATATATTGACATATTAATGGCCACCATTAATGGTGTTTAAAAGAAGATTGAACAATCATCGTTTCGTGAGGCAGAAATTCGCCAACCACAGAAACAATATGTTCTTTAACAATTAGATGTTGATGTTTGTAAGTGTAGGTCGAATTATTTTTATAAAAACATCATAGTATATTGAAGATACTGTATTTGATACAGAGGAAATGAATAAAAAGAGTTTAGTGGGTTGGAGAAGAAAAAGAAAACAAAAGAACATAAGTGAAGACATTACCATAAAATCGGGTAACTCTCTTAGATTTGAGCTCAAAGGCTTCCTTGGGAAGACTTCTGCCCAAATTGAGACTTCATGGAGTAAGAAAGGGATGCGGAGAGACAAAATCAGTAGTGATTGGCCGAACCAATGGCTTAAGAGGTGTGGGTAAGGTGATAGTGGTGGGGGCCTTTTATAAGAGGAGAGGAGGGGGCACTCTTGGAATGTAAAGAAATGTTACTTTATTTTAAAATGCGTTTCGGATTTAAAAGGTCCCACATTGATATAATTTTAGGATAAGGTTATAGGGGTTCTAAATATACCCATAAAATAGGTTTTTGACAAGTGTAGTTCTTATATTTTACATTATCTTTTCATTTTATTTAAATCGTTAAATAATGAGGTAATCCCTGCATCATCATGATTTCATAAATAATTTAATTTATTTAATTTCTAAAAATTATAAAAAAATATCATGATGTAGGAAATCTTTTATTCTTTCCAATTTATATTTATAGTAAAAAATATGACTTCTATATCCCCATGTAACAATTGTTTTTGTAAAACAACTCATGTTTGTGTCATTTTTATTTTAACATTAAATAAAAAGATATTAATGTCATTTTCCAACTAAAGTGGCTCCATGGGGACCCCAAGTTGACCCATGTATTTTCATGGTCATCCATGACACATAGAATATGAGTAGGACATGTGTCAAGTTCATTTCATAATATTAAAACTTTATTTTTACCTTAAACTACACTAATTACCTCTAAACGTGATTAAAAACTTAAAAGTTACTATTCACCAAAAAAATATTTTAATCCCATTGTACCGCATTTTACTTCTTAATGAAAACCATGTATGTCAGATTTTTGAAATTCAAAACACAGAAGTGGTAAAATTTCATTTCAACGAAAAATCCGTTTTTATAAGTACCACTTAGGGGTTTCACTATTAATCAAAAATTGATGTTTTTTAGAAAAATACCAACAATTCAGCCTAAGCTATATTTGATATTCCGAATTCAAAAATGAAGGAAATTTTACAAAATTCAAAACATATAAGTTTCATTAATTAATTTAATAATTAATTTCCGCGGTCATAGCAAATAGCGTGTTTTTATGAAATAATAAGTATCAAAAGATTTACACTAGTTTAAGTCCGATTTCAAAGTGAAATTAATTCCAACAACCACTATTGGATTGAATTGTAAAAATATATTCTAATTTCACTTTAAAACCAATTCAAAATATAGTCTAATCATATAAATAAATTAGAATAAAAAGTGGTTTTGAATTAAAATATTACATTTTTCACTATTTATTAAAAAAATAAACTTTATCGGAAAAATACCAAAAATTTACATAAAGTAAATTTTGATGTCCCGATTCTAAAAAATAGTTTTATTTGGTCCAATATATAGTATAAGAGTGACCAAAACTATATTTAATGACGGTTTGCCATCAAAAGGCGATAATTTAACCTTTCGTGAAAATTAGAGTATTTATGCCTAAAATTGATTTATTTTCTTATTTTAAGCCTTTATCTTTTATTGGACAAATGTAAAACCATTTAACAAACATATATAATCATATTTTAGTTGTTTCTATTAATTCCTACCAATACAATGGCTATGTGTTAACTTCCATTTAAAATAATATTATTTTATTACTAGTGTGCAATGTAAGATTTCAAAGAAACTATTTGTTGCGTATCAGATACGGTATTGAACATAGAAATCCATTTAAAGTAAAATTAATATTTGATTCTCAAATATTAATAAATATGAAAATGTATTATTCTTTATTTACCTGGGATGTTACATCCTTCCCCCCATTTTTGGAATTGCGTCCTCACAATTTTATTCACTTATCAAAATAATTGGGGGTATTTATCCCTCATAGCATTTTCATATTTCCATGTTGCCTCTTCAACCATCTAGTTTTTCCACAAAACCTTTACCTGATGAATTACCAAATTTCACAACACATGCTCTCTTCGGTCAAGAATCTGGACTTATTGTTCTTCATAAGAGAGATTCTCTTCCAACTGAACTTCCTCCAGGCTCAAAACATGAGATGGATCTGGGAAATACTTTCACAACATCGAAACATGAAAAACATTGTGTACCTGAGATAAACTCGGAGGTAAAGCCACTCGGTAAGCAACTAATCAAACTCTCTCCAGAATTTCATATGGTCCAATGAACCTTGGACTCAGCATTCCTTTCTTACCAAATCACATCACACTTTTCCATGGACAAACCTTGAGAAAAACATGATCACCTACGTCGAAAGATAGATCCTTCCTCCAGTTATCCGCATAACTCTTCTTCCTGATCTGAGCTGTTTTCATGTGTTTCTAAATCAACTGAATTTTCTCTACCATCTCTTCTACCAATTTTGGTCCCATCAACTTCCTTTCACCCACATCATCCCAAAAATCTCGAGTTCCACACCGCTTCCCATATAATGCCTCAAACGGTGCCATCTATATACTAGAATGAAAATTGTTATTATATGAAAACTCAACCAAAGAAAGATGTTGGTCCTAAATTCCCTGATAATCCATCGAACAAACTCGTAGCATATCCTCCAAGGTCTGAATTGTTCGTTCTGACTGCCCATCTGATTGCGGATGAAAAGCTGTGCTAAAATTTAATTCAGTACCCAACGACTTATGATGGCCTTTCCAAAAGTTAGTAGTAAACCTGGTATCACGATCAAACACAATGGAGAGAGAAACTCCATGAAACCTAACTATCTCTTTAAGATACAAACAGGAAAGTTGATCTGGGGAAAAATTATCTCGTATAGTAAGGAAATGAGCAGATTTAGTCAAGCGATCAACAATAACCCAGATTGCATTATTACCTCGAGATGTCTTCGGAAATCCCACAACAAAGTCCATGGATATGTTTTCCCATTTCCACTCTAGCACTGGTAAAGGCTGAAGCATCCCTTTTGGTAACAGCCGCTCTGCCTTAACCTACTGACAAGTCTAACAATTCACTTTAAAATCAGCAATATCCCTTTTCATTCCATCCCACAAGTAATACTCCTGCAGATCTCTATACATATTAGTACTACCAGGATGAAAAAAAATGGGGAACTATGAGCCTCACATAACAATACATTCATCCACTGTGAATCAGAAGGAACACATAATCTCTTCCCAAACCAAAGAACACAATCATTATTAATGTTGAATTCAGGAAACTTTCCCTTCTGAACCAGATCTACCTTTTTCTACGACTCACTGTCTTCCCTCTGTGCTTGCTTAATTCTGTCTGATAGGGATGACCTCACTGATACCTAAAACAAAACAGAAGATCTTCCTACACCAACAATTTCCATGCCAAAGTTCATCAAATCAAAAACCAAAGGATCTCATTCCAAACGTAACATGGTTAATGAAGAATTACTTTTTCGACACAAAGCATTGGCCACTTTATTTTGTTTTCCCGGATTGTAATGAATTGTACAATCATAATACTTGATTAATTCCATCCATATCCTCTCTCTCATGTTCAATTCTTTCTGAGTGAATATATAATTTAAACTTTTTTGATCTGTATATATTTCACACATTACTCCATACAAATGATGCCTCTAAATTTTTAGAGCAAAACAACAGCGGCTAATTCCAAATCATGTGTAGGATAATTTATCTCAGGAGTTTTCAACTAACGTGAAGCATAAGAAATTACCTGATCATTCTGCATAAGGACACAACCAAGTCCTTTCAATGAAGCATCACTATAGAGAACAAACTCACCATTCCTGGAAGGAAGTTCCAAAACTGGAGCATTCACCAATCTTCCATTCAACTCCTTCGGTAGTAACCTGAGTCAACTGAGCTATCACTGCAACAAACTGTGAAGTTCTGATTCTGACCATCTCATGATACTGATTTTGAAGGTCATTTCCCTCATTATGTCTTCCCAAAAAACATCTCTATTTCCTCTTCAAAAAACCATACTTAACACTAAAATACCTTAGGTTAAGCAGCATGGTAATCTGTAAATTCTATATCATTTCAATCATACAATAAATTAATTTATAATTTAACACTTTTAAACCTCCCAATGTTGTCTAAACCGACCTCTGATACCAACTATAAGGCCCCAGCCTTAAACCTTACTTAATCTTGAGTTATCACAAGATTACACATTGGGATCTTTTCAGGTTTAGAGTTTTAGAGAATTAGATCATGAAACGGGCATTACATTCCACCTTTTAACAAAGGGTTACATAAAAGATAGTATTCATTTTTCCCATCAACTAAAACATATTTAAAATAAAACATGGATTCCTTCTTGACACTTCCTTGACACTATCATCACTTCATGTAACTTTCCCTTGACCTGTGAAAAACATTTAAGAAACATGGTATGAGAATAAAAAGCCTAGTAAAGGATACACAAAGAAGGAAAACTGTTATTTTTTCAAAACAACAAGTAATCCATGAATACTTTACCAAAGTAATACTTCTCACCCTTATGAAGTAGTAAAAACCCTTCACTGAATAAAAGATCATTACTTACCCTTTTGTAACCAAAAGATTACCATAAAACCCATATAAAGAACACATAACATATAATGGTAACTTGGGACATAAACATAATTAAATGGAATAACCATATGGTCGAATTCCACACATACTTAATGGAATAGTCATACGACCGACTTCCATACCCAATGCATTGGAGGTTATAACGTAACCACCCATCCTGGTATTCACGGCACCACCCATCATATTGTTTATCACGTAACCACCCATAAAATGTCCAAGTACCATCATTACACATAAAATATTGAAAATATAAACATGTCAATAACAACATTTCATTATCAATCACTATAAGTAATTCCAAGATATTGAATTAATCAATCCATTTTCAAAAACCATTTAAAAGAGATTATTGAATCAATGTGTCCCATACCACTTTGAAGATTTTAATGGAATTATAATTTTAAAATAGTAATTTCCATATAAATAAATACTGAAAACCATTTTGAAAACATGGAAATTAAATATAAATATTTAGAGTAATGAATCTTTAAAATATTTAAAACGATATTTTTGTTAAGGAGTTTTTAACAAAATTAGAGACTCTTGAATACAAATAATTTCGGAATAACATTTAATCAGAACATTATAATATCATGAGAATAAAGGTATTCATGATATAATATGTCAAAGGAGAGTATATACACCATATAGTGTGAATTGGTACATAACAACAATAAAGTCTCAATGTAAATGTAAATTGGGAGGAAATCCATTATAAAGATGGTATCCTTAAATTAAGGAGAAATATATCACATAATTATGTGTGAGAAATATAAATACACTAAATATAAGTGGATATTATGTGTGAAACAATCATAGGCCATTCACACATATTCATAGGATGACATGTTCATGAATTAAAAGTTTAACCCAAAGAAATCGAAATTGGGTTAAGACGTTCACTTGTAAAACATGGATAGCCTAACGACGTCACATTAAAATTTAGAAAATGAGTTGGTGAGACAAAAATGGTATCTCATCACTTGGAAATAAATTTTACATCAAAAAGGATATAGAAGAACATATCCCAACATAATATGAAGTAAATTAAAATACATAACATAAATAAGTCTTTTAAAAAGAGGAGGGTGAAAGGTCCCCTTACCGAGTTGGGTAACTTTCGAAACGTACACCCCATAGAAAAATGGTCATACAATGAATATGTAAATACCCATAAATGAAATTATACTACACAAAGTTTATAATAATGGGAATTACATACACCACTCATAGGAAATAGTGGCAAACGTAGCATAAATGTCACGAGAATAAAAGTGAGATGAAAAATCCCCTATGAAAACTCGGCCGCCTAACGACGCCACTTAAAACATCAAACATGGATTGATGAGATCAAATGGGGTATCTCATCATATTTACATAATATTTACATTAAGATTAATATAAAATAATATCCCAATCATATGAAAGATGAGCTTAAAAGAAATGACATAAATGAGTGTACTTAAAAAGAAAGAGAGTGGTAGGATCCCTTACCTCGGGTCTGACTTGACTCGATCATTCTTTAACATCCTGAATAATAAACTTGAGTTAATTTCTACTTTCTTAAGAACCTTTTTCAAGTTCATTATTCCTTCTATATCACCTATTATCTTGTCCGGAACACTATGTAATTATTTAGGATAATAATGGTCATTTTGTCGATATTTGGTACTTGAGTCAAAAGTGAACTTCTTATATTTACAAGTTGTTCACGTAGTCAAATATGAATTATCTCAAGAATGAAATTCATGATGTAGATTCCATATATATAATATATTTCCAGTATATACATGCATTTATAATATTACATAATCATTTAGAGGTAATAAATGATATGCACCGTTCATGGAGATGGTATGCCGTACGTACGCATGAACGCTACTTCCATTTCTATTTCATATTAATAGAATTAAAACTAAATGAGAGATATTTATATTTAAATTACAGAATTATATTAATCATTTATATGTAACATACATCATATATATCCATTATATATATGTACTTATAATAGTACATTACATTTGTGGATAAAAAATGAAATGCACCGTTCATGGAGACGGTAAGCCGTACGAACGCATGAACGCTACTTTCATTTCTTAGTCAGATTAATGTAATTAAAAATAATTTAGAGACATATATATTATAATTAAAGTATAATATATATGTTATATAGGTCACATATGTTCATTAATTTTATTATTTATACATTCCATGTATTGCATGAACGAGTCACATCACTTGAGGGGGCAGTAGTCCACACTTCCTCGTATGAAATTATCGCGTTTACCCACAATGGAAAACATAAAGGTATACCAAAAATGTAAAATAAATAATCATAAGTAAAACATAATCATAATATATATCATATAGTGACATATTAATGACCACCATTTAAGGTGTTTAAAAGAAGATTGAACAATCTTCGTTTCGTGAGGCATAAATTCGCCAACCACAGAAACAGTATGTTCTTTAACCATTAGATGTAGATGTGTGTAAGTGTAGCATGAATTATTTTTATAAAAACAACATAGTATATTGAAGATATTGGTGTTGTTACAAATGAAATTAATAAAAAGAGTTTAGGGGGTTGGAGAAGAAAAATAAAACAAAAGAACACAAGTGAAAAGATTATCTTAAAATCGGGTAACTCTCTTAGATTTGAGCTCAAAGGCTTCCTTGAGAAGACTTATGGCCAAATTGAGACATCACGGAGTAATATAGGGATGTGGAGAGACCAAATGGGCAGTTCGTGGCCGAACCAATAGCTTGAGAGGTGTGGGTAAGGTGATAGTGGTGGGGGCCTTTTATAAGAGGAGAGGAGGGGCACTCATGGAAGGTAAAGAAATGTTACTTTATTTTAAAATGAATTTCTGATTTAAAAGGTCCCACAATGATATAATTAAAGGTTAGGTGATAAGGGTTCTAAATATACCCATCCATTAGGTTTTTGACAAGTGTAGGTTTTATATTTTATATTATCTTTTCATTTTATTTAAATCGTTAAATAATGAGGTAATCGATGCATCATCATGATGTCATAAATAATTTAAATTATTTAACGTCTAAATATTATATAAAAAAATATCATGATGTAGGTAATATTTTTATCTTTCCAATATATATTTATAGTCAAAAAATCGGACTTCTATATCCCCATGAAAAAATTGTTTTATTAAAACAACTCATGTTTGTGTCATTTTTATTTTAATATTAAATAAAAATATATTAATATCAATTTCCAACAAAAGTGGCTCCATGGGGTCCCCAAGATGACCCATGGATTGTCTTGGTCGGCCATGACACATCAAATAAGGGTAGGACATGTGTCAAGTTCATTTCATATTATTAAAACATTATTTTTACCTTAAACTACACTAATTACCTCTAAACGTGATTAAAAACATAAAAGTTACTATTCACAAAAAATTTTATTTTAATCGTATTGAACCACATTTTACTTCTTAATGACAACCATGTATGTTGGATTTTTGAAATTCAAAACACAGTAGTGGTAAAATTTCATTTCAACGAAAAATCAGTTTTTATAAATACCACTTAGTGGTTTCACTATTCATCAAAATTGATGTTTTTCAGAAACATACCAACAATTCACCCTAAGCTATATTTGATATTCCGAATTCAAAAATGAATTACATTTTAAAAAATTCAAAACATATAAGTTCCATTAATTAATTTAATAATTAATTCCCGCTGTCATAGCAAATAACATGTTTTTATGAAACAATAAGTATCAAAAGATTGACACTAGTTTAAGTCCAATTTCAAAGTAAAATTAATTCCAAAAAACACTATTGGATTTATTTATAAAAATATTTTCTAATTTCACTTTAAAACCAATTAAAAATATAATCTAATCATATAAATAAATTAGACTAAAAAGTGGTTTTTAATTAAAATATTACGTTTTTCACTATTCATTAAAAAATGAACATTATCGGAAAAATACCAAAAATTTACACAAAGTAAATTTTGATGTCCCAATTCTAAAGATTAGTTTTATTTGGTCTAATAGAAAGTATAAGAGTGGCCAAAACTATATTTAATGACTGTTCTCCATCAAAAGGCGATAAGTGAACCTTTAGTGAAAATTAGAGTATCTGTGCCTAAAATTGATTTATTTTCTTATTTTAAGGCTTTATCTTTTATTGGACAAATGTAAAACCATTTAAAAAACATATATAATCATATTTTAGCTATTTATATTCATTCCTGCCAATACAATGGCTATGTGTTAACTACCATTTAAAATAATATTATTTTATTACTAGTGTGCAACGTAAGATTTCAAAGAAACTCTTTGTTGCGTATCGGGTATGCTATTGAACATAGAAACACATTTAAATTAAAATTAATATTTAATTCACAAATATTAATAAATATGAAAATGTATTATTCATTATTTACCTGGGATGTTATAAGAGTAGACACAGATCATACTAGTAATCATATCTGGGGAGTAGTGGTCATAGGCCTATGCCGTATGAAGCTGATCTCGCCCCTATCCACCTGCACCCTGTAGTCGGGGTGTAGCACTTGGGAGTGGTGGTCGTAGTACCTCAAACTGTCTTCCAAAATCTACCGCAAGACCAACTCCTCTTCTACATTTTCTGCCCTACAGACCTCCTCGCTTAAACATTGGTCACTATCTCAGTGGCCCCTTGATCATCTACTAATCGTCAATGCATGAAATCATATAGTCATGATCAATGTGTCCTTATTCACCGCAAGAGCAACAAAATTTTATCATCAGAAGAACTCCACTACCACGTAAGTTCTACACCTCCAACCCTACATCCTGGGGTCATCCTCTTGATAGTCTGGGCCACATGGACCTCTATATCATCTTCCTACTACCTGTTGCAGATGAATCTGATACCTTTCATTCAGTGTTGTCTCTCACCACCAATGCCCACTAAGCTAAAATTATATCCACCATTAATGCTCGCTTGAGTACTCCAGCTTGTGATGGGATATTTAGCACAATCATACATTCTTTAATCTCCCTCCATAGACCCTTATCAAAGGAATATGCCCTGAAGAATGGGTCTCATACCATTTTGGTTGAGTAGATAGAGAGGTTAGAGAATCTCACTAAGTATGTGAGCATAGTCAGGCTGCCCTGCTATAAGTGAAGTAGCTCCGAGATAAGCACTGATCGTAAAGTCAGTTGTACTATCTCTGCCCTAAAGAGGGTCTGTAAGTCCAACCAAGAGTTTGTCACCTACTCATGTTTCTGGAGAATCATACTCCATAATATCCCTCATCATTATTGGAAGAGGTTAGTATCTAGGATAACCATATAATCTTCTAGTTTCTTGACAAAGGTAAAAACATGGGCAATAGCCACGAACAAGTCCTCAAATACCTAGGGAACAATATCACATCGAATCCTCAAAAGCCTCTATCTCTAGAACTCAGGAATACACCCTATTGGTGTGCAATGTTTTCCAAGGGTGCATGTGGGAACTGCTTCCCCATGGGTGGTGGTGTTTCGGATGCACCAACTGACTATTTCATCTCAGTAAGAGGTCCCTGCACAGACACTTCATCACTCGGTGGGCCGTCATCATGTTCTCTCTCTGGAATCTGGCTTTTAGCCTACATGGAAACATATTGAAAGAAATAGGTGTTACATAGTCAACATGTTATACCTGGTGAGTTGACACAATGAGATCAAATGGAATGAAAAAAATTCAAAAAACAAGGTATCAACATTTTTGTATACCGAGTCAAAAATAATATTTCAGTGTCCTAGAGTATGGATATGTTTTTCACCGCACCAACAGTAGACTCCTTTAACTGAAACCTGAAATCAAGACACATAACCCTATTGACCCAATGAAAACATAATCTCTGTGTTCTTATAATAGAACTGACTCCAATTGATACCACTTTTTCTTGACAATTCCCCTAGGCACATGCCATGACTACCCTTCCCAACTTCTATAAGCCAGGGTTTGGTTACTATAAGTGGAATAGAATTTCCCTAAAATGGGAAGGCATTTCCACAAAATATATACACCCAAATACGTGGTACACAACAATCATGTAACACACAACTGAAGAAGAAAGGTTCAACCACTTCTAAAAACCTCAACAGTGTGTAAAAGTAATTACTGAAGTAATGGATCTAGAATACAACCCCAATTGAAATGGAAATACAGAAAAAAGGGAAAATATATCCTGAGGTATACTACCAAGGATCCTACCTAAAGAATATTTAAAGCTCTTCACTATAGCTCTCCACATCAACCAGTCACTTCCATACACCATCAAGTCCAGGATCATCGATACTCGGTTAGAGCTAATCATCATCTGTAAAAAACACAACAAGGTGTAGGTAAAGCCCATGCATGGGTGTATATAATAACACCTATTAAGTAACATGAGACTTCCAATGGTCTCTCAGTATTCGTGAAAGGAAAAACAACAAAACAAGATCTCAATTACAATGGAACGAAACGATATCTCACATCAGGTTTAACTTAAGTATAGAAGTATATATTTTTAGTAATGAAACTAGATTATCTTATTCTGTAATGAGGCACTACTGCTGACCCACACTGGATCACTCAGTGTGGATCCACAAACGACCACTCTCTGTTGATCAATATAGGATCCCTCTGTGATGATCCACAGAGGATTTCTCAGTGTTTATCTTAACATGATTTCTTGGTGCCTTCCAGAAAAGATCATTTTTCATTCTTCACATCTCATCCAACCACTAGATTCCTACACAAAGAATGCATGATTCTAAAGGATCTCATTCTCAAGAAGTCATTCATATTTCAACCGGATCAATGTCCCAATAAGGAGTAACCTGATAAAATTCAATGTGATAAGACGGCACGTAAACCGAATGCCCGGTCAATAAGTCATAAACATTTTAGTGTCGAGGGCCTGATTATATTTAGGTATGATCCATCCTGGAAAAACTCTAACATTCTCCAAAACTCACGTAGAGTATCTCAAAAGTACTACTTCTTTCTAAGGGTTATGGAACCACAAATAGTTCTTAGAATGGATGTTTGGTTTAACAACTATGCCCAATTATGGGTAACTGGGATGACGACAGGCTGGGGTTGCTTCGACCCAATCAGAACCACCCAACCTGACCCAGTGTGGGTCGTCCCAATCTGATTTGGGTTGACCCATCCCAGATATGGCCCAAATTGGGCCGACCTGAACTGACCTAGCTAGATCCAAAATGGCGTGCTGGGTCAGCCAGAACGGTATGTCCCACCTTGCGTCATGGCCCACCAGGCTAACCATGGCCTTTATTTGTGGGCCAACTCTCTTCTCCCTTGAAGCAACATAGTTGCGTCCGACACCTACTCATGCATCTAGGTCCACCGGTCGTGTCTCCTACATCAACATGCATGGTGGGTGTTGATATCTCCATGCGGCACCGCATGATTCCAATATCGTAGACCATCGCGATTGCAGCTTCCATCGCCCTGGCGCACCCCTGGGGAAAGCCTTCTTCATCACTATGTCCCATCGTGGCCGCAACATCCACCACCCAGGTGCACCATCGGGGCATGACTCCTCTAGTATCGTGGCCTATCACGTATGCCTCTTTCATCAACCAGGCATGCTACCGCGGCGTGCCTCCTCCTATGGTCGTCAGCTTGGTGGGTGGCTTGTCTCTTCTTTGCCGATCATGAAGCCGGCACCACCGCATTCCTCCTTACCTACAGATTTCCCACAAGAAACACAACCATATTAGAAAACTGTCGAGAGTCTAGGCCTTGTTCTTTTGGCTCACACCCTCCACGTTAGCGTTAACATGTGTAACATTTCAGGATCAGTACAAATCTTAATAAAACAATGAAACTTCCAACCTCAATTTTCATGGAAGGGGTTAGAGAAGAGGATGTGTTGTCCACATCAAAAGGTGTTTTTCGGCATTCACCATCACCCACAATTTCAACCAATGATTTTTTCTCGATCACGTTCTTCATTGGAGTGGAAAGTCATTAGCGCTTTGTCAGAGCTTCCTCTCGTAGATCCCAAAAAAAACAATACCATTCTCATATTAAAAATAAGGGAAGGTTTATATTAACACATCTCACAATTAATGAGGTTCATTAATGAGTTATTTAATGGTCATCTTAACTCTCCATACGGTGTGGTTACAGAACCCATTTTTTCTACCAACGGTGAAGTTACACAACTTAGAGTCAAGACATTAAATGGTTTAACGTCACAATTTTGTCACATAGACGTTTGTATAATGGTTTCAGAAATAAAAAAACCTTTAGTTATTTTATTATTCTTTTAAAAATTGCAAAAAAATTTAACTTTTTCATCTGACCCATTCCAGTCAATGTTAAACATCCCTTAAGAAAATCTCAGTGCAACAGATTCAACAATGCCCTCAGATTTTTAATCTAAGAACCGATCCAATAGAAATAAAATTCATTTGACATGTTTACTGAATATAACATCAATAAGGTCCAAAAAATCCATTTCAGGATCTTCCCGCCTCAGAATCTTGTTCTGTCAATTTTCGCAGACTCATAATATTCAGAAAAAATTAAAAAAATTATATAGAGTATTCAGGTAATTATAATAATGGGACTATGTTTAGAGATAAATAGTTGGTGAGAAATTAACATAATATTGAATTTTATATAAATTAATAATTATACCTTTAATGTTTATCATTTCTCTTTTATTTTTTTGGTAAGTTGTGGAGATAAGGAGTCATTTTCTATGGGAATTAAGTCATTTTCCACGATCCCTGTTTTCAATCATCTAAACATGATGTTCATTAAAATGAAATATTTCCATGGGTTATAATGATTTGTAATGTCATTTAATAATGGTGCAATATTGATTATGTTCTACTTTTGGGCCATGAATTCAGAGGATTTATTAATTTTCTTTTGATTATGATCTATATACATTTCTTGTCTACTTTGAGATTAACAGATGATATGGTTCTTCAATTGAAGAGATGTCATAAATTCAAAAAAAAATTAAGTGAATCAAAAAATATCAAAAACTTAATATTATTAATTTATATTTTATATTTATTCTAATATAATAAAATGGTGTTTTCACAAAGGTTTTTGATTATATATCTTTTTGAGCCCCATTTCACTGTGAAATATATCATTCCACAATGATTTGTGGTAGCCCAATTATACATGTAATTTACCATGATTTAAAAAAAATTTAGTTTTTATTATGTCTACACAACTTTTAGTGACACCCAGGATTTATTCATTTTTACATAATTTTAATTTTTCCTTCTTTAGTTATTCACATAACATAAAAATCATATTGACTGAGGTAATTTTTCTTAGTTCCCATTTCATCCTTCAATTATTATATTTGGGAGTCATAGGTTAAATTGAGATATTTTAATGTTAGTAATGAATAATGTTATATATATTTGATAATGGATTATACGTGTTTTTATTTGATATGGGTATTCTTCTTTTTATGGTGTTGTGTAATTTGAACATTAGTTTCAGGTAGGTGATTGGTATACCCTATTGTTTATAACAATGTTATTATATAAAGTTCATGTTTTCCATTGTATTGGGTTTAGAGATAACCTTGACCTATATGAGGATAATTTAATGAGATGATGGGGGAAATGGATCCAATTTTTTTACTTGGTTTTCCATTATATTATTATGTTATTTATTTCTATTTGTATGCTAATAAATTTAATATTATTTAATGTTATTTTTGATATATGGAATCATGAATTTATTTTATTAGGTTTTTGGAAGATGTTAATACGAAAAATGATGTTCCAAAATATAAATTGTTGTTTATTTATACTATTTAGAATGAATTAATGTTTAAATTAAATAAATCCCAAATAAATAATTACATACATATTTTTCTGAAGAGTTTGGTTTTTTTATTTTTGTTGTCAAAGAATGGATGAGGAAATATAATTATTATTAGGTTTTTTCTATGATAAAAATATATTAATAAATAATTTTAGTATCCATAAATAAAATTTTTATATTATTTTTTTGGTTTAAGAAAATATTTTGTGGGTTTTTACCATTTGTAATGTTTGATATGTTTTTATCATTTGATAAGAATTTATTATTTAAAATTTTTAGATGTGATATATTGATTTGTTTGAGGTTTTTTGTGATATTAGGTGGAAGATTTTTCACATTTACTGTAATATAGTTTCATAGGGATATATTAGGATGGTGAAATTATTTAAATTTTTTAATGTCAAAGAAGAAGAAATATTGAATTTATATTATATTTTACTCCTTGAATCAAATTAGTGTATTTATAAATTTTTATTGAGGGTGAATTATGAAATATATCAAATATTTAATGATTTTTATATGAAATGAGTAGCCTAATAATTAAGGTGATTAATGAATTAAATGTTTTTTGTAAATTATTATCTAATAATGATTAATATAATATGAAAAGGAATTTTTTGTGGATCTAGTGTGTAATTGTGGGGAAATGTTATTTATGAGTCTATAGGTTGTAGTGGTTATTTCAATGTGGTTATGTGTTACATATGTACAGTTTTTTAGAGGTAGTTATACAAACGTTCAATTTTTATGATTATAAAATATTAAATTTAAAAATTATTATATATTATGAATGACCACATAAGATTGGTACCCTTAATGATTCCCATATATAGTTTTTCATTATAGATGTAAAATTTTAATAAAGGTCTTCAATGAAATGTTTGGATAAATACCTTACATCTCTCACTCTCTTACCTATATGTACTTAGGTAATGTGTTCTTGTAGAAGTGATGTTCTATTATGAATTTAGTTTTGGTAACATGATTTTGGCTATGATATGGTATGTCATTAGGGTGGAAATTTGGGTATGTGGTTAGGTTATGTAGATATATAAGAGATGATAGAACTAAGACTTATCTCATTATCACTTGAGGGTCAGATAATTATTGGGGAATAATTATTAACATTAATTTATGATATATTTTAATGATTATGAAGATATTATACTAATAAGAATATTTTCCATGTAATCCTTTATGAGGTTGGGATGATTATGGAACTAGGATGTGAAATGAGACAGATTAACTATTTATTTAACAAGGATTTATTATTATTGTTCTACATTGGCTTTATATTTTTTTAGAGAGGAACCTATATTTTATATGTGAATGCTCACCAATGATTCAACATACTGTTTTCACATATTTATAATATGGAATTTTCAAATAATATGTATATTATTAACTCTTGTTGATGTGATTTTATAGAGTTGTATTTTATATAAAATATATGTTTATTAAATTTTATTGACCATGGAAACATTTTATTTTACTTTTTTCAGGATGTTAAATGCATTTGGTTAGGATTATGGAATGATTTATCTTATATGGTTTCTCTTGATTGATGATGATTTTATCATTACTAGAATGATAAGGATAGTTTCTCCCATACACTATGCTTCAAACCATTGGTGAATGATTTCATATAGTGGTATATTTAATGGGAGTTTTAAGGATCACCCAGACCTCCAATATTGTCCTAGGTGGTTTCTAGTAGAGAAAATATGTGATATTATGGATCAATGGACTATACCATACAACACCAATCAACATCCAAATTAGATGACTAAAAAAGGTAATACATTTATTTTATATATTTTAACATGTTTAAATATATGAAATAAAATGTAATGTGTACTCTGAGCTCATAAGGGATTAGAGTCTTTAGGGATTATCTATATCTTTATATTATTTTAAAATAAATATTTCATTCACACCATAAAATATCCTCATAATTTATAGATTTTAGAAAATTGTTTTAAAAAATAATCTTAATGAAAGAAAAAAATGTAAATATTTGAAATTGGTTAGATGAAATGAAGAATATTGGGAATATATTTCAATGATTCATATATAACATATAAATTTTTCTTAAATTTGAGAGAATAATCCACACTGAAAATTGTACATGATTATTAAATTTTAATTATTATAACCTTAAAAGTCATATATATATATATATATGTATATATATTAGTATAATTAAATATTATGGAGTAGAAAGATAAATATAAGTCCCAAAATTTATAAATTACATAATCATGAGTTTTAATAAAAAAAATTAATTTCTTTCAAATTATGGTTCTTTTAGTGTTCATAGTGTAAGATAATTAGGCTATAAGTATCAAATAAAAAATAAAATATTAAAAATTAGATACTACTACTCACTAAACAGTTTTTCAAAAATTAAAACTCCTTAAAATAAAACATGATTTTTTTCCTGGTAAAATTATTCATAGTGTTAATTTTTATTTCCCCTTTCGACTAAACTAACCTTATACCCAATGGAAAATATTTCAATAAAATGGTATGATTATAAAATTTCTATAAGGGAATACAATATAAGGAATGAAACAATTTTTCAATGAAAATATTAATATCAGGAAAACAATTTCACAAATTCATAGGTTTCCCCCATATAAAATATTCACATTAACATACCTCCTGAAATAATAATATTCCTAAAAAACATCATATAAATCATAAAGCATTAAATTATCTTGTGGAATACATATCATAATTACATTTCAGTTTCCATAGTTAAATGGGGAGAATATTTCATTGTTACGTTTGGAATACCCATCATAGTACATTTCCTAAATCTCTTAGGAGAAACCTTATTGGTTTAGTATAAATCATTACCCACTGCATTTGATAGGTATCACAGGTTAAAAAACCCTTGGATTATCATGTATCCAACCATATACATAATAAAAGACCAAGAACCATAACATAATCATAACACACAAAACATGCTTAAAGAAGAAAAATTCATTTCCACTTTGGAATCACAATAAATAATTTCAAAATATTGGCATTATAAATCCCTTCTAAAAACCATTGTAAATAAAAAAATAAATGAAAAATTAACATATTATTTTTTCCCTTTAAAATCAATAATCCTTGTAGAAGAAGCCAAATATATAATAATGGTCATGGATGTGGAAATGTTTTTACCACAATGCATGTAAAAATAATCCTTTTTGCATTTAGTAAAAAATTTCATATAAAAATATTACTTTTGAAAACCATTGAGTGAAATTAAATGTTAGAGGTTTATTATACCCCATATAGAATAATGTGGTGTATATCCTCGCAATACGTCTCAATGAAAGTAGATTGAGCTGAAATCCATTACCTTGAGTCTGACTAGTCACGTACAATCATTATATTCAGGAATAATATTATTTGGTTAATTTATACTTTATTAATAAATTTTTTCATGTTTATTATTCCTTTTTATCAATTATTTATAGGTTATACCAATTACATAATTAATTATGTCCATATTAGATTTTTGTAATTATTCTAAACCTGAGTCCAAAATAAACATGGTTCAATGTCAATAGTCCATGTAGTCATAATTTCATCATTTATAGAATAAAATTCATGAAATAATACTCACATTTAAATATCAATTATAATTTTAAAATAAAACAATTCATTTATGGTATGAATAATGAACAATGTTATAATCATGGAGGTGGTAGGTTTTACTTATGCATGAGTAATGATTGAATGTTTCATTTATCATCAGGAAAATAGTATAATTATTATTTTATATTTACATGATGATAAAAAGATTACATTAATAATAAAATTAATTTAATATACTTAAATATCTCATACAAGGGATGTGGTGAATAAAAATGATTCTCATCGCTTGATGGAGGTGATAATTTACACTTTCGCATGAATAACATTATCATTTTTATGTACATGGAATTTTAAAACATAATTTAAATATCAATTTATTAAAATGATAATTAATTAATTAATATCATATATAAAAAATTTATTCTATCATTATAACTAGTCATGATAGATGGTACAAAAAAATGAACAATATTGGTTCGCGAGTTGGTAGTCTATCATACAGACAAAAGAAATGTTCATATCCCATTTGATGAAAATTGATATGTATTTGGTGATGATATTGATATATTAACATCTTAGTATAATTATGATACATCTGTTATTATATGATCATATAATAATAATATTCATAATAATTGGAAGAATAAATAACATATCAACACATAATAATTATACCTCTTCATTTGTAGATCAGTATTGGAAAACAATGTAACGCCAATAAGAATGGATTTATTCCTAAAATAATGACAAAAGAATGTGGGTAGGAATTATAGTATTAAATTTTTGTAGATATTGTTTGAACCAAATGAATCTTTGAGTGTGTGTATTAGATAATAGTGAGTACCATTTTATAGAAGAGGGTAAGAGAATCCTTGGAAACTCAAAAAATGTAAAACTAATATAAATTAAATTTTTAGTCCAAATGAGACCAATATGTGTTATTTAGAAGATAATATGAGTATAGTTATACATCCCCTCATCTAATAATTTTTCTACATGTATTGGCATTATTTTTATTCATATCATTTATTATTACTGTTAATTATTCTCTTTGAATTTTAATTGTGGTAGATACATTTAAAATATTAAAATGTTAAAAAATACTTATATGGGATCCATTTAATATAATTTAATGATAAATGAAAATTTAAATCTGATAGTACTTTATTTGTTATTATATATTATTTTAGGTATTTTCATATTTTATATAATAAATTTATATTTTTATAAAATATCAATTATAACATTTTTAAACTATTCTATTCAATGAATTTAAATAAAATCAAAATAGAGGGATAGCTTCAAAAAAATTACAATACATAAAAAATTTCATATTCACCAATGAAATTATTCTATAGAATAAATTATGTAAAATATTATTAATTTTAAATTTTATAATATCATTTATAATTCATATTAATTTATAAATCTATAATTTCATCATCATTGTGTCAGACTTAAATTTAATTATGTATTTCTTAAAAATTATATATAAATTTCTATGATTTAGGTAATATTTTTAAATATCTAATTACTATATATAGATTAATATATCTCTTATATAATTCCATATGAAAAAAATTAGTATGAAGATACATGATTATGACATATTTTCTTTTACTTTAAATTAAATGTTCTAAATTTCATAATCACACCCAAGTGGCTCCGAAGGACACAATTTTGACCAAAAGATTTTATTTGTTGTCTATAACTCATCCAATATGATTTTGAAAAATGTAGGTGTAGTTTTATATTATTATAATATAATTATTACTTTTAATTACATGATTAACCATTAACCTTGGTAAAAGAAATACTGAAATTACTATTCACAAAAAAAACATTTTCATACTATTAGATAACTTTTCTCATATTGATTACAACCATGTATTTATATTTTTTTAAATTCAATTCCAAAAAGTAACTAAAATTGATTTAATTTTAATACACTTGATGGATTAAGGAAACATGTTTTTTAAAAATTAAAACCATCAAAGGATTTACATGTTTCTATATCCAATTTAAAAGTAAAATTAATTTTGATGGAAAAAATTATATTTAAAAAATAAAAATATTATCTAATATTAACATAAGACAATGTAAAATTATAATCAATCAATATAACTAAATTTGATGAAAATCTAGTTTTTAGATAGAATATAGTATGTTCTCCACTATTCTTTAAAAATGAATTTTATCCAAAAAATACAAGAAATTTAATAATGTGAATTTTGAGGTCCCATTCTAAATAATAAGTTTATTTTGACAAATATAACATATAAAAGTAATAAAAAATATATTTGAAAATTTTTCTCAATCCAAAATAGGTAAAACTACATTTTAATCATTTTATATTGTTAATGTATAAACATTGAATTAATTCTCATTTTATGCCACTAAAACTTATTATAAGAAGGTAAATACATTTAATTAACATGTTTAAATATTATATAGGTATTTCGGGTCATTCTAACAAATATAATGGTTTGGTTATGACAAACAATTAAAATAATAATATTAATAATGTATTATTTTTCCGTATATTTTAATCTTGAATGTGGGATATGATTTCAACGAAATCCATTGTTACGTGCCAGGTATGATATCAGGCATAGAACCCATTTTAAATTAAAATTACTATATAATTGATAAATATTAATAAATATAAAAATTATTAAATTATAATTCCTAGGGATGTTACATCATTCCCCCATTTTAGAAATTTTGTCTTCAAAATATTAAATTCGGGCTATGTAAATATGGATTTTCTCTTCAAAATAACATCATTGAAATATTACATCATATTAAAAAGTGATAGTAAACCTACCACTTTATAAGAAATAATTTAATCACAGTGGTCACCTGAGAGTACACATAGTAAGGATTTCGTGTAGGAAAACATGGATACATTAGAAAAACTAACCATAATGTTATGATGGAAGTTGATATAAAAAATTATTAGGGTAAATATTACAATCATAAAACCACAAAATTTTAATGGGTAAAATGTTCTTTGATTTCGTATCCAGAAAAGTAAATGTTTATCATTTTTTCAAAGATACTTTTCATTGAGTTGTGGAATTATTTTACTATATAGAATAATAACACAAGGAAATATACCTACATGACAATTATTGTTTCATCAACTAATCAAGTTCCACTAAAACTCATATTTTTTTATAAATGATGAGTATTAATGTAAAATTGGCATGCCTAAAACCATATAATAAACTTTTAGATAGTCACATAATCCTCAAAATTTTAACTATCTATTTCTCTTATTTTGAAAAATTTACCAAAATCAATATGGTTAGGATAAGATAAAACAATTATACAAAAAAGAATATACCATTTGATGGTGAAAAAATAATTTTAATCTCAAAAATTTCATCATTAATATAAGAAGTTCAATATAGACCATTGAATAAATAAACACCATTAAAATTCCAAGTAAAATAATTTAAATAAAATGAAGTATAAATTTTTTTAAGGATTTGATTAAATAATCTTCTATGATATGTTCTTATATTTTATGTACAAATAAATTCAACCACTATTAAAAACTCATACCTAAAAGTAATTTCCAAAATCATATATTCTCTATAATAGGTTACTCATTTTCATAAATACCCAAATCATAGTATACATAAAATTAAATCATTCATAATTGAAAAATAAAATGAAACCGTCACTCCTAAAATAAAATCACATAGTATTCTATTTTCAATATGTATGTTGGGTTCCCAAAAGAGTGAATGTATTCCAAAGAAACATTTATAACGTAATCCCTAATTTATTTTCAAATACAAATAATAACCATTTAATAAATCAATAGTTCCCAAAATCAGATTATTATTATTCCATCATTTCATTTATCTAAAAATATAATGACATACTAACTAGGGAATTCACATAGGATAGTGGTAGGTGATAAAGCCTTGTCGTAAATCAGTTATTGGTTTTATTTCCAAAGCCTTTTCCAGTTTGACGTCTTGTCAACCATCCTATAGGTTGTAAATTTCCTAAAATTATATAATTTTATAACATTCCCAAAATTAGATAAGATTCTTAAAAATAACCATAACATGTTTTATCATCATAGTTAATATTATACATTTCATTTTGAAACCAAAAATTTAATAACCCAAAATTTTCTCAAAATCCAAGATCATAAAAACCCTAACAGTTTTATATACCTTTCTAATTATTCCCATGCTGGAAAATATAATTTTTTAACAAATAAAATTTTTAAATATCAAACATCAGTGTTACAAATAATATATAAAATACTTCTAAATTAAATCCATCCTCAATAGTGCATGAATACATTTATAAATTTCAACACCATATAGTCTACCAAAACATCAAATATAGACTTTTTAATTATTTATTGTTCCTATTGATCCTTTAACCAATATTTTCCATATTATTCCATAAAACGTATTTCATAAATATGAAAACATTAATCATTTCCTATGATTCAGTAATCTCAAAACATGTGACATAAAATAATCCATAACTTTCTTTAGTAATTTTGAGTTTCCTCGCCCTCAATTGGAATATAAATAGGTATTAAAAAAATATATTTTTACGATCCTCTTAATTCAATTTGTGAACATTATTCATAGGAAATGGATTTTATTAATTATAATACTCCCCGCATTTGAATCATTATATTGATAACTCAGAAATAACCTATCTACATTTCATAAATTCAACTGAATTCTTCAATTTTATTCTTAGATGTTTATGGATTTATGACATTCATTACCACATCTATAACACATTTCCATCACATTAAAACGTTTTCTAGGTGTTTCATTCCACATCATCGATGCCTATGTCGTTGAATATACCTACCTTAATGATTATTAGCTGAATATCTATAGGGATTCATTTCTATTTGATAGGATGAATAAAAAAGACACCAATTATAAAGTGGTTAATCATTACTCTTTATAGTTGTTTTAGATTATCCAAGAGAGTTCTCATTATAGCACTCATTTCATTATATTTCTTATTTATAGAACCACCACGTTTTCATTCACATAATTTATTACTTTTCTACCTACTAGATCCAACCATTTACTACAACCAAAACGTTCAGCGATAGTATATCAATAAAATCATCATATACGATATTATGAGGATGATAAACACTAATAAATACCTAGTCATTTTATCTATAACTAATTATATTTATCTAAAATAATATATATTTTTTATATTATTCTAATCATTGTGTCTATCTAAAAATTTTATCTTTTAATTTAGTATTTCCCTATCCTCCAATGTTATTGAAACCAACCTCTAATACTAACTATAATGCCCTAGCCTTAAACATTACATAATCTTTAGTTTTAATGAATAATTTAATTTTTTTCACATTGAATATCTATTATGGTATTGGGTTTTCAAGAATTAGTCCATAAATATTACGTAACATCTTATATAGTACAATGTAGACAATTCTACTCACTATCCATTTTTTAAATAATAAAACAACTTATAACAAAATATGATTTAATTTTATTGATGAAAATATTTGTAACATTCATCTGAAATTCTTCCATCCATTTATGAATTCTTATACCCTATGTAAAATCTTTCAAAAATATTGGATTATCTTAACAAATATCAATAAGGTAATAAAAAATAAAAAATGAAACAGTTAGTACATTAATATTTTAAATTCATGAAATCATTTTCACAAAATCATACCTTTCACACATTAAACCTAAACTCTTAAACATACCACTGAAATCATTATATTCATGAAAAATTTAATAGAAATCATAAATAATACATGTAACTTGAGGAATATATATCATACATACATTGTAACTTTCAAAATTACATTTGGAGTAACCTACATAGTAGCATTTGGAATACCCATAACAATATATTTCTTAAATATAATAGGGAAACCCTTTTGTCTAAAACCATATCATTAACCAATGAATTGTACTTCTATCACTAGCTGACCCACCCTTGTTTTATCACAAAACCAACTGTATAAATTAACAATTCCAAAGAACCCAAACATAATCATTAAACAAAAAATAAGAATAATTGAAAAATAACAATTCCTCATTGAAATTATAAGATATAATTCCATGATATTGACCAAATAAACCCCTTCAAAAAATAACTTACATAGAAAAATACATAAAAAGGAATACATAATTTATCTTCCCTTTACAAATAATAAGTCTTATATATAAATCCAAACGTAAAATAATGGTCACAGTGGTTGAAATGTCATTGTTGTTATGTACATTAAAAATCATTTAGTTTTGTCATTGAGTAAAATACCTCTTATAAAACATTCTCTTTTTAAAAGTGTTGAATTAATTTTAAAGTTAGGCCCACATTATTATACACCGTATAAAAGGACGTGGTGTATATTATCGAAATAATCCTCAATGAAATGAGATTGAGATGAAGTCCCACAAATTGAGTCTTAATAGTTTTGTATATTCATTATATTCTTGAATAATAAACATAGGATAATTTCCACTATCATGAGAACTGTTTAATGTTTATTATTCCATTTTTATTACTTATAACCATGTTTTAACAATTATAAAATTATTTAAGATCATATTAGATGTTTTGTTGTTTTTCGGTACTTGATTAAAAAGTGAATGTGGTATGATGTCCACAGTCCATGGGGTCATAATTTTATAATTTCCTAAATATCATTCATGAAATAATAATAACTTTTATACCTCAATTTTACTTTTAAAATCTAACCAGTCATTTATGGTATGAAAAATCAACAACAAAATAATCATGGTGACAATGGATAATACATACGTATGACTAATGTTTCTATTTTTTATTAATTATTATAGAAACTAGTTAACTATTATATTATCTCCCCAAAATGATAAGATATTTATTAAAATATTTATAATAATTTATATAAACATATATATACAATAAAATTTTTAGTTGAATAAGAATGATTGAAACCTTTCGTGGAGGTTATAGTTCACATGTACGCACATGTGAAGTTATTGTTTTTATGTTCCTGTAAGATATGAAAATAATTCAAATATTATTCATTGAAAATGACTAATATTTCATTAATATCATATATATAAACATTTATTCATTAATTATAACCATTCTTAATTAATGGTTATGAAAAATACAATATATCGGTTCATGAGGCGGTAGTAATCCATACACAAGAATGAAATATAATTTAAAATTGTATGAAATTGGATATAGATTTAGATGATGATATTAACATAATAAAATCTATACATATTGATGATCCTTGATTTATTATTTCAACATAGAATAAGAATATTTAATGTAATTGGATGTAGAAATTAAATTGAAACCCTTAAAAATGATACATCTTCATCAGTTGATCACCATTGAAGAGAATCTTCACACCAATAAGAAGGGTGCTCTACCTAATATAATGTATCAATAATTTGGGGATTGATTCTAGGTTTATGATTAGGAATATATTGGAAAATACCAATGGTTCTTGAATTTTGAGTATTAGAGAAGAGTGGGTATCATTTATACGATAGGGGACGAGCACCCATGAACACTTTTAAAATATAATATTAATGTAAATTATATTGTTAATCAAAATAACTCCAACCTGAGATTTTTATGATAAGATGATGATATTTATAAATCCTCTCATACCATAATTTTTAGCCATGAATTTTTGTTAGTTTAAACTTCAACTTTTCATTTTACCCTTAATTAATCCCTTTTAATTTTAACTGTGGTAAGAATATTATTAATATTAAGGGGCTATAAATAAAAATTATATGGGGTCAATTTCCCATAATTGAAAAAGTGATGATTTTTTAATCCTTATAATAGTCAATTTTTTATTTTAAAAATTTTTAGTGTTTTTTAATAATTTAATAAATTATTATTTCTATAAAATATCAATTATATAAAAATTACACTATTGATTTCATTATATTTAAATAAAGTAAAAAAAGAGAGATACAGTCTAAAAATCCATTTTATAGGCATATAAAATGTCCAAGTCACCTAGAAAAGTGTTATATGGGCCAATTTATATCAAAATATAATTATTTGATTTTTTATATTATCATTCATTTGATTCTTTAATTAATAAATCCATAATTGAAACATCATTGTTCCAAAATTAAATTAAATTACTTATTTCCTAAATTGTTCAAATAAATTAAAATGATTTAGGTAATACTTTTATATTTCTAAGGACATTATATAGTTTCTTATATCACTTATATAACCCCATATTAAAATTGTTCTAGTGAGAAGAGACATGATTATGAAATATTTCCCTTTAAATTTAATGTTATAAATGTGATAATCACATCCAAGTGGCTAAAAAAGGTGACAAGTTTAACCAAATGATTTCATTGGTCAGCCATAAATCATAAAATAATATTATTACTTGATTTAGGGTAGTTTTATAGTATTATAATATTATTTTTATCTTTAATTACCAGATTTACCATTAACTGTGGTAAATAAAATTCTAAAGTTACTATTCACCAATAATTATTTTGATCATATTAGATCAAATTTCACAAACTGATTAAAACCATTAATGTATATTTTTTTAAAATTTAACTCATAAAAGTGACTAAAACTAATTTATGGTTAATCATATTGATGGATTGTGGAATCAAGTTTTTAAAAAGTAAAAACAACCAAAATATGGATATATGTTAATTTGTTATTTAAATGAGAAATTTCATCGAATGAAAAAATTGGATTAAATTCTAAAAACATCCTCTAATTATGCCTTAAAACCATGAAAATTAAAATCTATGAGTATAATTAAATTAGATGAAAATGATGTTTTTAATTAAAATATTTTTTTTCCTCTATTCATTAATAAATGTATTTATTAAAAAAAAATACAAAAAATTAAGTCAAAGTGATTTTTTATGTACATCTTTTAAATAATAATATTATTTATACCAATATAAAATATAAAAGTAAAAAACTATATTTAAAAATGGTTCTCCATCAAATGGTGGTAAAAATACCTTTTAAAAATATTAGAGTGTTTTATACTTAAAAATTACATTTATTATAAATTTAGGTCTTTAAAACTTTTTAGATGAATGTAAAAAAAATTTAATAAACATATATAATCGTAATATATGTAATAATATTCATTCACTCAAATAAAACTTATAGGAAATAAATAATATTTTAAAAAAATATTAATAATGTATTTTTTTTATATCTCAGTCTTTTGTGCAATATATGATTTTAATGAAACAAATGTTGCATGTTGCGTATGCTATCAGACATAATATCCATTTTAATGAAAAATTACTATGTAAATCATAAATACAAATAAATATTAAAAAGTATTATTCTATAATTACCAAGTAAGATACAATACAACTATATTATTTTGATGGATCTTTACCCACACTATAGAATAAGAATGGAAATTCAATTATCATGAACCACAGTGTAATAACATAAATAATTAAAAAGAGTGTAATAATAGAAAATACTGACCTATGAGAAGTCAATCATATCATAACACAATAGGAAAATCTAACTATTCCATTCCCATTAATAGAATATTATTCTAGGTAAACCTCCCATATTACATAACATTGTGGACAAGGATAACCTCCCTTGTCCAATGAAAAAACATCACATGAGATATAATCATTACCCAATTAATTAGTGGGATAAATAATTATATTCCCACCGATAACATTATGTTATATAAATTAATATTTTTTTGACCTAATATGAATTATATATCCTAGAATGATTAAACTACAGAAATAAAATGGGTTATATAGAATTTTCATATAGTATCACATAAGAATCAATCAAGAATTTGATCAAATGATACCAAAACATCAATCCCCAAAGTAAAAAATATTGTAATTTAATTGATAGGATAATAGAAAAGTGATATGAAATATTAATAAATGGTAGATTGTGATGAAAAATAAAATAAAATTTAATATAATTAATGAAAATAAATTTTCTGCTAAAGTTATAAAAAATGAAATAAATCATGTTTAAAATCATTTAAAAAGGTTTAAAATATGACTTTGAAAAGATTAACTTAATAATAAAAAATAATTGATATTTGAAAATAGATAATGTTAAATTTTATGAAACATGGAGTAAATGTTAAAAAGTGATATAAATTTTAAAAAGATACATTGAACGATATTTTTTATATTTTTAAAGAAACACATAAAAAATGAGATATTAAATTTCCTTTTAATAATATATAAAGAGAAATATTAATATTATAAAATATAATGCATATATATATTTCAAGAAAATATTTTTGATAATAAATAAAATAAAAATTAAAGTGAAATACCCAATAAATACTGTCAAAATTAACATTGCTAATTTCATATGTTTTTCATTAAATAATCAATGATAAAGCTAATTTTATAATGAAAAAATAATTTAAAAAGATATAAAGGGAAATTAAAATTTGAGAAAAAAATAATATGATGTATGTATTTGTTAGAATTCATCAAACCTATACGTTCTTCATTAATAAATAATATGTATCACTCAAAGAAAGAATATTTTTTCAAAAAACCATAACATGGATTACCATGTTATTAAAATATTCCATACTATCTAATTAATAAAAATCATATTTTTATTCAATTTTATTAAAATATTATTTATAAATATTTGATTTAATAAAATTTAATTACAAAAAATATCAACTACAATGAACCATATCGTTATGGTTTTATAATATATTAGTACATAATACATGAGATCACATCGCAAATGAACAAAATAGATTTGTAGACTATGGATACTACATACATACATAAACCATAAATTATAATCATGCACTTAAATTAAATCATTTAAAATCAATGAATTTTTTTTCTTTCTTATAAACGTATCCTTAGATCATTCATATTACAATTATTGGTTTATAAGGGAATATGGACAAAACTAATATGGTGTTTTATGATTCTTAATGAATGATAATGTACAACCAAAGAGAACATGTAATAATCATGGAATAAAAAATTTAGATTGAATATATAATCAAATAGATTCATGGTGTGATATATATATCCATATAATTAATAATAAAAACTAATTAATTCCATGTGATGGAATTAATAATCCCAAACATCATAATCACAATATCACTGCTTGTACCAAAACATCATCATCATACCATAAAATACATGTTCAATGAAATAAAACATAATATGTAATAGATTCACTAAATAATCAAAATTAATATGACTTATTGGATCTATCAATATATTCAGGGGATGTAAAACCTTGTGCCATTCCTATAACATAATATGTCTACTGAATACAATATGTGAATATTGATTCTACGAATACAAATCATAATGTTAATATGAACCATTTACATACACATTTATTGTTATTAAATATGTGTATTCAAGGATGTAATTTATATATGGAATAACAAGAATTTTTCATCTCATTGACTCAAAATGATATCTAAGTGAATATATATAAATCAATTAAATTTATATTATATTCACAATGTAATTGAAATTTTTCATGAAAATGGAGTATCATTGAAGGAAATGATCATCTTATAGTTGATTTAAATGTAGTGGTTAGAGACCAAAAAAATAATATTAAGACATTATCATGGAAAAATATTTTTTACAGAATTATAAGGGCTTTTATGGGTGGTATAATAAGAAGAAAAATATTCCATTTTCATAAATAAAATCATGTATTTATTATAATCAAACATAATACCATTACATTTGTAAATGTAATTTAATACAATGAACATTTTAAATATAAATTAAGGTATATGTATATGTACTCTAACATTTTTTTCCATCAATGAAGTTTTATAATAGACACCTTAGATCCTTAATATTCAAAACCCTTGAAATCAATGTAATGATAAATATATAGGAATTATATTTTCACTATGTATCTTGATAAAAATACATGGAATGATATTAAGATAAGGAAAAAGATAAAATCTCTAAAACCCATATGTAATGCCCTGACCCCAGTTACCCAGAGTCAGGGCATTATTGCCTAAAATTTGCCTGATCACAAAAGATCAAGTCTCGAAATACCAATTAATTTAGTAGCCTTGGAAACACTAGATACATTCATAAATGTTACATTACATAATAAAGTGAAAAACTACAATAACAGAGTCTCCATAGTCCACAGTCATATCCTCTTTTGACTATCCCTGCAGGTCATTCATAAAATACTTCTTCACATCCTATAAAATATTAAAACATTGAAAGGGGTGAGCTCAGATGCTCAATAAGGATAACAATATTGTGGATGCTTTCATAAATAAAGATTAACATTTAAGGAAATGTATAACTAAAAAAAAGACTTTTAAAACTTGGACTTCATCATAATATGGAAAATATAAAATTAAATAATGCCATATACTTACTCACATGGATATTCTATTAGTCGAATAATCACATGAAATATCAATAACAACTTTCATAATGAAGGAATTCATAATTCCAGAATATCATAACCATGTAGCCAAGGCCTCATCCCAAGACTACAAATAAGATTTTGTCAAGGCCTCATTCCAAGACACTAGTTTGTCTCATTAGACCTACCGATGCATTGAGGAGCTATAGTAGGCTCCACCCGTCACTTATTATGTCCAATGCATTCCTCAGATGAACAGGTTTAAACATATCATGAACCATAACATAATCATATAACATAAAACATGCATAATGGAAACATAACATTTCCACATTTCAATCACAGAATATTAATACAACACATTGATATAAAAAAACACTTTAAAACCCATTTTCAATAAAAATATAAAATAAAATTTAATCTGGGTATTTATTTTTCAATTAAAAAAAGTTATGGCTTATAGAGGAAGCCAAAACTCAAATAATAGTCACGGCGGCGGAGAAGTCGTTGTCACTGCATACGTAAAAAAATCATTCCTTTTGTCTTTTAGTAAAAACCCTTTGTATAAAAAGATTCCTTTTGAATAAAAGTAAAAGTCAAAGGGGTTTACACACCGTATAAAGGAAAGTTGTGTATAAAACCAAATATGCCTCCATGAAAGGAGATTGAGACTATGTCCCTTACAAAGATCATTTTTTTATATAAAATATATCTATTATTTTTATTCACTATAATTACATATAAATAAAGTACATATACTAGATAGGACATAATAATATCATTACATTATTTGAAAGTAGGATATTAACCCAAAGAATGGAAATTGGGTTAAGAAGTTCCCTTACCTCATGTCCGACTTGACTCGATCGTTATTTAATCTCCTGAATAATAAAATAGAGTTAATTTCTATTTTCTTAAGAACATTTTTCATGTTCATTATTTCTTTTATATAACTTATTACCATGTTACGAAAATTATGTAGTCATTTAAGTTAATAACGGTCATTTTGTCGATCTTTGGTACATGAGTCAACAATACACTTCTTATAATTACAAGTTGATTATGTGGTAGAATATCCATTATCTCAAAAATTATTTACATGATTTAGATATCATATATATCATATATATCCATTATATACATTCATTTATAATATTACATAAAATTGAGAGGTATGAAATGAAATGCACCGTTCATGGAGACGGTAAGTCGTACGTACGCATGAACGCTACTTTCAATCCTATTTCATATTTAGTGAAATGTAGTTATAATTATATAAAGGTATAATATAATTCCAGTATAATATAATTTATAATATAATTTACTCCATCATTTATACATCCCACATATGGCATTAACGATTCAAATCACTTTGAGGGGGCGGTAGTCCGTACTTCCTAAAATGAAATCATCACGTTTACCCATAATGGAAATCATAAAGGTATGCCATAAATGAAAAATAAATAATATTATGTAAAACATAAAAATATTATATATCATATATAAATATATTTACATTTTAATGGACACCTTTGAAGGTGTTATATGAGTGTTGAACAATCATCATTTCATGAGGCAGAGATTCGCCATCCACAGAAACTATATGTTCTCTATCCATTAGATGTAAGTGTCTGTAAGTGTAGCTTGAATCCTTCTTATAAAAACATCCTTGTATGTTGATGATACTGGTGTTGTTACAAAAGAAATTAATAAAAAGAGTTTAGGGGGTTGGAGAAGAAAAATAAAACAAAATAACATAAGAGAAGACATTACCTTAAAATAGGGTAACTCTTTTTGATTTGAGCCAAAGGCTTCCTTGGGAAGAATTCTGCCCAAAGTGAGGATTCTAGGAGTAATATAGGGAAGTTGGGAGAGTATTTGGGCAGATTTTGGCCAAGCCAAATGGCTTGAACGTGTGAATAAGGTGGTAGAGGTGGGGGCCTTTTATAAGAGGAGAGGAGGGGCAGTCTTGGAAAGTAATGAAATGTTACTTTATTATATAATGATTTTAGGATTTTAAAGGTCCCACACTTATATATTTCGAGGATAATATGATAAGGGTTCGAAATATACTCATGGAATAGGTTTTTGACATGTGTATGTCTTAGATTTTACATTATATTTTCATTTTATTTAAATCGTTAATTAATGAGGTAATCACTGCATCATCATGGTGTCATAAATAATTTAATTTATTTAATGTCTATTAATTATAAAAAATTATCATGATGTAGTAACTATTTTTATATTTCTATTGAACATTTATAGTAAAAAATATGACTTTTATAACCTCATATAAAAATTGTTTTAGTAAAACAACTCATGTTTGTGACATTTTTATTTTATCACTAAATAAAATGTTTTTAATGTCATTTTCCTACCAAAGTGGCTCCATAGGGTCCCCAAGTTGACCCATGGATTTTCTAGGTCGGCCATGACTCATCCAATAGGGGTAGTACAATTGTAAAGGTATTTTCATATTTTTATTATAACATTTTTTCCTTAAATTTCACTAATTAGCTTTAATCGCTATTAATTAAACGTAAAAGTTACTATTCACCAAAAAAATTATTTTAATCCCATTGAACCACATTTTACTTCCTAATGACAACCATGTATGTCGGATTTTTGAAAATCAAATCATAGAAGTTGTAATGTTTCATTTAAATGAAAAATCGATTTTTTTAACTACCACTTAGTGGTTTCAGTATTCATCAAAAATTGATGTTTTTCAGAACAATCCCAAAATTTCACCCTAAGATATAATTGATATTCTGAATTCAAAATGATGTATATTTTACAAAATTCCAAAAATATATGTTTCATTAATTAATTTTAAAACTAATTCCCCTATGACAACAAATAGTGTTTTTTAAGAAACAATATATATCAAAAGATTGACAATTGTTTATGTCCATTTTCAAAGTGAAATTAATTATAATGAACACCATTGGATAAAATGGTAAAAATATATTCTAATTATAATTTAAAACCAACCAATATTATAATTTATCACTATAAATTATTTTGATTAAGAAAGGTGTTTTATGTATTTTTCACTATTCATAAAAATGGAAGTTCTCAGAAAATTACCAAAATTTCAACTTATGATAATATTGATATTACGAATAAAAAAAATGAAGTCCATTTTGAAATATAAAATTTCTATAATTTTAAAAAGTAGGTATTACTATTTATAACGGCTACTTTGATTAGTCGTGGTGTGTTAGAACTCGAACTTGTGTACAATGCAAGCTATTTCATTATTGAAAGAGAGGTGTATCGTGAAATCTTGGGGTGTTACATTCTCTCCTCCTTCAGTAAATTCTGTCCTCGCAATTTGAAAATGTTCTTCAAAAATAAAAGGTTGAAAATATAAAATACCTTTTTGGAAAGCCCACATCGAAAATAGGGTTAATAAGAATATAACATTAAATGAAAGAAAGAGAAGTATAAAGGTCACCCGAGATAACCCATACTAGGATTCTATGAAAATATGGATATGGAGGAGAAATAAACCATCAAGGTCTGATGGAGAGTTGTAGAAAATAGGATTAGGAGAAAGTTAACACAAGAAAATCACGAACTTGTGATTGGTTAAACAGTCATTGAATCCCCAATTGGAAAAGTTAACCGGCAACGTTTATGTTTTAAGTTAACTTTTATAAAGTTGAGGAATTTATTTAGGAGATTTACTAAGAACGTAAGGAAATATACTTACTTGTCAAGTAGGCTTTCATTCTTTAATAAATTTTTACCACTCACCCATCTTTCACTCCAAATGGTAATAGAACTCAAAAATATTATATTTATCTTAATTGTATAAGGTTACAAATATTACCACATACCATTTATTTTAGGAAAACTATTTTGTAATAACCAAGGACTTCCTATAGTCTAGTGGTAGGTAATAAAGTCCTGTCACACTATGGTTGTGGGTTCGATTCCTGCAGCTTTGTCCGACGTGACGGGTTATCCCCCAACCTGCAGAATGTCCTTTTCCTAAAAGTATAGTATTATAATATTCCAAAAATAATATTCAGAAATGTTTTATCCTTAAACAATACTATCCAAAGATCTACTTAATCCATTACAACCTTCATAGTCATCCAAAATACCTCTATCCAGACTTTATCTAAAAGTTCTCTAAATTCCAAAATCAATTGTAACATCAAATTCCCCAAATAAATTAATGTTTCTATTTTTGTAACATACTAAAAATATGATTACCTTCATCATATTAAAACCTAACTGAAACAAGAAGTACTGCAGTACAATCCTTATATATATCACATTATTCATATAACTAGAATAAAATCCTTGTGTCCAAAAGCACCAATACATTAATTATTACACTTCATCTATAGTAATAGAATACGATTGGCCTTTATCCCTTGGCCTATTCTGAGGTAAGTTTCCCTGAAGCTTAGGAAATTCATTTGCACAAATCCCCATTTCCCTACAATTTTAGCATTCAACATTGATAGCCTCTTTCTTTCCCTTGCAATCACGAGCTTGGTGACCTTTTTCTCCACATTTATAACAAACACAAATTCCTTTTATGAAAGCACCGGGGTGATTCTTACCACAATTATCACATAATGGGAAATCCTTCTTTCCCTTTTTCCATTTATATGTCTCTTGTTCCATCGTTTTCTTCTTCTGTTGCTTTACTTTGTTGTCATTAGACTTAGAGAATTCCTTTTCTGTCTTGATAGAACATGAGACAATATCTTCGTACGATGAGAAGGATTGTGATACTAAAGCTCAATGGAGAAATTGTTTTAACCCATAAAAGAAATGATCAATCTTACTTCTTGGGTTACGTATATAATCTGCAGCATGCCTCGCTAATCTTGTAAAGTTACCCTCATACATTGCGACATTCTCATCCCCCTTCTTCCTTAGACTCAGAAAGTTCCTTTCCATATCTGCTCGATGGTCATGTGGAAAGTATTTTTCTAATAAAATTTACTTAAACTCTATCCATTCCATACTTGATACTTATTCAACTTCCTTTGTGTTTTGAATTAGGGACCACCATTGATCGGCATCTCTAGTGAGGCGGTAGACTGCCATGACAAATTTCTCTCTTTCGCTACTCCCCATGACATGGAATATTTTCTATAAGCATTTTATCCATTTCTCAGCTACTAATGGATTTGTACCCCCATTAAATTTTGGCGGTTGTTTCCTTATGAAATGATCTAACATTTATCCTCCACGTTACAGATCAGGGTGCTCCATACGAGTAAGGTTATTATTCATTAATTGAGTGAGTTTCCCCAGTATGCTGATAAGGCGATCAACACCAGTTATATCTCTAACTCCACAATAATTATCTTGAGCAGGAGGGTAATTCCTACACAGAGTTCATGCATTGATACGGTTTCAATTCCTTCCACTAGGCGCCATTTCTAATCAATGGTATAAACTATATTAGTTTATGAATCAAAATACATAATTCCATACTTGTAAAACACTTAACATAAATTGAACTATTTATGGATATAATCCATAATCATAAAAAAGAAATGTTTTCATTGAGGAATTATATACTCATAACCCTTCATAGTGGTTTGTAAAGAAAATGAGAATTATCCTAAGCATATCCCCCGGGAGTGTCATAACCAAGAGTGCAGCAAGGCCTGTATTCGTGCACCAATTCTCATTTGTGTCTAGCTCAAAGCGGTGTTTTCAGGTTTTACCCCTAGGTACATCTGTGCCAGAGCCGCCTTTACCTGCTCGTATCCAGACAGGGATGTATTTCATGGAAAACTCACAAAATCTCTATAATACCAAAATTCTAGGAAGTTATTCTATACTAATCCTTAAAGTCTATCTTTGGGTTTTGTGCTCTAATCAGAGTTTATCTAAATCTAGCTTCCAAGGTAAGTACTAACCTGTCTCTAATACCAACTATAACGCCCTGACCCTAGTTACCCAGAGTCGGTGCATTATTGCGTAACATTGGAATGATAAAAAAGATCATGTCTCGAAAGACCGATTAGTTTTGTAGCCTTGGATACACTAGATACATTAATAAATGTTACATTACATAATAAAGTGAAAAAACTACAATAACAAAGTCTCCATTGTCCACACTCATATCCACTTCTGACTATCCCTGCAGGTCATTCATAAAATACTTTTTCACATCCTAGAAAACATTAAAACATTGAAAGGGGTGAGCTCAGATGCTCAGTAAGCATAACAATATTGTGGAAGCTTTCATAAATAAACATTAACATTTAAGGCAATTTATAACTAAAAAAAGCCTTTTTAAAATTGAACTTCAGCATAATATGGAAAAAATAAAATAAAATAATTCCATTTACTTACTCACATGGATATTCTATTAGTTAAATAATCACATGCAATATCAATAACCACTTTCAAAATGATGGAATGCATAATGTCAGACTATCATAACCATGTAGCCAAGGCCTCATGCCAATACTACAAATAATATTTTGTCAAGGCCTAATTCCAAGACACTAGTTTGTCTCATAAGACCTACCGATGCATCGAGGAGCTATAGCGGGCTCCACCCGTCACTTATTAAGTCCAATTCATTCCTCACATGAACAGGTTTAAACATATCATAAACCATAACATAATTGTATAACTTAAAATATGCATAAAGGAAACATAAAATTTCCACATTTCAATCACAAGATATCAATACAGCACATTGATATAATAAAAAAACTTTCAAAACCATTTTCAATACCCAAATAAAAGAAAATTAAATATTTGTATTTATTTTTCAATTAAAAAAAGTTATGGCTTATAGTGGAAGCTGAAACTCAAATAATAGTCACGGTGGCGGAGAATTCATTGTCTCCACATACGTAAAAAAATATTCCTTTTGTCTTTTAGTAAAAAAACTTTGTATAAAAAGATTCCTTTTGAATAAAAGTAAAAGTCAAATGGGTTTATACACCGTATAAAGGAAAGTTCTGTATAAAACCAAATATGCCTCAATGAAAGAAGATTGAGACGATGTCCCTTACAAAATCATTTTTTTAAATAACATAGATCTATTATGTGTATTCACTATAAGTACACATAAAGAAAGTACAAATACAAGATAAGACATAATAATATCATTACATAATTTGAAAGTAGGAGATTAACCCAAAGAATGGAAATTGGGTAAAGAAGTTCCCTTACCTCGTGTCCGACTTGACTCGATCGTTATTTAATCTCCTGAATAATAAACTAGAGTAAATTTATATTTTCTTAAGAACCCATTTCATTTTAATTATTCCTTTTATATCCCTTATTACCATTTTATTAAAATTATGTAGTCTTTTATGTCAATAACGGTCGTTTTGACGATCTTTGGTACTTCAGTCAACAATAAACTCTTTATAATTACAAGTTGTTTATGTGGTATAATTTCCATTATCTTTATAATTATATCCATGATGTAGATATCATATATATAATATAAATAATGTATATACATTCATTTATAATATTACATAACATTTAGAGGTAAGAAATGAAATGCACCGTTCATGGAGACGGTAAGCTGTACGTACGTATGAACGGTACTATCATTTCTATATCGTATTTTATGGAATGAAGTTATAATTATATAAAGGTATATTATAATTACAGTATAATATAATTTATAATATAATTTACTCCATCCTTTATACATCCCACATATGGCATTGACGATTCAAATCACTTTGAGGGGGCGGTAGTCCGCACTTCCTAAAATGAAATCATCGTGTTTACCCATAATGGGAATCATAAAGGTATTCCATAAATGAAAAATAAATATTATGATGTAAAACATAAAAATATTATCTATCATATATAAATATAGTTACATCTTAATGGCCACCTCTGAAGGTGTTATATGGGTGTTGAACAATCATCGTTTCGTGAGGCAGAAATTCGCCATCCACAAAAATAGTATGTTCTTTAACAATTAGATGTAGGTGTGTGTAATTGTAGCTCTAATACTTTTTTAAAAAACATCCTAGTATATTTAGGATACTGGTTTTGTTAAAAAATAAATTAATAAAAAGAGTTTAGGGGGTTGGATAAGAAAAATAAAACAAAATAACATAAGAGAAAACATTACCTTAAAATCGGGTAAATCTTTTTGATTTGAGCCAAAGGCATCCTTGGGAAGAATTCAGTCCAATGTGGGGCTTCTAAGAGTAATAGAGGGAAGTTGGGAGAGTATTTGGGAAGAGTTTAGCCGAACCAAATGGATTTAAAGTGTGAATAAGGTGGTATAGGTGGGGGACTTTTATAAGAGGAGAGGAGGGGTACTCTTGTAAAGTAATGAAATATTACTTTATTATATAATGAGTTTAGGATTTTAAAGGTCCCAGACTTATATATTTCGAGGATAAGGTGATAAGGGTTCTAAATATACTCATAAAATAGGTTTTTGACCTATGTAAGTCTTATATTTTACATTATCGTTTCATTTTATTTAAATTGTTAATTAATGAGGTAATCGCTGCATCATCATGGTATCATAAATAATTTAATTTATTTAATTTATAAAAATTATAAAACAATTACCATGATGTAGGAAATCCTTTTATCTTTCTAGTGAATATTTATAGTAAAAATTATGACTTGTATTACCCCATTTAAAAATTGTTTTAGTAAAACAACTCATGTTTGTGACATTTTTATTTTAACATTAAATAAAAAGATTTTAATGTCATTTTCCTACCAAAGTGGCTCCATGGGGTCCCCAAGTTGACCCATGGATTTTATTGGTCTTCCATGACTCATCCAATAGGGGTATGAAAATTGTAAAGGTATTTTCATATTTTTATAATATCATTTTTACCTTAAATTTAACTAATTACCTTTAATCGCGATTAAATAAACTTAAAATTTACTGTTCACCAAAAAATTATTTTAATCCCATTGGACGACATTTTACTTCCTAATGAAAACCATGTATGTTGGATTTTTGAAAATAAAATCATAGAAGTGGTAATGTTTCATTTAAATGAAAAATCGATTTTTTTTAACTACCACTTAGTGGTTTCACTATTCATCAAAAATTGAAGTTTTTCAGAACAATCCCAAAATTTCACCCTAAGATATAATTGATATTCCGAATTAAAAAATGATTTCTATTTTAAAAAATTAAAAACATATAAGTTCCATTAATTAATTTTATAACTAATTCCTGATGTCACAACAAATACCGTGTTTTTATGAAATAATATATATATAATGATTGACAATTGTTTATGTCCATTTTCATAGTGAAATTAATTCTAATGAACACCATTGGATAAAATGGTAAAAAAATATTCTAATTATAGTTTAAAACCACTAAATATTATAATTTATCACTATAAATTATTTTGATTAAAAAAGTTGTTTTAAGTATTTTTCACTATTCATAAAAAAATGGAAGTTCTCAGAAAATTACAAAAATTTCAACTTAGGATAATTTTGACATTACAAATACAAAAATGAAGTCCATTTTGAAATATAAGATTTCTATAATTTTAAAAAGTGGGTATTACTATTCATAACGGCTACTTTGATTAGTCGTCGTGTGTCAGAACTCGAACTTGCATACAATGCAAGCTATTGCATTATTGAAAGAGAGGCATATAGTGAAAGCTTGGGGTGTTACACCATATCTACCCAAGTCACTTCATAACTATTTTATAGCAGGGTATTGAGAGAGAATAAATACAAAATAGTTCTGGAATGGGGAATAAAAATATTTTGGTGGGTATTTATAGAAAATTTGATATAATTGTTTATTAAAATGTAAATATAGGCCATAGGGGATAGATAATTGAAAAATGGAATATCATTGACATTATCATGGTTTTAATCGATGTTATTTTAATTTTAGGACCTTTTTTGGAACTTTAATGCTTAACTAACAATTTTCCTTAATTATATTCTCTTGGATATAAAAATATTATTATTCATAATGAATTGTTTTTAATATATGAAAATAAATTATTTAGATGGAAATATCATTATAGGATTGTAATTATTATTTTACTTTTCAAAATATATTATTTTTAAAAATAATGACAATTTTATACTTTAAATACGATATAATAATTATTACATAAATTTTAAATGATAATTAAATCATAATTATTAGTGTATACACATAAAGTATTTTACTATTGACCTAAAAATTCATCAGTCTATAATAAATTCCAAAAACTAATTATTGGATAATTTTTTGTGGATGATTATAAAAAATGTTCCCTTTTTATGAATTTTTTCATTATATATTATAATATTAATGACATAATAATTCTATTATATTATTATAATATTATTCTTCAATAGAAATAAAATTAAAACAATTCATTGATAAGTATTATTTTTATCATTTAAAAATTATGTTTAATTGTATTTAAATTCATTTATCAATAAAACTAAATATTATTGACAAAATATATCATCAAAAAAAATATTTATATTACAACAATAAAAATATAATTTTAATGGTCTCCTAACCCTTCTAGTGGTCATATTACCCCTTATAAATGATTTTTATTCTAACATCTAAACTCATTCACATACATCACTTACTTCTTACACCATGTCTATTTTATTACATACAGTATTTCTATAAAAGTGTTGTATCTTATTTATTTTTCATTAATTTTATATTATGATCCACTAGATTTCAATATTATATTTTTTCTATATATTTTCTATTGGTCTACAGCACTATTTAAACCCATATAATGAATTAAATTTTCTATTTTTCTATTATACTGTTATGATGAAATAATAAAATTTTAATTTATAGTAATTATTGTAGAGACCCATAGCTTGATGTACATGGAAATTACCTTACTTTTTAAGAATACTAAATACATAATAAAAACAGTCACACAAGGATCGTAATAGTTTAGTGTCTTTGGAAACTTGGAATATAAACACTCTTAATCATGTTGATATATCATCAAAAACTCCCAAAACGATCTTCCCCTTTTTGTTTCCTTTCCTAAAACATTTATTTATTTCCTGGGGAAAATAAAACATAAAAAGGCTGAGCTCAAATGCTCAGTAAGTGAAAACATAGACAATATAAAACAATCCATAATCATTTGAAAGTAAAAACTTGAACATGAAATTTAGACATCAAAATCATGATCAAAGACATAATTTGTGGAAGTACGTATGGTATATATCATAATGGAACATCAAACATGATAAAATATAATGGGAATAAAACAAGTAATTGTGGAAACCATTCAGCACATGTTATGATTTCCATGGTAGCTAATGCATTTCTTCCAAGACCAACATAGAGGAAAAAGTCTTTTTCTAAATCGAGTTCACTCCTCGTTTCAGTCCTATAATACTGAACCAGATTCACTTATCATTCCATCCTTGTCTGTCTCATCAGATATAAATCTTTACCCAATGAATTGTATGGTTATATAGGTACCACCCATCTCATAATGAAATCATTCTTACTTGTGCTACAACACAAACATAAATCATTCATCATAACCCAATGAATAAAAATGTGTTTCATAAAAAACATCCCATCATAACATAATACATATAAAAAAATGGATAACATTTCTTCATAAGAAATTTGAACCCATGTAATTCATAGAGAAATTATACTAGAAACATACACATATGAAAATAATTTCATCTTATATGGAAAATGGTTTTGATAAAACACTTGAAATGAATTCTTGAGGAAAATATCCTTTCTTCTTCAAAATCATTTTTTTTCACAAAGTGCCATGGAATTTTAAATGAAAAGAATTTTTTTGAAAATATTCATAAATTCGTGTCGAGTATGCTCCATGAAAATGAGGCATTACAAAACCTTGAAATCCATTCACGCCGTATAAGTTAAAAATAACATTTTTCTCGTATTTTGTCAGAAAAGTCAAAAAGTACCTCGTATGGTAAAAAAAGAAAGATTCCTTCCATATGATGTGGTTAAAGTATAAAAGGGTAAAAATGACTATAAACATACATGGATAAAAATTAAACATTTTATGAAAACATTTTGAGAACATATGGACATGGATAATAATCATAACCCCAGTAAATACTTACAAATAAACAATCTCGGATAAGAATGAGATTGGAATAATTATCCATTACCTGAGGTCCGATATGCTTCGTACGTATCCAATCCTCCTGTATAATTATTTAAATACTGTCATTGACTTATTATAGAATCATATTTATTGTTATGATATCATATATGGTTCACTTATGACATTATATTAACCGTTCTTTTGAAAATTCCATGTCAAAGCAGCATTATGGGTAAAATCATTACATTTATCATACGTGTTTTGACTTGTTGTTCTTGATATTATTACATATATACTGATTTACATAATTCCATAATGATGAACATGATTTTTATATAATATATTTTCAGCATATACATATATATATGATAGATCGACAAATGGAATGAAATGCACCATTTATGGAGACGGTAGGCCGCACGCACGCATGAACGCTGTTTTCGTTTCCATTTTGAATTGAATGGAATTAAGTAGATTACATACATATATATATAAATAAATACAGTATCATTATTATGTCATATATTTCATTATTACTTATTATATATACTTTATAATCATTAATGAATGGTTAACACGGAGAATGAATCTCATCGAGTCATGGAGGCTGTAGTCCGTACGTACGAACTAGCGATGCTATCATTCCCATGATTGTGGAATTGTATTGAAGTGTATGTATATTATTTCAGAATAAATATAACTTTAAAATAATCAGATTTAGTTATTTATTTACACCCTTATACCCATCCAAGTAAGGTGGGGTCGAAAACAGATTACACAACGGCGTGGAGACGGTATTCCGTGCATACGCACGCACGGTAATTTCATTTTCCATAGGATGGATAGAAGGTGAAATAAGGTTTTTTAATCTTTATAATAACATACCAGTATATTATATATACTGATTTTATTACTTCATAATGAATCAACTAAAGAAGAAGAAGTAGAAGAAGAAATAATTTGAAAGAATCATTTACGGGTATTACCTCTTCTTCGACACCCCTCTTTGAAACCTCTTCTTAGGGAAATAATATTGGCCTTTGAAGAAGACCAAGAACTCTAGGATGTTTCTAGGGAAGTGGAGAAGAGAATTTGGCAGGGTTTGATAGATATTGAGGGCTCAATGTGGTGTGAGGAAGAGAGGGAGGATGTGCCCTTTTATAAGGGAGGAGAGGGGCACCTTTGGAATCCTCAAACATATTAGTTTAATATAAATTCATACCCCACATAAAAACCACCTAAAATGAATCAATTCGAATATTAGATGATATAGGGTTGTAATCTCATCATCTGATAAAATTTATACATGTTTTGATCTTATTTTATACCTTATCATTTTGATTTATCCTTATTTAATCTAATTATGTTTATTTGGGGTAATAAATTTATAAATTTTAAATGGTTATAAATAATCACTTATGTGTTGTTAATTTTCAATAATTCGATACTTTATGAATTTTTATACTATATAAATTTCAATTTATAATTTATAAAGTATTTTATTATTTTTGAAATATTTAATAATATGTTATTTTTATAAAATAACAATAGTGTCAATTTTGAAACTATTCATTTATTTGAATTCAAATTAAATACACACAAAGGATATATTCAAACTATAATATTTAATAGGTTAATAACATGTCATAGTAATCTATAAAATTAGTGGAGTACATTAAATAGTTCATATAATATTTATTTTAATATTTTTAAAACCATTTGTTTGGTATATCTCTTAATGAAATAATTAGTACAACATTTTTGTATAATTATTTAATATATTTATTTGATGTATATAAATTAAAAATAAAATCCTTTGATGAACATAAATATATAATATTTTATAATAATAATATTACTCGAATTTATCATCTTAAAATAACAACATGTAAATGGTTATCTTTGTTAAATTATGAAGGTGAAAACTTTGGAATCATTTAAAATAAAATATTATAAGTGTCATAATCGCTTTTATAAGGCTCCAAATGGTCAAATATTAGACCATTAGATGATTATGGTTTACGTTTACATGGAAAATAAGTTTTTTTCATGGTTTTGGTGCCTTTTATTGTCACTATTAGTTTAATAAAAACAATATTCTTGATTTTTCACTAGATAAAAAATTTGTGCATCACTATTGTGTCACAATTAATAATAATTATTTAAACCCTAAAAAATATAAATAAATTAATATAATTTAGATAATTTAATTATATTCTTGGAGACTATTGATGTTTGAAGTTTCATGAAGTTTATCACTAAATTAAAATTAATATACTTATAAAATTAAAGAGCGTGACATGTTGTCACTTTCTTTGGTTTTAATAATAATTAAATTATTTTCAAAGACAAAAGTCCATAAAATTATTCTATTCCAACCATTTAGTGATATGGGTCGAATTTTAGTCATCCAATATAATTTTGGTAGATGTTAGGGAAATTTTATAATCTTATGTTTACCCTTAATTACCTGATTCCCCTATAACTATGGTAAATAAAATTTACCATAGTTACAATTCATAATGCCCAAAAATAAAAAGTATCTTATTAACATAATTTGGACCCACTGATTCCAAATATAGAATTCATTTTTCCAAATTCAATACACAATTGTTTCAGAAATTAAATTAAAATTAATCCCGTTGTTGAAAGAAAACGGGTTTTTGTTTAAAACATTGCAAAAGATTGAATTGATTTATCCTACGAATTCAATGCAAAATCAATGATATTGACATAAATTATATTAAATGGTAAAAATATATTCTATTTATACTTTAAAACCATTAAATATTATAATTTAACAATATAAATTATCTCAATAAAAATTTCCTTTTTAATTAAAAATTAGCGTATTTTTACTATTCATCAAAACATGAAAGTTATCAGAAAAATATCAAAAATTTATCCAAAGTAAATTTTTATATCCTTATTCCAAATAATAATGTTATTTTGTCAAATTGAACTTATCAACATGTCAAAAAATTAGATTTAATGTGGGTGCGCCATCAAAAGGCGACAAAAGTGAATTTTTTTAAAAATACTTATTTTACTATAAAAATTTATTTTGTTCTCTTAACATGTTTTAGAAAATGTGTAAGATGAATAATTATGTTATAAAATTGAAAATTTAGTCAATAATATTCATAACGTCTAGTACTTAATAATATAATAACAATATATCATTGTTTAGTGAAACCCGGTATTGCGTACAACACACGGTATCGAGAAAGGTCATGATTGCTTGTAATAAAAGCCAAGTCAGGGTTGCGTGTAGCGCAAGACTCCTTTGATGTTTTTTATAACATAATACAACCATATTTCATTTATAAATTGAATATATATATATATATATACATATATATATATATACATATATATATATATACACTCAATATTGCGAACTTGAAATTCTGTGTAACAAGATACAAGAATAGTGTTGCGTATACTGCAAGCTAATACGGTGTTGCTTATAGTACAAGATAATATTAGTGTAGTTTACAATCAAAGGAATTAAAAATAATATATCTCATAAAATATCTGGGTGTTACAATTTATATATTGAAATCATTTTCTACAATAGTATAATCCATAATTTTATATTCATCCCCCCTAAAATAATTTCATCATCAATATTTTTGGTATACTGTAGTCCATAAAAAATTTGGTCAATTTTGGTTTATTTCATTCTCATCATACAACAATGAATCCATTAACATGGGATTCCTCTAAATTACTATATTTATCCATGTATTCTAATTCCATAAAACATTCATTTCAGTATACTAAATATAGACTTTATTTTCAATATATGATATGTAAGACCTGATATTTATTTCATTAGTGGTGAGTTTTTGTAATTTTAATTGTATATGATTCCTAAATAGTAATACATGGATTAAATCAGGAACATTAGAGTTTTTTGTTTGAATATATAAATGATATTACACATCTACAATACACTCTAAAATATCAAAATAAATATCAATTCATGGTCATAAAAATCCCTTGTTACAAAATCATATAACATTCGTCCATGGAGATACCTTCAAGAAGAAATAATTCCCTAAATGAAATTCCAATTACATCCCCCTATTATTCGTATAAAATTTCAATCAAAATTGATTTATTTTGGTAATATTTTTAATATATTTACTTATCTCATCAGTGCACTCAATGTGTATTGGACCTAGAAGATAAATTTACCAATATTTGTTAAATCATGATATAGTACAACATATTTTTCAATACATGGCTTCATACCATGTCAGGATAATTCATTAATGCAATATATTATTTTATGAAAAAATCAGTAATTGTAGAAATTTCTCTCATGTTCATTTGAAGTCATATGAGAATGATTGTATAATGTCCTCTATTGTTATTAATTTCTATTTAAATAAATCTATTTGAGTGTTCAAAAAGTAACTCAAATATATATATGTTTGTATATACTGTTTAATACTTCTCTATAATTTTTATGTGAATCAAGAGTCAAAATAAGGTTAAATTTATTGATTTTAACCAAAATGAATCAAATGTTAGTTGAAATTGAGTTGTAAAATAATCACATTTTGTACACCCGCCATTATTTTAGTTAAATGTTAAAATACTATAATGTGTTCCAGAAAACCTGTATTTCATCAGAACTCTTGGATGTCTTTTGAACCCCAATTATAAATTCAACTATTTAATTATCCCACTTATACATTGGATCAAAGGGAGGATCCATGACTCCTTTAAGATAGTGACTCTTACAAAGTACAAATTCTCCAACCAATAATTATAGAAAATGGTCACAAATTTCTAGCTTCATTTTAACCTAGAAATAATATTATCTTAGATACCTATACATATTTATTTTATATGGGTGTATAAATAAATTTGGGTGATGTGTTTCTTCTATTAATTCCCTTTTAATCTTAGGTACAAATGGTATTTATAATTTCATTCCATAAATAAAATCCCCATATTTATAAAAGGATTCTTTATTTATTCTCTTCGATAAGAATTAAATCATTTTTTAAATCCTATTTATATTTTTGGGACATCTTTAACCTTCTTAGTAATGGTGGTTAGAAAATTTTAATGATTGATGTTCCCACTTAAATAATAACATTCATATCATATTAGGAAAAATAAATTAGTATTTGATCTTTTTTAATCCTTATCAAGGATATAAATAAAATATTGTACATAATTAATGCTTCTGTCAATTTTTTCCTTCCCATATTGGTATTGTATTGAATATTGATAGTCTCTATGTAATTCCAACAATATCCATTGTATCATGGTTCTCACATACAATGTGAATAAATAATTCAATATATTTTTCTCCATATATATTTTACATCATAATCCATAAAATTTGTTACTCTATATCCTAATGGAGTATAATAAAACAACCAATATAACAACATGATTTGAATAGTTTTTTTTCATGGCTATTCAAATTTGATGATGTGTAAGAAACTATGCTCTCATATTTCCTAATTAATAACCTCATTCATTTCATTAAAAATCACTATCTAAAATCCTTCATTCCAATATTATAATGTAAAAATTGTTTATTCAATAATATCATATTTTGGTTTGTGAGTCATTAATTATAATTAATTAGCCCTTGAGATTTTCGACCGTTATTTCATAACATTTTAATATAGTTTGCTAATATGGTTAAGGATTAAAAAAATCATAGTTTTTAATCTAATAAATAATAGTAAGTTATATGTCATGTTTATTGTCATCGTTTTTGGAAATTATTTGACTATACTAATATCTTATTTGTATATATATCTCTCCTTATTATAGAAAATATATACATGAAAAAAATAATTCCAAGGAAAAAACTCAAACATACTGAATTTTCCATATAACTCATTTTCTTTAAGTGATTCAAGAATAACTCAAAATGATTCTCATTATCTTCATTGATTTTATATAACATAATGGTATAAATAATAAACAACCCCATAAATTTAAATATATATTAATTCAAAACTGAATTAATAATGTACATAAATATTTATGTTTCATTTGATAATCCAAGTGGAATTAAAATAATATAATAATGTTCAGAACTTGAAAAAAGGATCATCATTACTAAATAATATTTATTTACTCTTAATTTATGATAAATAGAAATAATTTCAATAATTTATAAGTTGTTTGGACATCGGTGTAGCTCAAATGGGTAATAAATATGAAATAAAACAAAATTCTGTTTTATAATAAGACAATTGGTTTCTCTATAATTGTTTAATAACCTTATATAACCATCCAACATGCTTAAAAAAGACATCTTCTCCATAATGAGAGATATTAGAGTAAATAGTCCCTTATAAAATATTCTTATAATTATTGCATAAACTCAACCAATTCCACATGGGTTATTCTATATGGTGGTTTAGATATGATTTTTTATATCATCGATGAACAAAAGAGAAATTTAATTTTTCTTTATAAGTGCGTGTATTAGTATTTATTCATGAAATATATCAATTCATATTTTATATTAGTTATATCATCTATTATATTTACTTCATTCCCATCCATGGAAAATTTTTTATCCTCTTATTCTCTATGAAATTCATTATGACGATCCACTACATATTGTTACATAAAAGCCTTATATAATGAATTAAATACCTTAGAAATTAGGGATTATATTCCACCATCACAAATTGAAATATATTTCCCATGGTAATAAAGCCTTATATTATAATTTTAGTTTCAATCCTACCCAATTATTTTTTTCAATGCTAACCATAGGTTTAACAATAATGTTTTCAACTATATAATCTCTTTGAATATTTATATAAACAATCATATAATTCCTCATTTTTATAATATTTCTAATACGTGTTTAGAATTTAATAATTTTCATTTATATATAATATGATGATTTAATTTTATATAAAGGGTTAAAACTTATAAAAAAATGGTCAATGATCATGTTTTTAAAATGAATATTTTTTAATGACAGTAAAAGATGAAATTTCATTACTCTATGTATAAAAATGATAATGAAATCCCAATGAAACATCGTCCAAACATGTGAGGACATTTTTTAATCCAATTTTTTCTATCTGATGTTCCACATAACATGTATCCATATAAACATGGTTGATGTTTTAACTATATTAAAAATGAAAAACCTAACACTATAACAATCAATATGTGAGTGTCTATAAAATACTAGTTATGTAATTACATATATAATACATAATTATTATAGAAGATCTTTGAAGAAAAATGTATACCACACCATTTTTATAATAAAATGTGCCACAATTATTACACTAATAACTTCATCTTTAAGTGATTAAGTGATAGCACATGTTTTATAGAGGAATCAAAGGAAATTACAACTATGATCATGGTGGTTGAACCACAACATGAAGAAACTAGATTTTCACTTCATTCACTGTCTAAATTAATTTATATCTAGAAAGGAATGTGGTAATTATAGAAAAACACAATATTTATAATAGGTTTCATATAATAGAAATTAAAAAAACTTCTCAACATACTAAAATCATAAAAATAATTCAGAAGGTGATCACCATATAATGAATATTATTATTTGATCATTATATTTATCTACACATATGTGAAGTTATTATTATATTGGATTCTTATGGAGGATTATGTTATGTAAATACCATATAATGTGTATGTGTACAACCATAAACATTAGGAATATATTTATATGTTTTAGTTAGAGCTGAACACCTATAAAATTATAAATTAGAGGGGAAAGGGAGGATATAGATGGTACTATAATATTATAGATGTTTATTTACAATTTCCATAATTATAGGGATGTGGTACAATAGTTAAATAAGTTATTAGCACCATCTTTATGATTATTACAAAAGAAACACCATTAATAAAGATGAATACTTAGATACTGTATGTAATCATCAATGTGAATTTTTATATGAGAAAGTCTAAATATGAGGGTTATTTGGGCATTCCTAATATAAATCATGTGAAATTACCTTGAACAAGTTAAATCATTGTTGGATAAATTTTAATGGAATAATAACAGATTTTAGAATATTGAATTCCAATTTAATTAGGTTTCCAAACCAGAACATCATCACTATGAGAACAAGATTAGTTGTTGAGGAGGCTATTTACCACCCATGGAAAATCTTGTTGAATAGCAGCCAAAAAATACATAGTAGGGATTGTTAAATTACAGGGTTTGTGTTAAAGATGTATATATAATATAATTTGAGTACTGGTTCAGTTGTTCTTCAAGAAATTTAGTGAAAAATCATTGCTCGTAATCTATCTAGAGAGTAACATGTTTCTGGAAAATGATGATTTTATGGAGGACTATTTAAATGAATCTTGTTTTTGATTTTTTTACCTTATTAATTTTTATAGGAATCAGATCGTATAAAACTAGGATCAATCGAGTCTTTATTGAGAAGATTCAATGTTAACCGATCCTACAATGAATCATTTCAACGTTTGATGTTTTGATGCCCAATAATACACTAATGATGGGAATACGTCAATTAATTCATAGGTAAGTGACCAATTTCATTTTATAGATGAAATTATTAAAAATTAAATTATTGATACTTGCATTGTACTTTCTAAAAAACTCCAATATATACTTGTAAATCATTAATTAGTACATTGATTGGGGTGAAATAATAGATTTTACTAGGAAATTTATACAACCGCTGAGAGGTATTTCCATTTCAAGGATAATATTTGGTTCTGGGGTTTTCAGCAATCCAATATAAATATCATAAATTGGTTATACTATATAAAAAACTGACACCAATTTACTTATAGGTATAAATCCTTCTCTAAAACCCATTTCCAGAATGATACAGGTTCTTTTGGCAGGGTGATTCCCCTTATAAAAGTAGACGAATAATCTGTTCCAATTGATGTCATGTCTCGAAATAGTTTTATAGTGTAATATAAGTTCCTTGGGTATTTTAATATTTAATTTATTTATTTTTAGGTATAGGATTATGTCATCTTCATAAGGAATGTGGTATGGGATATAAAGTCTTTGGAAGCATGAATGAGTTTATTTTTCCCTTAGTCCCACATGTGACCGGGGAGCCTACTAAAGTAATCCACATCAATAATGAAAATAATGCCATAGAGAGTGTATCATTCACTTATCGACATGAACATTTAAATTAACCCTTTTTATATAAAAATATTAGAACATAATTGTGTTTAGATCCATGGAAAGATTTTATGAACCTGATAAAAATACTATTAAATCCAAATCTATGTATAACTTTGTATATACAATTCCAATACGATGCATCAAATTCATTCATAATATCATGATTAATTTTAAAAATACCCCTAAATAATCAATTTCTTGTGAATATTGAAACATTATGTTGTCATGATAATACAATCTTGAATTGCTATACAATTGAGAAAAATAATTTTGTTCTAGGAGATAACAATTATGGAACCTTTTCTACGAATATTATCAATGATCATGTAAATTATTTTTTAGAATGGTTTGAAGAGATTAATAGGACAGAATAGGTGGATCATAGAAGCATATTCCATATTATAAATAATTATAGAAAGGTATGTATTTGTGGCATATGGATGGGATCCATATGAGAAAAATGTTTTCAAAACCTTATACACGTCTGAGTGTATCACATCCCAAAAATTCTAAAATAAATGGTTTATAATGACATCACAGACTAGAGACCTATTATTATTTATATTAAATAATTTTTCTTGATTTTAGACTAAAGAGTATTGTTGATATATATGCTATTATCTTTTGTGAAAATAGGTGTATGTATAATTCAATTAGAAATATAGCTACAGAGATAAGACCCATTAAAGATTTGTTTCTATTAAGAGTCAATATGGTCTATATGTTACGATATTATTATAGTATAATGATGGATTTTTTTATAGTTAATGAAACAACCACTAAATAATTTTAATATTTTTATTAGATTTTTTGAAAAACTGTAGTTAATGTTTTGTAAAAAATAAAAAATCATTTTCCCCCTCCCTTTATTTCACTCCAAATCTAACCCTTCTCCCCCATTAGATTTCTTCTGAGACCATACTACCACGACCATTCCACCAAGACATTGATCTAATTAACATCCATGCATTCCCTTGCTGTCAACTATGAAGTCTCCCCTATTAACCATTCTCACTCAGATCCCATTTCCCCTAACATCAAGACATAACCACCTCGGGCCCTTCATATCTTGCCATCACTATTAATATATCACATAAAATCAATATTCATTGATCCAAACCCTTTCCCTAAACCTCATGGTCACATGTTCATAAATTCCCAATTCTATAAGACACATCCCCTACTATCTCACTACTTCATCATCACCCTATCTCACTAGTCTAGGGTGATTTTAGTTATCATTTCATTACAAGTTATTATTTTATTTCTTTTTTTATTTATCTAATAATTTAAATTTCATCTCGAAAAAGATATAATTATGGTATATTCCAAATATATATGATATTATGAAATAATTTATAAAAAATAATTCTTTTTTTTAACCAAATATTGATCGACATTTTAATGTACATGACTATATATTACATGTTAATGAAATTAATTCCTAATTTTAAAAGCCATATTATCACATAAATTTTTCATTTTCTATAAATTTAAATTAATCATAGATAAGTTTTAATTTTGGGATAAAAAATATAAATTAAAATTAATTTATATGAAAAATGGTTTTGTTCAGAAACACAATCAAATTAACTGTCATTTTTTTATTGTTTATTTTTAAATTATTTAGTTTTTGTTAATTGAATTAAATAATATTTATTATGTGATTTCATTTTCACTAACTAATTGTAGGAATGTTTTCATATATGGAAAAATATAGATCACATTATTTAGTAATAAACATTAGTATTTTATGGTATTTGAGGAATTTATACAATTTTCATTTCTAATTGATAAATTGATAGAAAAATATGATTTTCATGCACTAAATATTAATATAGAAGGTGTCTGAAGATACATGAAGTTCATGAAAATTTAATATTGATAAAATTGCCTTCTCTATATTTTTATAAGATTTGAAAATAATAGTTTACCATTATAGAATGTTTGAGAACTAATATCCATCATTAAAATTAGATCCCAAGTAATTAGAAAATGGAGAATAAAATGAAGATGATATTAAATTATTCTTTTATAATTATATTATAACCTCATCCCCATCAATACATTTATGTACAATACGTTTAAGATACTATAAATCGTAACGTGAAAATTTCAATTTTTTAGCCTATAAGTGTCACGACCCGTCTTCACCAAAATGAGGGAAGGGTCAACAGATTTCCAGGCCCTTCTTTCTTTATGTTGAAGGAGAGATATTGACCCCCAAAACCCGCATTCAATAGGTCCCAGAGTGGCGACTAGCACTAAGGGCATAGAATCACACACTAAATGGAAGGCATTACTCGTTTTCTGTTTTATAAGATTGGGAGATAAGATGATGAAACACAACAACACCATAAATAAAAGAAAAGTAAACCCAAAAGTAAACCATTCCTACATGAATTTTACAATATTAAAAGCCACAAAGTACCAAAGTGAATATAAGGTTAAGTACCACAGAAGGAAAAAAAACAACTACAACTACCCTAAAGGTCCGAGCTAGTAAGGTCATGCGCAATCCTTGAAGTCCTCCTGGAATCCTGAAAGAAGTTTTATATATGTAGGGTGATTATACAAGTACACTCAGTAGGGAAAACCAAAGACTCTCGTGAAAAAGTGGGGGAACGTACTAAAGTCCCATGAAAAAAAGGAGTAAACCAAACACCTAACAAGGTAAACTATCCACCCAAGCCTCACCAAGGCATACTCCCCAAATAACGCAAGTCAAGTAACATACATATAGGAGAACATCGATGTTTGGGTACCCCGGGCCACTTTCCCACTTGTTATTGAGACATCCTATGCATCAAACCAATCCCACTATTCTCACCGCAGTCCCACTTCCTCACCCGCCCGCACACACCTGGGCCACAGCCACACGCAGTCCCACTACCGAATCCTGCCCACAAACACCTAGCCACAACTGTCACACATAACCATACCAGCAAACACGTAGTCCAGAACAACACCCACCACGGCCGAAGACACCTAGGCTAGAAGATCCACTGCCACACCTGAAGACACCTAGGCCTCATCCCGAAGACACATTGGAAACCACCAGCCGCACACACTTGGACAAGACTGATGTGGCCCTATCATCAGTCTGCAAACAAGACTAAAGCAACCCGCGGTGACGCACTCGGCCGAACATAAACCCTCTTCATCAGATTGTCAATTTCGATCCGCAACTCCCATAGCTCTGATGGTGCCATCCTGTAAGGAGCCATCGAGATCGGACAAGTGCCAGGATGCAGGTCTATCCCGAACTCGATATCACGTCAAGGGGGTAAGTCGTCACCTCCTCTGGGAAGATGTTCATAAACTCATAGATGATCTCTGGCACTTCCACCATCTCAGCATCTACTGGTTCTACTGACATCTCATCTAGAAAGGATAGGAGTGGTTCCACTCGCCTGCTGCCCTTCTGACTGCTCCGCTCGCTTGTGAAGGTAACACGCTGGCCGCCCAAATCTGAGAACACAACCCTTCCTTGGAAAGAGTAGATGAAGGCACACACAGAGAATTTCCAGTCAGTGCCTGGGATGACATCGTATGGCTATATCATTAGCAAAAGAAGATCCCTAACCGACTGATGTGTCCCTATAATCAGTATGAATCCCCGACAAACAAACAACAAGTCGGTCTTTCCTCCGACTGGTGTGCTCAACACCAGGGGAACTGGAAGTCTCTCGACATCTAGACCCAAGGAAGGGGCTAGGCTGGGTGCACCAAAGGAGTTTGAAGATGCGGTATCGAACAAGGAAAAAGTAAGGGTTTTGAAAAAACTGATCGTACCTCAAACATCCTCCGGCACTGCTGGAACTGCTGCCACCACGGCGTGTAGCTGTCCATGCCCAGCTCCTCTGCCCCTCGGCTGTTGGCCACCTCCCTGACCATGCCCTGATTGAGGTACCTAAGGAGCGCCTTGAGGTTGGCCTCCTCCACTTACGTCTTCCCTTGGAGGATCGGGAGCTCGCTGTCCTTGCAGCTGCTGCTGGATATGCATGGCTGGGAGCTACTGTAGGGGCGGGTGCTGGGGCTGCCCGCCACCACCGTATTGTACCCGGTCCTGGCACTGACTCCGGAGATGTCCATGGCTCCTATAGACGAAGCACCGCAGTCCCAGGCCCGAAGGAAAAGGGTGAGGACCATGGGATCAGAACTGGAACTACTGCGGCCTACGCTCTGCTAGTTGGAACCTAGAGGGCCTTGACACCAGGGGCCTGCTGCTAATGGCCTACGCCTTTGATGGCCCTAGTTAGATCCCTTCTCATGACACACATCCTAGAGCGTGCATCCTCTCTAACAATTCAGCCTTCTTCTCAACCTCCAAGTACATCAGAAGGGTAAAGGGGGTAACAACATATTGGAGGGAGGGTCGGAGTGCCTCCTCAAAACGTCTTGCCCGATACTCCTCGTCAGGAAAGAGGTCCAGAGAAAAATGTAGGAGGTCCTTGAACATGATTCCTAGCTCCCTTATTAGCATAATCCCTTGATGGAGGGAGAGAAGCTCCTGTCTCTTTTCCGCCTTCATTGTCAAGGAGAGGAATTCCGCCTGGAACTCCCTCTCGAAATCAGATCATGCCACCTCAGCCTCTCTCCTCTCTCATAGGTAAGGCATCCACCGCTGACGCATTGCTCCCTGCATGTCGCTGACGGCCAGAGGAACCCTGTACTCGGTCAGAGACCAGATCAAGCTGAAGGCTATCACTAGCTCCTCTAGCCAGCTCTCTGTCTTCATATCAGAGGTGATGTCCTCATACTTCTCGAGGGTCTGTAGCTGGATGGCCCGAAGTGTCCTCTGCCACTGGTCGTCCTCCTCATCTCGATCAGCTCTCTGTCAATCAGCCATGGTAGTCTCTGGAGCCTTTATCGCCTGTACCACACGTGGTCGCCTTCCCGGTTCCATAGATGCAAGGTATACAAGGAATTACTAACCCCAAGTAGTGAAGAATATAGTTATTTAAAACTTCTTAAACATTTCATTTATTCTTCATTCCCAAAATACCCCAGAAACACAAGAACACAAGTCATTATGATGCATGTACCTTTCCTAGGGTCTCTCTACCCTGAAATCAGCGTGGCTTAACATGGTCGTTCGGTAGGTCTAGAGTCCTTACATCGGATCACAGGGGGCCCTAAATTCCCATGTCCTAGCTGGTCTTCCCTGTCCTAATACACACACCAAGGTCACCCAAAACTATTTCCCTACCATCCCATGCAATCCTCACTGTCCATAACTCCACACTCCATTATATCTCTCAACCATCACCTCTGATACCATTCTGTCATGACCCGCCTTCACCAAAATGAGGGAAGGGTCAGCAGACTTCAAGGACCTTCCTTCATTAAGTTGAAGGAGAGATAAAGACCCCCAAAACCTGCCTTCAATAAGTCCCATAGTGGCGACTAGCACCAAGGGTATAGAATCATAGACTAAATGGAAGGCATTACCCTTTTTCTATTTTATAGGATCGAGAGATAAGATGATGAAACCCAACAACACCAAAACTAAAAGAAAATTAAAGCCAAAAGTAATCCATTACCACATTCATGTTCCAAAATTAAAATCCACAAAGTAAAAAAGTGAATACAAGGGTAGGTATCAATGAAGGAAAAACAACAACTGCAACTACCCCAAAGGTTTGAGCTAGTAAGGTCCTACACGATCCTTAATGTCCTCGAGGAATCATGAAAGCAGTTTTATATACGTAGGGTGAGAATACAAGTACACTCAGTAGGGAAATCTAAAGACTCCCGTGCACAAGTGGGGGAACGTACTAAAGTCCCGTGAAAAAAAGGAGTAAACCAAACACCTAATAAGGTAAACTATCCACCCAAGCCTTACCAAGGAACACTCCCCAAATAACGCAAGTCAAGTAATATACATATAGGAGCACATCGATGTTTGGGTACCTCGTTCCACTTTCCCATGGGTTATTGAGACATCCTACGCATCAAACCAATCCCACCATTCTCACCACAGCCCACTGACACACCCGCCCACACACACCCGGGCCACATCCACATGCAATCCCACTGTCGAATCCTACCCGAAAACATCTGGGCCACACCTATTACACGTAAACACACCTAAAAACACCTAGGACAAAATAACCCCCACCACACTCGAAGACACCTGGGCTAGAAGATCCACTGCCACGCCCGAAGTCACCTGGGCCTCATCCCGAAGACACATGGGAAACCACCTACCGCAAACACCTGGCCAACCACCACACTAGCCTGCCCGAAGATACTTGGGCTATCCGAGAAAGGAAGCATAAAATGAGCTAATAACCAGACACTAATAATAGTTTTGGAAAACACCCTCCCCCATGAAATGGGGGTGTTTGGCACTATGTCCTCAACTTAGGTGGGTACGAATAAGAAACACAAAAATACATGTATATATATATAGGTAACAAGCACTCACCCAAGTTATGTTTTTCTTCAGCCCACCTAAAGGACACAAACAACACTCATGTTTGAGTCATGACTCTTGCCAACAAACCCATTTTTCCTTTTCTTGATTTCATGTTAAGTAATAATGTTCTAATAATTTTATGCAATATTGGGCAACTAACACCATAAGCATAACCAAGGTAAAGAAACCAGACAAACGCCAATTTAAGTATCCACACCTGGTTCTCTTGTAAAGTCCCAACAACAAAGTAATAAGTGAGATCCCTTGAAGTACTGGATCCAAAGACAACCCCGAGACACTGCCCCATGTCCCCTCCCCCAAAAAGGTTTTTCATCAACAGAGGATCCGACCCCAATTCATGATATAAACATGGTAACCACCCGGTCTTAAAACTCACAACCACTGAATCCATAACAACAGGGGATCACATCCCCAATTTCATAACCACTGAGCATATTAAAATAGGGGATCCCATCCCCCAAACATCTCCAGCAATCGGCATGTAAAAGGAATCAACAAAACCACTACCACCGACACAAAGCAGGGCCATGTCGGTATTTTCAGATTTATAATATTTAACACACTCCGTGATTTCAATTTCCGTGTTCTTTAACCAGGGTTATCACAGAAAAGGATTTATCCAGGTGCTTCTAATTCATTTGGATGAATATACATAATTAACTGATTTCCTTTACACAGAAAGAGTTCACAACCACAATACAAGCCGTTTAAACATCACCAGATGCAAGGGTTCGTTAGTGCACGTAGAAAGACCACCAACAACCATGATTTTTAGAAGGCGTAAGCCCGCACAGTTCAAAAAGAAGATCATAACATAAAACAACATCAACGATCACCGCCCCCTTCTTTATTTATAGAATCCAGTTCATTATCATCATTTAGGTCGGGTTTATCTAATTCTATAGAATCAGAAGCACACCCACCCCGCATGATACTCAAAAGAGAGATATGAATGAGAAATTACATACCTGTTGATCAACAATCGATGCTAAGGCCGGGCACAGAACTTCACGTAATGTGATGCGGCTCGCCTGAACGAAAATTGGCTTGTCTGATCGAAGGTACTCTAGCGTAGGGTGAATGAGAAAAGAACCCTATGGCGAACCCTTTTGTTTATAAGGGAAGGGATGGTTGAGAATAGAACGCGGAACCACGTAAGGCGCAGGGTCATGGGTTGACCATGGGGTTGAGACACCCCACACGTTATTAAAACGGTCGGGTGGTTTAAACCAGCGCACACACTGGCTTAATTTGTTAAATATTTAATTTAAACATCTAGTGCATTACCGGGCTTTTAAAACAAGTTTAACAGGGTCAAAATAGGGTTTAAAACCCTATTTGTGCAAAAAGGAGTGCTACTGGAAAGAACCCGTGGGGTAGGCCAGAGCCAACGGTAGCCGACCTACCGGTTGGTTGCAGCAACCGGTAGACCGAGCCACTGGTAGGCTACAACGACAGGTAGACCGAGCTACCTATAGGTTGTAGCTACTAGTAGACCGAGCTACCGGTAGACCGAGCTACCGGTAGGCTTGCTACTGGTAGGATAAGGATACCGGTAGGCCTACCGTTACGCCAAACTTCACTGATATTCCCACACCAGAAAACCCAACATGAGATTTTCACAATGTAATAGACCCTAAAAACCCGGGCCATTACAATAAGACAACTATAAAAATATTGCAACATATCAATTTATCATCTTATAGTTACTATAAAGATTAATTTAATATATTACATCACATATACGATATATTTGATACATGATTTAGTGGACAATGGAAATCATGAGTTGTATAGAGGTTGAATAAAATATTCTTAATATTATATTAAAATAATGTTCTACCAAAGAAAATGCATATGTGGAATTTAAAACCAAGGTGACGTCAAAAAAATTAGATTTTTTTCATGATAAAACATCTAAATATATAATTCTTGAGTCATATTAGGATATATAAAGAGATGTTAATATGATATTTTTGAATTATATATAAATAATATATTTTCCAAATTATTTAATACTTTATTGGTTATATAAGTTTTGTATGTTAGAATTTCAAAAAACCAATCTTCTAGATGTAAATCAAAGGGTGATGGTATATTTCTGAATTGACATACTACTATGAAGAATAATAAGAATATACATGTAATAGTTCTTCATTTATTCTATATAAAACAATTATTTCAATGATTATTCATGTCATAAAAGCCTGATGTAATCATAATGGGGAATAATATATATAATTACAATGACGGGTTAATGTGACATCCAATCTATTCAAAATCATCGATGGAAATTTATTTATAAAATCCCAATTAATCCTTAAACCATTGAAAAGCGTGATTGGGATTTCAACCACATGGATTAATCCTATTTGATATTTTTTTACATTATAACATTTGACCAACTTTATTTATCCCTAAAAAATGATCTCTATAGATGTGCATGCAATAATAAACTTTTTATAATTCAATGATTATTCCAATAAAAAATTAAAAATAAATAAAATTAATGTATACTTATTTCCTCTGATTGAATAATTCTTGGAGTTATGGGTAAATTTTGTTGAGATATAGGATCCATATTCAAGAATATTGTTAAAAATACAAACTTAATTATATTTTACCATTAGTGATTTCCTTGGACTTGTGTACATATTTGGTTTTAACAGTTTCATATGTTTTTTATTACCTTTATATGAAAATGATTTTAATAAAAATTTAATAACGTAAATTAAAATATGATGCTTATTTTTTCATCAAAAAATTCTTGATGACTTCATCAATATCAAGGGATCAATAAGAAATTCAGAATGTCTATTTATCAAATTCATCACCATGATGTTGATATATTCTAAAATATTGTCAAAACGTGTGAATACATAAATAATTTTTTTTATGGTGCATCATTTGAATGATAGTAGAAAATGTGTTCTAATAGAATCATCAGCTATAATTAGAGTGAAAAAATTGTTGATAATTAGAATATTGAACAAATGTCCACTTTGAGGATTTAATTTTTTCAATCATAATGTTGATGTTAAACATTGTGAAAAAAAATTTGGTGACAATTTGATCTTTAAATTAATTAATAATGATTGGAAATAAAAGGATGGTCTCAATTCTGGAATGGGCTTATAAAAAATGAATATATATCATGTTCTATGACCAGATGAGATTATAATTCATGCTCTATATTTCATTTGCAGTGATAAATTTGTAAATATATATATATTTTTCAATATTTTGAAAATTGAAATTATTTTTATGTATATATAAGTAAAATATCATATTATATCAACAAAAAGCATCATAGGTTACCTGGAATTAATGTTCATGACTAACATCATTTGTTACAGTAGTTGCAACCATTGAAATTTTATACATTACTACCTAAAATGGTTATAATTTTTTTACTCCTATTCTATACTTTTTAGACATCTATATGAGAAAACTCTACATCCAAATGAGGCAAAAAAAAATTCAGTATTTATTTTTACAAACACTTTGTTCATTGAAGATGATCAATTCTCTATCATTTCATAATTTCATGATGCATGAGATTGTGAATTTGGTTGGGGAAACTAAATTTGGAGGTCCATTACAATGTTGAAGGATGTATCCAACTGATATGTACATTATTTATATGTTTTCCTCTTATGTAAACCATTTTAACACTTTATTAAAAACATAACCATGTTCTATACAATTTACTTCATCGATGTACTGGTCATTTTAAATCATATATGAAAAATAAATGACAACAGAAAGGATCATTTTATGGTTATTTAGAGGAATATTTTGTTACAATTTTCTAGATTCATGGATTATATTACAATAATATTTAATCATGTTAGATGTGTTGATAACATAATGAGACAAGATCAACTATACTAGAAATCCAAAATATTTTTACTATTTGATTCGTAGTTGGTTTTATATAAAATATTACAATAATATGAATATAATTATTACAAGAACATAGATTATTTATACTGAATAGTGAAATTAATAATTTATATATTAAATATATTATGATAAAAAAATATTAATGATATGTAAATCATGAATTTAAAAAAAACATGTTAATAAAGATCTTATAGAATGGTTTTCATATCATGTATGTTCATAAATACCATAATAAAAATAGATATTTGGTTGACACTTTTATTTTGTAAATATGATAATATATATTAATTCATTTAGATCAATTATACTTATACATAGGCTATTTTTTCATAATATTTGTTGTTTTAATCATGATGTTATATAAAAAATTCTAGAAAGTATGATGCGTACAATGTGAATGACTTAAAATTCCCTAATGCTGACCATAAAAGGGGTTTAAAAAATCATAATTGAGGAATATTTATATTTAATAAATTGGGAAACTATAGAATGTTGAGTTTTATTATTCAACTAAATGACCATAATAATTTTTAATTACTTTTATTCAAATAAATGTTTGTAGAGATTTATAATGGTATTAAATGGGATTCATTGATATTTACATATATAAATATTTCTTAATTGATGGATCTTGGTGAACATGAAGTATATGGTCTGTTAATATTTTTATTATAAGATAAAATTTTATATTATGTAGAAGACATTATGGATGAAGGGTAAAGTCAAATTATTTGTAACACCCGAGAATTTTATGAGAAATATTTTGTTTTCATTTTATATAAATCATCAAAGGGATCCTTCACTATGCACAACACTAGCTTGGCTTGCTTTACACGCAATCACGACCTTCCATGATAGCTTGCGTCGTACACAATACCAAGTTTCACTAAACAACGATATGCTATTAAAATATTATTAAAATTAGCCGTTATGAATAGTGATAACCACTTTTTGAAATTTTATAAATTCTATCATTCCAAATGGACATCATTTTTGGATTCAGAATATCGAAATTAGCCTACAGTGAAATTTGGGTTTTTTTTTCTGAACAATTTCAATTTTTGATGAATAGTGAAAACATTGGGTTACTATTTAAAAACCCACTTTTTATTTAAATAATTATTTTTTTTATATAAATTGATTTTAGGTCAAAATTGATACATAATACCTATATAAGATCAATTTAATTCAGTGGATTCATTTTATAATAATTTTAGACATATAAAATTTTTATTGAACTTTTCACCGTCTTTTACCCACCTCCTATAAGAATTTGAAAATTTACATAAAACTTAATTTTACCACTTCTGTGAGTGGAATTTCAAAAATACGAGAGACATGGTTTATGTGAGTAAGTAAAATGTGGTTCAATGAGATGAAAATATTTTTTGGTGAATAATATCTTTTAACTTTTTTACCATGGTTAAAAGTAAATAGGGTAATTACGGGTAAAAATGATATTATTATTACCCTAAAACATGTCCTAATTATATTGGATCAGTTTAATTTGACCAAAAATAACCTTAGGAATAAAATATGACCATTTAGGCCCACTTGGATTAGATTAGGACATTTAATATTAATTTATTTAAAGAAGGGTTAAAATAGTTAAAATAAAAGTTTAATAAGTAAATAATTTTTAATATAGGGTTATTCATAAGATAAATTTGAATATAAGTATTCATTAGAAATATAAAATGATACCCTACATAATGGTATTTTATTTTAATTTTAGACTTTAAATGATTTAATTTATTTATGACACAATGATGATGCAGTAATTATAGTATTAATGAAATATTGACATAATTGATGTTATAAATACCCAAATAAATGTAATTTGAGATTTTTTATGAATTCAAATACTTTTATATGTTAATATGACATGTTATTATTGATTTAAGTAACTTTTTTCGAACTAATAATTCTGTTATGAGTTTTAGAAAAATCAATTACAAAATAGTGTCAAAATTGACATAGAATAGATTTTAAAACAAATATTATATTATTAATTGTTATATTATTCCTAAAAATCTAATGTTCGGAAAATTGACTTAGATAAGGTTATATATATTAATAATAAAATACATGGGGTTATTTTCGCTTGTTATAGTATATTTATTAACCTTATAGTGTAAGAACACAAAAAGACACGATAAAAGTAAAATTATCTAACTTAAAGTAAAATCAAAATGATAAGGTTAAAATATTAAACTAAACTTGTCCAAATTATATTGGATGAGAGTATTTCGACCCATCCCCACCTTCTCTTCGAAATAAATCAATTTGGAGCTATTTAAAACCGAATATGGCTTTATAATAAAATAATATGTTTAGTTTTTCCAAAGGTCCCCTCTCCTCCCTTATAAAAGGGAACCTCCTCCCTCTCTTCCTCACACAACATTGAGCCTTCAATCTTGGCTAAACCCTGCCAAATTCTATTCTCCACTTCCCTAGAAACATCCTAGAGGTCTCGGTCTTCTTTAAAGGACAATTTTAGCACCCTATGGGGAGGTCTCAAAGAGGCAATTCAATGAAGAGGTAATGTCTGTTACCGATTCTTTCAACTTTATTTCTTCTTCCACTTCTTCTTATTTAGTTGTTTCATTATGAAGTAATAAAATCAGTATCACTCATATACTGTTATTTTATTATAAGTATGAAACAAACCTATTTGACCATCTATCTATCCTATGGAAAATGAAATCACCGCTCGTGCGTACGTACGGAATACCGTCTCCACGCCGTGGTGTAATCTATTTTCCACCACCACCGTACTTGGATGGGTATAATGGTGTAAATAATAACTATATATGATTATTATAAAGTGATATTTATTTTTAAATAGTATACATACACTCCAATACAATCCCATGATCATGGGAACGATATCATCACTCATGCGTACGTACTGAATACTGTCTCCACGATGTGATGCGACTCGTTCTACATGATCTTCATTTCATAATGATTATATAAATGAATTGAATGAATGAATATGATATATATTACACTAATTCCATTCTGTATATGAGGTATCTATAACCTAAAAAGAATAATAAGAATTTATTCGACAAAATACGCATAAGAACAAAAATTAATAAACACCTGAATAACAAGTAGCAATGAAATATTATTAATAAAAAGATAAGCATATGGACATATATGATATTATAAAAAATATTATGATTATGGAATTAGTCAATTACATTATTTAAATCATTATAAATGAGGTTAGGACACTTACGAAGCAAATCAAACCTAAGGTAGGGGAAATATCACAATCTCATTTTTATCCGAGATTGTTTATACTTTGGAATTTACTGGGTTGTATTTTATCATCCAAATCCACTTTTCCTAAATATGTAATATTATTTCCATCCACTTACAATTGTTTAAATCCAATGTTTCCCTTTTTGAGTTTTTATTAAAAGATATGAAATAAACATTTTGTCGTTTTTCGTATGGTGTACTTTTTGACATTTCTGAAAAAAGTATGAGAAGAATGTTTTTTAACTTATACGACATGAATGGATTTTTAAAACATTATTTCAAAGAATCTTCCCTTACAAGTTTTCAAGATTATTTTTAATCAACTTCTTTTAGTTTAGAATTGTATTACATGTTATGAAAGGAAAAGTGTTTTTGAATTAGAAAGGATATTTTCCTCAAAAATGGAGTTCAAGTGTTTTATGAAAATTATTTTCTATCTAAGATAATAAAGGTTTCTGTTCCTATCCCTATTATTACATTGATTTGATTATGTTGTTATGGAATTATTTTTATGAATTAATTTATCATATATGAATTGTTTTATGATGTCACGATGTTTAAGAATCCCAGTTTTATTACATTGGTTATGTTATGATGTATGGTTTATGATTTTGTGGCACACATAAGAATTGTATCATTTTGAGATGGGTGGAACCTATATATCCCTCCTATGAATTGGTTAAATATTTATATCTCATGAGATAGAAATGGATGGAATGGAAGGTTAAACCGGATCAGTGAAACAGGACTGAAATGAGGAGTGAACTCGGTTCAGAAATGGATTTTGTCCACTAAGATAGTCTTGGAAATGAGTCTTGACTACAAAGAAATGATTCTCTATGATTATGTGTGTATGCCAAAAAGTTTCATGTTTTATGTTATTATTATAGGGATTACATTTCACTACTATGATTTATCCCATGTTATGATATTATGATCTCTTTTTCTAGTTAATATTTCCAAAATGTTATGTTCTTATGAATATGATGTGATTGATATTTCTTTTTTTTACCCTTACTGAGCATTTGAGATCACCCTTTTGTATGTTTTCTTTCCCTAGTTCAGGAAGAAGGTTATTAAGTAGGATATTCCAAAAGGGACTCTAGATCTGATGAAATAAAGGGTAGACAGTGTAGATGCTTTATGAACCAGTTGTTTATGTTTCACAGTTTCTAATGACACTATACATATACGTTCCATTACTGGATTTGTTAGATGTTGTAATAAGTGTGCTTCAATTTTGATGAATTAACAATGTATGTAAATTATGGGTTGTTATAGTTGGTATCAGAGGAAATGTATTGTCATCCGTTGGAAACTAGGTTGTGAAAGCCTTAGTAAGAATCCTAAGGATATGTCTAAGTATATAACAGAATCATAGTGTTTTAGAAAAGGCCATGAATAACCTAGGATAAGACTATAAGTGTGAAATTTTATTCTTGATTATGTGGTTTTCCTATTATAATTAGTTTTTCTCACTATATTCTTCTTGGTTTTAGTAAATGGATGGAATCCGAAGGAACTGTGTTAATGTGGAATGTGACAGGCAATGAAATGACTATCCCCTTGAGCAACCAAACGTTATGGGAGCTGGAATGAAAAATCTTGTAGCCATGGTCACACAACATTATCAAGCTATGAATCATGCAGGACTTCCAAACGAGCAAAGGAAGGAGAAACATTCTATTGAATCCTTCATGAGACAGTGTCCACCTTCATTCAGCGGGTCTACTGATCGATTAGTTGCTGAACAATGGATCTGTACTACTGAAAAGATATTTTCAGTTTTTCAATGTTCTGAACAAGATACCGTCATCATAGCAGTGTATCGTTTAGAAGGTGATGCTGATCAATGGTCGAATCATATCAAGAATAAGATTCCAAGAGATGAAATTGAGTCCATGGAATGGGATGAGTTCTAGAACTTATTTTTCTATAAGTACTTCCGTTGTATTCTCCGAAAAAAATGGAGAAGGAGTTTCTTGAACTAAAGAAAAAGGATGATTAATCTGTTGGTACCTATGAAGCAAATTTTACAAGACTTGCAAGGTACGCTTCTGGTATTATTATCCAACCTGAGAGTAAGATCGATCGATTATTTAGTGGCTTAAAACCAAGTCTTCGAAGGGTGTTAGCTATAAGGGACATCAATATCTACGAAGAAATCATTCGATGTGATCTCAAAGTTGAGATGGAGATTGAAGTAACCCATCAGTCATATGGGTTTGATAAGAAAAGGGAAATGGAATTCAAAGGCAAATCTAAAGAGCACACTGAAAAGAATATGAGTTTTCTGTTATGCTCAAAGTGTGGAATGAAACATGGAGGAAGTTGTCTTAATGGGACAAGTAAATGTTTCAAATGTGGAAAAGAAGGTCATCAGGCAATTGAATGCCGCAATGATGGGAAGAAGATGTCTAGTGGTGCGAACAATGAAAAGGCTACACAGAGTGAACCTCCTACACTTCAATGTTACAAGTGCAATGAAATGGAGAATTATGCCAATAAATGCATTAATCTAAGGGTTGATGAAGTTGATTGACATCAGAAAACTCTTAAAGCTAAAGAAAAAGGAAAGTCACATGCAATTTCTATCAGCAATGTGGATTATGATAACGAAGTGGTGAAAGGTACACATACCATCCACTCTAAATTAGAAAATGTTTTTATTTGATTCTGGATCCACCCACTCTTTTATTTCTAAAGAATATTCAAAGGGTATCACCATATTACCTCAACAATTAGATGTTGAGTTAGTTGTGACAACCCCTAATGGCACAACGGTTGCATAAAAAGTGTACAATTCTTCTCTGATGGAAGTTTGTGGGAAAGTGCTTCCTATAAATCTTGTGATCCTTACTATAGCGGAAATTGATGTGATTCTTGGCATGGATTGGATTTCTATATATGGATCTCATATAAATTTCCAAATAAGGGAAGTCACATTTCATATTCCAGATCAATATATGACCTTCTATCGATGCAAGGATGAACATAACCTTTAGGTGAAATTTCTTCCATCTTATGGATCTTGATTCCATTAAATGAAGGTTATTTATCTCAAATAGTTGGAGAGAAACTCACGATTAAGAATATTCCCATTTTACGGGTGTTTGAAAATGTCTTTCTGGAGGAATTGTTGGGTCTTCCACCAAATCATGAAGTTGAGTTTGAAATAGAACTCGTACCTGGTTCTTTTCCTCTTTCAAATAAACCTTATAGAATTGCCCCAATTGAGTTGCTGGAATTGAAGAAGCAACTCCAAGAGAATCTTGATAAGGGATTCATACTCCCTAGTGTGTCACCTTGGGGAGCACCAGTTTTGTTTGTTAATAAGAAAGATGGATCAATGAGACTTTGCATTGATTATCAAGAACATAACAAGATCACTATCCTGAACAAATATCCTCTCCAATGCATTGAGGACTTATTTGACCATCTACACGGAGCTCAATACTTTTCCAAGATTGATCTTCGTTCAGGGTATCATCAATTAAGGGTCAAAAGTGAGGATATACCAAAGACGGATTTCTGTACAAGGTATGGACACTATGAATTTATAGTGATGCCATTTGGTCTTATTAATGCCCCTGCTATCTTCATGGATCTGATGAAAAGAGTCTTTATAGACTATCTTGATCAGTTTGTTGTAGTCTTTATAGATGATATTTTTATCCATTCAAAGAGCAATGAGGAACATGACGATCATTTGAGAATTATATTGATGACCCTGAGAAAGGACAATCATTATGACAAAGTTACCAAGTGTGAATTTTGGCTTCAAAAAGTGGCATTTTTGGGTCACATAATCTCAAAAGAGGGGATATCTGTGGTTCCTGCAAAAAACAGAGGTTATCAAAAGCTGGTCGAGACCAACAACAGTAGCTGAGATCCAAAGTATTCTTGGTTTGGCTGGATATTATCGACGTTTTGTGAATGATTTTTCATGATTATCTAATCCACTCACAAAGTTGACTCGGAAAGGAGTTAAGTTAGTTTGGATGGAGGAATGTGTAGAGAATTTGAAGGAGTTGAAAAGACTGTTATCTAGTGCACCTGTGCTCACACTTCCTTGTGGTGGAAAAAGGTTTGTGATCTGTAGTGAATCATCCAAGAAGGGATTGGGGTGTGTTCTTATGAAAAATGATATGGTGATATATTATTCCTCAAGACAGTTGAAAATCCATGAGCAAAATTAACCAACTCATGATTTGGAGTTAGCTGTGGTAATCATTGCATTAATGATTTGGAGGCATTATCTTTATGGATAATGGTGTAACATTTATACTGATCATAAAATTTTAAAGTATATTTTCACACAAAATGAGATGAATATGCGCCAAAGAAGATGGTTGGAGCTGATTAAGGATTATGACTACTCAATTCATTACCACCCTGGGAATGCAAACAAGGTGGAAGATGCATTAAGTCGACAAGACCATGCTAGATTATCCATGATGAGGATCATAAAAGATCCAATATTTATGGATTTTCAATGGATGGATATTGGAATTATAATGGAAGGGGAAAATCATATCTTTCTCAAATGAATGTTCAACCACCTATACATGTGAAGATTAAAGAGGCGTAGAAAGAAGATGTCGAGTTACAAAAGAATGTGAGAAATGTTCCTGAATTCAACCTTGATTGTGATGGGATAATAATGTTCCGGAATCGGGTTTGTGTTCCTCCCCTCCCTGAATTAAATAAGGAGCTGATGGATGAGGCTCATAGTTCTTCATTCTCTATTAATCATGGAAGCACGAAGATGTATAGGGACCAAAAAGAGTACTTCTGGTGGGATTTCATGAAAGGAGATGTTGTTGAATATGTCTATCGATGCTTGGTTTGTTGACAAGTAAAAGCTGAGAGACAGAAGTCTGAGGGGTTGATACAACCATTACCCATTCCAGAATGGAAATGTTAAAACATCACTATGGACTTTTTCATTTGAATTCCTAAAACATCCAAAGGAAATAATGCTATCTGGGTCATATTTGATCATCATACAAAGTCAGAACACTTCATCGCTATTAGAGCGGATTTCTCTGTTGATCAGCTTGCCAGGATATATTTAAAGGAAGTGGTAAGATTGCATGGAGTACCACATTCCATTATATCTGATTGGGATCCGAGGTTTACCTCAATGTTCTAGAGAAGTCTTCAGCATAGTCTAGATACAGAGTTGAGTTTTAGCACTGCTTATCATCCTCAGACAGATGGTCAGTCTGAGAGGACGATTCAAACTCTAGAAGATATGTTGAGAGCTTGCTCTATGGATTTCAATGTTGGTTGGGATCAACAGCTACCTTTGGTGGAATTCTCAAATAATAATAGCTTTCACTCCAGTATTCAGATGGATCCTTATGAATATCTCTATGGAATGAAATGCAGGACTCCAATTTGCTGGGATGAAGTAGGGGAAAGAAAGCTCTTAGGACCAGATCTTGTTGATGAGATGGCAGAAAAGGTCCGATCTATTCAACAACACATAAGAGAATCTCAGAGTGGACAAAAAAGTTATGCAGAAAACCGAAGAAAAGACCTTGAATTTGAAGTGGGTGATAAAGTGTTCATAGGAATATCTCCTTGGAAGAGAGTAATGAGATTTGGGAAGAAGGGGTAGTTGAGCCCTAGATATATCGATCCTTTTGAAATTCTGGATCGTGTCGGGAAGGTAACTTACAGATTGGCGCTTCAAACGAATCTCTCCCAAGTTCATGATGTGTTCCATGTTTCTCTCCTGGGAAAGTATATACCTGATCCTTCACATGTACTCAGCTCAGATGTTGTACCGTTAGAACAAGATCTTTCTTATGAAGAACAGCCAATAGAGATTCTCGATCGTAGCAAAAAAGTCCTATGGAACAAGACCACACGTTTGGTGAAAGTTTTATGGAGGAAACACAAATTAGAAGAAGCTACATGGGAGCTTGAGGATATGATGAGGGAGAGGTATCCTCATCTGTTTGTAATGAAGTGACGAATTTCGAGGGAAAAATTCATTTTAAGGGGGGTTGAATGTAACACCCGAGACTTTTATGAGAAATATTTTGTTATTATGTTATATAAATCATCAATGGGATCTTTCACTACACACAACACTATCTTGTATTTCTTTACACGCAATTGCAACCTTCCTTGATAGCTTGCGTCGTACGCAATACCTAGTTTCACTGAACAACGATATGCTATTAAAATATTATTAAAACTAGCCATTATGAATAGTAATAACCAATTTTTGAAATTTTATAAATTTTATATTTCAAAATGGACTTCATTTTTGGATTCGGAATATCGAAATTAGCCTAGGGTAAAATTTTGGTTTTTTTTGAAAAATTTCAATTTTTGATGAATAGTGAAAACACTAGGTTACTATTTAAAAACTGACTTTTTTATTTAAATAATTATTTATTTTATTTAAATTTATTTTCGGTAAAAAATGATACATAATACCTATATAAGATCAATGTAATTCATTGGAGTCATTTTATAATATGTTTAGATATATAAAATTTTTATTGAACTTTTCACCGTCTTTTACCCACCTCCTAGTAGAATTTGCAAATTTACATAAAACTTAATTTTTCCGCTTCTGTGAGTGGAATTTCAAAAATTCGAGAGACACGGTTGATTTTAGTAAGTAAAATGTGGTTCAATGAGATGAAAATAATTTTTTGTGAATAGTAACATTTTACTTTTTTCCACGGTTAAAAGTAAATAGGGTAATTACGGGTAATAATGATATTATTATTACCCTAAGACAAGTCCTAATTCAATTGGATAAGTTTAATTCGACCAAAAACAAACTTAGGAATAACATATGGCCATTTAGACCCACTTGGATTAGATTAGGACATTTAATATTAATTCATTTAAAGAAGGGTTAAAATAGTTAAAATCAAAGTTTAATAACTAAATAATTTTTAATATAGGGTAATTAAGGGTAAAAATGATATTATTATTACCCTAACACATGTCATAATTCTATTTAATAAGTGTAATTCGACCAAAAACAATTTTAGGAATAAAATATGACAATTTAGGTCCACTTGGATTGGATTAGGACATTTATTAGTAATTTATTTAAAGAAGGGTTAAAATAGTTAAAATCAATGTTTTATAAGTAAATAATTTTTAATATAGGGCGATACATAAGATAAATTCGACTATAAATATTAATTATAAAGATAAAATAATTTCCTACATAATGGTTTTTTATTTATAATTTTTAGACATTTAATAATTTAATTTATTTATGACAGAAAGATGATGGTGTAATTATCTTATTAATGAAATATTGACATAATTGATGTTATAAATACCCAAATAAATCTAATTTAGACTTTTTATGAATTAAAATAATTTTATTGTTTAATATTACATGTTATTATTTATTTACCTGACTTTATTCAAATTAATATCTCTGTTATGATTTTCACAAAAAGCAATTTCCAAATAGTGTCAAAATTGACTTAAAATATGTTTTAAAACAAATATTATATTATTAATTGTTATTTTTTCCTAAAAATATAAGGTTCGGAAAAATGACTTAGATAAGGTTATATATATTAATAATAAACAACTTGGGGGTCATTTGGTTTGTTATAGTATGTTTATTAACCTTATAGTGTAAGAACACAAAAAGACACGGTAAAATTAAAATTATCTAACTTAAAGTTAAATCTAAATGATAAGGTAAAAATTGTAAACTAAACTTGTCCAAATTCTATTGGATGAGAGTATTTCGACCAATCCCCACCTTAGCTTCGAAATAAATTAATTTGGAACTATTTAAAACCGAATATGGCATTATAATAAAATAATATTTTTAGTTTTTCCAATGGTGCCCCTCTCCCCCCTTATAAAAGGGAACCTCCTCCCTCTCTTCCTCACACTACATTGAGCCTTCAATCTCGGAAAAACCCATCCAAATTCACTTATCCACTTCCCTAGAAATATTCTAGAGTTTCAGGTATTCTTCAAAGACTAATTTTATTTCCCTGAGAGGAGGTCTCAAAGAGGCGCTTCAAAGAAGAGGTAATGTCCGTTACCGATTCTTTCAACTATATTTATTCATCCACTTCTTCTTCTTTAGTTGTTTCATTATGAAGTAATAACATAAGTATCATTCATATACTGTTATATTTTTATAATTATGAAACAACTCTATTTCACCATCTATCCATCCTATGGAAAACGAAATCACCGCACATGCGTACGTACGGAATACCGTCTCCACGTCATGGTGTAATCTATTTTTCCACCACCACCTTACATGGATGGGTATAATGGTGTAAATAATAACTATATATGATTATATTAAATTGATATTTACTCTGAAATATAATACATACACTCCAATACAATCCCACAATCATGGGAATGATATCATCACTCGTGCGTACGTACGGAATACCGTCTCCACGATGTGATGCGACTCGTTCTACATGATCTTCATTGCATAATGATTATATAAATTAATTGAATGAATTAATATGATATATATTACTCTAATTAAATTCTGGAAATGAGATATCTATAACCTAAAAATAATAATAAGAATTTATTCAAAAAAACACACATAAGAACAAAAAGTAATAAAAACCTGAATAACAAGTAGCAATGAAATATTACTAATAAGAAGCTATGAATATGGCCATATATGATATTATAACAAAGTTTATGATTCAGAAATAATTCAATGACATTATTTAAATAATTATACAGGAGGTTCGTACACTTTCTAAGAAAATCGGTCCTGAGGTAAGGGAAATATGACAATCTCATTTTTATCCGAGATTGTTTATACTTTGGAATTTACTGGGGTGTATTTTATCATCCAAATCCATTTTTCCTAAATATGTAATAATATTTCCATCCACCTACAATTTTTTAAATCCAATTTTACCCTTTCTTGAGTTTTTAGTAAAATATATGAAAGGAATCTTTTTTCATTTTTCGTACGAGGTACTTTTTTACTTTTCCAACAAAAGTACAAGAAGAATGTTTTTGTTAACTTATACGGAATGAATGGATTTTTAAAAAATTATTTCCAAGAAGATTACTTTACAAGTTTTCAAGTTTATTTTTAATAAAATTCTTTTAGATTAGAATTGTATGACATGTTAAGAAAAGAAAATTGTTTTTGAAGCAGAAATGATATTTTCCTCAAGAATGGAGTTCATGTGTTTTATCAAAATTATTTTCCATCTAAGATAATAAAGGGTTCTGTTTCTATCCCTATTATTAAATTGATTTGATTATGTTGTGGTGGAATTATTTTTATGAATTCCTTTATCTTATATGAATTTTTTTATGATGTCATGATGTTTATGAATCCCAGTTTTATTACATGGGTTATGCTATGAGGTATGGTTTAGGATTTTGTGGCACACATAAGAATGGTGTCATTATGAGATGGGTGGGACCTATATCTACCTACAATGCATTGGTTAAATATTTATATCTCATGATATATACACGGCTGGAACGGTAGGTTAAATCAGTTCATTGAAACAGGACTGAAACGAGGAGTGAAATCGGTTCAGAAATGGACTTTGTCCGCTAAGATTGTCTCTGCAATGAGTCTTGAATACAAAAAATGATTCTCTATGATTATGTGTGTATGACACAATGTTTCATGTTTTATGTTATGATTATTGGGATTACATTTCAATACTATGATTTATCCCATGTTATGATATTATAATCTCTTTTGCAGGTTAAGATTTCGAAAATGTTATTTTCTTATGAATAAGATGTGATTGATATTTCTTTTGTTTACACTTACTGAGCATTTGAGCTCACCCTTTTGTATGTTTTCTTTCCCCAGGGCAAGAATAAGGTTATTAAGTAGGAAAGGCCAAAAGGGACTCTAAATATGATGAATTAAATCGGAGATAATGTAGATTCTTTATGAACCAGTTGTTTATGTTTCCCAGTTTCTAAGGACACTATACGTATACGGTCCTTTCCTAGTTTTGTTATATGTTGTAATAAGTGTGATTCAATTTTAATGTATTAACCATGTATGTAACTTATGGGTCGTTATATTATTCTCATTTAAAAAGAAACTAATATTAGATGTATGATGAAGGAAAAAAATTGTCCTTTGAAAATGGATCCCATCATCAATAATAAATTTACTTATTTATCCACAGTTATATTGGAAATATTAGTCTTGAAAGGGTGGATGATGGTGATTAATTAATGATGTTGTAGGGTAATGATATTATTGAAGGGAAGAAATGATGTTATGTAAAGTCATACAATAACTTGTCAAACCAATTATGTAAACTTTTATTCATTATCAATATTGTGGATAAGTTATTTTTCCACAACTATAATTTTGTAATAGTTATTGTTATACATATATGTATGTGTAGTTATTTAGTAACATACTTATGTATATTAGGCTTGTTAGTACGATGAATCTTTTATCAATTCAAAAGTTCAATTTTTTATTGAATATTTTGAAAAATATATTTTAAAGTTGTTTTTACAGGTTAAAATGAAATAAATTAAATTGAAGAGGTGATTCACTAATCACAGTTGACACTCAGTTGACGTTCCCCCAACCATACAGATTCCATCAGTGTTAACAAGTGATCCCTCTAGATCCCCCTTTATATTGTATGGGTCACCCTCCATGTCCATCATATATTCTTCCAGTATAGCCTTTCTCTCCCTCCCCTAAATGGTTTCCACACCCACTATATCCCTCTAATCAATATTTAGCATACATCAACTTTATTAGGTGGGATAAACATGTGAGGACTCTACAATGAAAGAACACGTGGTATATTCTCTTTCATAATGTGGTTATTTGAGGGTGATAGTTATATCTATATATATTAATGAGAATAATGTTGTTGCACATTTGATTATTAATAACCTCCTCTTCATAAATTATTAGGAAAATGTTACCTCAAAGGAAAATTATAATACTTTAGATGAGTTTAATCTAAATGGATTGAAGATAATTGTCATATTAATATATCGCAGGGTCCCTACAAATTAGGTTATTGGAGTAGTTTTCAAGATTTTAGCCTAGTAATTGATGTTTGATTCTCTAAATAATTAATTAGTTTAATTATATAATTATATAAAATGCTTTTCTCTTAATAACATTATGCTGATGGGTGGTTTGAGTGGGAAGGTAAATCAGATAATTTCATAATAATTTATCATTTAAATTGTAATTGGTTAAAGTATGAAATTTAAATATTTATCATTTTTTATTTTTTAATAATATACATATAGGTTCAAGGAGAATGGAGTAAAAATTAATAAATAGAAAGATAAAGTAGTGATATTTTTTCCTTATATAGTGATGATTCTTTACATTGTATTTGTTGGTGGTGTTTTGTAACTATACTCATGACTAAAAACACAATTAAATGGTTTTAGAATTATGTTTTAGTTTATACTCTTATTTATTAATGTTATTCTTAACAACTTCTTATGGGTTTTTTGATGCTATTGTGGTGAAGGGTTGTTATTTTCATATTTTAATTCATCCTTTTTTTATTTTAGAATATAACGTCTTTATGTTTTATAATTTTTTAATATAAATATATATTTGGGGTCTAAACCACTTCCATATATGGTAAAAATATTTTCCTCTTGAGTTTAAACCATTTATCAAACCTTGAAATTGTTTATAGACAAAACAATATTTAAAAATTGAAATAATTACCAATAAATATCATTCTATGATTCTTATAAAAACTAAAAATAATTTTTAAAAAATGATTATAGTTGATTTTAAAAATATTATATATTTATTTTTGGTTTACTAAAACATTTATAGGACTACATGGTATAATTTTAAAATATTACTAATCCCACTATATATTACAGGTGTAAGATATACCTCATATTTAATAATGTGGTCACCATCATTGAAGAATGATATGGGTCTATAATAAATAAGATCTATTTGGACAGAGTTTTAGAATTTGTAATTGAGATTTGAAACCATGATACAGTTACATTAATAGAATCATAATAAATTCTTTCCATGATGTAGATAAGGGAATTGATATTGAATTTGATTTCAGTATCTATGGGAAGGTTTGATAAAAAATCCTTATTAGGGGATTCATACAAATTTTGATTGATTCTTACCTTAATAGTTTCATTATCCTAGACATTAATAAATTATATTTCATTTTTACCAACCCCTGACATTATTTTTCAAAATATTTACCCTCATAAAACATCGACAAAAACAATATCTATAAATAGAACAGTATCGGAGCTTTTGAAATAGATTGAAAAAAATATAGGTGATAGCCCAAAATTATATCATCTAAATGGAAGGAGGGGATTGGAATTTATATTAATAAAGCTACCCAAAATATGGTGGTTGTAATAATTGAGTTTGGTAAGGTATTTTCATTTAATTGTGTTCATTATTTATGTTTTTATTATTACATAATGTCCAATAATGATTTATAAAAAAAATCATCTAATATTTATCCATTACTAGATGTATATGGAAAAAAGTAACTTGATTTGAAATAAGTTTCCCCCTTCAATGAATTTTTAACTCTCTAGTAGAATATATTTAATGTATTATACCAATATTATCACTAGATAGCATGATAACATTAATGACTCTAGGAACAAACCAATGGCCTTTGATTCAACCTTTGTTATTTTCATGTATTTTTAAAATATGTCTTCTATATTAATATATTATTTATAAAAATTGGAAATAGATATAGAAATTAATGTGATAAATAATACATGTAATAATTTTATGTTAAATTATTGAGGTTGATAAATTTCTTGTCGAATAGTGAGAATTGTCCTACAGAGACTTAATTTGAGAATGGAAATTGATATAACCAATGATGTGATGAACACTAGTTTACAAACAAGAAAATTTATGATAAAAATAAATTCTAACCCCATAAGTTCCAAATTTTTGTGTTTCTATATGTAAATATACTTGTGTATATAGTTTAATGGTTTATATTTTCTACCCATCTATAGTTCCAAAAGAAAATCATCATTGTTATTTGTGTTTGGAATACAACCCTTTATTTTAACACCACTCAATTTCTAATTCATAATGAATATTATAGTTACTCATGTATTTTTAATATCAAGGATATTAGTTTAACTAATTTCAATATCCCCAACATAATGACTAAGATCATTGTCAAAGATAAGTAATTCTTCTCATGGTTGTGTGTTATTAGAAACCTTACTTGTGTCATCTATAGAATAATATTTATCCATTGGATCTCCATTATTCACTGTTTATCAATTATATTTTTCCCTCAGGTAGTCTACTATTGAACTACCCATAATCACTATAGGGACACTATCTATAAGATTCTCATTAATTTGGAAATTTTATAACATAAAATTGCCTTATTTATCAGTAATTTCAAGTGAAGAATGTAGAGTTTTTTTAAAAAGGTTTATATAAATAATGAAAATATATATTATAATAATTATATGTATAATAATTGTGAATATATCCATCTTATATCCCCATTTGTTATTTTATATCCATGTAAACACTAATGTCAATATTTTTTTGTTATTATCTCCTACAACATTTCTATGTATAAAAATTATTTGTTTATATGTGAGGAAGAATAATATGTTTTTTTTCTTTTTCCTCCCCATAAACATCTTTATCATAGGAAATCCCACAACCATTGTTTTTTAAGGTAAGAATATTATCATACATTCACCCTTTACTCTGTAAAATTATTCATCAAGGTTAGCCTATATCAAGGAAAATTCCACTTCCATTTTTATTTATTTTGATATATTTCTAGATAGTAGCTTTCATTAAATTTTTCAATTAATTTTGAACCCCCTATAAATTTGAAATTGAGTTTCCCAAAATAATATATACTTCATAAATAGGTGCAATGTACTCACTCTCTTCTTTGATTATGGATTTATTATCATTGGAAATGAGGTTGAGGAAATTTGGAATCGTTGATTCCAAAATGGAATTACTATGATTCTAGAATAGTAAAACATTTTTCCCTTAATTACCTATTGTTAATATTTAAAATGAATAAAAATACAAATATAAATATCATTATGAGTATTAAAGTACAATAAAAAAATCTAACCATAAATCTTATCAGACATTTTTCTTGAAGATTACCTTCGATTGAAAATATGGAAATTGATATACCATTCTCGGTTTCAAATAACTATTAGTTTTAATTGAGTATTAAATATTTTATAGATTATCTATAGTTCTTATTTTATTTATTTAATGATGTAAAAAACATTTTATAATTTGAATAAATTTATAATAATTTTCACTCCATGAATTAGAAGTCATATTATTTAAATATGGATTGGATAGTGGATTATTTGTCTTATGGAAATTAATGTGACCAATAATAAATAATGAGAATATGTAAATAATTTTTTAGAGGGTTTTAGGGTCATCCAACACAAAAAATAAACTATCTTCAAATTTCATGATTGTGGGATGCTTATTGAATTCATCTATAATTAGATCTGATCGACGATTTACTTATATAAACTAGATTCCTCTTCTTCTTTACATAGAATCATACTTTAAATCAACCATATGATTAATGAAATTATCAAGCTGATTCATACTTTTAGGTCATTAATACAAAACATCCTTAAATTATTGATCATTTTGTTTGTGGATCAATTGCATTTATTTATAAGAAAACTAGCATATTAAAGGATCACCATCACAAATACCTGTATATGATTGGAAGAGATCTTGTGAAAAAGTCACTTTTCCAACTTCGTTGCATCATGTTATGATTAAATGAACATAGAAGCCATGCATGACATTAAAGAGTGTATATATATATACTTGAATAATTCGTTGGATAACTTTTATTTTTTGATCAATGTACCTAGTATCATGCAATTCATGAATTCAACATTTTTTAATAATAATTACATATGTGTTATGATGCTCTGTTGACCTCCTCTGAGGTATCATACTTTGTTCATTGTTTATTTATTTTAATAGTTTATCATCTCTTGGATTTTCTAATGATTATAAATTATTTGATTTATATTTAATTCACATTTATATAGGGGCACCCATTTTCATTCATTATTTTTTAGTTAAACATATATAATATTATAAATCCATCAATTTATTGATTTAGTGGTATAATAATATTTTATTCGTATAACATGATTATCTATAGAAATTAAATGTCATTTAATTCATTCATAATAGTCTTATAATATGATTTTATGATCTTTATTTTAAATTCATTCGCATAGGGATGGAAATTAATTACATTGTGAGACAAAATCCAAACAAATGGAGTGATAATAGGGAAAGAAACTGAGACATGAATCAATATAGTTCATGGGTTATAATAAAAATAATCATCATATATTATGAATAATACCACTATCATAATCATGATCACATCATTTGAGAATGAATATTAATGTGAAACAATCCTATGATTTTAACATCTTGTCAATTTTGATATGTCCCATACATTTAATGTGAGAAAATATAGAATCATGTTAATACATAACAAAGGTGTAAAAATATTGATACATTAAATGTTAACAAATATTATATCATTTATACAAAACACAAAAATAATTTGATGAGATATATCAATTTAAAAAATGTTTAAAATGTATATATCATAATGGACCCAACTAAATTTTTATAAAATTCTCATTATCATGATTTCTATATAAGGTAAAAAAACATAGAATAATCAAAAACAACCAATGAATCCTAATGAAAACAGGGGGTTTAAAATTAATGTTTTGAAAAATATATTAAAAATAAACATGTTGGTTCCTTGATTAAGGGAATAAATAATTTTGGAAGATAATGGTTATCATTGTAATGGAAAATATCACACATTATGGAATATAAAATTATGGTAATACGAATAAAAATTTTGAGCTTTTGTGAAAAAATTAATTTTCAAAAACATAGATTATTTTTAAATAAGAAATAAAAAATTAACGAAAATATTATCCCCCAAAGAATAATAAGTAAATTAAAATAAAATATATTTCTAAAATATTGTAGAAGATAAATGGTGAAAATGTACAATGAGAAATTATTAACTAGATAAGAAGAGTTCAAATTGAGAGTCATCATTTTTATATATATAATTTTTTCCATTTTATTTATACCATAATTCATAGAAATAGTATTACATTAAAACATGAAACAAAAATTAAATCGTAATTTTGAATGTTATTATTGGTTAATTATAATCCATATAATATATTTAACTTTATTTTAGGTATGGATGATAGGGTATGATGATTTGTTTTATTGAATTAACCCATTTAGTTTAGATTTTTTAGTTTCAGATAATAGTTATTTGTTAATATTTTATGTTACATGTATCATATTTAATTTAAAAAAATAAAATATTATTTACATTAATAATAATTTATTATAATCATTTATGAATTTGGTAATAATTAAATAATTTACAATGTCCTTGTATGTGGAAAAGCAGCCTATTATCTAGATGTATCAATGATATATATATATATATATATATATATGTCTGTATATATTATGAATATGGTATAAAAGTATTTTATTTTCATAATAACGTCAATTATTTTTTAAATACGTAGAATAATTAATTTAGTGATATTTGTTTTTGTTAACCTTATGTGAATCAAAAAGATAATGGTAAAATGTTACTGAAAGTGGATGGTTTCATTATCATTAAAGTCTCTCATTTATAACACCTTAACATAATAGAGGATTGGATTTATATGACATGATATATTTTCTTTTGGTAATAATAATACAGTGGATGAGATAATTTAGATGATAATCTAAAATAAAAAGTTTCTTGTAGGTTCTCTACCTATGAGACTGTGATGGGGTATTAATTCTTCATTGGTGGGGTATTTTTAGTTTCTAATATTGAGTAAGTAATTATTCCCAAATTATAAATTTTAATATTTATAATATATGTTATTATGGATCATAATTGATTTCAAATACATGATTTTCTGAATTTATAACCTTTCCCCAAAAAAATTTATTAGTATATACAACAAGATATAAAAATATTTAAAATATCTTTTTAAATAATATACATTGACATTTTATAGAGTGGAAATTAAATTGTGGGTTTTTAAATTTATGGTATTTTTTCATATAAGTAATTTATATTAAAAAAATACATTTTGATGATATTGTCATTTTAGCATTAATTAGATAATTAACAGATCAATATTATATAAAAATAGTATATGAAAAAGTATATTTTTAAAATTCATATAAAAATTCATGTTTTGCAGAAAATTATTCCAAAATAACTATTAGATCATTTTGAAATGTGAATTTATAAAATAAAATTTTTTTATTAAATTTTTTTAACATAGTAAATTTTTATTGGAAATGCATAGTAATAATTTAATTCTATTATATATGTGATCTATACCATAAACCTATATAACAATGTGGTGAATATCATAGGTTGTGATTTTCTAATATGACTTACATTATAGAGATTGTTATATAATATAGAATGAAAATATTATGATATGTGCAACCAAGTGCATGGTCTACAAAATAATACATAAAATGGTTCCATACAATTTTTAATAATTTAGATGCTTTATTTATGACATTATAAACATGTTTTTATTATTTGAAATACAAATTACATTATATTTCATAATGATCTTTGTGTGATGGATAATTCATGTATATTGTAAAGTGTTGTCACCTAGTGATTTACCTCCTTCATTTAATAAAAGAATCCATTATAGAGGGAATTTATATTTTCTTTTTTGGGTGTAACACATTCTATCCAAACACAAATCATTATTCCATCGATGTTCTCCATTAATCTGTAGAAAAGATTATTATATCTCATGTTTAGTGATTTTAGAATCCTAAAATCGAATAAAAAATTCTAGTGGTCAGTGTACTAACTTTTGTGGTCATTGTTTAACAATTTTTTCTTGATGATATTTAACAAATATAAAAAAATTTAATAGAGCTTATAGGGAATGATGTATGCATTTTTATATTCATGTTCTTAATTATAATGTTCAACCGATGGTAATTGATCCAACTATTCCATTGGGTTTCATTTGAATAATTATTCCTTAAAATATTCTAAAAAACCATCATTTCTAATATTTAATATAATAAATATATTTTATTAAAGTAAATTAAATACTATTTATTTTATTCATTTTAAATATTTTTTAGAAGATACATTAGTGTTTTAATGGTTATGTTACTATTATAATAGACCTGTTACTTTTAATAATGGTTGGGATATAATTCATAGTAGTCATTTTATTATTCCAATCATCATATTTTATTTGTACTACATATCAATTCCCTTTATTTCCTTAATTTATCATTCAATTGTCTTATTATAATATTTCTACATTTATTAATTCATAAAATTACAATTTTATTTATAATGTTTTGTTATATTTTTAAGGTTTTTTTCAAGAAATTTATAATTATAAAGGACAATGTTTTTCAATAATATAAAATTATACTAATGCCATTTTTTATATTAAACATCACGTTTTAAAACAATTTGTAAATAGCTTTCAAAAATTTCATAATACTGAGTTTAAAAAATCATTTTCATTCATTATCAAGTTACATTTTTAGTATATATGTTTATTGAATTAATTCATCAATATTACATAACAAACACATTTATTAAAAAGATGATACATCCAATCATTATCCATTTTTTAAACAATAGAAAATTTTTAATATTAATTTTTTTTCCTTTCATTAGAAATATTTGTGATTTAAATACTGAATTCAACACTGTTTTTGTTAATCATTAATACATATGAGTAATATTTTAAAATGGTGATTAACATAAATAAACAAGTTACCGACATACAAATTGAATAAACATACATGTTAGTCTATTAAAAAAAATCATATAATAGAGTTTTCCATTAACATATTAGCCATTTAATTAAAAAATTAATTTAATTACACATGAAATTAGATGAAATACCCAAGTTTTATCATAAATCACTTTGTATAAAAACACAAACTCAAACATATAGTCATGATTTTTTCATAAAAAAATTAATAACCAATGAGAATTTTTTCTTAATAACATATTTTTTAACACTTAAAGGGGAATTATCATTCATTCAAATAAAATATCATTAGATTGACTTATTAAATCAAATTATTTTCGTTAAAAGACATTAGAATGCCTATAAGAGTCACATAGGTTTCTTTTGATATCATATTCGATGAATCATTACATGAACCCTTAAAAATTATATATCATAATTGGATATTTCCAATATAAGACCCAAATAAACATTATAATTACCTTACACATTAGAGAGCTATAATATGATAACACATCAATATAAAAAATATTAAGAACCATAAAATTCATAAAAGTAATATGATATTTCATATATATTTTAAAATAACAAAAATTATTTCATGTAACACATATGATGTTGGAATTTTAAACTTTATATAAAAATACTATAAAATTTCATTTTTCTTTGATAACATTTTGTACAATAATTACAATATCAATGATATATTTTACATTTTTTATAAAAAATAATACCTATAGTTGATTTTTCGTAATTAATGATGATGATGAAGTTTTAATGTTAAATCATGGATTATAAATTACAAAAAATTAGTTTTTTACTTCATAAATAATTTAAAATTTCACTAGTTAAAATATATAAAAATAATTGTTTTAATAAAATATAGAAGAAAATAAAAACAGACATAGTTTTTTATTTATAAATTATTTATTTAAATAAAAATACATATATATAATAATTTTATCAATATTTACATGATGTTAATATATTTTTAAAATTAATTTATAAATCATTTAAAATGGAGATTCAAGGTAAAATGAATGCTACCTCGAGTTGAAATTATCTCATACATTTTTTTATTGTGTAACTAATGAATGATAATTATTTAATTTCATAAAAACTTTTTTCAAGGTTATAATTATTTTTTCCCTTGAATTAATTTTATTCATATTTAAATAGATAATTGAGATTGCATAAAATATTTGGATATAATTTGGATTATAAGTCACAAATTGATTTGAAAGGTTGAATATAGTCTAATGGATCATAATTATACCATATAAATTATATATAAATTATTTTTCAGTTATTTTTTATATTTAAATGGTATTAATACATTTATAACCAATCATGGATGTTTTTTATAAAAAATTAATTATCTTACAACATGGATTTGATAGTCTGTACGTAGACATGTCTAACTTTCTCATCATCCATCAAACATGAGAAGAAAAATGTAACTAGAATTTTATCATAAAAATCATTATCCTATTGTAAATATCAAAATATTTATTTTAAATAATATTATCTATAAAATTATAATGGATTGGTAATTATAAATACAATTCATCAGTTCATGAGTTAGTAGTTTATACATTCACATTATGTATGTCTTTTTTCATTTAATTTTAAAAATAGATGTTTAGTTTATATTTAAAAGTAAAAAATAATATTTATTTGATAATATATCATATAAATTAGTGTTTATACAATATTATGATTATGTAAAAGATTTATTTATGATGATTTTATATCATCACATGAAGTTGAAATCTCTATGTACACACAAGTTATGTTTTTACTTTTCAATAGATTGTTATATAGATAAACTTTGGAGGAACATGAACGTAATATAATTAATTTATATTTAAGAAACATATTACCTTATATGAAAATGGATTATTGATTTCTAAGGAGGTAATTGATGAAACAAAATGAAAGGGATCCGTTAATAATGACACATGGTCTACAGAAAACCCCCATATAATTATTTCTAAATCGGTCATATAATAGTACTCCAATCAAACCAAAACATCTATAACATGTGTAGGGATGTATGTAATGGATTTTTAATGGTATATATTAATATAGTATGTTCCATAAATTGTATAATATAAGGGTTGGTGTTCTTATTTATAAGTGAGGGATAGGACACACATGTAATTTATCAAAGACTAAAATATATTAATATCTTACTCAAAGAAACATTTTATTAAAATGGGATATATTAAATGAATAGATATCATAGGGAATAAATATTACCAATATTTAGTATTTAGAAAATTTTTATTTAATTTTAACCCTTTTCATTTTATTTTTAACACATTTAACCCTTTTTACCTCATATAACGATAATTACATTTTTTACGAAAGGTACTATTTAAAATGATAAAAAATAAGGTGGCCACACTATTAAATTTAAAAATGATACTTTAAGATATGGTTCTAATTTTTTTATTTTCAATTTCAAAATATGAATAAAATTACATTGAAATTTAACCTAAATTGTTGATAAAAAACATTTTTTCATGAAAATTATTTTTTAATTGAAAACTTGTTTTAAAAAAAAATTAAAGTTTAAATTTTATTATAATGAAATTTATTAGATAATATTTCAGAAAAAATATAGATAATATTTGTAAACAATATATAATGTAAAATTTTAAATACGTGATAAGGAAATACATTTTTGAAAAAAATAATTTCTTTTTATTCACCAAAAAATAAATTTTTCATAAATGGACCAAGACATTAATACAATATAATATTTGTTTTTAGATTTAAAAAACGATGTTTATTTTTTCAAATTAAATTTATAGAGACTATCAATTGAATTTTCTAAATTTAACAATATTATATATTTAGTTCCATTTAGTATATATAAAAATATCTTATTTTTATAAGATAATTACTTATTATTATTATATTGAATATAACTCTACAAAATATAATTAATGATTATTTATAAGGAATGAAATTTATTTAATTTAAAAAATACATAGGTGAGTACCGTATTTCATAATTTTGGAAACTATGTCCTTATAATTTTATTCACTTCTTAAAAAAGATGAGGTATTCTTATTTTATATCATATTTTGATTCATTTGTTTCTTATATAGTAAAATTGTTTTTCAAAAATAACATAGTCTTGTGAATAACCATTTTCCAATACTCTACTATATGTCCTGAAACAAAATTTTATTTTCCTCATATGACTGTTTCCCTAACAACTGAACTAATTTAGGAATAAAATCATGAGAGGAATTTGAAACAAATTCTTTTAACAACGAAACATGAAACTTATAATATTCCATAATATAACATGGATTCATAGCCAATAAATATTAAACTGATCAAATATTCAATATAATATCATACAATACAATGAACCATTTACATAAATTTCTATTCATATAAAAAATAATAATATTTTTCCATATAAATACTTTATGGAAAACATGGTGTAATACCTAAAATAAATGATATTTCTTCACGTTATCTGTATAAATTGTTATCCTACTCATAGCCTCCCTCATATGTTGTTGAATCAATTTTCCTTATAAACTATATCTTCTTAATAGTTTGGTCACAAAAACCTTATATCACCAATATATTTGAAACATGTTATAATATGGAATCACATTCCATATAATTCTCCAAATTCTTTAAAATATAAACTATAATGAAATCTATTCTTATTATAAAATTCAACTAATGAAGGATGTAAAATCATTTATCCGTAGTGATCCATAGAACAATCCTGAAGCATTTCATCCATTGATATAGTCATTCAATCTTATTATCCATTTTATTATCATTGAAATAATTTTCTAAATTTAAATCAATACACAATGACACATAAAGGGCTTTCTAATATTAAAGGGTAAATCTAGGATCATGATCAGATACAACATAAAGTGGAATTCCATTCAATATGATTATCTCATTAACATGTTTTTTATAAAGATGATACAATTGCATTTTATCTCAAATAATAATAAAATATCCATATGTAATCAATATATCAATAAAAACTATATAACCTTATCACCTTAATATTTATTTTATAATCTAACCATGATATCTGTTGATATATTCGCTCATTTCTATTAAGAAACTATAAATGGATAAAGGATTTACTTTGATTATTATGATTCATATTTAACCTATTTAAATGTAAATAAATTGTTCAATGTCTAATTGAATTATTCATTACATCCAAAACAATTATCACAAAGTTATTTATATATCCAAGTACTACTCCAATGAATATAAACTAGATTGATAATAGTTTAAAATATTATTTCATTCTTCAATTGGGAATCATAATGACAACATAATAATTATTTTAATCTTAAAATACATTATTTGATAATATTGAATTAATGAAGCATTGATTTCCTAACAAATTATTCCTTTTCTAGAAGAACAAGATCCCCTTTCTGATGTCGGTTAATTTTATCTAACAATTACTTATACAATAACACATAAAATAAAACTGAAGACGATCCTATATATAAAAATTCAAGATAAATATTAATCAAATAATTACCTTAGTATAATTTTCTATTAGTAAAATACATAATCATCATTTATCATTTTGACTTAATGAATCAAAAACCATTTTACTTTTCTAGGATAGTAAGGAATCATGTAGTCATAAAACTAAGTCAGTTATATCCAACTTCCCATTCTCATTTCTACCACATTGTGTGTGAATATACACTTGAAACATTTATAATAAGTTTATATTTCACACTTTACTCAATATAAATTATACCTTTAGATTTTTAAATCTATACCAGAGAATATCATTTTGGATCATATGTTTGAAAATTTAACCCATAAATATTAAATAGAAATGATATATTAGAAGTTACGTGAATATTGTACCTTAAAACACACAAAAATCATTCAATGATTCACCATTATATTTTAAAAATACTATTTTTTAAATATAAGCGAGAAATTTTGATAATTCACTGATAGTCCTTTAAATTTAAAGATACATTAGACATATTATTTTTTCAAGAAATATTTAAATCATTTTTTGCGTTAAATATGACTGTGGGATAGATAACCAAAAAATATTTTCAATAATACATCAATAATATTCTACTAATCCAAGAAAACTAGATATCTATCTAACATTTGTTGTTCTAAGAAAATATTTCACATATTTAGTAATTGATGGTTCAACAATTATTCCATATTTATTTGTTATATATCCGAGGGAAAAACTACTTACTGAAATTCAAACTTACTAAATATTACTTATAACTTCATTCCATTCGATATATAGGGAACAATACATGAGTTCATTCATTATTATAATAGTATTTCAAAATATAACATACTATAATCAATGAATGTAGAGATAAATTTATTAAACAAAATCATGGTAATATCCATAATATAGTTCCATAAATATAATCTTTGTATTTTTAAACACAATGGGAATAACCAAAAACACATAATGACCATAACTAGAATTTTTTTTTCTTTGAAACGTTTCTCTCTTTAACTATAAATAGAAGGTTCCCAGAACTGATATCATCATTCAAAATTTATTTATTTCCCAATCGATAATCAATCATGTTTTTGTTTTGAGGATTTTTGTAGTTATTAAAAACATTGATTTTGTAAAAATAATTATAATTATTGATGACATTCATATAACCAACTATAATTATAAAAACATTAAGATCATCCCATTATAAAGACCCAACATTAAACATTATATTATCTTGTAAATTAATTTTAAATTTTCATTATCACATTCCCATTTATATTTTTGGTTTATATTCATTGAATTCTAGGACATTATAAATATATAAAAACCATAAACATGCAAATTGGATAAAACTAAAATAGTATCCATTTTTTCGTAACAAAAAAAACACTTTTTTATAAAAAATGAAATCTAAATATGAAAAGTCTTCACAAAATTCATCTTGGATTATCATTTTCTCGTACACATCCATTAACCTTGTCAAAATCATTTTAAAATAAGGGATGATAATAAAAATATTAGTATGAGATTTAAATATTTCATATAAATCATTAGTACATGAATATTTATAAACATATGAAATCATTTTCTGAAAGACATACTTCTCACCAAATATTTGTATTATAGTTACTTTGTGATAACATCAGATTTCCATAAAACATATAAAAAGGTAAATAAACCATATAGTTTTCATATGGAATTACATACTTATGATTGTAATACTCGGGTTAAATATATTATTTGTAACCCTTTGGTTACCTTACAGTGTAACCATCATGGATACAATAAAATATAACCATCGCGGCTAACTTATGGTGTAAACCTCATAATTATACTTGAAATAACCATAAAAAAATCCACCAATATAATTATAACCAATTAATTGGAGTGAAATAAATTTCCCAATAATCATAATAAATAATTACCAAAAACGACAACATAATTTTAAAAAATGAATACTTTTATAAAAACATTAATTTTGAAATGTCAAAAAATAGAAATTTCAAAGAGGATTTTTGAAGAAACAAACCATATAAATAACATATATTTGTAGTGAGAATTGATAAAAGGAATGGAAAATGTGTATTAACTATAAATACCCATAACAAAACATTAAAATTAATTTCACAAATAATATTATTACAACATAATCAATAAATTAGAAGGTTATCCAAATGAATTTTAATTTGGTTATATGTTCACATACCTCAAGTTTTCATTCCATAAAATTTTTTTAATTAGACATTATAATTGTTTAAAAAGTGTTATTAATACTTTATAGAAACATATTTATTTTTATAATAACTTATATTTTCACTTTATAACATCAATTTAACAATTTATTAATAATATTTTGTTACTACCATTGTTGCAGGTGTGTTCATTTCACGATTACCATGGTCAGTTCACAGTGGATTTTATTGTATAATGGAATTGAAACACTATAAGTAGAATGGAATGGTATTAATATGTTTTAATGATATTAAATGATTCCATAAATCATTTAATTTTCACATATAATTAACAATAATTAGATAAAACAATAATGATATTCATTTAGATCATTTTAGTGGTTCTTCGATAATAAAAACTAGTTTCTTAATATATTTTAAAATTATGTATATATGTAAATTAAAGAACATAAAAAAGTATATATCAAAAAAAAATAAAAACCATTTCAACCACTACAGTAGTACTATGACCATCCGTAAAGGTTGTAATGGAAATATAAAACACATCATCTATGATATTGGTAAATTGATACTTCACTGAAATTAATTTTTTACAATATGAAGGGGAGGAGAGTAATTATGATGGTGGATTTTTCCATAAGAATTATTTAATTACATTATATATATGATAATAGATATTTAAATACTCTTTTATGAGGATATGTGAATATATTATAAGAAAAGATAAGCCTTTGAAAAAGAAAAAAGTAAATAAAAGAGGATTTTTACCTCATTAACTCACCTCCTTGAGAGCCTTCTTATGGCCATTATTTTGTTCCTTTTGGTGATAATAGAAGTTATTATAGGTATATTAGAGTCTTTTTATATGTATTTAGTATATATTTGAGAAGTCTCAAAGCATGATATGGGTGAGGAGAAGACGTTGTGACCAGTGGTATTTATAGTGGATAATAAAGGGATTTTCCCATTTTTTAATAATTATTTTTTTTATATTGATCTAGAATATAAATATTGTTTGTTATTATAACTAAATTTTGTAATTAGTTTTTGGGATTTTTAACCAAGGGTTTGAAACTGATAAAAACATAATCTATGTCCCAATAATTCATATATTTTTCTAATTTAAAATATTACCAAATTTCACAATTCACCAAAAATTTCATTATATTATTAAAATCTCAAAAATTTACCCCAAACATTTGGTTATGTGTAAAATTAAAAAATGAACTTAATTTTTTAAAAATAATTTTCAAAAAATGATAAATTTAATTTCATAAATAAAATCAAAATATATTTAAAAATTGCCAATTTTAAAAATTATAACATATTTTATAACACGTTGAAATATTAACTAATTTCTTCGAAAATAATATTATAATAATAAATAAAAATAAAAATAATATATTACTTTATTTTATGACAAAAAATCTTTTAAAACATTATATTAATTATAAAATTGTAATTATATATTTACAACTCACAATAATTCCAGCACATAATTTATTATTTTGAAAAAAAAAATTACATGTTCAATGAATAAGTATTGAATATTTTCACATAGATAATGGGTAAATTTTATTTAATCATTATTAGGAGTTGTTACTATTTGAGTGTCTATGTTATTATTCCTAATAGTCATGTCACTATTCGTATGGTCATGTTACTATTCTATCAGTTTTAATTTTGTAATATCTATAAATACTACTTATTTCATTATACATTCATAAATAATTTAAATAACTAATTCTTGGTTAAAGAGAATTTATTTTATATTTACCTGTATTGTTACATTCTCCCCATCTTCTACAAATTTCATCCTCGTAATTTTTGTTTACTTATTAAACAAGTGAGGGTACCTTTCCCTTATAGTATTTTTATAATCCTCTATTGATTCTTCAAACATGTGGTTTCTATGTTGATTCATAACCTAGGGAATTACCTTTTTTAAAAATTCTTCCTCTATTGTTACCATATGAATTCTTTTTTATTACCATTACAACATCCATGTATGTATATTCCCATTTAAGCATTGGTACTAGAAGTGGATACAGAATCCCATTTGGTATTTTTCACTCTTCTTTAACTAGTTTACGTGTCAAAATTTTTATGTTAATGTCAGAAATATCTATTTTCATTCAATCCCTATAATAGTACTCTTGATGTTCTCTAGAAATAAATGTTCTAGCTGTATGAACTAAAAATGGATAACTACAAGCTTCATGTAATTTTTTTTCATAATCTTAGAATCACAAGGAACACATAATATCTTTCCAAATCATAAAACCCTATCATTATCACTGTTACATTCTAGAAACATATCCTTTTTATAAAAATCCGATTTTTTTGGAACCCATCATCTTCCATCTTCACATACATTATTCTATCATACATATTTGACTACACTGAAACCTAAAAAATAGTGGATTTTCTGGTAGCAAAAACATCCAATAAAAAATTTATATAATCCTTAATCAATGTGTCTTGTTGAAAACATGACATGGTAAATAGTAGATGATGTTTTGGACTCAATAAATCTACTACAATGTTTTCTTATCTAGGATGGTAATTGATCATGCCATAATAATCCATTATCTATTTCAGCAAACTTATCTTCCTTAAAATTAACTCCATATAAGGGAATATATAATTAAAACATTTATGGTTGATATATAATTCACATTTTATCTGTATAATTGATGCCACTAATTTTTCAAAGAGAAAACCGTAAATTCTGATTATGAATCATGATTAGGATAATTTAACTAGTTGGTTTTTGTTTAGGAGAATAATTATACTTTACCTAATCATTCTTCATCTGAACACAACCATGTCCCTTCAATAAAGAATCAATGTAGATTAAAAAAATAAAAATTTAACAATAGTAGGTCCAAAATTCATGCATTTACCAATATATTATGGAGTTCTTAAAAAAACATCACATTCTAATATCAAAATAAATTTAATCCAGTTTCATGTTAAAATATTTTTTGGGAAAGATTTATGTGAAATATTATTAAAAAACCATTTGTAATTACTTACTTATACATGAAATCTATGAATCTATGTATCATTTTTTGTCCTGGACATTCATCCACCACTTTTGATAGCTGGTTAAACTATTATTACATCTTTATTTTAAATTTTCCAATGAAAATAAATTGGTTTCAATAAAATATTACATTTTCTAAAAAAATTATAACTAGATTTCATGGAGAGTTTCCAAGACAATTCATATATGTTTTTCATAATACTAATTAATTTTTGAAAAAGAAAAAATATCATCAGTAAAATAAATTATAAACATATCCAACAATTTATGAAATATTATATTCATAATATCAATTAATATAGTTGGAAAATTTGGGGAATGAAAGGGCATAACAAAAAAACTCATAATTCCTATATCTAGTATGAATAGAAATTTTCTATATATCAACCCCCTTATACATAGATAATGGTATAAAAATCACATTTCAGTCAAGGAAGAATATGGAGATCCCTAGAGATAATGATATAAATCATCAATATGAGGAAATGGATACATATTATTAATTGTAATGTTATTCAAATATCTATAATCAATGAATGTTTTCATAGAACTGTCTCAATTTTTAAAGAACAAATATTATCACCCTATATTGAATTTCTTTGTCGAATGTAGGATTTATTAGGAAACTCCTGCAACTAATTTTTCAACTTACAAAGTTACACATGAGACATTATTTATGGGGGTTTTGAAATTACCTTAGAGTTACAAACTAATTAAATGATGAATTTAATATCCATATCAGATATAACACCAGGAAAATCATCAGTAAATACATCCATGTATTCATTTACCACTTTAACATCATTAATATTAATTGTCACTTGTTTTTAACAATCTGAGAAAGATAATTTTTATTTACATAATTTAACAGTTTCTCATCATCCTAATATGTTATCAATTGTATGTGTTCATTCATGTATAATAACCGAAACTCATTCTCGAAAAACAAATAATTTAATCTATAATCATTCATACCATCATAAATAAAAATCCAAAAAATTCACAGAATAACATCAAACTCTATTAAGGGTAAAAAAAATTGGCTGGTAATGTATTTCCACATACAATAATAGTAACATTCTTATATCATTTTTTGTTGTAATATTTCCCCGAAAGTTTTAAAAATTATTTCCAGTCTCAATTCATAGGTGAAATTTCCAACTTATATGAAAAATTATTATTAATAATTGAATGTGTAGACCTTGAATCAAACACAACATTAGAAAAATTGGAGTAAACAAACTAAGTACCAGATCCCACTTTATTTGATAGACTGAAATCTAATGATGTAGATGAAATAGTTCTCACCTTAACTTTTTACATATAATCTAGAGGTTTTTCATTATTAAATTGTTACATTTTGTTGGTATTTTCATAATTACACATCTCAAAACATTTAAAACGCTATATAGTTTTCTTATGAGAATTGAGCTTATGTTCATTTTAATTACAATCATTGGCCATACGTCCAAAATTACCACATCAAAAACATTTCACCAATTTTTATGGCATTGCCTATGGTACATTTTACAACAATTTTCACAAGATGAGAACTATAATTTATTACAATAATATTTTAATTATTGATTCTTACCCATTGCATTCCATCTGGACCTCTTCTTCTCTTTATTGTATAAGTATTCATGATCATCATAAACAACTATTTATACTATTTAAGCATATCAATCATGTTTCTCATATTTTTTTAAATTTTTGGGTTGAATATTAAATTCTGTACATTGGCATTAATCCTGAGTAAAAATTATTTATTTTACTATTAATATCCATAATAATATTTAGAAAGTACCATGTCAATCAAGTGATGTTTTCTCTTACATAACCACTTAATCATCCTCCTTTCAATTCAATTCAAGGAATTTTTTTCCATTTTATGTCAGACAACATTTAGAGGATATTTTTTAGGGAAAATATTTTTGAATTCACTATACACTAATGAAAATATTTTCTCTTTAACCCTAATATTCTTGATCATTATCCACTAATAGTCAGCTAAAACTTCAAAACGTCAAATGGAAAGACTCAAATTTTGATTATTTGAACACCCCACATCATTGAATATCTTCGTATAGGATTTAATCCACTAATTAGACAACATTGAGTCATATGATACACTGAATGTATGAGGGTGTTTCCTCATAAAATGATCCACTATCGCCACATTCTATTGCGGTTGTTATAATTGTTTAATATCATGGATTACACCGACATTTATTAACTATTTCATCTGATCCAATAGTCTTATAAACTACTTGGTCCTAATCCATGACATTCCATGTTGGGGATTCAAAATGATATAGGCCTCTCAGATCCTTCTAACTTCACCTTTCATGTTTCTTTTATGGAAAAACATTCTAAATAGGCAAGCATTATATGTAGAAACATTGTAATATTGAAATTATATATCATTTAAATAAAAAAATAAGGAAATAACTAGTTATGTTATTTTATTAATTTGATACTAATCTGAAATTTTATCTAAGCCATGCTCTAATACAAACTATAAGGACTTGAAATTAAACATTACATTCCCTAGTAAATTGTATTAGAATTGATATTCTTAAATTCCTACTGATCTTTTTGGTGTGGAGTTTTATAATTTCATGAAATTATTCATACATATATAATCTTAAGGGTAAAAATTTGATATTATTTAGACAATATCTATTTTTGAATAATAAATATTGTTTTTAATAAAACATGAAATATATTTAGGAATAGTCATAACAACATTCATATTGGATTCCACTTTTAACATAAATATCAATAAACACTGTGAGAAATCATTTTAAAATGTAGGATGAGAATTAAATTATGATTAGGGTATATAATTAATATATATAAATCATCACTATATGAATACTTATAAACATATGAAATATTGTTAACAAATACATACTTCTCACCCAATAAGTATCGTATAGTTACATTAATCCTTATTTTATTATTTTTCTCAAGAAAAGAAATAGTGTGGGTTTTTGTGAATAAATTATGTAATTATAGAAAGTGAGTTTGGACCAAGGGTTATTACCTTAGAATAACATTATCCATGACTCAGTAATTCATGTATTCATCTTATTTCAAAAATAGTCATATTTCACCATTCACTAAAAATATTGGTATTTCAAATAAATCCAATAAATTTACCCCCAACCATTTTTCGACCTCTATAATTGAAAAAATTATACTCCATTCGAAGATAATTTTATAAATATGAGAATTAGATTTTTTAATTAAAATCATAATTTATTCAAAAAATAAAAATTTTAAAAATTATAACTAACCATATAACACTTTTAAAAAATATTTAATGTCTCCTAAAATTATTTTATAATCATAAGAAATCACTAGAATAATTTATGAATCTATTTTATAAAAGAATATTTTAAATAATTATATTAATTTAAATATATTAATTAAATATTTATTACACAAAAAATTCTAACACAAAAAATATTACTTTTAAACAAATTCTTAATTGGATTTATGATATATGTAGATCTTTTTTCACATATAGGTTGGAAAATTTATTTATAAAATTTATTATACGAGGATACAATTGGATTGGACATATACTATTCCAAATAGTCATGCTATTATTTATAAGTTCATGTTAATATTCCATTAGTTTAAATTAATTAATTCCAACAAATACAACTTATTTCATTGAATATTTAATAATAATTTGACTGTTTAATTATCGCGACCCGTCCCCCAGGGCCCGTTTTGTGACTACCCCAATCTCGTGTTCCATATGTTAGGGGCTAGTGACTAGCATCGAATAGAGTATTCGATAAAATAGAGAAGGAATTGCATTTATTACATGTAAACACACACAACCAAGAACACAATAAGATACAAACACAAGTAAACTATATAGTAAAAAGAGTGTGTAGAGTAAGAAAAAGGGGCCAGAATACAAGATCAACTAAAAAGTACAAGAAAACTGAAATGTATAAGTAAACTAAAACAGCTCCTATGATCTCCCACCATGGATCCTACCTGAAGGGTAGGTACATCTGTGGAACGGTTGTCTCTGTGGTATGACTCCTCTAATTTCCACCTTTGAGCTACCTCTAGTCCTGGTAATCTCTTCATCAGTTAGCGTTATCTGTTTTCTGCAGAGAACACAAAAAGATACATGTGTAGCCCGTGCAGTGGTGAGCATAACGATACTTAGTAGGGGCCTCAATACCCTCAAGGCCTCCCAAAAATCTACAAAGGATAAGCCATAATGCATGGAAAAAATAATCAACTGTACATAAGTATATGACCATACATATTACAAAATTATCAAGTATAACCATCTCATTCATGGGTAAACACAAGGCCCAATTCAAATGACCAAATCTCAACTATACCACAATGGAAAGATTACCATGATGAGAATGCCCAAATGATATGTACTGTAAAGGTAAATCTATATAGAAGTATACCACAAAGGTATCACCACGAATGTAAGTACAACCAGGGTATTTCCACACCGAATAATATTACAAAGTTATCACCACGAAGGTATGTAACACAATGGTAACACCACATAGAAGAATACCAAAAATGTAAGGACATAGTGCACACCAGTTATAACTTTCGTATGGTAGTAATATGAATAGATGTAACTAGTAAATCAACTTATTCTGTTAAGAGGAAGACCCATGTAGGATCCTAAATCATCAGACCCATGTAAGATCATAAATCATCATACCCACATTGGATTCGAGTACAGCAGACCCACATATAATCCTAGAGTAGTCCCAGGTGGATATCCTAGAGAGGATCCAAGTAGGACCCTCGAACATAGACCCATGTATGATCCTAAAGAATAGACCCACATAGGATACCTTTCTCATGTAACAACCATCCACAGGGTTCCTGCGCTAAGCTCTCTTGGTTCCGGGAGGGTTCTCTCCTCAAGAAATAGGTCGATACTCCAACTACCATGATGTCCTACAAATAATTATCCAAAAGGACCACCACAAAAGGGGTCTCAATGCAATAGACAATACGTCAATCAGATTCCCAGTCTATAAGTTATTAGTCTTTTAGTCTATAGGGCCTAGTTGGATTCGTGTTTGATCCAACCCATCAATAAAAAAACATTATCCAAAACTCATATGGTGTATACAAAAAGTACCGCCTCGATCCAAGGTTTCTAACACCATAGACAGATTTTCAAGTAGACGCTCGTAGCTCACGATATGGATGAAAGAGTGAAAAGGGTCGATGTTGGTCTGGATCCGGTCTGACCGGTCGGACTGACCCGACCCGTCCCGGGTCTGACCCTTGGTCTGACCCAGCCCCCTGGGTCCATCCTAGCCCACATTGGGCTTCCCATTGGGCCACTTGTATTGTGGCCCGCTTGGCTCCCCGTCTGGTCGGATGGGCAACCTCCTCCGCACGGTGCAGTGATGCGCCACGCTGTTGCTGACTTCCGACGTCGAGTAGGCCACCCTCTTTCACCACTGCGGCCTCATGTTGTAGCTACTTCCCACCTGATAGAGTGAACATGCTTCACCTCCCCTTCAAGTGTCTGGCCATTTCATTCTTCTGCCCTTGCATCACTGCGACCGACTGGCTATGGCCCTTCTCCGGTGACATGATTGCGCTGCTCATGTCTTCGCCGCTGGCCAGGGTTCCAATTGCCTCTCCTGAGCTATTTCAGTGACATTACTCGGGTCACTAGGCACACCCCAGTGGCACGTTAATCATTTCATAGACTCCCTCACTTGCCTCAAGATGTCTCCATCGATTCAAGACCATCAATATTCACAAAGGTTATGGGGAGGTCGGTCCGTGTTTGTTTGGCCCACCCTCTCAATTTTTGAATAATAGAAATCTTCATAGATATTCTTAATTCATTAAGGATGACAAGAACAGTGGTACGGGGTATGCAAAAACATTGAACCCTACCTCGATTGATCGTTGGAAGATGTCGCGAGGAAGAAGAGGAAGTCATTTGGTATGGTGACGTCGGCGTTCATCACTCCTGCAAGATGCTTTTGATCCGGGCTCAAGCACCGGTTCCTCATTCTTCTTTGGGGGTTATTCATTGTAGAATGATTTTATCCAATGTTCTTCCCATTTCTCCATTTTCCAATGATTTATCTAAGGAAATGAAGAGCCAAAAAATAAAAATAGTTTAACCAATTTAATTCACATTGGTAAAATTAAAAATGACAATTAATTTTGGAAAAATTTAATGGAATAATTAATTAATTTATTAGGCACGATTAATTAACTGAAGAATTCATATTTTTCCACCATTAATAGGGTTTCGGGTAGTCCCCACCACCATGAATTCAAAATGGGGGGTTTCTAGCTCTATTGGTCCCCACTATTTAACAATCAAAAGGGTGGTTTTAAAATTAAAATAAACGCGTGTTCTTTATTTTAATTTTATTTCCACAAAAAAATGAAAACTAGATTTCACCCTTGTCCTACTATGGTTGAGGTGAATGTCTCATTATGTGAATACCGGTACTTCATGTTCAATGGAGCCTTCATATATCTATTCCGAGCACCATTTCAAAAGTTACAAAAACTCACTCACACGTTAACTGATCATACCTAAAAAAGTTTATAAATTCATTCTGGGAACACTGGGCCTCAAAATAACATGCCGTCAATTTTCACAGACATTTAATATTCCCATATAATAAAAAAATTACTTGGAAAAATATGGGTCTATACATTCTCCCAACCTCAGGGCATTGCGTCCTTGAAATCCACATCACAAAAACTAGGAAAACAAGTGGGGGTATTGAACATGAATCTGAGCCTCCCACTCCAATGTACTCTCCTGGAGGTTCGTGCTGGCAACAAATGTGCACCATAGGTATAGACCACCCATGAAGGACACTTTTATGTTGATCTTCAATATTTGTTGGAACCTCCATAAATGTCTTACCATCGTCGATATCTCGCTTTACCTAGTCAATGATGTGTGAATGTTCATGCCCATTTCTCCTCAGCTGCGATACATGGATAATTTCGATCACCCAGTGCAACTAAGGCGGATGTCCTAGGAAGTATTCCACCTTACCAACTCTAATGAGGATCTGAAAGGGTATGATGATCCTCGAAGAGAACTGGTTTCCCCGACCAAATCTCTACAAACCATGTTGAGATGAGACCCATAGAAATACGTGGTCACCATCCTTGAACTCCATTGGTCTCCATAACATGTTTCCATACGACTTATACCTGTTATGTGTAGTCTTAAATTGCTTGTGGATGATCTAACCCTTTTCTATTGTAGCTTGTACCATATCTGGTCCCATGAGTGCTGACTCTCCTGGGTGAGTCTAGCATAATAGTGATCTACAAGGTCATCCGTAAGTCACCTTGAAAGGTGCATACTAATGTTTGAGTGATAGATGTTGTTGTATGAAAACTACACCAAGGTCATGTGATTCTCCCAACTGTAACCAAAGACGAGGATGCAAGCACACAACATGTCTTTAAGGGTCTGAATGGTCCACTCAATCTGGTAACCCATTTGATGATGGAAGGATGTGCTAAAATGAAGTTGCATCCTGAAAGCCTCCTACAACCCTTTCCATAGCCGGTAAGTGTAATGTGAATCATGACGAGAGATAATCGTCAAGGGCACTTCATGTAGTCACACAATCCATTGCACATAGAGGCGTCCCAAGATCCCAAGTGAACCCTGTTTTCTGATCCATAGGAAGTGGGCCGACATGGTGAGTTCGTGGATGATCACCCAAAAACAATCATTACTATTAGATATACATGTAATTCCTATTATTAAGTCCATGGAAATCTCGTACCACTTCCACTCTAGGAACTTTAATGGATGAACTATGCTTGCTGGTACCTGATGCTCTGCCTTCATGTGCTGAAAAGTGAGACACCGAGAGACAAACTCTGCTACTGCTTTCTTCATTCCCAGCCACCAGTGCTATCGTCGGAGGTCCTCGTATATCTTCACCACACTTGCATTTACCACTAGAGGGGATGTGTGGAACTCCAACATCACTTCCTCATAGAGAGACAGTGGTACCATGGTATGTCCTCTGAAAAGGATGATGTGCTCCCCACCTTTAGAAAATCAATCAGGTGCTTGTCCTGTGGATATATGAGCATGTTAGGACTCGCAATGAGTTTCCCCATGTTATGCCTCACTAACTCGCTAATGGATTGGGGGAGTGATGATAAGATACTAAAAAATAGATTCTCCATCTTGATCAACAAAGGATATATGCAAAGAGAACAACTGCACTATCACCTCACCTAGCAGTTGTATACTAGATATCTTGATGAGTGCATCTGTTACATCGTTCCCCTTTCCAGGAGTATAGAATATCTTGAATTCATAGTCATCGAGGAACTCAATCCAACAACACTGCCATAGGTTCAGGTCCTTCTGAGATAAGATATACCTAGGACTCTTGTGATTAGAGTAAACCGTAAAACACTCTCCCATCAAGTAATGTCCCAAATCTTCATGGAAATGAATACTACTTCTAACTCCAGGTCATGGGTAGCATAGTTCTGCTCATGTTGTCTCATCTAACTAGAACCATATGTGAAAAGTTTTTACTCCTACATCAGGACACATCTGAGATCAATCCCTGATGTATCACAGAAGATTATGTACCCAATGACCTCCTTTGGAAGCCTCAAAATGGGGGCACTAGTCAGCCTCTACCTCATCTCCTGAAAACTCTGTAGGGAGCTCTCCAACCACACGAAGGGTTTCCATTTCTACGTCAATGCTGAGAAATTTGTTGCAAATCTGGAAAATTCTTGAACAATCCTCCGGTAGTATCTGGCAAAACCTAGGAAACTCTATACCTTCGTCACACTCCTAGGTGGCTACCAAGAATGTACCACCTCAATCATAGTTGGATCCACCGAAACTCTAGGCTCTGAGATGACATCTCCAAGGATGTGAACCTCTCAGATCCAGAACTGGCACTTCAAGAGCATACTATAAAGATGGTGCTCTCAGAGTGTGTGAAGAAATATCTAAAAATGATAATCATGCTTCTCCTCTGAAGCCGAGTAAATCAAAATGCCATCGATGAAGTATAATACAAAGCGATCAAGGTATGGCTGAGATATCCTTTGTATGAGTCCCATGAACATTTATGGGGTATGGGTCATATTGTACGACATGAACAAAAACACATCAAAACAATTAATACTATTACTCTGTTTAAAACATAGAATCTATGTTATTATGTTAGAACTGACTCCATTTGATACCTCTTTGTCATGACCCGCTCCATGCGAATGTTCCATGAATACCACCAGCCCACCATCCATAGGCCAGGTTTTGGCAACTATAACTAGAAAATAATTTCTCTAAAATGGGAATTCATTTCCTCAAAACCCATACACAGACATAAATTCTACACTAAAAAAAGTAACAGACAAATGAAGAAGAAAGGTGCATCCACAACTAAATACCACAACAAACTTTAAAAGTATGTACTTAAGTAAAGGTGCTAGAATACAACCCCAACTGAAAAAGAAATTAAAAAATGAAAATAGATCATGAGGTCCTCTGCCATGGATCCCACCAAAAGAGTATGTATAGCTTGCCATAGTAGATCTCCATGTCAACTGGTCACCTCCATACACCATCATTTCCTGGCTCCTCAAGACGTAGTCAAAGAAACTCATCGTCTTCACAAGACTCAACAATGTACGGGAAAATCCCACGCATGGGTGTGTATAATAATACATTGTAAGGACCTTGAGACCCCCAAAGGGTCGCTCAAAATTATAGAAAGGGAAAACCACAAAACATGATATCAATTATAATGCCGAAATCAAAAGACATATCACATCATATTTAACTTAAGTACATAAGTACATATTTTTATTAATGAAACTAGATTATCTTATTATTTAATGAGGCATTGGTGTTGACCCACATAGGATCACTAGGTGCTGCTCCGCACAGAATCACTCTCTGCTGATCCACATAGGATTTATTGATGCTGAACAACATAGGATTTCTATGTGTTAATCCAATCATGTTTTATTGGTGCTTCTACACACAAGATCACTATTCATTCTTTACATCTCAACCAGCCATTGGATTCCTGCAAAAATAATGCATGATTTTAGGAGGATCTTCTCCTCAAGAGATAAGTCATATTTCAACCAAAACGATGTCCCATGAAGGAGTAACTCAATAAACTTCCATGTCATATGGGTTCCAATAAAACAAATGGTGCGTCAACCACATGCCCATTCTATATGTTATAATCATTTTAGTGCCTAGGTCTTGGTGGGATTCAGATACGATCCATCACAAACAAACTCTAACATTCTACAAAACTCATGTAGATTATCTAAAAAGTAATACATCGTTATAATAGTTCTGGAGCCATAGACAGTTCTTCGAAAAAACATCCAGTTTAACAAATATTCCAAATTAAGGGTAAATGGGTCGAAGGGGGTCTGGGGTTGGTTCGAATCGGTCGGACCCACCTGACCTGACCCGGTCTGGGCTGACCCGATCTGAATTGGGTTGACCCGACCTGTATATGGTCCAAATATGGCCGAACCAGTCCAGACCAACTAGATCCTAATTGGCACGCTGTGCCGGAATGAATGGTTCGTCCTGCCTAGCGGCGTGTCCCACAAATCTCACTGTGGCCCACATTTGTGGGCCAACTCTCTTCTCCCATGAAGCTGCATAGCCATGTCTGGAACCTGCTCACACATCTGGTTCCACTGGTCATATCTACCACATCAACTCGCATGGTGGGGGTTTACTTCTCCACACGGTGCCATGGAATTCTAGAGCCGTAGCCCATCGCGACTGCGGCTCCCTTCGCCCTGGCACACAACTAGGGCGCGCCTCCTTCCGCATTGCATCCTGTCGCAGCCGCGACTTCGACCACTTAGGCATGCTGTCGGGGCACGAATACTCCAACATCATACCCTATCATGACTTCCTCTTTCACTGCCCATGCATGCAGTCGTGGCACACCTCCTCCTCCGGTAGCCATCTGGGCAGGTGGCCCGTCTCTTTTTCACCGAGCATGCATCTTGCACCACCATGTGCCGACCTAACGTCTATTTTCCTACAAGAAACGCAACCAAATCCAAAAACTATACATGGTCTGGGTGTTTCTCATTTGAATCACTCCCTCTACGTTATCATTAACATTGGTTACATTTCAAGAAAAGTACTACTCTTAATTAAACAAAGAAACTCCCAACCTCGAGTTTCTTGGATGAAGTTGTAGAAGAGGAAGGATTTCCCATTTTGAAAGGTGTTTGTTCGTGTTCTATATCATCCAATGTTTCCCCCAATGACTATTACTCAATCATGTTCTTCCTCAGAGTATAAAATCATCAGCGCTTCGTTCGAGCTTCCTCTCATAGCTCTCTAAAAAACCAACCCCGAGATCACATAAAATAGAAGGGTAGATGTAAATTAATGCATCTCACAATTAATGAGGTTCACTAATGAGTTATTTAATGAACATCTTCACTCTCTCAATGGTGTGGTTACACAACCCATTATTTCTCCCAACATTGTGGTTACTCAAATTTGATTCATGCCATTAAATGGTTTGAAGATAAATTGTTGTCCCACTACCATTTGTCTAATGGTTACAAAAAGAAAAATAAAAAAACTTTTAGTTATTTTATTATTATTTTTTAAATTCAAATAAACTAAATTTTTCATCTGACCCTTGCTAGTCAAGGTTAAGCTTCCCTTATGCGTGCCTCCGTACTATAAATTCAACTATTCCCTCGTAGTTTTAATCTGAGTGCCGATCTAAATGATAGAAATTTTTTCCCACACATTTACTGAATGTAACTTAAAAAAATCCAAATATTCCATTTTGGGATCTCGAGGCCCTGGAATCACATGCTGTTATTTTTCACAGACATGTTATATTCCCAAATAACTTTTTTAAAATCATTGGAAATATTAGGTCATTACAATTTTGGGACTGTGTTTAGAGATTAATGGTGGGTGAGGAATTGAATTAATAAATGGAATTTTTGAGAAATTAAAAATTATACCCTTAATGGTTATCATTCCTCTATGAATTTTGAGTAATTTGTTGACATAACGAGTTCTTTTCTAAGAGAATTAAATAATTTTCCATGATCTCTATTTCCAATCATCTAAAAATGATATGCATTAGAATTTCATAATTCGATGGGTTGTAATGATTTATAATGTAATATAATAATTGCTCAATATTGATTATGTTATGCTTTTAGGCTATGAATTTAAAGGATTTATTAATTTTCTTTGGTTTAGAGTCAATATTCATTTTTTTGTAAATTTTGAGATTAATGTATGATATTTTTATTAAATTGAAGAGAGTCTAGAAATTCAAATTCAAATTAAATGAATAAAAAAATTTAAAAAATTTAATATTATTAATCTATAATATATATTTTTACAAATGTAATAAAATGGTGTTTTCACAAGGTTTTTTGATTACTTATCTTTTTTAGCCCCATTTTACTATGAAATATCTCATTCCACAATGATTCTTGGAATCCCAATTATAAATATAATTTACCATGGTTTAAAAAATAATATTTAGTTTCTATTATGTATACAAAACATTTAGTGACCATGAGGATTTATAATTTTTTTTATAATTTTAATTTTTCCTCCTTTACTTATTCACATGATAGAAAAATCATGATGACTGAGGTAATTCTTCTAAGTGATTATTTCATTCTCCCATTAGTCTTTTTAGGAGTCTTAGGTTAAATCGTGATTTTTTAAGGTTATGAATGAATAATGTGATGTATATTTGATATATTATTATAATGTTTTTTATTTAATATTGGTATTCTTCTTTTAATGTTGTTTTGTAATTTGAACATTAGTTTCAGGTAGGTGATTGATATTCCATCTTGTTTAAAATAATGATATTTTAAAATGTTAAAGTAATTCATTTTATTGGGATTATATATAACCTCAACCTAAATATGGGTAATTAAATGAGATGATGGGGTGAAATGGAGACAATTTTCATATTTGGTTTTCCTTTTTATTATTATGTTATTGATTTCTATTTTTATGCTAATAATGTTACTGTGATTTTATGTTAATATTTATATACATAAATAAGGTTTTATTTTATTAGTTCATTAGAAGATGGTAATATGAAAATGGATGTTCAAAAATATAAATTTTTGTTTATTTATAATAGTGTGAATGAATTATGTATGGAATTAAACAAATCCCAAATATATAATTACATACATGTTATTTTGGAAGAGTCGGGTTTTTTAATTATTTTGGTCAATGAATAGATGAAGAAACACAATATTTATTTAATTTTTTTACTATGATAAACATATATTAATGAATAATTTTATTATCTGTATTGGGTTTTTGATGTTATTATTTTTGTTCCAGAAAATACTTTGTGTATTTTTATCGTTGTTATATTTTGATGTTTTTTTTCTCATTTGATAAGATTTTGTTATTTTAAATTTTTAGATGTGATATATTGATTTGTTTGTGGTTTTTTAATATATTAGGTGGAATATTATTCACATTTATTGTAAAATAGTTTCACAATGATATATAAGGATGGTGAAATTATTTAAATTTTTTATAGTGGAAAAAGAAGACATATTAAATTTATATGATATTGATATCCAAGAATTAAATTAGTGGATTAATAATTTTTTAATTTAGGGTGAATTTTGAAATATGTTGAATATTGAATGATTTTTATATGAAAGGAGTTCCTCTATAATTAATGTGATTAATGAATTAAAAGTGAATGGTAAATTAAGAATGGGGAATGAGTAATGGAATATGAAAAGGGATGTTGTGTGGATGTAGTGTGATCATTTTGGGGACATTATTTTGATGAGCCTGTAGGTTGTAGTGGTTATTTTGACATGGTTATGGGTTACATATGTGGAATTTGTTTTACAGGCAGTTACCTATATGTTTTTTTTTATGATTACTATATATTTATTTCAAAAATTATTATCTATTACGAACTACAACTTATGTTTGGTACCCTTAATGATTCCCATATATAGTTTGGAGTTCCAGATATAAAACATTAATAGAGGACTTCGGAGAAATGTTTGGATAAATACTTTACATCTCCAACCCTTTTATCTATATGTACTTCGGTAATGTTTCGTCATGGAAGTGATGTTCAGATGTGTATTTAGTTTGGGTAACAAGATTATGGCTATGATATAGTATGTGATTATGGTTGATATTTGGGTATGTGGTTGTGTTATGTACGTATGTAGGTGATTAGAGAACCAAGACTTATCTCATTATCACTTGAGGGTCAGATAATAATTGGGGAATATTGTATAACATTCCTTTATGATATATTTTCATTATTAAGTTGTTATTATACTAGTATAAATATTTTATAGGTAATCCTTATTGATGGTGGGATGATTTTAGCACTATGATGTGAAATGAGAAAGATTTATTATTTATTTACAATAATTTATTATTATTGCTCTATATTGGAATTATATTTTTCAGAGAGGTGCCTATATTTTATTAATTAATGTTCACCAATGATTCAATGCACTATTATCACATATTTATAATATGGAATTTCTAATAGTAATGTATATTATTATCTCTTGTTTTTGTTATTTTATAGAGTTTTATTTTATATATATGATTTGGTTGGTTAATTTTATTGACCATAGAAACATTTCATTTAAGTTTGTTTGATGTTAAATTCATTTTGTTAAGATTATGGAAATCTTTATCTTATATTTTTTCTCTTTATTGATGATTATTTTACCATTACTTTAATTAAAGAGGATGGTTCCTGCAGTACATTGTGCTAAAAACTATTAGTGAAAGATTTCATATAGTGGTATATTTTAAGTGATTTTTGAGGATCACCTGGAACATTAATATTGCACTAGGGGTGTTCTAGTAGAGAAAATATGTGATATTATGGATCAAAGGCCTAAACCACACCACACCGATCAACATCAAAATTATATGACTCAATTAAGTAATAGATTTATTTTAAAAATTTTAAGAGGTTTAAATTTAACAAATCAAATGTAAAGTGTAATCTAAGATCATAAGGGGTTAGATTCTTTAGAGATTAGCTACACCATCATATTATTTTAAAATAAATATTTCATTCAATCCATAAAATATTCTCATAATTTAATCCATTTTAGAAAAATAACTAAAATATTCAACTTAATGAAATAATAATTATGTAAATATATAAAAATTGTTAGATAAAATGAAAAATATAGAAAATATATTTGAATGATTCATATATAACATCTAAATTGGTCCCAAATTTGAGTGAAAAATCAACACTTAAAATATACATTATTAATAAATTTGAATTATTTTAACATAAGATGTGACATAGATATATTATAGTATAATAATATATTATTGAATACCATGAAAAATATAAGGCCCTACACTTATAAATTACATAATCGTGAGTTTTAATAAAAAATTTACTTTCCCTCGCATTAAGGTAGATTTAATTTTTATAGTGGAAGAGAATTAGGCCATAAATATTAAATAAAAACTTAAATATTCACAACTAGACACTTCTACTCACTAACCAGTTTTTCTAAAATTCAAACTCTTTAAAATAAAAAATGATTATTTCATGGTAAAAATGTTAATATTGTTAATTTTGATTGATCCCTTCCTCTTAACTAACCATATAACCTATGTAAAACATTTCAAAAAAAATGGAATGATCATAAAAATCTCTGTAAGGGAATATAAAATAAGGAAAGAAACAATTTTTTTATGATAATTTTAAACTCATGAAATCAATTTCACAAATTCATACGTTTCCCCCATATAAAATAAACACATTTTCATACCTCCCAAAATAATAATATTCATGAAAAACATCATATAAATCATAATTCATTAAATTATCTTATGGAATCCAAATCCTACTAACATTTCAGTTTTCATAGCTAAATGGGGACAAACCATCATTTTTTCTTTTGGAATACCCATCATAGTATATTTTCTTAATATCTTATGAGAAACATTATTTATTAAATATATATAATTAACCAATGCATTTGAGAGCTATGACATTTTCAAACATCCTTGGTTTATCATGGATCCAACCGTATACATAATAAATGAAAAATAACCATAACATAATCGTAACACATAAAACATGCGTAATGAAAAAAATTTCATTTTCACTTTGGAATCAAAAGAAATAATTTCAAAATATATGCATAATAAATCCCTTCTCAAAATTATTTTCAATAAAAAAATACATTAAAATGTAATATATAATTTATTTTCCTTTTAAAAAAATAAGAGTTATCGAGGAATCAAAATTTCTCTTAATGGTCATGCAAGTGGAAATATTGTTGTCACAATGTATGTTAAAAAACATTATTTTTTATTTAGTAAATCATTTCATATAAAATGATTCCTTTTGAAAACCATTGAGTGAAATTAAATTTCAATGTGGTTTATTATACCCCATATAGAAGAATGTGGTGTGTACCCTTGCAATATGTCTCAATGAAAGGATATTGAGATGAAGTCCATTACCAAGAGTCTGACTTATCACGTACAACCATTATATTAAGGAATAATAAATATTGTTAAATTTATAATTTATTTAGTACTTTTTTAATGTTTATTATTCATTTTTATCAATTATTCCCATGTTTTAACAATTACATAATAATTTAATTCCAGATTTGATGTTTGTCGTTATTCGGTACAAGAGTCCAAAATTAACTTGGTACAATGTCAATAGTCCATGTTGTCATAATTCAACCATTTATAGAATACAATTCATGACATAATACTCAAATTTATATATCAATTATACTTTAAAATCAAAAAATAAATTTATGGTATGAAAAATGAATAATGTTATAATCATGGAGGTGGTAGGCTATGCTTATGCCCGAGTAATGATTCAATTTTTCATTTATAATTATCAAAATAAGGTAATTATTATTTTATCATTACATAATGATCATAATATTACATAAATCATAAAATTGATTTAATATAATTAAATATATCATACAAAAAATGTGGTGAATAAAAATGATTTCCATTTTTTCATTGAGGTGGTAGTTCTCACTTACGCACAGACAACATTATCATTTTTATGTGCATGGAATTTTGGAAAATAATTGAAATATGAATCTATTAAAATGATAAATATTTCTTTACTACCATATATAAAAATTTATTCTATCAGTATAACTAGTTCTTATAGATTGTACTGAAAAATAAACCCCATCGGTTCGTGAGGTGGAATTTTGTCGCACACATGAAAGAAATGTTTATTTCTCATTTCATGAAATTGGTTATGTATTTGGAGAAGATATTAACATATTAAAATATCAGTATTTTTAGGATACATGGGTTATTATTTGATATAATAATAATAATATTCAAAAGAAGTGGATGAATAAATAAAATAAGAACACACAAAAAATGATACCTCTTCTTCCGTTAATCGCCATTGAAAAACACCTTAACACCTATAATAATGGATTTATTACCAACATAATGCCAAAATAATGTGGGAGGTATTATAATATAAATCTTGTGCAGATCATGTTTGAACCAAATGTTTCTTGAAGTGTGATTATTAGATAAGAGTGAGTACTATTTTATAGGAGAGGGTAAGGTCACCCTTGGAAAATCTAAAATGATACATTAATATAAATTAAATTTTTAGTCCAAATGACTCCAATATAAGTTATTTATAATATAAGATGTGTATAGTTATAAATCCTCACTTAAAATTATTTTTTGACATGTATTGATTTTATTTTAAACTGTATCTTTTTTTATTGTTATTAATTATTATCTTTGTATTTTAATTATGGTAACTACATTTAAAATATTTTAATGTTATAAATTTTACTTATATGGTGTCCATTTACTATAATTGGATGATAAATGAAAATTTAGATCTGATAATACTTTCTTTTTTATTGTAAAATATTTTTAGGATTTTTATATAATATAATATATTTTTTTAAATATCAATTATGTCATTTTTACACTATTTAGTTCGATGAATTTAAATAAAATCAAAACAGAGTGATACCTTAAAAAAATTACAATAAATATAAAATTTTATATTCACAAATAAAATTATTCTTCAAAATAAATTATGTAAAATATTATTTATTTTAATATTTATAATAACATTTATTCTATTCGTTAATTATGAAATCTATTATTACATCATCATTGTGTCAAACATAAATATAATTATTTATTTCCTAAAAATTGTAAATAAATTACAATGATTTAGGTAACATTTTTATATATGTAATTACTATTTATAGATAAATGTATCTCTTATATTACACCATTTGAAAATTGTTTTACTATGAAGATACATGATTATGAACTATTTTCCTTAAAATTAAAAGTTCTAAATGTCATAATCAAACCCAAGTGGCTTCCAAATGACACAATTTTGACTTAAATATTTTATTTATTGTCTATAACTCATCCAATATGATTATGAAAAAATTAAATGTAGTTTTTTATTAATATAATATTATTATCAATATTAATTACATGATTAACCATTAACCATGGAAAAAGAAATACTAAAGATAATATTTAAAAAAATATGTTGATCCTATTAGATAACGTTTCTCATATTCATTACAACCATGTATTTGTATTTTTTATAATTCAATTCAAAAAGAGTCTAAAATTATTTAAATATTAATTTTGTTGATGGATTGAGGAAACATGTGTTTAAAAAATAAAAACCTTCAATAGATTGACATGTATTTATATCCAATTTAAATTTTAAATTAATTTTAACGGAAAATTTAGAATAAAAAAAATTAAAACATCATATAATATTACCATAAAACAAAGTAAAAGTAAAATCAAAAAATGTTACTAAATTGAATGAAAATCCATTTTTGCAATAAAATATATTATTTGTTCACTATTCTTTAAAAATGAATTTTATCAGAAAAAAACTAAAAATTAAATCAATGTTAATTTTGAGGTCCTACTTCTAAATAATATGTTTATTTGGTCAAATTTTTCATATAAAAGTATCAAAAAATATATTTTAAGAAACCTCTTCATCAAAAGCAGGTAAAACTTCCATTGAAACATTTTAGAATGTTCATGCTTAAACATTGAATTTATTCTCATTTTATGCCTATAATGCTTATTATAAGAATGTAAATACATTTAATAAACATCATTAAAGAATATATATGATTTTAATCTCATTATCACAAATATAATGTCTTGGTGATGTCTACCAATTAAAATAATAATATTTACAATGTATTATTTTCCAATTTATTTTAGTCTTGTGAGTGGGATATGATTTCAAAGAAAACCATTTTTGCTTGTCAGGTAGGCTATCAGACATAAAACCCATTTTAAATTAAAATTACTCTATAATTCATAAATTATAATAAATTTAAAAAATATTACTCAATAATTTACTGGGATATTATGTCCTTCCCCCATTTTGGAAATTTTGTCCTCTAAATATTAAATTCTAGCAATGTAAATAAGGATTAACTTTCCAAAATAACATCATTGAAATATCCCAGCATATAAAAAGTGTTATTAAAACTATGACATTATATGAAAAAATTTAATTACAATGGTCACCCAAGAGTCTACATAATAAGGATTGCTTTTAGGAAAACATGGGTATATAATAAAAACTAACCATAATCTTCTTATTGAAATTGAAAGAAAACATGGTCAGGAAAAATATAACAATCAGAAAACCACAGTATATTAATTGGTAAAATTGTCTTGCATTTCATTGCAAGAAAATTAAATGTTTATAATTTTTTATAAAATCATTTTCTTTTATTTTTGGAATTATTTTAATACATAGAATAATAACACAAGGAAATTTACATTCTTTAAACTAAATATTTTATAATATAATCAAATTCAACTATTAACTCATCTTTTTCTAAAAGTGATGAGTATTAAATTAGAAATTTACATGTCCAAAACCATAAAATAAACAATTAGATAATCACATAATCAAAAAAAGATTAATTATCTATTTATCTTATCTTGATACATTAACCAAAACCAACTTGGTTAGGATAAGATAAAATAATTATCTAAAAAGGAATATAAAATTTGATGATGAAAAAATAATTTTAGTCTCAAAATTTTGAAATGTCATACATGATGTTCAATAAACACCATTAAATAAATAAAAACCATTAAAAGTCCAATATAAAATATATTAATTTATTTGAAATCCAAAAACAATTAAGGATTTAATCAAATAATCTTGGATGATATGTTCTGACATTTATGTCCTAATAACATCAACCACTATTAATGCCTTATACCTAAAACTAAATTTAAAAATCAAATATTATCTATGATAGGTTAATCATTTACAGAAATAATTCAAATCATAGTAAGTCCATAATTAAATGATAGATTATAAAAAAAATCAACCATTACTCTGAAAAATAAAATCACATAGTCTTCTATTTTCCTTGGTCATATTGGGTTCCCAAAATAGTGAATTTATTCCAAAAAACAATTATCACATAATACCCAAATCAATTTTAAATACAAATAATATTCATTTAATAAATCAATAGTTCCCAAAATCAGATTAGTATTATTCCATAATCACCTTTAACTAAAAATATAATGACCTACAAACCATGGAATTATCGTAGGATAGTGGTGGGTAATAAAGGCTTGTCACACATCAGTTGTGGGTTTTATTTCCACACTATTATCTAGTTTGATGGGTTTTCACCCATCCTGTTGTTTTTCATTTTCCTAAAATTAGATAATTTTATAACATTCCCAAAATGAGATAAGATTCCTTAAAATAACCCTAACATGTTTTATTCTTAATTTTTATATCATACATTTCCTTTTGAAACCCAAAATGTAATAATCCATAATTCCCTCAAAATCAAAGATCATATAATCCCAAATGGTTATCCATACAATTTTAATTATTCCCATGCATGAAAATATAATTTTTTATCAAATAAAATTTTCGAATATCATTCATCAGGGTTATATATATTAGAAAACAAGTCTAGTAAATTAATTCTATCATCAAAATTGCGTCAATACATTTATATATTCCATCAAAATATAGTCTACCATAACTCTTGAATCCTTTATATTTAGAGTTTTTGATCATTTATTGTTCCTAATGATCCTTTAAAAATTATTTTCAATAATATTCCATAATACTTCGATCCTATAAATGAAAAAATTAATAATTTCCTAATAATCAATAATGTCAAAACATGTGATAAGAAATAATCCATTACGTTCATTGGTTTTTTTAGTTTCTTATATCTAAATTAGAATAGAATTATGCACTGTTAAACCTATATTTTTACCATCCTATAAATTCAATTTGTGATCCTTTTTCATAGGATATTGACTTTTATATTTATATTACTCCCCACATTTGAAATATTATATTGATAACTCAGAAAAAGCATATTTACCTTTCCTTGAGTCAACTGAATGCTTCCTTTTTTCCTGGATGATTCTGAATTTATGACCTTCATAACCACATCTATTACACAATCCCATACATTTAAATAAAATATCGGGTATTCCTTCCACTTACGAGATGTTTATGTCGTTGAATATACTTAGCTTTATGATTATTACACGAATATTAATAGGGACTCATTTACCTCAGATGTGATGAATCAAAAATCCACCAAGTTTCAAGTGTTTAATCATTACTTCTAATAAATGATTAAGATTATCCAAGGGAGTTCTCATTACAACTCATATTTTATTGGATTTCTAATTCAAAGAACCACCACATTTTCATTCACATAAATTATTAACTTTATACCAACTGGCTCTAACTATTTTCTATAACCAAAACATTTAGTTTTAGTATATCAATAAAATCATCATATACTCTCTTATAAGGATGATAACACTAATATATAATTCTTCATGTTATCAATAATTCATTCAATTTATCTACAATAACATATAATTTTTCTATAATTCTAACAATTGTGGTTATATAGAACTTGTATCTTCTACACAAATATTTCCCTATCCTCTAATGTTATCGAAACCTTCCTCTAATACCAACTAAAATGCCCTAGCCTTATTCATTACCCAATATATAATTTTAGACAATTATTTACATTCTTTCACATTAAATATCTTTTCATGTATAGAGTTTTTGAGAATAGGCCATAACTATTACATAACATCTAAAAATATTTCAATGTAGACACTTCTACTCATTATTCCTTTTTTTGAAAAAAAAACTACTTAAAATAAAACAAGATTTATTTCTATTGATAAAAATTTTGGTAGCATTGATCTTGAATTATTTCATCGACTTATTCATCCTTATAACCTATGTAAAATCTTTCAAAAATATTTTATTGACATAAAATGATCAATCAGGGAATATAAAATAAAAAATGAAACCGTTATTCCATAAATATTTTAATCTCATGAAAACATTTTCACAAAATCTTACTTTTCACCAATGAAACCTAAAATCTGTAACATACCATTGAAATATTAATTATTCTGAAAAAATTCAATGAAATCAAAAATCATACAAGTAACTTGTGGAATTCATTTCATACATACATTGTACCATTCAAAACTACATTTAGAGTAACCTCAATGGTATCATTTGGAATACCCATAACAGTACATTTCTTAAATATAATAGGGAAACCATTTTATTTAAAACCATCTGATTAACCAATGAATTATACTTTGATCATGGGATCACCCACCGTTGGTATATCACTGAACCAACTATATACATAAAAAATTCCCTAGAACCATAACATAATCCATACACAAAAAATAAGTATAAATTAAAAATATCATTTCCACATTGCAATCACAAGATAGAATTACACGATATTGACATAATAGACAACTTCTCAATACAATTTTACATACCAAAATACATGAAAAAGGTATACCTAATTTATCATCCCATTAAAAATAATAAGGCTTATATATAATTCTAAATATCAGATAATGTTCATGGTGGTGGAAATATTATTGTGGTTGTGTAGGGAAAAAATCATTCACTTTTTTCATTGATTAAAACACATAATATAAAAAGATACCTTTTGAAAAATATTGAATGAATTTTAATGTCTAAGGGAATTATTATACACTTTATAAAAGAAGTTGGTGTATATTATCAAATTCTACCTCAATGAAAGGAGATTGAGACTAAGTCCCTTACCTTCACTCTAACTACTTTGGTACATTAATTATATTCGTGAATAATAGAAATAAGATCATTTAAACTATTTTGATAACTTTTTCATGTTTATTATTCTATTTTTATCACTTATTACCATGTTATAACAATTATATAATGATTTCTGTTCATATTAGATTTTTTCTCGTAAATCGGTACATGATTTAAAAATTAACGTGGAACGATGTCCACAACCCATGGGGTCATAATTCTATAATATCAAGAATAACATTAATGAAATAATAATATCTTTTATACATCAATTACACTTTCTAAATCAAACCATTCCTTGATGGTATGAAAAATCAACAACATTATAATCATTGTGACCGTAGATCATACGTATGTATGATTAACGTTTCCATTTTTTATTTATCATTACAAAAAGAAGTTTATTATTTTATTATCTCCACAAAATTATAATATATTTATTACCATAATTATACTAATTTAAATATACCTATATATATATATCATAAATGTTGTTTGGTGTATAAAAATGATTCAAACCCTTTCGTGGAAGTTATAGTTCACATGTATACACAATCGTTGTTGTCGTTTTTATGTTATTTTATGGTAAGAAAATAATTCAAATATTATTCATCTAAAATGATAAATGTTTCACTAATATCATATATATAAACATTCATTCATTAATTATTAACCATATTTATTGACGGTAATAAAAAATGAACTATATTGGTTCACGAGGAAGTGGTCCCCTGTACACAAGAATGTTATATAATATCCAATTATATGAAATTGGAGATAGATTTTGATAATGATATTAACATAATGAAATATCTGTATATTTATGATCCTTGAATTATTATTTCATGATAGAATAAGAATATTTAAAGGATTTGGAAGTAGAAATGAAATAGATTCCCTTAAAAATGATAACTCTTCTTTGGTTGATCACCATTAAAGAGAATCATAACAACTATATAGAGGGTGTTATTCATAATATAATGTAACAATAATTTCGGGATGGATTATTGGATGGGTTTTGGGTATATATTGACTAATACAAATGGTTTTTATCTTTTGTGTATTAGGGAAGTGTGGGTACCTTTTATACAAGATGGGATGAGCACCTAGGGACACTCTTAAAATATAATAATAATGTAAATTATGTTCTTCATTAACATAACTAAAACATGAGTTTTTTTATGATATGATGATGATAGTTTGAAATCATATCATCCCAAAAAAATTTGACATGCATTTATTTTTGTTTAAAATGTAACATTTATGTTTACCATCAATTATTCTCATTTAATTTTAACCGTGGTAAGATCATTTTAAATATTATGTGGCTATAAATTTTAATTATATGAGATAAATTTCAAATAATTGAAAATTGATGATTTTTATTCATTATAATACCCACTTTGTTATTTTAAAATATTTTTACTGTTTTTAAATAATTTAATTATATATTATTTTTGTAAAATGTCAATTATGTCAGTATTATAGTACTCATTTTATTATGTTTAAATAAAATCAAAAAGAGATATAACATCCAAAAAACTATTTCATAAAAATTTAAAATTTCTTACTCACCTAGAATAGTTTTATATGGCACAATTTTTATCAAATAATATTTACTTTATTATTTATATTATCGTTTATTTGATTCTTAAATTGATAAATCCATTATTGAATCATTATTGTTCCATAATTAAATATAATAACTAATTTTATAAATTATTTAAATAAATTAGAAGGATTTATGTAATCCTTTTATATTTATAATAATTTTCTATAGTTTATGAGATCACATATATAACATGATATTAAAAAAAATTTATCGAGAAGAGAAATGATTATGGTATATTTTCCTTTAAATTGAATTTGATGTCATAAATGTGATAATCACATCCAAGTTGCTTAAATATTCTCCAAGTTTAACCTAATGATTTTATTGGTCCACCATAACTCATAAAATAATATTATTACTTGTTTTTGGGTAGTTAAATAATATAATAATATTATATTTAACTTTAATTTCCATATTTACCTTTAACCATTGTAAATAAAATTCTATAGTTTCTTTTTTCCAAAAAATATTTTGATCATATTTCTTCAAATTTCACATAATGAATAAAAACATTAATGTCCATTTTTTTAAAATTTAACTCATATAAGTGACTGAAACTAATTTAATGTTAATCATGATGATGGAATGAGGAAACATGTTTTTAAAAAGTAAAAAACACCCAAAGTTGGATATGTGTATATCCAACTTAAATGAGAAATTTCATCCAATGGAAAAAATTGGATTAAATGATAAAAAAATCATATAATAATACCTTAAAACCAAGAAACAGTATAATATAACAATATAATTAAATTAGATGAAAATGATGTTTTGAATTAGAATGCAACATTTTCCACTATACATTAACAAATGAATTTATTCAGAAAAAATACAAAAAATTCAATAAATGTGTATTTTTATGTCCATCATTTAAAAAATGATATTATTTAGTCAAATATAATATATAAAAGTAAAAAAATATATTTAAAATTTTTTCTCCATCAAAAGGTGGTAAAAATACCTTTTAAAAATATTTCAGTGTTTTTTGCTTAAAAATTGGATTTATTCTCATTTTAGGCCTTTAAATTTTTTTAGATGAAAGTAAAAAATATTTAATAAACATATATACACATAATATAAGTAGTCATATTCCTTCCCTAAAATAAAACATCTAGGAAAAAACTACAATTTAAATGATTTTTATAATGTATTATTTTTTTGTATATCTCAGTCTTGTGTGCAACAAGAGTTTTTAATGAAACCAATTTTTGCACGGTGGGTACACTATAGAACAGAGAATCAATTTTAATGTAAAATAAAATTATAAATAATAAACAATAATAAATATTATGAAGTTTTATTCTATAATTTACAAAGACGTTACCATATAACTATATTTTTTTGGATCTTCACCGACACTATAGAATAAAAATGGAAATTCAATTATCATGAAACATAGACTAATAACATTAAAAAGTAGAAAGAGTGTAACAATAGAAAATCATGACCTATGAGAAGTAAATCATATCATAACACTATAGACAGATCTAACTGTTCCATTTCCATTAATAGCATAATTCTCTAGGTGAATCTCCTTTGTTACATAACACTGTGGTCAAGGATAACCTCCCTTGTCCCGTGAAAAAACATCACTTGAAATATAAACATTACATAATTAATTAGTGGGATATATAATAATATTCCCACCCATAACATTATGATATAACAATTAATATATTTTCGACATGATATCAATCACATGTCATATAATGACTAAACAATGGAAATAAAATGGCTTATATATAATTTTAATATAGTATCATAAAATAATAAATCATGAATTTTATCTAATTATTCAAAAACATAAATCCCCAATGTTAAAAATATTTTAATATTATTGATAGGATGATATAGGAGAGATATGAAATATTAATAGATGGTGGATTATTATGAAAAATAAAATAAAATTTATTATAAATAAAGAAAATTGTTTATTGGAGGATGTTATAAAAAATAGAAATAATTAATTTTTTAAATCTTTTTGAAAAGTTTATAATTTGACATTGAATAAATTATATTAATAAATAAAATTAATAAATGTTTGAAAATACATAATGTTAAATTTTAGTAAACATGGAGTGAATGTTAGAAAATGATATATATTTTAAATATATATAATGACTGATATTTTTTATATTTTTAAGGAAACACATAAAAACAAATGGGATATATATTTTCCTTTCAATAATACATAAAAGAGAAATATTAATATTAAAAAAGATAATGCATATATTAATTTCAAAAAAAAATATTTTTGATAATAAATAATATAAAAATAGAATAGAAATACCCAATATAGATTTTCAAATTAATGATTAAGGATTTCATATCATTTTAATATGTAATAATTAATGATAAATCATATTTTATAAAGAAAAAATAGTTTAAAAAGAAAAAAAGATAAAATAAAATTTGAGAAAAAAATAATATGATGTATATATTTCTTAGAATATAACAAACTTATAATTTCTTCGTCAATAAAGAAAGAGTATCACTCATAGATAGAATATTTTGTCAAAAACCCTTAAATTGGATTCTCGTGTTATCAAAAATTTCCATACTCACTAAATAATAAAAACTTATTTTTAATCAAGTTTATTAAAAAATTAGTTAAAAATATATTATTTAATAAATATTAATTACAAAAAATATCAACTACACAAACCCATATTTGTATTGTTTTACAATATATTGTAACAGTATACATGAGATCACATCACAAATGACCAAAATAAATTCGTAACTATGGATACTACATACAAACATGATCCATAAATTACAATCATGCACATAAATTAAATCTTTAGAAATCAATGAAATGTTTCTATTCTTATAAAAATATCCTTAGATCATTCATAATACACTTATTGGTTTCTTAGGGAATTTGGTATACAAATAATATGGTGTTCTTTGATGTTTAGTAAATGATAATGTATAATAGAATCTAAAAGGTAATAATCAAGTAATAAATAATTTATGTTGAATATATAATCAAATAGATTCCAACTTGGATACATATATATCCCTATAAATAATAATTAAAATAAATGAATTCCTAGTGATAGAATGAATAATCCAAACATCATAATTATAGTATCATTACTTGTAACAACAAATCATCATCATACAATAACATACATGTTCAATGAAATCATACATAATATGGAATACATTCACTAAATAATCAAAACTAATATGACTTATCAGATTCATCAATACATTTAGGGGATGTAAAATTATGTGCCATTCTTATCACATAATATGTCTACTGAATCTATTATATGAATATTGATTCCTTACAATACAAATCATATTGTTCATATGATCCATTTTCGTACACATTTATTGTTATTCAATATGTGTATTCATGGAATTAATTTATATATGAAATGAAAAGGATTTTTCATTTCATTCACCAATAAGGATATTTAAGTTAATATCTATCGATAAATTAAATTTTTTATATATTCACAATGTAATTGATATTTTTCTTGAAAATTTATTATAATTGAAGGTAATTTTAATATTATTGTTGTTTTAAATGTAGTTCTTAGATATAAAAAAATTATATTAAAACGTTGTCATGGAAAAATATATTTTTAGAAATATAAGGGATTATAAGGGTCGTATAATAAAATTAAAAATATTTCATTGTCAAAAATAAAATCATGTATTTGTTATAATGAAACGTAATACCATTACATGTATAAATGTAAAGAAATACCATAAAAATTTGAAATATAAATGAAGGGAAATATATATGTAATCTTACATTGTTATTTCCATCAGTGAAGTTTTTAAATAAACACCTTAATTCCTTAATATTATAAACATTTCAAACAAAAATAATGATATATATAGGAATAATATCCCCAATATGTATCTTGAGAAAAATAAATAGGTTAAAATTTAGAGATATAAAGGTAAAAAGGCTCTGAAACCCATATCACCCATGTCACTTCCTAACTATTTAATAAAAGGGTATTAAGAGAGAATCAATACAAAATGGTTCTTTATTGTGGAATAGAAATATTTGGCTGGGTATTTATAAAAAAATTTATATAATTTTTTATTAGAATCTAAATATAGTCTATGGAGTATATATTATTGAAAAATGGAATATCATTGACATTATCAAGGTTTTAATCGATGTTATTTGAATTTTAGGACCTTTTTTGGAATTTTAATTGTTAAATAACATTTTTTACTATATAATATTATCTTTAATATAGATATATTTTTCTTCGTAATGAATTATTTGTAATATATCAAAATAAATTAATTTTTTTTAAATAGAATTATAGGATTGGAAGTATTACTATATCTATCCATGTTTTCAAAATCCATAAAACATATATTCTAATAGACTAAATATAGATTTTATTTTCAATATATGATACGTCTGACTCAATCTCTATTTCATTATTGGTGAGTATGTGTAATTGTTTTGCTATACGATTTATAAATAGTGATACAAGGATTAAATTAGAAACATTAGAGTTGTTTGGTTGAATATATATATGATATTACATGTCTACAATACACTCTGAAATATAAAAATTAATACAGAAACATGGACATAAAAATATTTTGTTACAAAATCTTATAACATTCATCGATGGAGATAACTTCATGAAGACATAATTTCCTAAATTAAATTCTAATTACATCCCCATATTATTAAGACAAAATTCCAATCTACATTGAGTCATTTTTGTAATATATTTAATATATTTATTTATCGTAGTTTTACACTCAATGAGTATTGGACCTAGACAATACATTCATATATCTTCATTCAATCATGCAATAGTACAAAATATTTTTCAATATATGGCTTCATACAATGTCATGTTAATTATTTACTGTAATATATTATTATATGAAAAATTAACTAGTTGTATAAATTTTTCTCATGTTCATTTGAAGTCATATGAGAATAACTGTATCATTTCCTCTATTGTTTTTAATTTACATTTAAATAAATCCATCTTATTATGGGTGAAGGATATCAAATATATCTATGTTTTTTTAGACTGTTTAATAATTCTATAGAATTATTATTAGAATCAAGAGTCAAAATAAGATAAAATTTATAGAGTTTCACCATAATGTCTCATATGTTAGTTAAAATTGAGTTGTTAAATATTCCCATGTGGTAGATCATTCCTTAATTCAGGTAAATGTTAAAACATTTTTTTATTCTAAAAACACCATATTTCATCAAAACTCTTGGATTTCATTTGACCCTAGTTATAATTTCCATTATAACATTATCCCACATAAACATCGGTACAAGGAGAGGATCCATGACTCTATTAAGATATTGTCTCATAAGAATTACATATTCTCCAACAAATAATTCATGAAAATAGTCACACATATCTAGATTCATTTGAACCTAGCAATAATATTTTCTTAGATCCTTATACATATTTATCATATATGGTTGTATTAATAAATTTTGGTGATGTGTTTCATATATAAATTCCCTTATTCTCTTAGGTACTGATGGGATTTATAATTTCATTCTAAACATAAAATTACCATATTTATTAATGAATTCCATAATTATTCTATCCTCTATGAATTTAATCATTTTTAAATACTTTTTATATTGTTGTATCATCTTTATCCTTCTTAGTAATGGTGGAGGGAAAATTTCAATGTATTTTGTTTCACCTTAATATTAACATTAATTTCCAATTATAAAAAATAAATAAGTATATGAACTTTTCTTTCATCCTTATCAAGGATAGAAATCGAGGATTGTACATAGTTAATGCTTCTAAAAATTTTATTTCCATCTTATAATGGTATTGTATTGAATGGTGATAGTCCCTAGGTAATTCCAACCATCTCAATTGTATCATATTCCCAACATTAAATATGAATATTTAATTCAATATATTGTTCTCCATATATATTTTACATCATTATTCCGAAAATTATTCACTCTATATCCTCATCAGGTAGAAGAAAACTACTAATATAACAACATGAGTTTAATAGTATTTTTCATGGCTATTCAAATATGAAGATGCATAAGAAACTATCCTCTCATATTTTCTTAATTATCCACCCAATTCATTTCATTGATAATCAATATTAATCTAATAGCCTTCATTCATAGATTATAATGTTTAAATGGTTCATTCAACAATATCATATTTAGTTTTGCGATTCCTTAATTACAATTAATTAATCATGGAAATTTTCTATATTTATTTTTATCATTGTAATAGGGTTGGATAATTGGGTAAATGTCTAAAAAATCATTGTTGGTAACCTAAAAAACAATGTAAGATATATATAATGTTTATCATCATTTGTGTTGGAAATTATTTGAATATACTAATCATTTCTGGGTAAATAGATATCTCATTTATAAAGAAAATATGGACAAGAAAGAAATCATTCTAAGGAAAAAACTCAAAATTCTAAATTTACCATATAACTCATTTTATTTATGTGTTTCAAGAATAACTCAAAATGGTTCCCATTATCTTCTTTGTTTTTATATAACATAATAATATAAATATTAAACACCCCCATAAATTTACAAAAATATTTCATCAAAACTGAATTAATAAAATACAGAAATATTAATGTTTCATTAGATAATCCAAATGGAATTAATCTAATATAATAATGTTCAGACCTCATAAAAAATTTCATCATTAGTATATCATATTTATTCACTCTTAATTGATGATATATAGAATTAATTTCAATATTTAATAAGTTTTGAGCACATCAGGGTTGCTCAAATGGGTAATAAATGTGAAATAAGAAAAAATTCTTCTTTAATATAATACCATTGGTTTCTCTATAACTATTTAATAACCTTATATAACCATCCATGATTCATAAACAAAGCCATGTTATCTATAATAACAGATATTATAGTATATAAGTCCCTTATAAATTCACATATATTTATTCTATAAACTCCACCAATTCTACCTGGGTTATCCTATATTGAGGATTATATATAATTTTTATATCATCAATGAACTAAAGAGAAAATTAATTTTTCATTATAGGTTTATGTCTTGGTATTTCTTCAAAAAATATATTAATTCATATTTTATAATATTTTTATCCTCTGTTATATAGATATCATTCCCATCCATGGTCTCTTTTTTCTCCTCTTATTCCCTATAAGATTCATTAAGAAGATCCACTAGATAGTGTTACATAAAAGCCTCAGATAATGAATCCAATTACTTAAAAATTAGGTATTATATTCCACCCTCACAAATTGAAATCAATTTCCCATGGTAATAAATCTTTATATTATTATTTTAGTTTCCATAAAACCTAATTATATTTTGAAATGTTTACAATAAGTTTAACAAATCATGTTTTCAACAAGAGAATCTCTATGAATATTAATATAAACAGCCATATAATGCCTCATTTTTATAATATTTAAAATATGTGATTATAATTTAATAATCCTCCTTTATATATCATATGATTATTCAATTTTATATAAAGGGATAAACCATATACAAAATGGTCCATGATCATTGTTATTAAGGAATATTTTTATATGACACTAAAAGATGAAATTTTATTACCATATAGATAAAAAAGATAATTAAATCCAAAAATAACATCATCCAAACATGTGAGGTCATTCATTACTCAATTTTTTTCTATCATATATTCCACATAATTTCTATTCTTATGAATATGGTTGATGTTTTAAATATATTCAAAATTAAAAAACAAACCCTCCATCAATTAATCAGTGAGTGTTTAGAAAATACAAGTCGTGTAATTAGAAATATCATACAAAATTATTATAGAGGCTATTTGCAGAAAATGGTTTACCATGCCATCTTTTCTCATAAAATTTACTAACATTATTATACTAATAAATTCATCTTTAATAGATTAAATGAAACAAAATGTTTTATAGAGTAATTAGAGGACATTCTAACTATGATCATTGTGGTTGAACCACAACATGATGAAATTATATTTTCAAATGATTTACTGTCTAAATTTGTTTTTATCTACTAAGGAATGTGGTAATTCTAGAAAACATCAACATTTATAGCTAGTTTCTTATAATGGAAATAAATAAATTCTTCTCAACATAATAACATCATAAAAATAATTTGGAAGGTGATCACTATATAATGAATATGATTATTTGATCATTATAGTTAGCTGTACATGTGTGAAATTATTATTAGATTGTTTTTTGTGGAGTATTATGTTATTTAAATACCATATAATGTGTATTTGTACAACAATAACCATTAGTAATAGATTTTTATGTTATTGAGAGAGTTGAACATTTGTAAAATGATAATGCCTAGAGGAAAGGGAGGATATATTTGGTACTATAACATTATAGATATTGATGAACGATTACTATAATTATTGGGATGTGGTAAAATAGTTAAATAAGTGATTAGTACAATGTTTATGATTATTAACAAATAATCAAAATTATAAAAGATGAATACTACGATATCATAAGTAATCATCAATGTGGATTTTCATATGAAAAAGTATAAATATGTGGGTTATATGTGTGGTTCTAATATAAATCATGTGCAATTCTATTGAACAAGATAAATCATTGTTGGATTAAATATAAATGGGATAAAGAAAAATTTTAGAAATCAGAATTCCATTTTGATTAGGTTTCCATACCAGAACATCATCACTAGGAGAACAGGATTAGTTGTTGAGGAGGCTATTTACCACCTCTGGAAAATCTAGTTGAGGAGAAGCCTCAAGTTCTATAGTGGGGATTTTTTATTATGAGTATTGTGATAAAGATGTATATATAATATAATTTGAGTAGTGGTTTAGTTATTCTTCTTGAAATTTAGTGAAGAATACTTTCTCATAATCCATGTAGATCATAACCTATTTATGAAAAATAATGATTTGATGGCCAACCATATTAATGAATCATGTTATTGATGTTTTTACCTAATAAATTTTCATATGAATCTAGATCATAGAAAACTAGGATCAATCGAGTCTCTATTGAGAAGATTCAATGTTAACAGAGACTACAAAGCATCATTATAATGTTTGATGTTTTGATGCCTAAGAATCCACTAATGATGGGCATACAATATTTAGTCCAAGGGTAAGTGACCAATTTCATATTATAAATGATACCACACAAAATTTAATTTTTCATACATGAATTATACATTTTAATCAACTCAAATGTCTACTTGTAAATCATTAATTAGTATATTAATTGGGATTAAATAATAAATTTGACCATGAAATTCCTACAGGCCACTGAGGGGTATTTCAATTTCCAGGATAATATTTGGTTCTTGGGTTTTTTAGCAATCCAATATAAATAATATAAATTGGGTCTAAAATCTAATAATAGGACACCAATTTATGTAAAAGGTATAAATCCGTCTCAAAAACCCTCGTCCAGTATGATGCAGGTTCATTTGGAAGGGTGATTCCCCTTCCTAAAGTAGAAGCGTAATTTGTTCCAATTGATGTCATGTCTCGGAATAGTTATATAGTGTAAAATAAATTCTTTGGGAATTTTAATATTTAATTTATTTATTTTTAGGTATAAGATTCTGTCATCTTCAAAATGAATGTGGTATGGGATAGAAAATCTTTTGTAAGCATGAATGAGTATATGTTTTCCTTAGTCCAACATGTGACTGGGGAGCCTGCTAAAGTAATCCACATCAATAATGAAAATAATGGCATAGAGAGGGTATAATTTACTTACCAACATGAACATTTAATGTAACCCTTTTGATATCTATTTATTAGGACATAATTGTGTGAAGATCCAGGGAGATCTTTACCGTTGTTGATAAAAATACTATTAAATCCAAATCTATGTATAACCTTGTATATAAAATTCCAACCCAATGTATCAAATTAATTCATAATATCATGATAAATATGAATACTACTGGAAAATATTTAATTTCATAAAAATATTGAAACACTATGTTGTCATTCTAATTAAATCATGAATGGTTATACCATTGAGAAAAAAAATTTGGTTCTAGGAGATAATCCTTATAGAAATGTATCTAATTCTATTATCATGGATTAGGTACATTATTTTTTAGATGGGATTGATATGAATAATAGGCTAGAATTGTTGGATCATTGAATAATTCTCAATATTATAAATAAATGTGGAAAAGTAGGTATTTGGGCTATATGTATGGGATCCATATGAGAAAAACGTTTTGAAAACCTTAAACACGTCTGAGTGTATCACATCCCAAAAATTCTATAATAAATGGTTCCTGAGAAAATCACAAACTAGTGAACAATTATTATGTATATTCAATAATTATTCTTGATTTCATACTCAATATTATTATCAATAATTAAGCTATTATCTTTAGGGAAAATAAGTTTTGGGATAATACAATTAGAATTATATCTATTGAGATCATGCCACTTAAAGATGTGTATATATTAAGAGTCAATATAGTCTATATGTTACACTTTTATTATAGTTTAGTGGTCAATTTTTGATATTTAATGAAACCACCACCAAATAAAATTTATCTTTTTATTAGATATTTTTTAGGACAGTAGTTAATGTTTTGTTAAAAATAAAAAAACCATTTCCCCCCTCCCTTTAATACACTCCCAATATAACTTGTGTCTCCCATTACATTTATTCGAATAACTTACTACAAATACATTTCCACAAATCCATTCATCCAATTCAGATCCGCACTTTCCCTCACCCTCAACTATGAAGTCTCCCTTATTACATTTTTTCACTCATATTCCCTGTCCCCTACCATCAATCCATCACCACATCGGGCCCTTCATATCATTCCATCACTATTAATATATCACAGACAATCAATCTTCATTTATCCTAACCCTTTACCTCAACCTCATTGTCAAATATTCTCAAATTTTCCATTCAATAAGACACATCCCCTACCGTCTCACTACTTCATTATCCTCCTCTCTCACTAGTATGGGTTTTTTTCATTTTCTCACAATTTCAATTTATTATTTTAATTCCATTTTTAATTTATCAAATAATAAAAATTTCAGGTTCAAAAAGATATAATTAATGGATATGCCAAAAATATTTGATATTATAGAATAATTTAGAAAACATATTGCTTAGTTATAACCAAAGATTGATCTATATAATAATGTACATGATTGTGGACAATATGGTTGTTAAATTATTTGATAATTTTAAAAGATATACTATCACATAAATTATTCCTTTTCCTCTAATTTAAAATAATCATATATAAATTTATGTTTTGGATAGATAATATAAAATCAAATTAATATATATGAAAAATGGTTTTGTTCAGAAAAATAATCAAATTAACTCACAATTTTTTTGTTCTTGATTTTTAATAAATTAGTTATTGTTCATTGAATTAATTAATATTTATAATTTTTTTCGTTTTCAATAATGAATTGTATGAATATTTTGATATAATGAATAAATATTGATCACATTATTGAGGAATATACCTCATTATTCTAAGGGATTTGAGGAATTTATACAATTTTCATTTTTATTAATCGATCAATTGAAAGAAAAATAAGATGTCCATGCCCTAAATATAAATATAAATTATTTTTGTAAAGAGATTAAGTTTATGAAAACGTAATATTGATAAAATTTCCATCAAAATATTTTTATAAGATTTGAAAATAATAATTTACCATTATATGAATTTTTGAGAACTAATATCCATCTATAATATTAGGTACCATCTTATTTGAAAATAGACAATAAAATGTAGATAATATTAAATTATTCGTTATGAATTATATGAAAACCTCATCACCATCATAACATATATGTACAATAAGTTTATTATTATATAAATAGTAACTTGAAAATTTCAATTTTTGATACAACATGAAAACTAGAACAATATTTCAACATATCAATTGATCATCCTCTAGATAGTATGAAGACTAATTTATGATATAACATCACTTATAAGATATTTTCATTACATTATTTAGTTGATAATGGATATCATGAGTTATATAGAGGGTGTATAAAATATTCAAAATATTCATTTCAACTAAAGTTCAACCAATGAAAATTCATATGTGGAATTTAAAAATTGGAGATGTCAAAAAAATTTGAATTTTTTTCATGATAGAATTTCTAAATCTATAATTCTTGGGTCATATTAGGATATAAAAATAGGTGTCAATAAGTTTGGTCTGAATTATATATAAATAGAAGATTTTTGAAATGATTTCATACTTTATTGGTGATATAATTTATGTATGTGGGAATTAAAAAAACCTATCTTCAAGATGTAAATCGAAGGGTGATGATAGATGTATTGACTGAAATATTACTATGAAGAATAATAAAAATAGACATGTAATAGTTATTCATTAATTCAATTTAAAACCATACTTTATGTGACTATTCCTCTATTCAAAGCCTGATACAATCATAAAGTGGAATAATATATATAATAACAAAGGCAGGGTAAATCAACTTCAAATCTATTGAAAATCACGGAATGAATTCGATTTACTAAATCCAAATTAATCCTATAACCATAGAAATGTGTTATTGGTATTGGAACATAATGGACTAATCATATTTGGGATTTTGTTTCACCTTTTAGCATTTGACCAACTATCTTGATCGCTAAACTATGTTCTCCATGCATGTGCATGAAATAAAAAACATTTTATATTTCAATGATTATTCCAAAAAAATTACAAATAAATAATTTTAATGTTTACATATTACCAATGATTGAATAATTGTTGGTGTTATGGGGAAATTGTGATGAGATATATAATTCTTATTCAATAATATTGTTTAAAATGTACACTTCATTAAATTCGACAATTAGTGATTTCCGTGGACTTGAGTACATATTTTTTTTGAAAACATTCATCAGTTTTTTATTCCATTCCTATAACATTGATTTTAATAAAAATTAAAAAATGTAATTTAAAATATGGTGATTATTTTTTCATGAAAAAACACTTTATGATTTCATCAATTTCAATTGATCAATTAAAAATTCATAAAGTCTACTTATCTATGTAATAGCCATGATGTTGATAGATTCTAAAATATTGTCAACACATTGGAATACTTAAATAAAATTTTGTATGGTACATCATTTTAATGATAGTGGAAAATGAGTTTTAATTGAATCATCAGCAGATATTTGAGTGACAAATGGCCCTAAAATATAATATTCACCAAATATCATTTATGGGAATTTTATTTTTTGAATCATAATGTTGATTTTATGAATTATTAGAAGATTGTTTGTGATAATTTGATCTTCAAATTACTTAATGAAATCTAATTATAAAATCATGGTCTCAATTCTGGGATGGGTTTTTAAAAAATTAATATATATCATGTTCTACAAACAGATGAGAATATAATGTATGCTATATAATTTGTTTAAAATGATAAATAAGGATAAATATATATTCCTTTTAATATTTATACATGTGAAAGTATTTGATGTATATTTAAGTTAAATCTCATTGTCTATCAACTTAATTCATCATAGGATACACGGAATAAAATTTCATGACTAACATCATCTATTACGGTAGTTACTACCATTGGAATTTTATACATTGCTAGCTAAAATAGTTATAATAGTTTTACTACAATTCTATACATTTTAGATTACTATATATGAATACTATAAATCCATTTGTGGCTAAAAAGTATCAGTATATATTTTAACAAACATATTGCTCATTAGATATGATCATTTCTCTATCATATCATAATATAATGAAGTAATAAATTGTGAATTTGGTTGAGGAAACTAAATTAGGAAGTCCATTACAATATCAATGGATTTATCCAATTGATATTTATATTATTTATATGTTCTTCCTCTTATGTAAAACATTATAAAAATTTATTAAACACATTACCATGTTTTATACATTGAACATTATCTATGTATCGGTCATTGGAAATCATACATTAAAAATAAAGGTCAACCTAAAGGATCATTTTAAGGTTATTTAGAGGAGGTTATTATTACATTTTTTCTAGAATCATGGATTATATTTTGATTTGATTCAATCAAGTTATATGTGTTGACAATATATTGATCCAATATCAACTACACTAGAAATACAAAATCATTAATACTATTTGATTAGTAGTTGGTATGATATAAAATATTACACTAATCTGAATAGAATTATTAGAAGAACCTAGATATGTTATACTGAATAGTGACATTACTTATTTATATATTGAATATCTCAAGATTAAAAAATATTAATGATATGTAAAACATGAATTGGGAAATAAAATAAATTATAACAAAGAACATATATAATGGTTATCACATCAGGTATCATTCATAAATACTACAATAAAAAAAGATATTAGGATAACACATTTATTTTGTAAATCTAATAATATATATTAATCCCATTAGATCATTTATACTAATACATAGGCTATTTTTTCATAATATATTATGTTTTTAGCATGATTTTATATAAAACATGCAATAACATCAGACACTTACAATGTGAATGAAATAAAATTCCCTAAAGTAAACCAAAACTATTTGTTAAAAAATATAATTATGGAATATTTATATTTTCTAAATTGGGAACTATATAATTTTTAGTGGTATTAATGAACTCAATGAAAATAAAAATTTTAAAAAAGATTTAATCAAATGAATGTTTGTAGAAATTTATAAGGGTATTAAATACGATTCATTGATATTTACATATATATGCATTTCTTAGTTGATGGATCTTGGTGAACATGAACGAAATGGTCAGCTAATCATTTTATTGTAAGATAAATATTTATATTATGTAGAATACATTATATATTAAGGGTAAAGTGAAATTATTCCCATTAAAAAAGATACTAATATTATATGTATGGTGGAGGGGAAAATTTGACCTCTGAAAATCGATCCCATCATCAATAATAAATTTATATTTTTATTCATAATGAAATTGAATATATTACTCTTGAAATGGTGGATGTGGTTGAATAAGTAATTTTGTGGCAGGTTAATGATATTAAGGAATGACAAAATGATATTATGTACTATCGTAGACTAACTTGTCAAAAAACTAATATTAAATTTTATTCATTTCTAATATTGTGGAAATGTTATTTCTCTACATTTATAGTTTTGTAATAGTTAATGTTTTATATATTTGTATGTGTAGTTATTCAGTAACATAACTATGTATATTATTCTTGTTAGTACTAAAAATATTTTATCAATTTGAAATTTTATTTTTTTATATTATATTTTAATGAAATATGTTTTAAAGTTGTTTTTACCTATTTAAATGAATCTACTTAATGGAAGAGGTGATTCACTAATAACAGTTGACACTCAGTTGATGTTCCCCCAACCAAACAGGTTATATCAGTGTTAACTAGGGATCCCACTGGACCCCCTACATATAATGTGGAACACCCTGCATGTCAATCATATATTCTTCCAACACAACCATTTCCTCCCTCCCCTCAATGGTTTCCACACCCAATATCTCCCTCTAATAAATATTAATTATAATTCATCTTTATTTGGTGGGATCAGCATGTGAGGACTCTATAATGATGGAACATGTGGTATATCTTCTTTCATCATGTGGTTATTTGAGAGTGATAGTAATATATTTAAATTTAAATGAGAATAATGTTATTTCACATTAGATTATTAATAACCACCTCTTCATAAATTATTAAGACAATATTACCACCAAGAAAAAAATAGTTTAGATCAGTGTAATTTGAATGGAATTAAGGCAATTGTCCCATTAAAAAATTACAGGGTCCCTACAAGATATTTTTGTTGGATTATTTTCTAATATTTTTAGTCTAGTAAATGTTGTTTTATTCTGTAAATAATTAATCATATGAATTATACAATTAGATGAAGGGATTTTCCCCCAATGACATTACGTTGATGGATGGTTTGAGTTGGATGGTAAATAAAAACAATTTCTTAATAATTTAGTATTTTATTTGTTATTGATTTTAATATGAAATTTAGATATTGAACATTTTTTAAATTTTTTTAAAAATAAACATATAGTTTCTAGGATAAAGGGACTGAATATTAATAAATAGAAATATATATTGCTAATCATAGTTCCTCACATAGTGATTATTGTTTACATTGTATTTGTTTTTGGTGTTTTGTAACTAAACTCATAATAAAAAACACCATTATATAGTTTTTGAATTATGTTTTAGTTCATACTCATATTTATAGATGATATTCATTACAATTTTTTTAGGTTTTGTTGATTGTTTTGTGGTGAAGGGTTATTAGTTTCATAATTTGATTTATCCTTTGGATATATTTAGATTATAATGTCTATATATTTTATACATTTTTTAATATTAATATATATTTTTGGTTTAAATCCATTCTATTTATGTTAAAAATATTTTTATCTTGCATTTGAACTGTTGATCAAACCTTGAAATTTCTTATAGACAAAACAACATTAAAAACTTGAAATAATAACCACTAAATATCATTCCTTGATACTTAAATAAAACTACGAATAAATGCATGAAAATGATGATAGTTTATTTTCCAAAATATATTTATTTTTGGTTTACGAAAACTCTCATTGGTTTACATGGAAGAATTTTAAAACTTTCCTAATCACACAATATATTACAGGTGTATGATTTCCCTTATTGTTAATAATTTTGTCACCATCATTGAATAAGGAGATGGGAATACAAGAAATATGATCCATTTGGATAGATTTTCTGAATTTGTAATTCATATTTGAATCTATAATACAGTTACATTAATGGTCTCATACTAAATTTTTTCCATCTGGTAGATAAAGGAATTGATATTGTATGTGAGTTCAGTATCTTGGGGATGGTGTGATACAAAACAATATTAGGGATTCATCCATATACTTATTGAGGCTTAACATAATAGTATCACAATCCAAGTCATTCATAATGAATGTTTCATTTTACAAACCCTTGACATTATTTTTAATAATATTTACCCTCATAAAACCACAAATGAATAATAATTTCTATAATGGGAAAAGAACAATATATTGTGAATTAGATTAAAACAATATATGTGAAAGGCCCATAATTATTTCATATAAATTGAATTAGGGGATTGAAATTTATATTAATAAAGCTACCCAAAATATGCTGGCTTCGATAATTGAATTGGGGAAGGGTGTTTCAGTAATCTGAGCCTCATTATTAGGATTTTATTATTAATGAATGTTCAATCGTGATTTATAAAACAATTTCATCTAATGATTTTCCTATATAAGGAGTACGTAGAAAAAATAACTTCATTTGAAATAATATGTCTCCTTCAATGAATTTTTAACTCTCTAGTATAAAATTTGTGGCCTCATTACACCAATAGAATCACTAGATAGCATGATAACATTGAAGTGACTAGGTTCAGACCAAAGGTCCTTGATTCATCCATTATTGTTTTCATGTATTTTTAAAATCCTTATACAATATAATATTTTTATAAAGTAGGGAAATAGATATGGAAATTTAGCTGATAAATAATTCAAGTAAAGATTTTATTTTAATTGATGAAGGTAGATAAATTTTTAATATAATATTGTGAATATACCTAGAGAGTCTTAATTAGAGTAGGGTAATTGGCATAACTATTAAAGTGATGAACACTATTTTCTAAAAATGAAATTCTAACAGGAAATTAATTCTCAACCCATAAGTTCCCAATTTTGGTGTTTGTGTATTTAAATATACATGTGTATGGAGTTAAATGGTTTTTTTCTACCCATCGACAGTTTCAAAATAAAATCATCATTGTTATTTGTGTTTGGGGCTGGAGGCCAATATTTTCATACCTCTCTATTTATTCTTCATAATGAATAATATATTTAATCACGTATTTTTAATATCAAGGATATTAGTTTCACTAATTTCATGATCCTCAAAATCATGAATATGATCATTGTGGTAGTTATTATATTTTTTTCATGGTTGTGTGTTATCAGGAAACTTACTTGTGTCATCTGTAGAATTGATTTATCCATCAGATCACCATCATCCACAATTTGTAAATGTTATTTTTCCCTAGGGGAGACTACTATTGAATTACCCATAATCTCTATAAGGACACAATTTACAATATTTTCATAAATTTGGATATTTTGTAGCACCAAATCCCTTTATTTATCAGTAATTTCAAGTGAATAATGTGGAGTTTCTATTTTAAAATGTCTATAAAACTGAAAAATATTGTTATTATCATAATTATATATACCATAATTTTATATATATCCAACTGAATTCCTCTTTTATTATTTAATATCTATAGAAATACTATTTTCAACATTTTTTTGTTATTTTCTCACACAACATTTCTATTTATAAAAAATGGTTTTTTATATGTGAGGAAGATGAATAAGATTTTTTCTCTTTTTCCTCCTCATCAAAAAGTTCATCATAGGAAATCCCATACCCATTAATATTTTAGGGGAATAATCTTGTCGGAAATTCACCCATTACTATGTATAATTATTCATCAAGGATAACATATATCAAATAAAATTCCACATCCATTTTTATTTATTTGGATTTATTTCTAGCTAATAGCTTCCATTAAAATTTTCTATTACTTTTGAACAACCTTGAAATTAGAAATTGAGTGTCCCAAATTTATATATACCTCATAAATGTGTATAATTTACTCACTCGTTTCTTTGATTTTGGATTTTTTATCAGTTTAAATGTGATTGAGGAAATTTGAAATCTTTGAGTGAAAAATGTAATTTCTATATTATTAGAATGGTAAAACATTTTTACATTAATTTTGTATTGGTAAAATTTAAAATGAATTATAATACATATACAAAGACCATTATGAGTTTTAGATTACTATAATACCAAAATCAAACCATAAATCTTATCCCATAATATCATTTAGATTACGTATGATAAAAAATATTGAAATTGATATAATATTATATGTTTCAAATAACTCATAGTTTCAATTGAGTATTCAATATTTTAAAGATCTTTTATATTTTTTATTTTCATTATAGAATGATGTGAAAATATTTTTAAATTAGAATAAATTTATAATAATTATTTCTCCATGAATTTGAGCTCATACTATTTAAATAACAATTGGATGGTGGATTATCATTCTTATAGAAACTAATGAGACCAATAATCAAGAATGAGCATATGTAAATACTTTTTTAGAGGGTTTGGGGTTCATACACCACAAAGAATAAACCATACTTAGATTTATTGATAGTGGGATTCTTATAAAATTCTTCCATAATTAGATATGGTAAGCGATTTACTTCTACATACTAGATTCATTTTATTCTTAACATAGAAACATTTTGTAAATAACCCATAGGATTAAGGGAATTCTCAATCAGATTCATTCTTGTTGGTCATTCATAAAAAACATCATTAAATTATTGATAATTTTGTTAGTGAATCAATGAAATGGATTTATAAGAAAAATAGCATATTGAAGGATCACCATCACAAATACCTGCATATGTTTGGAAGAGATCTTGTGAAAGTGTCATTATTCCAACTTTGTTGCATCAAATGATGATTCTATGAAAAAATATAACATGAAAGGCATTGAAGAGTGTGTATATCGATACTCTAATAACACATTAGATAACTTTTATTTTTGATCAATGTACCTAGTATCATAGAATTCATGATTTCATCTTTTTCAATAGTATTTACAAATGAACGGCATTTCTCCATTGATCTCCGCTGAGGTAACTTCCATGGATTACTATGTATTGATTGGAATAGTATATCTTCTCCTGGTTTTTTCGAATAATTGTACATTTTTGGATTCTATATTTCATTTAAATACATATAGAGACAACCATTTTCATACATTATTTTTTAGGTAAACGTACATAATAATATTAAACCATAAATCGATTTATTTAGTGGCATAAAAATATTTTGTATGTATAACAGGATTACATATAAAAATTATACATTATTTTTTTTAATATTTTTATTTTGTGATTATATAATTATTTTAAATTCAATATCATAGGGAATTAAATTAAATACATTGTGAGATAAACCCCTATAAATGAAGGTATAATAGGGACGGAATGTGAGGCATGAATCAATACAGTTAGTGGGTGATAATAATAATCATCATCATATATTATGAATATGACCACCATAACAATCCTGTAGAAATCTGTTGAGATTTAATTAGAATGTGCAACAACAAAAAGATTTTATGATCATATCATTGTGTATATGGCACACACATTGAATGTGGAAAAAGGTATAATCATGTTAATGCAAACTATAGGTGTACAAATCTTTCTACATTGAATGTTAACAAATATTACAACATCCTTACCAAAAACACGTATAATTTGATGAGATATATTGTAATGTCTTGGACCTCTCTGGCCCATTCCATTGTCGAAAAGAAGGTCATGAAGTGTTCTGGAGGGTAGAATGGACATTTCCCACACTTTTTCAGAATTTTGTGACTACACGTCATTTACAACCTTGGTGAGTATACTCCATGTTGAATTCGTGTCCTTACCGCTTGGAATAAATAAGTACACGTCATGTAGCCCATCCTACATGCCTTGTAGTTCATCCCCACGTACGCGTTACCCTCAAACCGTGTGATGATCAGTCAATGGTTGGGTGCCGTGTTGAAGCCGGGTTGGAAGCCGCGTGGTGACCGTGTGGAATGGTTTAGTAAAAGATGTGTACTAGGAAGTACACACCGTGTAATTTTTTTTCACACCTATAAAAGGAGGGGGCCTATCTTCCCTTTCAGATCATTCCTCTCCTCCCCTTTCCTTCAAGAAGAGCCCTCCCCAGAGGCTCCAAAGCTCCTTTCTTCCATAACATCTTTTTTAGAGCTCCGATTTATGATCCGTCAGCATCCACAAGATCGTCATGACGATGGTGAACATCTGAGCTAGGATCTGTTGTTTTCCATTCGGCTTACCATCCCCAGCTTCCACCCGAGGAGGTTTTGGCCAGGTTTTGATAGAAGCGTCGGACGCTGATGGACTTCTTCTAATGTTGATCTGGGGGAGCGTTGTGATCAGATCCTATTGAGGTAGGTATTTTACCATTGTATCTCTAATTTTTGCATCATTCCATATGAGTTACCTCTTGCTTTAACGAGACATAGTTGAACCAGTTTAATAAAGATATTAACTGGAAAAAAGAACGGGGATGGGTAAGTTGTTATGTTTACCATTGTTTACCCTTTTGTTATGTTGTGAATTGAATAGGCTTATGCCTACTGAAAATCACGGTCATTGGGGGCCTTTTCTTGCGTAATAAAATGTTTCCCTATATTTTTAGAGTGTTTGTTGGAAACTTTGTGGAATATGGAAATTTGTTAATCACGTAATGTTAGCAGATTAAATGAATATCTGGAACCATTGTGTGATCACCCCGGTTTAACAAAATGGAATAATGAACATGTGGGTGTTCTTTTGGTTACATGGTGTGTAAAAATGGGGGTGAATCCTGGGTCATTATGAATAGGATGGAAAGTGGGGATATGGTAAATGATATTAAAGACGCAATCATGTGGGACGAGCCTTGTTTTGTGATATGGTTGTTGTGATGTGGTTATAGGGGCAGCAAGGCTGCAGTAATGGGTTATGATATTAAAAAAAGTGGAAAAGTTGATAAAAGAAACATGGGGAACATTAATGAATTAATCATGAGATCAATAAATAGGGATAGATTGATGATAAAATGGTTGGTTTTATGTTGCTTGTGTTCTATCTAACTTGATTTGTGGTTGGGAGGGTTTTTCTATGAAACGCTTGATCTGGTTTGATAATTTCGCAGAAGTTAAGGAACTAATAAACTAATACTATCGAAACATGAAAACCTAAATGGGGTTGGGATTTTTTTATGCACACTTCATAGTATCAGTGCCTAGGCACATGCTCAGTTTCTCTGTTTAGAATCCATATGTTGGGCTGTGTGTTTGGTATACATATATGTATATGTATCATTGTGTTTTGTCACACCCCACCCATGTTGATTACCTAGTGCCGAACACTCCCATTTCATGGGAGAGGGTGTTTTCCATCTTAGTTACTAGCTCCATCATGCGCCTTCTTCCATAGGATGTGATGGATTGAGGTGACCTTACATCTAAGACTCTTCTGGTAGGTTTCGATTGGTGTGATTTTAGCCAAAGATTCTTTGGGAAGGTTTATTGTTCCTAAGAATCTTCGGGATGTGGCCCAGGTGTGTTCGGGAGGGGATGTGATTGTTGTTGCTGAGGCCCAGGTCTGTGCATGCAGGATATTTGTTTTGTGAGGCCCAGGTGTGTGTGGTCGGGATGTGTGGCTCTAGAGGCCCAAGTGTGTGTGGGCAAGAAGAGTGTTTTATCGTCAGGATGTTTGTTGTTAGGAAGAGCAGCTACCAAGTGGGGGGGAATGGTGTGAGGTACCCAATACTCTTGTTTTTATATACTACTACCTATTGTTTTGTGTTTTTGGTGAGCATGGATAGTGAGGTTCGGTGGATATAATTCCTTGCTAGGTTTTGGTTTCTTCCGTTGTTCTCACAGTACATTAGGATTTATCCCCTATTGTGCACGAGAGCTTTAGGTTTCCCTACTGAGTATACTTTTATGCTCACCCTATGTTTTCTTTTAGTTTTCTGGGAAGAATATAAGGGTCGTGTAGGACCCTACTATTCAGGAAAGTTGGAGTTGTTGCAGTTGTTGTACTCTTGTTTCTTTTGGTATTTCACTTTTTGAGTTTTCTTGTACTTGTAATTTGTTTCAGAACTATTTAAAAATGCATGTGGGATTGGTTTGGGTTTTTTTCATTTACTTTTTCCTTTTTCTTTTGGTGTTTGACTCATCCTATTTACTGATCTTAATTAATAAAAAGGTAAATTCCTCCCTTATTTGTGACAACTCATACGCTTGGTGCTAGTCACCACTCTAGGGCCTACTGGAGGCGGGACTCGGGGGTCATCTCCCTCTCACCATTGCCAGCTGAGGAGGGGAATCTTTGGTGGAAGGGGGTCATGAAATAATGGTATCAAAGGTGATGGTTGAGAGATAGGATGGAGTTTGTAGTTAGGCACAGTGAGGATTGCATGGGATGGTAGGGAAACTGTGTTGGCTGATCTTGGTGTGTGACATAGGCATGGAAAGACCGGCTAGGACACGTGATTTTAGGGACCACCATGATCCGATGAAAGGACATTGAGCCTGCTAAACGACTATGTGAGGCTACATTGATTGCAAGGTAGATACCTTAGGGAATGTACATGCATCATCATGTTTTTGTTTTACTTGATTTGGGTGTTCTGGGAAATAAATTGAAATAAATTGATAAAATGAATCCTTGATGAATTTCCTTACTACATGGTATTGGGTGATTTTTGTTTACCGTAAAACTATGGAACCAGGATGTCGTCCCCGGGTGACTTAGACAGTCGAGTCCCAGCAGATTCAGGCGGGCGATCAGTTGAGGATTGACCAAGAGGAGGAAGATGATAAGTGGCAAAAGACTCTACATTCCTTCCAGCGACAAACCCTCAATAAGTATGACGATAATACTTTAGATATGGAGACAGAGGGGTGGCTTGAGGATCTAGGGATCTCTTTTACTATATCTGTTCTCCGAGGTTGTACTGGGTTCCCCTAGCTGTCAATCAGCTGAGAGGTGTGGCGCGTCAGTAGTGGACGATCTACCTCGGGAAGAGGTCAGAGGAAGAGGTTTTGTGGGCTGACATTGAGAAGGAGTTCTGAGAGGAATTCCTTTCATCCATGATCAATACAGAGAAGCAGTAGGAGTTACTCTCCCTCTATCATGGTATTATGTTAGTACGAGAATTTGGGATCATGTTCAAGGATCTCATACGCTTTTATCCGGATCTCTTTCTGCATGTGGAGTCTTGGGCGAGGCCTATGGAGGAGGCACTTCGTCCTTCGATCCAGTATGCTATCAACCCCTTTACCCTTAAGACATACATGGAAGTAGAAAATAAGGTAGATGTTGTAGAGAGGATGCACTCTCAGGGAGGTGCACCACATGAGGGGATCCAGCCTGGTTCATCGAAGGGGAAAGCAGTCAGCAGCAGGTCTCCTACGAGAGGACCTTCTAAATTTAGTACAGTAGGGAGGAGGCCCCAGCAGTTCCAGTTCAGATATTCGGGTCCTCGTCCCTTTTTCACGAGCCCATGACTGAATTTTTTCTCTTGTGGAGTTTTCATGAACATTCAGAGTCAGTTCCCGACCCGAGATCAGTACAGTGGAGGTGGGAAGGTTCAGCGCCCGCCTCAGCAGCCCCAGTTTCCAACGAGGCCCTTCCCGCAATAGTAGGACCATGATCCTCCGAGGGTGTACTTTGTAGGAGGAGTCCAACCTCAGGGTTCTCCTTAGGGACCTCGACCAGGACGTGGTCGGGGAGGTGGTTGACATCAGAGAGGCAGAGGAGCTGGGCGTAGAGAGTTGCACTCATGAGAGTTGGTAGCTCTGGCAGGACCAAAGCTGGTGTGAGGTAAGATTTGATTGTTCAGAACTCTCATTTCTACTTTTTTCGATTCGGGATCTTCACACTCCATTGTTGCACCTGGTCCAACCCATGATTTGGGTCTATATGTAGAGAGACATTCCATACCCCTGGTGCTGAGTACACCTGTTGGAGGTCATACCAGTGTATCTTGTGTTTTCAAGGGATGTGGGCTGACGTTGGAACCACATAGATCTAGTGAGTATCATCTTTTTCTATAGATGAAACCATATGATATCATCCGAGGAATCGACTGGCTTTTCTCTGTTAGTTCCGTTATCGACTACTTCCGAAAAAGAGTCGTGTTCTCTGACGTGGATGGGCAGCGTGTAGCTTTTGTTAGAGAGAGGAGCTATCAGGTAGGAAACCAGCATGTGAAGCCTCTCCTTTCCTTGTTAGGTGGGTTATCAGTGGTTTCAGCTGATACATAGGTGATGGATGTCCCGGAATTTTTTGGGGAGTTCCTTGATGTATTTCCCGAGGAGGTTGTGACTCTACCCCCCCCCCCCCCCCCCTGATGTGATGTTGAGTTCAGGATAGACTTACAGCCTGGTGCCCGTCTGATTTTGATGGCCCCTTATCAGATGGCACCTTTGAAGTTGTGGGTGTTGCGGATTCATATTGATGATCTGATGGAGAATGGTTTTGATCGACCTAGTGTGTCGCCATGGGGTGCTCCAGTTTTTTTCATGAGGATTTCAGATGGTGTTCTCAGGCTATGCATAGACTACCGAATGTTGAATCAGGTAACAGTCAAGAACTGTTACCCCCTTCCAAGGATAGATGATCTCTTTGACCAGCTGAGGGGAGAAATTTGGTTTTCTATGATTGATCTATGAACTGGATTTCATCAGCTTAGGTTAATGGATAGTGACATCTCGAAGATAACTTTCAGGTGCAGGTATGGGCACTTTGAGTTTGTAGTGATGCCGTTTGGAGTTTCGAATACAACTGTTGTGTTCATGGGACTTATGAACTTTGTCTTCTGAGAGTTTCTGGATCGGTTCATCATTGTGTTTATCGATGACGTCCTGATCTACTCAAGATCAGAGGAGGAGCACATTTAGCATCTTAAGGCAGTCTTGGAAGTATTTCAACACCATTCTCTTTATTGGAAATTTTTGAAGTGTAAGTTCTTGACACAAGAAGTACACTTCCTAGGGCACGTAGTGTCTCAGCATGGAGTGTCAGTGGACCGATCTAAGGTGGAGGAAGTTGTTTCTTCGGCGGAACCTAAGAGCATGGCAGAAGTTCGTAGTTTCCTGGGGTTGGAAGGTTATTATCAGAGGTTCTTTTTAGACTTCTCTCCAGTTGCTACTCCATTGATGGCTTTTACTAGGAAGGAACAGGTCTTCCTATGTAGCGTGGAGTTCCAGAAAACTTTTGACTACCTGAAGGAGAAGTTGGTTAGTGCTCGAGTACTCAGTTTTCCAGAGGAAGGGTTGTTGTATGAGTTGTTTTTTATTCTTCTGGCCTTGGATTGGGGTGCGTACTGATATATAAGAAGGGTGTGATCTATTAAGGGTCTAGACATTTGTGCCCTCACGAGCATAACTATGCCACCCATTACCTAGAACATACATCAGTAGTGTTTGTACTAATGTTTTGGCGACATTACCTCTTTGGGGAGCACTTTGTGGTCTTCTCAAATCACAAGAGCTTACGTTATATCTTCTCCCAGCGTGACCTGAACTCACGACAACAGAGATAGGTTGATATTCTCAAAGACTAGGACTTAGTGATCTCTTACACTAAAGGTAAGGGCAACGTTGTGGCTGATGCCCTGAGCAGGAAGCCTCATAAGGAAGTGGATCGGGAATCTTCTGATGCTTGGAAAGCGATGGGAGAGTTGGCTACCATGAACTTGGATGCAAGGGTAGAGGGTGTTAGGGGCTGTTTGTTTAAGATGACGGTGCGGTCCTCCATATTTCAGTAAGTGGAAGATTCTTAGTGGGAAGACTCCGAGGTGGAAGTAATGTGGGATTGTATCGATCAGGGAAATTCTCTAGAAGGATGGTCAGAGGATAGCCGACATCGGATGCTTTTTCATGGAAGGTTTTTTTTCCGGTGGCGATGCATGGGGGAGTTCTCTGTGAGTTTCATAGCTCAGACTTGGTGGTACATATGGGAGTTTCAAAAATGTACAGAGGCCTGAGGGAACAGTTTTGGTGGCCAAGGGTGACATGGGCAGTGGCAAAGATTGTGTCTAAGTTCCTAGTGTGTAAGCAAGTAAAGGCTGAACACCGTGTACCCAGTGGTTTTTTTCATCCATTAGATGACCCCGAGTAGAAGCGGGATGACATCTCAATGGACATTGTCATAGGACTACCCAGAGCTCAGGGTGGTTATGATTGTATCTGGGTAGTGGTGGATTGAATGAAAAAATCAACTCACTTCTTAGAAAATAAGGAGTTGGTCCTGGTAAGTACCTTAGCCCATATGTACGTAAACGAGGTGGTGAGTTTGAATGGAGTTCCGAAGACTATCATCTCAGATCGGGAAACTCGGTTTACTACACTAATCTTGAGGGGGTTACTATAAGAATTTGGCACCCAGCTATGCCTTAGCACTACTTTCCACCACCAGACAGATGGGCAGACAGATCAGTCTATCCAGACATTGGAGGAAAGGCTGCGAGCATGCATTCTGAATTTTGGAATATCATGGGTTCGACACATGCCTTTATTATAGTTTTCTTACAACAACAGCTTCCACTCTATTATTATCATGGCACCATTTGAGGATTTGTATGTAAGACCCGGTCGTTCACCCATTTTCGGAGCAGTGGTTGGTGAGATAGGTGCTCTTGGGCCTGAGGTAGTACATGGAACCACAAAGAAAGTTCATCTTGTTCGTGAGAGGATGAAAGAGGCTCAGGCCCGATAGAAGTCTCACGCTGATCATCGGATGAGGCCCTTGGAGTTCGAGGTGGGAGATAATGTGTTCTTGATGGTATCTTCTTGAAGGGGGCTGTAAAGGTTTGGGAAGGGGAGTAAGCTCTCCCCTAGGTTCATTGGACCCTTCGAGGTGCTGCGGAGACTTGGAAAAGTGGCATATCAGTTGGCCCTACCACCTCAGTTAGAGAAGGTTCATGACGTCTTTCACATCTCCCAGCATCATTGGTACTTTTAAGACAACTCTCACATTGTCGGCTGGGGAGATTTAGATATGGGAGGCAATGTGACCTTCAAGGAAAGACCAGTCAGAATCGAGGATCGTGAAGATAAGGTGCTCTGTGGATAAACCATCACCTTGGTTCGTGTGTTGTGGAGGCATGGTGGCCTCGAAGAGAGAACTTGGGAGCGGGAGGCTCAGATGCACACTCAGTACCCCGAGTTGTCTTGACAAGTGTTTTTCTTTGTTCTTCTTTGCTTTTTTTGTTGTTATACTCTGTACCATTGATATATGGATTGCTTGGCTTGTCGGTTGTGAGACGTTTTGTTTCCTTGTTCTTTGGAAGTGTGTAACATGTCCAGATGTGTGGGGAAAGGGAAAAACCATATCCTTAATCGAGACGCATTAATGAAGATGCAATTGAACCCGTGTTGTTGATTAAGTGCCGCCTAAAGTAGATAATATCTCGATATGGGAGAATGAATTCCCCAAGCCATGTATTCGGGAAGTGTGTTGGTTGTACGGTGTTGGGGGCAGTGTAAGTTGGAAAATACCAATTATATAAAAGTGGGAAGACCCAATTCTTAATCGAGATGCATTAATGCAGATGTAATTAATCCCGTGAAGGTGATTCAGTTCCACCTAAAAAGTATAATATCTTGACATAGGAGAAGGAATTCGTAACACATATGACTAGGGTTGTTCGTTGGGTTCTTGTTATAATGAGATCCATATGAGTTATATTGTTGGGTTCCTCTAGGTTGGTTTTGAATTCTCGGGGAAAAGAATGTTTTTATAGGTATCTTGTGTAATGTCCTAGACCTCTCCAGCCCATTCCATTGTCGAAAAGAAGGTCATGAAGTATTCTGGAGGGTAGAATGGACTTTTCTCACACTTTTCAGAATTTTGTGACTACACGACGTGTAGTGTGAGTACACACCGTGTACCTCCTTGCTGGGTATACCCCATGTGGAAGTCATGTCCTTTCCACATGTAATAAATAAGTAAACACTGTGTAGCCCATCCTACACGCCGTGTAGTTCGACCCCGCAAACGTGTTACCCTCAAACCGTGTGTTGACCAGTCAACGACCATGTGCCATGTTGAATCTGTGTTGGAAGCCATGTAGAGACCATGTGGAGTGGCCAAGTACACGCTGTGTACTAGGAAGTACATGTGGTGTACTTTTTTTCTCATATAAAAGAAGGGGGCCTCTCCTTCATTTCATATCATTCCTCTCCTCCCCTTTCCATTGATCAGAGCCCTCCCGAGAGACCCCAAAGCTCCTTTCCTTCATAACATCTTTGTCCAAGCTCTGATTTACGATCCTTCAGCGGCCGTGAGATCATAACGATGAGGCAGATCATCTTATCTTGTATCTGTTGTTTTCCCTTTGGCCTTTCCTTCCCAGCATCCACTCGAGGAGGTTTTTTATAGGTTTTGATAGAAGCTATAGACGCCGACTGACGTCTTCTAATGTTGATACGGGGGGAGAGTTGTGATCAGAACCTGCTGAGGTAGGGATTTTAGCTTTTTCACTATAATTTGTGCATCATGTTGGATGGGTTTCCTCTTTCTTTCAAGAGACATAGTTAAACCAGTTTAATGAAGATAATATCTTGCATAAAGAACGGGGATGGGGAAGTTGTTATGTTTACCATTGTTTACCCTTTTTTATGTTCTGAATTGAATAGGCTTATGCCTACTCAAAATCTAGGTCATTGGGGGCCTTTTCTTGTGCAATTAAATGTTTCCCTATTTTTCTAGAATGTTTTATGGAATCTTTGTTGAATATTGAAATTGGTTAATCACGTAAATTTGCTGATTAAATGAATATTTGGAACCCTTGTGTAATCACCCCGATTGAACAAAATGGAATAATGAACATGTGGGTGTTGGTTTGGATACGTGGTGTGTGAGGGGGGGGGGGTGAATCATGGGTCGTTACGAATAGGATGGGAAACAGGGATGCAGTAAATGATATTAAAGGGGAAATGATGTGGCATGATCCTTGTTTTGTGAAACAGTTGTGGAGATGTGGTTATAGTGGGAGCAGGGTTGCAGTAATAGGTTATGATATTAATAGAAAGTGGAAAAGTTGATAGATGAACCATGGGGAATTTTAATTAATTAAACATGGGAACAATAAATGTGTATTTATTAATGATAAAAAGGTTGGGTTTGTTTCACTTGTGTTCTATTTGACATGTTTTGTGGTTGGTATGGTTTATTTACGAAACACTTGATCTTGTTTGATAATTTCCCAGTAGTTAAGGAACTAATAAAATAATACTATTGAAACATGAAAAACTAAATGGGGTTGGGATTGTTTTTTTAAGCACGCTTCGTAGTAGGAGTGCCAAGGCACATGCTCAGTTTTTCTGTTTAGAAGCCATAGGTTGGGATGTGAGTTTGGTATACATATATGTATCTGTATCTTTGTGTTTTTTCGCATGCCACCCATGTTGAGAACCTAGTGCCGAACACTCCCATTTCATGGGAGAGGGTGTTTTACCCTTAGATACTGTATCTTTCCAGCTCCTTCTATCTACTATGATGGATTGAGGCGACCTTACACCTAAGAATCTTCGGATAGGTTTTGATGGGTGTGATTTTAGACCAACACTCTTCGGGTAGGTTTACTGTTCCCATGAATCGTCAGGATGAGGTCCAGGTGTGTTCAGATGGGGATGTGATTGTGTTTTGTGAGGCCAACGTGTGTGTGGGTGGGATATTTGTTTTGTGAGGCCCATGTGTGTGCGGGCGGGGTGTGTGGCTTCTGAGTCCCAGGTGTGTGCGGGCAGGAAGAGAGTGGTAGCGCCAGGACATTATTCTCTAGGAAGAGAAGCTAACTATTGGGGGGGAATGATGCGAGGTACCCAATACTATTGTTCTTATATACTACTACCTGTAGATTTTTGTTTTTGGTGTGCGTGGATGGTGTGTTTGGGTGGATATAATTCCATGCTGGGTTTTTGTTTCTACTATTGTTCTCATGGGACATTAGGATGTCTCCCCACTTGTGCACGAGAGATTTAGTTTCCCTACTGAGTATACTTATATGATCACCCTATGATTACATTCAGGTTTTACGGAGGACTCCTAAGGTCATGTGGGACCCTACTAGTCGGGACAGTTGGATTTGTTATAGTTGTTGTACTCTTGTTTCTTTTGGTATTTCACTTTTTGAGTTTTCCTGTACTTGTACTTTGTTTTAGTACTTTTTAAACATGCATGTGGGATTGGTTTGGGTTTTCTTCATTTCCATGTTCCTTTTTCCTTAGGTGTTTGACTCATCCTTTTTCCGATCTTAAAGAATAAAAAGGGTAATGCCTCCCAATTTGTGACAACTCGTACCCTTGGTGCTAGTCACCACTCTGGGGCCTACTGGAGGCGGGACTCGGGGGGTCATTATCTCCCGTTCACCGTTGCCAACTCAGGAGGGGCATCATTGGTGGAAGGGGTCGTGACATATATCAATTTATCCAATTATTCAAATGTATATATAATAACTTTCTCAACTAATGTTTTATAAAATTGTCATTTTCATGATTTCTATAAAAGAAGGAAAACATACAAGCATCATAAACATCCAAAAAATCAATATGAAGATAATGGGTTTTATATTATTGTTTTAAAAAATATGTTTAAAATAAAAATGATGGTTCCTTAATTATAGGAATAAATAATTTTGGATGATGAAGGTTATCATTGGAATGAAAAATATCATACCATATGAACTATAAAATATTGGTAATATGAATAAACATTTAGAGATATTGTGGAAAAATTAATTTTCAAAAACATAGAGTATTTCTCAAGAAGAATATTAAAAATTTAATGATATTAATATCCCATGAAGAATAGTATGTAATGTAAAATAAATTATATTTCTAAAATATTGTAGAACATACATGGTGTAAATTAGAATAAGAGATGATTAAACTGATAAGAAGTGTTCAGATTGTGAGTCGCCTTACCATAGATGTCATTTTTTCATTTTATTTATACAATAATTATTAGAAAATGTTTTATTTTAAAACATGAAATGAAAATTGAATAATAATTATCAATGTTATTATTGATTAATTATAATCACTAGAATTTCATTCCCTTTTTTTATTATGGATGAGAGGGTTTGATGACTTGTTTCATTAAATTAACCCCTTTAGTTTAGATTTTTTTAGTTTCAGTTAATCGTTATTTGTAAAATATTTATGATACATATATAATATTAAATGTAAATAATTTATATAAATTTTACATTAGGAATAATTTATTTTAGTTTTTTGTTAATTAGGTAATAATTAAATAATTTACAATCTCCTTGTATGTAGAAAATTCCATCTATTAAGAGGATGTATCAACGATATATATATATATATATATATATATTTGTGTATCTGTGTGGGGGGGTCTTATGAATATGGTATAAAAGTATTTTATTTTCATAATAACCTTAATTATTTATTTAATATATATTTTAAATAATTTAGTTAAATTTGTTTATGTTTCCCTTATGTGAATCAAAAATGTAAATGGAGAATGTTATTAAAAGTGGATGGTTTCATTATCATTATTGTCTCTCATTTATAACCCCTTATTGAAATAGAGGCTTGTATATATATTATGTGATATTTTTTCAATGTCAATAATAATACATTGGATGAGTTAATTTGGATGATCATATGAAAGAAGTTATTTTTTGGAGATGTTTTGCCTAGTTGAGGGAGATGTGGTATCTATTCTTCTGGGGTGGGGTATTTTCAGTTTCTAATATTGAGTAATATATTATTACCTAATTAATAATTTTAATAGCTCTAATATATTTCATTATAGATAATATTTATTTTGAGTTACTTGATTTTATGAATTTTGAACCTTTCCCAAATAAAATTTATTAATATATTCAATATTATATAGAAAATTGAAAATATGTTTTTAAATAATATACATTTTCATTTTATTGTGTGGAAATTAATTTGTGGGTTTTTAAATTTATGGTATTTTTTAATGTATGTAATTTATATTAAAAAATAATTTTGGTTGATATGCTCATTTTATCATTAATTAGATAAATAATTGATCAATATTACATAAAGAATATAATTTCAATAAGTTTATTTTAAATATTCACATATAAATTCATGTTTTTTAGAAAATTATTCCAAAATAACTCTAATATCATTTTGAAATGAGGATTTAAAAAATAAATTTTTTTATTAAAAATTATTTTTAACATAGGTAATTTTTATTGGACATGCACATTCATAAATAAATTTTCATGTATATGTGATACATACCATAAGCCTATATAACAATTCAGTGAATATAATAGGCTCTAATTTTCTAATATAACTTATGGTATGGAGATTAAAATATAATATTGAATGAATTGATTATGTTATGTGCAACCAATAGCATGGTCTAAAATCTAATATATAAAATGGTATCATACCATTTTGAATAATTCAGATTCTTTATTTATGACATGATAAACATGTTTTTTTATTTTAAATACAAAGTCAGTTATATTCTACAATGATCTTTGTGTTATGGATAATTCATGTATATTGTAAATTGTTGTCAGCTAATTATTTACCTCCTTTATTTAATTAAGGATTCCATTATAGATGTAATTTATCATTTCATTTTCGGGTGTAACACATTCTAGCCAAACAAAAATCACTATTCCATCCTTCATCTCCATTAATCTAAGTAAAATATTTTCATATCCCATTTTTATTAATTTTATAATTCTATAGTAGAATAAAACAATTCTAGTGGTCAATGTACTATCTTTGGCGGTCATTGTTTAATGATTTTTTCATTATTATCTTCCAAAAATATGACAAATTCTAATAGAGATTATATGTAATGATGTATGAATTTTTATATTCTTATTCTTAATTATAATGTTGAATTGGTGGTAATGGATCCAACTATTCCATTGTGTCTCATCTAAATAATTAGACTTTAGATGATTGTAAAAACCAATCAATTATATTATTTAATATAATAAATAATTTTTACTATAATAAATTAAATACTATTTATTTTATTCATGTTAAATATTTTTTTGATGATTATTTAGTTTTATAATATTTATGATTCTATTCTAATAGTCATGTTACTTTTAATAAAGGATGGGATACTATTCTTAGTAGACATATTACTATTCCAGTCATCATATTTGATTTATACTACATATTAATACCCCTTATTTCCTTCATTTTTCATTCAATTTACTTATTTTAGTGCTTCAATATTCATTAATTTTTAAAATTATGTTTCTATTTCTAATGTTTTTTCATATTTTTATTTTTTGGTTCGTGAACATTATAATGATAATGGAAAAGAAATTTGTATAATATAAAATTCTACTTATATTTTATTTTTTATATTCAACATCATGTTTTAAAACAATATAGACATATCATTCTATCATTTCATAATATTGAGTTTTTAAAAAAACATTTTCATTCAATATAAAATTACATTTTAGGAATATATTTTTATATAATTAATTCATCAATAATACATAACAAATCCATTTATTAGAAAGAGGATACTATGACTCATTATCCATTTTTATACAAAATAAAACTTTTAAAATAAAAAAAGTTTATTTTTATTAGAAATATCTGTGATTTAAATTCTAAATTCAAAATTTTTCATGTCAATCATTAATACATATGAGGAATATATTAAAATTGGGAAGATCATAAAAAAAATAAGTTACAGACATTTGAAAATGAATAAACAATAATGTTAGTATATTTTAAAAATAAATCATATAATATAGTTTTCCATAAATATATTATCCATTTATTTAAAAAATTCATACATTAAACATGAAATTAAATGAAATAACCAAATTTTATCATAAATCACTTGTATAAATACATAAATACAAACACATTGTAATGATTTTTTCATAGGAAAAATAATAACCAATGACAATTTTTTCTTAATAGCATATTTTTTAACCCTTAAAGGGTCATAATCATTCATTAAAATAAAATACCATTATATTAAATTATGCAATCAAATTATTTTCCTTAAAAGACATTAGTGTGACTATAAGAGTCACATAGGTAACTTATGACATCATTTTCAATGAAACATTACATAAACCCTTAAAAATAAAATATAATAAATGGTTATTTACAATATAATTCCACAATAAACATTTTAATGATCTTACACATTGGAGAGATATAATAGGATAACCCATTAATATTAAAATTTTTAAGAACCATACAGTTCATAAAACTCATATGATATTTAATAAAAATTTTAAAAAAACATATATTATTTCATGTAGCACATATGAAGTACGAATAATCAACTTCATATAAAAATAATGTAAAAATTACATTTTCTTTGATATCAGTTTCTACAAAAATTACCCTATTAATGATATAATTTACATTATTTTGAAAAACATCAAGACATATAGTTGAAGAATCATAATTAATGATGATCATGATGTTTTAATTTTAACCCATGTAATATATATTATGAAAATTTAGTTTTGTACATCATAAATAATTCAAAATTTCACTGTAAAAATATATAAAAATAATAATTTTAAAAAAATATGGATGAAAATAAAAAAAAGACATATTATTTTATTTATAATTTATTTATTTATTTAAAAATACATATATATAGTAATTTTAAAAATATTTACATCATGTAAATAGATTTATAAAACTAATTTTTAAATTATTTAAATTTAGATTTCAAGGTAAAATGACCTTTACATAGAGTCAAATTTATCTCATACATTTTTTATTAATGTGTAACAAAATTATGATTATTATTTAATTTCAAAATATCCTTTTTTATGGCCATAATTATTTTTTATTTCACTTACATTCATTTTATTCTTATCTAAATTTTCAATTTAGATCGCATAAAACATTTAGAGAAAATTTTGATAATATGTCGGAAATTGATATAGAATGATGAATATAGTCTAACGGATCATAATTATACTATATAAATTATATATAAATTATATTTAATTTATAATTTATATTTATATTTTTACACCTCGACCGAAAATTTATTTTAATTTGATTATTCCTAGGTCTCACTTTTGCACATCGGTTTTAACTTAGAAAGTTTTGGTTTATTTTGTGGGTGTGTGACCATGTGCACGACAATGTGTGCGACCCTACGCGCAACCTTGTGCGTTGTCCATTCTCAATAAACAATATTTTATTGTGGATGGTTTATTTATATTAATTTTTTGATTCATATTAAATTTATTAGAATTTCATTTATACTTTTTAATTTTAATTTAATTTTTCCTTTTATTTTTACTTTTCTATATTTTATCTATTTTTTTATTTTCTCTTTTTTCTTCCCTCGCTTCCCTCTCCCTCTATCCCATCGTGCGAACATCCCCTCCCCAAACCCTATGTCACAGTCTATCTTCCCTTCGCCGGACCGCCCTCCTCCCCCTCTCCTGGACTGGCACTGCCCTACCCTCCTCATCCCTCTCTGACTAACCGTTCCGCCCACCTCACCTTGGGCACCCCCGCATCACCCCCACTGAATCGCACGGGCGGACCCACTCCTCCCCTCCCTTCAGGCCATTTTTTCTAGCACGACGCACCTCCAACCTCCATCAACCTTGCCCGCTTTTCCATCTGTAGCTTCGTCGCAGGTGTGTTTTCCCTTTGTTGGGTTGTTTTGTTGATTTGGGGATTTTATGGATTGGGTTTTAGGTTTAATTTGGTATGATTTTTATGTAATGGTTTTGATACGTTGTTTTTAGGGTTTTATTGAATTGCTTGCGGTGAGATTGACGTGCGGCGGAGTTTGCGCACTACTTTTGTGATGTTCTCTACACCGATGTAAGTGTTTTATTTTTCTGTTGTATTTCTCACTATCCGTGATAAATAATTTGTGACTTGTAATGTTTAGTATAATTTTATTAATGTGAAATTTCATAAAGATGTGTTTTTAATGAGAAAATTTGGTATATTGTGTGTGGAAACTTTATTGTGTTTATTTGTTGGATTATTTTACTTTCTTAAATAAATTTGGTGTTATGTGATTGATCTGTTTGGTGCAAAACTAGTATTAAAGAAGTTTATTATGCCTTTGATATTTTATAGCATGTTTTTATATAATGAGGTGTCATTTTGAGTAAAACTCATGTTGTGGTATTTAATGTAAATTAATAAATTATTAAGTTGGTTATTTAAAATATTGTAAGTGATGTGAATGATGTTTGGAACGGTTTTAGTGTGCATTTGATTTAAAAAAATGATTTTGGGTGTCTTTTGATGTAAGTCCATGTAATGCTTCTTTGGTCTATTTTTATAAATTGTCAAATGTTTTATTGAATGATACTGGTAGTGAAAATCATGTTTTAATACATCTTTGTCCTGTAGTTATTTATAAATCATAACTTTAAAATGAAATTGGTTGTTTTTGAGTTGTGTCCTATGTTGCATTATTCATGGTTGTTTTATGACTTCTGAAATTGATTTATTGAGGAAATTAGAGATGTGAAATCTGTTAGTGTGTGGTATTGTTTGGCACTTCTCCTTAAATGGGGGATTTGGAATGTTTTTCTTTTAGTGTAAACCCTTGATGTGTTATTTTGAAATGTTTTGTATATTGTTTAAGTTCTTAAATTGTTTTGTTAAATTATATGTATAGTGTGTTGGCCCTTTCTTTGACGGTTTTGGGCCGTGGGTTTCAAAGTACACTACAGATACATACATAGGGTAAGGCATATATATATATATATGACCTCTTTGTACATATTCTTTCATGGCGTGGGGAATATGTGCAATGTAGCTAGGGGGTGTATATATATATATGTATAAATGCATGTGCGTGTACGCACCAAGTGTCGGTCTTAGTGGTCATCGACAAGTAGCGACACGTTTGAGGTAGGTTTCCCTATGGATTTCTATTTAAATTTAAGAATAATTTATTTATTTCTTTTATCACCTTGTCCTAATATAAATTATTGATATAGAACTGTTAGTAAATTTGTCTGCCGTGAATTGGAGTGGTTTATTTTTTATAACATGTTGAAATAAATGATTTGATCCTATTTTCACATTAATTGCATGACTAAATGACCCTTTGACCATTGTGAACATGTTTTAGATTTAAAATTCTGGTTTGGGATTCTTAAATACGCTTCGATGTATATTTATGGTTTTCAATGCGGTGCGTGTGTAATTCTTAAGAAATGGATTGGCATTCGAAAATCATGTGTGGCCCAGTTGGCACATTTGTAAAACTAGTTATATCAGAAAAACTCTCCTTGGTTGTGGTCCCTTTCTTTGTTTTGATATAAATGTTATAGGGGTCCAATGTGTAGGACATCCCTGTGATCAATGGTAGGAAGGTGAGGGAAATATTCCTTGGGGTGTCTCGGGGTATTGCATGTTGTGCAATATTATCATATATACTGTGAATGGATGCTTGGACGACATCAGTAGGCCCCCCCCCTTTCTAAATACACTTGACATGGGAACCTGTCATATTGAGAAAATATTCAAAGAATAATGATGCACTGGTATGATATGGTACTGACCAGTGGCCCATAGTAGGTGCATATATTGAGTTTATTACTATGGGATTTTTCCCTCAGCCTTCTTGAGAAAGGATGGTAGAGAATATTGAGCATTTTGAATTCATCTTCTGTGACATGTCAACGAGGATAAGGTCTCATGTTTTGGTTTCTTCTAGATTTTTTTGATCTCCTGGGTTCACCTAGGTCTACATGTTTTTTGTTACTTGAAGTAGTGACTATAAAGCTTATATATACACCTAAATTTCTCTTACTTTGTGATTTGTTTCTGTATTTTTGTATACTGATTTCCTTTGAAAGTGATAAATTGGTTTTGACTTGTTTTCTTGAAATGGTTTTCAAATGGAAGTGTTTAATCCTATTCATAAAAAGCTGAAATTATAAACAACATTTTCCCTATGAAAATGTGAATGTCTCACAAAAAGACTGATTTCGGTTTTGAAAAAAGAATAAGGGAAATGACTTGTACTTTGCTTTTGAGTAACGCGTAGAAAGCTATAATTTTATATATTGTAGTTCAAACCTGAAGTTGATAATTCTTTTGTTTAATGGAAATGCATTAGGGAATAGATTACTTAGGAACACCTATTGAATTTTAGTACTCACGCCTATACTTCATTCTTGTTTGTAGTCACAGGTGCAGGTTTTATCTTGATCACGATCGTCATGGGCGATGTTTTTTCTTGTGAACAGACAGTGACCCACAGGGTCACGTGGAGTTTAGTGGTCATCAGGGCTGATTAGTTCTTCTTTTCAATTCTTTCTTAATTTTTCTATTCATTTTATTACTATTATTTTTGGGATGTTTTATTTATTCTGTTGATTCTATTTATTTATATTGGGAAACATTGTTCCCATTGTCGCTCTATTGATGCCCGTGGTGCTTGTTTCCAGCCCAGGAGGATCAGGAACACCTCTCGGGCCTTGCCGCGGATCGGGTCGGGCACCGGGTCGGATGGAGACCTGGCCAAGTTCATGAAAAAAGGGTATCATATGAGTTTTTTGTTCTGGTAATTTGGGGTGTCAGGTATATTAGAGATAGGACTGTCAGTACTTGAGTGGTAGGTGTGGGAAGAGCATTTTGAACTCTTACTCGTTCTAATCCTAAGGTAACTATAGGTATTCTAGGATTTATGTCTTTGGCTTTGGTCTATGTTGATGCAGGATGACAATATGAGTAAACTGGTGTTGTGCATGTTCTCAATGGAGTAGTGACCCATGTGATGCCCAAGAGTACGGTTCGACACTCCAAGTGGTTGGCACTTTCCTAGGGCATGGTTTCTAAACCATGTAGCCGGGTTAGACATGACCACTAATTCGTTATACAAGTGCTTTAGGGGTGGCTTCCATCTTTTGTTCTTGGTGTCAGTTTGACATGATTTTTAGGGTGTGTTTTCCTTTGACCATAATTATGGAATTTGGTAATTTATTTGTTGGAATCAGGTTTCTTAAAGAACGTTTTGGGTTGTTTGAAATTTAATTGAGCTATTTTGGAAATGGAAATCATTTATAAAATTTTTATTGATTTTTTGAAATGGGGTTTTTTTTGGAAAAAAGGTATTTTCAGAAAATTGGAAATGTTTTGTTTTGAACATTGAAGAGCCTTGTTTTGTCCAGTGGTATTTCTAGGGCACACGCGTGTGCATATGGTTGTGATTAGTGTAAAGTTGGTGGATTGTGGGGATGGGTGCATGAGTGGCACATAAATGCATATATGCAAGGCCTCCAAAAATATTAGTGGTGGGTTATGTCAGGAATGTTGTGGTGATTTTTCAGTGATTGGTTTTTCAAGTGGTTGTTTTTCTCTGAAAATGAATTGATGTGTTAAGTTGGAATTTTTGGGTTTGTATCCAAAGTGTGAATTTTTGTTTTGGGAGATGCTTTGTTTTGTTGAGTGTTGGTTTTGTATTTCTTGTTTGGGATATGCCCCTAGAATGTTCCAATGGTTTTCTAGTAGGCCTCTCAATTCGTGGCTCATCCCAGACTCCAAGTGGAGTGGCGGAGTTGGGTTCTGCTCAGTTTTGTCGATTGTTAGTAGATTTTGAGGTCAGTTGGACAATGTTGAATAATTTTGGAAAGTTTTAAGTGTCTCCAGTTTTTTTGGAAATCCAAAAGTTGTGTGGGTGCAAGTTGTCCCGAGTGTGTCTAGTAGAGTGAGACTACACCATCAAATGGTGATCGTTCCCTTTTCATTGCAAATTAGGATGTCGTGAGAGATCCTCAAGGCTATCTTCATCCCATGGTCATACATAAGAAAGTGAAGGAGAGAGAAATTGTGGGATCTCGTAGGTGCTCAACATGTGAACAGGTGGAGAAGGAGGTGTGTTTGACTTATCTAATGAGCTGGTTTCCTGTTCTCCAGAGGATGTGTGGAAAAATCAGCTTAATGTTCGTAATAGTTGTTGTTCTCTTCCATATTTTGGTAAGTATAGGTTCCTCATCTGTTGAAGTGCGTGAAACAAAGGGACTTATTCTCGGAGTGCCCCTCTCGTCAGTTTGCTTCCCACATTTGACAGACCGCTCAATATCCTACCTCTAGTGTGGTTATTCGGACACCCTAAGTCATTCGTTGAAATTCATAGTTGGTATGTTGACGGAGTGGCCACTCGGGGTGTGAGGAGAAGTATTCTAGTTGATTTTCTAGTGGAGGAAGTTCCAGTAAGAGGTGGTCAGCTTATGACTGCGAGGATATAGATGCATCAGAAATCAGAGCCCCAACCATAGGTCTCAGGGTGAAGCTTGTGTGCATTCCAAACTCATTGGACATGGGATGGGCTTTATCCGACTTAATTTCGAAGTGACAAGATGGGAAATGATTAAATTTTTTTATTGCGGTATCATCTCTGAAGGCTTATTTTTTTGTTATGATGGGTACAAAGGTCCTCTATCCTTGTTGGAGTCTTAGTTGTGGGAGTTCCACTTGGGAAAGAGGTTCGGAAAACCTGAATTCCTGTAAAGACAGTGTGTGTGTTCTGTGAATATTTGTGCGATCGTTTAGAAGTCGAAATCGTACTTGTTTTGGAGATACTCATGTCTTGTGGATTTGACGTGCACCTGTCTTGTTTTCCTTTGGGTCATGGGTTTCCTCTTTCTAGACTATCTCATGTGGAAATGTATTGGCCATGGTAGGAATCATCTGTGCAGGATGGCCCATGTTGGTGGGTTCGTGATAAAGAGTTTAGTTGGGATTTCTCAAAGTAAACTTGGAATTCCGGCGTGGGTTCCGTGGTGATAGGTAATTTTTAAATGGTGGGGAGACCCAGTGTGGGTCTCACCAACATCCTCTCTTATGTTGGTTGGATAAACGTAGGGATCATGGATGGTCAAGCCAGTGATAGGGGTTTTCCCCGGGTTTGTGAATCGTTTTGGTTTGGAGAACCAATATTTGAAAAGGATCCTAATATGTTGGGGAGATCACCATCGAATGAACTTATGGAAAACTCTGTCTTCAATGTGCGCATGAGAGGACAATCACTTGCTTCTGCCCTACCCGACCCTGATCATTATAATTGGATTGCTCGGGCAGGGGGTCACCTTGCAAGTGTTCTTGGAGGTCTCGAGCGAGCCCTGGTGTTTCCTATGTTATGGGTTATAGTGTTACATGTTGAATTTGTGTTTGGAGGTGATATTCTTGCTATTGGTCTTTTCACATTGTGATTATAGTTTGGAGTTCTATGGAATTTCATGTTATGGGTGTCTTAAATGCTTGGTTCTTGGGTTGTGATGGTTTTATTTAAAATACCTTCTGGTCTTCACAGTCTTTCTTGAAACCATTTGTTGACCAAGTCTTTTGGGACTTTTTGGGGGTAGAAAGTTTCATGGTGGAGAGAATTTTCACACCCCGACCGACGCTTTATTTTAATATGATTATTCTTCGGTCTCACTTTTGTGCATCTGTTTTAGACGGTTTTATGTTAGGAAGTTTTGGCTTCTTTTGCGGGTGCGTGACTGTGTGCTCAACCGTGTGTGCGACCCTACACGCGACCATGCACGGTGTCCATTATCAATAAACAATGTTATTTTTGTGGTTGGTTTATATATTTTAGTCTTATGATTCATTTTAAATTTATTCGGATTTTATTTATCCTTTTTATTTTTTTATTTTTATTTTTCCATTTATTTTTCTTTTTTTTATCTTTCCTCTTTTTTTTCTATTCTCTGTTTTCTTCCCTCTCTTCCCTCTCCCTCTCTCCTGTCGCACGGACCTCCCCTCCCCTAACCCTATGTTGTGTTCTCTCCTCCCTTTGTCGGACCGCCCTCTGCCTCCCTCTCCCGGACTGGCACCACCAAGCCCTCCTCCTCCTCCCTCTCTGGCTGGCCGCACTACCCGCCTCGCCTTGGGCTTCCCCACGTCACCCCTGTATCCTCGCACGGTCAGACCCATGCTTCCCCTCCCTTCCAACCATTTTTCCGCTGTGACGCACCTCCAACCTCCCTTCCCCTCGCCCGGTTTTCCATCTACACCTTCACCGCAGGTGCATTTTCCCTTCGGTCGGTTGTTTTTTTAATTTGAGAATTTTTTTGGTTAGGTTTTTTGGTTGAATTTGGTGTGATTTTGATAAAATGGGTATGATACATTGTTTTTAGGGTATTTTTGTATTTCTTGTGCTGTGATTGATGTGTGGAGGAGTTTTCACACTTCTTTTCTGATGTTTTCTACACCGATGTACGTTTTTTATTCCACTGTTTTATTTCGCATTGTCCGTGATAATTAATTTGTGACTTGCAATGTTTAGTATAATTTTATTAATGTGAAATTTCATGATGATGATTTTTTAATTAGAAAATTTGGTATATTGAGTGTGCAATGCTTATTGAGTTTATTTGGTGGATTATTTTACTTTCTTAAATAAATTTGGTGTTATGTGATTGATCTGTTTGGTGAAAAACTAGTTTTAAAGAAGTTTCGTATGCCTTTGATATTTTATATCATGTTTGTATATAATGAGGTGTGTTTTTGAGGAAAACTCATGTTGTGTTATTTAATATTAATTTATAAATCCTGAAGTAGGTTATTTAAAATTTCTTAAGTGATGCGAATTATGTTTGGAATGGTTTTAGTGTGCATTTGATTTTAACAAAAAGGAATTTGGGTGTGTTTTGACGTAAGGCACTGTAGTTCTTATTTGGTATATTTTTATAAATTGTAAAATGTTTTATTGAATGATAATGGTGGTGAAAATAAAGATTTTATGTGTCTCTTTCAGGTTGTTATTTCTAAAAAAGAACATTGAAATGAAATTGTGTGTTTTTTAGGGGTGTCCTATGTTGCATTATTCATGGTTGTTTTATGTCTACTAAAATTGATTTATTTAAAGACATTACGGCTGCAAAATCTGGTTGTGTGTGGTACTGTTGGGAACTTCTCCTTAAAAAGGGGATTTCGAATGTTTTTCTTTTGGTGAAAACCCTTGATGCGTTATTTTGAAATGTTTTGTATATTTTTTATGTGCTTAAATTGTTTAATTGAATTATATGTGTAGTGTGTTGGGCCTTGCTGCGATGGTTTTGGGACGCGGGTGTTGAAGTACCCTACAAGTACATAAATAGGGTAATGAATATATATATATATATATATATATATATATATATATATATTCCCCCTTAGTACATATTCTTTCATGGAATGAGGAATATGTGCAATGCAGTTAGGGGACTGTATATATATATGTAAAAATACATGTGCATGTACACGCCAAGTGTCGGTTCGAGTGGTCATCGACAAGTAGCAACAAGTTTTAGGTAGGTTTCCTTATGCATTTCTATTTAAAATTAAGAATCATTTATTTCTTTCTTTTAGCACCTAGTCATAATATTTATTATTTATATAGAACTGTTAGTAAATTTTCATCCTTGAATTGGAGTGTTTTATTTCTTGTAACGTGTTGCAATAAATTTTTTGATCATGTTTTCACATTAATTTCCTGACTAAATGACCCTTTGGCCATTGTGAACATGTTTTACATTTAAAATTATGGTTTGGGTTTCTTAAATGGTTTTTGAAGTGTATTTTCTGGTTTCCAAAGTGGTGCGTGTGCAATTCTTAAGAAATGGTTTGGAATGTGACAATCGTGTAAGGCCCAGTTGGCACTTTTGTAAAACTAGTTATATCAAGAAAACATTCCTCGGATGTGGTCCCTTGCTTTGGTTGAGATATTTGTTATGGGGGTCCGCTATGTTGGACTTCCCTATGATAAATTGTTGGAAGGTGAGGGACATATTCCTTGGGGTGGCTCGGGGTGTTGCATTTTGTGCAATATTATTATATATATTGTTATTGGATGCTCGGATGGCATCAATAGGCCCACCCCATTTGTAAATACACTAGACCTAGGAACATGCCATATTGAGAGAATATTATAAGAAGAGTGTTGCACTGGTAGGTAATGGTACTGACCAATGGCCCATTGTAGGTGGAGAAATTGGGTTTATTAATATGGTATTTTTCCCTCAGTCTACCTGAGAATGGATTGTCGAGCATATTGAGCATTTTGAATTCATCGTGTGTGACATGTCAACGAGGATAAGATCTCATGTATGGGTGTATTTTGGATTGTTCTTGATCTTCTGGGTTCACCTATGTCTACTTTGTTTGTTTTTCTTATAGTAGTGACTATAATGCTTATATATACACCTACAATTCCCTTACTGTGTGATTTCTTTTGTGAATTTTTTCTATACTCATTTCCATGGAATGTGATAAATTGGTTTTGACTTGTTTTCTAGAAATTATTTTCAAATGGAAGTGTTTAATCATCTTTATAAAAAGCTGAAAATATAAACAACATTTCCCTTTGAAAATGTGAATGTCTCAATAAAAGATTGATTTGGGTTTTGAGAAATGAATAAGGAAAATGACGTGTACTTTTATTTTCAGATACACGTAGAATTCCTTACTTTTATATATTTTAGTTCAACCCTAAAGTTGATGGTTATTTTGTTTAAAGGAAATGAATTTGGGAATTGATTACTGAGGATCACCTACTAAGTTTTATTATTCATTCATATACTTCATTCTTGTTTTTAGTCACAGGTGCAGGTTTCAGCTTGATCTCGATCACCATGGGCGATGTTGTGTCTTGTGATTGGAGAGTGACCCGCGGGGTCACATGGAGTTTAGTGGTCATCAAGTCTGGATTGTTCTTCTTTTCAGTTTTTGCTTAGTTTATTGTTCAGTTTATTAATTTTCTTTTTTGGGTTGTTTTCATTATTTTGTCGCTTTATTTATTTATATTAGGATAAATCTTTCCCATCGTCACTCTGTTGATTCCCTAGCCGCTTAACGCCAACTCGGGAGGATCAAGAATGTCTCTCGGGCCTTGCCGCGAATTAGGTCGGGCACCGGGTCAGATGGAAAATCGGCCTGGTTCGTGACATATATGGTATTTATAAATTTATAACCAATCATGAATATCGGAAATGAAAAATTATATACCTTACAACATCGAGATGAGAGTTTGTACGTAGACATGAGTAACTTTCTCATCATCCATCAAACATGAGGAAAATTATGTAATTAGTATTTTATCATAAAAATGGAAATTGTATTGTAATTATCAAATTATTATTTTTACGAAATCATATATATATAATCCTATTGGTTTTTTAATGATAAATAAAATTCATCAGTTTGTGAGTTAGTAGTATACCTATACACATTAGGTGTGTCTTTTTTCATATAATTTTATAAATAGAAGTGTAGTATTTACTTTTTAGTATAAAATATAATTTATATAGTTTATATCATATAATTTGATTTTTATCCAATATTATGGTTATCCAGATGTGTTAGTTATGAAAAGTTTGTATCATATATTGAGGTTGAAATATAAATGTACATGCAAGTGATGGATTAACATTTCAATAGATTGTTATATAGATAAAATTTGGGGGAACATGAATATAATACCATTAATTTATATTTATGAAACATATTATCTTATATGAAAATGGATGATTGATTTTTTAGAGAGGTAAGGGTTGAATCAAAATGAAAGCGATCAGTTAAGAATGACACATCATCTTCATAAAACCCCCATAGATTTATATCTAAATCCTTCATATAATGGTATTCTAATAAAAAAAATCTATAACATGGGTAGGGATGTATGTAATGGATTATTAATGGTATTTATTAATATAATAGGCTCCACAATTTGGATAATAGAATGGATGGTGTTCCTATTTATAAGTGTGGGAGAAGAAACACATAGAATTTATTAAAGACTAAAATATATTAATGTCTTACTCAATGAAATATTTCTTTAAATTGACATATATTAAATTAATTGATATAATAGGTACTAAATATTACAAATATATAGGATTTATAAATTTTTTATTTCATTTTAACCGATGTTATTTTATTTTTAACACATTTAAGAATTTTTTCCTCTTATAATGATAATTAATTTTTTTACAAAAGGTATTATATAAAATGTTAATAAAATAAGGTGTGAAACTATTAAATTTTAAAATTTTGATTACATATATGGTTGAAATTTTAATAAATTCAATTTCTAAATATTACTAAAATTTCACTTAAATTAAATTAAAATCTTGTTGAAGAAAAATTAAAAAAATTATTTTTTAATTATGAACTGGTTTTTTGACAAAATTAATTTGTAATTTAAATTAAATTGAATTATATTAGATAATATTTCAGTTAGAAATATAGTTAATTTTTTTAAACTATATATATTGTGAAATATTAAATACATGATAAGGAAAGACAATTTTCCAAAAAAAATGTTTCCTATTATTCAACAAAAAATATTTTTTTTCAGAAATGGACCAAAATGTTAATACAAGATAATTTAAGTTTCCATATTTAAAAAATATTTTATATTTTATCAAATGAAAATTTTAATGTATATCAAATAAATTTTCTAAATTTAACCATATCATATATGTTCTTTCCTTTAGAATAAATAAAATTATTTTCATTTTGATTAGAAACTTGCTTATTATTATTTTATTGAATATAAACTTATAAAATAGAATTAATGATTATTTATAAGGAATGAAATTTATTTATTTTAAAAAATAAACTGGTGTTTAAGTTATTTCTTAATTTTTTAAACTATGTCATTATAATTTTATTCACTTCTTAAACAAGAAGAGGTATTCTTCCTTTATATCATTTTAAATCATATGTTTCTAATATAATAATATAGTTTTTTCAAAAAACTATATCCTTGTGAATCACCACATTCGATTTCTCCTTCTCTATATGTCATAAAACAAAATTTCTTATTCCTCATAGGACTGTTTCCTTAACAACTAAATTAATTTAAGAATAAAACCTTGAGATTCATTTAACACAAATTCCATTAACAATGAAACATAAAACTATATCATAATATAACATAGCATGGAGTCATATCTAATACATAATAAACTGATCAAATATTCAATATAATTTCATACAATTCAGTGAACCATTTACTTAAATTTATATTCATATAAAAAATAATAAAATTTTTATATAAAAATAATTTATGGAAAACATGGTCACATACCTAAAATGAAAGATATTTCCTCACGTTATCTGCATAACTTTTTATCCTACTCTAAGCTTCCCACATATTTTGCTAAATCACGTTACCTTATCAACTATATATTCTAAAAATTTTGGTCCCAAAAAGATTATTTCACCAAAATATTTTAAATATGTTCTAATACGGAATCACATTCCATATAATTCATCAAATTCATCAAAATATAAACATCAATAAAGTCAATTCTTATTATAAAAATTAACTAATGAAGTATTTAAAATCTGTTATCCCTAGTCATCCATAGAAAAATACTAAATCTTTACACCCAATGATAGAAACATTTGGTCATATTATACATTTTTTTATTATTAAAATGATTTTCTAAAATTATTTTTGAACACAATGACATAAAATGTCCTTTGTAATATTTAAGGGTAAATCTAAGAGCATGATCATAAAAAACATAAAGATGAAATCCATTCATTATTATTACCTCATTAAAATGTTTTCTATAAAGACGATACAATTACATATTATCTCGACTGATACTAAAATATTCAAATTTAATCAACCTATCAATAAAACCCCATATAACATTATTACATTAATATTTACTTTCTAATCTAACAATGATATATGTTTATATATTCTCTCATTTCCATTATGAAACTAAAAATAAATAATATATTTACATTGATTATTATAATTCATATTTTACATATTTAAAATTAAAAAAAATTGTTCAATATGTAATTATATTATTCATTAAATCCAAAAAAATTATCACAAAGGTATTTAAACATCCTAGTACCACTCAGATTAATATAATACAGTGTGATAAGAGTTTAAAACATTATTTTATTCTTTAACAAGGAATCATAATGAACACATAATAATTATCTTAATATCAAAATACATTATTTGATAATATTTAATTAATGAAACATTCATTTCATAACAAATTATACCTTTTAAAGATGAACATGATCCTCCTTCTGAGGTTGGTTAATTTTATCTAACAATTACTACTACAATAACAAATGAAATAAAACATAAGAAGATCTTATATAAAAATTTCTAGATAAATATCTGTAAAATAATTACCATAGGATAATGTTCAATTAGTAAAACACTAAATCATTATTTAACTTTTTGACTTAATGAATCAACAAACCTATTTACTTTTCTTGGATAGTAAGGAATCATGTAGTCATAATTATAAGTTAGTTCTATCAATCTCCTCAACCTCATTTTCAACACATTGAGAGTGAATATACACTTGAAACATTTGTAATGAGTGTATATTTCACACTTTACCCTATATAAATGATCTTGTTTTATTTTTAAATAAATACCATAGAATATCATTATGGATCATATCTATGAAAATTTAACCCATGAAGATTAAATTGAAATGATATATCTGTAGTTACATGAATATTATACTATAATACAAAAAAACCATTAAATGGGTCATCATTATATATTTAAAAAACCCCATTTTCTATATATAAGGGAGAAATTTTGATACTTCACTTATATTATTCTAAATTTCAGGAAATGTTGGACATATTATTTTTTCCAGAAATATCTAAATCATTTTATGTGTAAAATATGATAGTGGGATATACAACCAAGAAATATTTTCAATAAGCCATCAATATTATTTTACTAATCCAAGAAAACTAGATTTGTATATTACATTTTTTTGTTCTATGAAAATATTTAACATCTTTAGTAATGGATGGATCAACAGTTATTCCATTTTTATTTGTTATATATCATAAGGAAAAAATATATTTACTAAAATTCCCACTTACTAAATATTATATATAACATATTTCCATTCAATATATAGTGAAATGTAACACCTCGAACCTAGTTACCCAGAGTCGGTGAATTATTACATAACATTGGCATGATCAAAAGAAAGATCAAGTCTCAAAATACTGATCAGCTTTGCATCCTTAGAATAACTAGATACATTCATAATGATTACATTACATCATAAAATGAAAACTGAAACAATATAGTCTCCATAGTCCACACACTAATCCCCACATACTATCCCAATAGGTAGTTCATAAAATACTTCTTCACATCCTGGGAAAAATAAAACATAGAAAGGGGTGAGATCAAATTCCCAGTAAGGATAAAAATATAGCAGATCCTTTCATAAATGAGCAAAAACATTTAAAGCAATGTATAAATAAAACAGAAGTCTTTTAAAACAAGAACTTAAATATAATATGGCAGAAATAAAATGAAATAATGCCATATACTTATTTAAATGGATATTCTACAAGTCAAATAATCACATGCAATATTAATAACCACTTTCATAATGATGGAAAGCATAATGAAAGTCTATCATAACCACAATGTCATGGCCTTGTGCCAAGACTACCAATAAGATTTTTTCAATCCCTCGTGCCAAGACACTAGTTTGTCTCATGAGACCAACCGATGCATCAAGGAGCTATAGCGGGCTCCACCCATCACTTATTAAGTCTAATGCATTCCTCATATGAACAGGTTTCAACATTACATAAACATTCGTATTAAAACTAGCATACGAAATGTCAATAACTTCACCATAAACCATGAATGGTATAAAAATAACACATCCATAGTCAAAAATATCCCAAAACCTTCAATACAATATGGAATTTTGTATCATAATAAATCAACTTCAAATAAGCTTAAAATCCATCAAAGGATGTTGACATAGATGAAATCAAAACTGTTGGACAGAAATATCTATTTTTTTGAAATCCCTTAAAAGTCCCATTTTTTTAAAATAAAACATTTAATTTGAAAATATCCTTATAAGATTGTAAGGGAAGCTTATAAGATTTTATAATAGCAGAAAATAGCCACACCCTCCATTTAAATTAAAGCAACATTCTTACCTTAATTATTTCAAAAAGGTGAAAAAGTGTCTTGTTTGGAAAATGACAGAATGATTCCTTTATAAAATTCTTATAAAAAGTCAAACAAGGGTTTAAATGACTTAAACCAATATTCTGTAAAATTGCAAGAATGTTTTGAAATATATTTTTAAGAAACATGGATTTGGATGATAAAGGGTTCCCAGTAGATAATTACGTATAAATAACCTCAGATAATGAAGAGATTGTGAAATAACCCATACCAATTTTTTAACATACGAAATATACACCCCATGAAAGAGGTATCTTACAATGAATATGTAAATACACATAAGTTAAAGTGTATAACATAAAGAATACAATTATGGGTAGTAAATACACCACACAAAAGGTAATAGTGGCAATATGGATTGAATCTTGCGGGAATAAGGAGTGAGATGAAAACCCCTTACCTTGTACATTTCCTTAGTTGGGGGTAGGTTAAACTTCTGTATAATGGTGAAATAATTTTTATTAAATTATACAATAATAATATATATTAATATGATATCATATATGATTTTTTAACATTGCTTTGTTAATAATATCTTAGTATTATCATCGTTTTTGGTGTTAACTTACTCGTATATGTTTTATTACATAAGACGTGTTTTTATGGATAGGTTGTACCTTATTAATATCCAGAATGATATCAAGTCCTTAAAAACTATTTTTAATAATAAAATTATAATTATACTTTAATGGATATGATGAAGAATGAATCTAATCGCGTTCGTGGAGATGGTAGTCCTTCCGTACGCACGAGCGACAATATCGTTATTTTGATATTAAAATAATAATAATTGGATGGTGTATCATATATACAGAATCATTATCATGTTATATTTATTATTTACATGAATTACACATCATTATTATACCCATCCAAATAATAATTTATTGAATAACAATTACACCACGACATGGAGACGGTAAGTCGTACGTACGCATGTATGGTGACATGTCATTAAAAGGATGTATAGATTACTGAATATTGTTGTAACATATTTATAATAACATCGATGTATATATAAGATACTGGAGTTATTATTTTATAATGATAATAACAATTATATAAGAAGTTCAAGAAGAATGGAACTTCAAAGAGGGTGGTGAAAACATTACCTCTTCTTCGGGTTCTTTATTTTGATTTGATCGAAAGGTCTCCATAGGTTGGCCTTCTGATCAAAATAAGGCAACTAAGTTGAAGTGAGGGAAGTTTGGAGATTATTTGTGAAGGGTTTGTCCGATCCAAATGTCTTTGAAAGTGTTAATAATTTGTTATAAGTGGTGTCCTTTTATAGGGGATGAGGGGCACCTTAAGACAATCTAGAAATATTAGTTTATAATAAATTCATATTCTGTTTCTAATGGCTGAAAAGTGTATTATTTAAAGTATAAGGTTGTGATCGGTCGAAATAATTTCATCCTATATAATTTAGACAAGTTTGGGTCATTATATTAACCTTATCCTTTAGTTTTAACTCTTAGTTAATTAGTTTGACATTTACCATTTGACTTTGTATTTTTATATTATATAGTTAATAAACATACTATATATATCCAAGATACCCCCAAGTGGTCCATTAATGATACTATATCATGATATAAGTCTCTTGGTCTAACCTTATATTTTTGGGGATTGAATATAAGTTAATAATATACTTTTTTTAAAACTCTTTTATGTCAATTTTGAAACAATTGGGTAATTTTTTTTATATAAATTCATAAAAGCATTATTACTTCGAAAAAAATTTATATAAACAATACTAATATGTCATAGTAACTTAGAAAATTATTGGAATTCATAAAAATTCACATATTATATTTATTTGGGTATTGATAATATCAATTATCTTAATCATTCATTAATACGTTTATTACTATATCATCATTATGTCATAAATAAATTAAATTATTCAATGTCTATAATTTATAAATAAAATAACATTATTTAGGAAATATTTTTATCATTATAATGAATATTTATAGTCGAAAATACAACATATATAACCCTATGTAAACATTGTTTTTCTAAAAGATATATTCTTATGTAATTTTTGTATTTATTTTATCTTAATTAATATAAAGTGTCCTTATCACTTACAAGTAGATCCACGGGGTCCCCAAATCGACAAAACTATTCCTATGGTCGGAAATGTATCAACCAATAATGTTAGGACACGTTTTAGTGTAATTTAGTATTATTATAATATTAATTTATTACCTTTATTTACCGGATTTAACCTTTAACCATGGTAAATAAAATATTTACCGAAGTAAGTATTCAAAATGTCTAAAAATCAAAGATAACTATTTAAAAAATTTGGACCTAATGATTCTAAATATGGAATACATTTTTCTAAATTCAAAACACAGAAGTGGCCAATATTAATTTAAAATTAATTCTCATTGTCGAAACAAAAAAGCGTGTTTTTAACAAATAATAACTATCAAAAGATTGACACTTTCTTATGTCCGGTTTAAATATGAAATTATTTACAATGACCAAAATCGGACTAAATTGTAAAATTATAATCTAATTATACATCAAAATAAATCAAATTTATAATTTATCTCTATTAATTATTTTGATTAAAAAAGTTTTTTTTAATTAAAATTTAGTAATTTTCACTATTCATCAAAATATGAAAGTTATCAGAAAAGTACCAAAATTTCACCATATGCTAATTTAGATATTATGAATAGAAAAATGAAGTATATTTTACCAAATTCAAAAATTAAAATTATCATTTATTAAATTAATTTTTGCTGTCAAAACAAAAAGGCATATTTTTAAGAAAAAATAACTATCAAAAGATTGACACTTTTTTATATCAATTCCAAAGTGAAATTACTTACAGTAACCATTATTTAATTAAATTGTAAAAATTTAATCTATTTATACTTCCAAACCATTAAAATATATAATTTAACAATATAAATTATTTTGATTAAAAAATATTTTTTCGGTTAAAATGTAGTATTTTTCACTATTCACCCAAATTTGAAAGTTAGCAGAAAATCACCAATACATTATTGAAACTAAATTATTATGTCCCAATTATAAAGAAGAAGTTCATTTTGTCAAATTTAATATATAAAATTTTCAAATATTGGATTTAAAAAGGATTTTCCATAAAAAGGCGGTAAAATTCCATTTTTTGAAAAATACATCTTTTATCTGAAAAAAATGAATTTGTTATTATATTATGTCTTAGAAACTCATAATATGGATTCTAAAATTATATGTATAATATAAAATCTAAAATTCAATTATTTAAATTCATAACCACTTTTGAACGGCTTGTTTGGTGAGTCGTGGTGCATTTGAACACAGTCTTTCGTAAAACACACACTATTGTATTATTAAAAGAGAAGCATACCATGGAAGTATGGGGTGTTTCATTATCCCCTAATTCAAAAAATTGCTTCCTCGCAATTTGAAATTAGTTTTCGAAAATAAAATGTTGAAAATCGAAAATATCGTTGTGGGAAAACCCACATCTGAACTTGGGTTAATAAAATTCAGTCTTAATGAGAGGAAAGGGAAATTAAAGGGTCAAAACCAAATAATGATCTCAATCAGGAGAACATTGGTGGCAATTAGAGACATATAATTGGAGTGAAAACATAAATGTTTATAGGTAGTGATTGAGGTCATCAATCACAAACAAGTGTAAAATTGAGGGCCTTAAATTCATCAATCTATGATGATTTAAAATACCATCGGTTCAACAAAATATATGGTATTAAGATAACACATTTTTTTTAGATACCTTCACTAAAGTAAAAGAATTAATTTCTTCACTAAAAAAGATAAGGAAAAATATATATATATTTGACAAGTAGAGTCTCATCCTCTAACTAATTTCTAGAACAAACTCATCCTTCACTGTAAAAGATAATATAACATAAAAATAATATTTTATTTTTCCTATTCGTATAGGGTTAAAAAATGAATTTATAAAATATATACTAGATTTTTTTTTTAAAGACTACATCATTCAATCCAGGACATCACGTGGGCCAATGGTAGGTGATACACCCATGTTGCCCTTCGGTTGCAGGTTCATGTCTCGTGGCCTTGCCGGACACGACGGGTTGTCTCCCAACCTCCGGGTTGTCCTTTTATGGCAATCCAAAAATAATATCAAACTAGAATTATCCAAAATAATTCTATCCAAACTCACAGTCCATAATTTATAAGGATGTTAAACACTAAAAATATGCATTTTACCCCGTAATAAATTGTGAATACCTTCGTCATGGATTCTTTTAAAACATTGAAACATCATGAATTACCATAAAACCTTATTGATTACATTAATGCTCCCTTATTATTTATAGAATACTGGATATACTTCATCCATCCAAAAATGTTGTAAACTCCAACAATAATGTAATATAAAAATCCTTAATCAGTTTCAAGGAACTCAAGAATATCCAATATAATTTACCAAATGAACCATATCTTATTCCAAAATCAGTACCTCAAAATTAAGACCGTATTAAGGTTTATATTTCCTTAAACCATGTAATTTCCAAAAAGTTTAACTTGCTGTAGAGTCACTTTTCATAGAAACTTAAAATATAAAATCCTCAATGAAATAGACCTATAGTACATTCCTTATTTATTTCCTATACATCGTTGATACAACACTTCAATGAAATAATTCCAAAATAACAACATAAGAACACTAGTCATTCTGCTTCATCTATGGTAGTATCATAACTTGATTATTAACTAGTAGAATCATTTGTGTCATAGTTTGATGAATGGAAAATTTATTTGCATAGTGTCCAAACTACTTGAAGATGAAGCATTGTACATTTGAAATGTTTTTCTTACCCTTGTAGTCACGTGCTTGGTGACCTTTTTCTCCACACTTATAACATACGCCCATTCCCTTCAAACAATTTCCAAGGTGATTCTTTCTACAGTTATCACGTATGTGAAAATCCTTTTGTACCTTTTTCATTTTATCTGTCCCTCTCTCTACAATACTTTCCTTATCTGGGATCCCTTCAAAGCCATAGGACTCCGATAATTCTTTACTGATCTTATCAACACATGATACTATTTCTTCATATGATGATAATACATGGGAGACTATTTCCCTTCTAAATCATGGCTTAAGATCATGAAACATATGATCCTTATTACTCTTTGGATTGTGTGTATTGTTGGAGTTCTCATTCCTTCTATTGGGCGCCATTTCTAAACAATGTCATAAACTAGATCAGTTTATGAATTAAAATACATAATTCAATACTTGTAAAACACTTAACATAAATTGATCTATTTATGGATATAATCCATAATAATAAAAATGTTTTCTTTTAGGAATGATATACTCATAAATCCTTCATAATTATTTGTAATGAAATTGAGAATTATCCTAAGCATATCCCCCAGGAGTGTCGTAACCAAGAGTGCAGCAAGGCCCGTTGTCGTGCACAAGTTCCCGTTTGAGTCTAGCTCAAAGCGGTGTTTCTGGGTTTTACCCCTAGGTACATATGTGCCAGAGCCGCCTCTACCAGCTCGTATCCAGGCAGGGATGTATTGCTCGGAAAACTCAAAAATCTCTACAATAACAAAATTCTAGGAAGTTCTTCTATACTAATCCTCAAAGTCCATATTAGGTCTATATGCGCTAATCAGAGTTTATGTAAATCTATCTTCCATGGTTTGTACTAAACTACCTCTGATACCAACTATAACACCCCGAACCCAGTTACCTAGAGTCGGTGCATTATTACATAACATTGGCATGATCACAATAAAGATCATGTCTCGAATGACCGATTAGTTTAATAGCCTTGGAATAAATAGATACATTCATAAAGTTTACATTACATCATAAAATGAAAACTAAAACAAGAAGTCTCTATAGACCAAACTCATATCCCTTCATATTATCCCTGTAGTTCATTCATAAAATACTTCTTCACATCATGGAAAAAATAAAACATAGAAAGGGGTGAGCTCAAATACCCAGTAATGATAACAATATAGCAGAATCTTTCACAAATACGCATAAAATTTAAGGCAACGTATAAATAAAACAAAATCCTTTTAAAACGTGAACTTCAGCATAATATGGGAGAAAGAAAATGAAATAATTCCATATACTTATTCACATGAATATTCTAATAGTCGAATAATCACATGCAATATCAATAACCACTTTCATAATGATAGAATGCATAATTCCATACTATCATAACCACATAGTCAAGGCCTCGTGGCAAGACTACAAATAAGATTTTTTTCAAGCCCTCATTCCAAGACACTATTTTGTCTCATGATACCTACCGATTCATCAAGGAGCCATAGCGGGCTCCACCCGTCAATTTTTAAGTCCAATGCATTCCTCATATTATCATGTTTCAACATAACATAAATATTAGTATTAAAACTATCATACAAAATGTCAATACATTCACTATAAACCATGAATTGTATAAAAATAACACATCCATAGTCAAAAAAATCACAAAAACTTCAATAAAATATGGAAGTTTTTTATCATAATAAATCAACTTCAAATAAGCTTAAAATACATCAAAGGATGTTGACATAGATGAAATCAAATCTATTTGAGAGAAATATCGATTTTTTTCAAATCATTTCAAAGTCACATAATTATAAAATAAAACATTTATATTGAAATTATCATTATAATATTGTAATGGAAGATTATAAGATTTTATAACTGCGGAAAATAGCCGCACCCGCCGTATAAGTTAAAAGCACATTCTAACCTTAATTCTACAGAAAAGGTTAAAAAAGACATTGTTTGGAAAATGACTAAAAGATTCCTATATAATACACTGATAAAAAGTAAAATAAGGTTATAAATTACTTTAAACCATATTCTAAAAAATATCAAAATTGTTTTGAAATACATTTTTAAGAAACATGGATGTGGATGATAAAGAGGTCCCAGTAGATAATTACCTATAAACAACCTCGGATAATGAAGAGATTGTGAAATAACCCTTACCAATTTGGTAACATATGAAATATACACCCCCTGAAAGAGGTATCATACAATTAATATGTAAATACACATAAGTTAAGGTGTATTACATAAATAATACAATTATGGGAAGTACATACACCACACAAAAGGTAATAGTGGAAATATGGCATGGATCTCACGGGAATAATGAGTGAGATGGAAATCCATTACCTTGTACTTTTCCTTGGATGAGGGTAGGATAACCTCCTCTATAATTTTGAAATAATTTTTATTAAATTAAACAAGAATCATATACATTAATATGATATCATATATGATCTTTTAACATTGCTTTGTTAATAATATCTTAGTATTATCATCGTTTCGGGTTATAACTTACTCGTATATGTTTTGTTACATAAGACGTGTATGTTAGGTATAGGTTGTATCTTATTCATATCCAGAATTATATCAAGTCCTTAAACATTAATTTTAATCATCATATGATAATTATACTTCAGTGGATACGATGGAGAATGAATCTCATCACGTTTGTGGAGAAGATAGTCCGTACGTACGCATGAGCGACAATATCATTATTTTGATATTAAAATAATATATAATTGGATGGTATATCATATATACAGAATCATTATCATGTTATATTTATTATTTAAATGAATTACCCATCATTATTATACCCATCCAAATAATATATTATTTAATAATAATTACACCATGACGTGGAGACGGTAAGCCTTACGTACGCACGTATGGTGACATGTCATTCAAATGATGGAAAAAATACTGAAAATAGTTGTGCCATATTTATTATAACATCAGAGTATATATAATATACTGTAGTTATTTTTTTAGAATTGGAATAACAAAGAAAGAAGAATTTGAAGAAGAAAGGAACTTGAAAGAGGGTGGTGAAAACATTACCTCTTCTTTGGGTTCTTCTATTTGATTTGATCAAAAGGGATTCTAAGGTTTTCTTTCTGATCAATCTATGTCCTGTAGGTTTAATTGATGAAATTTTAGAGTGTAATTTTGTAGGGGTTGGCCGAACCAAAAGGCTTTGAATGTGTGAAGAATTGGTTAGATTTGGTCTCCTTTTATAAGGGGGAGGGGAGGCACCTTAAGAAAATCTAGAAATATTATTTTATAATAAAATTATATTCGGTTTCTAATGGATAAAAAGTGAATTATTTAATTTCTATGGAGGGGATGGGTCGAAATAATTTCAACGAATATAATTTGGACAGGTTTGGGTCATTATAGTAACATTATCTTTTAGTTTTAACTCTTAGTTAATTAGTTTGACATTTACCATGTCACTTTGTATTTTTATATTATATAGTTAATAAACATACTATATAAATCCAAAAGACCCCCAAGTGGTCCATTAATGATTCAAATATAATTATATAAGTCTCTTGGCCGAACTAGATATTTTTAGGAATTGAATATAAATTAATAATATAATATTTGTTTTAAAAAATCATTTATGTCAATTTTGACACTATATGATATTTTGTTTTTGATAAACTCATAAAAGCATTATTACTTCAAAATAAATTTATATAAACAAATATAATACTTCATAGTGACCTAGAAAATTATTGGAATTCATAAAAAGTTTAATATTACATTTATTTGTGTATTTATAATATCAATTATCTTAATCTTTCATTAATACGTTAATTACGGTATCATCATTGTGTCATAAATAAATTATATTCTTTAATGTATAAAAATTATAAATAAAATAAAATTATGTAGGAAATAGTTTTATATTTCTAATGAATACTTATAGTCGAATATCCAACATATATAACCCTACGTAAAAATTGTTTTGAAAAAAGATATATGCTTATATCATTTTGGTATTTATTTTAACTTAATTAATATAAAGTGTTCTAATCACTTAAAAGTGGATAAATGCGATCCCAAAATCGACCCAAATATTCCAATGGTCTGAAATGTATCAAAAAATATGTTTGGGACACGTTTTAGGGTAATTTTGTATTATTATAATATTATTTTTTACCCTTATTTACCGGATTACCCTTTAACCATGGTAAATAAAATATTTACCGAAGTAATTATTCAAAATATCTAAAAATAAAAGATACCTATTTAAACATTTTGGACCTCATGATTATAAATATGGAATCCATTTTTCTAAATTCAAAACACAGAAGTTTCATAAATTAATTTAAAATTATTTCCCATTGTCGAAACAAAAAAGCATGTTTTTAACAAATAATAACTATCAAAAGATTGACAGTTTCTTATGTCATGTTTAAATATGAAATTATGTCCAGTGACCAAAATTGGATTAAATGATAAAATTATAATCTAAATATAATTTAAAATCACTAAAATTCATAATTTATCACTGTTAATTATTTCAATTAAAAAAATATTTTTTAATTAAAATTTAGTAATTTTCATTATTCATCAAAATATGAAAGTTATCAGAAAAGTAACAAAATTTCACCCTAATATAATTTCAATATTCCAAATCCAAAAATGAAGTATATTTTACCAGATTCAAAACAAAAAACTCACATTTATTAAATTAATTTCCATTGTCAAAACCAAAAGGCTTATTTTTAAGAAATAATAACTACCAAAAGGTTGACACTTGTTTATGTCAATTTCAATGTGAAATTACTTAAAATAACCATCATTGGATTAAATGGTAAAAATTTAATCTATTTATAATTCCAAGCCATTAAAATGAATAATATTTCACTATAAATTATTTTGATTGAAAAATTTGTTTTCAGTTAAATTATAGTATTTTTCACTATTCACCCAAATTTGAAAGTTATCGGAAAAATACCAAAACATTATTGAAACTAAATTCTTAGGGCTCGATTCTATAGAAGATGTTAATTTTGTCAAATTGAATATATAAAAGTTTCAAATATTGTATTTAAAAAAGCTTCTCCATTAAAAGGAGGTAAAATTGCAATTTTCTAAAAAATACTTCTTATATCTGAAAAAAATGAATTTGTTCTTAAATTATGTATTAGAAACTCATAATATGGATTATAAAATTATATGGATAAAATAAAATTTAAAATTTAGGTAATACTATTCATAACCACTTTTTAACGGCTAGTTTGGGGAGTCATGGTGCATTTGAACTCAGTGTTGCGTACAACACACTCTATTGTATTATTCAAAGAGAAGCGTACCATAGATGCTTGGGGTGTTACATGAACAATCCATTAGTTTTTTCCAATATTATAATTTCATTATATATATACTAAAATAGAATCAAATAATATAGACATAAATTTATCTAAAAAACTATTGGTAATATCTATTATTAAGGTCCATAAATATAGCTGTAATATTTTTGAACACAATGGGAATAACCAAAAACAAATAATGGCCATACCTAGAACTAATTTTATTCTTTGAATTTTTTTTCCTCTTTAACATTAAATAGATAGTTCCTAGGCCTGATATCACCATTCCAAAGATATTTATTTCCTAATATCTAATCAATCATGTTGTTGATCATTGGAAATGTTTACTTATTATTAACATTGATTTTATTCAAATATATATAATTAGTGAATATCTTCATGTAACTAACTATCATTATATAAAAATTTATACCATCCCATTATATGTAACCTACCATAAACATTAGATTATCTATTAAATTAATTTATATTTCTCAATATCTCATTACCATTTATATTTTTATTATATAATCATTTAATTTTAAGAAATAATATATACATAAAAACCATAGTCATACAAATTGGATACTACTAAAATAATATCCATTTTTTCATAAAAAATCATTTTAATAAATAATGAAACCTAAATATGAAATGTCTTCACAACATTAATCTTGGAATATCATTTTCTGTTACTCATTCTTAATCCTTGTCAATAACATTTTAAAACACAGGATGATAATAAATATATCATTAAGTGATAAAAATATGTGATATAAACCATTAGTAAATGAATAATTATGACCATATGAAATTATTTTTACAAAGATGCACCTCTCACCCAATATTTATTGTATAATTACTTTTTGAGATCATCAAATTTCCATAAAACATATAAAAACATAAATAAACCATACAATTTTCATATGGAATTAAATACATATGATTCAAATATTCATGTTAAATATATGATTTTTATCCCTCATGTTTACCCTACAATGTAACAATCATGGATACATTAAAACATTACCCTCACGGCTACCTTATAGTGTAAACATCGTAGTTACACTTAGAAGAACCAAACGACAAACCCCTAACATAAACCTGACCAATTAATTGGAGTGATATATATTTCTCAATAATTATAATAAAAAATTACCAAAAACTACAACATTATCATAAAAAAGAATACTTGCATACACACATTCATTTTTAATTTTTTTAAAAATAGAAATTTGAAAGAGGATTTTTAAAGAAACAACACTTATAAATATCATATACTTTTAGTTTGAATTGATAAATGGAATGGAATATGTGTATAAACTATAAAAACACATAATAAAACATTAAAATTTATATCACCAATAATATTTTTAACACGTAATAAATAAATTAGAAGGTTATACCAATGAATGTAAACTGGGTGATGAGTTCCCTTACCTAAAGTTTTCCTTTCATAAAATTTGTTTAATTAGACTTTATAATGGTTTAAATATTGATATTAATATTTTATAGTAACATATAAATTTTTAAAATACCTTATATGTTCATTTTATAACAACATTCCAAAGGAAACCCCACAAAGCATAATCTTATTTAAAAATAAAAAAGGAAAAGATAGCTCGCACAAGGATGAACTTATGTACATGAGTGTAGATGTTTAGTCATAACGTTAAATAATCATATTATGTCATGGGGATCTACTATTGACCCTCACTGGATCTATCAGGGAGGATCCAAATATGATCACTTAGTGTTGATCCACACAGGATCGCTTAGTGCTTATCCACACATGATCGTTTTTCATTTTTCACATCTCACCCATCCACTTGATCGTCACACAAAGAACACATGATTTTAGGATAATTTTGTCCTTAAGAAATAAGTATTATTTCATAATCATAAAGTCCTATGAATATGTAATATGATGATATTCACTTTTATAAGGCTTCCAATGCCGCAAACAGCGAGTCAACCAGATGCTCGATCTATAAGTTATAGGAATTTTAGTGTTGAGGGCCTGGTTGGATTCAGTTACGATCCAACATACCCAAACTATAAATTTCTCTGAAACATATATGGAGTTTTTCAAAATTACTTCCATATCCTAAGGGTTTTGCTGTGGCAGATGGATCATGGAACAGACGTCCGGTTTAAGAGATATTCCTAATTTAGTGTAACAGGGCTGAAAGGGGTCTGGGTTCAAATGGCATGGTCGGATTGACCCAAACCAACATGGACTGGTTCGAACGGATCTGATTTTGATCAACCTGACTTGGTTCTTCCAAAAGCAGGGGTCTACCTGGCGTGCAAGGCGAGTCCGGGCCCAACTGGGACCGAACTGGCCCACCAGCCTCACCCCGAATCACATATGCGGGTCAGCTCCCTTCTACTCGGACACAACATAACTGTGTCTGGTACATGATAATGTGGTTGGGTCCACAAGTTATGTCTCCCCCATCAGCTGGTATAGTGGTTTGACTTCTCTACATGTTTCCACTCTTGTGAAATGAGATTTCAGCAATGTGCCCCGTCGTGGTGGAAGCTTCTAATGCCTAGGCTGTCATGCCACATTCAGCATCGCGCCCCTTTGAGGCCGCGTCATCCTCCACCTAGGCGCATCACCTTTAACACCCCAAGATTCCTTGGTACATTTCTCCTTGAATAATACAGTAGTGTGCGTTGTACGCAACTTCGAGTTCTAACACACACCACAACCAATCAAACTAGCCGTTATGAATTGTAATACCCGCTTTTTGAAATTTTATGCATCTTATCTTTCAAAATGGACTTCATTTTTGGATTCGGAATATCTAAATTAGCTTAGGGTGAATTTTTTGTACTTTTCTGATAACTTTCATTTTTTGATAAATAGTGAAGATTGCGAAATTTTAATTAAAAATAACATTTTTAATCGAAATAATTAATAGTGATAAATTATTAATTTGAGTTGTTTTAAATTATATTTATAATATATTTTCACCCTTTAATACAATTTTGGTCATTGGACAAAATTTCACATTTAAACGAGACATAAACAAGTGTCAATCTTTGGATAGTTATTGTTTCTTAAAAACACACTATTTGTTTTGAAAGCGGGAATTAATTTTAAAGTAATAAATGAAACTTCTACGTTTTGAATTTGGTAAAATAGACTTTATTATTGAGTTTAGAATATCAAAATTAGCTTTGCGAAAATTTTTGGTATTTTCCTAAAAACGTTTTCTTTTTGATAAATACTGAAAAACAATGAATTATAGTTTAAAACTGAATTGTTATTTATATAATTATTTATTTTTTTAAAATTATATAATGTAAAAATAGATAAATAATAACTATATAAGTTCAATGCAATTCATTGGAGTCGTTTTATAATAATTTTAGATATATGAAAAGTTTATTGAATTTTTCACTGTCTTTTACCCACCTCCTAGGATCTTTTTCAAATTCACATAAAACATAATTTTACTGCTTCTGTGAGCTGAATTTTGAAAATCCGAGAGACACGGTTAATATAAAGGAGTAAAATGTGGTTCAATGAGATAAAAATAATTTTTGGTGAATAGTAACTTTTTAATTTTATTTACCACGATTAAAAGTAAATAGGGTAACTAAGGGTATAAATGATATTAATATTAAACTAACACATGTACTAATTCTATTGGAAAAATGTATCCAGACCAAAAACAACCTTAGGAATAAAATATTATCATTTAGGTCCACATGGATTAGATTAGTACATTTATTATTATTTAATTCAAAAAAGAGTTAAAAGAGTAAAAATCAAAGTGTAATTACTAAATCATTTTTCATATAGGGATATAAATAAGATTAATTAGATTTTAAATATTAATTAGAAAGATAAAAAAATTTCATACATAATGGTATCTTATTTATAATTTTTAGACATTAAATATTTTAATTTATTTATGACACAATGATGATGCAGTAATTACCTTATTAGTGAAATATTACAATAATTGATATTATAAATATCCATATAAATATAATTTGACCCTTTTAATGAATTCCTATAATTTTATAGGTTACTATGGCATGTTATTATTGATTAAATTATGTTATTTAGGAATAATAATTCTGTTATGATTTTCAAAAAAATCAATTACCAAATAGTGTCAAAATTGACAAAAAAGAGTTTTAAAACAAACAATATATTTTTAATTGATATTAAATTCCTAAAAATCTATGGTTTGGACAAAGGACATTTATCATGATAGGTGTATCATTAATGGACCACTTGGGGTCTCTTGGATGTATATATTATGTTTATTAACTATATAATATAAATATACAAAGCGACACGGTAAATGTCAATCTAATTACCAATGATTTAAAACTAAAATATAGGGTTAATATAATGACCCAAACCTAACTAAAAACTATTTTATGAAAGGATTTCTGACCAAACCCACCTTAAAATTATAATAATACACTTTTGAGCCATTAGAAACCGAATATAAATTTATTATAAATTAATACTTTAAATTTTTCCTAAAGAGCCCCTACTCCCCCTTATACAAGGACCCAACTTCAATGAAATTATTCACACCATAAAATCATTTTGGTTCGCCCATACCATGGAAAAATACACTCTAAACTTCCCTCACTTTAACCTAGAAGTCTTATTTTGATCAGAAAGCCAACCTGGGGAGCCTTTTTGATCAAATCAAAAGGAAGAACTCGAAGAAGAGGTAATGTTTTCACCACCATCGGTCAAGTTCCTTTCCTCCTCAACATCTTCTTTATTAATTATTTACATTATAAAATAATAACTCCATTATATCCTATATATTGTGATGTTATTATAATTATGGTACAACCAAATTCATTATTCTATCCACCCTTTGAAAGGCATGTCACCATACGTGCGTACGTACGGCTTACCGTCTCCACGTTGTGGTGTAATTGTTATTCAAGACATTATTTTTTGGATGGGTATAATAATGATGTTTATTAGATTTAAATAATAAATAAAACATGTTAAGGATTATGTATATATTATATACCTTCCAATTATATATTATATTAATATCAAAAGAATGATATTTTCGCTCGTGCGTACTTATGGATTATTGTCTCCACGACACGATGAGATTCATTTCCAAGTTCACCCTTCATCGACGATTATAAAAATATATATATAACTAATAAGTATGTAATATATGACATAATAAGGCTACTGGAGATATATATATATATTTTTATATATAATTATTTATTTACTTACATATATCTTATTCACTTACTTCCGTTTAATACTATATGAAAATAGAAATCGCGTTTATGCATACGTACAGACTACCGTCTCCATAAACGGTGTTTTCCATTTCATATATACGTGTATTATAAATTATTATATTCTAAATATATATGATAAATAAATCACGTTTTATATTATGGAAATATTTAAATCATGATCTATGTGATATAATCAAGAGTGACAAGTTAAAACACGTACGATAAATAAAGCAATTATTACCCGAAATATTAATATAACATGGAAATTATTATTAAATGGGTAGTATAATGTAATAAAGGAATAGTGTATGATATCATAAATATTAATATGGTTCTATTATAATTCAATAACATACTATAGTCTTCATACATGAGTCTAAACATACCCTTGGCTAAAGGAAAGTTCAAGGTAAGGGGTTTCCATCTCACTCCTTATTCTCATGAGATTCAAGCCATATTGCCACTATTAACTTTTGTGTTGAGTATATACTACCCATAATTGTATTCTTTGTGTAATACACTTTAATTTATGTGTATTTAAATATTCTTTGTATGATACCTCTTTCATGGGGTGTATGTTTCGTATGTTACCAAATTGGTAAGGGTTAATTTTACAATGTCATTATTATCTGATGTTTTTTTACTTAAGTATCTACTGTGACATATTTATCATCCATTTTTCATAAAAATTATTTCAAAATAATTATTTTAACGATTTTTGAAAGATACTATTTATCCATATCATAATTTTAAATGTTTTAAGGATTTATCTTCCTAAATCCTTTTAATTAATGTCCATGATTTCAAAATGATTTTAAGGATTTATTTATATGGACATGAATGTTTTGAAGTAATAATTATTTTCAAATGTTTCAATGTGGTATGGGACACTTTGATTCAAAAGCTATTTACAATTAATTCCTTTATAAATGTGTGACTTTTAAATGATTTTAAAAAAAATATATTTCTCTCAAAATGTTTTACTCATCATTTTCAACTATATCAGCATCCTCTATTGGATAATATTTTTGATTGAGGTTGATTTATTATAATAAAATATTCCTTATTGTATTGAATGAGTTATGATATGTTTGAATGTGGATGTTTTATTTTTATACCATTCATGGTTTATGGTTAATGTATTGACATTTCGTATGCTAGTTTATATACGAATGTTTATTTTATGTTTCAAATATTCATATAAGGAATGTAGTGGAAAAATTAAGTGAAGGGTGGAGCCCTCTATAGCTCCTCGATGCATCGATAGGTCTCATGGGACAAACTAGTGGCTTGGCACGAGGCCTTGACAAAACTTTTATTTGTAGTCTTTTCATGGGGCCTTGACTATGTGGTAATGATGTCTGGCATTAAGCATTCCATCATTATGAAATTAGTTATTACATGTGATTATTCGACTAGTATAATATCCATGTGCTTGTTTAAATGGTAATGTTTCATTTATTTTTACCATATTATGATCAAGTTTATGTTTAAAAGGCAGTTGTTTTTATTACACATCTTTCCTTAAAAAGTGTATAGCTTCCGCTAAATTATTTACCCTTACTGAGCATCTGATCTCACCCCTTTCTTATGTTTTATTTTCCCAGGATTCCAAGAAGTTTATTATGATTGATATGAAGGGTTGAGCTACAGGGAAAATGGAATTCTCAATGAACTATCTATACTGTGTTTTATATTTCAAATTGTAATGAAGAGTTAATGTATGTATTCTATTTTCCAAGACTGCAAAACTGATCGGTCCTTTGGGATGTGATTCCTTGTAATCCTGCCAACGTATTAAAATAATACACCGACTCTAGGTAACTTGGGTCTGGGAATTACAGCTGGTATCAGAGGAATTTTATCAATAACCTTGGAAACTATATTTAGATAAACTCTGATTAAAGAACATTACCCTAAGATAGAAATTGGGGATGTTTATAGAAGAACTTCCTAGAATTTTGGTACTGTAGATATTTTGTGTGTTTTCCGAGAAATACATCCCTGTCTGGATACGAGCAGGTAGAGGTGGATGTGGCACATATGTACCTAGGGGTAAAACCCAAAAACACCTCTTGGAGCTAGACTCTAATGGGAACTGGTGCACGATAATGGGCCTTGCTTCACTCTCAGTTAAGACACTCCCGGGAGATATTCTTAGGATAATTCTCATTTTCGTTACAAACAGCTATGAATGGTTTATGTGTATATACCTTTGCAAAGAAAACATTTTTGTGATTGTGGATTATATCCATAATCTATTCAATTTATGTTAGGTATTTTACATGTTTTGAATTATGAATTGTGATTCATAAACTGAGTTAGAGTATGCCATTGTTTAGAAATGGCACCCAGTAGAAGGAATGTGAACTCCAACAATACGTATGATCCAAAGAGTAAGAAGGGTTATATCATTCATGGTATTAAGACATAATTTATAAAGTAAATAGTCTCCCACGTATTATCATCATAAGAATAAATAGTATCAAAGGATCAGTAAAGAAATCTATGAATTCTATGGCTTGGAAGGGAAGCCAAAGAGGAAAAGGATGGTAGAAAGAAATATGGATAAAGGGAATAAGGAAAAGAATTATTTTCCAATATGTGATAAATGTGGAATGAATTGCCTTGGTAAATGCTTGAAAGGGAATGTGATTTTGTTATATGTGTGAAGAAAAAGGACACCAAGTACGTGATTACAAGGGTAAGAAAAAGTTTTCAAATGTACAATGCTCCATCTGCAAGGAGTTGGGACACTACGCAAACCAAAGTCCAAATCATCAGAGTACACACCAAATGATGCTATTGGAAAATAATAAAGTTATGATACTACATCAGAAGAAGAGGAATGACTAGTGTTCTTATGTTATTATTATAGATTTTTTTATTTGAGTTTTGTATCAACAGTATACAGGTTACATGAATTATAGATATAAATAAGGATTATACTGTAGTAAGATTTTATTGAGGATTTGAGATTATATGGTTCTATGAAAAGTGACATAATAGTAAGCTACACTTTTTTTTCGAAAATAAATGGTTGAAGGAAAGGTAATCCTTAATATAGTCCTGATAATGAGGTAGTTATTTTGGAATAAGAGATGGTTGATTTTGGTAATTCAGGATGTTGTGGTGTTGTAAAAAAATATATGAGGAAGGCGTTCACATGTTATTACCTGGAAAAAAGGATCCTCATTATGTTTAACTTCCTTGTAAATTTTGGTATGTGAGTTTGGATAGTAGTATTTTGGATAAGTCTAAAGGTTGGAATGGATTATGTTTAAAAGGTTATTTTTGGATTTTTATAAAAGGACAACATGCAGACTGTGTGACAACTCATCGTGTCGGACAAAGCTGCGGGAATCGAACCTACAACCATATTTCGATTGGGATTTATCACCTACCACTGGACTACGTGATGTCCCTAGATTTTATAATGTAGTTCCTTTTTTAAAAGGGTCTAATATGTGAATTATAAATTCATTATATTTGGAACTCTATATGATTAGGATAAATAGAGTTTTTTGAGTTGTATTATGTTTTGGAGTGAAAGATGATTTTGTGGTAGAAATTTAGTAATGGATAAAACTCTAATTATAAAGTAAGTATATCTCCTTATGATTTTATCTAATATCATAAATAAATTTCTCATCATTAAGGAAAGGAACATGTAAGAAAAATGTTGTCATAGATAGTACATTATATCATCACAAATTTATGGCTTGGTGATTGTTGGCCTTTTCAAAGCCATATCCTATACCACTCTCAATCAGATATTGATGGTCAGATTTCTCTTTTATATCCATGATTTCCTACATGGATCCCTAGTATGTGTTATTTTCGGTAACCTTCATACTTACCACTCTTTATTTTAAATAGAGGCCTCATTAACCCATTTTTCGATGTGGGATTTCAACTAAGATATTTTGAAATGTCAAGCCCATGTTTCCAATACAGAGTATAAATTACGAGGATTCTATTTATTGATGGATGGGAGAATGTAACACCCCAAGAATCCATGATACGTTTCTCTTTTTATAATACAGTAGCATGCGTTGTACGTAAATTCAAGTTCCAACACACACCACAACCAATCAAACTAGCTGTTATGTCATGAACTAAATCGGGTTGCAATTAACTCGACACCCGACAAGGCCTATGGCATGGCCCGAAGGGAGTACCTGATCCCCAAGGGCTGGAAGAACTGCCCAGGTATCAATTTATAATTTTTTGGGAGTGATATACCCATATAAAAACCAGAAACAAACCATGAGTAAACTAAATTCTGAAGTCAACATTTCAACCACATGTTTTGAAAACAACATGAACGTGTCTAAAAAGAGAGAAACTACAACTCAACCACACTAACTCCAAAAAATGGTTACCAAAAACCAAATCAGCAAATGCCAACTGATGGAAGAATATCACTTTCAGGCCTCCACCACCAGTGCCAGAACAGAAGAACCAACTAACAACTCGGACCACTGTGCTTAAAACCTTGGCATTTCCCTACATCAGATATAATCAGATCAACTTACACCCAAGGGTGTAAGTAGGGTGTGATCAATTCTCAATAGGTTGGCACTAGAGAAAATATTCCGCATTAAAGGGTTAGATGAACAATGCATTTTGCAGTTTCAAATTTTAGAGAAAATAAATAAATGCACTAACATTTTGATGGAAACAGTTTTAACGAAAGTAAGATAGTTTTAAAAGTAGGAAAAATAGGTCTTTGGTACTGAAAGAAAAATAAAATTCTTACCTTTTGAAACCATAGAAGTCACCAAAACCAACCAGGGATGAGTATATAATCTTACATGAGCCACAAAATTGGGAGAGGACCTAAAGTACTGAAGCTGTTTGGGACCCTAGAACCTCATGTCTCGGTGAACCATATCATAAATATCTCATGCATGAACCACCGGCAGGAAAAAACCTTCTACCATAGTAGTCTACAGTCATCATCCAATGTTTAGTTAGTGTTGTAAGAGTCAATCCCGCTAAGTGAAACTGGGCCGAGCCCACTCCTGTATCACTAGCACGCTAGTCTAGTCTGCCCAACTAATACACATGCTTCCCCTTTTGTGCTCATTATTCAAAGTTCAACCAACTCATCAAGGTCAAGTCGAAACACACAACATAGAACCTCACAACATTCAAGAACTATGACATTTCGAGAACCAAACTAAAATTTACCAAACATTTTAAAAATTGGTTTTGGATTTTTAATAGAATAAAACAACACGATCAACAGTGCAAAACCCACTAGGGCGCACCCTAAGACTATAACAAGGATCAAATTTCAACTCCTGCATTTGTTCAAAAACCAAGGCACAAAACTGTATAAAACCGAAAATCTAAACAAGCCACTAATAAAAGTAAAACACCATGCTCTACCTGTCAAACCGACAACTCAAAGTAGAATTCAAATAAAAGACATATTAAATTAATCAAACCATCAAACTAAAGGATAAAATTCTCAAACCATGCAAAACGACCTACCTCAAATAGGTACGGGAAGCGACACGGCACAAAACTCATGTTGTGAAATGGCCGCACCGTATGAAGCCGTCAAAAAGGTCCTAATACAGTGGACCAAATAACCTCAATGCCAAACCAGTGATACATCAGTGGTCCATAAAAAAATATACATCAACAATTAAATAATTTAGTTAACCATCAAATAGGTTCAATAATAATTAAATAAATTAATTAAAAATTAAACCCAAATGATTAAATAAGTTGATTAATAAGTATAAAACTCTAAAACAAACTAAATAAATTATTTAACAATTCAACCGTTTCAATTGAATAAGATGATTAAAAAATTTAATAAAAATCAATTAAATTAATTAACAATTTACCAAAAGTAATGATAATTAAATAAATTGATTATTAATTTAACCAATTAAAATAAATAAAATGGATAACCAATTTAATAACAATAAATTAATTCATTAACACTTAAACAAAATCATTAATAATTAAATAACTCAAATATCTATTAAACCAATTAAAATAATTAAATAAAATTAAAAAACCCTTGTGGAATGTCGGGAAAGTGAAGAGGGGGTGGCACGGTGGTCTGGCAGCATGAGCGGGGTGTGGGAGGCAGTCCGACATCGTGACCAGGGTGCGGGAGGTGGTCCGGCAGCATGAGTAGGGTGTGGGAGGTGGTCTGGCAGCGTGAGCAGGGTGCGGGAGGTGGTCCGGTGGAACGAGCGGGGTGCGGGAGGAAAGAGGAGGAAGAGAGTTGGGGGGCTAGCCGTGGAATAGAGGCGGAGAGGATGGAGTCTACTAGGGGTGGCTGGCCGGGGAGAAAAGGAGGAGAGGGGAAGTGTGGAGCGGCATAAGAGATGAGAAGAGAGGGGGAGAAGGAAAAAAAGAAAGAGAAGAAGAAGGAGGGGATTAGAAGGGGGTGGTGCGCGATGCGGAGGAGAGGGGAGGAGGAAAGGGGGGGGGGGGCAGTGCGACACTGGAAGGAGGGTGGGGGAGCGCGGCGAGTCCGAATGAGAAGGAGGATGGTGGAGCATACATGGAAGAGGTGATAAGGGAGGGAGAAAAAAAGAGATGGAGAAGTGAGAAGGGAGGGGCGCGGCCGAGCGGGGATGAGAGGGTGAGCGAGGAAGGAGGTCATGGGAATAAAGAGAGAAGAATGAGAGAGGGGATGTGTGGGGAGGAAGAAATAGGAGAAAAAGAAATAAAAGGATGAAATAGGGTGGCGGCTTGGGTTTTCATGGGGGGGGGATTAATAAAAAACAAATAAAAAAAAGAAACAACCCAATACAATAAATAATAGAACTAAAATCAATAAAATGATGATAAAAGGATTTAATAATAATAAAATTAATAATAATAGAAATAATAATAATAATAATAATAATAATAATAATATTAATAAAACTAAATTTAATCATATGATATTTGAGACGATCACGCAACGGGCACCACACGTTAAAATAGAAAAGCTGCACAGCTTCGCCCTTGCCCTGCCCATGCGCCGCGCAGTGCAAGGTTCGCGCGCACACTTCTTTGCCACAACGGGCAACCTGAATTAGGTTCAGCACGTGCTACAACGAAGTAATATAAATAAACATGCAATTAACTCACGAAATAAAAATTTAAAAAATTCAAGTTGTACCTCAACAAAGTCTGGGTGTGACAATTTTCCCCATCATGAAAACTTTTATCCCTCGGAAAGTCAGCTCGATGCCTGATCAGAGAATAGAAACGGATACTCCTGCTCAACCCTAGATTTATGATCCCATGTTTCGTGCTCATCATTCCCATGCTGCTAGAGAATACAGACTAAAGGAATGGACTTTCTATGCAGCACATACTCTTGAAAATACACTATCCACACTGGTTGCTCAAACACATATAAGTTAGTCTCAATCTCCATCTCCTCCCAATTCAGCACATGTGATGGATCGGGGTTGTATTTATTTAGTTGGGAGACATGTAAGACGCTGTGAATCGATGTAAACTGTGAGGGAAAAGCTAACCTATATGCGACCTTTCAAATCCGCTCAAGAATCTTGAAAGTTCCGACATACCTTGGTGTCAGCTTCCCATACTTCCCCAAATGACGGTGACCCAAGCGAGGGGCCACTTTGAAGAAAACTTTGTCCCCCACTAAAAACTCATGACCCTACCGCCTCTGATCTGCATAAAACATTTGAAAACATTGAGGTGTCAACAACTACTACCTAAATAGCTTGACCTTCTCAAACATCTCTTGAACAAGGTTCGGTCCCATGAGCGAGGACTCACCTACATCAGCCCAACACAGAGGAGACTGACAAGGATGGCCATAGAGCTCCTCAAAGGTTGACATTATGATGGAAGACTAGTAACTGTTATTATAATCAAACTCGGCCAATCCCAAATGGCTATCCCATGAACCTTCAAAATCTAACACACAGGCATGGAGCATAACTTCCAGAATCTGATTCGCTCGCTCTGTTTGGCCATCAGTTTGAGGATGGTATGTCGTGCTCATCCTAATCTGCGACCCCAAAGCATTCTGGAGGCCTCCCCAAAACTGAGATGTAAAGTGGGGGTCCCTGTCAGAAATAACTACCGACGACACACCATGATGTCTTACCACCTCCTGAACATAGAAGAGGCCCATCTCATCTACCATCATTGTATCTCTGATCAGGAAAAAGTGAGATGACTTGCTCAAGTGGTCAATCACTACCCAGATAGCATTCCTCCCCCGAGGAGTATGAGGAAATCCAATAATTATGTCCATGGAGACCTTGTCCCACTTCCAGGTAGGAATGGGTAATTTCTGGAGAGGATAGATAGTCTCTTATTCTCGGCTTTCACTTGCTGGCAAGTGTAACATCTCGATACATTGGCGACTATGTCCCATCTCATACCTGTCCACCAGTACTGATGACGAACATCGTAATACATCTTGGTGCTACCAGGATGGACGACCCACTGAGATTGGTCACTATCCTGCATCACCACCTTCCATAGAGACAACGACACTACAACATGGTCCTTAAAGGACAAGACCCTCTGGGAAGACAAGGACCTATCTGAAGGAGTCTCCCCACCATGAAAAACTGCATTGTTCGCTGACATAGCTCATCACTGGGCTGCTCCAGCTGAATCAACTCTAGAAGAGCAGAAGTCAACTGAATTATAGCCAAGAAAGTACCTCTGTTGTGCTCCCTACTCTCCATGTGCATCTGGGCGAAGAGCCCCATCAAATTCCACTCATCGCTGGACTTCCTCAATGCCTGCACTGTTACTTTTCTTCTCAAAGCATCATATACCACATTTCTCTTTCTAGGGGTGTAGACAATATCAAAATCAAAACCCTGCAGGTACTCGACCCAGCGGCGCTGCCTCAAATTGAGATCCCTCTAAGGGAAAATGTAGGCAAGGCTCTAATGATCAGAATAGACCACAAACTTCTCCCCAAAGATATAGTGATGCCACGTCTTCAAAGCATGCATCACCACAACCAACTCTAAGTCGTGAGTCGGATAAATATTCTCATGCAGCCGGAGCTGGTGATAACCATAGGCCACAACATGGTCATCTTGCATGAGCACACATCCAAGGCCCGTACCTAAAGAATCACAGAAAACCACATAGCCCTTTCCCGACTTTGGTATGGTCCGCACAGGTGCGATGGCCAACCGCCACATCAACTCCTCGAAGGATGCCTGACACTGAGGGCTCCACTCAATATTTACCCCTTTCTCGGTAAGTGTCGTTATGGGGGAGGCAAGCCGCGAGAAGTCCCAGACAAAGCGCCTGTAACAACCAGCCAAGCCCAGAAAACTCCTGATCTCAAACACATTTCTCAGATACTCCCATGACATAACTGCCCTGATCTTTTTAGGATCCACTGAAACCCCTTGTTCTGAGATGACATGCCCGAGAAACTTTACTTCCCTGATCCAGAATGAGGATTTTGAGAGTTTGGCATAAAAGTGATGGCCTCGCAAAGTGCCCAAAACAACGCGTAGGTGATGCTCATGCTCCTCCTCATATCCATAATAAACCAAGATGTCATCCAAAAATACCACGACAAATGAGTCGAGATATTGGTGGAACACCCTATTCATGAGCACCATGAAAACTATAGGGGAATTCGTCAATCCGAAGGGCATGAACAAGTACTCTAAATGACCGTACCTGCTTTAGAATGCCGTCTTCGGGATATATGCTTCTCTCACCCTGAGCTGATGGTATCCGGAACGCAAATCAATCTTGGAGAACCACATTTCCCCCTTCAGCAGGTCGAAAAAATCGACAATTCAGGGAAAAGGGTATCTATTTTTTATGGTCACCTTGTTCAATTTCTCGTAATCAATGCACAAACGGAGGGTTCCATCGGCCTTATTTGTGAATAAAATCATGGAGGCCCAAGGATAGATTCTCGGGCAAATGAATCCTTTGGATTCCAAATCGTCCAGCTGTATCATTAATTCCCTCAATTCGGTGGGGGCCATGCGATATGAGGGAATTGATATAGGCTATATTCCTGGCGCCAACTCAATCGAGAAGTCCACGTGCCGCTCTGGGGGTAGGCCAGAAAAATAATCTGGGAAGACCTCTGGGAACTCATCCACTACATGACGTAACCCTCCCTAAGGAACACCACCATCTTCTTCCAGTACGAGTGATGAGAACTGATAAGAATGATTTCCCAACTCAGGGAGTGGAGGTCCCCTGCGTCCTGACGGAGGATCCCATTCTCCATGAAATAACTGGGGAGTCCCATCTGGGGCCTTAAAACTGACTCGGTTCCAATAGCAATCAATATGCTCCTGAAAGCGCACCAGCCCGTCCATACTGAGGAACACATCAAATAGGTCCTTATCAAGGACCAAGAAATCCCATTCCATCTCATCTCCGGACACAGAGAGAGCGCACGAGGGGAACCTAAGGCCATGCTACCTCTTTTTCTTTAATGGTGTTCCAAACTCCATAGAAAATGATAACAGCTCGGTTGGTAGGTTCAGTAGATTCACAAGGTGAGAAGATATAAAAGAAACTGAAGAACCAGTATCAAATAAAACTGCAGCTTTAGAAGATGAAACCAGAATGGTACCTCGAACAGTCGAAGGCCCTGCATCAGATCCCACTGGTGCCTGATCCACGGCATGCAGTTTCCTAGTCCCTGCCTGAGAACGACCACTCACCTGCGGATCTGCCCTAATATGGCTTTGCCCTAAAGATGATTCGGTCCTTCCACCACAACCACCGAACCGAGATCCCAGTGTCCTGGTCAGCTCTGATTGCACAGATAGACCCCTAGAAGCTACAGATACAGTCCCACTCTGGTAAGGGCGTAAAGTCCCGCAGAAACGCTATAGGTGACCCATGACTCAACACCCATAGCATGGTCTGGGAGGAAGTGGACATGCAAGTTGGATGTTCCCTGCCTTTCTGCACTGATGGAACACAATGGGCCTCGCATCAAAAGCCTTCGATGATGTCTGCCTGGAGAGATGGCCTCATCCACCACCAATCTTCTTCAACTACTCAACACACTTCCTCTTCTTTTCCAAGGAACTTCCAATGCCAAAGCCTTCCATAGATCCAGAAAACCCCGACATTCCTCTCTTGTCAATCTTGACAATGCATGTGTGTTAGACCACCTCAGCATAAGTCTTCATCTTGAATAAGTAAACCTGATAGTGGATTTCTGGTCGAAGGCCCTTCTAAAACTTCTCAGCATTCAAGAATTTTCTTGAAACTTTCTCAGGTGCATACCGAACCAGCTCTGCAAGGTGATTCACATATTCCATCACTGTTTAATTTCCCTATGAAAGCACCATCAACTCCCGAGATCTAGCTTAGGTTAGAAACTCTGGACAATACTGCTCGTTGAAGATAACCTCGAAATCATTCCAGCTCATGTGCTCATGTTTCCCAGCATGGACCCCTGATTCCCACCATTTGTGACTGGAACCCTCTAGAGGGAATGAGGCACACTTCACCCTGACTTCCTCAGGCGTGTCAAGGAATTCGAACATGCATTCTATATTTTCAATCCATTCCTCTACCTCCTGAGGTTCTGAACTACCTCAAAATGAAGGAAGTCTGTTCTTCAGAAACTCCTGAGCTCTATCCTTCCTGGAGCCAGATTATTCCCCACTAGCTGGAAATGGGGCGGGGGTAGGCATCGCCCTTTGTCCCAAAACCTGAACGACTTAGACCATAGTCTCTACCAATCTCTGATCAACGGGCACCGGAGAACTCTATCTGGATTTCTCACGTGGGTGCATGGGAGCTCTCCAATGAGGCATCTTGCTACACAGGGAAACAGTCATAAAGGAATACCATCAATATCACATATCTCAAGAGGAACCAAATTTTTTTTCAACAAGATAAATAATCATCAGTAAACCAAACATGTAATAACGACCTCACGTCCAAACTCTACTTTCCTTCCTGGAATCCACATACATTCTATAGCCTGTACGTCCCACCTAGAAAAGAAGTGAAACAAGTACCCTGACATCACATGGTGACTCAGTATCTATCATGAGGCATGCTGGCCAGGCACCCTACTCGCAACATGGATTCTGAGCCCGAACAGTCCCAACTTCTGTATAACCCAACTCATCCCAAAAAAACATAAACCAAGAACTCAACCTACACTGATACCATTTTGTCACAAAACGAATCATTTCTCCATCAACTGGACACCCGACCCAGCCTGCAGCATGGCATGAAGGGCGTTCCCGATCCCCACGGGTAGGCACAAGTGCTCACGTATCAATTTAGAATTTTTTTGGTAATGATTTACCCATATAAAAACCAGAAAAAAACCATGAGTAAACTGAATTCCAAAGTGAACATTTCAAACACATTTTTTGAAAACAGGATGAATGAGTCTCAACAAAAGAGCAACTACAACTCAACCACACTAACTCCCAAATAAAGGGTGACCAAAAACCAAATCAACAACTGTCACCTGATGGAAGAAAATCACTGTCAGGCCTCCGCCACTAGTTCCAAAACTGAAGAACAAACTAATAACTTGGACCACCATGCTCAAAACCTTCGCATTTCCCTGCATCAGACATAATCAGATCTACTTACACCCAAGGGTGTAATTAGGGTGTGAGCAATGCTCAATAGGTTGTCACCAGAGAAAAGATTCCGCATAAAAGGGTTAGATGACCAAAGCAGTTGGCAGGTTAAAATTTTAGAGAAAATAAATAAATGCACTAAAAGTTTGATGGAAACAGTTTTAAATAAAGGATGACAGTTTGAAAAATAAGAATAAGGGGTTTTTGGTACTGAAAGAAAAAGAACATTCTTACCTTTTGAAACCAAAGAATTCACCAAAACCAACCAGTGATGAGTATATAATCGCACAGGATCAACAAAAGTGGGAGAGGCCTGAAATTACTAAAGCTGTGTGGGACCCTAGAACCTCATGTCTCAGTGAACCATATCATTCATTTCTCGTGCATGAGCCACCGATAGGGAAATACCTCTTACCATAGTGGTCTCCGGTCATCATCCAATGTCTTGTTAGTGTTGTTATCGTCAATCCCACTAAGTGAAACTGGGCTGAGGCCACTCCCGTATCACTAGCACGCTAGTCTAGTCCGCCCACCTAATACCCAGGCTTCCCCTTTTGTGCTCATTATTCAAATTTCACCATACTCATCAAGGTCAAGTAACAACACACAACATAGAACCTCACAACATGGAAGAACTACGACATTTCGAGAACCAAACTGAAATTTACCAAACATTTGAAAAATTGGTTTAGAAATTTTAAGAAAATAAAACAACACGATCAACACTACAAAACCCACTCGGATGCACCCTAAGACTGTAACAAGGATCAAATTTCAACTGCTACATTTTTTCAAAATCCAAGGCACATCACGGTATAGAACTGACAATATAAACAAGCTACTAATAAAAGTAAGACATCACTTTCTACTAGTAAAACCGATAACTCACAAAAGAATTTAAATAAAAGACATATTAAGTTAATCAAATTAGCAGACTAAATGATCAAATACCCTAAGCATGTGAAACCACCTACCGAAAATAGGTACGAGAAGCGACATAGTGCAAAACATCCATTGTGCAATGGCCACACCATATGAAGCTGTCAAAAAGGTCCTAAAATAGTGGACCAAATAACCACAATGTCAACCCAGTGAAACATCAACGGTACATAAAAAAAATAAACATCAGCAATTAAATAATTCTGTTAACCGTTAAACAGGTTCAATAATAATTTAAAAAATTAATTAAAAATTAATCCAAAATAATTAAATAAGTTGATTAATAAGTATAAAACTCCAAAACTAACTAAATAAATTATTTAAAAATTCAACAGTATCAATTAAATAATATGATTAACAAATTTAATAATAATCAATTAAATTAATTAATGATTTTACAAAAGTAATGATATTTAAATAAATTGGTTATTAATTTAACCAATTCGAATAAATAAAATGATTAATCAATTTAATAATAATAAATTAATTAATTAACACTTAAACAAAATCATTAATAATTAAATAACTCAAATATCAATTAAAACAATTAAATTAATTAAATTAAATAAAAAACCCTCATGGAATGTAAGGAAAGTGAAGAGGGGGTGGCACGGTGGTCCGAAGCACGACGGGGTGCGAGAGGTAGTCTGACAGCGTGATCAGGGTGCAGGAGGCGGTCCAGTAGCGTGAGCAGGGTGCGGGAGGTGGTCCGGCAGCCTGAGTAGGGTGCGAGAGGCAGTCTAGTGGAACAAGCAGGGTGCGGTAGGAAAGAGGAGGAAGAGAGTTGGGGGAATAGCCATGGAATAGAGGAGGAGAGGAGGGAGCCTGCTGGGGGGGGGGGGGTTGGCCGTGGAGCAAAGGAGGAGAGGAGAAGTGGGGCGTGGTAGAAGGGAAGATAAGTGAGGGAGAGAAGGAAAAGAAGAAGGAGAATAAGAAGGAGAGGAGGAGAAGGGGGTGGCGTGCGGCGCAACGGAGAGGGGAAGAGGAAGGGGGGCGACGTTGGAAGGAGGGTGGGGTAGCACGACAGGTCCGGGTGAGAAGGAGGATGGGGGAGCGTGCATGGAAGAGGGGATAAGGGAGGGAGAAATGAAGAGAATAGGGAGAAGGGAGAAGGGAGGGGCACGACCGAGTGGGGAATAGAGGGTGAGAGAGGAGGGGGCTGCGAGAATGAAGAGAGAAGAAGGAGAGAGGGGATGCGTGGGGATGAAGATAGATGAGAAAAAGAAAAAAAGAAAAAAGGAACAAATAGGGTGGCAGTTAGGGTTTTCATGGGGGATTAATAAAAAACAAATAAAAATGAAACAACCCAATACAATAAATAAAAGAACTAAATGCAATAAAGTGAAGATAAAAGGATTAAATAATAATAAAATTAATACTAATAGAAATAATGATAATAATAATAATAATAATACTAAAGTTAATTATCTGGTATTTGAGACGTCCGCGCAATGGGCACCACACATTAAAATGGAAAAGCCGAACAGCCTCACCTGTGCCCTGACCGTGTGCCTAGCTATGCAAGGTTCATGCACACACGTCGTTGCCACAACGGGAAACCCGCATCAGGTTCAGCCCGTGCTATAACCAATCAATTTAAATAAACATGCAATTAACTCACGAAATAAAAATTTAAAAAATTGTAGTTGTACCTCAACAAAGTCCGGGCGTGACAAGTTATGAGTAGTAATACCCTCTTTTTGAAATTTTATACATCTTATCTTTAAAAATGGACTTCATTTTTGGATTTGAAATATCGAAATTCGCTTTGGGTGAATTTTTGGTACTTTTCTGATAACATTCATATTTTGATGAATAGTGAAGATTACTAAATTTTAATTTAAAAAAACTTTTTTAATCAAAATAATTAATAGTGATAAATTATGAATTTTAGTGGTTTTATATTATATTTAGAATATATTTTTAAAATTTAATCCAATTTTGGTAATTGGAAAAAATTTCACATTTAAACCAGACATAAACAAGTGTCAATCATTTGATAGTAATTGTTTCATAAAAACATGCTTTTTGTTTTGACAGTGGGAATTAATTTTAAATTAATAAATGCAACTTCTATGTTTATAATTTGGTAAAATAGACTTCATTATTGAATTCAGAATATCAAAATTAGCTTAGGGTAAATTTTTTGAATTTTTCTAAAAACTTTTAATTTTTGATGAATAGTGAGAAACACTAAGTTATAGTTTAAAAAAGAATTTTTATTTAAATAATTATTTAATGTAAAAATACATACATAATACCTATATAAGTTCAATTTAATTCGTTGGAGTTGGTTTATAATAAATTTAGATATATAAAAATTTTATTGAACTTTTCACCGTCTTTTACCCACCTCCTAGAACTTTTGCAGATTCACATAAAACGTAATTTTACCACTTCTGTGAGCTAAATTTAGAAAATCCGAGAGACATGGTTAATATCAAGATGTAAAATGTGGTTCAATGTGATTAAAATAATTATTAGTGAATCATAACTTTTTACTTTTATTTACCACGGTTAAAAGTAAATAGGGTAATTAAGGGTAAAAATGATATCAATATTAACCTAACACATGTCATAATTATATTGAACAAGTGTATCAAGACCAAAAATAACCTTGGGAATAAAATATTATCATATAGGTCTACTTGGATTAGATTAGGACATTTATTAATATTTAATTCAAAGAAAATCTAAAATAGTAAAAATCAATGTTTAATTACTAAAAAAAATTTAATATACGGATATGCATAAGACTAATTAGATTGTAAATATTATTTAGAATGATAAAAAGATTTTATACATAATGTTATTTTATTTATAATTTTTAGACATTAAATATTTTAATTTATTAAGGACACAATGATGATGGAGTAATTACCTTATTAGTGAATGATTAAAATAATTGATATTATAAATATCCAAATAAATATAATTTGAGACTGTTATGGAATTCCACAAATTTTATAGGTTAATATGACATGTTAGTATTGTTTTAATTATTTTTTTCGAAGTAATAATTCTTTTATGATTTTCACAAAAATCAAATACCAAATAGTGACAAAATTGACATAAAAGAGTTTTTAAAACAAATATTAAATTATTAATTGATATTCAATTCCTAAAAATCTAATGATCGGCCAAAGGACTTGTATAATTACAGATTTATAATTAATGGAACACTTGGGGTATCTTGGTTGTATATAGTATGTTTATTAACTATATAATATAAAAACACAAAGTGACCTGGTAAATGTCAATCTAATTAACAAAGAGCTAAAACTAAACGATAAAATTAATATAATGACCCAAACCTGTCTAAAATGTATTGGTTGAAATTATTTCGACCCAAACCCACCATATACCTTTAATAATTCAATTTTTATCCATTAGAAACATAATATTAATTTATTATAAATTAATAATTTAACTTTTTCCTAAAGATCCCCTCCTCCCCCTTATAAAAGGACCCAAATTCTAACAAAATTTTCACACCTTCCAAGCCTTTTGGATCGGCCAACCCCTACCCAAATACTCTCACAACATCCCTAACTTTAACCTATAGGACTTATTTTGATCAAAAAGCCACCCTAAAGAGCCCTATTGATCAAATCAAAAGGAAGAACCCGAAGAAGAGGTAATGTTTTCACCACCCTCTTTCAAGTTCCTTTTTTCTTAACCTTATTCATTCATTATTATTTCCATTCTAAAATAATAACTCCAGTATATCCTATATATTGTGATGTTATTATAATTATGGTACAACCAAATTCATTATTCTATCCACCCATTGAATGACATGTCACCATACATGCGTACGTAAGGCTTACCGTCTCCACATTTTGAGGTAATTGTTATTCAATACATTATTATTTGGATGGGTATAATAATGATGTTTATTTGATGTAAATAATAAATATAACATGATAAGGATTCTGTATATATTTTATACCATCCAATTATATATTATATTAATATCAAAAGAATGATATTTTCGCTCATGCGTACATACGGATTACATTCTCCACGACGCGATGAGATTCATTTCCATGTTTACCCTTCATCAAAGATTATAAAAATATATATAACTAATAATATTTTAAAATATGACATAATAATTATACTATAGATATATATATTTATATATATATGTATTTATGTACTTACATATGTCTTATTCACTTACTTCCGATCAATACTACATGAAAACGGAAACAGTGTTTAGGCATACGTACAGACTACTGTCTCCATAAACGGTGTTTTCCATTTCATATATACATCTATTATAAATTTTTATATTAAATATATATATGATAAATAAATCATGTTTTATATTCTCTAAGTATTTAAATCATGATCTATGTGATAAAATCAAGAGTAACAAGTTAAAACATGTACGATAAAGAAAGAAAATTATTACCTGAAATATTAATATAACATGGAAATTATTATTATATGGGTATTATAATGTTATAAAGGAATAATTTATGATATCATAAATTTAAATATGGTTCTGGTATTATTCAATAACATACTATGGTCTTCATAAAGGAGTCTAAACGAACCCTCCACTAAAGGAAAGTGCAAGGTAAGGGGTTTTCATCTCACTCTTTATTCTCGTGAGATTCATGCTATATTTACACTATTACCTTTTGTGTGGTGTATATATTACCCATAATTGTATTATTTTTGTAATAAACTTTAATTTATGAGTATTTACATATTCTTTCTAAGATACCTCTTTAATGGGGTGTATGTTTCGTAACTTACCAAATTGGTATGGGTTAATTTCAGAATATTTTTTTATCAGATGTTGTTTTTAAATAAGTATCTACTGGGACATTTTTATCATCCATTTTTCAGAAAAATGATTTCAAAATGAGTATTTTAAATATTAGTGAAAGATAATATTTATCATGATCATAATTTTAAATGTTTTAAATACTTGTCTTTTTAAATCCTTTTAATTAATATCCATGTTTTCAAAATGATTTTAAGGATTTATTTATATAGGCATGAATGTTTTGAAATAATAATTCTTTCCAAAAGTTTCAATGTGTTATGGAACACTTTGATTCAAAAATCTCTATAAAATTACTACCTTAAATAAATTTATTACTTTTAAATGATTTTACAAAAAGAATATTTCTCTCAAGAAAATTTACTCATCATTTTCAACAATGTCAGCATCCTCAATTGGATATTATTTTTGATTGAGGTTGATTTATTATAATACAATATTCCTTATTGTATTGAATGAGTTATGATATGTTTGAATGTGGATGCTCTATTTTTATACCATTCATGGTTAATGGGTCATGTATTGACATTTCCTATGCTATTTTTAATACGAATGTTTATGTTATGTTTCAACTATTCAAAAGAGGAATGCAGTGGACAAAGTAAGTGACGGGTGTAGCCCGCTATAGCTCCTCGATGCATCGACAGGTCTCATGAGACAAACAAGTGTCTTGGAACGAGGCCTTGACAAAAAATTTATTTGTAGTATTAGCATGAGGCCTTGACTTTGTGGTAATGATTTTTGGCGTTAGACATTCCCTCATTATGAAATTAGTTATTACATGTGATTATTCAACTAGTTTATTATCCATGTGCATGTTTTAATGGTAATGTTTCATTTATTTTTACCATATTATGTTCATGTTTATGTTTAAAAGGCTGTTGTTTTTATTCCACATCATGCCTTAAAAGGTTTATAGCTTCCACTAAATTATTTATACTTACTAAGAATCTGAGCTCACCCCTTTCTTATGTTTTATTTTCCAAGGATATCATCAGGTAGAGCTTTCTCTAGAACAGATGTACCTAGGGGTAAGGCCTGAAAACACCGCACGGAGCTAGACTCGAATGGGAACTGGTGCACGACAATGAGCCGTGCTACACTCTTGGTTACGACACTCCCAAGGGATATGCTTAGGATAATCAAAACTTTCTTTACAAACCTCTATGAAGGGTTTATGAGTATATACCTCCTCAAAGAAAACATTTTTGTGATTACGGATTATATTCATAATATATTCAATTTATGTTAGGTATTTACATGTTTGGAATTATGAATTCTGATTCTTAAACTGACTTAGTGTATTCCATTGTTTAGAAATGGCGAACAATAGAAGGAATGAGAACTCCCACAATATGTATGATCCAAAGAGTAAGACGGGTCATATCATTCATGGTATTAGGAAAAAATTTATAAAGGAAATAGTCTCCCACGTATTATCATCATATAAATAAATAGTATCAAATTATCAGTAAAGAACACTCTGAATTTTATGTCTTTGAAGGGAAGCCAGACAGGAAAAGGATGGTAGAAAGAAATATGGATAAAGGGAAATAAGGGAAAGAAGGATTTTCCAACATGTGATAAATGTGGAATGAATCACCTTGGTAACTAATTGAAGGCAATGGGAGTTTGTTATAAGTGTGGAGAAAAAGGACACCCAATACGTGGTTTCATGGGTAAGAAAAAGTTTTCAAATGTACAATGCTTCATCTCCAAGGAGTTGGGATAATACGCAAACAAATATTCAAATCATCAGAGTATGCACCAAATGATGTTATTTGATAATAATCAAGTTATGATACTACCTCAGAAGAAGAGGAATGACTAGTGTTCTTATGTTATTATTATAGAATGATTTTATTTGAGTGTTGTATAAATAGTATACTGGTTACATGAATTATGGAGATAAATAAGGATTGTACTGCAGTACTATTTTATTGATGATTTAAGATTATATGGTTCTATGAAAAGTGACTTAACAGTTAGTTACACTTTTTTTGTAAAATAAATGGTTGGAGGAAAGGTAATCATTAATATAGTCTTGATAATGAGGTAGTGATTATTGAATAAGATATGGTTGATTTTAGTAATTCAGGATGTCGCGGTGTTGTAAAAGAATATATGAGGAAGGCGTTCACAAGTTATTACCGGGCAAAAAGATTCTCATTATGTTTAATTTCCTTGTAAATTTTGGAATCTGAGTTTGAAATGTAGTATTTTTGATAAATCTAAAGGTTCGAATGGATTATGTTTGAATGATTATTTTTTGATTTATATAAAAGGAAAGAACACAGACAGTGTGACAACCCATCACGTCGGACAAACCTGCGGGAATCGAACCCAGAACCATAGTGCGGTTGGGATTTATCGCCTAACACTAGACTACGTGAAGTCCCTGGATTGTATAATGTCGTTTATTTTTTTGAAAGGGTCTCATATGTGAATTATAAATTCATTATATTTGTAACCCTATACGATTAAGATAAATAGAGTATTTTTGAGTTGTAATAGTTTTTGGAGTGAAAGATGAGTTTGTGGTAGAAATTTAGTAATAGATAACACTATAATTATAAAGTAAGTATATCTCCTTATGATTTTAGATATTCTTATAAATAAATTGATCAACATTAAGAAAATGAACTTATAACAAAAATGTTGTCCTAGATTGTACCTTAGATCATCACAAATTTATGGCTTTGTGATTGTTGGCCTTTTCATAGCCATGTCCTCTACCACTCTCCCTCAGATATTGATGGTTAGATTTCTCTTTCATATCCATGTTTTCCCACATGGAACCCTAGAACGTGTTATTTTCAGTAACCATCAAACTTACCACTATTTATTTTAAATAGAGGCCTCATTAATCCATTTTTCGATGTGGGATTTCAACTAATATATTTTGAAATGTAAACCCCAAGTTTCCAATACCGAGCATAAATTGCGAGGAATCAGTTTACTGAAGGAGGGGAGAATGTAACACCCCAAGCTTCCATTGTACATTTCTCTTTGTATAATACAGTAGCGTGCGTTGTACGCAACTTCGAGTTCTAACACACACCACAACCAATCAATCTAGCTGTTATGAATAGTTATACCCACTTTTTTAAATTTCATACATCTTATATTTTAAAATTGAATTCATTTTTGGATTCAGAATATCGAAATTAGCTTACGGTGAATTTTTGGTACTTTTCTCATAACTTTCATATTTTGATGAATAGTGAAGATTATGAAATTTTAATTAAAAACAACTTTTTTAATCAAAATAATTAATAGTGATAAATTATTGATTTTAGTGGTTTTAAATTATATTTATAATATATTTTTACTATTTAATCAAATTTTGGTCATTGGAAAAAATTTCAAATATAAACCACACATAAACAAGTGTCAATCTTTTGATTATTAAATTTTCTTCAAAACATGTTTTTTGTTTTGACAACGGGAATTAATTTTAAATTAAGAAATGAAACTTCTATGTTTTTAATTTAGTAAAATATAATTCATTATTGAATTTGGAATATCAAAATTATCTTAGGTTACATTTTAGGTATTTTTCTGAAAACTTTTAATTTTGAATAAATAGTGAAAAAGACTGAGTTATAGTTAAAAACAGAATTTTTATTTAAATAATTATTTACATTATTTAAATTATTTAATGTAAAAATAGATACATAATACCTATATAAGTTTAATTTAATTAATTGGAGTCAGTTTATAATATTTTTTGATATATAAAATTTTTATTGAACTTTTCACTGTCTTTTACACTCCTCTGAGGAGCTTCTGCAAATTCAGATAAAACATAATTTTACCACTTCTGTGATCTGAATTTCAAAACTCTGATAGACACGATTAATATCAAGGATTAAAATGTGGTTCAATGAGATGAAAATAATTTTTGTTGAATAGTCACTTTTTACTTTTATTTACCACAGTTAAAAGTAAATAGGGTAATTAAGGGTAAAAAAGATATTAATATTAACCTAACACATTCCCTAATTCTATTGGACAAGTGTATCTCGACCAAAAAAACATTAGGAATAAAATATTATTATTTAGGTCCACTTGTATTTGATTAGTACATTTATTATAATTTAATTCAAAGAAAAATTTAAAGAGTAAAAATCAATGTTTAATTAGTAAATGTTTTTTAATATTGGGTTATACATAAGATAAATTTGATTGTAAATGTTAATTAGAAATATAAAAATATTTTCTTACATAATGTTATTTTATTTATAGTTTTTAGAAATTAAATATTTTAATTTATTTATGACCCACTGATGATGCAGTAATTACCTTATTAGTGAAATATTAAAATAATTGATATTATAAATATCCAAATAAATATAATTTTAGAGATTTAATGATTTGCATAAAATTTATAGGTTACTATGACACATTAGTATTGATTTGATTATGTTTGTTCAAAGTAATTATTCTGTTATGAGTATCACAAAAAACAAATACCAAATAGTGTCAAAATTGACATATAAGAGTTTTTAAAAAAAATATAATATTATTAAGTGATATTAAATTCCTAAAAATCAAAGATTCATCCAAAGTACATGTATCATGATAGGTGTATCATTAATGTACCACCTGGGGTCTCTTGGATTTATATAGTATGTTTATTAACTATATAATATAAAAACACAAAGTTACATGGTAAATGTCAATCTAATTAACTAAGAGTAAAAACTAAAATATTGGGTTAATATAATGACCCAAACCTGGATAAAATCTATTGGTTGAAAATATTTCAACCCAAACCCACCTTAGACTTTGAATAATCCACCTTGAAGCCATTAGAAACTGTATATGAATTTTTTATAAATTAATACTTTAATTTTTTCCTAAAGAGCCCCTCGTGCCCCTTGTAAAAGGACCCAACTTCTAACAAATTTATCACACCTTCAAAGACTTCTGGTTCGGCCAAACCCTACCCAAATACTCTCTCAAAATCCCTCCCTTTAACCAGGAGGCCTTAGTTTGATCATAAATCCAACATAAGGATTCCTTTTTATCAAATCAAAAGGAAGAACCCGAAGAATAGGTAATGTTTTCACCACCCTCTTTCAAGTTCCTTTCTACTTCAACTTCTTATTTCTTTATTATTTCCTTTCTAAAATAATAATTCCAGTATGTCCTATATACTGTGATGTTATTATAATCATCGTACAACCAAATTCATTATTCTATCCACCCTTTGAATGACATGTCACCATACGTGCGTGCGTACAGGTTACTGTCTCCACGTTGTGGTGTAATTGTCATTCAAAACATTATTATTTGGATGGATATAATAATAATGTGTATTTTTTGTAAATAATAAATATAACATGATAATTATTCTCTATAAATTATATATCTATCCCATTATATATTATATTAATATCAATATAATGATATTTTCGCTCGTGCTTACGTACGAATTACTGTCTCCACGACGCGATGAGATTCATTTCCAAGTTCACCCTTCATCAACGATTATAAAAATATATATTACTAATAAGTATGTAATATATGAAATAAAAATTCTACTAGATATATATATATTTATATATATATATTTATGTACATACATATATTTTATTCACTTACTTCCATTCAGTAATATATAAAAACGGAAACAAAGTTTATGCCTACGTATGGACTACCGTCTCCATAAACGATGTTCTCCATTTTATATATACGTCTATTATATATTTTTATATTATAAATATATATGACAAATAAATCATGTTTTATATTCTTAATTTTTTTAAATCAAGATCTATGTGATACAATCAAGAGTAACAAGTTAAAACACGTACGATAAAGAAAGCAATTATTACACGAAATATTTATATAAATGGATATTATTATTAAATGGGTAGTATAAAGTCATAAATGAATAATGTATTATATCATAAATATTAATATGGTTCTGTTATAAATCAATAAAATACTATATTCTTCATACAGGAGGCTAAAGCTACCCTCGACTAAAGGAAAGTGCAAGGTAAGGGGTTTTCATCTCACTCCTTATTCTCATGAGATTCATGCCATATTTCCACTATTACCTTTTTTGTGTTGTATATACTGTCCATAATTGTATTCTTTGTGTAATACACTTTAATTTATGTGTATTTACATATTATTTGTATGATACATCTTTCATGGGGTGTATGTTTCGTAAGTTACCAAATTGGTAAGGGTTAATTTCACAATCTCTTTATTATCTGATGTTGTTTTTACTTAGGTATCTACTGGGACATTTTTAACATCCATTTTTCATAAAAATGAGTTCAAAATGGGTATTTAAAAGTCTTGTGAATGATACTATTTATCAAGATCAGAATTTTAGTTTTTTTTAATGATTTATCTTTCTAAATCATTTTAATTAATGTTAATGTTTTCAAAATGATTTTAAGGATTTATTTATATGGGCATAAATGTTTTGAAATGATAATTATTTTAAAAATATTCAATGTGGTATTGGACACTTTGATTCAAAAATATCTTTTAAATTACTTCCTTTATAAATGTGTGACTTATAAATGATTTTACAAAAAAGATATTTCTCTCAAAAAGTTTTACTCGTCATTTTCAACTATGTCAGCATCCTCTACTAGATATTATTTTTCATTGAGGTTGATTTATTATAATACAATATTCGTATTTTATTATATGAGTTATGATATTATTGACTATGGATGATCTATTTTTAAACCATTCATGGTTTATTGTTAATGTATTGACATTTCATATGCTAGTTTTAATACAAATGTTTATGTTATGTTTCAACTATTCATATGAGGAATGTAGTGGACTTAATTAGTGACAAATGGAGCCCGATATAGCTCATTGATGCATCGGTAGGTCTCATGAGACAAACTAGTGTCTTGGCACGAGGCCTTGACCAAAATTTTATTTGTAGTCTTGGCACGAGGCCTTGACTGTGTGGTAATGATGTCCGATGATAGACATTCCCTCATTATAAAATTAGTTATTACATGTGATTATTCTACTAGTAGAATATCCATGTGCATGTTTAAATGGTAATGTTTTATTTATTTTTACCATATTATGTTCAATTTGATGTTTAAATAGCTGTTTTTTATTATACAACTTTCCTTAAAATGTTTATAACTTCCGCTAAATTATTTACCCTTACTGAGAATCTGAGCTCACCCCTTTCTTATGTTTTGATTTACCAGGATTCCATGAAGTGTATTATGATTTATATGAAGGGTTAAGATACAAGGAAAAATTTAATTCTCAAAGAACTATCTATGATGTGTTTTATGTTTCAAATTGTAATTTAAAGTTAATGAATGTAATCTATTTTCCAAGACTGCTAAAGTGATCAGTTCTTCAGGACGTGATTCCTTGTAATCATTCCAATGTATTAAAATAATGCACTGAATCTGGGTAACTTTTGTCGGGGTGTTACACCACCGAGGCGCACATCCTCCCCCATTGTGGCCCATTGTTTTCATGTCATCTATTTCCTTGGTGCATTGCGAGGTGTCCCTCCTCATTTGGTTGTTTCCTAGGCCGGTGGCCCGTCTCTTCTTCACCAGGCATGTGATCGGTGCCACCACGTGCTGCCTTACCTTCTATTTTCCTAGGAGAAATGCAACCAAATACAAAAAACAATAGTGGGTCCACTCAACGTTCATTTTATCTGCGCCCTCCATGATAACATTATCTTGTTTATATTTTAATGAAAAGTATAATTATTAATTAATCAATGAAACCCCATATATTGAGTTTTTTGGAAGGAATTTCAGAAGAGAAGGAAGTTTCCACATCTGAAGGTGTTCTTCGGGGTTCTTTGTTGGTTGTTGTTTTCCCCAATGACAGTCAGTTGATCATGTTCAGTGTTGGAGTCGAATTTCACTGGCACTTTGTCAGAGCATCATTTAATAGCTCCCCAAAAACCCAACTCCATGCTTATATTAAATAGTGGGGATGGTGGATATTAACACATCACACAATTAATGAGGTTCATTAATGAGCTTACATAATGAACCTCTTTTACTCTATCAATGGTGTGGTTACAAAACTAATTATTTCCCTCAAGGGTGCGGTTACACAACATAAGAGTCAAGATATTAAATGTTTTGGTGTTGTAATGTGGTACCACAGCCTTTTTTCAAATGGTTTCAAAAATAAAAATAAAATAGCCGTTAGTTATTTTATTATTCATTAATAAATTCCATGAAATTAAAAATTTCATCTGAACATATCATGTCAATGTTAATATTCCATTAAAAAAATATTGGTTCAATAAATTCAACAGTGACCTCGATTCTTTAATCAGTTCACCAGTATAAAATATAGTAATCTCCGCCTACACGTTTACTAAACGTACCATAAAAATGTCCAAAAAAATTGTTCTGTGAACTCCAAGCCTCAGAATCATGTGTCATCAATTTTTACAGAATCGTAGTATTCCAAAATAATTAAAAAACATTTATATAAAAAATTATGTCTTTAAATTCTCCCCACATTATGTATTTTCAACCCTGAAATCTAAAAAAATCTGGGGAAACAAATGTGGTTACATAGCATTCATCTTATCTTCCTCCTCCCATGTGCTCTGTTGGAGGTTCTTGTACTGCCACCAAACTCGCACCATTGGAAACGATCAACCAAAAAGGACCCTCTCATGTTGATTCTCTATCTCCATCGGGAACTCTACAAATGTCTCCCCATGGTCGATGTCCAGCTCACCCCATTCGATAACGTGCGACAGATCATGCGCATACCTTCTCAGCAGCAACACATGGAAAACATTATTAACCTAATGTATGTGTGGGGGAAGAGATAGATGGTATCCTACCAAACCTACTCTGCTAAGGATCTGTAAAGGTCTGATAAACCTCAGAGATAACTTACCACCATGGCCAAATCTATGCATTCCTCTTTGGGGTGAGACCCATTCGAAGACATGACATCTCTCCTCAAAATCCAAGGGTCTCCATCTCTTATCGGCATAAGACATCTACCAGATCTGTGCAGTCTTCATCTGATCATATATGATCTGCACATTCATTGTGGTTTCCCATACCATCTCTGGACCAATAAGTGCTGACTCTCTTAGGTAATATCATCTTAGAAGTGAACTGCAAGATTCCCATACAGTGCATCAAATGGAGCCATACTGATGGTGGAGTGATAACTATAATTGAATGTGATCTCCACCAATGGTGGGTGGTCCTCCCAACTATGAGAAAATTTTTGGATGCAATCATGAAGAAATTCCACATGTGTCTGTATGGTCGGCTCCGTCTGACCATCTATCTTAGGATGAAAGGTGGCACCCAAGTTCAGTTGAGTCTTGAATGCCTCATATATTCTCTTTCTCAAGTGGGATGTAAAACGAGTATCTTGATCTGAGACGATCATCAATGGAACCCCGTGAAGTCATACAATGTCTTGTATATAGTTGCGTCATAATACCTATACTGATTTCGACTCTCAGATGGGTAGGATGTGGGCCAACATGGTGAGTCGATCCACAATCACCCTGATGGAATTTTGGACCCTGGACTTATGTGGTAGCCATGTCATGTTGTCTATAGAGACACCGCCCCACAACAATTCTGATGCGTCAAGTGTCTGAGCTAATCCAGATGGTACCTATTACTTGACCTTCACATGATGGCAATTTAGGCATTATGATGAAAACACTACCATTTCTTTCTTCATCCCTAACCACCAGTACTGATGCTGGAGGTCCTAGTACATATTCCCCACTCCAGGATGTACCACTAAAAGGGAAGTGTTTAAATCCCTCATCACCTACTCTACTAGAATCATTATTACCATTTTTCATCATTTGAAAAGAATGACATGCTCAACAACTTTAGGAAATCATTCAGGAGACTGTCCTTGGGATATCTGACCACGTCAGGACTTGAAGTCAACATCCCCATGTTGTGCCTCATGAACTCGCTGATGGAGTGGTGAAGTGACATTCATAGACTAGACGTAAGATTCTCCATTTCAATCCACGAATAATATCTACAACACGACTAGCTTCTATGTTGCCTCACTCAGTAACTGTATACCATACCTACTACTGAGTGTGTCTGCTACTACGTTCCCCATCCTAATAATGTCGACTATCTCAAAGTCATAGTCCTAGAAAAACTCTATCCATCGCTGATGTCTCAGGTTCCGGTCCTTCTTTGAGAATATATACAAGATACACTTATGATCGGAGTAAATAGTACATCGTTCACCCATCAAGTAGTGCGGCCACATCTTTAGCACAAAACCCACTACTTTTGACTCTAGGTCATTGGTGGCTTCGTTCTTCTTATGTTATTTCAACTATTGTGAAATTTAGGCAATAAAAACATGCTCATGCATTATAACACATCCCAGTCAAGGCCCTAATGCGTCTCTGTAGACTACATACCAAACTCCCTTATCTGGTAGCCTCAAGAAGGGGGAAATCTTCAATATCTGCCTCATCTCCTAGAAAAATACAAGCACATATCCCTCGAATATAAAGGTTTCCTCTTAATCACAAAAACATACAAGGATGAAGTTACCCTAGATAATTCAGGTACAAATCGTTGGTAGTACATAGCCAATCCCAGGAAACTCAACACCTCTATCACACTTTTGGGTGGCACCCAAGAAAGAACATTCTTTATCATTACTGGATCCACCGAAACTCAAGCCTTTGAGATAACATGTCCCTAAATGTGGACCTCCCATATCCATAACTAGATCATTGAGATAATTTGAAAAATTTGGTGCTATTAGAGTGTATCAAATACTATCTGCGGGCGTGTGGCATGATCATCCACCATCGTCGAGTACACCAAGATGTCATCATTGAAGACCACATCGAAGTGATCGAGGTATGGATAGAATATTCTGTTCATGAACCCCATGAACACTGCCCCGACATTGGTCATGCAAAAAGGTATCACCAAGAACTTATAGTGTCTATACCAGCATTTAAAGGATGTCTTTAGTACTTCCTCATCTCATAATCTGAGCTGATGATAGACTGATTTGACGTCTATCTTCGAAAAAAGGTTACCCCTTCAGCTGATCGAAATGATCATCAATTCTCTGAAGAGGATACTAGTACTTCTCAGTAACCTATTTTAGGTGTCGATAGTCAACAAAAAACCTCAAACTCCCATCTTCATTCATGTTATACAAAATTTGGGCTTCCCATGGAGAAATATTGGGCCTTATGAACCCCTTACCATGCATGTTCTCCAGCTTTACACTCAACTCATGAGGCTCTGTGGGTGTCATCTGATATGATGTCATAGATATTGATGCCATCCCATGGTATAGGTTGATGTAGAATTCTTCCTCTATGTGAGGAGGTAGTCCAAGAACATCATCAGGAAAGACATCAGAAAAATGGTCCACTATTATAAGATAACTCAGATACCCCAATTCAACTCCTCCTAGGGTAAGGCTATCCATATAACGAGTGATCGGTCACACCCTCCTCCAAGAAATTTCATCATTTGTAGAAAGGGTTCCCTTATAACCGATGAAAGTGAATCTGGTCCCATTCTCGCGGTCACACCACCCTTTATGCCTAAAATATTCTTTCTGAGCATGGACTGTGGATAGCCAGACCATACCCATGATAACATCATAAGTCCTTGATGTTTTTTTATAGAAGATCCCAGAAAAATCTATTGCCTCCAAGAGTGATCTCACACTACCTGCACCAATGTGTAATCATCAAATCATCCCCCAAAAGAGTCTCTAATTGTAAGTATCAAGCCAACAACTGCTTCAAAACCTCAGATCTCTGAACATGTTTCATGGAAATGAAAAAGTGACAGGTACCTTTGTATAAAAGTACTGCTACTATGGTGGAGTAGACACAGATCATACCACTAATCATATCTGGGGAGCAGTGGTCAGAGGCCTCTGCCTCCAAAAGCTGATCTCGGCCCTATCCACCCACACCCTGTGGTCGGGGTGCACCACTTGGGAGTGTTGGTAGAAGTACCTAAAACTTTCTTCCACTATCTACCACAAGACCGACTCTTCTTCTGAATTTGCTGCCCAGCAGACCTCCTCGCTTAAACATTGGCCACTATCTCAGTGGCCCCCTGATCATCTACTAATCGTCAATGCGGGGAATCATATAGACAAGATCCATGTGTTCTTATTCGCTGCAAGAGGAAGAAAAAAATTTTCATCAGAAGAACTTCTCTACCTCGCGAGCTCTGCACCTCCGACCATGCATCCTGAAGTGATCATCTGAACAGTCTGTCCTACTTTGACCTCTCCAATATCTGTCTACAACCAGTTCCAGATGACTCTGCTACCTGTCATTCGGGGGTGTCTCTCACCACCATTGCCTACTCAGCTAAAATTCTATCCACCATTACTGATTTCTCGAGTACTCCAGCATGTGTCTGGATATTGAGAAGTATAACATATGCTATGATCCCATACCGTAGAACCTTATCAAAGGTATAGGCCCTGAATAATGGGTCTCATACAATATCGGTGATGTAGATAGAGAGGTTAGTGAATCTCACTAAGTATGTGATAGCACTCAGGCTGCCCTGCTGAAACTTCAATAGCTCCTAGATAAGCATTGAGCCTTATGTCAGTGGTACTCCCTCTACCCTAAAGAGGGTCTCTAAGTCTGACCAAGAGTGTGTCAACTACTCATGTTTCTGGAGAATCATACTCCACCATATCCCTAGTCTTCCCTAGAAGAAGCTAGTATCTAGGATCACTATCTTTTCTTCTAGTTTCTTGAAAAAAGGTTAAAACATGTGCCATATCCTCCAAAAAGACCACAAATACCAAGGGATATATCTCTCCTCGAATCCTTGGAAGCATCTATCTCTAGAACTCGTGAAACACACCCAATTGGTGTGCATAGTTTCCCAGCAATGCAAGTGGGGACTATTGCCCCATATGTGGTGGTGTTTCTATTACACGAACCGAATGTTCCATCACCGTAAGAGGGCCCTTCACTAACACCTCATATCTTAGTGGGTTGTCATCAAGTTCTCTCTCTAAAATCAAACTTGTTGTCTACATGGTGACATCCTGAAAGAAATGGGTCTTCCACAGTCAATAAGTTATACCTGGTGAGTTGACACAATGAGATCAAAATCAATTAAAACATTTTCAAAATACACACTATCAACATTTTCTTATACCGACTGAGAAATCATATTTCAGGGTCCTGGTGTATGGATACATTTTTCACCACACCAATAGTAAACTCCTTGAACTGAAACCCAAAATCAAGACACTTAACCCTATTGATCCATTGAAAACATACACTCTATGTTCTTCTGGTAGAACTGAATCCCATTTATACCACTTTTTCTTGAACCGTCCCCTGGGCACATGACAAGAATACCCCTATCCCACCTTCCATTGTACAGGGTTTGGCGAATAGAACTAGAATGGAATTTCCCTAAAATGGGAGGAAATTTTCTCAAAATCTATACAGGCACATACACGGTACATTGCGAACATATAACACACACTTGAAGAAGAAAGGTGAAACCACTACTAAAAACCACCACAGAGTGTAAAAGTCTGTACTAAAGTAAAGGCGCCAAAATAAAACCCCAATTTAAATGGAAATACAGAAAAAAGGGGAAATAGATATTGAGGTATTTACCAAGGATCCTATTTGAATAATATGTAATGCTCTTTACTACAGCTCTCCATGTCAACCAGTCACCTCCATACACCCTCATGTCCTTGATCCCCAAGACTCAGTTAGAGTTACTCGTTGTCTGCACAAAACACAACAAGGTGCATGTAAATCCCATACCGAGGTGTATATAATAATACCTAGTAAGGACCATGAGACCCTAATGGTATCTCAGTATTATTGAAATGAAAAACCACAAAACATGATCTTAATTACAATGTACAAAGAAAAAAGATATCTCACACCAGGTTTAACTTAAGTACAAATGTACATATGTTTAGAAATGAACCTTGATTATCTTTTCCTGTAATGAGGAACTACTGCTGACCCACATAGGATCTATTAGTCCGGATCCACATAGGATCACTAATTTTTGATCGTCATTGAATCGCTCAGTGATGATCCACACAAGATTTCTCAGTGTTTATCCAAACATGATTTCTCGATGCCTATTCACATAGGATCACTTTTCATTCTTCACATATTATCCAACCACTGGATTCCTACAAAAAGAATGGATGATTCTTGAAGGATCTCCTCCTCATGCCATCAGTAATATTTCAATCAGAACAATATCCCATGAAGGTGTAAATTGATAAACTTAAATGTTATAAGGGTTCCATTTCAATAGATGGTGTGTAAACCAGACTCCTGGTATATACGTTATAAACATTTTAGTGATGAGGGACCGGTTAGATTCGGGAACGATCCATCCTGGAAATACTCCAACATTATACAAAACACAAGTAGAGTATCTCAAAATTTCTACCTCGTTATAATGGTTCTAGTGCTATAGATAGTTCTTCAAATGGACTTTCAGTTTTTCAAATATGCCGAATTCAGGGTAACTGGGCCGAAGGGGGACCGGGGTTGGTTCGACCTAGTAAAACCGACCCAACCTGACCCGGTCTGGGTTGACCTAATCTGATTTAGGTTGACTCATCCACGATATGGCCCAAACTGGGCTGACCAGGACAGACCGAGCAAGATCTGAATCAGCGTGCTAGGCCAGCTAGAATGGTCTGTCCCTCTTGGCGGTGTGGCCCGCCAGGCTCACCCTAGCCCACAGTTGCGGGAGAACTCTCTTCTCCCCTGAAGAAGCATAGTTGCATCTAGCACCAACTCATGCATCTGGGTCCACTGGCTGCATCTCCCACATCAACATGCATGGTGGGAGTTGACATCTCCAAGTGGCTCCGTAGGATTATAGCACTGAAGGCCATCACGATTGCAGCTTCCATCACCCTGGTGGACCGCCGGGGCATGCCTCTTTCAACACAGAAGCCCGTCGCGGCCACGATATCCCCCACCTAGGTGCGCCATTAGGGCGCGACTCCTCCTGCATCGCAGCCTGTCACAACTGCCTCTTTTTCCGCCCAGGCACGCTACCATGTCACACCACCTCATATGGTCGTCGTCTTGGAGGGTGGCATGTCTCTTATTCGCCGATCATGAAGGTGGAACCAATGTGTGCCAGCTAACCTACCAGTTTCCCATGAGAAATGTAACCTAATCAGAAAACTGCTGAGGGTCCGGGCCTTGTTCATTTGGCTCGAGCCCTCTATGTTTTCATTAACATGGGTTATATTTCTAGATAAGTACAAATCTTAATTAGACAATGAAACTTCCTACCTAGAGTTTATTGGTAGGGGTTGGAGAAGGTGATGTATTTTGCACATCAAATGTTGTTTTTTGGCATTCACCATTGCCCACTGTTTCCCCCAATGACAGTTCCTCGATCACGTTCTTCATCATAGTTGAAAGTCATCAGCGCTTCGTCAGAGCTTCCTCTCGTAGCTCTCAAGAAAACCAAGCCAATGCTCATATTAAAAAGAAGGGAAGGTGGATATTAACACATCTCACAATTAATGATTTTCATTAATGATTTATTTAAGTATCATCTTGACTCTCCAAATGGGGCAGTTATAGAACCCATTTTTCTACCAACGGTGCAGTTACAGAACATAGGGTCAAGAAATTAAATGGTTTAATGACACACTTTTTTCACATAATTTTTTGTCTTACTGTTGAAAAAATAAAAATAAAATAACCTTTTGTTATTTTATTTAGTATTATAAAAATTCTAAAAAAATTATCCTTTTCGTTTGACCCCTATCGGTCAAGGTTAAACATCCCTTAAAAAATCTCAGTGCAACAGATTCGACGGTGCCCTCGGATATTTAATCTGAGAACCAATAAAAAAGATAGAAAATGACTCCAGCATGTTTACTGAATATATCTTGAATAATGTCAAAAAATTCCATTTCAGGATCTCTTATCCTCATAATCATGTACCGTCAATTTTTAAAAAATCGTATTATTCCAAAAAAAAATTAAAAACAATTATATGGAATATTCAGGTCATTACAGTATTTGGACTATGTTTAGAGATGAATGGGGGCTGATAAATTGATGTAATATGGAATTTTAGATAAATTCAGAATTATATCCTTAATGTTTATCATTTCTCTATGAATTTTTTGTATGTTGTTGAAATAAGGTGGTCTTTCCTATGAAAATTAAGTAATATTCCATGATCCCGATTTTCAATCATCTAAACTTGATGTGCATTATAATGAAATTTTTCCATGGAATGTAATTATTTTTAATGTCATTTAATAATTGTGCAATATTGATTATGTTATACTTTTGGGCTATGAATTTAGTGGATTTATAAATTTTCATTGGATTATTGTGAATATATATTTTTTGTCTACATTGATATTAATGGATGAGATGGTTTTTAAAATTAAGAGATGTTAGAAATTCAAAATCAAATTAAATTAATCAAAAAATATCATAAAATTTATATTATTAATATATAATTTATATTTATTCAAATATAATAAAATGGTGTTTTCACCATGGTTTTTGATTATATATATTATTGAGCCCCATTTCACTATTAAATATATCTTTCCACAAATATTCATGGAAGCCCAATTATATATGTAATTTAACATGGTTTAAAAAATAATATTTATTTTTTATTATTTCTATAAAACTTTTAGTGACACTGAGGATTTATGCATTTTATAATAATTTTTATTTTTCATCTTTTACTTATTCACATGACATAAAAATCCTATTTACTCAGTTAAGTCTTCTTAGTTCCTATTTCATACACCCATAAGTATATTTAGGAGTCTTAGGTTATATCATGATTTTTTATTGTTATGAATGAACAATGGGATATAAATTTGTTATAGGATTATACCAGTTTTTTTCGATATGGGTATTCTTCTATTTCTAGGGTTGTGTAATTTGAACATTATTTACAGGTAGGTGACTAATATTCCCCCTTGTTTATAACAATGTTATTATATAAAAGTCAAGGTTTTCAGTTTATTGTATTTAGAGATAACCTTAACCTATATACAGATAATTTAATGGGATGATGGGGGAAATGGATACAATTTTTTTATATGGTTTTTCTTTTTATTATTATGTTATTTATTTATATTTATGTGCTTATAGATTTACTGTGATTTAATTTTATTATCGATATATGGAATCACGATTTTATTTTATTAGGTCATTTTAGGATTGTAATATGAAAATGCATGTTCCAAAATATAATTTTTTTATTTATACTGTTTAGAATGAATTAATGTTTGAATTAAATAAATCCGAAATAAATTATTATAAACATGCTATTTAGGAATAGTTTGGATTTTTTATTTTTGTGGTCAATGAACGGATGAGGAAGTACAATTATTATTTTGTTTTTTACTATGATAAAAATATATTATTTAATAATTTTAGTATCGATATATGGAGTTTTTATATTTTTTTGGTTTATAAAAATAATTTGTGGGTTTTTTTCATAGTGATAGTTTGATGTGTTTTTCTCATTTGATAAGATTTTTTTATTTAAAATTGTTATATGTGATATATGGATTTGTTGGTTTTTTTTTTGAGATATTAGGTGGAAGATTTTACACATTTACTGTAAAATAGTTTCATAGGGATATATTATGATGGTGAAATTATTTAAATTTTATAAATTGGTAGAACAAGACATATTGAATTTATATTATATTTAACTCCTTGAATTGAATTAGTGGATTAATAAATTATTACTCATGGTGAATTATGAAATATATTGAATATTTACTGATTTTTATATGAAATGAGTAGCCCTATAAATAATGTGATTAATGAATTAAAAGTGTTTGGTAAATTACTAATGAAAAATTAGTAATGGAATATGAAAAGGTATTTTTTTGGATGCAGTCTGATAATTGTGGGGACATGATGTTGATGATTCTATAGGGTGTAGTGATTATTTCAATATTGTTATGGGTTACATATGTAGAGTTTTTAAAGTTAGTTAGTCAAACGTTCAGTTTTTATAATTATAATATATTAATTTTAATAATTATTATCTATTTTGAATGACCACGTAAGTCGGGTACCCTTAATGAATCCCATATATAGTTGGTCTTTCTAGATGTAAATGTTTAATAAAAGATTTCATAGAAATGTTTGGATAAATACTTTACATCTCTCACTCTCTTATCTATATGTACTTCAGTAATGTGATCTTGTAGAAGTGATGTTGTTTTGTGAATTTAGTTTTGGTAACATGATTTTGGATATGATCTGGTATGTGATTGTGGTGGATATTTGGTATGTGCTTGGGTTATGTAGATATATAAGATATGAGAGAACCAAGACTTATGTCATTGTAACATGAGTGTCAGATAATTATTAAGGAATAATTATTGACATTACATTATGATATATTTTAATGATTATGATGATATTATACTTATATGAATATTTTCCATATAAGACTTTGTGAGGTTGGGATGATTGTTGAACTAGTATGTGAAATGAGATATATTAACTATTTATTTAATAAGGATTTATTATTATTCTTCTGTATTGGAATTATATTTTTTTAGAGAGGAACATATATTTTATATGTGAATGCTCCCCAATTATTCAATATACTATTATTAAATATTTATAATACATAATTTTAAATTAAGATTTATATTACTGACTCTTTTAGTTGTGATTTTATAGAGTTTTATTTTATAAATAATATATTTTTAATAAATAGTATTTACCTAAGAAATATTTTATTTTACTTTTATATGATGTTAAATGCATTTGGTTAGGATTATGGAATGATTTATCTTATATGGGCTTTCATGATTGATGATGATTTTATCATTACTTGAATTATAAGGGACAGTTCATCCCATACACAATTCTTCAAACCATTGGTGAATGATTTCATATAGTGGTATATTTGAGGGGAGTTTTGAGGATCACCCAGACCTTCAAAATTGGACTAGAGGTGGTTTTTAGTAGGGAAAATATGTGATATTATGGATCAAAGGCCCACACCATACGACACCAATAAAAATCCTAATTTTATGAGTAAAATATATAATACATTTATTTTATATATTTTAACATATTTAAATATAATGAATTAAATGTAAAGTGTACTCTGAGATCATTTTGGGTTAGAGTCTTTAGAGATTATATACATAATTATGTTATTTTAAAATAAATATTTCATTCACTCCATAAAATATCTTCATAATTAATTCTCTTTCATAAAATAAAAAAAATATTATTCTTAATGAAATAAAAAATATGTTAATATATGAAATTGGTTAGATCAAATGCAAAATATAGGGAATATATTTCAAAAATACATATATAAATTCTAAATTGGACATAAATTTGATAGAAAAATTAACACTGAAAATTGTTCATGATTAATATATTTTAATTATTTTAACCTAAGAAGTCACATAGATATATTGTAGTATAATTATATAAAAACGAATCCAAAGATAAATATAAGCCCTAACTTTTATAGATTACATAATTATGAGTTTTAATAAAAACATTTGTTTCTTTCAAATTAAGGTTCTTTGAAATTTTATAGTGTAAGATAATTAGAACATAAGTATAAAATGAAAACATAAATATTTAAAATTAGACATTGCCACTCAATAAATAGTTCTTCAAAAATTAAAACTCTTTAAAATAAAACATGATTTTTTTTCCTTGTATAAATATTCATAATGTTAATATTGATTTCTCCATTTCACTAAACTAACCATATACCATATGAAAAATATTTCAATAATATTTTTTGATTATAAATATTTCTATAAGGGAATATAATATAAGAAATGAAACCATTTTTCCATGAAATTACTAAAATCAGGAAAAAAATTTCACAAATTCATAGGTTTCACCCATATAAAATAAACACATTAACATACCTCTTGAAATAATAATATTCCTAAAAACACCATTTAAATCATAAATTATTAAATTATCATGTGGAATATATATCCTAATTATATTTTAGTTTACATAGATATATAGGAATAATCCTTCATTGTTACGTTTGGAATACCCCTCATAGTATATTTCCTAAATCTCTTAGGAGAAACCTTATTGGTTTAATATATATAATTACCAGTTGAATTTGATAGATATCACAAGTTCAAACACCCTTGGTTAATCATGGATCCAACAATATGTATAATAAATGACCAAGACCCATAACATATTCATAACACATAAAACAAGAATAAAAGACAAATTTCATTTCCACTTTGGAATCACAATAAATAATTTAAAAATATTGGCATAATAAATCCCTTATCAAAAACACTATCAATAAAAAAATACATGAAAATTTAATAAATAATTTATTCTCTTTTAAAAATAATAATCCATATAGATACATCCAATTATATAATAGTGGTCATGGATGTAGAAATTTTGTTGTCACAATGCATGTAAGAAAACAATCCTTTTTTCCATTTAGTAAAACATATCATATAAAAATATTACTTTTGAAAAACATTGAGTGAAATTAAATTTTAGAGGTTTATTATACCCCATATAGAAGAATGTGGTGTATATCCTTGCAATATGTCTCACTGAAAGTATATTTAGATGAAGTCCATTACCTTGACTCTGAATTTTCACATGCAATCGTTATATTCCGGAATAATATTATTTTCTAAATTTATACATTATTAATGATTTTTTCCAAGTTTATTATTCCTTTTTATCAATTATTACAATTTTATAACAATTAAATTATGATTTAAATCTATATTAGATGTTTTTCATTATTCCAAACCTGAGTCCAAAATAAACATGGTACAATGTAACTTGTCCATGTTGTCATTAGTCCATCATATATAGAATAAAATTCATGAAACAATACTCTCATTTAAATATCAATTATAGTTGTAAAATCAAACAATTCATTTATGGTATGAATAATGAACAATGTTATAATCATAGAGGTGGTAGATTGTACTTATGCATGAGTAATGGTTCAATTTTTCATTAATCATTATGAAAATAAGGTAATTATTATTTTATCTTTACATAATGATCATAATATTAATTTAATAATAAAATTAATTTAATATACTTAAATATATCATACAAAGGATGTGGTGAATAAAAATTATTCTCATTGCATCAGGGAGGTGATAGTTCAAACTTATGCATGAACAACTTTATCATTTTTATGTACATGGAATTTTAAAACATAATTGAAATATCAATTATTTAAAATGATAAATATTTCACTAATTCCACATATAAAAATTTATTCCATCATTATAACCAGTATTGATATATGGTACTAAAAAATGGACAATATCGGTTCGTGGGGTAGTAGTCTATCATACACACAAAAGAAATGTTCATATCCCATTTGTTGAAAATGGATTTTTATTAAGTGATGATATTGATATATTAACATAACAGTATAATTAGGATATATTTTCTATTATTTGATCATATAATAATAATATTCAGAATAAGTGGAAGAATAAATAACACTTAAACAGATAAAAATGATACCTCTTCTTTGTTTGATCAGCATTGAAAAACAAGTTAACACCTACAAGAATGAATTTATTCCTAAAATAACGCCAAAAGAATGTGGGTAGGTATTATAGTATGAATATTTGGTAGATATTGTCTGAAAAAAATGATTATTGAAGTTTGTGTATTAGATAAGAGTGAGTACCATTTTATAGAAGATGGTAAGGGAATCCTTGGAAACACTAAAAATGTAAAATTAAAATAAATTAATTTTTTAGTCCAAATGAATCCAATATGAGTAATTTAGAAGATAAGATGAGAATAGTTATGCATACACACATCTAATAATTTTTCAAAATGTATTGATTTTATTTTAAATTATATCTTTTATTATTATCGTTAATTATTCTCTTTGAATTTTAATAGTGGTAACTACATTTAAAATATTAGATTGTCAAAAATTTCCTTATATGGGATCTATTTACTATAATTTGATGATAAAAGAATATTTCGTTCTGATAATATTTTCTCTATAATTATAAATTATTTTTTGTATTTTTATATAATATATTAGAAATTTAAATTTTTATAAAATATCAATTATAACATTTTTAAACTATTTTGTTCAATGAATTTAAATAATATCAAAATAGAGCGATATCTTCAAAAAAATTACAGTACCTATAAAATTTTATATTCACTAATAAAATTCTTCTATACAGAAAATTATCTTAAATATTAATTATTTTAATATTTATAATATCATATATACTTTTAATTAATTAATAAATCTATCATTGCATCCTCATTGTGTGAAACATAAATTTAATTATGTATTTCCAAAAAAATTAAATAAATTACCATGATTTAAGTTATATTTTTAAATTTATAATTACTTTTTATAGATGAATATATATCTTATATAATGCCATATGAAAAAATTAGTGTGAAGATACATGATTATGACATATTTTCCGTTACTTTGAATTAAATGTTCTGAATTTCATTATCACACCAATTGGCTTCCAAAAGACACAATTTTGAACAAAAGATTTTATTTGTTTTCTATAACTCATCCAATATGATTTGGAAAAATGTAATTGTATGTTTATATTATTATGATATAATTTTTACTTTTAATTACATGATTAACCATTAAAAATGGTAAATGAAATTCTAAAATTACTATTCACAAAAAAACATTTTGATCCTATTTGATAACATTTCCCATATTGATTAAAACCATGTATTTATATATTTTTAAAATTAAATTAAAATAAGTAACTAAAAATAATTCAATTATAATACCATTGATGGATTGAGGAAAAATGTTTTAAAAAAATATAAACTATCAAAAGATTTTCATGTTTCTATATCTAATTTACAAGTTAAATTAAGTTCATTGGAAAAAATTATATTATAAAAAATAAAAACATCCACTAATATTACCATAAAACCATTTAAAATTTTAATCAATCAATATAACTAAATTAGATGACAATCTAGTTTTGAGATAGAATATATTATTTTTTTACTATTTTTTAAAAATGAATTTTATCTAAAAAAACAATTTTAATCAATGTGAATTTTAAGGTCCCCCTTATAAATAATAAGTTCATTTTGACAAATATAACATATAAAAGTAATAAAATATATTTTTTAAAAAAATTCTCCATCCAAAAGTGGTAAAACTACCTTTTAATCATTTTATAATTTTCATACTTAAACATTGGATTTAGTCTCATTTTATGCCACTAAAACATATATAAGAAGGTAAATAAATTTAATTAACATGTGTAAATATTTTATATGTTTTTCAAGACATTCTAAAAAATATCATTGTTTGATGATGACTACTGATTAAAATAATAATATTAATACGGAATTATTTTTCAGAATATTTTAATCTTGTATGTGGGATATGATTTCAAAGAAACCCATTGTTACGTGATTGGTAGGATATTAGGCATAGAACCCATTTTAATTTGAAATTACTATATAAATCATAAATATTAATAAATATAAAAAATATTACTCTATAATTTGCAGGGATGTTACATCCTTCCCCCATTTTGGAAATTTTTTCGTCGAAATATATAATTCTGTCTATGTAAATAAGGATTATCATTTCAAAATAACATCATTAAAATATTACATCATATTAAAAAGGATCTGTAAGCCTAACACTTTATAATAAATAATTTAATCAAAATGGTCACCTGAGAGTACACATACTAAGGATTTCGTGTATGAAAAATGGATACATAAGAAAAACTAACCATAAAGTTATGATGTAAATTGAAAGAAAACATTATCAGTCTATATATTACAATTAGATAAACACAAAATTTTAATGGGTAAAAAGTTCATTGATTTCATATTTGGAAAAGTAAATGATTAGCATTTTTTCTACAACACTTTTCATTGAGTTTTAAAATTATTTTACAACATAGAAAAATAACACAAGGAAATATACCTACATGACAATTATTACTTCATTAACTAATAAAATTACACCAAAACACATATTTTTCTCTAAATGATGAGTCATAAAGTAAAAATTTGCATGCCTAAAACCATAGAATAAACTTTTATATAATCACATAATCCAGAGAAGTTTAACTATCTATTTCTCTTATCTTGAAACATTTACCAAAATCAATATGGTTAGGATAAGATAAAAAAATCTCCAAAAAAGAATATACCAATTGATGATGAAAAAAATAATTTTAATCTCAAAAAATTCAACATTAATATATGATGTTCAATATATATCATTTAATAAATAAACACCATTAAAATTCCCAAAAATAATTTATTTAATATGAAATCTAAAAAAAATTAAGGATTTAATCAAATAATCTTCGAGGATATGTTCTTAAATTTCATGTCCAAATAACATCAACCACTCGTAATGACTCATACCAAAAATGAATTTCCTAAATCATATATTCTTTATTGTAGGTTAATCATTTCCATAAATAACAAAATCAAAATAAGACCAAAATTAAATCATTGATTCGTGAAAAATATAATTCAACTATTACTCCTCAAATAAAATCACAAAGAATTCTATTTTCAATAGGCATATTGGGTTTCCAAAATAGTTAATGTATTCCAAAAAAACATTTATCAAATAATCCTGAAATAATTTTCAAATTCCAATAATATCTATTAAATAAATCATTGGTTCCTAAAGTCACATTCTTATTATTCCATCATTTCATTTAACTAAAAATATAATGACATACTAACCAGGGAATTCACGTAGGATAGTGGTAGTGATAAAGTCTTGTTAAAAATCAGTTATTGGTTTTATTTCCAAAGCATTTTCCCGTTTGACTTGTTGTCAGCCATCCTATAGGTTGTAAATTTCATAAAATTATATAATTTTATAACATTACCAAAATGAGATAAGATTCCTAAAAATAACCATAACATGTTTTATCATCAATGTTAATATCATACATTTCATTTTGAAACACAAAATGTAATATCTATGAATTTTAACAAAATCCAAGATTATATAAACCCTAATAGTTTTCGATACATTTTTAATTATTCCCATGCTAGAATATATAATTTTTTAATAAAGAAAATTTTCAAATATAAAAAATTACGGTGACATTTAATAGAAAAAAGACTTCTAAATTAAATCCACCCTCAATAGTGCATAAATAAATTTGTAAATTTCATCACCATATAGTCTACCATAACTCATGGATCCATTAAATGTAGACATTTTAATCATTTATTGTTCTTAATGATCCTTTAACCATTATATTCCATATTATTCTGTAAAACATATTTCATAAATATGAAAACATTAATCATTTCCTAAGATTCAGTAATCTCAAAACATGTGACCATAAATAATCCATAACATTCATTAGTCATTTTGAGTTTCCTCACACTCAATTGGAAAACAATTAGGTATTGGTAAACATTTATTTTTATGGTCCTCTTAATTCAATTTGTAAAAATTATTCATAGGACATTTATTTTCTTAATTATAATAGTCCCCACATTTGAATCATTATTTTGATAACTCCGAAAAAACTTTTCTACCTTTCTTAATGTCAAATGAATGCCTCCTTCTTCTCTGGGATGTTTCTGGATTTATGACATTCATTACAACAACTATAACACATTTTCACCTCTTTAAAACGTATTCAAAGTGATTCATTCCACATATGTGATTCCAATGTCATTTAATATAATTACCTTAATGATTATTACCTTAATATCTATAGGTATTCATTTCTCTCAGATATGATGAATCAAAAAGTCACTAAGTATAAAGTGGTTAATCATTACTCCTAATAGTTGAATTAGATTATCCAAGAGAGTTCCCATTATAGATCTTATTTAATTCTATTTATTATTTAGAGAACCAACAAGTTTTCATTCACAGAAATCATTACTTTGATACCTACTAGATATAACCATTTACTACAACCAAAACATTCAGTGATAGTATATCATTAAAATAATCATATATGATCTTATGTGGATGATAAACACTAAGATATACTTCTTCATGTTATCTATAACTCATTAAATTTATATAAAATAACATATAGTTTTTCTACTGTTCTAACAATTGTGGTTATTCAAAACTTTTATCTTTTAATTAAATGTTTCCCTATCCTCTAATTTTATCGAATCCCAACTCTGATACCAACTATAATTCTCTAGCCTTATATATTACATAATCTATAGTTTTAATAAATAATTTAATTTCATTCACATTGAATATCTATTCAGGTATTCGGTTTTCAGGAATTATACCTTAACTATTACATAACATCTTAAATATTACAATTTAGACACTTCTAATCACTATCAATTTTTATCAAAAAAACACAACAACATAGAACAAAACATGATTTACTTTTAATTATAAAATATTCATAACATTAATCTTGAACTCATCCATCCACTTATACATTCTTATACCATATGTAAAATCAATCAAAAATATTGGATTAGAATAAAAAATATCAATAAGGGAATATAAAATAAAAAATGGAACCGTTAGTCAATGAATATTTTAAACTCATGAAAACATTTTCACAAAATCATACTTTTCACCAATGAAACCTAAACTCATTAACATACAACTAAAATCATTATAATCATTAAACAATTAATAAAAATCATAAAAAATATACATGTAACTTGTGTAACCTATATCATAGATTCATAGTATCACTGAAAACTACATTTGGAGTAACCTTCATAGTAGCATTTAGAATACCCAAAACAGTATATTCCTTAAATATAATAGGGAAACCCTTTTGTTTTAAACCATATAATTAACTAATGAATTGTAATTATATCATGAGCAGACCCACTCTCGGTTTATCACTAAACCAACCATATAAATAAAAAATTTCGTGAACCAAAACATAATCCTTATACAAAAAATAAGCATAAATGAAAAATAACATTTCCACAGTGCAATCACAAGATTTCATTCAATGATATTGACTAATAAACCCCATCTCAAAATAATTTCCATATCAAAATACATGAAAAATGAATACATAATTTATCTTCCCTTTAAAAATAATAAGGCTTATATATAAATCCAAATGCCAAATAATGGTCACGGCGGTGTAAATATCGGTGCCGTTTGTGCATTAAGAAAAATTCAGGTTTTTCAATGAGTAAAATACCTCATATAAAACTATACATTTTGAAAATTGATGAATTAATTTTAAAGTCAGGTGGTAATAATTATACATCGTATAAAATATGGTGGTGTATATTATCCAAATAATCCTCAATGAAAGGAGATTGAGAAGAGGTCCCATAACTTGAGTCTGACTAGTCATGTACATTTATTTTATTATTGAATAATAAAAATAGGATAATTTCTAATAGATTGAGAACTATTTTATGTTTATTATTCAATTTTTATCACTTATAACTAGGTTTTGACAACTACATAATTATTTAAGATCATATTAGACGTTTTGTTGTTATATGGTATTTGATAAAATAATGAACGTGTTATGATGTCCACAATCCATGGGGTCATAATTATATAATTCCCTAAATAAATTTCATGAAATAATAATAACTTTTATACATCAATTATACATTTAAAATTTAACCATTCATTTATGGTATGAAAAATCAACAATATTATAATCATGGTGATAATTGATAATACATACGAATGATTAACTTTTTCAGTTTTTATTAATCATTATAGAAAAAAGTTAATTATTATATTATATCCCCAAAATGATAATAAATTTATTAACATAATTAAAATAATTTTCATAAACTTATATATATAATAAATGTGGTTTGTTGAATATTAATGATTCAAACCCTTTCGTCGTGGTTATAGTTCACATGTACGCACAATTGAAGATATCATTTTTAGGTTCTTGTAAGGTATGAAAATAATTCAAATATTATTCTATTAAAATGAGTAATATTTCATTAATATCATATATAAAAACATTTATTCATTAATTATAACAATTTGTGATTGACGGTTATGAAAAATGAACTATATCGGTTCATGAGGCGGTAGTCCTCCATACCAGAGAATGAAATATAATTTCCAATTGTATAAAATTGGAGATAGATTTATATGATGATATTAACATAATAAAATCAATATATTTTTCTGATCCTTGATTTATTATTTCAACATGGAATAAGAATATTTAATGTGGATGTAGAAATTAAATAGAAATCGTTAAAAAATGATACATCTTCATCGGTTGATCACCATTGTAGAGCATCATGACACCTATAAGAAGGGTTCACTACCTAATATAAAGTATTAATAATTTACAGATCGACTCTTGGATGGGGATGGGGTATATATTTCCCAATAAAAATGGTTCTTTAATTTTTTTTATTAGAGAAGACTTGGTATCATTTATATGAGAGAGGACGAGCACCCATGAACACTCTTAAAATATAATATTAATGTAAATTATATTCTTAATCAAAATACCCCCGACATGAGTTTTTTTATATGATGATGATATTTCTAAATCCTCTCATCCCATAATTTTTAGACATCCTTTTATTTTAGATTAAACTTCAACTTTTCATTTTACCCTCAATTATTATCTTTTAATTTTAACTCTGGTAAGATCATTTAAAATATTAAGGGGCTATAAATTTTAATTATATGGGGTCAATTTCTCATAATTGGAAAATTGATGATTTTTACTCCTTATAATAGTCACATATTAAAAAATAGTTTTTTTATAATTTATTAAATTATTATTTTTATAAAATATCAATTATGTAAACATTACACTACTCATTTCATTATATTTAAATAAAATAAAAAAATAGATATAACATCGAAAAAACCATTTTATAGACATATAAAATGTCCAAGTCGCCTGGAAAAGGTTTATATGGCCCCATTTATAACGAAAAGTATTTATTTTATTATTTATATTATCGTTTATTTGATTCTTTAATTAATAAATCCATTATTGAATCATCATTGTTCCAAAATAAAATTTAATTACTTATTTCCTAAATTGATTAAATAAATTAGAATGATTTAGGTAATAATTTTATATTTCTAAAGTCATTATATAGTTTATTATATCACTTATATAACCCAATATTAAAATTATTTTAGTGAGAAGAGACATGATTATGACATATTTTCCATTACATTAAATTTAATGTTATAAATGTGATAATCACATCCATGTGGCTAAGAAAGGACACATGTTTAACCAAACGATTTTATTAGTTACACATAACTCATAAAATAATACGATTACATGTTTTAGGGTAGTTATATAGTATTATAGTATTATCATTATCTTTAATTATCAGATTTACCTTTAACTATTGTAAATAAAATTAAAAAGTTAATATTCACCAAAAATTATTTTGATAATATTAAATCAAATTTCACATACTGATTAAAACCATTAATGACCATTTTTTTAAAATTTTACTCATACAAGTGACTAAACTAATTTAATGTTAATCATATTGACGTATTGAAGAATCATGTTTTTAACAGTATAATTAAACTATATGAAGATGATGTTTTGAATTAAAATACAACATTTTCCACTTTTCATTAACAAATGTACTTTTTCAGAAAAAATTCAAAAAATTCAATCAACGTGAATTTTTAGGTTCATATTATAAATAATAAGATTATTTAGACTAATATAATATATAAAAGTAAAGAAAAAATATTTAAAAATAGTTCTCCATCAAAATGTTGTAAAAATAACTTTAAAAAATATTTAAGTGTTTTATACTTAAAAATTTAATTTATTATCATTTTAAGTCTATAAAATTTATTAGATGAAAGAAAAAAAATTAATAAACATATATAGACATAATATAGGTAGTTATATTCATTCCCTCAAATAAAACATATAGGGGATAACTACCATTTTAAAAAAAATATTATTAATGTATTATTTTTTGGTATATCTCAATCTTTTGTGCAACATATGATTTTGATGAAACTTATTTTTCATGTTGGGTATGCTATGAGAAATATAATCCATTTTAATGTAAAATTACTATATAAATCATAAATACCAATACATATTAAAAAGTTTTATTCTATAACTACCAAGGAAGTTACAATACAACTATATTATATTGATGGATCATCATCCACACCATAGAATAAGAATGGAAATTCAATTATCACAAACCACAGTGTAATAACATAAATAAGTAAAAAGAGTGTAACAATATAAAATCATGACCTATGAGAAGTCAATCATATTATAACCCTTTAGAAAAATCAAAAAATTCATTTCCCATTAATAGTATATTATTCAAGGTGATCCTCCCATGTTACATAACATTTTGGACAAGGATAACCTTTCTTGTCCCATGAAAAAAAATCACATAAGATATAAACATTACCAAATTAATTAGTGTGATAAATAATTATATTCCCACAAATAACATTATGTTATATAAATTAATATGTTTTTGAATATATATCAATAAAATATCCGAGAATGATTAAACTATGTAAATAAAAGGGGTTATATAGAATTTTTATATAGTATCGTGTAACAATCTATCAAGAATATGATCGAATGATACCAAAACATAAATCCCCAAAGAAAAAAAAATATTGTAATTTAATTGATAGGATGATACAAGTGAGATATGAAAAATTAATAAATTGTATATTATTATTAAAAATGAAATAATATTTAATACAAATAATGAAAATAGTTTTTTTGGGGAAGTTATAAAAAATAAAATAATTCGCATTTAAAATCATTTTTAAATGTATAAAATATGAATTTGGAAAAACTATCTTTATAATAAACAAAAACAATAATTGATATTTAAAAATAAATAATGTTAAATTTTATGAAACATGGAGTGAATGTTAAAAAGTGGTATAAATTTTAAATAGATATATTGAAAGATATTTTTTATATTTTTAAAGAAACAGATAAAAGCAAATGGGATATAAAATTTCCTTTAAATAATACATAAAGAGAAATATTAATATTATAAATGATAATGCATATATTAATTTCAAGAAATTATTTTTCATTATAAATAATATAAAAATGGAAGATAAATACCCAATATAAACTATCAAAATCCGGATTACTGATTTCATATCTTTTTTATGAAATAATCAATGATAAATGTAATTTTATAATTTAAAAATAATTTATAAAGAAATAAAGAAAAAATAAAATTTGAGAAAAAAATAATATTATGTATCTATTTGTTAGAATATATCAAACCTATAAGTTCTTTGTCAATAAAGAATGTGTATCACTCAACGAAAGAATATTTTGTCAAAACCCCTTAAATTGGATTTGCATGTTATCAAAATTTTCCATACACCCTAAATAATAAAAAATATATTTTTATCCAATTTTATTAAATAATTATTTATAAATATTTGATTTAATAAAATTTAATTATCGAAAATATCAACTACACTAACCCATATCAATATGGTTTTATAATATATTGGTACAGAATACATGAGATCACACTGCAAATAATCAAAATATATTTGTATACTATGGATACTACATACATACATGATCCATAAATTATAATCATGAACTTAAATTAAATAATTAAAAAACAATGAAATGTTTTTATTTCTAATAAAAATATCCTTAAATCATTCATATTACAATTATTGGTTTCTAAGAGAAAAGGGATTAAAATAATATCGTGTTCAATTATGCTTAATGAATGATAATTTACAAAAGAATCTAACATGAAATATTCCTGGAATAAAAGATATAGATTGAATATATAATCAAATAGATTCATGATGTGATATATATATATCCATATAAATAATAATAATAATTAATGAATTCCATGTGATGGAATTAATAATCCCAAACATCATAATCACAGTATCATTGCTTGTACCAATACATCATCATCATACCATAAAATATGTGTTCAATAAAATCATATATAATATGGAATACATTCACTAAATAATAAAAATTAATATGAATTATAAGATCTATCATTACATTCAGGGGATATAAAACTGTGTTCCACACCTATCACCTAATATGTCTACTGAATCCATTTTGTGAATATTGATTCTACAAATACAAATTATAATGTTTATATGAAGCATTTACATACACATTTATTTTTATTAAATATGTGTATTCATGGAAGTAATTTATATGTGAAATGACAATGATTTTTCATTTCATTGACTCATAATGACATCTAACATAAAATCTATAAATAAATTAAAATTTTAATATAATTACAATGTAATTGAAATTTTTCATGACTTTAGAGTATCATTGAAGGAAATGATCATATTATAGTTGTTTAAAATTTAGTGGTTAGAGACCAAAAAAATAATATTAAGACACTGTCATGGAAAAATATTTTTTATAGAATTATAAAGGGATTATAAGGGTGGTATAATAAGAGGTAAAATATTTCATTATCTTAAATAAAATCATGTATTTGTTATAATAAAACATAATACCATTACATGATTAAATGTAATTTAATACAATGTACATTTGAAATATAAATTAAGTTAAATGTATATGTACTCTTACATTGTTATTTCCATCAGTGAAGCTTTATAATAAACACCCTAGATCCTTAATATTCAGAACTCCTGAAATAAATGTAAAGATAAATATATAGGAATTATATCCTCACTATGTCTCTTGAGAAAAATACATAGAATGATATTAAGAGCGGGTAACAACGAAAAGATCTGAAATCCATATCTACCCAAGTCACTTCATAACTCTTTTATAGTAGGGTATTGAGAGAGAATCAATACAAAATCGTTTTGGATTGTTGCATAAAAATATTTGGGTTGGTATTTATAGAAAATTTGATATAATTGTTTATTAAAATGTAAATATAGTTCATGGAGGATAGATAGTTGAAAATTGGAATATCATTGACATTATCATGGTTTTAATCGATGTTATTTAAAATTTAGGACCTTTTTAGGAATTTTAATGCTTAAAAAATAATTTTCGTTAAATGATATTCTCTTGAATATAGAAATATTATTATTCCTATTAAATTATTTTTTATTTCTCAAATTAATTTTTTTATTTTGAAATATCATTATAGCCTTGGAAGTATTATTTCACTTTTTAAAAAATTTATTTTAAAATATAATGTCATATTTATACTATAAATATGTAGTAATAATTATTACATAATTTTTAAAAGATAATGAAATCATAATTATTAGTTTATACACATAAAATATTTTTCTATTTACCTAAAAATTCATCGGTCTATAAAAATTCCCAAAAATTCATTATTGGAAATTTTTTTGGATGATTCTAAAAATTGTTCCCTTTTTATAAATATTTTCATGATATATTATAATATAAATTACATAATAATACACTTATATTATTCTTAAATTATTATTCAAGAGAAAAAAATTAAAACAATTTATTGATAAGTAATATTTTTATCCTCTAAAAAATTATTGTAATTTATATTAAAATTATTTAGCAATAAAATAAAAAATTAATGATCAATTAAATCATCAAAAAATATTTCTATTACAACAATAAAAATATAATAGAAATGGTCTCCTTACCCTTATAGTGGTCATATTACCCATTATATATGATCTTTATTCTAACATCTAAACTCATTCACATACAACACTTAGATCTTATACCATGTCTATTCTATTTCATACTGTATTTTTATAATAGAATTGTATCTTAGTTATTTTTCATTAATTTTAGATTATGATCCCCTAGATTTCAATATTATATTTTTTCTATATATTTTCTCTTGGTCTATAGCTCTATTTAAACCCATATAATGAATTAAATTTTCTAGTTTTCTATTATAACGGTATGATGAAACAATAAATTTTTAATTTATAGTAATTATAATATTATATTACTTGTCTAAAATAGTATAATTTATAATTTTATATTCTTCCCACCTAAAATAATTTCAACATCAAAATTTTTGGTATACTATAGTTTATAAAAATTTTGGTCATTTTTGGTTTATTTCATTCTCATCGTTCAACAACGAATCCATTAACATGGTATTCCTCTAAATTACTATATCTATCCATGTTTTCTAAATCCATAAAACATTATTTTTAGTATACTAATTATAGATTGTATTTTCAATATAAGATATTTTGTACTCGATCTCTATTTCATTAGTGGTGAGTTTGTGTAAATTGAATTATATATGATTTCTAAATATTGATATAGGGATGAAATCAGGAAAATTGGGGTTGTTTGGTTTAATATATACATGATATTACACATCTACAATACACTCTGAAATATCAAAATAAATATCAATACATGGTCATTAAAATCCCTTGTTACAAAATCTTATAACATTAATCCAAGGAGATACCTTCATGAAGACATAATTCTCTAAATGAAATTCCAATTACATCCCTATATTATTTGTATAAAATTTCTATCTACATTAAGTCATTTTAGTAATATTTTTAATATATTTACCTATCTCAGTAGTGCACTCAATGAGTATTGGACCTAGATGATACATTTCCCTATCTTTATTCAATCATGCTATTGTACAACATATTTTTTAATACATGGTTTTGTACCATGTCATGTTAGTTCTTTAATGTAATATATTATTTTATGAAAAATTCACTAATTGTAGAAAATTTTCTCATGTTCATTTGAAGTCATATTAGAATGAGTGTATCATATACTCTATTATTATTAATGTCCATTTAACAAAAAATTATTTTAGCATGGAAGAAGGCACTCCAATATATCAATGTTTTTATATACTGTTTAACACTACACTAGAATTTTTAGGTGAAACAAGAGTCAAAATAAAGTAAAATTTATAGAGTTTCACCAAAATTCCTCATATGGTAGATAAAATTGAGTTGTAAAATAATTAAATTTGGTACAACATTCTTTATTTTAGATAAATGTTAAAATATTGTAATGTGTTCCAAAAAACACATATTCCATCAAAACTCATAGATATCTTTTGAACCCCAGTTATAAATTCCACTATAACATTATCCCAATTATACATAGGTTCAAACGGAGGTTTTAGGACTCCCTTAAGATAATGTCTCTTATGAAGTACATATTCTCCAACCAATAATTCTTGAAAATAGTCACAAATTTCTAGCTTCATTTTAACCTACCAATAATATTTTCTTATATCCTTATACATATTTATTTTATAAGGGTGTATAAATAAATTTGGGTGGTGAGTTTCTTCTAGTAATTAGCTTTTTACCTTATGTACTGATGGTATTTATAATTTCATTCCATACATAAAAATACCATATTTATAGAATAATTCCTTAATTATTATGTCTGATATGAATTAAATCATTTTTTTATTCAATTTACTATTTTTGGGACATCTTAAACCTTCTTAGTAATGGGGGATAGAAAACATCAATGAATGATGTTCCCACTTACATAAAAACTTTCATAACCAATTATGAAAAATAAATTAGTATTTCAAATTTTTTCATCCTTATCAATGATATAAATCCATGATTGTACATAGTTAATTCTTCTACCAATTTGTTTCATTCTAATATTGGTATTGTATTGAATATTGATAGTCCCTATGTGATTCCAACCATCTACATTATATCATGGTTATCACCTTAAATGTGAATATATAATTAAATATATTTTTCTCTCTATATATTTTACATCACAATCCATAAAATTTGTTAATTCATATCCTCATGGAGTGGAATAAAACATCCTATATAACAACATGATTTGAATAGTTTTTTCCATAGGTATTCAAATTTGATGATTCATAAGAAACTATCCTCTCATATTTTTTAATTAATCACCTTATTCATTTCATTAAAAATATCTATCTATCTAATATCCTTTATTCCTAGATTATATTGTTAATATGGTTTATTCAATAATATCACATTTAGTTTTGTGAATCCTTAAAAATAATTAATTATCCATTGAAATTTTCAACCATTATTTCTTAACATTGTAATGGGGTTGGATAATAGGGTAAAGTTTTAGAAAATCATAGTTTGTAATGTCATAAAAATGGAAGTTATATGTCATGTTTATTGTAATTTCTTTTTCCATTATTTGACTACACTAATCATATATGGGTATATATATCTCTCATTCATATTGAAAATATAGGAAAGAAAAAAAAATTCAAAGGAAAAAACTCAAACATACTGAATATTCCATATAACTCATTTTCTTTATGTTTTTCATGAATTACTCAAAATGGTTCTCCTTATCATCATTGATTTTATATAACATAATAATATAAATAATAAGAAAATCCTTAAATTTAAAAATATATTTCTTCAAATCTGAATTAATAAAATACATAAATATTTATGTTTCATTTTATCATCCATATAGAATTAATATAATATAATAATGTTCAGACCTCATAAAACATTTCAGAATTACTACATTATATTTATTTACCCTTAATTGATGATAAATAGAATTAATTTCAATATTTTATATGTTTTTAGCATATCAGTGTTTCTCAAATGGGTAATAAATGTGAAATAAAGGAAAATTATTCTTTATTATAAGACCATTGGTTTCTCTATAATAGTTTAATAGCCTTATAAAACCATCCAACAATCTTAAAAAAATTCAAGTTCTTCATAATGAGAGATATTAGAGTAAATAGTCCCTTATAAAAAACTCTTATAGTAATTCCATAAACTCATTCAATTCCACATGGCCTATTTTATATGGTGGTTTAGATATGATTTTTTATGTCATCAATAAACTAATTAGAAAATTAATTTTTCTCTATTGGTTCATGTCTTGGTATTTATTCAAGAAATATATCAATTCATATTTTATAATAGTTATATCCTCTATTATATGGATATTATTCACATCTTTGGACTATTTTTTCTCCTATTATTCTCTATGAAATTCATTAAGATGATCCACTAAATATTGTCACATAAAAGCCTTATATAATGAATTCAATACCTTAAAAATTAGGGATTATATTCCACCCTCACAAATGGTAATCTATTTCCCATAGTAATAAAGCCTTATATTGTAATTTTAGTTTCAATCCAACCCAATGATTTTTTTAAATGTTAACCACAGGCTTAAAAATCATGTTTTCCACTAGATAATATCTAGGAATATTAATATAAACAATCATAGAATTCTTCATTTTTATAATATTTTTAATATGTGATTAGAATTTAATAATTTTCCTTTATATATCATACGGTGATTCAATTTCACATAAAGGTTTAAAACATATACAAAATGTTCAATGATCATGTTTTTAAATGGAATATTTTTAAATGAAACTAAAATATGAAATTTTATTACTATATATATAAAAAAGTTATTTTAAATCCCAATGGAACATCATCCAAACATGTGAAAAAATTGATGACTCAAGTTTTCACTATCCGATATGCCACATAATTTGTATCCTTAGAAACTTGGTTGATGTTTTTACTATATTAAAAATGAGAAACCAAACACTCCATCAATCAATATATGAGGGTCTATAAAATAAAAGTCATGTAATTACATATATCATACAAAATTATTATAGTGTGTCATTGAAGAAAACAGAATACCATGCCATTTTTCTCATAAAATATTCCACAATTATTAATCTAATAACTTCATCTTTATGTGATTAAGTAATAGCACATGTTCTATAGAGGAATCAGAGGACATTCCACATTTGATCTTGGTGGTTGAACTAAAACACAAAGACACTAGATTTTCACTTGATTCACTATCGAAATTTGTTTTTATCTAGAAAAGAATGTGGAAATTATAGGAAACCTCAACATTTATAACATGATTCATATGATGGAAATTAAAAAACTTCTCAATATACTAAAATCATAAATAGAATTCATAAGGTGATCACCATATAATGAACATGATTATTTAATCATTATATTTATCTACAAATGTGTGAAGTTATAATTAGATTTGTTTATTTTGGGGGATTATGTTATGTAAATTCCATATAATATGTATGTGTACAACCATATAAATTAGGAATAGATTTATATGTTTTAGGTAAATTTTAACACCTATAAAATGATAATTTATAGAGTAAAGGGAAGATAAAGTTGGTACTATAACATTATATATGATGATGAATGATTTACATAATTAAAGGGATATGGTACAATAGTTAAATAAGTTATTAGTTTGGTCATTAGGATTAATACAAAAGCAACACCATTAATAAATATGAATACTAATATACAGTATGTAATCATCAATATGGATTTTCATATGAGAATATCTAAATATGAGGGTTATATGGGGGGTCCTAATATAAATCATGTGAAATTCCCTTGAACAAGTTAAATAATTGTTGGATAAAATATAAATTGAATAATAACAAATTTAATAATTTAGAATTACATTTTTATTAGGTTTCCAAATGAGAACATCATCACTATACGAACAACATAAGTTGTGGCGGAGGCTATTACCACCTATGGAACATCTAGTTGAGGAGCTGCCAAAAAATCCATAGTAGGGAGTCATAAATACGGGGATTGTGATAAATATGTATATATAATATAATTTGAGTACTAGTTCAGTTGGTCCTATAGAATTTTAGTGAAAAATCCTTCCTCATTATCCATCTAGAGCGTAACATGTTTCTGGAAAATGATGATTTAACGGCCAACCATTTAAATGAATTATGGTTTTCATATTTTTACCTTGTTAATTTTTTTTAGGAATCTAGAAAGTAGTAAACTAAGATCAATCGAGTCTCTATAGAGAAGATTCATTTTTACCCGAGCCGAAAATGCATCATTTGAATGTTTGATGTTTTGATGACTTGAATACACTAATGTTGGGCATAAAACAATTAATTCATAGGTATGTGACCAATTTCCTTTTATAGATGATACCACTCAAAATTAAATTATTGATACATGGATTATAATTTCTAATCAAATCGAATGTATACTTGTAAATCATTAATAAGTACATTAATTGGGATGAAATAATAGATTTGACCATGAAATTCTTACAGGCCTGAGGCGTATTTCCATTTCCATGCTAATATTTGGTTATGGGTTTTTCATTAATCCAAGATAAATATCATACATTGCTTCTAACATATTAAAAAGGGACACCAATTTATTTAAAGATATAAATCGTTATCTAAAACCCATGTTTAAAAGGATGCTGGTACTTTTGGCAGGTTGATTCCCCTTCTAGAAGTAGAAGAATAATTTTTTCCAATTGATGTCATGTCTCGAAATTGTCATATAGTGTAATATAAATTCATTGGGTATTTTAATATTTAATTTATTTATTTTTATGTATAGGATTATTTAATCTTCATAAAGAATGTGGTATGGGATCTAAAGACTTTTGGAAGAATAAATGATTTTATGTTTTCTTTCGTCCGACATGTGACTGGGGAGCCTAGTAAAGTAATCCACATAAATAATGAAAATAGTGGCAAAGAGAGGGTATCATTCACTTACCTACAAGAACATTTAAATGAACCGTTTTGATATCAATTTATTAGAACATAATTTTATTTCGATCCATGGAAATATTTTCCACAGTTGATAAAAATACTATAAAATCCAAATCTATGTATAACTTTGTATATAAAATTTGAATACGATGTATCAAATTCATTCATAATATCATGATTAATATTAATAATACCCTGAAATATTCAATTTCATTTGAATACTGATACATTATGTTATCTTGTTAATACAATCATGAATTTTTTTACCATTGATAAAAGTAATTCTATTATATGAGATAATCATTAAAGAAATTTTTCTATGTCTATTATCAATGATCAGGTTAATTAGCATTTAGAAGGGTTTGAAAGGATTAATAGGCCAAAATATGTGGATATTATAAGAAATTTAAATATTATTAATAAAGATGGAAAAGAATTTATTTAGGCTATATGGATGGGATCCATGTGAGAAAAATGTGTTCAAAAGCATATACACGTCTGAGTGTATCACATACCAAAAATTCTACAATAAATGGTTTATGAAGTCACCACAGACTAATGAACTATTATTATTTATATTCGATAATTTTTCTAGATTTTAGTCTCAAGAGTATTTTCTGTAAGTAAGATATTATCATTATTGAAAATAAGTGTAGGGATAATTCAATTAGAAATATATCTACTGAGATTAGGTCCATTAAAGATGTGTGTATATTAAGAGTCAATAACGTCTATATGTTACACTATTTTTATAGTATAATGATAGATTTGTTATATAGTTAATGAAAACACCACTAAATAAAATTTAACTTTTTATTATAATTTTTCTTTAAATCGAAGTTATTGTTATATAAAAAATATAAAATCCTTTTCCACCTCCCCTTAATTCACTCCCAATCTAACCATTCTCCCCCATTAGATTTCTTGTGAGACCTTACTACCAAGAAAATTCCATTAATCCATTGATCTCATTAACATCCACTCTTTAACTCACCATTAACTCTGAAGTCTCCCATATTACCCTTTCTCACTCAGATCCCATGTCCCCTAACATCAAGACATCACCACCTCAGGCCCTTTATATGTTTCCATCACTATTAATATATCACATACAATTAATCTTCATTGATTCAAACCCATTCCCTCAACCTCATGGTCTCTTGATCATAATTTTTCCATTCCATAAGACACATCCCCTACTATCTCACTACTTCATCATCACCATATCTCACCAGTTTAGGGTGATTTTTGTTATCTCCTCATTTCAATTTATTAGTTTATTACAATTTTTTATTTATCCATTAATTTCAATTTCTTCTTTAAAAGGATATAATGATGATATATTCCAAATATATATGATATTATGGAATAATGTATAAAAAATAATTCTTGGTTTTAACAAAATATTGATCAATATTTTAATGTACATGACTGCAGATTACATGGTAATTAAATTATTTCATAATTTTAAAAGTCATACTATCACATCAATTTTTTATTTTCCACAAATTTAAAATAATAATAGATAAGTTTTTATTTTGTGATCGATAATATAAATTCTAATTATTATATATGAAAAAAAATTTGTTTAAAAACATAATGAAATTAACTTGCATTATATTGGAGTTGTTTTTTAATAAATTAGTTATTTTATATTGAATTAAATAATATTTATTATCTGTTTTCCTTTTAACTTACTAATTGTTGGAATATTTTGATATATGGAAAAGTATAGATCACATTATTGAGTAATAAACCTCAATATTTTATTGCATTTGTGGAATTTATACAATTTTAATTTTTATTCTTCAAATGGTTGAAAAATAAGATGTCCTTGCCCTAAATATAATTATTTATGTTGTCTGAAGTGACATAAAGTTCATGAAAACATGATATTGATAAAATTTCGTTTTCAATGTTTTTATAATATTTGAAAATATTAATTTAGAATTATAGAATGTTGGAGAAATAATATCCTTAAATAAAATTAGATCCCCTATAATTTGAAAATGGAAAATAAAATAAAGATAATATTAAATGATGCTTTTGTAATTATATTAAAACCCCATCGCCATAGAAACATTTATGTATAATAATTTTAAGATACTATAAATAGTAACATGAAAATTTCAATTTTTTAAACTATATGACAACTAGAACAATATTTCAACATATCAATTTATCATCCTCTAGATGTTGTGGAGACTAATTTAAGATATAACATCACTTAAATGATATATTTGTTACATGATTTAGTGGATAATGGAAATAATGGGTTATATAGATGGTTTATAAAATATTCAAAATATTCTTTTATACTAAATTTCTACCAAATAAAATGCATATGCGGAATTTAAAAACAATTTGATGTCAAAAAAATTAGATTTTTTTCATGATAAAACTTCTAAATATATAAATTTTGAGTCTTATTAGGATATAAAAAGAGATGTTAATATTTTTGGTTTTAATTATATATAAATAATATATTTTCCAAACTATTTAATACTTTATTGGTTATATAATTTATGTATGTGGGAATTTCAGAAAACCCAACTTATAGATGTAAATAAAAGGGTGATGGTAGATTTCGGAATTGACATAAAACTGTGATGAATAATAAGAATATACATGTAAAAAATCTTCATTAATTCCATATAGAACCATTAGTTCAATTATTATTCATGTAATCAAAGTCTGAGGTATGAATAATATGGAATAATATATATAATAACAATGACAGGTTAAAGTGACATCCAATCTATTCAAAATCATGGAAGGAAATTGATTTATAAAATCCAAATTAATTCTCCGACATTTGAAATGTGTTATTAGGATTGGAACCTAATGGACTAGTCCTATTTGAGATTTTTTTTATGTTATCACATTTGACCAACTATCTTGATCCCTAAAAAATGATCTCTTTGGATGTGCATTCAATACGAAACTTTTTAAAATTCAATGATTATTCCAATAAAAAATTACAAATAAATAAAATTAATGTATACTTGTTTCTTCGGATTGAATAATTGTTGGAGTAATGGGGAAATTTTATTGATATATATGATCCACATTCAAGAATATTATTCAAAATGCACAATCCTTTAAATTTAACCATTATTGATTTCCTTGAACATAGGTAAAGATTTTGTTTTAACAGTTTCATAAGTATTTTATTCCCTTTCTATAACATTGATTTTAATAAAAATTTAATTACTTAATGTAAAATATGATGCTTATTTTTTCATCAAGAAATTCTTGATGATTTTATCAATTTCAAAGGATCAATAAATATTCAGAATGTCTATTTATCAAAATCATCACCATGATGTTGATATATACTAAAATATTGTCATAACTTTTGAATACATAAATAAATATTTTTATGTTGAATCATTTGAATGATAGTAGGAAATGTGTTCTAATTGAATCATTAGCTGAAATTAGAGTGAAAAATGGCCAAAAAATATAAATTTCATAAAATATCCAATTTTGGGATTTAATTTGTTGAATCATAATGTTCATGTTATATATGGTGAGAAGAACTTTTGTGAGAATTTGTTCTTCAAATAACTTAATGGGGATTTAAATTAAAAGTACGGTCTCAATTCTGGGATGGGCTTATAAAAAATGAATATATATCATGTTCAATGACCAGATGAGATTATAATGTATTCTCTATAATTTATTTGTGATAAAAAATATGGATATATATATATTTCTTTAATATTTAGACAATTGAATATATTTTGATGTATATTTAAGAAAAATATCCTAGCCTATCAACTTAATGATTCGTAAGTTACATGGAATGAAATTTCATGACTAACATCATTTGTTACAGTAGTTACTACCATGGGAATTTTATACATTACTACATAAAATTGTTATAATAGATGTACTCCTATTCTATATTTTTTATCCAACTATATGAAATACTCTACATCCATATGTGGAAAAAAGATTATTATATATTTTTACCAACACTTTGTTCATTAAAGATGACTATTTCCCTATCATTTCTTAATATCATGATGCAAGAAATTGTGAATTTGGTTGATGAAACTAAATTAAAAGGTCCATCACAATATAGAAGGATGTATCCAATTGAGATGTATATTATTTTAATGTTTTCCTCTTATTTAAACCATTATAACACATTATTAAATACATAACCATGTTTTATATAGTTTACTTCATCGAAGTATTGTTAATTTGAAATCATATATAAAAAATATATATCAATAGAAAGGATCATTTTGAGGTTATTTAGAAGAATATTTTATTAAATTTTTTCTAGATTAATGTATTATATTGGGAAAAGATGTAATCAATTTGGTTGTGTTGATAACATATTGAGCCAAGATCAACTACACTAGAAATCCAAAATCATTTTTACTATTTGATAAGTAGTTGGTATGATATAAAATATTACAGTAATCTGAATAGAATTATTATAACAACATAGATTTTTTATACTAAAGAGTGAAATTACTAATTTTTATATTATACATATCATGATAAAAAAATATTAATGATATGTAAAACATTAATTGGGAAAAAAATATGTTAATAAAGATCTTATAAAATGGTTTTTATATCATTTATGTTCATACATACTACAATTAAAATAGATATTTGGTTGAAAATTTTAATTTGTAAATAAAATAATATATATTAATTCATTTATACCATTTATACTGACACATAGGCTATTTTTTATAATATTTGATGTTTTTAGCTAGATGTTATATAAAAAATGCTAGAAAGTTTGACACTTACAATGTGAATGACTTAAAATTCTCTAATTATGACCAAAAAGTGGGTTTAAAAAATCATAATTGTGGAATATTCATATTTTATAAATTTTGAAACTATAGAATGTTGAGTTTTATTATTGAACAAAATGACAATAATAATTTCTAAGTAGTTTTATTCAAATAAATGTTGGTAGAAATTTATAAGGGTTTTAAATGGGATTCATTGATATTTACATATATAAACATTTCTTAATTGATGTATCTTGGTGAACATGAAGTACATGGTCCGTTAATATTTTTATTTCATGATAAAATTGAATATTATGTAGAAGATATTATGGATGAAGGGTAATGTGAAATTATTCCCATTAAAAAAGAACTAATATTATATTTATGATGGAGGGGAAATTTTGACCTCTAAAAATTGATCCCATCATCAATAATATGTTTTATTATTTTTCTACAGTAATATTGAAGATATTAGTCTTGAAAGGGTATATGATGTAGAATAAGTAATTATTCTATAGGGTAATGATATTATTGATTAAAAAATGATGTCATGTATAGTAATACACTATCTTGTCAAACCAATTATGTAAAATTTTATTCATTTCCAATATTGTGGATACGTTTTTTCTCCACAAGTATATTTTTGTAATAGTTAATGTTATACATATTTGTATGTGTATTTATTCAGTAACATACCTATATATATAATGCTTGTTGGTAATAAGAATCTTTTATAAGTAAGAAATTTCAATTTTTTTAATATTGTAAAAACTATGTTTTAAAGTTTTTTTACTTGTTTAAATGAAACAAATTGAATGGAATATGTGATTCACTAATCACAGTTGACACTCATTTGATTTTCCCCTGACCATATAGATTCCATAAGTGTTAACTATTGATCCCTCTGGATCCCCCTATATATAATATTGGACACCCTCCATGTACATCATATATTATTCCAGAACAGCCTTTGTCCACCTCCACTCAATGGTTTCCACACCAGCTATATCTCTCTAATATGTATTTAGCATACTTTAACTTTTTTCGGTGGGATAAACATGTGAAGACTCTACAATGAGGGAACGCGAGGTATCTTCTCTTTCATCATGTGGTTATTTAAGGGTGATAGTTATATCTATAAATATTAATGAGAATAATGTTATTTCACATTTGATTATTAATAACATCATATTAATAAGATATTAAAAAAATGTTACCTCAAGGGAAAATTATAATAAATTACATGTGTTTAATCTAAATGGATTGAATATAATGGTCGTATTAATATATTACGAGGTCTCTACAAATTATGTTGTTAGAGTGGTTTTCAAGATTTTATTTTAGTAAATTATGTTTGATTCTCTAAATAATTAACTAGAGGAATTATAAAATTAGATGAATTTATTTTCTCCCAATAACAGTATGTTTAAGGGTGGTTTGAGTGGGAAGGTAAATTAAGTAATTTCACAACAATTTATCATTTAAATTTTAATTGGATTTAGTATGAAATTTAAATATTGGAAATTTTTTTAATTGTCTAAAAAATATACACATAGGTTCAAGGAGAATGAAGTGAAAATTAATAAATAGACGGATATAGTGGAAATATTAGATCCTAATATAGTGATGATTCATTACATTGTATTAGTTGGTGGTTTTTTGTAACAAAACCAATGATAAAAGACACAATTAAATGGTTTTAGAAATATTTTTTAGCTTATACTCTTATTTATTAAAGATATTATTAACAACTTGTTATGGTTATTATTGATGGTGTTGTGGTGAAGGGTTATTATCTTCATAATTTGATTCATCCTTTCAGTATTTTAGGTTATAATGTCTATATGATTTATAATTTTTTTAATAAAAATATATATTTATGGTTTCAACAACTTCCATATATGGTAAAAATATTTTTCTCTTGCGTTTCAACCATTGATCAAACCTTGAAATTGTTTATAGACAAAATAACATTTAATAATTGAAATAATTACCACTAATAATAATTCTATGATACATATAAAAACTACAATTTTTTTTTGAAAATGATGATAGTTCATATTCAAAAAAATATATTTATTTGTGGTTTACTAAAAACTTAATAGGACTACATGGTATCATTTTAAAATATTTTTACTCCCACTATATATTACAGGTGTATGATATCCCTCAAAGTTAATAATGTGGTCACCACCATTTAAGAAATATATGGGTCTATAATAAATAAGATCCAATTGGACAGAGTTTTAGAATTTGGAATTATGATTTAAATCCATGATATATTTACCTTAATGGTCTCATAATAAATTTTTCCCATGAGGTAGATAAGGGAATTGATATTGAATGTGATTTCAGTCTCAAGGGGAAGGTCTGATAAAAAATTCTTATTAGGGAATTCATCCAAATTCTAATTTAGGCTTACCTTTATAGTTTCATTATCATAGTCATTCATAATTAATATTTCATCTGACCAACCCTTGACATTATTTTTCAAAATATTTACCCTTATAAAACATCCACAAAAATAATATCTAAAAATAAAATAGTACGGGATATTATCAATTAGTTTGAAAAGAATATAAGTGACAGACCCAAAATTATTTCATCTAAATGGAAGGATGGGATTGTAATTTATATTAATAAAGCTACCCAAAATATGGTGGTAGTAATAATTGAGTATGGGAAGTGTGTTTCATTTAATTGTGTATAAATTTTAATGTTTTTATTATTAGATAATTCCCAATCATGATTTATAATAAAATCATCTAATATTTATCCCCTACCAGGTGTATTGGAAAAATATTTCATGATTTGAAATAATTTGTCTCCTTCAATGAATTATTAACTCTCTTGTAGAAAATATGTAACTCATTACACCAATTTTATCACTATATAACATGATAAAATTGATGTCACTAGGAACAAACCTACCGCCCTTGATTTATCCTTTTTTGTTTTCAAGTATTTTTAAATATGTCTTCTATATCAATATATATTTTTATAAAAATGGGAAATAGATATGGAAATTAGGGGGATAAATAATTAAATTAATAATATTTTTGTTAAATTATTAAGGTAGAAATTTTTTTAATAGAATAGTGATAATTGTTCTAATGAGTCTTAATTAGAGTAGGGAAATTGATATAACTAATGAAGTGATGAACACTATTTTAAAAACATGAAGATTAAGGATGAAAATAAATTCTAAACCTATAAGTTCCAAAATTTTTTGTTATTGTATTTTAATATACTTGTGTATGGAGTATAATGGTTCATTATTTCTACCAATCTATAGTTTCAAAAGAAAATTATCATTGCTATTTGTGTTTGGGCCTGCAACCCATTATTTTAATACCTCGCTATTTCTACACCATAATAAATATTATAGGTAATCATGTCTTTTTAATATCAAGGATATTAGATTAACTAATTTCATTATCCAAAACATAAATACTAAGATCATTGTTAATGTTAAGATATTATTTTCATTGTTGTGTGTTATTAGTAACCTTAGTTGTTTCATCTATAGAATAATATTTATCCATGGAACCTCCATTATCCACTATTTCTTAATGATATTTTTCCCTCAGGGAGACTACTATTGAACTACCCATAATCACTATTGGGACCCTACCCATTAGATTGTCATAAATATAGAAATTTTATGACACAAAATTTCCTTATTTATTAGAAATTTCATGTTAATATTTTAGAGTTTTTGTTTAATAATGTTTTTAAAACAGATGAAAATAATTATTATCATAACTCTATATATCATAATATTGAATATTTCCATCTTAATTCCTCGTTTATTACTTAATATCCATGTAAATACTAATTTCATCATTTTTTTTATTTTCTCCTACAAAATTTCAATTTATAAAAATTATTTGTTTATATGTGAGGAAGAATAAAGGATTTTTTTTTAACTTTTTCCTCCACATCAACATATTCAACATATGAAATACCACACCCATTCATTTTTTAACTTAATATTCTTATCATACATTCACCCTTTACTCAGTAAAATTATTCATCAATGTTATCCTATATCAAGGAAAATTCAATTCCTATTTATATTTCTTTTTATTTATTTCTAGATAGTATCTTTCATTAAATTTTTCTATTACTATTGAACCACCATGAATTTAGAAATTGAATGTCCCAAAATAATATATACCTAATAAATTGGTGGAATATACTGACTCTCTTCATTGGTTATGTATTTATTATCATTGGAAATAAGATTGGGGAAATTTGGAATCTTTGATTTAAAAATCTAATAATTATGATTCTAGAATAGTAAAACATTTTTTCATTAATTGTGTATTAGTAAAATTTAAAATGAATAATTATACAAATAGAAAGATCATTATGAGTTTTAGAGTACCATTAATCCAAAATCTAACCATAAGTCTTATCCCACATTTTTCTTCTATATTACGTTTGATTGAAAAAATTAAAATTGATATACCATTGCAGGTTTCAAATAACTAATAGATTTAATTGAGTATTAAATATTTAATAGACCATCTATAGTACTTATTTTATTTATAAAATAATGTAAAAATATTTTCTAATTAGAATAAATTTATAATATTATTTACCCCATGAATTTGAGCTCATGTGACTTAAATATGGATTGGATAGTGGATTATCTGTCTTATGGAAACTAATGGGACCAATAATCAAGAAAGACACATGTAAATAATTTGTTAGAGGGTTTTTGGGGTCATCTAACAAAAAAGATAAACAATCATAAAATTTTTTGATAGTGGGATTCTTATTGAATTCATCTATAATTAGATCTAATCGATGATTTACTTCAACAAACTAGATTCATTTTCTTCTTTACATAGAATCATTCTTTAAATAACCCATATGATTAAGGAAATTCTGAATACGATTCATACTTCTATGTCATTAATAAAAAACATAATTAAATTATAGATCATTGTGTTAGTAAATCAATGACATATATTTATAAGAAAACTAGCATATTGATGGATCAACATCAAAAATAAATGCATATTTTTGGAAGAGGTCTTTTGAATTTGTCACTTTTCCAACATTATTGCATCAGGTGATGATTCAATGAACATAGAAAGAATGCATGACATTAAAGAGTGTGTATATCTATATTTGAATAACACATTAGATTACTTTTGTTTTTTTATCAATGTACCTAATATCACATTAATCATGATTTCATCTTTTTCATTAATAATTACATATTCATGACGATGATCCATTGACCTCCTCTGAGGTAACTTCCTTGGATCATTATGTATTTATTGGAATAGTATATCATCTCATTGTATTTTAAATAATTTTAAATTATTGGATTTATATTTAATTTACATTTTTATAGGGACACCCATTTTCATAAATTATTTTTCAGTTAAACACAAATAATTATATTACACCATAAACTGATTGATTTAGTGGAATAAGAATATTTTGTTCATATAATAAGATTACATATAGAAATTAAATGTTATTTGATTAATTCAAAAAAGTCCTATAATAGGATTATATGATATTTATTATAAATTCAGTCACATAGGGATGTAAGTTAAATACATTGTGAGATAAAATACAAACAAATGGAGGGATAATATAGAAGGAACCTGAGATATGAATCAATAGAGTTGAAGGGTAATAATAATAATAATATTATTATTATTATTATTATATTATTAATAGGACCACCATCATAATCATGTGTATATCAGTTGAGAATGAATCTGAATCTTAAACAATCATATGAGTTTTATATCCTGTCAATTTTGATATGTCCCACACATTGAATGTGAGAAAAGGTAGAATCATCTTCACGAATAACATACATGTAAAAATATTACTACATTGAATGTTAAAAAGTATTACATCATCCCTATAAAAAAATATAATATTATGAGATATATCAATTTAACCAATGATTTAGAGGTATATATAATAATGGACCCAACTATATTTTTATAAAATTCTCATTATCTTGATTTCTATATAAGGAGGAAAACATACAAGCATAACAATCATCCAATTAATCCAAATAAAAAAAGTGGGTTCTGTATTTATGTTAATAAAAGTATGTTAAAAATAGACATGTTGGTTCATAGATTAATAAAATAAATAATTTTGGATTCTAATGGTTATAGTTGGTAAGTAAAATATCATACTTTACGGAATATAAAATTATGGTAATACGAATAAAGATTTTGAGATTTTTTGAAAAAATTAATTTTTGATAACATAGAATATTTCAAAAGAAGAGTCATAAAAATTAACTATATTATTATCCCCCAAAAAATAAAATGTAAAGTAAAATAACATATATTTCTACCATATTGTTGAAGATACATGGTGAAAAAGTAGAGTGAGAGATGATTAACCTGATAAGAAGTGTTCAGATTGAGAGTCATCGTATCTTAGATATCATTTTTCCATTTCATTTATACCATCATTATTATTAATAATTTTATGTTAAAACATGAAACAAAAATTGAATCATAATTTTCAATGTTATTATTGATTAATTATAATCATAATAATTTATTTAACTTAATTATATTTATGGATGATAGGGTCTGATAATTTGTTTTGTTGAATTAACCCTTTTAGTTTAAATTTTTTTAGTTTCAGTTAATAGTTATTTGTTAATATTTTATGTTACATGTATCATATTAAATTTAAAAAAATTAAATATTTTTTACATTAATAATAATTTATTTTAGTCTTTTATGAATTATATAATAATTAAATATTTCACAATGTCCTTGTATATGGAAAAGTGGTCTATTAGCAGGACATATCAATGATATATATATATATATATATCTGGATATATATTATGAATATGGTATAAATGTATTTTCTTTTCATAATAACATTAATTATTTTTAATACAAAAATTAAATACTTTAGTGGTATTTTTTTGTTACCCTAATGTGAATAAAAAAGATTAACGAAAATTGTTATAAAAAGTGGATGGTTTCATATTAATTAAAGTCTCTCATTTATAACACCTTAATAAAATAAAGGACTAGATTTATATGATATGATATATTTCCTTTGGTAATAATAATACATTGGGTGAGATAATTTGGATGATCATATGAAATAAGATGTTTTTTTGGAGGTGTTCTACCTATGAGAGGGAGATGTGGTATTAATTCTTCAGGGGTAGGGTATTTTTAGTATCTAATATTGAGTAATGAATTATTCCCAAATTATTAATTTGAATATCTATAATATATGTTATTATGGATCATATTTGATTACAGATACCTGATTTTATGGATTTTCATCCTTTACACAATAGAATTTATTATTATATACAACAAGATATAAAAAATTGAAAATATGTTTTTAAATAATATACATTGACATTTTATAGAGTGGAAATTAAATTGTGGGTTTTTAAATTTATGGATTTTTCAATATATGTAATTTATAATAAAAAATAAAATTTGGATTATATGATCATTTTATCTTTAATTAGATAATTAATAAATCAATATTACTTAAAAAATAGTATTTCAAAATGTTTATTTTTAAAATTAACATAAAAATTCATGTTTTTAGAAAATAATTCCAAAATAATTGTAAGATCATTTTTAAAGGGGAATTTATAAAATAATTTTTTTTATTAAAATAATTTTTTAAGATAGGTAATTTGTATTGGACATGCACAATCATAATTAAATTCTATTATATATGTGATCTATACCATAAGCCTATATATCCATGTGGAGAATATCATCGGTTGGGATTTTCCAATATAAATTATGTTATTGATATTGTTATATAATATAGAATTAATGGATTATGATATGTGCAACAAAGTGCATAGTCTATAATCTAATATATAAAATGTTTCTATACCATTTTGAATAAATTTGATGCTTTATTTAATGCATGATAACCATGTTTTTATTATTTTAAATACAATGACCATTCTATTTCACAATGTTCATTATGTTACAGATAATTCATGTATATTGTAAAGTGTTGTCATCTAATGATTGACCTCTTTCATTTAATGAAGGATTCCATTATAGGGGGATTTTATCTTTTCCTTTTTCGGTGTAACACATTCTATCCAAACACAAATCATTATTCCATTATTTTTCTCCATTAATCTGCATAAAATATCATTATTGCTCATGTTTAGTGATTTTATAATCCTCTAATAGAATAAAAAATTCTAGTGGTCAATGTACTAACACTGATGGTCATTGTTTAACAATTTTTTCATGATGATATTCCACAAATATAACAAATTGTAATGGAGCTTATAGGGAAGGATGTATGAATTTTTATATTCATGTTCTTAATTATAACGTTCAATAGATGGTAATATATACAACTATTCCATTGGGTTTCATCTGAATAATTAGACATTGAAATATTCTAAAAAACCATTAATTATAATATTCGATATAATAAATAAAATATTAAAATAAATTAAATACTATTTATTTGATTCATTTTAAATATTTTTTAGAAGATACATTATCTTTTTAATGTTTATGATACCATTCTAATTGTCATGATAATATTAATAATGGTTGGGATAGTATTCTCAGTAATCATTTTATTACACCAATCATCATATATGATTTATACTACATATTAATTCTCTTATTTTCCTTCATTAATCATTCAATTGACTTATTATAATGTTTTTATATTAAATAATTCTAAAAATTACGATTGTATATCTAATGTTTTGTTATATTTTTATTGTTTTTTTATAAACGTTATAATTATAAAAAGAAAAATTGTTAAATAATATAAAATTCTACTTATTTGACTTTTTTATATTCAACTTCATGTTTTAAAAAACATTGGACATAGCTTTGTAAAATTTCATAATATTGAGTTTAAAAATCATTTTCATTCATTATCATATTACATTTTCGGTATATATTTTAATAAAATTAATTCATCAGTCTTAAATAACAAACCCATTTATTATAAAGTTGATACTTCCACTCATTATCTATTTTTTACATGGAATAAAACATTTAAAATAAAATAAAGGTTTCCTTTCATGAGAAATATTTGTGATTTTAATATTGAATTCAATATTGATCTTGTTAATAATTAATACATATGAGAAATATATTAAAATTGTGACGAACATAAAAAAATAAGTTACAGATATATAAAAATGAATAAACAAACATGTTGGTCTATTTAAAAAATATAAATCATAACATAGAGTTTTACATTAACATATTAGCCATTTATTAAAATAAATTATTAAATTACACATGAAATTAGATGAAATACCCAAATTTTATCATAAATCACTTTGTAAAAAAACATAAAAAAAACACATAGTCATAATTTTTTCATAGAAAAAATAATAACCAATGAAAATTTTATCTTAATAACATATTTTTAACCCTTAAAAGGGCATAATCATTCATTAAAATAAAATATAATTAGATTAACTTATTAAATAAAATTATTTTCATTAAAATACATTAGTAAGCTGAGAAGAGTCACATAGGTATCCTCTAACATCATATTCATTAAAACATTACATGAATCCTTAAAAATGATATATTATACTTGGTTCTTTCAAATATAATTCCCTAATAAAAATTACATTTACCTTACACATTAGAGAGCTATAATTGGATAACACATCAATATAAAAATTATTAAGAACTATAAAATTCATAAAACCCATAAGATATTTCATATATATTTTCAAATAACATAAATTATTTCATGTAACACATATGAAGTAGGAATTTTTGACTTCATATAAAAATACTATAAAATTTATTTTTCTTTAATAATATTTTGTACAAAAATTACCATATGAATGATATATTTTACATTATTTTTTATAAAAATTAAAACACACAGTTGAAGTTTCTTAATTCATGATTATCATGTTTTTTTAATGTTAACTCATAGATTATACATTAAAAAAAATTAGTTTTTTACTTTATAAATAATTTAAAATTTCACTTGTTAAATTATATAAAAATAATTATTTTAATAAAATATAGGATAAAATAAAAACAGACATACTTTTTTATTTATAAATTATTTATTTAAATAAAGATACATATATATATAATAATTTTAACAATATATACATGATGTAAATATATTTACAAAACTAATTCATAAATAATCTAAAATTGGGTTTCAAGGTAAAATGACTGTTACCTCGAGTCGAAATTATCTCATACATTTTTTATTATTGAGTAACTAAATTATATTAATTATTTAATTTCATAATATTCATTTTTCAAGGTCATAATTATTTTTTTCACTTGCATTAATTTAATTCATATTTAAATATTTAATTAAGATCGCATAAAATATTTAGAGATAATTTGTATTATAAGTCACAAATTGATTTAAAAGGTTGAATATAGTCTAATGAATCATAATTTTACCATATAAATTATATTTATGTTATTTTTCAGTTATTTTTTATATTTATATGGTATTAATACATTTATAACCAGTCATGTATGTTGGTTATCAATAATTAGTAACATTACAACATGGGAATGGTATTTTGTATGTAGACATGAATAACATTGTCATCGTCCATCAAACATAAGAAAAATAATATAACTAGACTTTTATCAGAAAAATGATAATTTTATTTTAAATATAAAATTATTTATTTTATATAATCTTATCTATATAATCTTAATGGGTTGGTAGTGATAAATAAAATTCATCAGCTTGTGAGTTAGTAGACTATACATACACATTATGTATGCCTTTTTTCATTTAATTTTAAAAATAAAAGTGTAGTATTTATTTATAAGTAAAAAATTTATTTTATATAATATATATAATATAAATTAATTTTTATCCAATATTATGCTTATCTAGAGGATTTTTTTATGAAAAATTAATAACATCGCTTGAGGTTGAAATCTCCATTTAAACATATGTGATGTTTTTAGTTTTCAATAGATAGTTATATAGATAAAAATTGGGCGAACATAAACATAATACCAAACACATTTTGTTATATGAAAAACGTTAATTGAATTTTTAATGAGGTAATTAATGAGACAAAATGAAAGGGATCCATTAATAATGACACTTGGTATACAAATAATCCCCATAGATTTATATATGCATTCCTCAAGTAATGGTACTCTAATCAAAACAAAACCTCTATAACCTGCCTTGGGATTTAAGTAATGGATTATTAATGGTATTTATTAATATAATAGGTTCCATAATTTGGATAATAGAAGGGATGGTGTCTTATTTATAACTGAGGGAGAGGACACACATGGAATATATCAATGACTAAAATATAATAATATCATACTCAATGAAAAATTTCTATAAAATTGGATATATTAGATGAATAGATATCATAGGGACTAAATATTACCAATATATAGTATTTAGAAATTTTTTATTTAATTTTAACCCTTTTCATTTTATTTATAACACATTTTACCATTTTTACCTCTTATAATGACAATTACATTTTTTACAAAAGGTACTATTTAAAATGATAAAAAATATGGTGGCCACACTGTTAAATTTAAAAAGGATTATTCAGTATATGGTTTTATATTTTTAAATTTTAATTTCTAAATATGAATAAAATTACATTTAAATTTTACCAAAAATGTTGACAAAAATATTTTTTTCAGGGAAATTAATTTTTAATAGTAAATTTTTATTAAAACAAATACAAGTTTAATTTTTATTACAATTAAATTAATTATATAATATTTCATAAAAAATATAGATAATTTTTTAAGACAATATATAATGTTAAATTTTATATACATGATAAAGAAATACAATTTCCAAAAAAAATTATTCTCTATGATTCACCCAAAAATAAATTTTTCATAAATGGACCATGACATTAATAAAAGATACTGGTTGTTTTTATATTAAAAAAATGAAGTAAATTTTTCAAATTAAATTTATAAAATCTATCAATTGAATTTTCTAAATTTAACTATATAATATATGTACTTGAATTTAGTATAAATAATTTTTTTATTAGAGAATTAATTATTCTTATTATATAGAATATAAATCTACAAAATATAATTAATTATTACTTATAAGGAATGAAATTTAATAAATTTTAAAAATACATAGGTTTTTACCTTATTTCCTAATTATGGAAACTATTTCCTTATAATTGTATTCACATATTAAACAAGAAGTGGTATTCTTTCTTCGTATCATTTTTTGAATCATTTTTTTCTTATATAATAAAATAGTTTTTCCAAAAAAGCATAGCCCTGTGAATCACCATATTATAATACTCCTCTATATTTCATGGAACAAAATTTTATATTCCTCATATGAATGATTCCATAATAACTGAACTAATTTAGGAATAAATTCATGAGATACATTTGAAACAAATTCCTTTAAAAATGAAACATGAAACATAAGATATACCATAAAATTACATGGATTCATAGCAAATAGATATTAAACTGATAAAATATTCAATATAATTTCATACAATGCAATGAACCATTGAATTAAATTTCAATTTATATAAAAAATAATAATATTTTTCTATATAAATACATTATGGAAAATATGGTGGAATACCTCAGATAAATGATATTTCCTCATGTTATCTGCATAATGTTTTCCCTAAATTGAAATTCCCTCTTATTTTGATGAATCACTTTTCATTATCATGTATATATTCTTAAAATTTTGGTCCCAAAAACCTTATTTCACCAACATATTTGAAACAAGTTATAATATGGAATCACGTTCCATATAATTATTCAAATTCATTGAAATACGAACTACAATGAAATATATTCTTATTATAAAACTCAACTAAATATGGATGTAAAATCAATTATCCCTAGTGATCCATTGAACAATCCTGTAGTATTTCATCCAATGATATAATCATTCAATCTTATCATCCATTTTATTTTCATTTAAATGATGTGCTAAAATTTAAATCAATACACAAGGACATATAATGGACTTTCTAATTATAAGGGTAAATATGGGATCATGATAAGATACAACATAAAGAGTTAGTCCAATAAATATGTTTATCTCATTAACTTGTTGTTTATAAAGATGATTCAATTATATATTATCTCAAATAATACTAAAATATTCATATTTAATCAAGTGATCAACAACAACCTATATATAATTATTAAATTAAAATTTATTTTGTAATCCAACCATGATATCTGTGGATATATTCTCTCATTTCTATTATGAAACTAAAAATGTCTATAGGATTTACTTTGATTATTATGATTCATATTTATCCAATTAAAATGTAAAAAAATGTTCAATGTGTAATTGAATTATTCATTACATCCAAAAAAATCATCACAAAAGTATTTATACATCCTAGTACTACTCTAATGAATATAAAATATAGTTATAAGAGTTTAAAACAATATTTCAATCTTCAACTGGGAATCATAACGAACACATAATAATTATCTTAATCTAAAAAATTTATTTGATAATATTGAATTACTAAAACATTCATTTCCTAACAAATAATTCTTTTTTGAGAAGAACAAAATCCTACTTATGAGGTTGGTTAATTTTAATTAACATTTATCACTACAATAACACATGAAATAAAATTGAAGATGATCCTATATTAAAAAATTCAAGAAAAATATTCATAAAATAATTACCATTCGATAATGTTCTATTAGTAAAATACTTAATCATAATTTCACTTTTTGCCTTAATGAATCGAAAACCCTGTTTAATTTTCTTGGATAGTAAGTAATCGTGTAGTCATTATACTAAGTTAGTTTTATCCATCTTCTCAACATTATTTCTAACACATTGTGAGTGAATATACACTTGAAACATTTATAATGAGTATTTATTTTACACTTTACTATATATAAATGATCTCTTTATATTTTTAAATCAATACGAGAGAATATCATTTAGGATCATAATTATAAAAATTTAACCCATTATGATTAAATATAAATGATATATCAGTAGTTACATGAATATTGTAACTTAAAACACCAAAAAACATTTCAATGAGTCGTCGTTATTTGTTAAAAATTCCATTTTCAAAATGAAAGGGAGAAATATTAATACTTCACTGACATTATTTTAAATTTCAGGATGCATTAGACATATTACATTTTCTAGAAAAATTTAAATAATTTTTTTCATTAAATATGATAGTGGGATAGATAACTAAGAAATATTTTCAATAATACATCAATAATATTCTATTAATAGAGGAAAACTAGATATCTATCTAAATTTTTTATTCAATGAAAATATTTCACATATTTTGTAATTGATGGATCAACATTTATTCCATATTTATTTGTTATATATCCCTTGGAAAAAAATTATTTACTGAAATTCAAACTTACTAAATATTACTTATAACTTCTTTCCATTTGATATATAGTGAGTAATCCATTATTTTTTTCAATATTATAATAGCATTTCAAAATATATCAAACAAACCTCAATGGATATAGAGATAAATTTATATAAAAACTTATGGTAATATCTTTTATAAAGATCCATAAATATAGTTTTTGTATTTTTAAACACAATGGGAATAACCAAAAACACATAATGATCAAACAAAGAAAAGTTATTTTGAAACATTTTCCTCCTTAACCTTAAATAGATGGTTCCCAGAACTGATATCATCATTCCAAAGTTATTGATTTACAAATAGATAATCAATCTTATTTTTGTTCTGAGGCTATGTATACAAATTATTAACATTGATTTTATATAAATCTTTATAATTAGTGAAGATCTTCATGTAACCAACTATAATTTTTTTTTAAAATAGACCATCCCATTTTAAGGACCTAACCTTAAACATAACATTATCTTGTAAATTAATTTATAAATCTCAATATCACATTCCCATTTATAATTTTTGTGTATATTTATAAGGCCCCAGCAATAAACCTTACTTAATCTTGAGTTATTACAAGATTACACATTGTGGATCTTTTCAGGTTTACAGTTTCAGAGAATTAGATCATAAAACTTGCATTACATTCCACATTTAAACAAAGTGGTTACATAAAGATAGTATTAATTTTTCCCATCAACGAAAACATATTTAAAATAAAACATGGATTCTTTCTTGACACTTCCCTGACATTATCATCATATCATGTAACTTTCCCTTGACCTGTGAAAAACATTTCAAAAAAACATGGGATGAGCATAAAAAGCTCAGTAAGGGATATAAAAATATGGAAAGGAAACATGAGTACATGTATACACAAGAATCAATGAAATCATACTTTACTCAAAAAACAAATGCACATTAACATACCTCATCAATTCATGAATAAATCATAGAAATCAAAAGACATAAAGGTAACTTGAGGAATTCATAACATTCTTACGTAGGGAGTAACCCTCTTGGGTACGTTTGGAATAACCTTCACAGTATATTACCAAAATCTATTTTGAGAAACCTTAACATTTCACTCCTTCGTGTTACCCAATGAATTGGAGAGCTATATCGGGCCCACCCGCCCTTAGTTTATCACGGAACTACCCGTCTTTATAATAATGCCCAAGCACCACAACATAATCGTATCACATAAAACATGCATAAAGGACACATAACATTTCCACTATTCAATCAAAAGATATCAATACAACACATTGATATAAAAACATTATTAAACCCATTTTCATTACAAAATAAAAGAAAAGTAAAACATGGTTTTTATTTTTCTTTTAAAAATATGTATCGCTTGTAGAAGAAGCCGAAACTCAAATAATGGTCATGGCGGCGAAGAAGTCATTGTCTCTGCATACGTACGACAAAAACATTCTCTTTTGTCATTTAGTAAAACTCTTCATATAAATAATATTCCTTTGGGATAAAAGTAAAATTCAAAGGGGTTTATACACCATATATTAGAAGGTTTTGTATCAAACAAAATATGCCTCAATGAAAGGAGATTGAGACGAAGTCCCATACCTCGGGTCCGACATGACTCTATTGTTATTTATTCTCCTGAATAATAACATTGAGTTAATTTATACTTGATTAAGAACCTTTTTCAAGTTCATTATTCCTTTTATAACACTTATTACCATGTCGTGAACACTATGTAATTATTTTAGTTAATAACGGTCGTTTTAACGATCATTGGTACTTGAGTCAAAATATGCTCTTTATAATTACAATTTTTTCATGTATCCATTATATCCAGAGTTATAATCATGATTTATATATCATATATATCATATATATCCAGTATATACATGAATTTATAATATTACATAACGTTTATAGGTAAGAAATGAAATGCACCGTTCATGGAGACGGTAAGCCGTACGTATGCATGAACGCAACTTACATTTCTATTTTTTATTTTATGGAATTAAAACATAATGATATATAATAGTATTTTAATTACAGTATCATATCATATATGATATCATTAAATATATCATTTATACCTACCACATGTGGTATTAACGAATCAAATCACTTTGAGGGGGCGGTAGTCCGCACTTCCTAAAATGATGATATCGCGTTTACTCATAATGGTAACCATAAAGATATGCCATAAATTAAAAATAAAGAAGCTTAAGTAAAACATAAACATACAATATATAATATATAAATATAGTGACATCTTAATGGCCACCTTTGAAGGCGATATATTAGTGTTGAACAATCATCGTTTCGTGAGGCAGAAATTTTCCATCCACGGAAACAGTACGTTCTTTAACAATTAGATGTAGGTGTGTGTTAGTGTAGCTCGAATAATTATTATAAACACATCCTAGTATATTTATGATAATGGAGTTCTTACAAAATAAATGAATAAAAAGAGTTTAGGGTGTTGGAGAAGCAAAATAAAACAAAAGGACTCAAGTGAAGACATTACCTTAAAATCGGGTAACTCCCGTTGGTTTGAGCTCAAAGGCTTACTTGGGAAGACTTCTTCCCAAAGTGAGGCTTCAAGGAGTAAGAGAGTGATGTGGAGAGTCAAAATTGGCAGGGTTTGGCTGAGCTAAAGTCTTTGTAAGTGTGGGTTAGGAGGTAGAGCTGGGGGCCTTTTATAAGAGGAGAGGAAGAGTACTCTTGGAAAGTAAAGAAATTTTAATTTATTTGAAAATGATTTTCATATTTAAACGGTCCCACATTGATATAATTCAAGGATAAGGTGATAAATGTTAGAAATATGCCCATCCAATAGGTTTTGGACATGTTTAGGTTATATATTGTACATTATCTTTTCATTTTATTTAAATCCTTTATTAATGAGGTAATCGTTGCATCATCATTATGTCATAATTAATTTAATATATTTAATGTCTAAAAATTACAAAAAAAACATTCATGATGAAGGAAATATTTTTATATTTCTAATTAATATTTTTAGTAAAAAATCTGACTTGTATAACCCCATGTAAAAATTGTTTTAGTAAAACATCTCATGTTTGTGTCATTTTTACTTTTACATTAAATAATATGTTATTTATGTCATTTCCCAACCAAAGTGGCTCCATGGGGTCCCCAAGTAGACCCATGGATTGTCTTGGGCGGCCATGACACATCCAATGAGGGTAGGACATGTTTCAATATCATCTCATATTATTAAAACATTATTCTTACCTTAAATTACACTAATTACCTCTAATCGCGATTAAAAACTTAAAAGTTACTATTCACCAAAAAATTATTTTAATCTCATTGAACCAAATTTTACTTCTTAATGACAAACATGTATGTCAGATTTTTGAAATTCAAACCACAGAGGTGGTAAAATTTCATTTAAACGAAAAAAATCAGTTTTTATAAGTACCACTTAGTGGTTTCACTATTCATCAAAAATTGATGTTTTCCAGAAAAAAACCAAAACATCACCCTAAGCTATATTTGATATTTCTAATTAAAAAATGATATCTATTTTACAAAATTCAAAATATATATGTTGCATTAATTTATTTAATAATTAATTCCCGATGTGAGAGAAAATAGCGTGTTTTTATAAAACAATAAGTATCAAAAGATTGACACTAGTTTAAGTCCAATTTCAATGTGAAATTAATTCCAACGACCACTATTAGATTAAATGGTAAAATTATATTCTAACTGGACATTAAAACCAGTTCAAAATATAATATAATCATATAAATGAATTAGATGAAAAAGAAGTATTAATGTAAAATGCAGTATTTTTCCCTATTAATTAAAAAATGAACATTGTCAGAAAAATACCAAAAACTGACACAAAGTAAATTTTGATGTCACAATAATAAAGAATAAGTTTATTTTGACAAATATAGATTATAAAATTTTTAGAAGACAAATTTAAAAATGGTTTACCATCAAAAGGCAGTAAAAAAATATTTTAAAAATATTACTGTATTCCATGCTTAAGATTGGATTTATTCTCATTTTAAGCCTCTAAAACACTATCTAAATCATTAGTAGACATAGATAAAAATATCTATTATTCATTACATACTTGGGATGTTACATCCTCCCCCCTTTAGAAAATTTTTTCCCCACAATTCATTTACTTACAGAATAAGTGGGGGTATTTATCCCTCATTGCATTTTCAGATTCCCATGTTGCATCTTCAATCATGTGGTTTTTTCACAAAACCATTACCTAATGAATCACCTTATTCCGTAACAACTACTCCCTGTGGTCAAGAATCTGGACCAGTTGTTCCTCATATGATTGGTTCTCTTCCAGCTGAACTACCTCTGGACTCAAAACATGAGATGGATCTGGCATATACTTTCTCAGCATCGAAACATGAAAAACATTGTGTACATGAGATAAACTCGAAGGTAAAGCCACTCGGTAAGCGACTAATCCAACTCTCTTCAGAATTTCATATGGTCCAATGAACCTTGGACTCAGAATTTCTTTCTTACCAAATCGCATCACACTTTTCCAGGGTGATACTTTGAGAAGAACATGATCACCTACATCAAAAGAGAGATCTTTCCTCCTATTGTCCGCATAACTCTTCTGTCTGCTCTGTGTTGTTCTCATGTGTTTCTATATCAGCTAAACATTTTCCACCCACTCTTCTACCAATTCTGGTCCTATCAACTTCCTTTCACCCACTTTATCCCAGAAAGCTGGAGTTCGACACCGCTTCCCATATAATGCCTGAAATGGTTCCATCTATATACTGGAATGAAAACTGTTATTATATGAAAACTCAACAAAAGAACGATGTTGGTCCCAACTTCCCGGATAATCCATCGAACAAGATCGTAGCGTATCCTCCAAGGCATGAATTGTTTGTTCTGACTGCCCATCTAATTGAGGATGAAAAGATGTACTAAAATTTAATTCAGTACCCATTGACTTTTGAATGCCCTTCCAAAAGTTAGAAGTAAACCTGGGATCACGATCGGATACAATGGATAGAGGAAATCCATGCAACCTGACTATCTCTTTATGGTACAATCGAGAATGTTGATCTAGAGAGAAAGTATCTTGCATAGGAAGGAAATGAGCATATTTAGTCAAGAGATCAACAATAACCCAGATTGCATTATTACCTCGAGTTTTCTTCGGTAATCCCTCAACAAAGTCCATGGATATATTCTCCCATTTCCACTCTGGCACTGGTAGAGGCTGAAGCACCCCTTTCGGTAACTGCCGCTCTACTTTAACCTACTGACAAGTCAAACCCTTCACAGTAAAATCAACAATATCTATTTTCATTCCATCCCACCAGTAATACTCTCATAGATCTCTGTGCATCTTAGTACTCCCAGGATGAACTGAAAATGGAGAAATATGAGCTTCACATAACAACTCTCTCTTCAACTATGAATCACAAGGCACACACAATCTCTTCCCAAATCTCAAAACACAATCACTATCAATGTTTAATTTAGGCAACTTACCCTTCTGAACCAGCTATACCTTTTTCTGCAACTCACTGTCTTGCTTCTGTGCTTGCTTGATTCTGTATGATATTGATGATATCACTGATACCTGACACAAAACAGAAGAACTTCCTTCACCAACAACTTCTATTCTAGGTTTCGTAAAATAAAAAACCAAAGGATCTCATTCCAAACATAGAATGGTTAATGAAGCATTACATTTTCGACTCAAAGAATCAGCCACATTATTTTCCTTTCCCGGATGGTAATGAATTGTACAATAGAAATCCTTGATTAATTCTATCCACCTCCTTTATCTCATGTTCAATTATTTCTGAGTGAATATAGATTCTAAAATTTTGTGATCAGTATATATTTCACACTTTACTCCATATAAATGATGCCTCCAAATTTTTAAAGAAAAAAAAACAGCAGCTAATTCCAAATCATGTGTAGGATAATTTACCTCATGAGTTTTTAATTGACGTGAAGCATAAGCAATTACCTGATCATTCTACATAATGACACAACCAAGTACTTTCAATGAAGCATCACCGTAGATAACAAACATACCATTCCTAGATGGAAGTGCCAAAACAGGAGCATTCACCAATCTTCTTTTCAACTCCTGAAAACAATCATCATGTTCTTTTGTCTAGATAAACTTAACACCCTTTCGAGTTAGCTTAGTCATTGGACTAGATAACCATGAAAAATTTCTAACAAAACTTCGGTAATAGCCTACCAAACCAAGGAAACTATGAATCTTAGTTACATTTGTGGTTCTTGGCCATTCTTCAACAACCTTTGTTTTTGTAGGATCAACAGTTATCCCATCTTTAGAAAAAATATGACCAAGGAAAGAAATTTGATGCAACCAAAACTCACACTTGCTGAATTTCCCATAAAATATCTTTTCTTTTATGGTTTGAAAAATAACCCTTAAATGTCTTTCATGCTCCTCTTTAATTTTAAAAAACACCAAAATATCATCAATGAATACAACCACAAACTTATCCAAGAACTCATGGAAAATTCTATTCATTAAGTCCAGGAATACAGCAGGTGCATTGTTTAGCCCAAAAGGCATTACTAAAAATTCATAATGGCCATATCTTGTATGAAACGCAGTCTTTGGAACATATTCTTCCTTTACCTTCAGCTGATGGTACCCCGATCTCAGGTCAATCTTTGAAAAATACTGAGCTCCCTGGAGCTGATCAAACAAATCATCGATATGAGGAAAAGGATATTTGTTCTTAACAATGATGTTATTCAAGGCTTTATAATCACTGCAAAGTCTCATAGAACCATCTTTCTTTTTGACAAATAAAATTGGAGCACCCCATGGTGATGTGCTAGGTCGAATGAAACCTTTCTCTAATAAATCTTGCATTTTCTCTTTAAACTCTAAAAGTTCAATTTGAGAAATTCGATAGGGGGGTTTTAAAATTGGCTTAGCATCAGGAACTAAGTTAGCAGTAAACTCAACTTCCCGAACTTGTATTATTCCAGGCAACTCATCAGGAAAAACATCAGGATACTCATTTACCACTAGTAATTCATTAATCTGAACAGTTCCTTTAATTTCAATGATGTGTGCAAGGTAACCTTCATTTCCATCTTTTACAAGTTTCTCAGCCTCTTGATATGTTATCAATAGTAAGGGTTCATTCTTGTACACAAACTAAAATTATTTCTGAAAAGAAACTTCTTTAGCTCTACAATCAATATTAGCATGGTAAATAGAGATCCAATCCATACATAGGATAACATCAAACTCTACTAGAGGTAAAATAATAAGGTTTGCAAGTAGGTTCTTTCCACAGATAAGACTATGAAGATTCTTATAAATTATTTTTACCTCAACATTTCCCCTAGGTGTTTTTACCAAAAGTTCAGGAGTCATTTCTTGAGATGGTATTCCCATTTTACTAGAAAAGGTTTCAGAGATGAAAGAATGTGTAGACCCCGAATCAAAAAACACACTGGAAAAATCTGAAAAAACAAACAAAGTACCTGATAAAACTTCATTTAACGACCCGACATCTGCTGAAATAGTTGCAAAGTATTTCACCACCCCGTTCTGCTTGTATTCTAACTGCTTCCCATCACTAAAGCTCTTTTTCGGACACTCGTTTACATAGTGGCCCATCTCATTGCACTTAAAACATTTCAATAACTGTAAATCAAATTTGGTCTTACCATCACACTAATCTTTTTTAGTGCAATCACGAGCCTTATGTCCGATCATACCACATCGGTAGCACTTTCCAGAATTCCGAAGACATTCCCCAACACGCCTTTTACCACATTTATCACAGACTAGAAACATAGTTTTCTTACCATCAGGCCTTTTTGAAGAATTCTTTCCATTCTCCTGCCACCTCGGTCTTTTCTTCTACTGGTTGTTATAGAACACTTGATCATTTGCAAAGTCCATTTCCACCTTCTCAGCTCATCGAAAAAGCTTTTCATAACATTTAAACTCACGAGAAGCTAATGCCCTTCGATATTTTGGCTTTAATCCATAGTAAAAATGATTGATTTTACTATCAAGGTCTCAGATAAAATTTGGAGCATACCTTGCCAATCGAGTGAACCTTTCTTCATAGGCCGCCACTGAGTCTTCCTCTTGCCTCAATTCCAGGAATTGTTTTTCCATCCTAAGTTGAACAGCCCTAGGAAAATACTTCTCAAGAAACATACCTTTGAATTCATCCCAGTCGAAAGCATCAATCTCATCAGTGTCCCTGATATTTTTAACCATCTACCACCACTGATCTGCTTCACCCTCCAAACGGTAAATAGCCAGACTAACCTTTTGATTGTCTAAACACCCCTTGACATCGAAAATATTCACCAGTGCTTTAATCCACCCTTCATCTAGCATAGGGTCAGATGAGCCTCTGAATGATGGGGGATGTTTCCTCATGAAATGTTCAACCACTGACATGTTCCTCTACGGTTGATCTGGCTGATCTCGTGAATGAATACCACCACCATTTATCGCTTGAGTCAACTACACCATTACTGCAAAAAACTGTTCAGTTCCAATTCCGACCATGTCAGGATGCTAATTTGGAAGGTTATTTCCTTCTGTATGCCTTCCTAGCACTGCTTCCCTATTTCCTCTGTGGAAAAAAATTCTGAACAATCATGTCTTAGATCAAGAAACATGGTAATCTTCAAATACTATATTACTTCAATTTGACCATAAAAAAAATATTTTTGGATAATCATTTAATAGATTTATAACTCCTAATGTTATCTAAACTGACCTCTGATACCAACTATAAGGACCCAGCCTTAAACCTTACTTAATCATAAGTTATTACAATATTACACATTGAGGATCATTTCAGGTTTAGAGTTTTAGAGAATTAGATCATAAAACTTGCATTACATTCTACATTTAAACAACGTGGCTAAATAAAGATATTATTCATTTTTTTCCATCAATGGAAAAATATTTAAAATAAAACATGTATTCTTTCTTGACACTTCCTTGACACTATAATCATATCATGTACCTTTCCCTTGACCTGTGGAAAAAATTTCAAAAAAAACTTGGGATGAGCATAAAAAGCTCAGTAAGGGATATAAAAATATGGAAAGGAAACATGAGTACATGTATACATAAGAATCCATGAAGTCATACTTTACTCATAAAACATAAGCACTTGAAATACCTCATCAAATCATGAATAAATAATAGAAATCATAATTCGTAATGGTATCTTGAGGCATTCATAACATTCTTACGTTGGGAGTAACCATCATGGTTACGTTGGAAATACCCATCGCAGTATATTCCCTAAATCTCTTTGGAGAAACCGTAACGTTTCACTCCTTCAAGTTACCCAATGCATTGGAGAGCTATATCGGGCTCACCCACCCTTAGTTTATCACAGAACCACCCGTCGTCATAATAATGGCCAAGAACCACAACATAATCGTATCACATAAAACATGCATAAAGGAAACATAACATTTCCACTTTTCAATCACAAGATATCAATACAACACATTGATATAAAAACATTATGAAACCCAATTTCATTACCAAAATAAAAGAAAACTAAACCATGGTATTTATTTTTCTTTTAAAAAAAGGTATGTCTTGTAGAGGAAGTCGAAACTCAAATAATGGTCACAGTAGTGGAGAAGTCGTTGTCACCGCATACGTACGCCAAAAACATTCCCTTTTGTCATTTAAGAAACTCTTTGTATAAAAAAGATTCATTTGGGATAAACGTAAAATTCAAAGGTGTTTATACACTATATAAAAGAAGGTTTTGTATAAAAATATATGCCTCAATGAAACGATATTGAGACGAAGTCCCATACCTCGGGTCCGACTTGACTCGATCATTCTTTAATATAATGAATCATAAACATGAGTTAATTTATACTTGATTAATAACCTTTTTCAAGTTCATTATTCCTTTTATATCACTTATTACCATGTCATGAACACTATGTAATTATTTTAGTTAATAACGGTCGTTTTAACGATCATTGGTACTTGAGTCAAAATATGCTCTTTATAATTACAAGTTGTTCATGTATCCATTATATCCAGAGTTATAATCTTGATGTACATATCATATATATCATATATATCCAGTATATACATGCATTTATAATATTACATAATGTTTAGAGGTAAGAAATGAAATGCACCATTCATGGAGACGGTAAGTCGTACGTACGCATGAACACTACTTTCATTTCTATTTCGTATTTTATGGAATTAAAACATAATTATACATAATAGTATTTTAATTCTAGTATGGTATCATATATAATATCATTAAATATATCCTTTATATGTACCACATATTGTTTTAACGAATCAAATCACTTTGATCTGGCGGTAGTCCGCACTTCATAAAATGAAGATATCGCGTTTACTCATAATGGTAACCATAAAGATATGCCATAAATGAAAAATAAAGAAGCGTAAGTAAAACATAAACATACTATATATAATATATAATTATAGTTACATCTTAATGGCTACCATTGAAGGTGATATATGAGTGTTGAACAATCATTGTTTCGTGAGGCAGAAATTCGCCATCCACCGAAACAGTATGTTCTTTAACCACTAGATGTAGGTGTGTGTAAGTGTAGCTCTAATACTACTTATAACAATATGCTAGTTTATTGAAGATAATGGAGTTGTTACAAAAGATATGAATAAAAAGGGTTTAGGGGTTTGGAGAAGAAAAATAAAACAAAATGACTCATGTGAAGACATTACCTTAAAATCGGGTAACTCCCTTTGGTTTGAGCTCAAAGGCTTCCTTGGGAAGACTTCTGCCCAAAATGATCCCTCAAGGAGAAATAGGGGGATGTGGAGAGACAAAATGGGAAGGGGTTGGCCAAGCCAAAGGCTTTGGAAGTGTGGGTTAGGAGGTATAGGTGGGGGCCTTTTATAAGAGGAGAGGAGGGGCACTCTTGGAAAGTAATGAAATGTTACTTTATTTGAAAATGAGTTTCGGATTTAAAAGGTCCCACATTGGTATAATTCTAGGATAAGGTGATAAGGGTTCTAAATATACACATCCAATAGGTTTTGGACAAGTGAGGGTCATAGATTTTACATTATCTTTTCATTTTATTTAAATCCTTTATTAATGATTTAATCACTTCATCATCATGATGTCATAATTAATTTAATATATTTAATGTCTAAAAATTACAAAAAAAATTTCATGATGTAGGAAATATTTTTATCTTTCTAATAAATATTTTTAGTCAAAAATATGACTTGTATAACCCCATGTAAAAATTCTTTTAGTAAAACATCTCATGTTTTTGACATTTTTACTTTTACATTAAATAAAACGTTATTTATGTCATTTCCCAACCAAAGTGGTTACATGGGGTCCCCAAGTTGAACCATGGATTTTCATGGTCGGCCATGACACATCCAATGAGGGTAAGACATGTGTCAAGCTCATCTCATATTATTAAAACATTATTCTTACCTTAAATTACACTAATTACCTCTAATCGCGATTAAAAACTTAAAAGTTACTATTCACAAAATAAATTATTTTAATCCCATTGAACCACATTTTACTTCTTAATGACAACCATATATGTTGTATTTTTTAAATTCAAACCACAGAGGTGGTAAAATTTCATTAAAACAAAAAAATAAGTTTTTATAAGTACCACTTAGTGGTTTCACTATTAATCAAAAATTGAAGTCTTCTAGAAAAAACCCAAAACATTACCCTAAGCTATATTTGATATTTCAAATTCAAAAATGAAGTCTATTTTAAAACATTCAAAATATATAACTTTATTTAATTAATTTTATAATTAATTCCCTCTGTCAGAGTAAATAGGGTGTTTTTTTGAAATAATAAGTATCAAAAGATTGACACTAGTTTGAATCCAATTTCAAGGTGAAATTAATTCCAACGACAACTATTGGATTATATGGTAAAAATATATTCTAATTGATCTTTAAAACCAATTAAAAATATAATCTAATCATATAAATTAATTAGATGAAAAAACAGTTTTGATGTAAAATGCAGTATTTTTCACTGTTCATTAAAAACGAACATTGTTAGAAAAATACCAAAAATTCATACAAAGTAAATTTTTATGTCCCAATCATAATGAATAAGTTTATTTTGACCAGTAGAGCTTATAAAATTGTCAAAAGATAGATTTAAAAATGGTTTTCCATCAAAAGGCAGTAAAATAATCTTTTAAAAATATTTGTGTATTCCATGCTTAAGATTTGATTTATTCTCATTTTAAGCATATAAAACACTATCTAATTCATTATTAGACATAGATAAAAATATCTATTATTCATTACTTACTTGGGATGTCACACTATTTGTTAAATTTTAGTAAATTATAAATATATAAAAACCATAAATATACATATTTGATTCAACTAAAATAGTATCAATTTTTTCGTAATAAAAAACACTTTTATAAAAAAATCAATATAAATATGAAACGTCTTCACAAAATTCATCTTAGATTATCCTTTTTTACCCATCCTTAAAACTTTTCAAAAACATTTTAAAACATTGGATTATAATAAAAATATTATTAAGGGATATAAATATGTGATATAAACCATTAATACAAGAATAATTATAAACATATGAAATCAATTTCCCAAAGGCATACTTTTCTCCCAATATTTTTAATATTGTTACTTATTGATAACATAAGATTTACATAAAGTATATAAAAACATAAATAAACCATATAGTTTGCATAGGGAATTAAATACTTAGTATTGTAATCCTATGGTTAAATATATAATTTGTAACCCTTGTGGTTACCTTACAATGTAACCATCAGGGATATAATAAAATGTAACTGTCATGACTACCTAATAGTGTAAACATCATAGTTACACTTGAAAGAACCAAACGAGAATCCCCCAATATAAACATAAACAATTAATTAGAGTGAAATATATTTCCCAATAATGATAATAAATAATTACCAAAAACTAAAACATAAATATAATACAAAAATACTTGCATAAAATATCATTTTGAATTTTCTAAAACTATAAATTTTAAAGAGAAGTTTTAAAGAAACAACCCTTATAAATAACATATATTTGTAGTTAAAATTGATAAAAGGTATGGAATATGTGTATTAACTATAAATAAACATAATAAAACATTAAAATTAATATCACACATAATATTATTAAAACATAGTCAATAAATTATAATGTTATCCAAATAAATGTTAATTGGGTTATAAGTTCCCTTACCTCAAGTTTTCCTTTCATAAAATTTGTTTAATTATACTTTAAATTTTTTTTATATAGTGTTATTATTATTTTATAGAAACATATTACTTTTTATAATAACTTATATTTTTAATTTATAACATCATTCTAACCATTTATTACTAATATTTTGTTACTTCCTTTTCTGCATGTGTGTTCGTTTCAAGATTACCGTGGTCTGTTCATAGTGGATTTTATTTCATAATGTAATTGAAACACTATAAGTAAAATGAAATTGTATTTATATGTTTTAATGATATTAAATGATACCATAAATCATTTACTTTTCACATATAATGATGAATAATTAGATAAAACATTAAATATATTAATTTACATCATTTTAGTGGTTCTTCAATAATAACAAAATTGTATCGTAATATAATATAATATTATGTTTATATGTAAATTACAGAAAATAAAAAATTATATATAATAAATTTTAAAATCAATTTCTACCACTAAATTTGTATTATGACCATCCTCGAAGGTGTTAATGGAAATATAAAACACATCGCCCATGATATCTGTAAATTGATACTTTACTGAAATTATTTTTTTAGAATAATATGGGGAGGAGAATAATTATGAGGGTTAGTTTTTACATAAACATGATTGAAGTAATATATATGTATATGATAAAAGATATTTAATTATTCTTTTATGAGGATATGTAAATAGATTATAAGAAAAGATAATCCATTGAAAAGGGAAAAAAGTAAATGAATGAAGATTTTTACCTCATGAATTTTCCTCCTTGAGAACCTTCATAGGGCCAATAGATTGGTCCTTTTGGTGAGACTAGATATTATTAGAGGTATATAAGAGGATTGGAATGTGTGTTTTGTATAAATTCTACATGTCTCAAATATTGATATGGGTGAGGAGAAGACGTTGTGACAGGTGGTATATATAGTGGTTAATAAAGGGGGTTTTCCATTTTTTAATAATTATTTTTTTATATTGATCTAGAATATAAATAGTGTTTATTATTATAAATAAATTTAATAAATAGTTATTGTGATTTTGAACCAAGGTTTCTAGACTGAGAAAACCATAATCCATGTCCCAATAATTTATATATTTTACTCATTTAAAATATTATCAAATTTCACAATTCACCAAAAATATATTTATTTTATTAAAATCACAAAAATTAACCCTAACCATTTTGTTATGTTTAACATTAAAAAATGAACGTAATTTTTTAAAAAATAAAAACTTGATGAATTTAATTTTTTTTTAAAATATAATTTATTCAAAAATTACTAATTTTAAAAAATTTAACTTATTTTTTAACACATTGAGAAAATTATTAATGTTTTATAACATAATATTATAATCCTATGTAAAAAAAATAATAATTAATGTTTATATTTTATGAAAAAAAATCTTTTAAAACATTATTTTAATTATAAAATAATAATTATATATTTACTACTCAAAAAAATTCTAGCACATAATTTTTTATTTTGAGAAAAAAAATTAAATGTTTAATGAAAAAGTGTAGAATATTCTCACCTAGATAATGGGTAAATTTTATTTATCCATTATTAGAAGAGGTTACTAATTGAGTGTCTATATTATTATTCCTAATAGTCATGTTACAATTCCTATGGTCATGTCACTATTCAATTAGATTTAATTCCGTAATATCTATAAATACTAGTTATTTCATTGTATATTTATAAATAATATAAATAACTAATTCTTAGGTGAAGAGAAATTATTTATATGTACCTGGGTTGTGAAATTCTCCCCATCTTCTACAAATTGCATCCTCGTAATTTTTTTTACTTATTAAACAAGTGAGGGTACCTTTCCCACATAGTATTTTTAGAATCCACTATTGTTTCATAAAACATGTGGTTTCCCCGTTGACTCATACCCTAGGGAATTACCATATTTGAAAATACGTGGTCTCTATGATCAATAATCTAAACTATTTTTTCTTCAAAAAAATAGTGGTATATCTGCTAAAACAACTTATGGGCTCAAAACGTGAGTTGGAACATAAACAAAATTGACCATCATCGAAACATGAAAAATATTTTGCTCCTAAGATAAAAATTGAGGAAAAGTTACTTAATTGTGGAATAGAACAATATTTACCAGGATTTCATAATATCCAATGAACCATTGAATTAAGTTTCTTTTCATTCATAAACACAGAAAACGTTTCCACAGTGATATTGTAATAAGAACATGACCCCATACCTCAAAATAAAATAATTACATCTCATTATCTTCAAAAAATATTCTACCTTATCTAAACATTTCTCATATATTATTGACTCATATTAACTTTTATGGCAACATCATCTAATAATTCTTGTTCATTCTACTATGTCCCCTCGAAATTAAATCAAAACTCTAGACATTAACACCGATTTCAATATAATAAATGAATAGGCTTCATATGTATAATGGAATGAAAACCATTTTTATAAAAAAAACCACTAAATAATGATTTTGATCTCGATATCACAAATATTCTATTAAATAAGTTCTAAAAAAAACTCTAATTTCAGAATTATTCACTCGGTCTATCTATATGATTAAAGATAAAATTAAATTCTAAAATTTGATTATGTGACCAATTAATTCTTAGATGAAATAAAAAAGTTATAAGGGAGCCTAGGATCGTCGTCATATGTAATGGAAAGACGAACTACATTTAATGTAATAATATCATTGAAGTACAGCCATGAAATCTAATTTAAATAAAAATTTTCTCAAATAATAATGAAATGTAAATATTTATTATGTTCGTAAACAATTACAAAAATAAAATTGTTACATTAGGAATTCCTTTGTATTCCCACCAGAACATACATGGCTATATTTTCCCATTTTAACATTGGTACTAGAAGAGGATGAAGAATCACATTTGGTAGTTTTCACTCTTCTTTAACTAGTTAACATGTCAAAATTTTCATGTTAATGTAAAAAATATTTATTTTCATTCAATCCCACCAATAATACTCTTGGAGTTCTCTATAAATCAATGTTCTAGCTATAAGAAATAAAAATGGATAACTACTAGCCTCATGTAATTATTTTTTCATCATCTGAGAATCACAAGGAACACATAATATCTTTCCAAATCTCAAAACCCAATCTTTATCAGTGTTGAATTCTAGAAACATACCCTTTTTCAAAAATTTGAACTTTCTTTAGAACTCACCATATTCCAACTTCACATACGTTATTTGATCATACATATTTGACTGCAATGAAACCTAAAAAATTAAGGATTTTCCTATAGCAACAACATTTTAGATAAAATTTATATAATCTTTAATCAGTGTGTCTTGTTCAAAACATGACATGGAAAATTGTAGATGATGTTTTTTACTCAATACATCTACAAAATTGTTTTCTTTTCTAGGATGGTAATTGATCGTGTAAAAATAATCCATTATCTATTTCAGAAATCTTCTCTTCCTCATGATTAACTCCATATAAGGGAATATATAATTAAAAGATTTATTGTTGTTATGTAATTCACATTTTTATCCGTATAAATGATGCCTCTAATTTTTCATATAGAAAACCACATATTCTAACTATGATTCATGATTTCGATAAGTTAACTAGTGGGTTTTTGTTTACATGAATAATTAGTCTTTACCTAATCATTCTTCATTAGAAAACAACAATGTCTATTCAATAAAGCATCAATGTAGATGAAATATTAACAATTTCTCAATGGTAGGGCCAAAATTGGGGTATTTTCCAATCTATTATAGAGTTCATAAAAACAAACATCAAGTTCTTATATAAAATAAATTTAACCCATTTTCAAGATAACATGGTTTTTCGGAATGATTTCTGTGAAATATTATTAAAAACCCATTGGTAATTACCTATTTACAAAAGAAATCTACGAATCTATGTGACATTTTTTTGTCCTAGACATTCATCAACCTCTTTTTTGTGGGTTAAACTATTATTAAATCTTTATATTCAATTTTACAATGAAAATAAATTGTTTTCAATAAAAAATAACATTTCCTAAAAAAATTATAACTACATTTATTGGAGCGTTTCCAAGACAATTCATAAATGTTTCTCATAATACTAATAACTATTTGAAATGGACAAAATATTGTCATTAAAATAAATAATAATCTTATCCAACAATTCATGAAATATTCTATTCATAATATCAATGAATACAGTAGGAAAATTTGGGGAATGAAAGGGAATAACAGAAAACACATAATTCTCATATCTAGTCTGAAAAGAAATTTTTTGTATATCAAATCCCTTCTCCTTTAGATAATTGTAGCCAAATCTCATGTCAATTAGGGAAAAATATAGACCCCCTTAGAAATAATGAAATAAATAATCAATATGATGAAATAGATACATATTCATAATTGTACTGTTATTCAAATCTCTATAATCAATGAAATTTTTCATTGAACTGTCTGAATTTTAAAGAACAAATAGTATCACCCTATAGGGAATTTATTTGTTGAATGAAGCCTTTATTAGGAAACTCTTGCAACTTATTTTTCAACTCACAAAGTTACAAATGAGACATTATTTATGGGGGTTTTGAAATTTCCATAGAATCAATAACTAATTCAATGATGAATTTAAAATTCATATCATATATAACAACCGGAAAATAATTAGGAAAAACATCCATGTATTTATTTACCACTAGAATATCATTAATCTTAATAGTACCTTGTTTTCATCAATCTGAGAAAGATAATTTTAATTTCCAGAATTTATCAGTTTCTCATCATCCTGATATGTTATCAATTGTATGTGCTCATTCATGTATAAAAACATAAACTATTTCTGAAAAAATAACTACTTTAATCTATAATCATTTGTACCATGAAAAATTAAAATCCAATAATTTCCCAGAATAACATCAAACTCTGTTAAAGGTAAAAATGTTTTTCTGGTAATGTATTTCCACATACAATAATAGGAACATTCTTATATCTCTTTTTTGTTGTAATATGTCCCCTACTGTTTTAAACAGAATATACAGTCTCATTTCCTAGGTGAAATTTCCAATATATGAGAAATATTATCATAAATTATGGTATGTGTAGACCTTGTATCAAAAACTACCTTAGAAAAATTAGAGTATACAATCTATGTACCAGAATCCACTTTATTGGATAGACTGAAATCTAATGATGTAGTGGAAATAGATCTCACCATACCTTTCTACATATAACCTTGAGGTTTTTCATCATTAAAATTTTTTATTGTGTGGGTATTTTCATAATTACACATCTCACAAAATTTAAAAAACAATATAGTTTTCTTATCAGAATTGAGATTATGTTCATTTAAATTACAATCATTGGCCATAGGTCTAAACTTACCACATCAAAAAAACTTACCTGTTTTTTATGGCATTCCCTTTGGTACATTTTACCAAAAGTTTTACAAACTGATGACTAGAATTTATTACAATAATATTTTATTTATTTATTATTACCTATTTCATTCCATCTAGAACCCTTCTTTTCCTTTTTTTCTAAGTACTAATAATCATCAGAAAACACTATTTATACTATTTATGCCTTTCAGAAATGTTTCTCATATTTTTTTAATTCATTGGATGACCATTCAATTCAGTAATTTGGCATTAATCTGAGTAAAAATGATTTATTTTACTATTAATATACTGAATAATATTTATAAATTACCATATCAATCAAGTGATTTTTTCATCATACATAATCGCTGAATCCTTCTCCTTTCCCTTCAATTCAAGGAATTTTTTTCATCCTAATTCAAACAGAATTTAGATGATATTTTTGATGGAAAATAATTTTAAATTCATTATTGACCAATGATAATATTTCCTCTCTATCCCTGATATTCTTGACCATTAACCACAAATAGTCAGCTAAATCTTCAATTAGAAAAATTGAAAGACTAAAATTTGGATTATTTGAACACCCCACATCATCAAATATCATCATATATGATTTAATCAACCAATTAGACACCATTGAGTCATAAGATCCCCTGAATGTATGAGGGTGTTTCCTCATAAAATGATCCATTGTCGTCATGTTATGTTGCAGTAGTTATGATTATTTTATATCATGGATTCCACCACTATTTATTAACTATTTCATCTGAACCAATAGTTTCATAAAATACTTGGTCCTAATCCACGGCATTCATTGTTGAGGATTGAAGAAGATATCAGCCTCTCGGTTCCTTCTAACATCAAATTCCTTATTTCTTCTATGGAAAACCATTCTAAATAGACAAATATTATATGAAAATGCATGGTAATATTCAAATTCTATATCATTTAAATATAAAAATATAGAAATAACTAGTTATGGTATTTTATTAATTTAATACTAATACCAAAATTTATCCAAAACATGCTCTAATACCAACTATAAGGACTTGGAATTAAACATTAATTTATCTTGTAAATTCTATTAGAATTCACATTTGTAAATTCTCAATGATCTTTATGGTTAACAGTTTTATAAATTCAATAAATTATTCATACATATCAACCCATAAGGGTAAAAAATCAATACTATTTTGATAATATCTATTTTTCATACTAATAACTGTTTTTATTAAAACATGAAATCTATTTATTAATATTCTTCACGACATTCATCTTGGATCACCCTTTTATCTTAAATATCAATTAAAACAATGAAAAGTCATTTGAACACATAGGAAGAGAAAAAAATTATGAGTTGGGTGTATAATAAATAGATATAAATCATTAATATATGAATACTTATAATCATATGAAATCTTTTTAACAAATACATACTTCCCACCCAATAAGTATCATATTGTTACATTAATAATTATTTAATTATTTTACTTAAGAAAAGAAATAGTGTGGGTTTTTGTGCATACATTATGTAATTACAGAAATTGAGTCCTAACCAAGGGTTATTACCTTATAATAAAATTATCCATGACTCAGTAATTCATGTATTCATTTTATTTCAAAAATTATCATATTTAACCATTCACTAAAAGTTCTGGTATTTCAGAAAAAGCCAATAAATTTGACCCCAACCATTTTTTGACCACTATAATTGAAAAAATTATACACTATTCAAAAATTGTTTTATAAATATGAGAATTATAATTTTTAATTAAAATCATAATTTATTTAAAAATTGAATGTTTTTAAAATTATAACTAACTATATAACACTTTTATAAATTATTTAATGTCTAATAAAATTATCCTATAATCATAAGAAAACATATTAAAAATTTATGAATCTATTTTATAAAAATATAATATAAATAATTATATTAGTTTTAATATTTTAAATAAATATTTATGCCTCGCAAAATTCTAACACAAAAAATATAATTTTTTAAACAATTTTTAATTTGATTAATGATATAAGTATATTTTTTTTTCACATATAGGATGGAAAAATTATATTTATAATTTAATATACGAAGATAAATTTGAGTGGACATATTACTATTCATAATGGTCATGTTATTATTCATATGGTTATGTTAAGATTCCATTAGTTCAAATGAATTAATTCCAAAAAATAAAACTTATTTCATTGTAAATTTAAAAATATTTAGACTGTTTAATTGTCATGACCCATCCTCCCAAGGCTCGTATAGTTACTCCCCAAGCCCACTTTCCATATAACAGGGGCTGGCGACTAGCATCTAAAGGCGTATTTCCTAAAATAGGGAAGGCATTGCCTTTATTACCTGTAAACACACACATCCCAGAACACAACAAGATACAAACGCAAGTAAACCGTATAGTAAAAAGAGTGTGTATATTAAGAAAAATGGGATACAATACAATCCCAACTAGAAAGTATATGAAAATAGAAATATACAGGTAAACTGAAACAGCTCCTATGATCTCCCACCAAGGATCCTTCCAGAAGGGTTGGTACAACTCTTGAATGGTCGTATCTGTGGTATACCTCGTCTAATGTCCACCTCCAAGCTACCACCATTCCTGGTAATCTCGTCATCAGGTAGTATTGTCTGTTTTCTGCACTAAATACAACAAGATACAGGTGTAGCCCACTCAGGGGTGAGTATAATGATACTCAGTAGGGACCTAGATACCCACAAGGTCTCACAAAAATCCACAAAGGATAAACCACAATTCATGGAAAAACAGTCATCCTTACATAGGTATATGCCTATACATATACCTAAGTTATCAAGTATACCCATCTCATTCATGGGGAAACTCATGGCCCAATTCAAAAACCTAAATCTCAACTGTACCATAGAGGAGTGATTTCCATCAAGATAACACCCCAATGATTTTTACCACATAGGTAAATCCATATAAATGTATACCACAAAGGTATCCCCACTATGGTAAGTACCACAAGGGTATCGCCACACAGAAGAATACCACAGAGGTATCACCATAATAGTAAGTACCACAATTGAAATTCCACACAAAAGAATACCACAAAGGTAAGGTATTATCTCACACCAATTATAACTTTCTTACGACAGTAATATGAATAGACATAACTAATAAATCATCTTATTATGTTCAGAGGTAGACCCATGTAGGAACCAAAATCATCAGACCCATGTAAGATCCTAAATCATTATACCCACATAGGATCCTAGTACAATAGATGAACATAAAATCCTAGAGTTGTCCTAGGTGGAAATCCTATAGTGGATCAAAGTAGGACCCTTGAACATAGACCCATGTATGATCCTAAAGCACAAACCCACATAGGATCACTTTCTCATGTTACAGCAAGTCACAGGGTTCCAAAACTATGCCCACATGGTTCTGGGAGGGTCTGCTCCCCAAGCCATAGGTCGATACTCCAACTACCAAGACGTCCCATGAATAATTATCCCAAAGTAACACCACATAAAAGGGGTCTCAACGGAATAGATGGTGCGTCAATTAGACGCCCGGTCTGTATGTTATTAGTCATTTAGTCCTGAGGGCCTAGTTGGATTCATGTTTGATCCAACATGGAATTAATCCAACATTATCCAAAACACATATGGGGTATATCAAAAGAACCATCTCGATACAAGGTTTCTGACACAATAGACAATTCATCAAACAGAGGCATGTAGCTCATGATATAGTTGAAAGAGTGAAAAAAGATCGAAGTTTTTCCAGATCAAATCTGACCGGTCGGACTGACCCGGCCCGACCAAGGTCTAACCCTGGGTATGACCTGGCCCACTGAGTTCATCCCAGACCATGTTAGTCGGCCCATTGGGCAGCATGTTGTGCAGTCCACTCGGCTCCCCAGTGAGCCGGATGGGCCGCCTCCTCCGCACTGCACCGGTGTCGAGTCGGACACCCTCTTTTTCCATCATGGCCTCGTTCCGTAGCCCCTGCCCGCCCGGTGGCATAAACGCTCTCTACTTCCCCATCATGTGTCTGTTCGTTGTTGTTTTCCGCCCTTTCTCAGCCACGTCCGACTTGTTGTGGCCCTTCTCCGGTGACACGATTGCGCTGCTTCTCTCTTCGCCACCGTCCAGGGTGCTGGATGTCGCTCCCGAACCCTTTTGGTGACATTCCACAGGCCATTGGGCACACCCCAGTGGCTCGTTCTTCATTCCATAGACTCACACACTCTCCTTGTAATGTCTCTATTTATTCCAAACTTTCAAAATTCACAAAGGTTGAGGGGAGATCGGTTCGTGTTCTTTGGCCTGCCCTCTCCACATTAGAATGATAGTAATTAGCATAGATTCTCTTAATTCGTTAAGGATGACATGAACGGTGGTACAAGGTACAAAAAAACATCGATCTCTACCTTGATTTCTCATTGGAAGATGTCTCAAGGATGAAGAGAATGACATTTGGGATGGTGAAGTTGGCGTTCGTTGCTCCTGCAAGATGCTTCCGATCTGGGCTCAAGTGTCGGTTCCTCGTTCTTCAATAGGGGGTTCTTGATTGTATGAATATTTTCTTCAATTTTATTCTTAAGCCTCACTTTTTAAATGATTTCCCCAAGGAATTGAGGAGCCAACAAATTAAAATTGGTTTATCAATTTAATTCCTGTGGGCACAATTAAATTGCACAATTAATGTTGGCACAATTAAATGGCATAATTAATTAATTGAAGAGTTGAACATTTTCCCCCATTAAGAGGGGTCCTGGTGGTCCCCACAAACATGAATTCAAAACGGGGGGTTTTCTAGCCTAGGTGGTCCCCACCACTGAACATTAAAAATTGAGGTTTTAAAATTAAAATAAATGTTTTTTTGTTATTTTAAATTTATTTCCACGAAAAAAATGAAAACTAACCTTCACCCTTCCCCTACTGTGGTTGAGGTGAATGTCTCCTTATGCGAATACTAGCACTGTGAGTTCTATAGTGTATTCAGATTTCAATTTGAAGCATCGTTTTAAATGTTACAAAAACGCACTCGCACATTTAATGATCGTAACTAAAAAAGTTCAGAAATTCATTCCAGAAACATCGGGCCTTAAAATAACGTGATGTCAATTTTCACAGACTCGTAATATTCCCATATAATAATAAAATTACATGAAAAATCTGAGTCTTTACATTATCCCTACCTCAGGGTTTTACGTCCCTGAAAGCCACATCACAAAAACTAGGAAAACAAGTGGTGGTACTGAACACGAATATGATCCTCCCTCTCCCATGTAATATTATAGAGGTTCCCATGCTGGAAACGAATGTGCACAAGAGGTATAGACTACCCATGAATGGCTCTCTCAAGTCGATCTTTAATCTTTGTTGGAACCTCCGTAAATGTCTACCCATAGTCGATATCCATCTCACCTTAGCCAATTATGTGTTAAAGTTCATGAAAATATCTCCTCAGTTGGGATACGTGGAGAATGTCGTGCACCCAGTGCAATAGAGGCAGATGTGCTAGACGGTAATGCACCTCACCAACTCAACTGAGGACCTGAAAGGTTTTGATTAACCTCATAGATAACTTGCTACACCAGCCAAATCTATGCAATCCACGTTGAGATGAGACTCGTAGAAAGATGTGGTCACCATACTCGAACTCCAAAGGTCTCCACCACATGTCAGCATAAGACTTCTACATACTCTTTGTAGTTTTCATCCGCTCCTGGATGATCTGCACCTTCTCCATTATTGCTCGTACCATATCTGGTCCCATGAGTGCTGACTCCCTTGGGGAGGTCCAGCAAAAAGGAGATATGCATCGTCGGATGTACAAAACCTTTAAAGGTTCCATCTTAATGGTAAAGTGATAGCTATTGTTGTTTGAAAACTCCACCAAGGTCAAGTGATTCTTCCAGTTGTGATCGATTTTGAGGAAGCATGTATGCGGCATGTCCTCGAGGATCTGAATGGTCCGCTCAATATGGCCACCCATTTGAGGATGGAAGTATGTGTTAAAATGAAGTTGCATCACAAAATCCTCCTGCAACCCTATCCGTAGTCGGGATGTGTAATGGGCATCATGATTGGAGACAATCATCAAGGGCACTACACGTTTCCACACAATCTCTTGCACAAAGAGTTGTCACATGCTCTCTATTTAACCCTGTTCTCTGATCGGTAAGAAGTGGAACGACATGGTGAGTCCGTGGATGATCACCCAAATAGAATCATGACCCATGGATGTATGTTGAATTACTATCATGATGTCCTTGGATATCTCGCCCCACTTCCACATTGGGACCGCTAAAGGCTGAACAAAGCCTACTGGTACCCGATGTTCATCCTTCACATGCTGATAAGTAAGGCACCGAGATACAGACTCTGCTACTGGTTTCTTCATTCCTGGCCACCAGTGTTGTCGTCAGAGGTCCTAGTACATCTCTTCCACTCTTGGATGTTACCACTAGAGGGGATGTGTGGAACTCCATTCACACTTCCTATCATAGTGACACTGGTACCACTGTATGTCCTCTAAAAATAATGATGTGCTCCCCACCTTTATAAAATCTCGTCGGTGCCTTCCCTATGGATATATGAGCACATCAAGCCTCTCAATCAGTTTCCCCATGTTGCGCCTCACTAACTCACTAATGGAGTGGGGTAGTGACTATAAGTGACTGATAAAAAGATCCTCCATCACGATCCACAAAGGATATCTGCAAAGCGGATAGCTTCTCTTTCGCCTCACATAGCAGCGGTATAACAGATATTTTGCTGAGTGCATATTCTATAACATTCCCCTTCCCAATATTATAGACTATCATGAAGTCATAGTCATCGAATAACTCAAGCCAACACTGCTGCCTTATATTCAGGTCCTTCTGAGAGAAGATATACCTGAGACTCTTGTTATTAGAGTAAACCGTAAAACGCTTTCCCATAAAGTAATATCCCAAATATTCATGGTGAAGAACACTGATGTAAACTCTAGGAAATGTGTAGCATATATATGCTCATGCTGTCTCAGATGACGCGAACCGTATGTGGAAACTGCTTTCTCCTGCATCAGGACACATCTGAGATCATTTAATGATGCATCGTAGTAGACTACATACCCAATGACCTCATTTGGATGCCTCAATATGGGGGCACTGGTCAGCCTCTACCTCATCTCCTAAAAACTCTATAGACAACTCTCTAAATACACGAAGGGTTTCCCCTTCATCATCAACACTGATAAATTTGTTGCAACTCTAGAAAATTCTGTAACAATCCTCTGGTAGTTTTTGAAAAAACCTAGGAAAATTATTATCTTCATCACACTCTTGGGAGGATACCAAGCAAGTAACCCCTCAATATTAGTTGGATCCAACGAAACTATAGCCTCCGAGATGACATGCACCAGGAAGTGAACCTCTCGGAACTAAAACTGGCACTACAAGAGCTTACTATAATGCTGGTTTTCTCAGAGTGTGTGCTGAACTCTCTGAAAATGATAAGTATGCTCCTCCTTGGTATCTGAGTGGATCAGAATGTCATCAGTGAAGACAACTACAAATCTATAAAGGTATGGCTAAAATATACTTTCATGAGTCCCATGAACATTTCTTGAGTGTTGGTCATACTGGACGACATGACCAAAAACTCATAATGGTTTTACCGACATCTGCAAGTCGTCTTCAGCACATCCTCATCTCGTACTCTGAGATGGTGATAGCCTGATCTGAGGTCTGTAATCAACATCCATTGTGCTCCCTTTAGATAATCCAGGAGGCTATCAATCCTAAGGAGTGGGTACTTTTTCTTCACGGTCAACGAGTTCAGGATACGATATTCAACACAAGTCTCAGGCTCCCATCTACCTTCTATACAAATAGAATTGAGGATGCCCAAGGGGAAACATGGGTTTGGGTGAATCCCTTACCCTATAAGTCATGTAGCTATACCCGCAGCTCACAATGGTATGCGAGAGCCATCTAATACACTTTTGTACATATCTGTGTCATCTTGGGGTACAAGTCAATGTAAAATTCCACCTCTCTATGAGGAGGTAGACCCGTAACATGATCAGGGAAGACATTCGTGTATTTTTCCACCACTACCAGATAGCTCGGACTCATTACATCAACCACTCCGAGGGTAAGGCTATCCAACTGATGTTTGATCAGTTGCACTATCTTCCGGGGAAGTCCATCAAGTGCTTCAAAGGCTTCCTTCTCGTCGGTGAAGGTAAAACTAGTCCCATCTGTGATGAAACAACACAATTTTCACCTAATACAGTCAATATGAGCATTTACTTAAGATAATTACTCCATACCCAAAATGACAGTGTACGGTCTCAACGCAGCTACTAGGAAATCCTAGTCGAAGCTATCACCTCCTAGAATAATAACACACTTTTGGAACAAGTGTATAATCATCGAATCCTCTCCCATAACAGTCTTTAACTGTAAGTAGCATGCCAATGGATCCACAAGAATATCTGATCTTTGAACGATGGTAGTGGCAATAATATAATGACTGGAACCTGTTTCTAGAAGTATAGAAACTAAGGTGGTGTAGACACAAATCGTACCTCGAATCATCTATAGAGAAACATTATAGTAGGCCTTAGCTGTCTAGAGATGAGTTCTCTGTTTTCCACATGCTCCCTGTAGTCGGGGTAGACCACCTATTTGTGGTGGTAGTAACACCTCGAATCGTCACCCACCGCCAGCTGCATAGCCATATCCTCGACCACATCTGCCTACTCCCTACAGACCTCCTCGGTCAAACATTTTTCTATGCCTGGGTGGTCCTTCGACCATCTGCTGACCATCCATATTGTGGGTGGGGTAGTCACGATCCATGAGAACCTGACCACCGTAAGCATAGCACTGCTTGCTCCTCATATGACTGGCTCTATCTCGGATGCCCCACACAACTGACCATGAATCATGCATTCGTCCTTTTGTAGGTCTGGTCCTCTTGGACCTCTGTGAAATCTATTTTCTTCTAGCTGTAGAAGAATTCACTACGTGATGCCTGGTGGTGTGTCTTGTTGGTGGTTCCTTCTTATCAAAAAACTCTCCACTAAGAGGGCTCACTCTAACAACCCCGCCTACGTCAGGATGCTGAGGGAAACAATCAATGCCTTGATCTCCAACATGAGTCCCTGATTGAAGGTTCAGGCCCTGAGTATTGTTAGTGGTTGGTGAACCTCACTGTGTACTGAGCCACATTCATGCCACCCAGCTGTAGATGAAGAAGCTCTTCTTTGAACATTGTATGAAGGGTCGCGTGGAAGATCATTGGTCGAAACAAGATCTCAAATTCTGCCAAGAGAAGTGTCACCTCATCATGAACCTAGAGCATCATGCTCCACCATCTGCCTATTACTGCCTGTATAATACTATCGACAAGGATATCCATGATATTAGTTAGTGACCCTATCAGTTAGATGACTCTCACCGTGGCCTCCATGTAGTCTTCAGGTGCCCGTGTGTCTGTCTCACCCATAAACCTGGGTGGCCTCTAGTGCTGGAACTCGTGCTATGCACTCAAGTGACATGCACCTTCTTCTACTAGGTCTTGTAGAATCGGTGTCCCAATGGGTAATGATTCCGCTTGTGCCTCCATTGGTGCCTCCTCTAATAAAAGGCCATGCACCAAGGCCTCATCGCTCGATGGGCTATCATCGCGTATTATACCAGGAACCCTAGTTGGTTGTCTGCGTGAAGGAATCATGAAAAGAAACATGTGTTCCCTGTTTAATAAGTTATACATGGTTAGCTGACTCATAAAGATCAAAAATAAATCTTTTCGATACACACACACAATTAATGTTTTCATCCACTGAGTCAGAAATTAGAAGCTAGGGTCCTGGTGTATAGATACATCAGCCACCACACTAATACTGAATTCACTAAACTAAAAACGAGACTCACTACAGATAAATCTATTTCCATTAAAAAATTAGAGTATAATGTTCTACGGTAGAACTTACTACTTTGATACCAATTTTTCACGACCCTTCCCCCGGGGCCCATGTTGTGACTACCCCAAGCCCACCTTCCATAGGCCAGTGGCTACTGACCAACACCGAAATGCGTATTCCCAAAAACAAAGAAGGCATTGTCTTTATTACCTATAAACACACACAACCAAGCACACAACAAGATACAAACACAAGTAAACTGTATATTAAAAAGAGATTGTAGTGTAAGGAAAAGGGTTCAGAATACAAGATCAACTAGAATATACATGAATACTAAAATGTACAAGTAAACTGAAACAGCTCCTGTGAACACCCACCAAAGATCCTCCCCAAAGAGTAGGTACAACACTCGAATGGTTGTCTCTATTTTATTCTTCATCTAATGTCCACCTCCGAGCTACCTCCAGTCCTGGTACTCTCATCCTTAGATAGGAATTCCCATTGTCTGCACCAAACACAACAAGGTGTAGGAAAGCCCGTACATGGGTGAGTATAATGATACTAATTAGGGACCCCATGACCCTCAAGGTCTCACAAAAATCTACAATGGATATACCAAAAATAAAGTAAGAATAATTCCACCCTACTTAGGTATATGCCCATACATAAACATAAGTTATCAATTATACACATCTCATTCATTAGGAACCACAAGGCCCAACAAAAAATCTCAAGGATCAACTGTACCACAGAGGAAAAATTAAGATGAAGATAACACCCCAAAGATAAGTAACACAAAGGTAAATCCTCAAATAAGTATACCAAAATGGTATCACCAGGAAGGTATGTACCAAAAAAGTTTCACCACATAGAAGAATACCACAAATGTATCACCATAAGGTAAGTACTAAAATTGTAATTCCACAGAAAATATTACCAAAAAAGTTCGGACTTAGTTGATACTAGGTATAACTTTGGTACGGTATTAATGATTATTAGATGTTACTACTGAATCATCTTACTCTGTTAATAGGAATACCCACATAGGATCCTAAATCATTAAACCCACGTATGATTCTAAATCAATAATCAAATGTAGTATCCCAGTATAGAATTCCCACGAAAGATCCTAGAGTAGTCGCACATGGATTTTCTAAAGTCAATCCTTGTGGGACCCTCGAACACAAACCCATGTAGGATCCCAAATCAGAGACCCACATAGAATCCCTTTATCATGTTACAGCTAGCCATAGGGTTCCCGCACTAAGCGCGCTTTGTTTTTGGAATGTTTGCTCCTAAAGACACAGGTTGATACTAAAAATACCACAATGTCCCATGAATAATTATCCCAATGCATCGCCACATAAAATGGGTCTCAACACAACAGAAGGTGCATCAATCGGACGCTCGGTCGGTAAGTTTTTCCTTTTAATCTCGAGGGCCCGGTTGGATTCGTGTTCGATCCATCTAGACCCTACCCCATATTTATCCAAAAAACAAGTGGATTACAACAACAAAAATATTCTCGATTCAAGGTTTTTAAAACCATACACGATTCATCAAATGGATGAACTTACCTTAAGATATTGTCGAAAGAGGGAAAAGGGTCGATGTTGTTCCGTGTCTGGTCCGACCCGGTCTGACTGACCTGGGCTGCTGGGTGGACCACTGGGTGGCCCGCATTTAGGAGGCCCACTAGGTGGCCCGAATTTGGGTGGCCCACTAGGTGGCCCACTTTTGGGCGGCCCACTGGGTGGCCTACGGTGTGGCCCACTTAGCTCCTCGGCTGGGCGGATGTCAAGCCTCCTTCGTGCTACGAGGTCATATGTCACGCCTTTACTAGCGGCCGACATCGAGCGGGTGGCCCTCCTTCGTCGCCACAGCCTCATCTCATGTCTCATATACACCCGACGGCACGGACGCATGCCCCTCCCCTTCAAGAGGTTGGTCGATGGGCCGCAGCCCTTCTCTAGTAGCGTGGGTGTCTCGCTGCCATCGTCGCGATCAGCCTAGGTGCCAGCCACATCTCCTGAGCCCTACCGGCGACGTTCCTCTATCCACCGAGTGCGTCCCAGTGGCCCGTTCTTCATTACGTAGACTCTCGTACTCACCTCAGGATTTCACCATTGATTCAATACAATAAAAATTCACAAATGATGCAGGGAGGTCAGGCCGTGTTCGTTTGGCCCACCCTCTCTATGTTAGAACGATATCAATCAACAAAGATGTTCTAAATTTGAGAAGGATGAAAAGAACCAGGGTAAGGGGTATAAAAAACCCAACCTCGATTTCTCATTGGAAGATTCCACGAGGAAGAAGAGGAAGTCATTAGGGGTGGTGAGGTATGTGTCTGTTGCTCCCGCAAGATACTTTCGATATGGGATCCAGAGTTTTTTCCTCATTCTACATTGGGGGGTTCTTCATTGGAGCAAGAGTTTCTCGAATGTTCTTCCTAAGAATCCATTTTCCAATGATTATCACAAGGAAATGAGGTGCCAAAAAATTAAAATAGGTTTATCAATTTAATTAAAATTGGAACAATTAAATGGAACAATTAAAGATGGAAAGTTTAAATTTCCCAATTAATTAATTGAATAAGTGCAATTAATTAATTGAAGAGTTGAAGGTTTTCTCGCATTAAAACGGGTTTGGTAGTTCCCTGCCACCATGAATTCAAAATGGGAAGTTTTCTAGCTCGTTTGGTCTCCACCACTGAACATTAAAAAGGGAGGTTTTGAAAAAAAAGTTTGGTCTTTATTTAATTTCTATTTTAGCAAAAAAACAAGGAAAATAACTTTCACGCACATCATACTACGGTCAAGGTGAATGTCTCGTTATGTGAATACTAGTGTAGTGAGTTCAACAGTGTCCTCAGATTTCAATTCTAAGCACCAGCTCAAAAGTCACAAAAACCTGCTCACACGTTGACTGAACGCATATAAAAAAAGTTCCGAAATTCATTCTGGGAACTCTAGGCCTAAGAATCACGCGCTGTCAATTTTTTCAAAGAATCATAATATTCCCATATTATAAAAAAATACATGGAAAATTTCAGGTCTTTACATTAATTCCTATGTTATATGAAATTATTTTATAATTACCTGGGTTGTTACACCCATGGTGAAGTTCTTGGTTGAATAAATGACATATCATGTAACCCTATACCTTTTTCTTATATTCCAAATGTTCAACATGAGACATCTATTAAAGATGATTTTAAAATCATATTAACATAATGAACTATGTTAATAGAAAATTCAATATCCCCATTGAGAACAATACAAAAAAAATTCAACAGGATACAAAATATGATATTCATTTAAAATAGTTTTATAAAAAATATTAATATTTTATTTATTCTAAAATATGTGTGAATGACAACTATAGCACCATCAGATTTGATATGTATAAAACATGATGTTTTTGATAGTTTCATTTTCCATGTAACCTTGATAATAAATGAAATATGATATATAAACCAATATAACCAAAAAATTATATTGGGAGGTGTTATTATTTAGAAAAAAATTATAAAAAATATGTTTAATTGGTTTCATAGTTCAAATTTACTTATTAACTCATAAAAAATAATTAATCAATTTTTATTAAATTAATATTTGCATCTATAATATATTTTCTTCAATAATTTATTTTGTCATATATTTTCACTCGAATATTTTAATTAATTTCAATTTATTAAATTGTATGTGGTGTAAATATTATAGTTATTGAAATAATAAATGTTAAAATTTACATAGGGAGAATATTATTGATTTTTCTAAAAAATAATATTTTTTTCAGAGAGTATTGAAAATACTATTTGTTGTAAAGAAAATAAATTTATTTTAAAGTAAAAGTACCATTATTTATTGAATGTGATATTAATATAACATAATTATTAATTGATTATAAAAAAATAAATTAATTACATAAAAAATCCATACACTTATTTTTTATATAAGTTCATTTTTTAGCTGAAGAAGCATTTTTCTAAAAAATAATTTTTCGTATTTTGTGAGTATTCAAATTCATAAATTAAATTTCACAATATTTTTTAAAATCATTAATGAAATTTATATAATATATATAAATTAATATATTTTTACAGTATTTGTATGATTTTAAAAAGAAAATGAATGTAAATAAATTGAGTTATACGATTAAAGATTCATTCATCCAAAGAGAGTTTTCATTGCAGATTGCACATGTATTAAATATTTCAACCCTATACATAAAAAATATAATATATAAAATTAAATTACATGTTTTAAATAAGAATTAATATTACAATATAATATATTCAACTTAGTTTTCAGTCATAATAAATATTGAAATCTGTAACGGATTTACCATGGTTAAGGGTAAAGTGGGTGTGCTGGGGGATAATCAATGTGACAATGCATAGTAATTGAATAAAAATATGTATTATAATTTATTGTAGAATTTATTTTCAATTTTTTTGAAAAACTTTAATATATCGATATCTTCAGCCACTTTTTTATAAATTTGACCTTATATAATTGATATACTTTAAGAAATTCCACATGTGTACCTCCCCCCACATATTACAGGTTACATCCCATCCTACAGTATTAAATAAATATTAACACTATGACATGAATGATACCCACCTTAAAACACTACTATAATCGGTAACATCATTATATATATATTGTTCTTATTGTTGGAAAAATACATCATGGCTAAAGGTGTACGCGAAATGAGGTCTCTCAACAAAGAGGTATAGTCCATAACCAATGTAATTCAATTTAATTTCATTTTCTCCTTACAATAAATATGTTGCATCCTTAAAAAAATAATTTATTATGATAAACATACTGAGAAGTAATTATAGTTATAGAATAACCATTTACCACATCTTCCCTACCAAATGGGGAATGAAATTATTTTTTGTTTGTTTGTGTGGACTACCACATATAGTTATACATGTTATTCATTTTCAACCTCAATAATCCATGGATTTTTATTATGAAATATTTTATTCTTGAAAAGTTGTTCTATATTAGAATAATTATTTTGGAAGGGTAGATTATCCTTTAAATTTCTATTATTACATCCATTGAAATATAAAAACATTATTTTTGCATACATATGGACTATTTTATCAATATAGTGATGTAATTATTTTATAATAACCAATTTATTTGAATGGTTATAATTATTGAATTTAATATTAATGAGGATAGACTTGTTATGAATTATGATGGACTTGAGTTCATAATGTTATGTTACAATATCATTTTTACCATAATTATTTATGCTGAAACTATCCAATGATGAAAGTTGATAACGTATATCTGTAATATATTATTTTTTTCTTCTAATATGCATATTTTTTGATATTTAATTTTTTCATTTCATATCCCACTCTTTTAGAAGTAATTAAACTGAAATAATTTTTTAGGGAAATAGAATGTTTTTAATCATTAGTTTGAAAACAATTATTCCATTTCAATATTTTAATAGAATATATTTTAAATAATAATATAAATATTATAGTAAGATTTATTAAAAACATTTTGAATTAATTTTTTTCCTAAAAAATTAAAATTATCATTTTTTTCAAAATGTAGTACTTTTGACTTTTTACAAAAAATGTGAATTGGATTTTATTTAACATGCACCACATTAACATATCCCCCCCCAAATTATAAATATTATTGAATTTAAAAAATCCATTATTAAATTACTATTAATAATTTTAAATACAAAACTCACCTTAATATATTATAAATTTTTATATTCCAAAAAATTTAAACGGTATTTTTCTCAAGAAATGTTATTGAGTTCGCTTAACGGTATCTTTATATAATATAGCGTCCTCTGATTCTTCTTATGAATTACTTAGGGGTATTATCCAAATTGTAAATATTTATTATTTCTCTATATTGTTTATGATAATTATAAATTATTTTTTGAAACCTATATCATTTTCCATGTTTACGAATGGATGGTATAAATATTGTTTATGTTCTTATAGATGTGATATGTTTTTTTCATAATGTGATAGGTGAAAAAATATTAAATTCATAGAATTTTTTGGGTATAAAGGATATAACAGGAGACAATATGGATTTTAATTGGTAGTGTACCCATATTAGTAAGGTTATGTTTCCTATTATATTGTCCTGGAGGTGAACCGTGAATTAGGAAATGATGAAATACTGAGTGAACTAAATCCACTATGATATTCTTAGACGTGTTCCGTTTAAAAGGAATCTTATTTTATATATATTTTAATTAATAAAACATTGGTCGTATAATTATAATATGTATTAATGAATCATGATTTATTATTTATTATTCATTCCTATTATAGCTTATCTCTTTTGATTGATAAAACATTATGCAATGTTTCATTATTATGATATATGAATTTATCGGTATATTTTTTGTGAGTTTTTATGATTATATCAAACAATTATTCTTGTATTACACTCACTAATGATAATTAATCGATATACCTTCTATTTTTACTTACAGAGAATATAATATCACCCATTCTTAGGTTCTCTATATATAAAAGGTGGATAAATGATTAAAGTAGGTTTTGATAAAGAAGGGAACTAGTTTTGATCAACTAAATAGAAAATTATATAGATTGTATATGCACTTGTTGGTTATATATGTATTTTTTCCATAGAAATTAGAAATTATTGGTATTCTTATGTATCATATTGATATATAATGAAAATTTATATTAATATGGTTTATTATTTTTTGTATGAAATGTATGGGTATTTATAGTTGGTATTAGAGGTATGTTTAGTAACTTATAGAAAGTATTATAAGTAATGTTTAGTGAGAAACCATAGGATAATCCTCAGTAAAGGAGAAAATCCTATGTTACTTTAAATAATGGACCACAGTTTCCCTAAGTAAATACATTCGTATAAAGATACCTAATGTGGTTGTGATCTTGGAATATATTTATATATTGTTACATACCCCTAAAAGAGATGATCTTGTATATATCTACCATAATTCTAGTGCATGGTAGGTAGTCCTTTACAATTCACCAGTTTTAAAACATTAAGGGGATATGAAAAGGTTAACACACATTTTAATTAAGATTCATTACAAAGGATCTCTATAGATAATGACTACGGAACGAGAACCTCACCCTAGTGGGTGAGGACTCAAAAAGTGCATCCAAGAGACCTAAGATCAAATTCAGGTAGAGGCATATTTTTTGGTTATTTTAGTAGTATTATAGATTGTACTTTAGTATGTATTGTTCAGTATTGTAGTTGTCATAACTATTCAGGCTTTTTGGATTTTAGGCCACCAGTTTTGTGTTTTGGTCTTTCAAGGCCTTCGTACCACCCAATGTCTTCAATTTAGTTTGGCTTTTGGGATAACCCGTGGCCTTTGGGCCACGTTAAGGATTTTGGTCCACATGAAATTATGCTCAAATGGTCTAGTAAGTGTCTAAATAGAGCAGTATACATATGAATATAATGTGAAATAAGTATTCACCGTAGCAAAGCTAACAAATATGGAAAAATGAAAGTGTATGGGAATTTTCATTGGGACCAGAATGTGCGTGCACATGAAGCCTAGACGATCATATATGAAAAGGTGGAGAGATAACATCATGATGTAGATGTTGGGGATGTGAATATCCATGTAGTTATAGTTTGGATGATTTCCTCAATACCATCAGGTCATCTAATTTCATGAATCATGTGATCCAAGTAAGTGTTACCCTTCAACACATAAAATCGTGGTTTTCCAAAATGAATAAAAATAGAAGGCCTCTAGTACATTTGGTAATATATAATGACCATGGTAATCCAAGGATAAATATATCATATAACAGATTGATAATATGGTCTCATTATTTAGAAAAACTATAAATGATATCCATGATTCTATTATTTAAAATTCTTTTATGGTGGTCTATATTATGATTTTTGGTTTCAATAAATTTTTATAACATGAGGGAACTATGTTAACGTTTAATCTGATATTCAATTCAATGATATTTCTACTGAGAAAAAAATTTATGGGAGACGTATTGAAAAATAATGTTTTTATACATAAACAACATTATGAATCCAAATATCATGATCAAGGATCAATGTACCATTGATTCTTTCATGAGGAAATGTACACATTATTTTACTATGTTCATCAATATAGTAATTTTCAAATAATAGATCAGTTCGGATAAAAATATATTATATTTTCTCTAGTTCATAGAACATTAATAGATTAACATTTTTGTTGATAAAATGGACAGATATGTATATGATTATTATATATCCACCAATAATATGACTCAGTGGTAAGAAACTGAATCCATATAGTGGGATGATTTTAAGATATTATTTTTCAATAAGTAACTTCAAATTATACTTTTTAAAAATATGGAGAAGAAATTTTTTGTTCTTTATTATATATATGAAGATTATTCTTATAACAATGACGAAACATTTACTATCGTTCTGCTGTATTATTTTGGTATTACTGTTGAAATGGATTGTATGGATGATCAATCCATTAAAGGCATAAAATATGTCTTCGAAGGAAAATATCTATATTGTAATTAACTCTTTGTGAAGAAATAATTTGATTTCCTAACAAGATTGAAATTGAAATGTGGGTCACCCTTCAATATCATGTTTTCTATAAGAAAAAAATAATTTATTTAAAAATAAATTATAATGAAAAAAATTTGACGTAAGAAGATGAATTTTCATTTATTCGAACTTTTTGTATAGGAGAATGGCTGAAATTATTATAAGGGGACTACGAAATGTTTTAAATATCAAAAATAGTACCATCAGGAAATTTAATACTATTTATAATGAATTAATTTTGATATTGTTGAAAATAAAAATAAATCACTATACAATGAACACCACATAATCAAATTCTATAATTTCAACGAGTAAGGATGTTATTATTACCAGATCTAGAAATGTAATGTTAATGATGATGATAAAATACCGAATCCAGTTAATAATATAGGTAATGATAAATATCATGGTATCTTTATTTCTTATCTAGGGTGTGACAATTTTTTTTGAAAGGTACACATTTCATTCTCTCTTGAACTAATAATGTCTTATTTTATTTAGTTCTAACCACAATTTAATATTATCTACTCGCTCTATAGATCATCAAATAGATGTAAAAACTCTTAATGGTTTGACGGTCACATCTCAAGTCTATTAATCTCCCACAATTGATTTTTTTGTGAATGTTCTCCCAAAAAATATTATTATTCTTTATTTAGTTAAATTTGATGATTTTTTGTGATTAGATTATATTTTTTATATAAATCTTATATCAATTTCCAAGGAACGTAAGAATAATTTAGTATTTTGAATGAAAATATCATTTTCTATCGATGGAATGATAATTAAAAACATCCTATAGAAATTATATTAGTTTCATCATGTATGATTCATATTCAAATGTATTATTTAACTAAGATGGAGAGGTAGAAACTGTACATCTAAGATATTTATATAATTCAAATGTTTTTAATGACTTTCCAGAATATTTACCTAGTATTCCAATGAATCGTATTGTTGAGTTTTCAATATAATTCATTTAGGATAGTAAATCAATTTTTATGACTCCTTATTTAACGGCCTTGATTTAATGGAATGAATTAAAGGGGAAACTTTAGGATAATATTATTAAAGGATTTCACCATCTAAGTATTCCACCATGGGGTTCATGTGTTCATTTAGATAAAAATAATAATGGATCTATATGAATTTGTATTGATTATTGGGAAATTAAAAAGATCACATTAATTTATAGGTATCATCTTCCAAAAGATGATGATTTTTCGATAAATTACACGGATTTAAATATTTTTTACAAAATAATCATTGATATTCATAATATCATTTGTGTTTCAAAAGTAAAATATTTGATAAAAAATAAATTTGGTAAAGGTATGTTAATTTTGAATTTATAATCTTTCAAGTTTGTTTTAATAATTCCCCCATAATCATTATATATTTAATAGTATTTCGAGATTACCATGACTAATTTGTCGTAGAATTCCTAGAGTATATTATTATATATTCCAAGAGTAAGTATGAATATAAACATCACATTAGTATTTTACGAATAACCATATTGAATGATAATATGTTTAAGAAATTCACCGAGGGTAAATTTTACCTATAAAAATATTAATTATATGTTCATATATTATCAAAACATAGTACATACTTAGATCCATAAAAACCAATGTTTATTAAACATTATCCTAAACCAATCATAGTGATAGAGGTCTATATTTATCTAGTAATGGATGGTTATTATTGAATGTTTTTCAAAAACAATTATCATGGATATATAATCCACTTAATTAGTTTACTTAAGAGGGATTTCAATTCTAATGGGATGATGAGTGTGAAGAAAATGTCATGACACTAAAGAGAACATTGTTTACTGAACCTATGATCACACTACCCTATATTGGAGAAGTGTTTTTAATTTTATAATGATTCCAAAAAAAATTTGTGTTATTATGAAGAATAATATAGGGATATCTAAAAACTCACACTATTTAATATTTCATGAGAAAAATTATCACACTCATGATATGTAGTTTTTAGTGGTTATCATTGTATTACTATTGTGGAATAATATTCATTACCTTTAAATATGTGATATAATAACATATCATAAAACTGTTTCATATATATTAACATATAATTATTTTAATATGATCTACATAAGATCTTTAGTGTTGATTAATGATTATGACTACAAAATACATTACCACCCTGGTAAATTATAGAATATTGATAGTGGTTTGAGTGCAGTGGATAACACAAGATTATTTATAATTTTCCTCACATAAGATCAAATATTTATGTATATTTGAATGACAGGCCATGAAATCTTGTAAGAAGGGGAGAAGTCTTAACATTCTCAAAAGGGTGTTCAAAAAGCTATACATGTATATATTAAATTAGGAAAAAATGAGGATTTGGATCTACAAAATAATTTTATAATTGTCTATTAGTTCCGCCATAAATGTGAAGTAATCCTATGATTCACAAGCTAAATATGTGTCACATCAATTCTAGATCTAAATATAATACTATTTGAATAAGCTCATAGCATCACATTCATTAATCATCATTGATGTATGGGGATGTATAGATATCTAAAATTGTTTTTTGGTGGGACAACATGAAGTGAGATATTGTTCAATTTGTATCCTTGTACTTGGTATTTCAACATGATATGTATGACAGATAGAAGTCTAAGGTGATATTACAACCATTACCTACAATATAATGGGAATGGGAAAGTATCACATTATTTTTTTATAAACCCCTTAATGTTTAAAGGAAATAATGTTATTTGGGTTATTTTCAATCATCATAAAATGCCATCTCACTACATTACTATTAGAGAATATTTCAATCATGATCACATTTCTCAGATATACATTAAGAATGTGGTAAGGTTATATGGGGTACCAAATTATTTTATATTTGATATAGATTAGATGTTTTCAAAAATGTTGTGGAGGCATATTTAAACTTATTTAAATAATGATATATGTTTCATTACATCTCATAATCCATAGAGATATGTCCATTTTCTGAGGAACATTTATTTATTATAGGATTTTTTAATATCATGTACTATAGGTTTCAAATGTTTTTGGGATCAATACCTTAATGAAGTCGCGTTTTCATATAAAAATAGTTTTCACTCATGATTTCAGATGGATCCTCATGAATCCCTCTATAAATATATTTTTATAACTCCAACATAATGGGATACTTTTAGAGAGAGAAAGAAATTAGAACATAGGATAAATGATGAAATAGGTTTAAAGGATGATCCTTTATTCAATATGTCAAGGAATATCATATTTGAAAAATGATTTTTCCAAAAAATCGTTATTGAGTTTATGAATATGATATTTTTATGATATATTGGTTATTAATTTATCTATGGAAGAAGGTAATGAGACTCAAAAATAATTTAATATTGATACGTTGGTATTTTAGTCCCATCATGATTATTTATTGACTATAAACTATATATTGTACCGTGTAACTACCGCAATCCTATATCACATTGAAGATGTGTTTTATGTATCTATCATGAAGAATTACATGTATTATCATACATATATAATGCAAAAGATGTTATACGACATGATAATATTATTTTATATAATGGAAAACTGATATAAACCATAGATAATTGAGACAATGATACCTAAAACAAAACTAATTGACTGGTTAAATTTTTTTGGAGGAATAAATTTTTTTTGAAGCAACATGAGAACTTGGGATGTGATAATGTCGATATATCCTCAATTTATAGTACCAATATGGGGTGTAATGTAACACAATATAATATTATTTGTAATAAACATGATTTATTAGTTACATTACATTACCTATAACATTTAGTATGTATGAAATCCAAAATGGTATATTGTTATAACATGGCTTGTAAATATTAAGGTATGATTCATACAAAATATTCCTAAAAATTAATCATAATTGTTCTAATAATTAAAATGGATTGAAAATTCATTATAAAGTGTTACTAAATTTTCATTAAAATAATTTTATGCATCAAAAATAAGAATTCATAAAAATTATTTTTATATCTTATTTTATAACACAAGCATTTAGATTATTTTTCAAAAATTTATAAATTAAAACAAATTATCATCATTTAATTATTATCTTATGCTGAATTTCATTTTGTTTTTTTAATTAATACTTAATGAATAAACAGAGGTACCAATTATTATAAAAAAAATAATTTATTATAATATAAAATTTGTATTATGTATATAATTTTATATTAAAGTAATGTGTGTAAAATATAATTTGGGATAATATTTTTTATTATATAATAATATTCATTGTACTTCATATTTATATATGTTCATTTTTTGGCTTAAATTTTGTTCCTAAAAAGAATTTAGATCATTTTAATGTTTTTCTATTTTAATTAAATAAATGAATCTCTATTTTATGATATAATTAATGAAATATAGAAATTATATATTTTATTTATCGTTTTTAGTTGAAATAAATGTAAGGAAATTATGTTTTCTTAAAGATTAAATCATCAAAAATAGATTTTATTGTCGGTGGAATGATTATTAAAAATTATATAGTATCATATATTGAAATGGAATTTGGTAAAATGGATAACATTTTTATAATATACATAATTTAAATAATTTAATTTTTTCTGTTTAATTTTTGGTCAATGTGAATTATGAATACAGTAAAATTTTGTTACCACAGTTATAGTTAATATGAGATTATCGAGGTTTAAACCAATATATTTGAGTATAAATTTCAACCACACCTAATTATTATTATTTATAAAATATATTTCAATATTGAATTACCATAAATTTTGATCCATTTTTAGTTAAAGCCACTTCACTATGAAATTAACCATATATCATTGAAATCATTTATGAAATTCTATGTGTGTTCCTCCTCACACTTGAAAAAGTAAACAACTTGTCCCATATACTCACACCTTTTTAGCATTATAAATTATAAAATACCAAATATTAATTTTCCTTGTAACCTTAGCCACATAATAGTTCTTCTTTTCATATCATAATACCTATCATTCTAAAGATAAGGTGCAATCTAATGGAAGTATCTCAAAGAAGAGGTATTGTTATTTACCAAAATCTTCGAATATTATTTATTCATCTACCAACTATAATCATGTTATATCAATAAATAAATAATTATTTTATTATTATAAACATATCTTTAAATAAATATGGTGACTAAATAACCATTTTACACCCATTCACAATCAAAGGGAATGCTAAAGCATTAGTAGTGTGTAAATCGATACTACCGCCTCCACATGGCGTTGAAATTCATTTTTCACCAACATCATTCATGGATGGATATTATTATATATTTAATACTTATTTATGATATTAATGATATAATAATTATTTTTAAATAGTGAATTAATATATAACATTCTTTCATTCCTTCCATCAAAAAAATGAAAAAATCACTCATGCTTACTCATAGACTACAATCACTACATTCTCATGTAACTCATTTTCATGACCACATTATATAAATGGTTAATATTATTTATATAAGGAAAATATATTAAATTTTAATTTTATAATAAAATTATGGACAATAAAGAACCTTAATATTAGTTTGTGGAACAGATTCATTGAACAAAAAAAATAATTTAAAATGAAGTAGTTAACATCAGAAATGGTGATGATAATGAAATAATATTTGTAAATAGGTGGTACGATGTTAAAATTAAAATATATATCATATTATTATTGTGTATGTAGTTTGAGTATATAATAATTAAAAAATATAGATATTTATATATGAGGTTAGAGAACAAATGAAGAATGACAGAACTATGGTAAAGTTTTTATGTAACTATCTAATTTTTACTAGGATTTTATATGGTTAATTTTTTTATGAAATATTATAAAATATCTCTCCAAAATATTATGGGTTTTTCCCCTTGATAATTTTTTCAATAATTCATGTTTTCCGTTAATTTTTCAAAAATTATGTACTAAATTGATTGAATTTTTTTTAAATAAAATTATCAATTTTTTCATTTCAATTGACAATAATTTCATCCATGTCAATATATATCAACAAATATGTTTTCATGAATTTTTTTTACTATTCTAAAAGAGAAAAAAATTATTTTTTAACAATATTGTTATTTTATTTCACATTTTTAAACATGTTCTACTTACCATTTTTCATATGTCTTAATTTTGACTTATTATTGAAAATGCTAAAATAATTTCATTTTAATGCACACCACATGAACAAATTCCCCCAAAATCTTGAATACACATTCCATTAAATCCTATATTAAATTTTACCTTGTTATTATCAATGTAACAATTTTCCATAATGTTTTTAAAATATTTATATTCTAAACATATTATTCCAAACTAAAATTATATTTTCCTCCTGAAATATTCGATATATAATTTTATGATATTTTCTCTAAAACAACATACGTTAATGTTTCTAATGAATTTCTGGGCATTTGATCTAATATTATCATCCTTATTCTTATCATAGATTGTTTATTATTATATTGATAAATTTTTTCAAACCCATATCCTTTCAACTGGTTATAATATGAGGATATGATGAATGATTTATGTATTAATGGAAAAATATATAACATGTTCATTGTTTAATAGGTGGGACTACAGTTTTATAACCCTCAAATGATTTTCATAACGAATGATATCTAAATATATAATATAGGTTGGAATAAAGAGTAGACCTAGTTCAGTAAAATAGTTTGTGTAACAAGATAATCTTTGTAATGATCATTAACTATTGAAATGATCGAATTGGGAGTGATCTCAAACGACTATGATAGCCTTGGAAGTGTTCCTTGTCTATGGAATTATTTTCAGATGATTATGATCAGGAAAAAATAATCTTTATGATCAACATATGTTTTCATGGATCTTGATGAATTATTGACGATATCTCACTCTTATATATTATTATTTGCAATTGACAAAATATTATTCGATGTTACATGATTATAATATATATATTTAATGGTTATGATTTTATAATGATTATATTATGTTCTCATGCATTTATGTTTATCTTATTCTTATATACTATCAATTATTTATGCCTCTAGTATTTACCCTTACTAAGAAGCTAAACTCACCCTTTCTTATTTTTCCATTCCAGTAGTTATTGAGAATGTTTTGTAATTATGATATGTCTAAGAATGGTGATAGTTATAAATACCAAAATAATTAATGAAGTGGATAATTTATTTACCATTATTTTATGTTTACCAGATTAAAATGACACTAATGTTGAGTCAAAAGTCCTCTTTTGACTTCTATATCATGTTTTGGAAATCACAAATGAATTTTATCATATTATGGAATTTATAATTGTCTTCTATTTTGTTTATCGTATCATACAATGGTGATCATACTATCCATATCGTATCGTATGATATTAATCAAACTGATCGTACCGATCATGCTGATCGTACTAATCATGCTGATCGTACTGATCATGCTGATCGTACTGATCATACTGATCGTACTGACCATATCGTATCGTACAACACTGATCATACTGACCATATCATATCGTACAATACTGATTGTACTTACCATGAAAATCGTACAATGCTGATCATACTAAATATGAAAATTGTATTGATTCTGTTACTCATAACTTTTGTTACATTCTTGTTTCAATACTTAGTCAAAAACACATATTGTATATGAACTGTACTCATGTTTTTTCATTTCTATATATCTTATCCTAACAAAACGATGCCATTGAGTTAGTTTCAAACTTATCAAAACGATGTCGTACTTTCTGTTTCAATATGACCGTTGGAGGCAATATGACTGTTCGAACCCGAGGCCTATAAATAGGAGGTCATTTGAAGCTGAGAGAACAACGATGAACAAAAAGAATGAATGAAGAGACTCTGTGAACTACCAAGATTCTAGAGAGAGACACTGTGACTTCTCTCATCTGCCTTGTGCGTCCGATCATCGTATCGAGGGCTTTCAAGTAATTGAAAGAAAGAGGTGCCGAATACCTACAAAATCGAGGGCTGCAGGGGATAGGTAGACAGACGTGCCGATCATCGTATCGAGGGATGCCAGGGATAGGCAGACAGACGTGCCGATCATCGTATCGAGGGCTTCCGGGGATAGGCAGACAGACGTGCCGATCATCATATCGATGGCTCACCAAGGTGTTGGTGAGACATACCTTTTATCCTAGGAGAAAGGATAACCCTTCTCATTGGGTAAAAAGAATTGTAATACTTTTACATTTCCGCTATTACTTTTATTAGAAAAGAATTTGTATTATTTCCTTTCTTCTTTACATATTCAATTGTAATTGTTTCAATTACAATCATTCTATTACATATTGTATTAATTGGTTCTATACACTTTAAGGTAGAATCATTCATATTTGTATTACTCTGATTATTGTGTTCATCTTGAATACAATTGTTTCACATTACATTAGTATTACAATAAAACATACCTTTTTACATTCAATACAATTGTGGGTATTTGTATTTGATTTAGTTTAAGATCATTTAAACTAATCTCTTAATTTCTAAAACTCATACTTTTTTAAACCTACAATTCACCCCCCCCCCCCCTCTTGTATTGTTCCATCTAATAGACATACATATATACATATTCGATCCAACAATTGGTATCAGAGGAGTTTTTCCACTGATTTGTATTACTAGCTTTATTTCATTCATATTTCCTTAAATACTTACTACACTAATGTGTGGAGTGGAAAAGTTTTTGGTGTCTTAGATAGCAGGAATGAATATTGGGTCAATAGACAATCTGAATCCTTCTAGACCACCAATCTTTGATGGGAATGATTATGAGTATTGTATAGATCATATTAAGACTTTCGTTATCAATACTGGTGTAGACAACTTTATAATGCTTACTGGAAGATACAAAATTCCTGACAATGAAGTCCGTACTTTCACCAACCAAGAGAAGCAAGAATATCAACTAAACTACAAGGTATGCAATACTTTATTATTCTCTATGACGAGGAATATATATAGTCAGATATCTTTATGTGAAGCATCCAACTGTATTTGGAAGAAATTAGAAGTCACTCAATTTGGTACATCCAAGGTTATAGAAACAAGGAGAGCAATGCTTCGAGCAGAGTATCATGGATTTGTTTTTCCTTATAGAGATCCTATATGTAAAGTACAACAAAGGTTTATGACAATTGTCAACAGCTTACAATCTATGGGAGAAAAAGGTCTTGATGATGAAGCTCTTGTTAACAAGATTATAGATATAATGCCAAATGAATGGGAGTCAAAAAGAACAGCTATTGATGAAAATAGAAAAGTTTCCCAGATTACTCTTGATGAACTCTTTGGAACTCTTCTACAGCATGAGACAAGAATGAAGAGAGATGCTGATTTCAACAAGAAGAAGAATGGGAATGGAAGTGTAGCCTTTGCATCTAAAGCTAATACACCTGAAAGGCTTACAAGGTCTAAATCCAAGCAAGTTGTTATATCTGATTCAAGTGATTGTAATCTTTCGGATAATGAGTTAGCCAATATTGCTCTAAGGATGAACAAGATTGTGGGAAAGAAAGATTTCCAATATAGATTCAAAAAGAAAGATAAGAAGGATAAGAAAGATTCAGAGGTAACTTGTTATGAATGTAAGAAATCAGGACATATAAGACCTGATTGTCCTTTACTGAAGAAGAAAGATAGAAAATAGAAACACTCTGAAAGAAACAAGAAAAGGTTTTATAAGACAAAGAAAGTCTTGAAAGAAAATGATATGTGGAGTGCAAGTGGTAGTGATTCCTCATATGATTCTTCAGAATATGAGACTTCAGGACAAAGTAATATCGGACTCTTAGCCAGATTACCAATTGAAGATCATTGTCTCATGGCTAAGGTACATAATGCTGAAGCTATTAAAAATGTCTCTTTGAATTCAAATTATACTAATAATAGATATTATGAATCTTCAAATGATGAATCTTCATCATCAGTTGATGATACATAACCTTCTTTTGAAGAAGTATCTAGATTTTCTAAATTACTTGAAAATGAGAATTCAAAGCCCAAAAAGAGATTTGAAAAGGAAAATTCTAGAATTTCAATCTTAACTAAAGAAGTATCAGATATTTCTAAAGATCTTGATGTAAAAACTTCTGACTTTGAAAGTATTTTAAAAACCCTTGAGAAAGTTAAATCTGATAAGGATAAACTTTCTAAGGATCTTGAAACTGTAATTTCAAAGAAATGTATTTTAGAGCCTAACTCTAGTTTAAATGTTTTGGAAAATAAGAATTTGGTTTTAAAACTAAAGTCAGAGATTTTATCTTTGAAGAAATGTTTGTCAAACTTTACTCATGGTAAAGAAAATTTTGATAGAATGTATTCTCAAATTAGTCCTTTGAGAAATCGTTCTGGTCTTGGTTATACTCATTCCAAACCTGTTTTCAGCAATAACTATTTTGTTCCTCAAAAAACCATTTTTTGTTCTATGTGTCAATGTGGTGGACACTGGAGAAGAGATTGTACTCTTAACAAAACTCAATCTTTAGGATTTCATAAAGCTCATTTTGCAAAACAAATGTGGATTCCTAAAATTCTTTTATCTAACCCTTCTGGATCCAAACAACTTTGGATTCCGAAAAACTAATTGTTTCTTTTTCAAGAAAACATAAAGTGTACCAATAAGAATATTTGGTACATGGATGGTGGCTGTTCTCGAAACATGACTAGAAACAAAGATCTCTTTGAAAAGGTTATCAAAACAAAAGGTGGAAAAGTTATCTTCGGAGATAATGCTCAAGGAAAGATTGTTGGTATAGGTAATATTATTTTTCTTGGAAAAGTTCTTATCTCAAATGTTTTGTTTGTTAAAGGACTTAGGCACAATCTCATCAGCATAAGTAAATTTTGTGATGAAGGTTACCTTGTGAATTTTAGAAACGATAAGTGTCTTGTTCACAATTCCAAGGATGAGTTCATTCTATCTGCCCATAGGCAAGAGAATGTTTACACTATTAACATAGAAGACCATAGGAACCAAAACTTACCTTGATTAAGTGCAATAGAAGACCAATCGTGGTTATGGAATAGGAGACTAGGACACTGTAATATGAGAAACCTAAGTAAACTCTCAATGAAAGGACTTGTAAAAGTGCTACCGGATCTTAGATATGATTCTTCAAAAGTCTGTGATCCTTGTCAATTTGGAAAGCAAAATAAAACTAGCTTTAAATCAATTAATGAAGTTTCAACTTCTAATGCATTACAGTTAGGGAATATGGATCTTTTTTGTCCTTCACAGTCTGGAAGCATTGGAGGCAAATACTATGTATTTGTTTTAGTTGATGACTTTACTAGATTTACATGGGTTTACTTTCTCACAAAGAAATCTGAAGCCTTTTCCTATTTCAAAACTTTTAGTGCCCAAGTTAAAAATGAGAAAAACCTACCATTGATAACTATTCATAGTAATCATGGTGCTGAATTTCAAAATTCAGATTTTGAAACTTTTTGTAATAAGAAAGGTATTACTCACAATTTCTCATCTCCAAGAACTCCTTAGCAAAATGGTGTTGTTGAAAGAAGAAATCGTATTCTTCATGAAATGACTCGAACCATGTTGAGTGAATACTCAATTGCTATGCTCTTTTGGGATGAAGCTGTTAGTACTGCCTGTTATACTATAAATCGTGTTTTAACTAGACCATTTCTTAATAAAAGACCTTATGAGTTATGGACTGGCCGAAAACCTAAAGTTTCATACTTCAAAGTTTTTGGATGCAAAGTATTCATTCTGAATACAAAAGATAATCTACAAAAATTTGCACCAAAATATGATGAAGGAATCTTTCTTGGCTATTCTACAACCTCTAAGGCTTATAGAGTTTTCTATAAAAACACTTGTACTATTGAGGAAACAGTACAACTAAAATTTGATGAACTAATCCTTTTGTTTTCAACCAACCCAATTCTACATCCTCGAATGTTTTTTCCAAAAATGTTTATCAGCCATTAGTAGAAGATCACTCTGAAAAGGAAAATGTTCAAGAAATTATTCCTGAAACATTTACCACAGAAGACATTCTACTATATGTTGATGAACAAGTTTTACAAAACCCAGATCAATTGTTTCTTAGAAATCATCCCAGTGATAGCATCATTGGTGATATAAATCAACCTGTAAGGACCAGAAATTCCTTAAGAAATGAAATAGAACATCTTGCTTTTCTTTCCCAATTTGAACCTAAAAGTCCAAGTGAGGCTTTAGGTGATGATGATTGGATCAAAGCAATGCAAAATTAACTCAATGAATTTTAAAGGAATCAAGTCTAGACTTTAGTTGATAGACCTAAAGAAACAACTGTGATTGGTGTAAAATGGGTTTTCAGAAACAAATGTGATGAAAATGGAATCATTGTAAGAAATAAAGCATGAATTGTTGCTAAAGGCTATAATCAACAAGAGGGAATAGACTATGAAGAAACATATGCTCCTGTAGCTAGACTTGAATCTATTCGTATTCTATTAGCCTTTGCAGCATATTTTAATTTCAAACTGTTTCAAATGGATGTCAAATGTGCTTTTCTAAATGATTTTGTTCAATAAGAAGTTTTTGTTGAACAACCTCCTGTTTTTTAAGACCCAAAACATCCTGATCATGTTTTTAAACTTACCAAGGCTCTATATGGTCTTAAACAAGCCCCTAGAGCATGGTATGATAGACTTATAGGATTTCTTTTACAAAACAATTATACAAAAGGTACAGCAGATCCAACCCTTTTTATAAAAATTGGAAACAAAAATGTTTTGATTGTCCAAATCTACGTTGATGACATCATATTTGGATCAACTCAGAAATCTTTAACTGATTCTTTTGCAAACTTAATGAAATCTGAGTTTGAAATGAGTATGATGGGGGAGTTAACATTCTTTCTAGGTTTTCAAATTTCTCAAAAACCAGAAGGAACTTATATATCTCAACATAAGTATATAAAAGATTTACTCAAAAAGTTTGGATTTGACAAAACTAAAAGTATTAGTACTCCAATTGGTATCTCTAATACTCTTGATATTGATGAAACTGGGAAACCGTTAGATCAAACAATATTTAGAGGTATGATAGGAAGTTTTCTATACTTGATAGCTAGTCGACCAGACTTAATGTTTTCTGTATGTTTGTGTGCAAGATACCAATCTAATCCAAAAGAGTATCATTTAAAATCTGTAAAGAGAATCTTTCGGTATTTAAAAGACACTATGGATTTAGGTCTTTTTTACTCTTCTGGGAATGATTTTGTTTTAAAAAGTTTTTCAGATGCTGACTTTGGTGGTTGTAGAATGGATAGAAAAAGTACATCTGGAACATGTCATTTCTTAGGAGATTCTTTGGTTTCTTGGTCCTGCAAGAAACAACACTCAGTAGCACTATCCACTGCTGAAGCTGAATATGTAGCAGCTAGAAGTTGTTGTGCTCAAGTATTGTGGATGCAGCACACACTCACTGACTATGGTGTGAGGTTTTCCAAAAATCAAATTCTTTGTGATAATACAAGTTCCATAGCTCTCAGTAAAAACCCAGCACATCACTCACGTGCAAAACACATAGATGTTAGGCATCACTTTCTTAGAGATCACACTCAAAAAGGAGATATTATTTTACAGTTTATCGGAACACAAGAACAACTTGCTGACATTTTTACAAAACCCTTACCTTCCGATAGATTTGAATTTATAAAACAGAAGCTAGGAATGATTACATTAAAATAATCATTCATATCTAATTCCTGTTTTACATCTCTCCTAATAGTATGAAACTCCTCGTAGAAAGGGGGAGAACATTTCTTTCTAGGTTTTCCACTTTATATCATTCTATCTTATGATTTTAATTTTTCCGCAATTTTAGTTTTTCTGTTTATCGTATTGACAGTTTTAGTTTTCTGTTTATCGTATTGACTATTTCAGTTTTTCTGTTTATCGTATTGACTATTTGAGTTTTTCTGTTTATCGTATTGACAATTTTTGTTTTTTGTTTATCGTATTGACTATTATAGTTTTTCTATTTATCGTATTGAATTTCTTTTCCATCGTATCAATCAATCAATAGTATTGTATCGACCGATGATGGTATTGAATTTATTTTCCATCGTATCAATCCATCAATAGTATTATATCAACTGATGATGGTATTGAATTTCTTTTCCATCTTATCAATCAATAAATAGTATTGTATCGACCGATGATGGTGTTGGGACCACTTTGTATATGAAGATTGTATTTGTTGTCAACTATTGTCAATGCTGGTCAAAATGAAGAAGGAGATGAAGAAGGACTCCAAAGTTAATGGAGATCGACTGAAGTGAGGATGCCTATAGCATTGTTATGTAATCATAGCATTGAATGTCAGGCTTGGGAAACACTTCATGAAGCTAAATCAGACGATGCTTTGCTGGTATGTATTTCACACAAATAATGAGTTAGGAGAACATGTGATGCAAGCCTTACGAAGGAAAGGGAGCGAAATGAAGATGCCAGTCATATAATGTTTTGATTGGAAGGAATGTTGCTGCTGGAAGATAGGAAAGATTCAGTTCCCATTGCAACTCTGACGATGCTTAAGCTGATCTATCAAAGGATAAATATCACGATAGTGGGATTCGTGATAAGAGCAGAAGAATGGTTATGGGAAGAAGTAAAGAGATAAAATGGCAAAGCAATAGACAATCTGGGGATGGCAGAAAAGCACAGTTTAAGGTGGCGTTGTTTTCCCGTGTTTGCCAAATTTTAGGGCCTTAAAATCGGGAGTTGAAGAAATGTGCTTGGAAATGGATGTTGCGCATAAGATTGAATATGGTTTATACGTGCAAAGAGTTATTCAAGGTCATAACATTGAAAAATGACAAAGGAATGGAGTGCATGGAAATTTAGGCATGTTTTGCGCAAAAATAAAGTTGTGCGCGTAATATCAGCGGGGTGCGCGAAATTGAGGAATGAAGTTTTCGCCCAAATGATGGTTCGAGATCAGAAGATCGAAAATTGGAAAAGGCATAAAATGCGCGAAATATTGGAGCAGTGCGCGAAATTTGATGTTGCAGGAAAGATTGGGTTTGCGCGCAATTTGGAACGCGGTGCGGAATTTTGCGCGCAATTGGTGCTTCATGCTTAGAAGGATGAAAAATGCCTATAAATATGAGTTCAACCGCTCTCATTATGGATGACTCGACACTTAGAAAAATCCCGAGCTCTGGCGCGCGGAAAATTGTAGTATAGAGCATTGCGCGAAAAGAAGAAGTGTTGCACGGAAAAAGAATTGTTGCGTGAAATAGGATGTTCTGCGCGAAAAAAGAAGAGTTGTGCGCGAAAAGGGTTTTTCGCGCCAAAAGGTGTTTTTACGCGCAAGGCTTGAATTTTATGTGCATGCCACCTAGAAGGTTGCGCGAAAAATTTGAGGTTACCGCAGGCCTTTGATAGGTACAGAGCACTCTCGAAGCAGCCTTGTGGAGGAAAAAGAACTGTGAACCATTCGGTTTCACAAAGTGAAGTTGAACCGCACTCACACGACTGGTGTTTAACACTCGCGTTGTGCTTTGCGAAGTGAAGAAGAACTAGACGTGAAATTGAACTCATATCGGCACAAATGATGAATTCAGTATACCAATACACTCAGGTGTTGGTATTGAGAAGAGAAGGAAGAGAATAAGAAGAACAGAGTATGCCCAACTGAAGGCTGACAATTATTCAGGGTAGTTTAATTCAGATGATGCTTTGTGAGCAGATATTCAGTGATTGAATAATCAAATTGGTGTATGTGATTCTAGCTAATGAAAGAAGGTGATTAGTGCAGTCAGTTGTTGCACTAAGAAGAAGAAGGAAGAAGAACTAGTGCAGTTTGTTTTTGCACTAGAGAAGAAGAGAAAGAAAGAAGAGAATTGCTTGCCTACTGCTTTGCAAGTAATCAAGTGAAGAACACTACAATAGATCAAGAGCAGAACCAACCTTTTGAAGAAGGAATAATACTGTCTCGATAGGCAGTATAAAGAACCAGCTAGAGGCTGCAAGTTGGACTTGGCTTTCACCAGTCCAGGGAAGAGGATTGTTTCCCACCCCCCTCCAAAGTGTAGGGACTCACACTGGCTAGAGGATTGTTTTCCTAGCCACTCCATTGTATCAACATTTTACTTTATAGTGGAGAATCCATTCAGTGGTCATACCCATGCATGGTAAGGACGTAGCTACTCTTATTGAGTGGTGAACCTTGTAAAAATATCATGTGCACATTTTTACTGCTTTCTGTTATTGCATGCGACAGGGAAAATAGAATAAGAGAATCAAGATCCTAACAGGTCTAGAGGTACAGGGATAAAAGTTGGAATTGGTTTAAAAAGTCCTCAACACTGATTCACCCCCCCTCTTAGTGTTAGGTATATCCCAAACTGGTCCTTTCAATTGGTATCAGAGCGACAGGTTCACCTCTATTGGATTCTCTATAGTGAAGTTATTCTCTTTTGAAGACCTGAGATTCTTTCCTGTGTTATCAATGAAGATCAGTGTTTGTAAAGATTCGGCTATCTGTGAGTAGAAAGATATATCATCAAAGACCATGATGAACAGGAAAAAGAAAGAGAAGAGAATGTTGAAGAAGAATTCCCTCGTATCTAAACCGGAGGAAGCATCTGGTTCTCCATATTTGGCTGATGTTGACGACACACCAGACTTGTAAAGTTATGAGAAGGTGGCTCAAGTACCCACCAAGAATATGGAAAACCTTCCTACCTCAACTGATCAAGAGGTATGTGTTAGTACATTTGGAAATTACCCTCATGATGAAAATTCTAGCACAAGTGGTGATGAACAATCTATAACATCTCAAGAAATGTCAGTTGATAGATTAAGAATTATTCTACATGGTATTCCTGAAAAGGGTGCATCCCTGGTTTGCGGGGTATTTCAATGCATGCAAGAAAATATCACTCAGTTGGAAGAAGAAACTGATGTTTTGGATAAAGGCTTACAAGAAAAAATTGTCGAATGTTTAAAGCTCTCCAGACAGGTTGGAGCCTTTGAAGCAACAAAGAGGGGATTTGAAGAAAATTCTTCAAAGTGGCTCAAAGATGTTGAAGAAAAGGAGGGAGTCAACAAGACTCTGGAAGATAAGATCCATGCACTAGAAGATGAGCTAAAAAGGGGCAATGAAGTCAAGAAGTTATATTTTGAAGATAACTCCCAGAAGATCAATGAACTTGACTCTTTGTTACAAAACAAATTAAAGATGCATGAATATGAAGTTGGAAGATTAAAGAATTATTGTGAAGAGAAGATTACTATGATTGAAAACCAGGAAGTCATCCTCAATATGAGATGTCTAGAATTGGATGCTGAACTAACCAATCTTGAGAAGACACATATTGAGTCTCCACAAAAGAAGTAAATTGTAGCTGTTGGAACTCAATGTTCTCTGGAAGATTCTACTGTCAAAAGACCTCCAACATGTGATAAGAAGATCATGGCTTCACTCATTGATTTGTCACAAGCAGTTGATAATAAGGTACTATCCATACCAACTTGTACTAATTTTTCAAAAATTGTTTCTATAAAAAGTGCAGGTTGGAAGAAAATTTCTAAACAAGTATGGATGAAGAAAACTGATAAGAAACCTACCACCATGGCTAGGGTAGTTAGGGGAAAGAGTGTGGAAGATATGTCCCCACAGAAATCACAACATACCAAGAAGAATATTCGGCAACCTTATCAAGAAGATGACAAGAAGTCAAGGTTTGTTGGTCAATGCTGGTGCTGCAATAGATTTGGGCATTGTGCACTGGATTGTTGGTACAATCCCTTAAATGTAAAAGTACAGAGAAAGTACATTTCAAGGGGGAGAAATCCAGAAGAAAAGAAGAAACATCCACAGGTCCAGAGACATATGTTTACTGCAAATAGATTTGGATTACTTGACAACATCTGGGATGATTGCAAAAGTGGTCAAAAAGATACATGTCAATCTCCAACTGTATACAGATCTAAAAAGAAGTGAAGATCAATGAACCTGGCTAAAATGGAATCCTTGGGAAGAAAGAAGAAAGTTTAAGATGCTCCCAAGAAGGTTTTGAAAAAGGAAAAGAAGTCCTTGGAGTCTAAATCCAAGAAGGGTGAAGCATCCAGAAGGACCACCAAGAAAACATGCTTCTACTGTGGAAAGAATGGACACACCATGGATCTTTGTGAACAAGCCATGGAACTGAATAGAAGCATACTGGACTCAAACAGACAATGAATCCAGATGAAGCAGAAGGGATTGATTGAAAACAAGTTGCCTAAGAAAGGTATCTTGAAAGCATCGAAGGAACCATGTGGAATATCCAGAACTGAGGCCACACTTCCAAGTGACTTACTAGTCATATGGCCAAATCAGTTGCAACTTGCCAAAGATCTGAAAAGAGATGAAGATGAAGCACTGGCAATTGCTAAGGAAAAAAGGAAACAAAAGATTTCACATGAAGATGTGTTGAGATCCACACCATCACAATCATCATTGAAGATCAGATGTGCAAGTGTGAAGAATGGTGAAAATGGGACATCTTGGTTGAGAGAATATTCTCAACCTTGTTGTTCACATTGATGAACCAAGGAGGTTCCATCTTATTCCCTTATACTTCTGGTATTTACATGTGCTAACACTGCATGGAATTGAAGATGATGATCATTATCATCTGGAGAGTGGTTTGGACAGAATGGAGTGCACCCCTTGAGGGGGAGCCAATCTGTAGAAGATGGGATTCTGATATTTAATACCATCTTGAGAAAAGTGAAGGTATTCGAATCATACTTCCATCCCTTGTTTCTTAATTGTATTTATCTTGTCAATTAAGGGGGAGTATAGATTGAAGACAAATGGATGAAAGGGGAATCTTTATCTTTGCACCTGAACTTTCTTATGAGTTTTGTGAAGTTGTGCAGGATTTAGCAATTCATTGTTATATCTGAAAAAATTTCAAACCCCTGAAGCATGATCTCACATGTACAGTGAATGATGGATAGCATTGAGTTCCTTGGTTATATCACTCTTGTTTTCTACACCGGGTTAGCCCAAGTAGACTTAGAGTTGATTTACTAAAGGTTCTTTGCTAAAGAGAACATGTGACATCATCCCTCTCTCAGTGTTTTTCAAGAAAATACTTTTCAAAGGGAGGAAGAGATTTTTTTTAAGAGAACCACACCACACCTTTGCATTTGATTGCCAATAAGGGGGATAAATATTGGCACACATATTGACCCATTCATATGTGATCTAGTGTATTGCCAACAAATATAAAGGGGGAGTAACAAAGATAATCAATGACATAAGAAGAGTGAAAGTTCCCCAAGGCCACTTATCCTTCCAATTGAACAAGAATGTTTTTGATCCATTTGTTGAAGTGAGTGATGGAATTTCAGGTTGATTATTTCTTTCACACTCAATATCTTCGGCCTGGAATGAATGTGGAAAACCCTTGAAGACAAGTGTATGAGTTTTCATTTCATGAGGTGTCATATTATGTGGGTAATGGACAGCTTTGTTGTCTAAATCAAATCCACTTGTTTTCTACACCAAGCACTGCTTAATTAGACTTAGAGTGAAATGATTGATGGCACATTTCATAAGTACGGAATGATACCCTCTCTACCATGATCTTTGTATTTCTTGTCAATAAGGGGGAGAGAAATGAAATGAATGTCTAGGAGAGAAAATGAAGTAAAGGGAGAGAGATTAGATTCTCATTTTGACATTGACACATTCATTTGAGGAGACTTTAATGTATTGACAACAAAATACAAAGGGGGAGATTGTTGGAACCACTTTGTATATGAAGATTGTATTTGTTGTCAACTATTGTCAATGCTGGTCAAAATGAAGAAGGAGATGAAGAAGGACTCCAATGTTAATGGAGATCGACTGAAGTGAGGATGCCTGTAGCATTGTTATGTAATCATAGCATTGAATGTCAGGCTTGGGCAACACTTCATGAAGCGAAATCAGACGATGCTTTGCTGGTATGTATTTCACACAAATCATGAGTTAGGAGAACTTGTGATGCAAGCCTTACGAAGGAAAGGGAGAGAAATGATGATGCCCATCATATAATGTTTTGATTGGAAGGAATGTTGCTGCTGGAAGATAGGAAAGATTCAGTTCCCATTGCAACTCTGACGATGCTTAAGCTGATCTATCAAAGGATAAATATCACGATAGTGGGATTCGTGATAAGAGAAGAAGAATGGTTATGGGAAGCAGTAAAGAGATAAAATGGAAAAACAATAGACAATCTGGGGATGGCAGAAAAGCACAGTTTAAGGTGGCGTCGTTTTCCCGTTTTTGCCAAATTTTAGGGCCTGAAAATCGGGAGTTGAAGAAATGTGCTTGGCAATGGATGTTGCGCATAAGATTGAATATGGTTTATACGTGAAAAGAGTTATTCAAGGTCAGAACATTGAAAAATGACAAAGGAATGGAGTGCGCGGAAATTTAGGCATGTTTTGAGCAAAAATAAAGTTGTGTGCGTAATATCAGCGGGGTGCGTGAAATTTAGGAATGAAGTTTTCGCGCAAATGATGGTTCGAGATCAGAAGATCGAAAATTGGCAAAGGCATAAAATGCGCGAAAAAGAAGAAGTGTTGCGCGGAAAAATAATTTTTGCGCGAAATAGGATGTTCTGCGCAAAAAATAAGAGTTGTGCGCGAAAAGGGTTTTTCGCGCCAAAAGGTGTTTTTACGCGCAAGGCTTGAATTTTATGCGCAAGCCACCTAGAAGGTTGCGCGAAAAATTTGAGGGTACCGCAAGCCTTTGATAGGTACAACGCACTCTCGAAGCAGCCTTGTGGAGGAAAAAGAACTGTGAACCATTCGGTTTCACAAAGAGAAGTTGAACCGCACTCACACGACTGGTGTTTAACACTCTCGTTGTTCTTTGTGAAGTGATGAAGAACTAGATGTGCAATTGAACTCATATCTGCACAAAGGAAGAATTCAGTATACCAATACACTCAGGTGTTGGTATTGAGAAGAGAAGGAAGAGAAGAAGAAGAACAGAGTATTCCCAACTGAAGGCTGACAATTATTCAGGGTAGTTTAATTCAGATGATGCTTTGTGAGCAGATATTCTGTGATTGAATAATCACATTGGTGTATGTGATTCTAGCTAAAGAAAGAAGGTGATTAGTGCAGTCAGTTGTTGCACTAAGAGGAAGAGGGAAGAAGAACTAGTGCAGTTTGTTTTTTCACTAGAGAAGAAGAGAAAGAAAGAAGAGAATTGCTTGCCTACTGCTTTTCAAGTAATCAAGTGAAGAGCACTACAATAGATCAAGAGCAGAACCAACTTTTTGATGAAGGAATAAGATTGTCTCGATAGGCAGTATAAAGAACCAGCTAGAGGCTGCAAGTTGGACTTGGCTTTCACCAGTCCAGGGAAGAGGATTGTTTCCCACCCCCGTCCAAAGTGTAGGGACTCACACTGGCTAGAGGATTGTTTTCCTAGCCACTCCATTGTAACAACATTTTACTTTATAGTGGTGAATCCATGCAGTGGTCATACCCATGCATGGCAAGGACGTAGCTACTCTTATTGAGTGGTGAACCTTGTAAAAATATCATGTGCACATTTTTACTACTTTCTGTTATTGCATGCGACAGGGAAAAGAGAATAAGAGAATCAAGATCCTAACATGTCTAGAGGTACAGGGATAAAAGTTGGAATTGGTTTAAAAAGTCCTCAACACTGATTCACCCCCCCTCTCAGTGTTAGGTATATCCCAAACTGGTCCTTTCAGATGGTATTGAATTTCTTTTCCATCATATCATTCAATCAATAGTATTGTATCGACCGGTGATGGTAATGTTTTTTATCATAATGAATGATGATGGTAATGATTTTAATTTCTATTGAATCGAACGATGATGGTATTGAGATTGTTTTCCATCGTACTGTCAGTTCATGGTAACGAGATTGTTTTCCATCGTATTTTCAGTTCATGGTAACAAGATTATTTTCCATCGTACGGTCAGTTCATAGTAATGACTTTGTTTTCCATCGGCATCATGATGTTTTTTGTTTCCTTACGATTGTATTTTCTTTTGATTTCTATCCAAACAAAAAATTACCTTACGTTATCCGACATGTATTTTTTCATTTTTTTTTCTTCTTTGTTTTAATCCTAACCATTGATATGGTTTTCTCTAATCTTGACCGTAGAAGATCAATGGTCACCCATTTTCGACCGTAGAAGATCAACGGTCACCCCTTTATCACCTATAAATAGCCCCTCTCCCCTACCCAAACCCACATTGGTTTTTCAGGATTTAAGGCGAAGCTCTGCTCCACCGGCTATAAATCATTGTACGATCTTCTAATCGACAGAACCTTTATGTCTCAATCCTATGCTAACACTCCCACCGAAATGTCTTCAAAGACTTTTACAGAGAAAGACTTTAACAGAGAAAGGTTAGTATCTCGATACTTTTTTGATACGTACGATTCTACAATTTGGAGGATCATTTTGTTTCAAGGGTGGGAATATCTGTGTGTTGAAAAGCCTGATTCCCAGGATCCGGTTCTTTTTTATGAAGTTTGTCAATTTTATAAAACCGTTTCTTTCGACAAAGACATGACTATAAACATTTCTATGTACGATAGAAAATTTTCTATGTCTGTGAAACAAGCATCACATTTTCTGAATGTTTCCGTATAAGGGGATTCTTTCTGTCCATCACGCAAACTACGAGAGGAAGTTGGTACGTTTAATAGAGAAAATGCTGAAAATACTTTGTTTGTTATTAATGATGAAAAGAGAAAAGTGTCTCATCTTTCTCCGAACAATCGTTTTGTCACATTATGGATGCAAGGTTTTCTTATTCCAAGGAAAGGGGATAGAGAAACATTAAAAGTATCTGATATTTTCATGCTTGACTATCTTGTGAATATGAGAAAAGTGAATCTCATGGGGTATGTTTTTGAAACCATTAAGAATGTCAAGAAAGGAGGGATTAAGTCCCAAATGATTATGTATCTATCCATCCTTACGAAGTTCATTCTGGAGAGTATGAAGTTTTGTAACATTCCTTTGAAAGGAGACCCCATAGATCTGAAGCCTTCTTGGAATAGAAAAAGTACGATGAAAAAGTTGAATGTTTGTTTTGATCACAATTCAAAACTTTTTGTTAGAGATGTACAAGCTGAATTGGCTCAGAATCAATCGGCACCTATGCCAGTCAAACACTTTCAATCTACAGGTGTTACTCAAAAGTCTGATCCGCAAACCAGTTCAAAGCCCAAGAAGAAGCCGAGGTATAGTAAGGAGGTTGTAGCAAAATGGAGAAAGGATAAGGAACAGAGAAAGGAAGGTGATCCGAAGTTCGGTCTTGACCCTGCTGAGGCATTTGCAGAATGAGTAAGGGTAGAAGAAACTCTTCAGGCTCAAAAGAAGAAGAAGGTTCTTTTGAAAAGAAAGGCACATGACTTTGATGTCTCTAATGTCTTGAAAGAAGTAGAGCAAGCTAGTGCTCAACTAACATAATAAGTGCACCAAGAGCCCATCGTACAGAGTCTCCCTAAGGAAGGAAAACAAAAACAAGTAATGGAAGAGATAGAAGAAGAGGAAGAAGAAGAAGGATATTTTCTTTTAGAATTTATTCAAAGATCAAAGAAGAGTAGAGAGGAATCAGTTTAAAAGATGAATGAAGGTGTTCAACAAACTCCTCATGCCGATCAAGCACAATCTCCGGACAGAATGTTTTTTCAAGAAAAGCAAGGTGATCAATCCTCTCATTCTGATAAATTTGTTGTCATTAGTGACAAAGTGGAAGAAGAAAGAAAGCAGAAAGAAAAAGAAAAAGGAAAACAGCCAGTTGTTGACTCTAGCAGATCGTATGAACTAGCATCGTATGATGAAGATACAGATTCAGAGCATACAATCTCTCTCAAGAAAAGTGATTACATTGTTCATGTTTTGAGAAGGGTTGAGAAGACCATTCCTTATTTCCCTAGGCTGGAAGGGAAGATTGATTTTATTAATGAAAATCAAAAGAAGAAGTTTGGCTCTGTAAAAGAATTGAGGAAGAAAGTTTTGTAAGTAGAAGCCGATTTGAAAGTTCTTTCAGAAAGTTCGGTTGCTGATAAGAAAGCATGCAATAAGATGACCAAGTGGTCGTACAAAACAGAGAGCTCAATCAATGATCATGAAATTTCTATTGAAGATATAAGAAGGTTATCAAATGAGCTTGAAATTGCTTTCAATAAGCTTGACAGAGAAACGGTTGAAAGGTGAAATCTTTTGTCTTCTCAGAGAGCAGATGTTCCTTCAGTGAAATACCTGCAAGAGAGAATGAATGCTTTCCAAACTGAATTCTCGAATGTTTCATCTTTCAAAGATGAAATGGTTTTGTTGAAGAATCAAAATTCTGTGTTATCCAAAGATAACAAGAATTTGCAAAACAGAATTGATACCCTTGAATAAGTAATCAGAGTCCAGGAGGAGACTATCAGAAATCAAGATCAGATTTTTGCGGACCAACAAGAGCTTCTCATAACTCAGGGTGAATCAATTTCTGAAGACAAGAAGGAGATCAAAAAGATGAAAACTGTTCTTCATGAGCTTATAAAGAAGGAGAAGGAATGAGAAAACAAATGATTGTTGTTTTTGTGTTCTTTTGGACTTGTCTTTGTTTTGAAAGGACTTTTATGATCCTTTTTCTTTTATCCATTGTCTTGTGTTTTTTTCCTCTAACTCCTTCAGACCATTCAAGATTACCTATTCCTTTTTGTAAATCACAAAGGGGGAGAATGTTTACAAAGGGGAGAATGTTTTATAAAGGGGGAGAATTCTTTACAACACTCTTAAGGAAAATCTATGAATTCAATCATTAGGAAAGTCCATACCTAAGGGGGAGTTAGTTATATTCAATTTCATATCCAGGAGAGTTTTCAATAACTCACGGGGAGATAAGTATTTCTTGTTACATTTACTACTAAAACTTTTTATTTCTTCCATGGATCATATTGTTATATAATAAATATTTTAACTAAGAAAATGTAGTATTTATGTATCAGATTTTCAGGTGAATACAATAATTTTCCATTACATATTTAATTAGTTTTCACCCTCTTTTTATATTATTAATTGTATAAATTCGCTCTTTTGAACAAAATGTCAATCAATCCCAAGATCAACATCAATATTAACAATGGGAAATAAAATACAGGGTTCAAGTAGAACCATTCCATGTAATATAACAAGATGATTATCTGTCACATATCAACTCAATATATTTTCCAAATAGATTATCTGTCACATAGTTTGATGATCCACTAATGGATTCACAGTGTTTTTTCAAATTATTCAGTACAATAGACATGCCTTGCTATGGTTAATGTTGTTTCTCTCTCGTATTCATATTAATTCATTTTGTAGACTTTTTTTGATCCATCACAATAAGAAACTACACCCTTTACATTCCAACTATTTAAGGTTATATAATTTTGAGGATATTTGACTCAAAGTTCCTTCCCACACCATCTTCCTTATATCCAAAATAGAAAAACATTATATATATATGAATTTTAGATAATGAAACATTTTAATCTTAATATTTTATATTATTATTAAAAAATATTTTTATCCAATAGAGGTATTAATTTTATATATACATGTAAAACATTCTAAACATTTACTCTGGAAGAGACTATAAGGAATTGAATAATATTAAACATATAACCTATAGTTTAATTTAGGAATTTATTTCAATAAAATATATATATTTTTGGTTTATTGTTTTAGATAATATTTCATAACTCTTAAAGAAAATAACACATAAATTATTATATGGATAATATTTATTGGTATCTATTTTTTACAAAATACATAAATTTTAAAATAAAAAAAGTATACATTTAATTGGAAATCATTATGATATATTACATGACTTCATCATTATTCATAATATTCTTTAAACGCATTAATTTTTTTCAGAACATTCTTTGAGAAGAAAATCATAGTGAGTGGAATATAAAAATAAATAATGAAACTCATTAGTCCATTTGATAATTAGGATATCATATAAAACAGAATTCTATTAACTTAAAAAACACTAACATCGCAATAATGATTAATTAAAAATGAAATCATCATTAATACCAAAACAATTTTTATAATAAATTTACATAAAAACATAAAATATACAATAATAATCCCTATGGTTTCATTGATACCATAAGATGTTATGAAAAACATTTTAAAAGAAACATATTTTTTTCATTATAAATGTGTACAAACATTCCATTAAACAAAGGAACACTAGATAAATATATCGAATTATAAATTATCCATGAAAAATAATTAGTTTGAATATAAATTTAATGTATCAACCATTGGTAATCAAATTCATTTAACTCTTTCAATATCCCTTCGAAATAGAATGACCAAATCTGTTAATTTCCGCATCATTATCTAGAGAACAAATCATTACCTAATGTATTGGATATATATTTTAGATTCACTAATCATCATAAACAATTTTCATGTTCTATTAAATACAAAAAAATAGATGGATTCATTCATTAATATCATAACATATCATAATTTTTTTATCTAACACATATTTAGAAGAGATATATTTCATCAATTTAAATTGAGGATAAAAATATTTTTTATCTGAAAATAATTATAAGTAATGCCCCAAAGGGTAGGAAATAATATATTCATTTAAAAAATAAATTAAAAGATTAATTGGATGATTCTAAAATAAAAATGTTCAGGAATGGTAGAATTTTCGCTTATATTGTATACATTAATAATATTTCTTTTATAATTATTTAATAAATAAAAAACATGCCATATAAAAAAGTAAATAAATTCCACTTAAACCCCATTGAAATTAAAATAATATTTATAATAAATTTCATTTATATGTTTTTAATTTTATTGAAAATACATCTACGAAATATTTTTTATAATATATATATGGAGAAACAATTTCATAAAATTAAATCCGAAACTGTTTAAAAAAGAATTTTAATGTAATACTCCCTTTATCTCGTGTCATAGTTGACATTAATCATAATTATATTACAAAATAATAAAATAATTTTTATTATTCACCTTATTGATTATAATTTTCTGGATTATTATTCTTTTAATTTGACATATATCCTTATTATAAATAATTACTTAGTCGATTAATAAAATTTTGGACATTTGGAGAACAATTGAATTACAGGTAGGAAATGGATTTAGAAGTTTTAATATAGTAAAATGGATCATGATTATTCAATTTTTTTGTCATAATAATATTATATTTATCATATTTATATAATATTTTTAATTCAATATCCAACCATTTTTTTATGGTTAGGGATAATTAATAATGTTACCATATGGAGATGATGGTCTGAATGTATGAATGAATAATGCTTCAATTTATCACAACCATGAGGGAAAGAGGTGAAGAGTATTTTATATTTCAATAATATTATTTTTATAATACATATAATTTTATTTCAATAAACTCACCTTTAAATCCAATAAATGTGTGGCAGTTATAAACAATAAAATTCATTACTTTTTGAGGTTGTTGTATGAATGTACACAAGAGGAATGATTTTATTTTTTATAGTGGTTAAAGAAAGAGGTATAATATTTATATACCATTGTAGATGGAAATATATGTCATATATATATATTAATTTTAATTATTATCCATATTTATTAACATAATAAGAGTTGTCCATGAAGAATGAATTACATCAACTTGTAAGGCGGTAGTTCGTACAAAATCACGAGAAATGATTGTTTTTTGTTATATAGAAAACTAGATGAAAAATGGTTATAACATAAATATAATAACATTCTATTACATGGAATATACTATTTTTATTAAATAAAAATTGTAATAAATGGTTTGATGTAGGTAAAAGAAGAAATAAATAGAAATAACACGGTTATGAATTATACCACTTCCTCAAAGAAATCCTCCTTAGTTTTCTACCTAAAGCCTTCCTTGGATGGTGCAATGATCAAAATTGGACACATACTAAATTTCAAGGGATTTAAAGAATTTATTATTATTTTAATTGGAAAATATAATAGTCTCAAGTATTGTGCATAAAAGAAGAGATTAGGTTCCCATTCATAAATGTGAGAGAGGATAAACTTATAATTTTTTACAATATTATAATATTTTAACCCATTCATCTTTTCTAAATGTGTCTAACTTGGATAATTATTAGATAATAGATCATATATGGAATAAATTATATAATTAAATAGGATTTATAAATTTTTTATATATTTTTAATCATTTTCATTTTAGTTTGAACCCTTTTAACTTATTTTAACTCTTACCATTGTAAGTATGTTATTTTCCAAAGAAACTATTAACAGTGACCAGAAACCATTCCACAGTTACAATATTTTTATATGATGAATATAAATATGCATTCTATTTTATAAATTCCAATTTCAATAAATAAATGAAATAACATTTAACTTAAACTTGTTGATTTTGATGGCAATTGTTTTCCAAAAAATAACCTTATAATGTATAAAACGTTTTCCTTGAAAAATATTTTTAAATAATTATACCAATTCTATTTATTGTATAATTTATAATAAAATTTAACTAATAATTTATTAAAATAAAAAATAAAATGAGTCTTTGTAAAAAAATAAAAAGAAAATCTTTTTTTCCTACAAACATACATTTTGCGATATTAACAAGAAATAATATTTTTTAGAAAATTCATAATATTAAACTCAATGATAATTTCATATTATTAGAATCAATAATTAATTTGTATTTTTAAAATTAATATTCCATATTTTAAAATTATTCTTTTAAATAAAATTATATAATATATGTATATTAATTTAGTAGAAATAAAAGTTCTAAATATTTGATTATAAAATTTCATAATATTCCAACATTAAATATAAATTTATAATATATAATTCACGAATACTTATGAGGAAATAAATTGACCCAAGATCAACATTACCAGAAATGTTACAACAAGTTATTATTTTATCGAGTATATTTTTTTAAATATATGTAATGTTATAAATAAAATAATTAATTTATTAATAGTTTTTATACAATGGTGCACAATTTTAATATTTTATACTATTTCATGATATGAATAATATCTATAATCAGAAAGAAATATCAATATATAAAAATATTATTTATTTAATTCTTCTTCATTTTATAAAATGAAAAAAATGAAATTTCATTTCAAAATCTTATTAGATAATATATAATTGTAATTATGTTTCATTACATTAACTTGTTCCCATATTCCCACATCATAATTATAATTATTTAAAATGTGATTTGAAAATGTGAGATATCTTATTGCAATTATGTGTTACTCTATCATCCTGGATCTTCACCAATCACTCCTCTTATGAGATTCCCTACTCCCATTAAATCATATATGTATTTTTTATGTGTGAGTGATTATATAAGAACATACTTGGGAGAGATATATGGAACACATCATCATCATAATCATGGTTTGATATAAGTTCTAGTTGATAGTTTATAACTACTGTACAATCATGGATCTCATTGTACCTAATTTTTGGAGACACAAGAATAACATAAATATATATTACTTCATTTTCCATGAATATTTTTAAAAAATTACAACAAATATCAACCCTCTAAAAATTATATATGACATCACCATAAGAAATCATGATTTGGTAAATGGAAACTTAATATTGGGTGGGTTCAGATTATTAGTTAGGGTAAATATAAGAGATAATGATTAAAGATCATATGTTTTTATTAGTTGACCATATAGGTATAAGATCATCAGAATGTATATAAACATACAAAAATATAATCAGATGTAATCAATCGTATATCATAGAATATGAGTTAAGGAATAATGATTTTATCATATAATAATAAATGATACAAATGAGTTTGTAAAATTTAATCAGAAATAATGATCGATGAAAACATAATATATTAATTAATATTTTGATTATTCACAAGAATATAAAATAAATCCTTATAATGAGGCTCGCTTACAAGACCTTCATTTCAAACTACATAGAGGCCTGTAAAGGATTAGGTTCACTCTACAATATCTGACATCCAAAATCATGGGATATAACTCCGTACCCAATTCATTGGAGGGATATTGTGGATCTACTTGTTTCTTAGAGGATAGGGAACCTATGTTGTTTTGGTTATATACCCATTACCAAGAATAACATGTGATATAAAATTTGATTAATGCATTTGAGGGGTGTAATGGACAAAACTATCAAATAGTAATATAGCACATGTATGAGTTTCACATAATCTATATAAAATTTAAAATTACATCATATATTGATTTAATAGTGATTATGAAACAAATTCATTGAATAATTACATTTAAAATTATCAAAAGCCATCTATTGGAGTAAATTTTGATAGTATCAGGAAAAATATACTCTGGAAGAATGAAAATATTTATTTCTGTTGAAATAAATGTAAAATATATTTATATGAAAATTATTAAATTCATTATTAAAAAATATATATCCTTTCCTTTTAATACGATTTATTTTAATCTAAAATAATTTATAAAATAATTGAAATTGAATTAAATTTTGAAAACCCTAATAACATGTATATCATGATCCATAATAAATACTAATGATGATGGATTTAAAATTTCTTCATTTGTAATAAATTATACAAATAGATTCCATTCACAGTTTGGAAAAAAAATTAATTGTAAATTGTAAATAACCCATAAATAAAATATATAAAAATATTTCATCTATTATTTGATAATAAGGTCAAGGAAAATTTAAACTGAACATAATAAATCATTTAAATATTGAAAATTAAATCCATGAAACTATATAAAGAATGTGAAAATGGATGAGAGATTTGTAATAAAAATTAATAGATAATGTTAGATCCACTTACAAACATCCCTTCAATTGAATGTGAACCAATGAAAAGTGAAATGTTAATTAATAAATGTAAATCCCAAAAATAACTATATTATATTAAAATAAATATCAGGTTTGAGATAAAGGTAATAAAATTTACATCAATAAAAATTAATTTATAAACAATATTAATTTCAAATTGATTTTGGATAGAATCTCTTACTACATTGGTAAATTTTTAATCAGAATACCATAAAAAGTAAAACATAAGACAGATAATAAAATACCCTTAATTTCATAAAAATAATTATGGGATAAATAAATTAAAAATTAGATAAATGACATAGAAAATTATTGGTGGTGAATATTGAACATATCTCAATGAATGGATTATTAATATGAGAAACCATTCACTTCACTCTTAACATCCATTAATGAACTTCAACATTCGGAATAGTAAAAATAACCACACTAATCAATTATTTCATAAACATACTCACAAAAATATCCATTTATGGTATTTACATATATTTATTCATTAAATATATATTATTTAGTTGTATTTTATTTTCCTCAATGGATGATAAAATTTTTTTTTCTTTGAATATGTTTCACAATTGTGATTTCTATCAATATTTTTTGATATTAAGGTATTCGTACTCAAACTATTCATTGTAGTTGGTTTATTTTTATAGAATTATTTATTCACTCACATATTACTTTTATGGAATGTATGGTTATTATAGAGTCACAAACCCTAAAAATAAATTATTTTATACTTTTCTAATATGTTTATTTAGTAAATAAAAAGTGAGGATCTAGAGGTGTACTAATTTTCCAATGACAGAAACCTAAAAACATTATTATAAACCTAAAAAATATTTTTTAAAATATTCTAAAACTTATACTATGCCCCATAAATATTCTAAATCATAATAGGACACCCTAAGGAAAATACATCAGGAGAAGGGTGACCTTGAAATCATTATAATAGAATAAATATAGATATAATGAATAACATGAATGTCAAGTAGAATATTATGATATCTAAAAAAAGAGTGATCTTTAAAATATAAACATTGAATAATGAAATATAATCATAAGATCATGGAAACAAAAATTTACTGGAAAAAGTAAAGGGGGACTCCCTGTACCCCCATAATAACATGAGAATATTCCCATAATAGATTGTGTTCATTCCTTAATATCTTACATAGAATCTCATGACATATTAATATAAACCCAATTTATAAGAGTACATATAATTTTGGTACCACTCCTCGCATAGTTATTAGCATACATATGTGTGAAACATGATGAGAATAAAATAAACATTAGTCATAGTCATGCTAATACCCCTGAGAAGAAAGTGGGTTTGATAATTCTAATTCAAGGAATAACTAAAGGAATATTCATAAAGATGTCAAAAATAAGAAGTAATTAAAATATATTATAAATTTAAACTTGAAATTATCAATATAGGTCAAGATTGTAGAGTTCCAATTTATAAACCTCAAAACAAGGATCATGGAGATAAACTAATAAAAACAATCACCAATGGTAATGATTCATGAAATAAGTTCAAATATTTTTAAAGATGGAATGAGAGTAAAATTTTAAATAAAACTATAATATAACATATAGTTTACTACATAGAACAATTATTGTATTTTTAATCAATTCACAGTTTTAAAAAATTATTGGACAATTCATGACCGGAAACATGAAGTAATGATGGTCAATTAAAACAGGTTTAATTAAATGTTGGATATTCAAAAGTAAATAAAATATTGTATATACATAGAATTTATGATATTATTTTACTAAATATATATTTATCGGACACATATATAATAATATAAGAACTAATTGATAATAACACTTCATAAATTGTTTAAGATGAAGGAAAACATGTAATCAAAAAAAACACAGGCGGAATGGATGATCTCTTTCCTCATATGTGAATACACATTCAGCTTGTGAAAAAATTTCCAAAATAACAAAATTATTTTAATTTCATATATACTTAATAACCTTATTTATATCTATTTATTTGAAATGCTACAATTAATATATATGTTTTATTTAAAATATTATAGTGTTTGCTTATGTTAATAACTTAGGTTTGTTTAGAAAATTTCATCATAAAATGTTTTTGTTTAATTTTATAAAATATTTCTAAAATAACATAATAACATTATAAATTTTAGTTTTAGGTCATTTATTAATCAAATTGTACAATACATATCCGGGTTATTTTTTATCCCAAAATATAAAAGAAACTATGAAACGACCCTTGATAATTCTATTTATGATTGTTATTCCTACTGTGACTATTTATTATAAATCAAACATATTTAATTCCAAAATATATTATTCTAAAATATTAAAGGTTCCATATATATCATTTTTGGAGTTCTAAATACACATTTCAATTAATCCATGTTAGGAGTTCCTGGAAAACAAAACATGATGTATCGTGGAGGCTGTAGGTCGCACCTATGTATAGAAAACAATATAATTTCTTATATATTGTGAAGGGGAATATGAAATAAAATATTTTTAATATAATATTTATAATATTGTTATAATTATTATATTTTTTATTTAAATAACCTCTTCAAACCTCCTATTTAAGGTGATGATGTATAATTAAACATGTCATTCATGGAGGCTATTGAATGCCCATACACATGATGATGTATTAATTTTTCTAAATTTGTATTAAAGAAGGTATTAAATGGATATTCAATTTGTATAATAAAACATAGTAATAGTAATAATATAGTGTTAATATACCTTTATGGATAGAGAGTTATTGAGGATTTAAAATAATAAAATAACTAGAAAAGTTGTGTTAAGAGTATTAAATCTCCCTATGGAGTTCTCCTTGGGTAAATCATTAAGGATCCATAGAAAATTCATTTGGTGACAAAGATTATTGATAGGAATATTGAGGGTGTTTTGTAAATAATAAGTGAGAGTTTTGGTTGATTTAACTCTTTTAATGGGTGGATAAATCGGGAAGAGGTGGTATATTTTTATAAATAATGTGGGGTTTTTGTAGAATGAATTTATTTTCCAATTACTCCATTATATTGTTCTTGTCCAATTGTAAAAAATACAACAAATCTATCATATAAATATATATTGGTTTTAATCACTAAATTATTCAATATAATTCATTTTTTAAAATGTTTTATCATTTTTCACTATATTGAATAACTTTTATACTAATTTACCATCATCTAAGTAATTCCAATTTACCCTTCATAAATATTTATAGTTAAAAAAATTGGAATTTGAAAAATTTATTAATCTAAAAATTCAATATCAAATTACCATTATAAATTTTATAAGATAAACATTCAATGATCTAGAAGTATTTATTTTAGTATTATCACACATAATATATAAGAACTATTTCATATAAAAGTTTGATTTTTCATTTAAAATGTATATGCGGGATAATATTATAAATGTATTTAGTTATCTAGGAAAAATGTGTAATATTATAAAATAAATATATTTTTAATAGTTCTCATGGAAAACAAGAACCAAATATAAAAAATAATAAATTTAATATAATGACCAATATGATTATTATTAAAACTAAGTATTACATATGTACATAAATTCTCAGAATGTCATTTATAATTCAAAAAATATATTTTATAATGAATATATTTTATTACTAAAATAAATATTCAATTATCATAAAAATGATTTTTAATATTTTATTATGAAAATATAAGAAAAAATATAGTTTTTATACAGATAGTATTTCTCACTATTCAAACTAAAAATCAAATATTTTTGAAAAATTCCAATAAGTATTCTTATTTTCATTTTCACATGATAGATCAAGAAATGAAAATAATTCTTTTATTAAACTTATAAATGTAATAATTTTTGTATATAGATGTTATTAAAACATAATAATAATATATTTTTTTGAAAATTAATTTCAGTTAATGAAATATTTCAATAAAAATATTGTGTTATTACTTATTGATAAAGAAGTATTATTTGATATCGTATATATTTCCTAATACGGAACATATATTTATTAATATGTATATATAATTTCTAGGTTTTTATAGTTTTATATTCCTAAAAAATATCACATTTTACAATTCAATTCATATATTTGGGTGAAAAAATATTGGTAATTATTCCATTTTATCTTCAGTTTCTCGTGTCATCTCCCCACACATATATTTTTTTCAACATAAATTAAATGTGTGAATTTTAATGTCGCACTGAGCATTGTCTCAATTGTCCAATATCTTCATTGACGACTCCTTATAGTAGAGATCATACTCCAACTCTACCAACTCTAGAATTATAATATATATGGGATATTCTATGTACGTCATAAATATAGATATGTGTAACACATCATATATGATAGAATGGTTTTTTGGAGGCTCTGTACTATATTAAATTTCTCTAATATGATTGTGAATATCAAATGATCCAATGTATCAAGGACCCAATATTCTCATCATCCCAAATCATGTTACTCACATCTATAGTGGTATATTGAGGAAAAAATTTCACTAACTATAATCTTTAATTCATTTTTACATTTATAAGAATATCTCATCATTCCAATTTAAGCCAATACGATATTTCATAGAATAGATGTGACATTTTCTTGTATTTCATTATATATATCAGGTAGAAATTTTTTTCACCAAAATAAACCCAATATTTATGTATGAAACATATCATTAAAATGAGTTTTTTTATAGGTCCATTTTAATTCTCATGTGGAATACTTTTTCTATGAGAACTCGCCCCATGGAAGATGTTTTACACAACCACCATTGATATCAACAGTGAAATATGATAACAAGTCCTCATGTTTTATGATGGTTATTTCATATTAGCTACATTTTTAAGGATTAAATGTTGTATAAAAGTACAAATAAATTATAATAGTGTGCTGAAGGATATAATATATCATTTTGGTGAACCTCAGATCTCGATCATTGGTAATCAATTGTGGTATTCCATATATCCTTCCACTTATCTATTTTATTCATTAAAAGGTAATCAAAATAGAGGTCCTCTAATGTGGAAATGAACTAAATAATCCTTATATTATTTTTAACTATAACCCATATTTAAATTTTCCATTTTTCTGTCTCTTGATGAGAAATGATAAAAATAAGAGTGATATTTTTTCATTTTCATATTTGTAAAGGAAATGGTAGCATCATCCCTTTAAATTTTCCAAGAATAGCCTTCACCTGATGACACACCAAGACATATTATATATATTATTAAATATCCATAATCATAGATTCCCATGATTAATTTTCATGGAGATCCCAATACATCATTATGTTTTCTTGATTGATGGAGAATTACAAGAAAAGATCATCACTTTGTATCACCTAATGTATTTCCATCATTAGTCGAATATATAATCATATAAATAATATATAAACACCATTATTAACGACTTTAAACTATATTGTTATTATTATAATTCTTATTTCATTCACGTTCTCATGTATCTCTATTCCATTACCTTGAACGTTTTTTATTTTATTTGGAAGGTATGGTTGAAAAATATGTTGAGAAATAAATTATTATGTTCCTTTCCTTATGAATATCATGGTCATACTTTATATTTCTTTTATTATTGGATTATTTTCAATCCAAATCATATATATGGTTACATAGTCATTAAAACAACATTTTTATACCACTTTATTTTCAATATTGGTTTTTTAGAGGATTAAGCAGTCAAGATACAAGATTTTCTATAACTATCTTTAATAGAAAATATTTTTATCCCTCTATGTGAATATATAATTTCATATCTTATGGTATGCATGTCAATAAATATTAACAAAATAGATATAATTATTCTATATCCTTAATAATACATAATATAAATTAACACTACACCACGCATCATATAATTTTTCTCATGCACAATAAACTATCATGATATAGAGGAAATCATATTATCATTATCCATGAGTTATAATCCTAAAAAAATTATGAAGCAATGTAAATAAAAAATCCCTCACCAAATTATTATAGATTAATTATATGTGATGTATTTATACTCTTCATTAACTAATTGAAACTATATTCATGTTCATATATCTAAAAATTTGTCACTTCATTCCAAGTTTGTTTGGTTATTGGGTTTAAAAATATAGAGATGTTTCTAAAAATTACTAATAATACACATGTAATTTTGGAGAAACCATATATTTATATAACATATGTTGGTCTAGTATATTCCCTAATAACCTTAGTCTTTGATCAGTCAAAAAATATTCTATTACATGTCATAATATTCCAAATGAGTAATATAATCTGTATATAGAACTCAAATTTATTATCATTATCATATAATTTATCTTACTTAAAAACCTTCATGACAATATTAAATTGATATTTTTTCCCATTTTTTTAGAGTATATAAAAATAACATCCATAGGGACTTCCACTAATTTTTTAAAGCATTCTCTAAAGAAAATATTCATTAAGACTAATAATATTGTTGCATAATTCATTAGTAAATTTTGAAATAAGAATAAATAATTTCTCTCATACCTCATATTAGTTGTTGTATTAGGAATATCTTAATTACTCTCCATTGAATTATAACATCGAGAACAATGTTCCAATTTAATAATGTATTATTGTCTATGTAACGGATCAATATTTAACAAATCAATAGTATGGGATACTTTTTATTCATCAATATCATATGTATATCATGTTAATCAATATATAGATTCATCAACCCATCATTCATCAATGTCAAGATAACTATAGAATCCTATAGTGAAATAGTAGGGTGAATAAAGCCTTTATTTATATTCTATTTTATTTCCTTCTTCTGTACTTCTTATTAAATGGGTGGAATTCTATGAGGATTTTTACATATTAATATATATCTATGTATATGTTTTATTGATTATGAATACTCCTAGTTTAGAAGTAATATAAGAATATCTTTGGGGAATACATCAACATATTCTCTTAAAGTTGTAATGTCTTTAAGAGTGGTTCTCTATTTGTTTTGATTATTTTCTCTAGATATTATTCTTTACAATGATACAATATCCACTCTGGTGGTGGTTATTCAAATGTATATTCATCCTCCATGATACATGTGTAATCAATTGAATGATGGTTTTTGATATGGAAAGTGATTTACATCTCTGTTAATTTGATGTCGACTTTATATAATGAAATATGTCTATTAATAGTATATCATTTAGCTATACTATATGAATAATGATTGTTCATTCTAAAAGATTAACCATATATAGATTTACTAGTAATTAATTATATATATTTAATTTAATTATTTAACCATTTTTCATCTTTACCAATAATAATACTCTCTGATTTTTGGTGGAGTTTGAATATATCATTTAAAATTATATGATGAGAATGAATGGATAGAACCAAAATCAAAATGTATTATCTCTATAATTGATTTAGTGAATTGTATACCTATCACTATATTGTTTTATTGAACTAAATCTATGGTATTAATTACATAGTTCCACCATTTCCCTCATAACCATGGAAGTTGTATTTTTTGGATATCTTTTCCATCCCCTGACATAATACATTAAACTATATATTATTCATGTTCCTTGTAGTTGGATCATTCGACTAGAGGATTAGGATTGATATTGATATTTATTCTTTAATAACATTAGTGGGATTCATCATCTTTCATCTATGAGTTTTTACTTCATGTGCCTCATTTCCATAGAAAAACATTTATTTGTATCATCTGCATAGTTCTGAGGATGTGTATCCCCACACATTTGACATTAGGGTTTTGGATTGTCATACATCCATTAGTTTTAACTGATGATCCATCAATGAAAAAAATTATTCTTTAATTCTTATCTCATGTCCCATGGGACATAAAAGATTCAATCATTTATATATATAATTGGATATTATCAGCCAAAATCATCAAAGTTATCCAATAACCAAATGTCAAATGATATTTTTATTCTCGTATTTACCATACTAAACAAGCGATGTATTTTACGATCGATGTTAATGAATATCTTAGCGGCATATCATGTGATCCTTGTAATATTTGATCACAATGCCTTATTGATTCACCATCATTTTTCTTGAGTTAAAAGACATCCTTATCCATTTTAAGTATAAGAGTGTGACGTAAAAACATATTTATAAATAGATTTGTGATTTGACCTTACTCTTTAGATAATAAACCTCACATTTTCTATGTATTTTATATTACTGTCCACCATTAATCTGATTATCCATCAATGTGGTAAAATACTGATATGGAAGTATATTTCTCTATGTATAAAAGGATAATATATATATATTCAATTTATATAATCCATTATTCAATGACCATGAGGTCATAAGATCTACTAAAAGATAGAGGTTAATAACATATAAAGAACTCATCATAAAATTTCTCTCATAGAGGTTGTTGCAGGAAATATAATATTTTATTCACCTCATTAGAATGATGTGTCAGTACTTTTATATGTTTATAATCACCTACTACAATAATTTTATACATTTAATTTGGGATGTTATAACATTTTCCATTTCACATGTTATTAACATGATTCCTCCAATATCCTTAAATTTTATAAAATAAAGATTATTTAGATATGATAATACATATGTTAATAAATATATATGAGATAAAAAATAAACATGTAATATTTTTCTCATAAATGACATAAATAATTAAACCTATTAGGATATATTTTTTATTCTAGGTTATCTAAGTTATATTTTATTATTATATTCTCTAATATATTTTTTTATATATAAAATTTTCCAAGTCCTTCATAATAGTTTTCAATGAGAATATAAATTCCTTAATCCATATCCCAAGAGGGTGTCTATCTAGGTGTGAAGTATTAGGCCTGATGGTCTAGCACAAATTCTCCAAAGGTGTTAGTGTTAATCAGTCGGTTTTATTTTAGCTTGGGTTTCCAAATCCTCAGAGACATAAGATGAAAGCTTTAGACATGTACACTCGTTGGACTAATTTGGATATGATGTGGCCAAATTTGGGTTAATTTTATATGGGTTTAATATAGAACTAAGATATCTATTTTAATTAAAATTAAGATAAAATTTGTTGATCCTAAGTTATTTATTGTTGTGGATTAGATTAATTCATTTATTTTAACAATTTCAATTTCCTTAACTAAAGAAGGATTCATTCAATGAATTCAATCTAACCTCTTAAAATACAGTTTAAACACATTCACAATCACATTATAAACACCTATACACTTGTAGGATCATTTTCATGAAAACTCTAAGGTAAAATATCTTATTAGAACATAAATTGGGGAGAATAAATTAAACAAGAGGAAGAGAGAGAATCACTGAGTAGAATAATGCTGAAATAAAATAAATTAACAGACAATTATAGTATGAGAAATAACATCAAATCTAGAACATTTCTACTCCCATGGATAAAACCCTAAAATATGGATCCCTCGATTGATTACATTTTATCAATATATGTGGTATGTAGTCTTATGGGGGTGGAATCGAAGAAGTGAAAAAAAATAACGATCAGCCCACTATTGTGTGATAAATTTCACAAGGATTTGTGTGAATATATTTAAAACATGGGGAAATGGTTTCAACATTATATAGAGAATAAAATAATTGGAAAAATTGAAAATTTTTTATTAAAAACAAAAATTTAATTGATCAACTTACATGAAATTGAAGTGAAATTACAAACACATTGAGGCAACATAACAATACAATTAAATCAGTGAAAAAAAGATACATAAAATCTCAAACCACAATATTCAATTAGAATTTAAAGAGTAATGGGTCAATACCCCAACATTACATGTCTTCCCACTTGATTATGGTAGACTTAGGGTGGTTGAATGCTTTTGTAATTTTGACTTTTCCACCATGGAGTTGAAAATTAATCCAACATGCATCCACTAAAAAAAGGCACCTAAAGGAGCATCTGGATCTCAAAATTAGAGTGGTACATAGAAGAAGAAAATTAATATCCTTATTTCACCAAACATTTTGTAGTGTTTAATCCTAAATTTATTTTTTAAATTCTAGATATGGTCGAAATGGTGGGCTGTTTTTTAAGGATACAAAATCTTGTCTTGAATTTTATCTTCAACTTGGGCTTCATGTAACTCCATTAACACATCAGAATTATCTTGGGTCACTATTTAATGAAATGATCATATTTATTTCCTGTATCTTCATTTCAATTATGATGATTAGTGGGAATGTATATTGGCCTATATAGTATCTTTTTTGGGTTGCTTCCTAGTTTAGTTTTCCCAGAATGCGTTGACTTGAAAGTCCCCTATTTCCTTTTTTCAATGTGAATTGAAAAGTTATCAAAAATAATGAATAGTTTCATATAATTTGTGAGACATTAAAATAAAATATAAAAATAAAATTTTGAAAATTTTATGATTTAGGAGGTTTTCAAATATGTAACAAGAAATAGTGTACTTTAATAAAGAATTAGAATCATAATGTGAAATAATGTTTAAATTTTGAAATGCATTAAAAATGGTGTTTATGAATAATGAATTACATCAATATTATAATATAAAAAATGAATATTATTCTCTTTTTAGTGGCTAATCACACCCCCAACGTTAGATTTTCTAGTACTGGTTAATTTATATCTCATAATAATAAATTTGAATCCCAATTTCCAAAAACATTTTAATAGACATTGACCACCTAAAAACCTCATTCCAAAAAATTATTAGACACATAAAAATAATTTAAAACAAGATACATTTGGAGTAATATCCCAATTCCAATCCCATTATTTTGTTCAAAATCATCTCCACATTTCACCCCTGTTCAAATAAGCATGATTAAGTGTTTTGCATCACAATGGACATGGGGGTTCATCTTTATTGAAGGGATAAAAGATAGAAGAACTAGGTGGAGTCACATTTTAATATTAAAATGAGTATTTATTTATTTTTTATTGATTTTTTTAATTTTTTTCGTGGTAATTGAAATTGAACACAATCGGGTCAGCCCTTGAATCTAGACATTGTCAAAGACTCCATATCCCAAAGACCATATGGAACCAAGCTAAGCCCATAAAATTCATAATTATATCATGTTTAATCAATCAAAATAACTAAAATTCACAATAATAGAGTTAAAATTCCAAACTCTAGTCTAGATTACAATTGAGTCATGAAACCCATGTGCTGAAAAATATACATTAGGACAATACATTGTTGTATGCATAATTGTTTTGTTTTTCTTTCTGTTTTTGTTTTTATTTTTTGATTTTTTTGTTTTAATTTTTTCAATACTCATGTTAAAATTAAAATCATCGCCAAACATATGCCATTTATTATTGGACCCCAATAAATAAAACTTATACACCAAAATCGAAAGGACATTTTTTTTGTTTTTTTCAATGGATAAAAATAAAAACATTGAATAATCTCAATGGATAACTTCACTTTCAGAAAAATATTCCCATGATCATAAATATACATTTAAATCAGAATAAAAGAATTTAAATTAATTTTATATTCATTTTCAAGGAATTAAACTTTTATTATCGTGTTCATATTTTAAGGAAGATTTCATTCCATGTATTTTTTTATTTTATTTTTTATTTTTTTCACAAAAAATAAATTATCCTTTCACATCCCTACCCCCCAATATAAAATAAAATTCTCGCCAATGATGAAATAAGATAAATATTTTATGGGTAGAGAGGTAGAAAATATGTGTTCAAAATGTTATATGAAAACGAAAATCAGGGAAAGTAGTCACACAGTTGTTGACGTTTTTGTTCATTTTTCTCTCATTTAATCCCCTAATCTCTATATCACTAGGAGAAGCCTCAGAAGTGATGATATTTTATTTTTATACACCTTTGATTTTCCTAAATATAAATAAATCCTATCATACCATGAATTTCAAACACCACATAATTATAACACTTTGAAAACCCCCTTAGGTCCATTTAAAAAAAATAAACAAAAACAAAAGGAATGAAAAAAACTCACCAGTTAAATTTTTCACACTTAATATAGAAACGAGGTATATAAATATAAATATATATATATATATATGAATATGTATATATATATATTATTATATATAAAGATATTTGGATGATGTGTGTAGGGTAGGTCATAGGTTCGTGGATGGTATGCTCCATTGTCACCCCTTAGTTGCAGGTTCCTGTCCCGTGGGGGTTTTCACCTTGAACCAGGATATTAAATTTTGTGTATAAATTTATATAAATAAAATAATATTAGTATAAATGATTTAAAATAAGATGTATGAAGTCGTATGTCTTGTATATCAGTGGAATTTGTGTGTGACTCTTTCCCCAAGGTTGTGGGTTTAACTCCCGATGTGCCTGCCTTTGACAAGTAAGGAAACATTTAGTATAAATATATAAATATAAATTTTCGCTTTTTCATATATATATATATATATATATATATATATATATATATCATATAAAATAAAATATATATTACACATAAGACCAAAAAAATGGTTAAAAAAGAAAATAGAAGATGAAGAAAAACGAATGAAAGAGTTGAAAATATTATTTATATATATATATATATATATTTGAAATTGACATTTTTAGACAAAAAAAATTAAGAAAATAAAATTCTTATTAATTCTGGGTTTCCTCACAGAAAGCGCTTCGTATAATGATGTTAGCTTGACGTGGACCCTAAGTATAAAAACAACTTTCTGGTTCATAGGTTGGATCAATTAACTCAATCTTTTATTCTTATTTATTGAATGATCCAATGAATGGTTGTAACCTATGACCATTGACATTTAAGACATTACCACTATTAGGATTATAAATCTATACTACTCCATGATGTTAGGAATGATTCATGATATATGGACTTAACCATTTGTACCATAACTTTCCCTGGTGTAAATGATGTTCTAAACTAAACAAGAGCACAAATTTTCCCGGTTCAAATTATTTGACATTGGAATTACAATATTGGTATGCTTGAACTCGTGATTTATTTATCCTTTAATTTTCATAATCCTCTATCCTATGTTCGTCAATATCATTATGGTCTAATTTCCTATTTTCTTTGGCCAAAAAAATGTAATGGATCTGTTTTTTTATGCCCCAAAAGGCCTTGTGTTAAATTTCATAAGGTAAATGGAATGATTTTTATAAATTCCTGGTCTTACAACATTACATTATATTGAATTAAATTAATATTTTACAATGAGTATTTTTTCAGGTTTACAGTTTTAGAGAATTAGGAATGAACTATTACATCTCAAAAGATTACAATGTAGAAAATTCTACCCATTTTCCATTTTCTCACAAAATAAAAACTCTTGAAAAAATATTCATGTCTAGTTCCATGTTTTAGATAGTGTGACTTTTCCTAGATCCCATCCGTGACCCTATTTATCTTTAAGTCATGTGAAAAACATTTCAAAACATGGGATGAGCATAAAATGTCAGCAATGGTTATAAAACAAAGAATGAAAACATTAGTTCATCATTACATACATAACATATTTTCTTTGAAATACATCATGAAATCATAAGATGTATCAATAACACATAGAAAACATAAATCATAAAGGTATCTTGTGGCATCCATATAATACTTACATTGTAGCTATCATAGCTACGTTGGGAGTTACATTTGGAATACCCATGACAGTATATTCCCTAAATCTATAAGGGGAAACATTCACGTTTACCTCCATCACATTACCCAATGCATTGGAGAGCTATCACGGGCTCACCTGCCCAAGGTTAATCATGAAACCACCCGTATATGTAAACAATGCCCAATAACCATAACATATTCATAACACATAAAATAAACATAAAGGAATGATAACATTTCCATATTCTAATCACAATATTTCATTTAAATATATTAACATAACAAATCCATTATCAAAACCATATTCTATACAAAAATAAGTTAATGATTATATGGAATTTATTTTCCTTTCAAAAACATTTCGGCTTATTAAGGAAGCCGAAGATAAAATAATACTCGCGTCTTCTGAAAAGGTTTTTGTCACCGCTTACGTTAAGAAGAAACATTATTATTATTTCATTTAGTAAAATACCTCATAGGAAATAATTTCTTGTGAATGAAATAAAATGTAAATGGTATTTATACATCATATAATAGAAAGTTGAGAATAAAATAAAATATGCTTCAATTAAAGTGGATTGAGACGAAGTCCCTTACTTCGGGTCTGACTTGAACCGATCATTCTTTAATTTCTTGAATAATAAACTATTGTTAATTTAAACTTGTATAAATTTTTTTTTCAACTTTATTATTACTTTTATATTACTTATTACCATGTTGTAAACATTATGTAATGATTTACGTTATTAACTGTTGTTTCATCGATATTTTGTACTTTTGTAAAAATAAACACCTTATAATTACAAGTTTTCCATGTCAAAAACAATCCATTATCTCCAGAATAATATTCATGATTTAGATATCATATACATCATATATATTCAGTATATATTTGTATTTATAACTATACATAACATTTTGAGATAAGAAATGAAATGCACCGTTCATGGAGACGTTAAGCCATACGTACGCATTAACACTACTTTTATTTCTTTTTCATACAATAATTGAATTAAAACATAATGATACCTATGTATATTATAATTCCTTTATAATATATTATATAATATCATTATCTTTGTCATTTATAAATCCAACATATGGCATTAACGAGTCATATCACTTTGAGAGGGTGGTAGTCCACACTTACTCAAATGAAATTATCGCATTTACCCACTATGGAATCCATAAAGGTATGATATAAATGAAAAACACAAAAGCATTAAGAAAATATAAACATAATTGAAATCATATATTAAAAAAGTGCCATATTAATGGCCACAATGATAGGGGATAGGAGATAATTGAGAAATCAATGCTTTCTGAGGTGTTAGTTTGGCATTCACAGAAATAGTATGTTCTTCACCCATTAGATGAAGGTTTGTGTAAGTGAAGTTAGAATAAATCTCATAAAAACGTCCTAATATATTGAGAATACTGGTGTTGTTATAAAATAATGGAATAAAAAGAGTTTAGGGGGTTGGATAAGTAAAATAAAACAAAAGAACTTAAGAGAAATGTTACAATTAAATCGGGTAACTCCATTAAGATTGAAACAAATGGTTTCATGTAGTTTTTCATGCCTAATGTAAGGCTTCTAGAATGAATATAAGGATATTGGGAGCTTATTGGAGCATATTTTTCATAAGAAAAAGTCTTGAAAAGTGTGATAAATGGGTCGGATGTGAGGGAATTTTGTAATGGAGATGAGGGGATCTTTAGAAATGTTTGAAACAATTATTTTGTTATAAACTCATATTCAGTTTCAAAAGGTCAAATAATCATTATAGTTGATGTTAATATGACTCAAGGTGAAATTAAATCATCCAATAATAATTGGACATGTTTTGGATGTTTTTTTAATATTTATAATTTTATTTATTTAAATCATTTATTTATGAGGTAAATATTACATCATTATTATTTCATAAATAAGTTAATTTATTTGATGTAAAAAAATTAAAAAAAATATCATGATGTGGGAAATATTTTTATATTTACTATTAATATTTATATTATAAATTATAACTTATATATCCCCATATAAAAAATAATTTACTAAAAGAAATGTTTTTATGTTATTTTTTTCTTTACTTTAAATTAATTTATATAAAGTGTTGTTATTCCTCTCTTGTGGCTCCATGGTGTCCCAGATTTGACACAAAGATTCTCATGGTCGGATATGTATCAGAAAATAGGATTAGGACAGATGTTTGGGTAATTTGATATTATTATAATATTATATTTTACCTTTAATTACTATATTTATTTTTTAATCCTGGTAAATAATATATTTAATGAAGTATATATTTAAAATGTCTAAAAATAAAAGATAACTATTTATAAAAAATTACATACTATTTCAAAAAATGGAATCTATTTTTATAAATTCAAAACACATCAGTTGCAGAAATTAATTTGAAATTTATTCCCACTGTCAAAAAAATGGCGTGTTTTTATGAAATAATAACTATTTAAAGATTTGCACTAGTTTATGACCAATTTCAAAGTGAAATTAATTACTATTTCCAACATTAGATTAAAAATGTACACATATTTTTAATTAAACTTTATAACTAATAGAAAAGATAATCTAACCATATAAATAAATTATAATAAATGAAACTTTTGAATTAAAATACAGTATTTTTTACTATTCATTAAATAATGAACTTTATCAGAAAAATACCAAAAATTTACCAAAAGTAAACGTTTATGTCCCTAATCTAAATAAGAATTATATATTTTCAAATATAACATATAAAAATGACCAAAACTATATTTAATGACTGTTTTCCATCAAAAGGATATAAATTGACCTTTTAAACAGTATTAGAGTATTTATTCTTAGATTCCTTCACATTTTAAGCCTCTAAAATTCATTTGATAAATGTAAAAACATATAAAAAACATGAATAATCATATTTTAGTTATTTATATTGATTCCCACCAATAAAATGGTTAGTTGTTAACTAACATTTAAAATAATAATATTATATTATTAGTGTGAAACTTAATATTTGAAAGAAAACCATTGTGGCGTATCGAACAAAGAAGCCCCTTTAAATTTAAATTAATATTTAATTCACAACAATTAATAAACTTTCAAATTTATTATTCTTTGTTTAAATTGGATAAAACATCCTTACCCCTTTTTCGGAATTTTTTCCTCACAATTTTTATTCACTTATCAAATATGTGGGGGTATTTATCTTTCATAACATTTTCAGAATCCAACGTTGCTCTTTAACCATATGGGTTTTCCAAAAAAACATTACCTAAAAAATTAACTTATTCCGCAACACATTCACTCTATAATCAAGAATCTGGACTTGTCTTTCCTCATAGGAGAGATTCTCTTCCAACTGAACTAGCTCTGGTCTTAATACCTGAGATGGATTTGGCATATACTTTCTCTACATTGAAACATAAAAAACATTGTGTACCTGATATAAACATGTGGTAAAGACACTATATACGGATCTGATCTATCTTTCTCGTGGATTTCATAAGTTGTAATGAACCTTGGACTAAATTTTCCCTTCTTACCGAAACACATCACACTTTTATATGGTGAAACATTGAGAAATACATGATCACCTATCTCGAAAGATAGATCCTTCTATTGGTTATCTACATAGCTTTTCATCTTGCTCTGAGATATTCTCATATTCTTATGAATCAACTGAACTTTTTATGCCATCACTTCTACCAATTCTGGTCTCATCAGCTTTCTTTCTCCTACTTCATCCCAAAAATCAAGAGTTCGACAACACTTTCCATATAATTCCTCAAATGGAGCCATCTGTATATTGGAATGAAAATTGTTATAATATTAATATAAAACCAAAAAAATATGTTGGTCCCAACATCCATGGTAATCTAATGAACATGCTCATAGAATATCCTCCATAGTCTGAATTTTTCGTTCTGACTGCCTGTCTAATTGAAGATTAAATGAAACACTAAAATTTAATTCTGTACCCAATGACATCTGAAGGACTTTCCAAAAGATATATGTAATCCTGAGATTATGATCAGATATAATGGAGAGGGGAACACCCTGCAATATGACTATCTCTTTAACATACAACTGAGAAAGTCGATCTAGAGACAATGTATCTCAAATTGGAAGGAAATAAGTAGATTTAGTCAATTGATCAATATTAACCCAGATTTCATTGTTACCTAGAGATTTATTTGGTAATCCCTTGAAGAAGTCCATGGATATATTTTCCCATTTCCACTAAGGATCCGGTAATGACTGAAGCATCACATTTGGTAACAATCGCTCTGCTTTAACCTACAGACAAGTCAAATACTTCATATTAAATCCGCAATATCTTTTTTCATTCCATACCTCTACTAATACACACAAAGATCTTTGTACATCATAGTACTTCCAGGATGAACTGAAAATGGGGAACTGTGAGTTTCACATAACAACTCATTATTCAACTATGAATCACAAGTAACATATAATCGTTTCCCAAACCTCAAAACATAATGATTATCAATGTTAAATTTATGTATCATACCCTTTTGAACTAACTCTAAAATTTTCTATAAATCTTTCTTTGTTAGCACTACATAATTATGTCTGGCAAAGATGATTCAATGGACACCTAAAACAAAACAGAATAATTTCCTTCACCAACAACTTCTATTCCAAAGTTCATCAAATCAAAAAACCAAAGGATCTTGTTCCAAATGTAACATGGTTAGTGAAGCAATACTTTTTTGACTCAAAGCATCAGCTACTTTATTTTCCTTTCCTGGATGGTAATGGATTGTGAAAACATAATCCTTGATAAATTCCAACTATATTCTATGTCTCATGTTTAATTCATTTTGAGTGAATATATACTTTAAACTTCTATAGTCAGTATATATTTCACATTTCACTATATACAAATGATGCTTCTGAATTTTTTAATCAAAAACAATAGCAGAAAATTAAAAATCATGTGTAGGGTAATTTGACTCATGAGGTTTGAAATGACATGAATCAAAAGTAATTACCCGATCATTATCCATAAGGAAAAAACCAATTCCTTTCATTGAAGAATCACTATAGATAACAGAACTCACCATTTCTGGAAGGCAGTGCCAAAACTTGATCATTCACCAATCTTATTTACAATTCATGAAAAAAATCATCACATTCTTTTATCCGTATTAACATAAAACCTTTTCGAGTTAACATAGTCATTGAACTAGATATCCTTGAAATTTTTTAAAAAACCTTCTGTAATAACATTCCAAACCATGAAAACTATGAATCTCGGTTATAATTTTTGGTCTTAGAAATTCTTCAACAAATTTTGTTTTAGTAGGATCAATTGTTATGAAATTTTTTTGAATCAAGGTGACCCAGGAATGAAATTTGATGTAACCAAAACCCTCACATTCTGAATTTCCCATTAAGTAACTTTTCTTTTAAGGTATTCAAGACAACCCTTAAATGAATTTCATGATCCTATTTACATTTAGAAAAAAACATTATATCAAAAATGAACACAACCACAAACTTATCCAAGAACTCAAGGGAAATTATATTTATTAGATCTATGAACACAGTATATCCCATGGTTAACACAAAAGTCATAAATACGAATTCATAATGGCCATATCTAGTATGAAACATTTTCTTCAGAATGTCTGCATCCATTACTTTCAAATGATGGTACCCCGACCTCATATCAATCTACAAAAATTACTACTCTCCCGGGATCTGGTCAAACAAATCATCCATATGAGGAAAATCATACTTTTTTCTTAATAGTGATGTTATTAAATTCTCTATAATCAACAAAATGTCTCATTGAAAAATATTTTTTTTAACAAATAACATAAGATCACACCATGGTGATGTGCTAGGTCAAATAAATCCTTTATCTAATAACTCGTGCAATTTATTTTTTAACTCTAAACGTGAAATTTGAGCCATTCGATATGGGGGTTTTGAGATTTCATTAGCATCATGCTCTAAGTCAATAGTATATTCAACATCTCGGTTAGGTATAATACACGGAAACTCATTAAGAAAAACATCAAGGTACCTATTTACCACTATTACATCATTAATGTCATCACTTCCATTATTTTCAACAATATGTGCAAGGTAACATTAATTTCCATATTTTACTAGTTTCCCACCTTCTTGATATGTTATCATATGTAAGGGTTCATTATTGTACACAAACTAAAAATAATTTTGAAAAGAAGCATCTTTGTCTCTATAGTCAATCATAGCATGATAACAAAAATCCAATCCATACCCAAAATAACATCAACGTCTACTAAAGGAAAAAAGTAAGATTTGTAGGTATATTCTTCCTGGACACAAAGACATGAAGGTTCTTCTAATTTCATTTTGTCTAAAAATTTCATCCATTTTCATTTACCATAAGTTTCATATTCATATCATGAGATATAATTCCTAATTTACTAGAATATTTCTCACACATGAACGAATGTGTATACCCTGAATCATACAATACATTGGTATAATCTGAACAAACAATCTGTGTACTGGATACAACTTCATTTGACGGCCCAACATTTTCTGAAGTAGTTTCAAAGGATTTCACCACCCTTTCTTCTTGTATTCTAGCTTATTTCCTTCAGTTGAGTTCTTCTATGAACACTCATTTGCATAAGGACCCAGTTCATTGCACTTGAAACATATTAATGAATGTAAATACGATTTTTTCTTAACATTACCATGGCCTTTTTCCATTCCATTTCGAGCCTTATGTCCCATTTTACGACATTGGTAGAATTTACCAGAATTCAATATACATTCCCCAGCATACTTTTTTCCATAATTTTCACAAACTATAGACTTATGTTTCTTACCATTAGACTTTTTTCAAGAGTTCTTCTATTTCATCTCCCACCTCGACCTCTTAGTTTGTTGTTTTTTAATGAACACCTGATCATCGACAAACTCCATTTCCACCTTCTCCGCAAAACGAACAATCTTTTCATAATTTTTAAACTCATGAGAAGCTAATGAACTTCGATAAATTGCCTTTAATACTGCGTAAAAATTGTTGATTTTACTATCAAAATATCGTATGAAATTTAGAGCACACCTTGAGAGTCAAGTGAATTTTGCTTCATAAGCTACCACTAAGTCATCCTCTAGCCTCAATTCTAGAAATTATTTTTCCATCCTAAGTCGAACCACCTTAGGAAAATATTTCTCAAGGAACATACCTTTGAATTCATCCTAATAAAGATCATAAATATACTCATTATCCCTGATATTTTCCACCAGAGACCCCCATAGATCATCTTCACCTTTAATACAATAAACAACAAGACTAACCTTTTGGTGTTCTGAACACCCCATGACATCAAAAAATTTCTCCAGTGCTTTAATCCACCCTTCTTCTATCACAGGGTGAGGTGATCCTCTGAATGATGGGGGATATTTCCTCATGAAATTATCTACTTCTAGCATGTTCCTCTATGGTTGATCTGGCTGATCTAGTGCATGGATACCACAACTATTTATAGCCTGATTCAACTATTCCATAACTGCAAAAACATTTTCAGTTCTGATTCTGACAATATCAGGTTGCTGATTTAGAAGGTTCTCTTCCTCCTGGTGTCATCCAAACATAGCTTCCCTATTTCCTCTATGGAAAACCATTCTGAACATAGAAATATATTAGGCAATGAAACATGGTAATTTGTAAATGTTATATCATTTCAACATTAATATAAATTAATTTAGGGTTATTGATTTAACTATACCCTAACTCCTAATGTTATCTAAACTGACCTATGATACCAACTATAAAGACCTAGCCTTAAAAAATTACATAATGTTGAATTAAATGAATAGTTCAGATTGATGATCATTTCAAGTTTAGAGTTTTAGATAATTAGAAAATAACTATTACATATCAAAAGATTACAAATTAGAAACTTATACTCAGTTCCCATTTATCTCACAAAATAAAAACTCTTCAAAAAAAGAGTCATGTCTAGTTCCTTGTTTTAGAGAGCATGACTTTTCCTTGATCCAATCCATGACCCTATTTATGTTTTTTTCAAGTGAAAAACATTTCAAAACATGGGATGAGCATAAAAATCATAGTCAGAGTTATAAAAATAATGAAAACATTAGTTCATAATTACATTTATAACTTAATCTTTTTAACATACCTTATGAAATGGTAATATTTATGAATAACACATATAAAACATCATTCATAAAGATAACTTGTGGAATCCATATCATACTTACATTGTAGCTATCATAAATATGTAGGGAGTTACATTTTGAATACCCATCATAATATGATACCTAAATCTCTTAGGAGAAACTTTCATCTTTACCTCTGTCAGGTTACCAAATGAATTAGAGATCTATCCCAGGCTCACCCATCCGAGTTTAATCACAGAACCAACCGTATACTTAATCAATTCCCAAGAATCATAACATATTCATAACACATAAAATAAAAAAATGAATGATAAAATTTCCCCATTTTAATCAAAATATATCATATAAATATATTGAAATAAAAAATCCATTATTAAAACAATATTCAATACTAAAATACATAAACAACTCTATAGTATTTATTTTCCTTTTATAAATATTTTGACTTGTTAAGGAAGACAAAGAACAAATAATACTCACGGCGGCAGAAAAGGATGTCGTCACCACTTACTTTAAAAAGTAACACTCTTTTTTTTGTTTAGTAAAACTCCTAGTAGGAAAGGATTACCATTGAATGAACTGAAATTTCAATGGTATTTATACACAGTATAAAAGAAAGTTTAGAATAAAAGAAAATATGCCTCAATGAAAGGGGACTGAGACATAATCTTTTACCTCGTGTCCGACATGACCCGATCATTCTTTAATCTCCTAAATAATAAAATAAATTTAATTAATACATGATTAAGAACATTTTCACATATATTATTCCTTTTATATCCCTTATTAAAATGTTATAAAAATAATGTAATCATTTAAGTTATTAACGGTTGTTTAATCAATATTTGGTACTTATGTAAAAATGAACACCTTATAATTTCATGTTGTCCATGTCGTCCACAATCCATTATCTCCATAAGGATATTCAAGATTTATATATCATATAGATCATATATATTCAGTATATTTATGTATTTATAATATTATATAATATTTGTAGATATGAAATGAAATGAACCATTAATAGAGACGGTAAGTCGCACGTACTCATGAACACTACTCTTATTTCTATTTCGTACATTAATAGATTTAAAACATAATTATACCTCGGTATATTATAATTCCAGTATCATATCATATATAATTCCATTAACTATATCCTTTATGCATCCCACATATGGAATTAACGAGTCATATCACTTTGAGGGGGCGATAGTCCACACTTCCCCAAATGAAATTATCATGTTTACCCACTATGGAAACCATAATGGTATGATATAAATGATAAATACATAAGAATAAAGAAAATATATACATAATATATATCATATAAAAATAATGTTTCATCTAAATGCCCTCCATGAGAGGCAGTAGGATATAATAGAACAATCATCGCTTCATGAGGCGTTAGTTTTCAATTCACAGAAACAGTATGTTCTTCACCCATTAGATGGAGATGTGTGTAAGTGTAGTAAGAATACCTCTATTAACAACTTCCTAGTATATTGAGGGTACTGGTGTTGTAATAAATTATGGTAATAAAAAGAGTATAGGGGGTTGGAGAAGTAAAATAATATAAAATAACTTAAGATAAGATGTTACCTTTACATTGTTTAACTGCTTTTGGTTTGAACCAAACGTGTTTCTTGATGTATTTTCTGCCTAAGGTAAGGCTTCTAGGATGAAGAGAGAGTTCTTGGGAGCTTATTGGAGTAGATTTTTCCGAATTCAAAGGCTTCAGATGTGTGATAAATGGGTAGAAAATGATGGATTTTTATAAGGGAGAGGTGCGGCTCTTTAGGAATGTTTGAAACAATTATTTTATTATATACTATCTTCTGTTTCAAAAGGTCAAATAATTATTAAATTCAAAGGTAAGATTACTCATTATCGAAATAAAATCATCAATTAAGAATTATAAAGGTTTCTTGATATTGTTTTAATATTTATAATCATATTTATTTAAACAATTTATTAATGAGGTAAATATTTCATCATTATTATTTCATAAATAATTTAATTTATTTGATGTCTGAAAATTAAAAATTACCATGATGGTGGAAATATTTTTTGATTTATAAAGAATACTTATAGTCAAAAATATATCTTATATAACCCCATTTAAAAATTTATTTACTAAAAGATATTTGTTTATGTCATTTTTGTCTTCACATTAAATTAAATAATATAAAGTGTCATTATTACTCCCATGTGGCTCCATGGGGTCCCAAATTCGGCCCAAGGATGCACATGGTCGGATCTTTATAATCCAATAAGATTAAGAAACATGTTAGGATAATTTAATATTATTATAATATTATATTTTACCCTTATTTACTATATTTACCTTTTAATCATGGTAAATAAAATATTTACTGATGTAAATATTTAAGATGTATAAAAATGTTACCAATTTACACAATTTTGACCAATTTATTCCAAATATTGAATCCATTTTTATTTATTCAAAATAAAGAAGTGGCAGAAATTAATTTAAAATTAATCCTGCTGTCAAAACAAAAAGCGTGATTTGAGGAAATAATAAGTATCAAAAGATTGATAATTGTTTATGTAAAATTTCAAAGTGAAATTAATTCCAATGTCCTACATTGGATTAACGTGTAAAAATATATTCTAATTAAACTTTTTATCCAATTAAAAAGATAATATAAACATATAAATAAATTAGATTAAAATGAACTTTTGAATTAAAATACAGTATTTTTTACTATTCATTTAAAAAAATTTCTTTTTCAGAAAAATACCATAAATTTTTTCAAATTTTATTTTGATGTCCCGAATCTAAAGATGAATTTTATTTTGTATAATATAACAGATAAAAATTTCTAAACTATATTTATAGAGGGTTCTCCCTCAAAAGGCGGTAAATCGATCTTTTACGGAGTATTATAGTATTTATGATTAGATTCATTCACATTTTAAGACACTAAATTATGTTGGATAAATGTAAAAAAATTTAACAAACATATATAATAATATTTTAGTTATTTAAATTCATTTCTTTTAATATAATGACTAGGAATTAACTACTATTTAAAATAATACTATAATATTATTTGTGTGCAATGTAAGAATTCGAAGAAACCCACGGTTGAGTATCGAACATAGGATCCCCTTAAAAGAAAAATTAATATTTAATTAAAAAATATTAATAAACATTCAAAGGTATTATTATTTATTTACTTGGGATGTTACACTTTTCTATAAACCAATCTATATGTTGACATTCTTAGGATGGTTTTTAATTTAGTGTGATATACCCAACGAGCATCCCAGAGTTTCTTATACCAATATTTCAATGAGGGATTGACTTTTTTTAAGAATTTTCATTATCTCCCTATTTTCCAACTCAGCTTGACAACTATTTTACAGATAGTAGGTTCTTAAAAATTAGTGAGAAATCCCACACATATACTTGAGTGATGGGAATGTATAGTTGTAGAAATCGGTTTAGTGAACGTTTATTATAGCCCATGGAATTCAAAATCGAGGAAATATGTTCTATTTTAGATGTTAGAACACCAAGGGATGGTAACTGGATATTGTGGGATTATAATATACCCTTTTTGAGACATAATAAACTATTAATAGGATTTATATAAATCCACTGGAGATTCGAAAGGCTGAACACCGTGTTCCCAGTGGTTTATTGCATCCTTTAGATGTCCCTGAGTGGAAGTGGGATGATATCTCAATGGACTTCATCATAGGACTACCTAGAGCTCAGGGTGGTTATGATGCTATCTGGGTAGTTGTGGATCGACTGATGAAATCAACTCACTTCTTAGCAATTAAGGAGTTAGGCCTGGTGAGTACCTTAGCACAAAGGTACATAGATGAGGTGGTAGGTTTTCATGAAATTACAAAGACTATCATCTCAGATCAGGATACTCGGTTTACCTCATGATCCTAGAAGGGGTTACTGCATGATTTTTGGCACCCATCTACGCCTTAGCACTTCTTTCCACCCCCAGACCGATGGGTAGATGGAGCAGACTATCTAGACGTTGGAGGACATACTATGAGCATGTGTTCTGGACTTCAGAAGATCATGGGTACGACACTTGCCTTTAGTAGAGTTTGTCTACAAAAACAGCTTCCACTATACTATTGGAATTACACCGTATGAGGCTTTGTATGAAAGACCATGTCAATCACCCATTTGTTGGGTAGAGGTTGGTGAGAAAGGTGCTCTCGGGCCAGAGGTAGTGCAGAGCACCATAGAGAAAGTCCAGCTTGTACGTGAGAGGATGAAAGCGGCTCAGAACTGACAGAAGTCTTATGCTGATCGTCGGAGGGGGCCCTTGGAGTTCGAGGTGGGAGATCATGTGTTCATGAATGATTCCCCTCGATGGGGGCAGCGGAGGTTTGGGAAAGGACGTAAGCTCTCACCTAGGTTCATCAGACCTTTTGAGGCGTTGAGGCGAGTTGGCGAGGTGGCATATTAGCTGGCCCTACCACCTCAGTTGGAGAAGGTTCATGACATCTTCCATGTCTCCCAGCTTCGGCGGTACTTACACGATTAATCCCACGTTATCGACTAGGGAGAGTTATATATGGGAGACGAGGCGACCTTCGATGAACGACCAGTCAAGATCGAGGATCGTAAAGATAAGGTGCTCTGTGGACGGACCATTCCGTTGGTTCGTGTGTTTTGGAGGCATGGTGGCCTCGAGGAGAGCACTTGGTATTGGGAGAGAGAGATGCACGCTCAGTACCCGGAATTGTTTTGACTTTTGTTTTCCCTTGTTCTTCTGAGCTTGGTGTTGTTGTTGTACTCTATACCCTGGATATATATGGAATTCATGGCTTGTCGATTGTGAGACCTTTTTTTCCTTGTTCTCTGGAAGTGTGTAGCACGTCTGGATGTGTGGGGAAAGGGAAAAACCTGATCCCTAATCGAGATGCATTAATGAGGATGTGATTGAACCCATGCAGGCGAGTTAGTGCCGCCTATAGCGGATAATATCTCGATATAGGGGAAGGAATTTTTCCCCAAAACACATGTTCGGGTGGTGTGTTGGTTGTGTGGTGTTGGGGGTAGTGCAAGTTGGAAAATCCTAATATATGGAAGTGGGAAGTCCTAATCCTTAATCGAGATGCATTATGGCGGATGCGATTAAACTCGTGCATGCGAGTAAGTGCCGCCTAAAGTGGATAATATCTCGACATAGGAGGGGGAATTCCTAACACCTATGGTTAGGGTTTTTGGTTGGGTTCCTGTTATAACGAGAACCCTAAGAGGTGTCTTGTTGGATTTCCTCTGGGTTAGTTTTTGAATTCTCGGGGACGAGAATGTTTTAAGAGGTATCTGATATAATGTCCCGGACCTCTCCGGCCCATTCCTTTGTCAAAAAGAAGGCCACAAAGTGTTCTAGAGGGTAAGATGGACTTTTCCCACAAATTCCAAAATTTCAAAACTACACACCGTGTAGTTTGAGTACATACCGTGTACCCCCTTTCCGGGTATACCCCATGTTGAAGGCTGTGTCCTTGCTGTGTGGAATAAATGGGTACACGCCATGTGTCCAGTACTACACCTCGTGTAGTCCTTCCCCGCGTATAAGTTACCGGTCAACGGCCGTGTTCCATGTTTGAGCATTGTCCTTGTCGTGTGCAATAAATGGGTACATGCCGTGTGTCTAAACCACACGCCGTGTAGTCCCTCCCAGCGTCTGTGTAACCCTCAAACTGTGTGTTGACTAGTCAACAGCCGTAGATCCATGTTGGAAGCCACGTGGAGACCTTTTGAAGTAACTGAGTACATGCCGTGTACCATAAAGTACATTCCGTGTACTTTTGCTTTTCTCACCAATAAAAGGAGGGGTCCCCTGCCCTTTTCAACTCACCCCTCTCCTCCCCTTTCCTCTGAGCAGAGTTCTCCCAAGTGACTCGAAGGCTCTTTCTTCCATAACTTCTTTGTCCAAGCTCCGATTTATGATACGTCAGTGGCCACAGAATCATAACGACGAGTCAGAGCTTCCAATCTTTGATTTGGTTGTCTTTCCTTTGGCCTTCCCTTTCCGAATTCCACCTGAGGAGGTTTTTTCCGGGACCCGACAGAAGTGACGGACACTGACGGACGTCTTCTAATGTTGATCTGGGGAGGAGCGTTGTGATCTGAAACTATTGAGGTAGGGATCTTACCTTCGTCTCTCTAGTTTGTGCATCATGAGGGCTCAGTGTTCTCTTGTTTATGTGAAACACTTTTGAACCGGTTTAATAAAGATACTAATTGGCTTATATAATGGGGTTGGGAAGTGGTGATTTTTTTTACTTTATATCCTGTGATATTATGAATTAGCTTCTACCTATTGAAAATCACGGTCGTTGGGAGCCTTTGATTATGCAATTAAATGTTTCCCTCTCCTTCAAGATTTTCTTATGGATGGAAACTTTGTGGAATGTGAAAATTGGTTAATCATGTAATGTTGGCTGTTTAAAATCTGGATCCCTTATGTGATCACCCCGATTAAACAAAATGAAATAATGAACATGTGTGTATTGTCTTGGATACGTGGCATGCGATGGGGGTGTTTTGTGGGTTGTTGTGGATAGGGTAAGCAGCGGGGCTGCGGTTGACATGGTTGTGGGTTGGTGTGAATATTGTGATGGTAACATGCAGTGGGGCTACGATAAATGGTATTAAAGGGATAATGATGTACGAGTTTCGGTGCGGTTGTGGTTATGGTGGTTGGCAGCGGGGATGCAAGGATGGGTTGTGAATAATAAATAAAAGTGGAAGATTTAATGAATGATGGGGCGTGGTAATGAAACGAGAATAATAATTAATGGGTTGGTTGGATAATAAGAAAGGACATGGTTGTGTTTCTTGTGTTTTCCTAACTTCATTTGTGGATGAAAGGGATATGTTTTATGAACGATTGATGTGGTTGGTTGTGGATAGTTTCCCAGTAGTTAAGTTACTAAATAATCTAATTATGCTAAAAAGTGAAACCTAAATGGGGTTGGGGTTCTTTGTTGTATGCATGCTTCGTAGTAGCATTTCTGAGGCATGTGCTCAGTTTCTCTTTTTAGAAGCCATAGGTTGGGTTGTGTGCTTGGTATACATATATATCTGTATCTTTTTGTGTTTTATCGCACCCCACCCATGTTGAGCACTTAGTGCCGAACACTCTCATTTAATGGGAGAGGGTTTTTTCCCTTGGTTACTAGCTCCTTCGTGCTCCTTCTCCCCTAGGCTGTGATGTCTTGAGGTGACCTTACACCTAAGACTCTTCGGGTAGGTTTTGATTGGGGTGGATTGGCCCAAGACTCTTCGGGCAGGCTTACTTTTTCCCAACAATCTTCGGGATGAGGCCCAGGTGTGTGCGGGCGGGGTGTGTGGTTGTGAGGCCCAGGTGTGTGCAGGTGGGATATGTGGTTGTGAGGCCTAGGTGTGTGCGGGGATGGAGAGTGTGGCAGCGTCAGGACGTTTTCCGTTAGGAAGAGGAGCTAGCTAAAGGGAAATGGTGTGGGGTACCCAATACACTTGTTCTTATATACTACTACCTGTTGTGATTGTGCTTTGGTGAGTGTGTCTGGTGAGGTTGGGTGGATAGAATTGCTTTCTAGGTTTCTTCTGTTCTTCTCACGGGATGTTAGGATGTCTTCCAACTTTTACACGAGAGATTTAGGTTTCCATACTTAGTATACTTGTATGCTCACCCTATGTTTACTTTCAGGATTCCAGGAGGACTACCAGGGCCGTACGAGACCCTACTAGTCGGATAGTTGGAGTTGTTGTTGGTGTTGTACTCTTGTTTTCTTTCAGTATTGTACTTTGATATTTCTTGTACTTTAACCTTGTTATATAATTGTTTAAACATGCATGTGGGCTTGGTTTGGTTTTATTTCTATACACTTGTTCTTTTCCTTTTTGGTTGTGACTTGTCCTATTTCCCGATCCAAAATAATAAAAAGGTTAATGCCTCCCATATTTGTGAAAACTCATACCCTTGGTGCTAGTCACCACCCCAGGGTCGACTGGAGGCGGGACTCGGGGGTCATTATCTCACATTCACCATTGCCAGCTCCGGAGGAGAATCTTTGGTGGGAGGGGGTCGTGACAACACTCCAAGAGACATGTTTTGATACATCATCTACCATAAAGTCTCCATTTTATGTATCGTATTGTTTCATATCATCATAAGGAACCCAATGCGATAGAAGGCGCATCAATCAGACTCACAGTCTTTGAGTTATTGGTGTTTCCCCTTCAAGGGCCTGGTTGGATTTAGGTTCAATCCAACCCGACATACCCCAACTGCATCCAAACCTCAAGTGGGGTATTCCAAAGGAACTATCTTGCTCTAAAATTTATTTCACCGTAGAAGGTTGGTCGATCTGACACCCATAGCCCAAGATACAGGAGAAATGGTGAAATGGGTCAAACTGGGTCCGGGTCCGGTCCGACCCAGTTGGACTGACCCGGCATGGACTGGGAAGAACCGACCCGGTTCGGGTTGAACTGACCTGGTTCTGGTTCCTGACTGGGGTCCGACATGCCCATAGAAAACCGGCACAGCCTACGACGGGCGACCCGCATGGCTAGGAGGCAGACGGCTAGCCGTATCCAGTGATGATCACGCCTCACGGGGCTCGCCCTGACCGAGTGAAGGGGGAGGGGGTGGTCATTGCCCCCATGTCTTCTTGTAATGGCCTTCGTGTGGCTCCGGCCCGGTGACTGTGGTTGTCGAAGGGTCCCTCCTGTGGTGTGCCCACAGGCGGCCAGCTCAGCGGGCCGCCTTCCTCTATCTGTTGTGGCCTTTGGCCGCGGATCCTCTCTGGTGCGATGTGATGACGTCGCGCCCAGCATGTCTGACTGCCACAACCTTAGTGGTCGCTGCTCCTTCCTCTGGCATGCTACGATGTCACCATGACCATCTGGTACCACCGCAGCCCTCCAAGCAGCGACCTGGCTCTCTGCGGTGTACGACAGTGCCGCACTCCTCCGGCGGCCCAGTGGCCCTTGCACCGTCGGTTCCACTTGCGGCCGACCCGTTGTCAGCTTCCAATGCTCCACTGCGGTCCTCCCTTCTAGTGGAGCCGTTGTGCCATTGTTGTCATCAAAAAATGAGATAGAACGAAGGGGGGAGGGTTGGGCAGCGTTTGTTTGGACGGATCCCTCCTCGTTATGGTGATATCAATAAGTAATTCTCAAACGATAAATTTAACGAAGACGAACGGGAATAAATAATACTCAAATCCCATACCTTTAATTCACCATCATCGTTCATCGCTCATTGAAAGTGTTGAGGAAAGGGAGGATGTTGATTCGTCATGTTCTCCATTCGACACACACTCCCAATCTCAAGCACGTGCGTCGGGAAATGATGAAGTCATACATGGAATTCTTCACGTTCTTCATTGGAGAGTTCTTCCTCTTCTCCCCAAGCTTCACCAAGAGAATATGCTAACCGCAAAATAATAAAATATGACATCTTATTAATTTTTTGGCATAAGGAATTCAAAAGGGAAATTAATTAAGGGGGCTCCAATTATTGAATTCTTGTGTGTAGGCACAAATTATTTAAGTGGAGTTCAAGAGGTTTCACGAGTGGTGGCTGCATTTATGGAGAGTCCAAGGGGTTCAACACTTAATTGGGTGTTCCAAGGGGTTACAGATCCAGAGTGGTCTCCACCAAGATATCCTCCCAAGGGAGCATATGTGCGGGTGGGACCCACAACCATAACCTCCCATGGGAGGTTAGGGTGTGGTGTCTCCCACCACTAACCACCACTTTGTCATTTTAACCACCTTAAAAATAAAAATAAGTGTAACTTATTTTTATTTAAACTATTAAAAATCCCAAATCAAACATCCATTTTCATTAGAACGTAATTATAGTGAAGGTATCACTATGCAATCACCGACGCTGCATGTTCAATGGTGCCCTTAGATTATTATTTAGAGCACCATTTCAAAAGTTATAAAATTCCGCTTGTCGGTTTACTGAATGTACCTGAACAAAACATCATAATTTGATTCTGGGAACACCAGCTCTCAGAATCAAGCACTGTAAATTTTTATGGACTCCAAAAAACTTCCATGAATTTAAAAACAAATCATGGAACTTTCAGGTCTTTACAAGACTGGTGCCCACAATTTCGATGAGGAAACATGGATGCAGGCGACCCAATATGCCTTTTAGAAGGGCCGAGTATTTGTAATCGACACTCATTTGACTCATGGGACTTATTATGGTATTGTAGTGATGTTGGGGTCAGATTCAAGAGGAGCTCATGGAGAGGCATCATCCTCTGGTACACAGTATTTGGAGAAATTATGAGCTCAAACTGAGCTTATAATGAGTTTGCAGAAGCAACAGGAAGAGATGCATTAATAGTGGCATCATGAGGAGGACATGTGTCGATGGCAGCAGTAGAAACATGATCAGATGGAGTACAAGCACAGTTTTACTCGTTGTTTAGGGATGATGTTCCTTCCACCATCTCCCCCAACTCCTCCAGCTCCTCCAAAAAACAACCCCCCTAGTCATTGTTTTTTTCTGTTAAAAACATTTCAATTAAATATTTGTTGTAATATGAAATATTTACATTTCTTGTCATTTATACTAGTACAAATATTGCATTATTTATTTTAGTATTTTCTTTATTTTTGTATTTTATTATTTTATTATTTATTATTAGTATTATATTTTTTTAATATTTTTTTATTTTAATAATAATAATAATAATAATATATTCTGATTTTTCAATATACATTTTGGAATATTGATTATTTTAATATTTTTCATTTTATTATTATTTTAATTATATTAATAATATTCATTATTTAATCACAATTTTATTATTTTTAGATTTTATTTTGTATTTGAAAATATTGATAATTTTAATTTTTTTAATTTTTTTAATTTTAATAAAATTAATATTATTTTTTTATTTTATTTAGTATTTGGGATGGAGAATTTTGTGACGGGGGGGGCCATCACAAATAGATTATATATATTTTTTCAAAGTATTTTCAATGGGATTCATTACCATCGCAATTATTATTTTTTTGTGATAGGCTCATCGCAAAAGGTTTATAACATATAAACTATTTGCGATGGGCTAGTATCCCATCGAAAATACTTTTTGGGATGGGCTCATCGCTAAAGGTTCTTATATATATATAATGGTTTTAATCGGATGTCTATTTCTGACTGGCCCGCTTCCGGTCACTAGTAATATTTTTTTGTGACGGTCTCATCACAACAAATATTAGTTGCGACGCCGTTTTCTACAACGAGCTATTTGTGACGGGCCCCCATCACCAATGGGTTTTTTTTGTGATAGAATCCTTTCACAAATAGTCAAATTTCCAGTAGTGTACGAGGTTTGAGTGTATCGTGGGGCTGTTGTTCATTCACATTCTCCTTTTGGTTTTCAAAATTTGTGGGTGGTTATTCATCATTTTCATGTGTTGAAAATGGTTTTAATAGTCATTTAATAGTTTTTAGGTTTGTATAGGGATTCAAAATTGTTAATATTGTCACTGCATTTACTTCTTCATGAGTGGTTTGTGTGTAACTTGATTATCCCCTTATGTTTTAGGATGGGACTGTCTGAGTAGGCATGGGTGCATTCCTGGTTTTAAGGATTGTTAGTTCATGTTTAATGGTCGATACTTCTGTGTTACATTTATCTATTTTTTACACAATTGCTCATGGATATAGAGAGAGGAATATTGTGTAGGGGATTAGGTTGGATGGTTTATTTGAGGATGATACTTATTTTTTGTATTGTTTGTTGAATGGGTTCTTTGATGGTTTTTTGGTATTGGATAAGATGATCTTGATATTGCCCTAGTTGTGGTTGTAACAAGATATAGTTTTGAATATTTTGTGGAGTGTATGGGTTTTGTCTTTATTATTGACTAGGATGTTGGATGGGTTTCTCGTTATCATTCAAACAGAATCCTAGATGGTCATTGTATCTTATGTTTAAAGTGTTTTTGTATAGTGTCATCCAAAATATCTGATCATTGACCTACGTTAGTCATCCTCATAATATACCATCTCTAATGGAAGGTATGGTTGGGTTTTTGTCAAACTTCCGATAATGTTTTTCAAAATTATGAAAATAGGGTAAATAATTTGAATTTCATTATCCTTCCTAAGATCGATCTCCTCACCAATCCTATTAATATCCGCATGTTTTTCGATAATACATTCCTCAACCCTGTTTGTGTGAATTCCACAAAATTTTTTTGGCTTCACATATTATTGTGACATTCCCAATGTTTGGTATGGTTCGGCCAGTCCTTTTAGAGACTCTTTAGCATCATTTATGACTTTTTTCTTGAAGGTTCCATTACACATCATGTAAATGAATTGTTTGATTCCCAGACACAACCATTCGTTGATTATTAGAACATGTAATTTGATTATGAATCCATAGTGAGGTATCATGTTGAGTGTGTATTTGAACCTTTATCGTATTTTATAAAATGACTCCACCTATTTTACAAAAAACAATTGGATGCTCTTTTTAAGTGAAATGGTTTTATGATGGGGGATAGACTATTTTAGAATTATGATTTCAATAGGTCCCATGAATGGATTAAGGTGGGTCTCACTGTTTTGAAGCAATTTATTGCTCAATTATGAAATATGAATGGAAAGAGGATCATCTTAGCTGACTCAAGATGATGTGGTGGTCACATAATTTCAACAATGACGTCAAACTCCTTTACATGATGGAAAGTAATTTCAAACTGGATCCCTAGGAAGGTTTCAAAGTGGTTTTTGATATGTGGTTTAAAGATGTGGTGTACTTATCTTAGGGAAGCATACCCGATTCAAGAGGGTTCATTTTCCTAGGATGGTTTGAGGTAGTCAATTAGGGATCGATCGACGGCATTCCCCTTGTTTAGGGTTCCATAATTGAATTTCCATTCTGGTTCTAAGATGTGTTTAGGAGTTAGTTTCATTGAATACCTTCCACTCAAATGGGATCAATTTTTTAATCTAGATTATGAGGATGATTATGATCTAATGGAAATTGTTCCTTTGGTTTACTTGACTCCCCAACCTTGGACAGGTGTATTGGTGAACATGCACTATGAAAAGTAAACAAAGAAAGGATAAAATATAAGAGATGATTACGTGAGAAAAGGGAAAATGGGGAGAACAGAATGATTGGCGAGGTGACTTAATTAGATCCCTAGAGACTATGAAAAAATTTAGCCTCACCCAAATTTACCCATGTTTTTAGGATTAAGCGGTCACTTGTAGTTTTTCTTGGGTTGTCGAATCCTCAGAGACCTAAAACAAAACCTATAGACTTTTAAATTCTATGGACTTTTTTTCGTATGAAATGTACAACTATGGGATGATATAATATGGTTTTAAAATAAAACTAAGAGATATATTTGAGTTAAAATAATGAGAGAATGGGTTGATCCTAGGTTTTTGGTAGGGGAGGTTTGGATTAATTCCTTTTTATGGATTTCAATTTCATTAAGATGAGAAGGATTCTTTCAATAAATTCAAAATAACCTAATCACGTATTGGTTAAACACTATAACAATCATATTATTATCACCATTACACTTCTATGATCATTTTCAGGAGCACTCCAAGGTAATGGATAGTGTTAGCACATAAAATTTGGGAGAATAAATTCAATAAGGATGACGAAGAGAGAAAATAATTGAATAAAAGAATAATAAAAAAAATTAATTAACAATAATTTATAGAGTTAGAAATAACATCCAATCTAGTCCCTTTATACACCCTAGGATCAACCCAAAAACGGGTTATTCCTTTATTGATTAAATGTTCACAACGGAAGCAATATGTAGACTTACAAAGGAGGAATTGGAGTAGTAAAAACATCAAAATAATGATCACTACACCGTTCTGTGATAAATTTCACATGTATTGGTGTGAATTAATTCACAACGAGATAAAATGGCATCAAAAGGATATGGAGAATACAATAATATGAGAAAAGAAAGATCATTTATTTAAAAAATAAGGTGATTTGATCAACTTATATAAGAAAGAAATATAATTACAAACACAAAGTGGGATCATAAAAATATAATTAAACCAAGCACAAAAGGTTATTAACTTTATCACCACCACTGACTTAACAACATTTTCAAGAGGTATGGGTATAGGACCCAACATTTCATGTCATACCACATCATTATTGTATTTCTATGGTGGTGGAAAGATTGTGGAATTTGTAATTTTCCACCATTGAGCCAAAATAGAATCCATCTTCCTCCTACCAAACAGAGGCACCGAAATGAGCTTCCAAATTGCCAAATTGGATGGGGCCATATATGAAGAAAATTAAGATCTTGATGTACCCTAACTGTGTATAATGTTTCATCCCAAATGGGTTAGAGGATTTCAAAATATGGTTGAAATGGTTGGTATTTTTTCTAGGAGTAAAGTCTGGCCCAAAATTATTTCATTAACATGGGATGCCTATCAGTACATTGAAAATCTAGCTACTTGAACTATTTAATATAATTTTATCCTTATATTAAAATTACTATCATTTCAATTTTTTGAATCCTTGCTCTTGGATCTTGGCTTCTATAGTCTCTTTATTGGGTAATTTTCAAGTTTACATTTCCTAGAATGTATTTGGATAAATAAAACATTGGTCATTATTCAATGTGAATTTACAAGTGATCAAAAATAATTAATTTATTTTTATTGCATGGGTGTCCTGAAATTAAAATATGAGAATCAAATAATGACCATTTTTTTAAGAGGAGTTCAATTATATACCAAGTAATAGTGTACTTTAATAACGAATAGCAATCATAATATGATATAATTTTCAAATGGAATAATGCATTAAAAATGGTGTCTATAAATAAGTTATTACATGAATATTATAACATAAATAATGAATATTAGTCTCTTTTAGTGGATAATCACCAACTCATAATTCATTAGAGTTATTATCGAATCAACACTATACCAATCCTTCTTATGGTGATTAGCTATAGGTACATATATGTAATAAATGCAACCAAATTATAGTATCTTAAGAGGGATTTAATTTATATTCATAATACATAACCAATCATTTTCATCATTTCATGATGTTATCAAACATTTAGGATTGTCTCTTATACTCTTTCCTATGGTATTCACAAATATTATGTTATCCAAATCTATAATAAATAAAGTATCCTATAATACCATCTTTAGAGACTAAATAATTAAACACACTTTATTTCATAATCTGTTCAGATATAATTTCAACAAAAAAATTGCCTGATCTATAGGAATTTTTTCATTACATAATTGGGTTCATAAATACATCAACTTATACATTACAAGATATATTTATTTTAACCATCAAATATTTATCTTAAATCACAAAGATATTATAAAACATTTTAGGAAAACCATTGTAAATATATAAGGAAAAGAGTGAGCTAGATAGTTAATGCAATAGATATGAAAAAAACATAACATAAGAGAATAGAGGCATTAAAACATTTAATAAAATGATTGGTGATAGAAAATGAAACATGTCATAATGAAATAAGAACTTTGAATCATAGCCTCCTGAAATTTGTGGAAATAATATAACAGATGACATCATAAATATAAAAACCCAAGCTTGATGTACTTGGACATTACATTACTTTTGTATAAACCTTAATACATGACACAAATAGATGCCCAAAGACCATGTTAGTTTAGTGTCTTTGGAAACTCAGAACATAATCATCTAATCATGGTGAAAGATCTCAAACATCTCCCATAATGATCTTCCCCTTTTTGTTTTATTACATAAAAACATTCTTTATATCCTGGGGAATAGAAAACACAAAAATTTTGAGCTCAAATTCTCAGTAAGGGTAAACATGGAAAACATAAAAACAATCCATAACATTTGATCATTAAAACATGAACATAAAACATAAAAATATTGAGAAATGATATAAATCATGGTAGTACATAAGGCATAGTTTATAAAGGATAATTAATCATGATAAATTGGCATGGGAATAAAACATGTAATTATGGAAAACCATTAATCATATGATATTATTTCCATAGTAGCCAATAAATTACTTCCAAGACCATCATATTGGACAAAGTCTATTACTGAATCGGGTTTATTTTTCGTTCCAGCACTGTATTACTGAAACAAATTTACTTGTCATTCCGGCCATGTCTATCTCATGATAAATAACTTTCACCCAATTCATTGGAGAGAGATATAGGTCCCATCCATCACATATTGAAATCATTCTTACATGTGCAACAAAACAACCATAAATCATTCATCATAACCCATAAATTAAAATGGGTTTCAAAAACATCATCCCATCATAATATAATCCATATTAAACAAATGGATATCATTTCATCATAAGAAAAATCAAAACATGTAAATAATATAGAAATTATAATTTAAAAATAAACATACTAAATAATTTCATCATAGATCGAAAATAGTTTTGATAAAACACTTGAAATGAATTCTTGAACAAAATATTATTTCTTCTTAAAAATAATTTTATTTTCAAAAAATGCCATGCATTTTTAAAAGAAATTAATTTTGTGGAAAATAATTATGAAATCTTGTATAGTAAGATTCATGAAAATAATGTGTTATGTAACCATAAAAATCCATTCATACCATATAAGTTAAAAAACATTCTTCTTGTAGTTTGGTCGGAAAAGTAAAAAAGTATCTTGTACTAGAAAAGAAAAAAGATTCCTTTCATATATTTTACTCTAAATTGACCAATAGGTAATATTGGAATCAAAAAAATTTAGGATGGAAGGAATAATATTACATTTTGAGAAAACGTGGATTTGGGTGATAAATATCCCCTATTAAATTCTAGAGTATAAACAATCTCGGATAAAAATGAGATTGTGATATTTTCCCTTACCTAATGTACAATTTCTTCCATATTTGTCAGAGACTTCTAAATAGTGGGTTTAAACATATTATTAACTTGTAACAAAACTATAATAACATTTATGATATCCTATATGATTCACTTATGACATTATACTACCCGTTATTTTGTCTATTCCTTGTTAAAGTAGCGTTTTGGGTAAAATCGTTTTATTTATCGTACGTGTTTGGACATGTTGTTCTTGATATTATTACTTATAGCATGACTTCCTTTCTTCCACAATTTAAAACATGATTTATATATCATATATATTCAGTGTATATATATATAATAGATAGATAAATAAAATGAAATACACCGTTCATGGAGACGGTAGGCCATACGTACACATGAATGATGTTTTCCATTCCTAATTGAGTTAAATAGAAGTATGTATTTGAAATATATATATAAGTCCAGTAGAATTATTATTTCATATATTTCATTATTATTCAATATATATATACTTTATAATCATTCTTGAATGGTTAACATTGAGAATGAATCTTATCGTGTCATGGAGACGGTAATCCGTACGTATGCATGAGCGATGATACCCATCCAATAAGTATTGAATGGAATTAGGGTGGATGATATAATATCTCATAATTATTATCATGTTATAATAATCATATATAGTTATTATTTCCACCATGTTATCCATCCATGTAAGGTGGGGATGGAAAAACAGATTACACCACTGCGTGGTGACAGTAAGTTGTACGTACGCACGTGTGGTGATTTCATTTTTCATAGGACGGATAGAAGGTGAAATATGGTTGTTTCATATTTCTAATAAAATATCATTATATAATTGATACTTATGTTATTAATTTATAATGAAACAAATAAACAATAGTATGTCGAAGAAGAAATAAATTTGAGAAAATCGGTAAAGGATATTACCTCTTCCTCAACGCGCCTCATTTTAACCTCCTCATAGGTCACTAAAGATGGTCTTTGAAGAAGACCAGTACCTCTAGTAGATTTCTAGGGAAGTGGAGAAGTGAAATAGATAGGGTTTGGCCGAGCCTAAAGGCACAAAATTTAGTGAAGTGGAGAGGGATGATGTGCCTTTTTATAAGGGAGGAGATGTGAACTTTTGGAATCCTCAAAAGTAACAATTTATAATAAATTCATACCCAACATAAAAACCTCAAAATATGAATCAATTAGAATATGAGATGAGATATGGTTGTAATATCCTCAACCAATAAAATTTAGACATTTCGGGAATTTATTTTAAATCTTATAAGGTTGATTTATCTTTATTTAATCAATTTAATTTTATTTATGGTAATAACATTCTAAATTTTAAATTGTTATAAATAAATACTTTTGTGTTATCAATTTTTCATCATTGGATACTTTAAATCATTTTAGAACATATAAATTTAGTTTCATAATTTTAAAATATTTTTTGGGTTTTTAAACAATTTTATAATATGTTATATTTATAAAATAACAATAGTGTCAATTTTGACACTATTAATTTATTTGCATTTAAAAAAAATCCACGCAGAGAATATTTCCAAAACACAATATTTTATAGATTTATGACATGTCATATTTTTCTAGAAAATTTGTGGATCACATTAAATAGTTCATAAAATATTTATTTTAATATTTTGAAAATATTTATTTCATATTTATATCAATAAAATAATTTCTACATCACTATTGTGTCATCATTAATGATAATTATTTAATCCCTAAAAATTATAAATAAGGTCTCAAGATTTAGATAATTTTATTACAAACATGGAGACTATTTATGTTCTATGTTTTATAAAGTCTATTACCCAATAAAAATTATTACACTTATAAGATATAAGAGAGTGACATGTTGTCATTTTCATTGGTTTTAATAACACTTACATCATTTTCATGGTCAAAAGTCCATGAAATGAATTTATTCCAACACTTAGGTGATATTGGTCGACTTTTACCCATCCAATAGAATTTTAGAAGGTGTTAAGATAATTTTATAATTTTAATTTTACCCTTAATTGCTGGATTTACCTTTAACGGTAGTAAATATAATTTACCTTATTTACTATTTATAATATATAAATATAAAAAGTATCCTATTAACATAATTTGAACCTACTGATTCAAAATATGGAATCCATTTTTCCAAATTTAAAACACAGAAGTTGCAGTATTTAATTTAAAATTAATCCCGCTGTTGAGAAAATGAGTTTTGAAGGTTATAACATTGCAAAAGATTGAAATGTTATTACCTATGAATTCAATGTAATGTTAATGATAATGACTTAAATTATATTAAATGGTAAAAATATATCATATTTATACTTTAAAACCACACAATAATATAATTTAAACATATAAATTATCTTGATGAAAAAAGTTATTTTTAATTAAAATTTAGCATATTTTTACTATTCATCAAAATATGAAAGTTAACATAAAAATGTTAAAAAAATGTCAAAATTAAATTTTTATATACTTATTCCAATGAATAATTTTATTTTCTAAAATTGAACTCATAAATGTGTCTAAATCAAGATTTAATGTGGGTGCACCATCAAAAGGCTACAAAACATCAGTTTTCAAAAAATAATTATTTTACCCGAAAAAATTATTTTGTAATCATACCATGATATAGAATATGTGTAAGATGAATTATTATGCTATAAAATTAAAAATTTAGTTAATAATATTCATAACAGCTAGTTCATAACAATATATCATTGTTTATAGAAACTCGGTATTGCGTACAACACACAATATCGATAAAGATCGCTCTTGCATGCAACACAAGCCAAGAATAGTGTATGCATTTACTAAAATCTAATATGGTGTTGTGTATAGTGAAAGCTAATATTTGTGTATCGTACAACAAAATACATCAAAGAAATTAAAAAGAATATTTCTCATAAAATCTCAGGGTGTTACATTCTACCCCCCTTAAAATGAATTTTTCCCTCGAAATTCTTCGGGGTTATAAATCGTTTACTACTGGAATGTTTCATTCATTGAAACACTCATCATAAAAATGAATACTAAAATATCATTTTAAAATGGAAATTTAGAATCATAATAGTCACCCAAAGTAACTCCACAATGTGTTTCCACATAGGACAATATAGGTGAATACATGGATATGGAAGAGAAATCTAACCATCAACTTCTGATGAAGTGTTGTAAAGGACATGGATATAAAAAATCCAACAAAAAATTCCAAAATTTTGTGATGATCTAAGGTACCATCTAATTCATCAGATATGAGCGTACTAGGACAACATTTTTCGTTTTCAAGATCACTTCCCTAAAGTTGATGAATTTTTGCATAAGGAAAATACTTAGTTGATTTTAGTGTAATATCATCATTGTTCATTCCATGAACAATTTCCACATCATCTCTTATTTAATGAAGTGAATTTGAATTTTTCATTCTTGAAGTGTTAGCAGATCATGCGATGGAATGATAGGTCATTCGATCAGTCTCAAAATAAGGTTAGCAAAAGTTATTAAATATACATAAGTCCATATATGGTGATATTAACCATATATGGTTACAAAAATGGACTTATACTTCATATATCATACCACTTAATAAAATAAAACTAATTTTATACTAACTAGGGACTTCTTGTAGGCTAGTGGTAGATGATAATGGCATGTCTCACATCGGTTGTGGGTTCGATTCCCGCATCTTTGTCTGACGCGATGGGTTGTCACCCATCCTATATGTTGTCCTTTTTATAAAACAATACTATTATAACATTTCAGAATTAATATCATAAAGGTATACCATTACACAACACTATTTGATGTCCAACATAATCCATTCCAATCTTTAGGATTATGAAAAATACTTTTGTCCAATCTCATAGTATAATGAACAAGATTACTAGAGAGGTCATTTTACCAATCATTTAAATACCATTATTTATCCCCCATATATCATAAGATATATCTTGTTGATCACATTCAAAATATGTGAATACCATAATCTTTTATTCATTTGAAAGATGAATTACCATAGAACCTTAGTGAAAACATGAATGCAGTCAAAAGTTAACTCTTTCCACATACCAAAATCCCAAAATTTCTATATACTCAAACCATGATATAACATTGTCCTTATATCAGTCACGAGTTCATGAATACTATCAAACATATTATTTTTCTCCTTATCTGTTCATTATGTGCATATCATCTGCTTTCCAAATATATTTCAATCACTTTTCCTAGTTACTAGTACCATCTAATTATTGAAAACCAATACATAGATATTCCAATATTCCATGACATTATAAATGAGATTCCACAACACTATTTTGGAATCATGTTACATAAACACTTAATCATTCCACAACATCATTGTCATATTAAACATCGCCAATTGTGATTTCATGTGACATCCCTTTGTCCTTTTCCTTAAGAGGATGTTGATGTCGATCATCATTAACCCTTGGATTAGTGAATTGGTTAGCATAATTCCCAATTTCATAGAACTTGTAGAATTGAAGTGTTGGTGGTGAGTTCACTATATTATTTTCACTATTCACATCATTAGCTACCTTTTTCCAATTACATCAACACTCAGCTGCATGATGACCTTCATTTCTACAATTAAAACATTTTCTGGTCCCTTTAAGAAAATCTGCACTATGCTTCATTCCACATATTGAGCATAAAGAATCACTCATCTTCTTTTCAAAATTGTTTTGAGATTTTTCCTTGAACTCCATCTTTTGTTTCTTTTCCAAACCATTTGATGGATATGTAAGAAAAACTTCCAGTTCTACCATGACAGCACAACTCACAATTTATTCATAGCTACTAAAGTCTCTTCTAGCTAATGCCTTTCAAAGATTTGGTTTTATCCCACTGAAGAATCGATCAAATTTACTTTCAGGTTAGATGATAAATCCAGATGAATACCATGAAATCCTTGTAAAATTGACTTCATATATACCAACAGATTCATCATCCTTTTCCTTATTCTCAAGGAACTCATTTTCCATCTTTGTTCTAAGAATACAAGTGAATTACTTAATGAAATAAAAGTTCTTGAACACATCCCATTCCATGGATTCAATGTCATCATGGGGCCTTGTATTCTTAATTAGAGTTCACCACTGGTCTGCTTCACCTTTTAAATTGTAAACAGCCAAAATGACTTTTTCATGCTTTGAATAGAGAATTATTGAAAATATATTATCAATGGTACTTATCCATTGTTCAGCAACAAGTGGATCAGAAGACCCACTAAAATAAGGAGGATGTTTCCTGATGATAGACTTAATAGAATATTGTTCCCTTCTCTGCTCATTTGGATGTCCTGAATGAATCATAGCTTGTGTAAGTATAGTAATAATGTTTTCCACTCTATCTCCCATAACATTGGTTTGTTCAAGAGGAAAATCATTGCATTGTCCGTTACATTAATCAACATGGTTCCTTCAGGTTCCAGCCATCATCTAAAACCCAAATAAAATTGTGTGAGAGACAAAAATCATGATAGGAAAACAACATAATAAAGGGGGAGTACCTTCAATATCTAACACCCTAGTTTTAATTATATTATCATTTCCATAATTCTATGACTATAACATATACTTTTACTTAACCTTAGTGACATCCCTAGAAATATCTTATATATATCTCTAGGGATCTCACTAAAGTTTTCACATCTTAGTATCCAAGGGTCAACTAAACCTTCACTCTGATACGAACTATAAAGACCCAATATTGATGCACATAGACATTACATTAATTTTGAGGAAAACATAATACATGACACAAACATATGCCCAATGACCCAGTTAGTTTAGTGTCTTTAGAAACTCAGAACATAATCTTCTAATCATGGTGAAAGATCTTCAACATCTCTCATTAAGATCATCCCCTTTTTCTTATTACCTAAAAACATTCTTTATATCCTAGGGAAAAGAAAACATAAAAAGTGTGAGCTTAAATTCTCAGTAAGGTTAAACATGGATAACATAAAAACAATCCATAAACATTTTAAGGTAAAAACATGAACATAAAACATCTAAATCATGAGCAATGACATAAATCTTGGCAGTACATAAGGCATAGTTCATAAAGGAACATTAATCATAATAAATTGACTTTGGAATAAAACATGGAATTGTGGAAACCCATTAAGAACATGATATTATTTCCATAGTGGCCAAGGCATTACTTCCAAGACCATCATAGTGGACAAAGTCAATTACTGAACTGGGTTTACTTGATGTTCCAGCCCTGTATTACTTAATGGGGTTTACTTTTCGTTTCATCCATGTCTATCTCATGAGATATGAATATTCAACCAATGCATTAGAGGGAGATATAGGTCCCACACATCTCATATTGAAATCAATATTATGAGTTCCACAAAACAATCATAAATCATTCATTATAACCCAAGTAACAAAATGGGTTTCATAAACATCAGCCCATCATAACATAATCCATAAAAATAAATGATTATCATTTCATCGTAAGAAAAATAAAACAATGTAAATAATAGAGACATTATATTTGAAACATAAACATACTATATAATTTCAAATTATGGAAAATATTTTTGATAAAATAGATGAAATAATATCATGAGAAAAATATCCTTTCTTCTTCAAAATCATTTTCTTTTCACAAAATTCCAAGAAATTTTAAAAGAAAATAATTTTGGGGAAAATGATCAGGAAATCTTAATTTGGAAGCATCCTAAAAATAATGCATTATGAAAACATAAAAATACATTAATTCCGTATAAGTTAAAAAAACATTCTTCTTGTACTTTGGCCGAAAAAGTCAAAAAGTATCTCATACTGAAAATGACAAAAGATTCCTTACATATATTTTACTAAAAATTCACTAATAGGTAAAATTGTATTTAAACAATTGTAGGTGGATAGTAATAATATTAAAGTTTTATGAAAAATGGATGTCGATGATAAATATGCCCCAGAAAATTCTGAAGTATAAATAATCTAGGATAAAAATGAGATTGCGAGATTTTTCCTTACCTTATGTCCAATTTCTTCTATATGTGTCTGAGACTCATATATATTGGGTTTAAACATATTATTATCTTGTAAAAAAACCATAATAATATTTATGATATCATATATGATTCACTTATGACATTATATTGCCCGTTCTTTTGTCAATTCTTTGTTAAAGCATCGTTTTGGGTATAATCGTTTCATTTATCGTACGTGTTTGGAATTGTTGTTCTTGATATTATTACTTATATCAGGATTTAATTACTTCTATAATAAAAAACGTGATTTATATATCATATATATTCACTATATATATATAATAGATATATAAAATAAATGAAATACCCCGTTCATGGAGATAGTACGCCGCACTTACAAATGAACACTTTTTTCCTTTCCTTATTGACTTCAATGGAAGTAAATAGATGACATATAAATATATATATAATTCCAGTATAATAATTATTTTATATATTTCTTTATTATTCATTATATATACTTTTAAATCATTCTTAAATGGTTAACATGTAAAATTTTTCTCATCGCTTCGAGGAGACGATAATCTGTACGTATGCACGAGTGATGAAATCATTCTAATAATTATTGAATGATATTGGAATTGATGATTTAATATCTCCTAATTATTATCCATTTATAATAATCATATATAGTTATTATTTCCACCATTATACCCATACATGTATGGTGGTGTTGGGAAAACATATTACACCACGACACGGAGACGGTAAGTCCTACATACACTTGTGTGGTGATTTAATTTTTCATAGGATGGATAGAAGGTGAAATAGGGTTGTTTCATATTTATAATAACATATCATTATATTATCGATACTACTGTTATTACTTTATAATAAAAAAATAAATAAGAGGAAGTATAAGAAGAAATAAATTTTAAAGAATCGGTAAAGGATATTACCTCTTCCTCGACGAGCCTCTTCATGACCTCATATTAGGGAAATAAAGTTTGTCTTTGAAGAACACCAGTACCTCTAGTAGGACTCTAGGGAAGTGTATAAGTTAAATGGACAGCTTTTATCCGATCTTGAAGGCTCAAAATGTTGTGCATAGGAGAGAGAGGATGTGCCTTTTTATAAGCGAGGAGAGGGGAACTTTTGGAAAACTCAGAAATATTAATTTATAATAATTTCAGACCCCACATAAAAACCTCAAAAAATGACTCAATTAGAAGATTATATAATATAGGGTTGTAATCTCCCCAACCAATAAAATGTAAACATTATGGGAATTTATTTTAAACCATATCAACTTGATTTATCCTTACTTAATCTATTTAATTTTATTTGTAGTAATAATATTATAAATTTTAAATTATTATAAATAATTACTTATGTGTTGTTAACAGTCCATAATTGGATACTTTGAAAAAATTTAGAACATCTAATTTTCAATTTATAATTTTTAAATATTTTTGTGATTTTTAAGAAATTATATAATATGTTATTTTTATTAAATAACATTAGTGTCAATGTTGACACCATTCATTTATTTTCATTTAAATAAAATACTAAAAGAGAATATATTTGAACCAAAATATTTAATAGATTAATAACATGTCATATTTGTCTTGAAAATTTTTGGATCACATTAAATAGTTCATATAATATTTATTTTAATATTTTTAAAACCGTTTATTTGATATTTCAATCGACAAAAAAATTTCTACATCACTATTGTGTCATCATTAATGACTACTATTTAATACATAAAAATTTTAAATAAATTTTTTTGATATGGATAATTTATTATCTTTCTGGTGACTATTAATGTTCGATGTTTTATGAATTTCATCACCCAATTAAAATTATAAACATATAAGATATAAAAGAGTGACATGTTGTCACTTTCTTTGGTTTTAATAATAATTACATCATTTTCATGGTCAAAAGTTTATTAAATGAATTTATTCTGACCCTTAGGTGATATGGGTCGACCGCTATTCATCCAATAGAATTTTGGCAGATGTTAAGTATTTTCATATGCTTATTTTTACCCTTAATTACCAGTTTTACCTTTAACTATAGTAAATAAAATTTACTGTAGTTACTATTCATAATTTCTACAAAGAAGTATCCTATTAAAATAGTTTGGACCTATTTATTCCAAATATGGAATCCATCTTTCCAAATTTGAGACACATATGTTTCAGTATTTAATTTAATATTAATATCACTATTGAGAAAAAGGGTTTTAAAAGTCAAAACATTGCAAATGATTGAAATGTTTTTACCTATGAATTCAATGTAAAGTTATTAATAATTGAATAAATTATATTGAATGGTAAAAATATATTTTATTTATATTTTAAAACAATTCAATATTATAATTTAACCATTTAAAATATCTTGATGAAAAAATTTGGTTTTTAATTAAAAGTTAGTGTATTTTTACTATTCATCAGAATATGAAAGTTAACAGAAACATGTTATAAAATTATCCAAAGTAAATTTTTATTTATTAATGACAATGAGTATGTTTATTTTGTCAAACTGAACTCATAAATGTGTGAGAAACTAGATTTAATGTAGGTGTGCCATCAAAAGGTGGCAAAAATGCATTTTTTTTTAATAATACTTAATTTAGTAGAAAAATATATTTTGTTCTCATACCATGATCTAGAATATATGTAAGATTAATTATTATGTAATTAAATTTTAAATTTAGTTATTACTATTAATAATGTCTAGTTCATAATAATAAATCGTTGTTTAGTGAAACTCGGTATTGCGTACAACACACTCTATCGAGGAAGATCGCTCTTCCGTGCAACACATGCCAAGAATAGTTTTTGCATATACTACAAGATAATATGGCGTTTTGTATAGTGCAAGATAATATTTGTATACCATACAACACAAGACATCAAAGAAATTAAAAATAATTTCTCTCATAAAATCTCGGAGTTTTACAATAAACATATGTCAAAGGCCAATACGAAGAGCATTAGCATAAAGTGGAAAAGTCCCATTGTGGATTGTGCACACATATTAATGCCTTAAATAATATATCATGATATATAAAGGCTTACTCAATGAATTATAGTATATATATTTTCAATACCAATCGTAAAATATATAAATTTTTACATATGTATGTCATATTTAAAAATGAAAGTATATGGAAATCATTACCATTATTAAACCCATGAAAATGAATTGATTTTAATAATTATTATTGAGGGAATAATAGAAGGATAAATCATATGGATTCAAAAAAGAAGATTGAATTATATTTTGTTAAATTATTTATTAAAAGAGGATAACGTTCTAGAACTTTGGGTTCCAATGTTGAAAATTCATGATAATGATCTAGGAGAATAAAGAATAAAAAATAACCACTTGGGTGATGATTTAGGAAATATATACATTTTACATTAAATAAAAAAACTATTATTATTTATAAAATACTAATTGAACAAAAAGGAATATCTATATAATAATTATTTTTTAAAAAAATTATTGGTTTAAATATGGCTTATGAGGATGATGTTTTCCATGAGACAATATATTGGAATGTTCTATTCAATCATATTTACTGAAAAGTTCAAATTTCATATGGAATTAAAAACATGTACAAATTTATAAATGAAAATAGTATATTACTAGGAATATATGCAAGGGAAATATAAAAAAATCTACTAATTACATGAGAAAAAATATTATATAATAGTGATGGAACAAAAGGGAACTTGAACTCACAAGTAACGAGGGGGGTATAGAAGATAAATATAAAATGTCAGAATAAACAATATGCATGTGGTTTAAAAACCAAATAATAGTAAATTGTTCACTAAATATATTCCCAATAAAATTATACATCTATATTTATATTTCTGAGTTATATTTATTAAAAAAATTTACTTATTTTAAAACTATTTTCTAATTATGTTTGTCCCTAAAGGTAGTTCAGTTAACATCAATATAAAATGTTCAAATTGTTAGTAACAGAAAAACGTGTCATAAAAACATCAGGATCACCATAATTATTGAGTTGTATATACTTTATTACTCTAGTATAATAATTCATATATATTTCCAAATGTTATCCCAAAATAGACTGAAATTATGAAACATTTCATTATATATCCATTTATGAATGTTATATTTACTATTAAAATTTCTATTTAACACTTATATAATTTCCAATGTTTTAATTTAGAAATATTTATGGTTTCAAAAATATTTTTTTACATACTATATTAATGATTTAATGCATCAATGTTATGTGGTTAGAGAATATGAACTATTTTGATTCATGGAGGCGGTAGTCAATACGTACGCATGAATGGAACATTCATCCTCCATGGGAAGGGTGGGGGATATCAACTGAAATAATTATAATTTAAAAATTATTATAATGATATAAATATAATATTTATTATTTAATAACTATTTTAACCTTCCGTTTAAGGTGGAAATTTTTTTTGAGATATCATTAATTGTGGCACTAGTCCATAGACATACATGATTCCATATAAAATTTTCTAAATGATTGTGGAGGAATATCTAAAATGGATATTCAATTAGTATATTTATATACCTTCATATCAAATATTATTTTATTATCATACCTTGATGGATTAAGGAAACAATAGGGTTTTGATATATTAAAAGAAAAAGCTATTTTGGGTTTAGGGCATTGCCATTTCCTTGAAATTTATCCCTCATGAAACACATTAAGGTTTTTTATCTAAATATTTTGTTGTGAAAATCAATTTAAATTCATAAAAATGATTTTTAAGATAGTTTGATAATCTTTTTTATCCAAATCATTGGAATGGGTGAAAAATAAAGAGTTGGTGATCTCTTTTTTATATATAAAGTGAGTTCCATTTTCAAAAAAATTATTTCATTTAAAAAATATCACTCCATTATTCAATTAAATATATTTAAAAATGTTCAATAATTTTATTAAAAGATTTATATGTTATATCCTCATGAATGCATTAAATATCATACTCTTTCATGTGTTTTATCCTTTTTCATTATTTAAACCACATTTACACTTATTTACCCTTACCAAAATAACTCCACTTTCCCCCTCTACATGAAATTATAATGGAAAAAAATAAATATGTATTTTTCTAATAATTTTTTTGATTCTGATTTAAAATATATAAATGAAATTATTTAACAAATTTTATACATATTTGGTTAGTCAATATTTAATTTAGTGAACATATAAAGTAAAAAACTGTTTTATATAAAAATAACAATTTATGCATAAAATTAATGTCTTGAATACGATTATAATTGTAATTAGTTTTAATGGGAAAATTTTATTTCTTAAAAAATAAATAATTTCTTACTACCCATAAAAAACAAAAAATTATATAAATAATATTTAATTTAAATGAAACACAGAAATGGTTTTTTATTTGAACTAAATATTACTTATGAATAAAAATTATATGTATGTTATTTCTCTCTCCAAACCAATATATTATAATGAATAATTTTATTATGTAAAAAATAATAATCAGTATATTTAACATAAGATGATGAATATCATGAAAAATTACAATTTTCCTAAAAAAACATTATTTTTCACTACACACACTACAAATTAAATATATTATAAAAGTACAATATATTTATCCAATATCATTTCTAAATTATCAATAAAAAATGTTCTATTTTTTATATTCATATTTTGTAAGTGATAAAAATTATATATACATATATGTTCTTAAAAAAGTAATTTTTTTTAAAATTAATTATAAAACATGCAATATGTATGTAAAAAAATATTCTTATAAATCAATGATAAGGTGGATATAGTTGTTATCATGTACATAAAATTATATAAATAATTTACGTAATAAAATTTTAATTATATATATATATAATTTATATATTTTAATAGGTTTAATAACACTAGTTTTTCATTTCTAGATTTAAAATATATTTAGTTTTATTCTATGTGTAAGATGATGAGATGATGTTAAATTCTATTGCATTGTGATAATTTTTCTGATATAATAAAAATATTAAATATTCTAATATCATGTTCACATAGTTTTCCCAAATAATAATAAAAATACTGAACAGGGACCTGAATAGGAAATCTGAGACTATCATTTAGTTCAAAATGTGGTTTTTACCATAGGCGTGAAATAAATTTTGTTGTAATTGGTTATTTTGGTAAAATATTTTCAGGGGTGAAGGAAATAAAATATATTTATAAAATATATTTGTTGTTCGTTTTTTATTTGGTGATCAAATTAGTTATTATTAATAATCATTTCTGTCTAGTTATTAGGGTTATACGTTTAACCTTTTCAATTGAACGGTAGAATGGATAAAAGATTAGTGAAAAATAAAAATAAAAAAAGGATCATTCATGAAATTGGAATTCATGTATCCCACTCATTATGATGATATTGATCATTTATTCATCATTAAATGATATATATTGAGGTAGGGTGTTAATAATTTTATTTATTTTCCTTTTGTTAATCCCATGTTGAACAAGAATTGGTTTATCATAATTTTTGATTTGTGGTTTAATCTTTCTTGTATGTTTAGGTTTATTATCTACCCTAATTATTGGGAATTAATATTATTTCTTTAAACATTGTTCTCCATGAATGCCAAAAAATGTATAGGTTTCCTAGGAACATGGATGAAGTTCATTTTTCTCTCGTGTAATGTTCATTTCTCTATCATTTGTTTATATGAATCATTAATTTCATTAGTTGGTTGGTAGTTTGAAAAATACCTATTATTCTATTGTTGAATGACTATTCATCAATAAAACAGATTGATATCATGGTTGTTGATCAAAATTGATCATGTGATAAAGGTGTGACAATGAATATAGACAATCATAGTTTTATCCAATAGGGATGTTGAATATTTTGCATCATGGATTAATTCATGGTGAAGAATCAATGTGACAATCATCTATTTTTTAGAAAAACAATGGCTGGAATATGGTGAAAGAAGAAGTCAAATATTGTTAACCACAAAACCCTAATTTTCGTGTATTATTTTTTGTGATAGTGAAGAAACCTGAAGAACGTATGAATAACCCATATAATCTAGTAAATTTATCAATATATGGTGTATACTCCAAAGAGCATATATCTCATTGGACCTGGTGATAATGTTAGTGTTTCTGTATGAAATAACTTATCACATTCTATGTGATATGTGTCACACACTATGTAACATGATATTTCTATCCAAATGTATAATTTGGGACTATATGAGCATAGAAACGGTTAGGCACATGAGCAAGGGTAGAGTACCAAAAACACATCCTGGTTCTCAGACATGAAAAACTACAAAGGCATTAACACAATATATGGGCATGACAAGATGAACATAAGTATAGGATGAGAACATCGATTATTGGCCACACCTATAAATGATTAGTTCCACAAATGGACATGTCGTTTATATGTTGTTTTACATATCATGGTAGATGATTACACATTATCATATTCTAGGATGATGGGGAAAGTTGTGTACCCTCAAATCAAGCACATTAATTCCTCTACTAGAACTTGGAGACAGTCATTTCATAAATTTAGATTATATTTAGTTAAGTGTGATTCTTCGATCAAGATCTACATTGTTATGTTGTGACATTTCATCCTCAATGTTGAATTATGATCCCCTCTATATATTAACTGTAAAAAATATTTCTTGGATTCCCTTTATGAGGACTAGGGTGGGAATACCCTATCATATAATTCCTTGGTGGGGTTTATGGTATCATCATGACCACCATGAATAGGTATTTTACCACCAATATAGAAAGTTATTCATGATTCAGTTTACAACACCCACTAGCAGTCTTAGGTGTGATGTCCTCTTCTATCATCATTATCTTGGAGATATATTTAGTATATAATGGGTGATTCGATATTATCATCAATACATTGATTCATGTCATTAGTGATAGGATGGATCATCGATTTGAATCTCCCAAAAAATCATTACTTTTTATCCTCAAATAATATCCAGAAGAGGGATGTATTGGTTGAGACCACTTGAGACATGTTTTCTATTATTATTATATTTAGGTTTATTCTTCATTTTCATTATGGTAAATTTCTTGATTGAAATACATTTTTATATGATCTATGAAGTCATGATGATAAATAATTGGTAATTTTGGTGAGTCCAATTAGGTATTGTTATATTAACACCTTATTGGATTTCTCCCACACATTTCATGTTTTATGGAAATGATTTCCCATTTTGATGGAGTGTTGGGAGGACAAGGAGTAGGTAGAGAAAATGATTTTAATAGTTATACTGAGATTCATATTGGTGGTACATTTGACTATACTCCCTTACTACTATGTTGGTTAGACAACTTTTCTAGTTTTTTGTTTGTTTTTATGTCTCCCTTTTCACATTCAGTAGTTTCGGTCTTTCTCTAATGGTTATATTCATTTGTATGGATGCATTGGTTTCTATTTTGTTTTCATCGATTTAAGAAATGTATGGGATTTTAGGTGTGTGTGTGTGTGTGTGTGTGTTTCCATACATTTACCTTCTTCTAACACCTCCCATATGTGGGATATGCCTAAATTATAGTTGTCATGAGCTCTAGGTTTATATGTGGAAATCATGTGGCTTTCCAAACAAAGTTATCACTGACCAGGAGAGCCTTAGTGGGTCAATTCATGAATTATTGGTATCAGATGAGTTAGTTCTACCTTCAGACCGGAGATTTTATATTGTTTATATATGACTTTTGGTTTGGGATTTATATAAAAAATGTCAATGTGTTTCGAGGATTAATTTCAAGACAAGGTTTCTAATATTTGTAAAATATCTCACATATCCATTCACAAGGTCTATACTGAATTAATTATTTTTTGTGTACTTATAATTTATAGGTTTTTGAATGAATATTTGTATATGGATCATATAGAATTATTATGTGGTTTTTATGTCCCTAAGGAGTCGTCTCCTTCAATATACATGTTTTCCATGGCTCATCTTGTTTAATTCCAGATTCCACCAAGATAATAGCCAGCTTGGATTTTGTAACACGGTCATTAGTATTATCCACTTATTTATGGGTCATAAATATAGATTCCTATTAATTAATTAGTACATTCATGTGATTTTTCTCATATTTACATGACCCATTCAATATAATATTTTTCTAGAAGTACTGAAAAATGTTGTACACAAGCAGAGTAAAATACATGAGTTCCTTAGGCGATAAAATCCCAAGATTCCTGGTGAGAAATAACCTTATTCAAAAAAGGGCTGTCTAGATATTTAATCTATGTCTTCCACCATTTAATGACACCATATATTAGATAGTGGTCCAAGATAGGGGTCTTCTTTATAAATCTTCTTGAAAATGGTGATATCTATTGAGTCAGTCACATTATGAGACATATCTCTCTCTTATTGAGATTTTGAGGATCTATTTAGTGATGAGTTTTATTCGGTAACATTGTGATTAGTATTCATAAATGGGATCCTACAGTAATAGTAGGGATGTGTGACTATGGATGTGTACTCAACGATATTTACTAATCATTCACAATACACTATGGATATATTTTGGGATTTTTCTCTAGATAACAGACCTTTGAATGGGGCATACACTGAGATATGTGGTTTTGATTTATATCTCGTTCCCTTCCCACCTATAATAGATTTGATGAACTGGATTTTGAAATAAAAGTATTAATGGATGGGAAGAAACCAATAGTGGGTGTTTGTAGAGGTCACTTAGATAAAGAGATCTCAGAAGATAGTAGCCAATTGAAATGTCATGGATATAGAAGTATGATATAATCTAGGGATGAACCTAGAATATTAGATCTCTAGTATATGATTCTTGGGATGGCTCATATAACCTTGAGGAAACTTGGATGATTAGATGTATGAGATGTGTCTTTCCTACCCTACTTGTAGTACTGATATACATTGGTTTGTGTGATTCATTACATTACATGGACAGGGTTTATTACATATAGATTATATTTAATCCCATGACTCAACCATTGAACTTACATAGTCCTACCAGAGGTGACCTAATGATCACACACATCTTCTAATAGTGTGACGTGACACATTGTGGTAAGAACCTCATATGAGATCTCTTTATAATATAAATGATTCTTATGAATTCATCATTTATATATGATGGATTTCCATTTTCATCTATGGATTCCATAGTATTTTTCAATAAGAATGTGCATGAGAGATCATTATTGTGTGTTGATTAATTTCACCTTAACCATGTGACCAAGAAGAATAATTATACACTACTGACAATTGAAGGCATCTTCAACATATTAATATTTGAATGATATTTCCCAAATATTCTCATGAGATCTTGTTATCACCGTATATGGGTTTAGCATGAGGATATAAAGAATACAATAGCTTGACTTCACTATGGTAGTTATGGGTACATGGTGATGACATTCAGCAAGTTGAACTCCCTAAAAATGTTTATGGTACTCAAGAACTAGATCATTCATCCGTTCATAAACCAGTTTCTGGTGGTATTCATAAATTATATCATAGTGCACTCGGTATCCATGTAGGATAATGAGAGACTCTTGAGAATGGTTCTAGTAATAAAAAATGAGCAAAAGATACATATTGATAGCTTTTTGTTTTAGTTATGCGTTTTGGAGGTACACATTCATGGAAATTCATCTTGGATAACTCTATTGTAGTGGACCATTTGAATGAAATGATAGTGTTATATTTTTATCTTTATAAGCATGTTATTGAGTCACATAGAATACATAGGATAACGGGATGTTAAAAGAGATTAATATATAATTTCTCTTGGATATCATCTCACATGACTAATTTGACCCAAAATCTGAAACCATTCATGTGGTTGGAAATGTTTTAATCTGTATTTCTAGTGTTTTGGAAAATAATGACGAGTACCCCATGTTGAGTTTTCTAGAAAAGGGTGCTGAGTATATTGTTAGTTTATATTCCTTGGGGACCAAACATGCTATTTTTATAAAGTGATGGAAGGATGTGTTTTTCTTTGGGTCTCCAAATTTGAGTCTACATAAGTAGAACTACTTGGACCACATTATAGATTTAGATGGGGTAGTCCTATCTCTAATTATTTGGTGATAATATATCTATTTTTGTAAGTATCATAACATGATATAGTGGTTGAAAAATAGTTCCCCTAGTATTGTTAATTCAAGGTAGTCTATAATCCTAGGATGTTAAATACTATATTAAATGTTCTCAGTACGAGATATTTCTAATGCTTCTTGAGAGATTCTTCGGAGTAGTTAGCCTCATTGTAGTTGTGCGTATTAGAAAAGGATGATCTAGAAAATATAGAGTTAATTTTTTACACAAAACTAATTATATTGAATGTTACGGAGTTTTGACATGGAGATACTAACTATGAGAAGATATGTTCTTAGATATCCATTGGACGGGTTATTAAGGGATTTTTGAAGGTCGGATCACACCATACATTTCACAGGATAGAAATTATTTACAATGAAGTTTTTTAAGGATCTGATGAGGGCGTATCATAATGATTGTTAATATATACATCCTACCGTGGAGAAATATACCAAATATATGGTTTCAATTTTGATGTCCATATATGAATAAGGGTTTAGAAATTTTTGTATCTATATTCTTCACTTGTTAGAATTTGAGGGTTAGTCACTAAGATCCATCAGGTTAATCTCAACCTCTTGAGGTTATATTGTGGAAATGGGATAGAATATCTATAGGTTTCTTGATTGGTATGTCACATAGCTATATAGGGAAGAATTCAATTTTGGTGACCATATACCAACCCACTATGGAGGCCAAATTTATAGTTATCTGAGAGGTGGGTTCAGTGGAGGGATTCAGATGCCTTTGTATAAATGATATAGTCTGGCTCCAGAAATTTCCCATAATGATCATTACAGAATGAGATGATCACCTCACATCATAGTTCGGTAAAATAACTTATGTGGTAGAGAAATTCACTACGTGTGGTCCTGATGGTGACATACAAACATTAAGAGAGTACTTGAGAATAGTAGACCTAGTTACGAGCTTAGTACATGCATAATTTTTTGTATAATGTTTTTCCTTTTTGTGAAGAAAATCTGTAAATGTGGGGATAATTTAATATTTCCATTATTTATATGCAATTATTTTAAGTAAATTTACTAATATTTGTTAGAACTAGGTTATAATATAGTGTGAGATTCAGGGTCCTGTTAAACAAAATATTCTTATTATTAAACTATTAAATATTTTTATATAAAATAAAAACCCCCAAATTTTTGATATACTGGGATTATACCAGAATGTGGACTCATATGATACATTCATCTCTTCTATTGGGTTTCGAATATGGGGTTTACCCTCAACACTATTTAATCCTTGTCATAATCAGGTGTTTCGATCAACTGCTTTTGTGGGATAAAATATGAAAAAAATAAATTTAGTTATTTATATTATTATATATTGTTGACTCTTCTAAATTAAAATCAATAAATATGTCGTTACATATTATTCCTAGGGTTAGATGCATATCCATGTTGTTTTAGAGAGAGAATTAGAGGAATTATTGGTGAATGGTGAAAACAGAATAAGGATCATTCTCCCCAATGTAATTTGAGGTTATCACATGTGATGAAAACACATATTAATTATTCATAAGAGACGAATCAAGACAAAGGTAAGAATTTTATTCCATTTTTTATTTCCCCATTGATTATCCCATGATGAATGAAAATAAATCAATTTAATAGTTTGACCATGGGTGGATCATCTTGGAGTTTTGGGTTTATTATTCTCTAGGGTTATGGGGAGTTATATTTTTCATCTTCATTAATTTTCTATTAGTGAAAAATAAAGGAAAAACTGAACATAGTTATGGTTCCTTCGTATTTTGAGGATAGTTCATTTCTTCCTCGTTTATTGTATTCATTCATCAACAATATTATATAGGATGTAGGTTCTATGAAAACAAGGTATTTTATCATTTTACAATTTTTCAATAGTGAAATAGATCAATACCATTGATGTGGTTCATGATTGATAGTGTGATTGAGTTAAAAAATGATTCCGGAAATTTTTTCCTAGATCTGATTAGACTTGTTATTCCAACTCTTTTTAGATTGAGGCATGGTGATGATGTAATGAATGGGGGAAATTTATCAAGAGGATTAACAGCCAAAAATTGGTGGGTGGTTATGGATAGGGAAATTAACAATAGATATCCAATATCATAGAAATATTTGTGGAGGTGTTTATTATATCAAAAAAATTAGTGAAGCATGCATGGAATCTAGAAAATTATATGTCACATGACGTGTACCCAAAATAACAAAATTGGTCTGGGTCCCTAGCTATAGTAAAAAATTTTCTGCATGAAATAAATCAAATACCCTAAGAAATGTGTCACATGTCATGTGTCCTGATACCGGTGTCTAATCGCATACTCCAAGATTACACAAGAATGGACACCACTAGGTGCATAGGCAATGGTATGGCAAAATGGCATACACTAGTTCTAAAAAGTGGACATGTGTGTGGGAACAAACTATATACATGGGCATTGAAATATGTACCTAAGAACAGGTTGTGAAATTCCAAATGATTTTGTGACCCCAAAACATCTTGTACCACTACAGTAAACATTATGTATATAGATGTTTACCTATCGAGTGATATGGAATAACAAAAAAAATCATAGTGTACATAAGGCACACCAAGATTTCCTTTTACATGTCATTTATTTCCTATGAGATATCACAAAGACCATTGTTTCTTTAATACATACTAGCTTCAGTTTAATATATTTCCACAGTAGATATTTTTGAGGTTAAAATGGGGAATTATGTCCTCAGTATAGGATTTTGATCCCCTAAACGTGTTATGATTTTAATAGAGTTTTTGGTACCCCACATTATTCTTGGGGTGGTAGTCATATATCATTTATTTACTAAGTCGAGTTTATGGTTTCATTGTGACAACCATGCACAAAGAATCAATGTAAGGACCTGACCCCAGTTTCCCAAAGCTGATTCCCAATTAAATTACATTGGCATGATTACAAGAAAGAAATAACTCGATGGAATGAATAGTTTACTAGATTTTTAAATCTAGATACATTTATAACTTCAACATTACAACTTGAAATTAATTATAACATATAATTTTTTTGGAACATCCACCTCTCTATGTTTATCCCTCCAAGTCAACCATAGTATATTGCTTCATGTATTTGAAGAGAAAAACTTATGAAGGGGTGAACTCAGATCCTTATTAAGGGTAGTCATTATGGAAAAAAATAACATAAACATTATTCATGGTGAATAATTGAAAACAAATTCCTTAAAAAATAAATTCAAACATAATATCGCATGATATAAGTTGCATAAATATTTTCTTAATAATGCATAATCATGGGTATTAAACCAATCAAATGACTTTATGTACTATGAATTTATAGACTCATAATGAGGGAAATTCTTATGTTGGACATTATGAAACATACAGTCAATTCCTTATCCAATACATCTAAAAATGATTAAGGACTCATCTAAAACCATATCTAAAAATTGGAATGGCCTTAGCCATTTCCATATCTATTTTTCATGTGACCTAATAATGAATCAAGGGACTATAGTAGGCCCCACTAATTACATAAGAATACTAGTACATTCTTCATATGAATGGGGATTAACATAAACAATATATAAATTTATACTAAAACTAAGAGATGAAATTTAAATTACTTATCCAAATCATTAAGCATAAACACTAGACATTCAGCGTAAATAGGTGAATGATATTAAAATAACACATCCATAGTCAAAATAATCATAAAACATTGAATTAACTATATTACATGATATCTAAAAATATTAATCCCAAAAATACCTACGAATCGACTAGAGTTTTAAAATAGATGAAGATACTCGTATAAAATCATCCTGTAATTGATGAGAATAATATTCTTTTACATTTAAAAGAAGTGTTCCTTTGGAAAAGTATATGTATAAAACCATATTTTATGTAATATGGTATTTTAATAATAAAATTACAGATTTTATAAAGATAATTGTTTCTAAAATAGATTATATAGTTCCCTTGAATATAGGTAATAATTTAAAAACATCCTTGAATTGGTCTTGTATTTCAGAGAGAATTTTTTATGTTCCTTTTAAAACATGTTACACCCCATAAAATAAAGAAGGATTATGGTTGGTAAAAATATATAGAATACTAAATTATAATGTATGAGGAGTACAAAAAAATACATAATAACTTCATTGAGGTTTTTTGATAATAAAAGTAAAACAAATGAAAATGGAGGTTCATGAGTAGAACCATTACCTTATGTGTGAAGGTGTTCCATAACTGATATAAATGACCTACATAATAAAATTCATGTTCATAAATTAATTATTAAAGAACCTCCATTACATGTAATTTATTTATCATAACTTTATAATGTTCATTCATGGCCTTTTGATGCGTAAAGAGATTCAATTCAATTGTTTTAGAGCGTTTTCTTCCTCGATTTTCATGACCGGTTTACTAATCTTCATGTAAAAGATAAACATGGGGAATTAGAATTTTTATCCAGAATAGAAGTGATATTTTATTATTTAACAACCATAAATTTACATGTCTATGAAATTTTATTGGATATTGGGAGTGAAGAAGAATCATTATATAAAACTTTAATGATAATTGTTTGGGCTAAGTGGCGGTTCTTGATAACAACGAACTCTTGTTGATGTTTAATTTAATACAATGTGTAAAAAAGATGCTTAAACCATAAATAAGTTATAATAAATATATTATATAATATTTAAACCCTAAAAATGGATTCATGTCTAGAATAGAATATGGTTGTACAAATTAAAAACCCATCGTATTTGAATGTGATAAACTAACACATCTCTTATGGTGTTTTCATTTCTAGTATAAAAGAAGGGGAATAGAGAGATGATGAAGAATTATTTCATAATCCTAACAACATTATAGTAATTTTGTGTTACAATATTCATCACAATATTAGTATAAAAGGAGGTGAGGTAATAAAAATAAAATAAATGGATATAAAATAATAGAAATGAAGGGAAGAATATACCATTTGAAGTAATTGTCCATGAGAGAATCTTTAGGGTAGAGGTTTTGGTTGTTGTATGAGGCCAAGGGCAGTTGGACATGGGGGAGGAGCTTGGAAGGAGATTTGGGAATAATTTTGATGATCCACAAGGCTTTACAGTAGTGAAGAGAAGTTGGAGTCAGGGGGGGATATGTATAGTGGAGGATATGATGGTTTTCCAATTATCTTACTCTTTATTTTATTATTTCCCTAATGAAAACCAATGGTATTGATTCATGTCACCCATAATAATACTAACTGAATTTTATTTTGAACCTAGTTTTATTATATCATCCTAACATCACTTTTGACCCAATAAATCATCTATTTAGCATTTATTGTAAATTATCATATTTTACTATTCACCTAAGATTCATGTATTTTATATAACTCTAATAGATTCACTGCAAACATTTTTCAACATGTAGAATTCATAAATTAAATACATTTTTTGAAAATAATTTTTTAAATATTGTTAATTTCAATTTTAAATAAAATCATAATTTATTTGAAAAAATAACATTAAAACAATAACATGTTTTTTAACACCTTGAAATATTAATCAAGGCCACATAAAATTATCTTATTACCAAAGGATTGTAATATAAAAATTTATGATTTCATTTTATGAATTTAAATATCCATTATAAATAATTAATTTTATAATAAAATTATAATTAAATTATCTATGACTTCTAAAAATACCAATAAGAATATTATGATTGTTTCATTTTTTATAATATGTCAAAATTGTAGTTATAAATTCATTGGTTACGTTTCTATTTTTGGTCTAATTTTCTATTACATACAATTCATTAATATTTACATCATTGTGTTATTATTCATAAAGGTATATTAATATTAATCTAATACAATGTTTCTCTTATCAAACTCTAAAAATTCTACTAAACACAATAATATATATCAGTTTATCAAAATTCAATTTATAGCGATGGTAAAACAATGTTTACTTGCTAGCTTATAATGAAGTGGTGTTTTGTCAAGACATAGTTCGTCATGCATATAATTTTAAATTTATTTTCGAAATATTGGGGTTTGTAATTATCCCCTGATTTCATATGTTTCATCCTTGAAATTATTATAATGTTACCACAAAAAATTAAACGGGTAGTTCTTCAACATATGCTCCATATGCTCCAATGTTGCCTCTATGATTTTAAGACATTTCCAATGTATCATTACCAGTCTAGTCATCTGATTCCTCAAAACATATTCTTGGGTGTCCATAATATTGATAGGATATTCATAGTAATATAAGTTAGCTTCCAATTCTAATCCTTCATAAGTGAGGATTTGCATTGTTTCTAGCATGCACTTTCTCAACAATTAGACGAGGAACAGTTTGTGTACATTAGACATGCTAGGTGTCATAGCCAAACGATATGAAACATCTCCAATTATCACTCTAATTTAAAAGGGTCCTTTTTACCTATGTCTCAATTTTCCATTCTTCGTAAATCTTATAACTCCCTCCCATGGTGATACTTTAAAGAAAACATGATCTCCCACATGAAATTCTAAATCCTTCCTCTTATTATCTGCATCGAATTTTTTCATGCTTTCATCTACATTGATATGGCCTTAGACAGTCTTTACCTTCTTTTTTGTTTCCTCCATAAGCCTAGGGAACACTATATTCCTTTCACAAACAACATCCCAACATGTTGGTGTATGAAATATAATTCCATACAATGCTTCATATGGTTCAATTTGAATACTATAATGGAAACTATTATTGTAAGGAAACTCAACTAAAGGTAAATATTGAACCCACATACCAGAAAATTCAAGTGAGCATGATCTCCAAAAGTCATCTAAGGGTTGAACCATCCTTTTTTATTTTCCATCAGTTTGTGAGTGATAAGAAGTACTCAATCAAAGCTCATTATCAAAATATTTCTGAAAGCATTTCTATAATATCGATGTAAAACATGGAGCAAGATAAGAAAAAATTGAGAGAGGTTTTCCTTGAAGTCTCAAACAGTCATTGATATAGATTAGTACTAGGAACTCCTGTTTAAAATCCTCCCTTATTTAAGAAAATGTGAATATTTTATATTTTGATCAACAATTATCCATATGGCATCATTATTCCATGTATTTTTAGGGAATCTTGTGACAAAATCCATGGTTATATAACCCCATTTCCATGTAGGAGTAGGTAGAGGTTCCATGAATCATCTAGGATGTTCTTTTACATCCATTACTTGTTGAAAAACATTATATCTTGATAATTAATCAATAGTTTCCTTCTTTATTTTGTCCCACAAGAAATATTTCTTCATATAATTAGACATTTTAGTGCTACTAGGGTGTATAAGGATATTCGAGCTATCAGTATCATCCAATAACTCTCTCTTCTACTCATTTATAGAGGGAACACATTGAATCTTCTAATATTTCATAATTCCAACATCACACATAATGTTATTCTATATCCCATCATTCATAGAAAAAATATTCTTTTTAAGACTCGCATCATTAGACCGTGATGTTTTAATTCATTCCAATATAGATGGTTGGGAAACCATTTGGAAAAGTAGTGTTTTGGTCCTTCTTTGATAATTTCGTTATCCATCCTCACTAGATCCATGTACAAAGCATCCATGTTAATCCTCATTATGTTGATAACTCCATGATCATTCTTTCTCAAAGCATAAACTACCTTATTGGATTTTAATGGGTGGTAGTGTATTGAACAATCATCATAATTGATTAGTTTGATCCATCATATTTGAATCATAATGAGTTCATTCTATGAGATGTTTTACATTAGACTTTTGTGATCCGTATACACGTCACGTATATCACCATAATGATAATGTCTCCATATCTTCATAGAAACGACTATGGCTACTAACTTAAAATCAAGAGTAGGATAGTTTTGTTCAAGTATTTTTAACTACCTTGATAAATAATAAAAAACTCTATCATTTTTAATAAGGACCCAAACATGTCCTTTATTTGATGTATCACTATTGATCAAGAACCCATCATTACCTAAAGGTAGGTTTAATATCAGAGAATTCACTAATCTCCTCTTCAATTCTTTGAAATAGTCCTCACATTGTTGTTTCCATATGAACTGATCCCATTTACATGTAAGATATGTCTTTGGGTTGGCTAAATGGTTGATGTTATTAACGAAACATAGATAATAACATTGTAAACTAATAAAAATACGTACCTCATTTTTGTTCATTTGAGTATGCCATTATCGACCATCATTTTTCATCATAGGATCAATATACATTCCAATCCTTAGAGACAATGTGGCCAAAAAAAAACTGAGTGAAGGAACAAATTCAAATAAAAAACATATAATTCATTTATTCAAATATTTTTTAGAATAATTCCCAAGTGATTTTCATGTTTTTATAGCTTTTGGGGTGTTCTAAGATATCATCAATAAATACCACCATAATGTCATCATGACATTACATGATTAATCTATTCATTATATCCATGCAAACATAGGGTGAATTAGCCAGTTAAAAATGAATTATTGTAAACTTTTAATGCCCATACATGGTTTGAAATGTTGTCTTTCAAATATCTTCCTTCCTCACATGAAACTGATGATATCCATAACGAAGATCAATCATCGAAAATATTCAAATCCATGAATTTAATCAAATAAATCATTAATGTGAGGTAGGATTATTTTTTCATTAGTATTATATCATTGGTCTCCCAGTATTTAATTCAAAACAACTTAGATCCATCATTATTTTTAATTACAATTTTAAGGGAAACCCATGGATAAACACTAGGGAGAATAAATCATTCATCACTCAATTCCTCTAGTTGTTTCATCAGTTCCATTAATTCCACAGTGGCAATTATATAATTGTTCATTGATATGGCCCTTAAATTAAGAATTATGTCAATAGAAAACTCAATTTCTTACTCTAGAAGGTGTCAATGCAAATACTCAGGAAACAGATCAACATATTTTTTCCCAATAGGTTCCTTCTCTATTTGAATTTTCATATGCTCTCCCATACTGGTTGAATTCAATTCCTCCTCAATAATTGAATTCAGTCGAGCTATTGGGGGTGGAACATTGATTAGAATCAGATGAGGGTGTTTGTACTCTAAAGATAAGGGATTCCACATCGTACTCAAAAATTATATCCACCCTCTTCATGAACTAAATATTTGCATCATGGCTCGAAATACAATCCATACATAGTATTATATCAAATTAAATCATTGGTATGACAATAAAACTAGTAGATTAAACATTTTTATATGACATATCAGGGACTTCTGGACACATAATTATTTCCATGATATGGCCATTATTATTTTTCACTGAAAATCCATTATTAAATGAATTAAGAAATATAAAACATTATTGGAAAACTGAAATATATGAAAGAATGTGATTATCTGGAATCAAATAAAGCATTGGATAACATTTAAGAAAATATTAATGTTCCTGTAACATCATCATTAGCAACATTATATTAGTAATTGTGATCGCAAAATCTTGGCTCTTCTCCCTGGGAATATTCTGAGTCACATTTCTTTGACGCTTTGTACAATCATTAACATAGTGTCCCATATTCCTATAATTTTAGCATTGAATGATAATATATTCTACCATCCCCATGAAAACAAAAGAATGAGGGCCTTTCTATCCATACTTGTAGCACAACCCTTTTTCTTTTATGTTGGAACCACGTTTTTTACTTATATAACTATTAAAGGGTTGAATGTAAACACTTCCCTTCATCCCCATATCATTATTTCATTTTTGAGATTTTCAGCAACCCCCTTCTTCTCATTCCTTCCATTAATGTCATAAGACATTGAGAACACCTTTTTTGTATTGATAACACATGATACTACATCATTGCATGATGAGAAACTTTGGGAGACTAATTCCCTTTTGATAAATGGTTTTAAACCATCAATGAATGGATCAATATTGATCTGTTGATTATTTATGTAGTCTGTGAAATGTCTTTCAATAAATTTTAAGTTAGAATCATTATTTACAACATTTTCATTCTTCTTTTTTCTTAGATTTAGTAACTTCCTTTCCATATCTTTTAATTGTTTATAAGGGAATTATTTTTCTTGGAATATTTCCATAAAGTCCCTCCATTCCATTTATTCTATTTCTTCCTCCACATTTTTGTTTTGAATTACATACCACCACTGATATGAATCTCTAGATAGATGGTAAAATGCCATGACAACCTTCTATCTTTTGTTACATACCAAATCAAAAAATATCTTCCCTAATGAACATATCCCCTGCTCCACTAAAAAATGGTTTTCAGTCTTATTAAATTATGGAGGTTGTTGTTGGGTAAATAGATCTTACATTATTCTTCCACCTTGTGGTTCCAAATGCACCATATGTTTAATTTTATTGTTAATAACCTGAGTAAGTTGTCCCATTATAGTTATATGTTTCTTTTAACAAGTTGAAGCTGTAGAGACAACATCATTATCTTTCCCAAAAGGGAAATCCTTATATATGATACACGCGTTCATGCGGTTTCCACTCCAACCACCATATGTGCCATCTCAAAATGATGGGAAACACTATGTTGGAATCCCCATGTATTAATTTTGTTTTTATGATCACAAATCCTATTACTATTAATTAATCTCAATCTTAACTACACATCATGTTTTAATGGTAAAAAAATCTTATTGATCTTAATTACTCTCTTTATTATTTACAAGACTTATGCATGATCACAAATCTCACTTATATTATCAAGCCTTTATATTTATGATTCATGTTCTCTTACTCTCTACTGGTTAAACATAATTCATATTCTCCATATTATTGTCTAAGTCTAAATACAGATATTCATCTAAGTATTGAGATACCGTGAAGGACAAACCGTGATTCAGACACCATGAGCTACACACCGTGACATGAAGACACCATGAATAACATACCGTGAACCACATACCGTGAAGCACATACCATGAAGACCATACTGTGAAGAAGACACATTTTACCTAATCACTATGAAACCGTTTGTTAAATTGTTTTGTCAACATTAATTAAATAATGCTAATGGTCATATTTGATGTTTTTAATGCAATTAATATTATTTAATGATAGTGGTTGGAATGTCAGGAAACTGTATCCCATAACAATGAAAAAGGAATCATTCCTACAGCCAGAAATTGTGGAATATAAGGAAGATTGAGATGCAGTACACAAAAAGAGAGAAAGTGTGATGACACAACAAGAAGAACTTACATATGCCCAAGAGCACTGTGCTGAATAAGAAGAAAAATCCTGATCAACAAGGAGATTGCAAGACTTTCAAATAACTATAATGAGTGCAATCCAACACCACTGAAGAACACACGATGAATCAAGAGATCATTTTAACCCCTTTAGAATACAAGCTATACTACGACACTCTGTTTTTCAACAGAGAAACTAGAGTAGGACTCAGAATCATTTTTATTGAATCGAACAAGTCGAGAGCTGCATTATTAATCACTAGAGCTTTCTAAACTCGTATCTATTCTCTCTAAGTGATTTGTTTATTTACTTTAGAGCAGTGTGGTGTAATCTGTATATCTTACACACACACTGTCTCCTGCACTAAACTAGAGGATATCAAAATCCTCACATCAAAACTCTTAACTATTGTTTACCCACGCCAACTGTGGAAGAGGTCCTTGTGCGGCCTGGTCTTTGTTTTGTTTCCCTTGAAGAACTATGGTAGAGGTCCCTGTGTGGCCAGGACAGTTTTGGAAACTATTTTTTACCATGATCACGGGTGTGGATAAAATTTATATAAATTTGATAGGACTAAGTCTCAGATTGAGGCTGAACCTTTTGTTATATATGCAGTTCATCTTTATTTTAGGATTAAATTATATTACATATATCTTTTATATTCCGCTGCTATTACTTTGAAATAAAAAACTATTTCAAAGCTACTTTGATAGTTAAAATAGCATGTGTTTACACTTATTGTAAATCAGTAGGTTAGTTTCAAAAATTAGTTTAATCTTGTGGTTAAATTAACTGAGACCTAATCAATCATTGAGAAGCTAAGTGAACATTTACAATCTGTATAAGTTCACTATAGTTTTACTTGTTTTATAAATTGGGGTATTTTAAATAGAAATTATTTTAACAGATATTTTAATTGGAACTAAATTCACCCCCCTCTTGAGTATCCACTCCGACCAACATTTTGTATCAGATGGTTTTTTTTGTTAAAGGATTTTTGAAATACTCTGTTTTTCAACTGTGATTTTAGTTTCATCTTTAAAGATCTTAAATTTATGTTAGTTCTATATTTTTATCTCTTTCAATTTATTTTCTAAAATCTAGTTATGGAAAATAGACTAGAGGGTTCTACTACTAATAGGCCACCTTTCCTCAATGGTACAAACTATGCTCAGTGGAAATTGAAAATGAAAATTCATTTATAAAGAATGGGTTTTGATATTTGGACTACTATAGAATCTCAATATAAAATTCTAGAAACCGAAATAACAACTTGGGATGAACCTACAAAGACTGCTTATAATAATAATTGTAATTCCATGAATTACATGTACTCTGCTATAGGAGATGAGGAATTAAACAGAATTTCTCCCTGTAAAACTGCTTTTGAAATTTGGGATACTTTGGGTGTTTCCCATGAAGGAACAACTAATGATAAAGAAATGAGATTAAATACTTATACTATTAAATATAGTAATTTTAAAATAAATAATGATGAACGGATTTCTGATATGTATCTCAGGATCAATGTGATAGTCAATACAATGAATTCACTCAAAAAGGATGTTCCTGCAAAGGAACACATTATGAGGATATTGAGGTGTCTACCAGACCGATGGAGAGGCACATCTGTTTCAATCAGAGAGTCATGTGACATTGATTCTCTCCCTGTCAAAGAACTTTTTGGTGTGCTTATGATGTATGAGGAAGAACAAAATGTGAACAAAGAAGAAGAGGATGAACCAAAAAGGAAATCAGTGGCTTTCAAGACTACTGCTTCAAAGAACAAGGACAAAGAAAAAAGATCAAATACAAACTGACAATTCAACAAGTGAAAGGTCAGACTTTTACAGTGATGCTGAAATTACTCAGGAAACTAGAAGGTTTATGAAATTTTATAGGATGAAGAATTTTTTCAGAAAATCAAATTACAAGGGTAAGTTTGATAATAAGGGACATTGGATGAAGGACTAGAAAAATCCAGATAAAAGTGATGAAGTTGTTTTCTATGAGTGAAAAAGAAAAGGACACATTAAAGCAGACTTCCCAAAGCTAAAATTCAAGAAGAAATATGATTACAAGGAATGTAAGTAACAGAAAGCTATGAAGTCTACCAGGAGTGCTTTTGAAGTTAGCACAAGTGAATCTGAAATATCTGATTCTGAATGAAATAGTGCCAACATGTCTTTCAGGACAAACACATCTGAGGTAACCATAGATACTCTTGTTTTAATTATTATTATTCTGGAGATGATGCAGAATCTGATTCTGATTCTGAAGACATGACTAAAGATGAATTGTATGAATATTGTAATATGATGGAAGAGACATGAAATGAACTTAAGGATAAATATAAATCTTTGATGAAACAATATGCTCTCAGAACAACTATTAAAACTGAACATACTATCGAAAAAGAGAATAATGATCAACTTTTAAAAGAGAACACTGAACTGAAAATGTCTAATGATCAACTTAGAAAATACTTAGAGAAGTTCACAAATGGAAAGGATACACTAACTCAAATTCTAGGAAAGAAAGAGGCACCCAAATACACTACTAGAATACGCTACAAACCTAGATAGAGATAGATTACTAAGAATAGATTTATTCCTAAATCTTGACAGAATACTGCTAGTTCTAGTTATGGACATTCATATGCTTCAACTAGTTATTCACATAGTTATCAATCAAATAGAGTTTATCACTCAAAATCATTTGACTCTACAACTTATATGTGACCCATAAGACAAATATGGGTACCTAAAGCTTTGATTGATAACCTATCTGGACCCAAGAAGATCTGGGTACCAAAATCATTTTCTATATAAATATGTTTTGTAGGAAACCTGCTTGAAGAGTTCCCAAAAGAAGACATGGTATTTGGAAAGAGGATGTTCAATACATATATCTGAGGATTACTCATGCTTAAAGAGTTTAATAATGGTTCATGGAGGCTATGTCACCTTTGGTGATAATTATAATGGAAATATCCTCGACCTAGGCCAAATTGGTAACCCTAATTCAGTTTTAATTTCCAATGTTTTATTTGTTGATGGACTGAGATATAATCTGTTAAGTATTTCCCAATTGTGTGATGATGTTTTTAATGTCTAATTTGAAAATGATTCTTGTAATGTTTTTTATTCTAATAATGTTTTAGTATTTTCTCCTTTACGAAATGAAAAAGTGTATGTTGTGGATTTAAATTCCTTAGCTATGAAAAATGTTACCTTCTTAAATGCTTTTCATAAAGAGTCTTGGCTTTGGCATAGAAAATTAAGACACTACAACATCCATTCACTTAGAAAAGTAACTAAAAAAACTTTGTTAGAGACCTACCTAAACTTGATTTTCCAAATAACAAAGTGTGTAATCCCTGTCAAATGGGAAAGAAACACAAAATTTCTTTTAAACCAAAGAAAGAAGTATAAACTTCTCATCCCCTCGAGTTGGTTCACATGGATTTGTTTGGACCATCTAGAGTTTCTAGCATAAATGGGAAGCAGTATGTCTATGTCTTAGTAGATGCATTTTCTAGATATACTTGGGTGTACTTCTTAGCTCACAAATGTGAATCTTGTTCTCACTTTATTAAATACTCAAAGTCTATAGAAAATCTTAGTAGAATTAAGATTAAAACTCTAAGAAGTGATCATGGTCATGAGTTTGAAAATCAAGACTTTGAATCCTTTTGCTCACAAAATGGCTATAATCACTACTTTTCTGCTCCTATAACACCTCAGCGGAATGGTGTAGTAGAAATAAAAAAATATAACCCTTCAAGAAATAGCTAGAACTATGCTTAATGAGTATGACATGCCTATTTATTTTTGGGCTGAAGCTATAAATTCATCTTTTTATATCATCAATAGAGTCTTGATTAGACCTGTTCTTAAGAAGACACCATATGAACTTTAGAACAATAGAAAACCTAAAGTCATCTACATTAGAGTCTTTATTTCCAAAGTCATTATTCTTAATACAAAGGATAATCTGGATAAGTTTTCTTCTAAGAGTGATGAAGGAATGTTTTTAGGATACTCTTTAACTAGCATATCCTATAGTGTTTTCAATATGGGAACCAAGTGTGTGAAAGAATCTCTTCACATAAAATTTGATGAAACTGATCCACATGAGTCTAAAACCTCTCTTGAAAATCTTGTAGAAGATTTGAGTGTTCTGGACCTTAATGAAAAATCTAATGAACCTGGTATAAAGACAACTAGTTCTAGACTTATTCTAGAATCTTTTCCTAATGAACCCAAACCTAGAGAAGAACCTGAAATTTCTAGTCTTACCATTACTAGAACAACTAGAATTCTAAATAATAATCCTTTAGATGTTGTTGTAGGAAATCTAGATAGAGGGACACAGACTAGAGCTTCTCTTAGAAATCAAGTTGAATGTCAAGACTTCTTGTCACAGATTGAACCTAAAAACATTGATGATGCTATTAATAATGAATTTTGGGTGATTTCCATGCAAGAAGAACTCAATAATTCTGAAAGAAATAAAGTTTGGAATCTTGTAGAAAGACCTAAGGACACTTTCACAATAGGCACTAAATGGGTGTTTAGAAATAAAGTAGATGAATCTGGAAACATAGTTAGAAACAAAGCTAGTCTAGTTGCACAAGGCTATAGTCAAGAGAAGGAATTGACTATGAGGAGACTTTTGCTCCAATATCCAGAATAGAAGCTATTAGGATCTTACTTGCTTCTATTGCACGTATAAATTTCAAAATATATCAAATGGATATCAAGATTTCATTCTTAAATGGATATATTGCTGAGGATTTTTTTGTTGAACAACCTCCTGAATCACAAATCCTCATTTTCCAAATCATATTTTCAAATTATCAAAAGCATTATATGGTTTAAAGCATGCTCAAAGAGCTTGGTATCATAGATTAAGTACATTTCTAATTTATAAATTTTTTACAAAAGGAATAACTGACCCTACTGTTTTTATAAAACAAATTTCTTAAGATGTTTTAGTTGTACAAATTTATGTAGATGATATTATTTTTGGATATTCAAGAAATTCCCTATGTACTGATTTTTCTAAAATGATGCAAAATGAATTTGAAACGAGTTTAATTGGTGAACTCAAATTGTTCCTTGGATTTCAAATCGTTCAAAATGATGATGGAATTATTTTAACTCAAAGTAAATATACTAGAGATCTTTTAAAAAGTTTTGGATTGGATAGCACAAAAAGTAGTGACACTACCATTAGTACCACCTGTAAGTTGTAACTTGATGAAGATGGTAAATTTGATGATCAAACCACTTAGAGTGGAATGATTGGAAGTCTACTCTACCTGATTTATAGTCATCCAGATATTATTTTTAGTCTGTGTATGTGTTCTCATTTTCAAGAAAACCCTAAAGATTCACATTTAAATGCTGTAAAAAGGATATTCAAATACCTCAAGCATACACCCAATTTAGGACTGTTCTGTCGCAATGGAAAATCATTTGATTTAGTTAGTTATTCTAATGTTGATTTTTCTGGATGTAAGTTAGATAGAAAAAGCACCTCTAGAACATGTCACCTTTTAGGAAAGTCACTAATATCATGGTGTAGTAAGAAACAAAATTCTGTTGCGTTATCTTCTGCTGAAGCTGAATACATAGCTGCTGGAAGTTGTTGTGTGCACATTTTGTGGATGAAACACACATTACTAGACTTTGGATATCAATTCAGACATGTCCCAATTAATTGTGACAATAAAAGTGCTATTAATATTTCTAAGAATCTTGTTTATCATTCTAGGACAAAACATATTGATGTAAGACATCACTTTTTGAGGGATCGTTATCAAAAAGGTGATATCACATTGGAATTCATTAGTATTGAATATCAACTTGCTGATATATTCAATAAACCATTAAATTCTGAAATATTTAACTACATCATACATGATTATGGTATGATTAATCATAAATAGATATCTTAAAATTTAATACTTTACTGTATTTTACATTACGGTTTCATGCTCAATGTTTTATAGTTACTATTTCATGAATACAGTCTCACCGTTAAGACCTTGTGCTCATGGTCTGTCAACTTATTGCCTCACTGTGACTGCACAGATTGGTCACTATTTCACCGTGACGACCTCCAACTATCTCACCGTGACGACCACCAACAGTCTCACCGTGACGACCACCAACCATCCCACCGTGATGACTGGATTTCATCACACCATAATTCCTACTCACGGTCTCACCGTGAAGATTGTTTATATTATTATTTTAACCCATATCACGATAATTTTTATTTTTTTTATTTCACCGCTATTTTATTTCCCACGTTTTTGTTTTTATGACGTTTGACATTCCCAAATGATAAAACCTAAGGGTTTCATTCGATTCCTTACCTGAAATCTCTCCTGAATCTTCTCTGTCTTGAAAACCTTTTCCTCTCTCGGCCGATCCTTTAGTGGATTCCAAGGATGAAGCGTCTGTCTTCACCCTCATATGAGAAGCGCCTCTCTACGAAATAGAAGAGAATACCAAGGATAGCCCCCGAAGGACCTCTAAACCCAAACTTGGTAAGACGTACTGTTGTACCTGAAAAAGAGATTTTCCTTGAGTGGCTGCTTTATAGAAAGTCGTTGGTTTTGAATGTTTTAAGAGAACAATGATGGCTTGAATGGTTCTCTAGACAAAATAGAACGATTTACCTGAGGATGGTATCTCAATTCTATCAATATGTGATCTTTTCCTTTGATTTAGGTGAAAAAATTATGGTGACCATCTGGATCAATGGTCAGAAGTGATATTTCACCTTGAGGTTGTGGGATGCATGCCTACATATTCCTCGTGAAACAGTTTGTGAAGAATACCAGAGAGACCCTCCTCCATCATCTGATATCTTCAATCTTGAAAATTCCGTGGAAATTTTAACTGGTAATGGACCCAAGAAAATGGCTATAGCTGCAGAATTAGATTGAGAAACTGGACTTCTATTCAAATTTGTTCAGAATTTGATCAGTTTAAGAAAGGTGGATTTTGTTGTAATTAAGTATCAGGATGTGTTCCTGATTCACCTTTTGAATAATGGCAGTAAGATCAACCTATGAAATTATGTTATTAACCATATCTGTGAGCTGATTAAAGTCACTTCAAAATACACCTCCTTGATTTAATCAATGATGATTTCATCCATGATAGTTTCCAAAGGGATGGTTGGACCGAATGAAGAAATGCCAGAGGACTTTGATTTCTACTTATCCAAGTCTATCGTCAGAAGGATTAAGATTAGTTGGGACCCCTGGAAGAAGCAGTGGGTTGAGGATAATGATCAACTTTATAAAAAGTTTAATCCTGTTGATTATCCCAGAAGTACGAAGAATATAGCCGATCCTGGTTTTGAACTAGATAAAGTGGCTCAGTATTCAGAAAAAGAAGAAGAGGAAGTGATAGATGAAGTTTCACCTAGAGATGAAGCTGGAATACCTACAATGGAAATAGCTCCTGTTGAAAAAGAAAGGACTGTTGTCCATGCTATTTTCCCTACTAAAATACCTCAAAAAGAGGAAGTTGTTGTTGGTTTGAGAGATGAGGAAGCTCCTGATTCTAGTGAGGATGTTAATCCAGAAACTCATCCTACAGCTATAAGAAAATTGGTTTTTCCTGATTTAGAGCAGCAAGCAGTGGTGGAGACATATCATGTTGAAGAGGATCTCCCTGTTGAGAAAGAAGTCAATCTAGAAGCACAACCAATGGAACAATTGGTTCCTGAGATAATTCACACTGTTGAAGAGAGGATGGAAAATGTCTTTCAGCTGGCAAGGCAAGAGTTTGCTGAAGAGATTACAGATGATCATGTGGATCTTGACCATGTTGCTGAGCCTATAGTCTTTGAAATGGAAGCAAAATATGAGGGGCAGGAACCTTAAAACCTTGAGATTATAGAAGTTGGATCTGCTGAACCTTATCAACCTACTGTCACATATTCTGTGTACAACTGTTATGTTTTCATAAGCTTTTATGATGTGAATGAGTCAGAACAAGTGACTAAAACTAGAATTGATATCTCTTCTGTGTTTCAACTGAAGTGTGTAGCTCATCCAGTACCAGAACCAGAACCAAAACTAGAGCCTCAATCTGAATCAGAATATGAGTCCAAAGATGACTTTGAACTGTAACCAAAACCTTCTCCACTTCCATTACCAACACTCTTACCCGAGAAACACTCCTTTGTAACTAAAAATGATCGGAATGTTTTTGGATATACTATTTTAGCTAGAATTGGGAATATTATATCCTCTCAACCTTGTCCAGTGACTCAACTGATACATGAATATGCATAAATTCTCCTGGAAAATATTATATTCCATATTCAACCAAGGATGATCCGAGAAATTCAAGAAGTTAGAGTAGAAAATAGGCTGCTGAGTGCTGATGTTGCAAACCTGAAAATTATGGTAGCAAACTTGTTGAATGAGTTGTCTTTGATATCAGAGCCTGCTCCAATTTCTGCCCCTACACATGTTACTTCATCTCCTGATTCAACTGATTCCACCCTTGCTAGGGAAATTATGTCTCAAGTTCATCCATATCTACTGTCTTTTGATGAAAAGATTGTAAAAAAGACACACAAAAATGATGGAATGCATGAGGGAGTATGTGGAAAATTTAAATAAGCTCACAGATGAGTACACTGGGTGCCTGAAAATTTTTTTGAAACAGCTCAAAGTTCTATCCATAGTCATAAAATCTTCTCATGCTTCAGGTCAACCTTATGTTCCTACTTTGGATGATTCTCTGCTGATATCCATAATCAAGGAATAACTCCAGAATGCCGTCAGTGGCACGGATCTATCTTCTTTGTCAGAAGTGGTTAAGAATAGTTATCAAGAATTGGACTTGGTTAGAATTCATTCTAAGATTGCCAATGATGCTCAACAGGAGATCACTAAGAAAATAGATTTTTATCTCACCCGGATTTTCTCCAAAACTGATATGAGAGATCACATTAGATATCTTGTGTAAAACCTGAAAATACCTCCTGTAACTCATTCTTGTAAAGCTAAAGTTCAGATGCTTATAGAGTTCACCAGACTGCTGAACAAATTCATGGAGAATAAGGATGATTTTGAAAAGGCTATGCAATATGGTGGAGAAATCACTACTTATTTCATCAATCTTTTGATGACATATCTTCATGTGAAGAGTACTGTTATAGTATCTCTAGCTGTAGCACCCCTTAGACCTGTTCTACCTGCCTTAGCCTCAAAAGCCATGTCAGTCATCCACGCTCTTTATCATATCCGTCCAGTCATTCTTGACCAAACGTAGCCTAGATATTCTACTGCTCTTACATTGGCTCAATTCGTTTTTGAAGTTCTACCCTTCCCCTCATTATCTACCACATCTATGCCTTCTTATACTTCAGCACTAGCTCCTACTGCTGATATAGGCAAGGAAAAGGTGGATGCCTAATGACTCCAGGGACTGTTTTCTTTTTGATGGGATGTCATTATTTGTTTACTACTTATATTTATCTTGTATGTTATATTATAAACCCTTTTTAATGAAAAATGAAGTGTTTCATTTCATTTTCTCTACTTTTTGATAATCACAAAAGGGGGATAAAAACTACAAGTATCCGTACTATAATGATATATGTTATTATCGAATATATTATTCTCTATTTTTTTAATTCTAATATGCTAGTTTCTTTAATGTTACATTTCATTTATATTTTTACTATATATGATTTGTGATCATCAAAAAGGTGGATATTGTAGGACTCATCATGTATTAATCATGTTTTAATGACAACAAATCCTATTACTATTAATTAATCTCAATCTAAACTACACATCATGTTTTAATGCTAAGAAATATTATTAATGTTAATTACTCTCTTTATTATTTATATGTCTTGTGCATGATCACAAATCTCACTTATATTATCATGCCTTTATATTTATGATTCATGTTCTCTTACTCTCTACAGGTTAAACTTAATTCTTATTATGCATATTACTATCTAAGTCTAAATACAGATATTCGTCTAAGTATAGAGACACCATGAAGGACAAACCGTGACCCAGACACCATGAATGACTAACCATGACCCAGACAGCGTGAAGGACAAACCGTGACCCAGACACCATGAAGAACAAACCGTTACCCAGACATCGTGAGTTACACACCGTGAAATGGAGACATCGTGAAGCACATACTGTGAACCACATACCGTGAAGCACATACCGTAAAGACCATACCATGAAGAAGACACCATTTCTTAATTTTTTTGTCAATATTAATTGAATAATTCTAACGGTCATATTTGATATTTTTAATGAAATTAATCTTATTTAATGATAGTGGTTGCCATGTTAGGAAACTATACCTCGTACTTATGAAAAGGGAATCATTCCTACTACCATAACTCGTAGAATATAAGGAATATTTAGTTGTAGTACACAAAAAGAGAGAAAGTGTGACGATACAACAAGAAGAACTTACATACGCCTGAGAGAACTTTGCTGAATAAGAAGAACAATCATGATTAAGAATAAGATTACAAGACTTTCAAATAACTCTCATGAGTGAAATCCAACACCACTGAAGAACACATGACGAATCAAGAGGTCATTTTCACTCCTGTAGAACACAAGCGAGACTATGAAACTCTGTTTTTCAACAGAAAAACTAGATAAGGACTCAGAAGCACTTCCGTTGAATCCAACAAGTCTAGAGGTACATTACTAATCACTAGAGATTTATAAACTCTATCTGTTCTCTCTATGTGAATTCTTAATTTACTTTCAAGAAGTGTGGTGTACTCTGTATATCTTAAACACACACTGTCTTTTGACTGATCTGGAGGATATCAAAATCCTCACTTCAAAACTCCTAACTGTTGTTTACCCACGTCAATTGGGGAAGAGGTCCTTGTGCGGCCTGGTCTTTGTTTTGTTTCCCACAAAGAACTGTGGTACAGGCCCCTCCGTGGCCTGGACAGTTTTGTAAACTGTTTTTAACCCCGATCTAGGGTGTGGATCAAATTTATATAAATTTGAGAGGACAAAGTCTCAGCTTGAGACTGAACCTCTAGTTATATCTATTGTGCATCTTTAGATTAGGTTTAAAGTATATTACATATATCTTTTATATTCTGCTACTATTAATTTGAAATACAAAACTATTTTAAAGCTACTTTGATAGTTAAATTAGAAAGTGTTTACACTTATTGTAAATCAGTAGGTTAGATTCAAAAGTTAATTAACTGAGTCCTAATAAATCATTGAGAAGCTAAGTGAACATTTACAATCTGTATAAATTCACTACAATTTTACTTGTTTTATAAATTGGGGGATTTTAAATAGACAATATTTTAATAGAAATTTTAATTGGAACTCAATTCACCCCCTCGTGAGTATCCACTCCGAACAACACACTAGATTATGTTATGAATCATAAAGTATAATATCAACATATAAAAATACAAGGCATTAATTGAAATCCTATGCATGGTTATTCCCATAATCATAAACATTGTTTCTTTGAGGAAAAATTTACATTTAACTCCTTCATAGTGGATTTTAAAGATAATATGAATTATACAAAACATATCCCCCGAGGTGTCCAACGTGGTGCATAGTAGCCCTGATTTCGTGCACAAGATATGTTAGGTAAAACCTGAAACTCCTTCTCGGATTTCCCACTCCTACGTACATCTGTTCCAGAACCATATCCACTTTTAGTATCCATACAATGATTTATTTCCTAGAAATATCAACATAATATATTACTCACCAAAATACTAGGATGTTTTATATGTTTATCCTAAAATTCTATCTTACAGGTTTTCCCCCAATCTATATTTTCTTAATCTAGTTTCCATGTTTTATATTAAACATCTATTTATAACAACTGTAAGTACCTTACCCCAGTAGCTCGAAAATTGTACATTATTACATTGAATTAGTATGATTCAAGAAATTTGTATCTTATTGTAATGAATAGATTAGTAGATTTGAATATTTAGTAACATAAATAATTTTAACATTACAACAGAAAATAAATTAAAATATATATGTTTTGTTGGGAACATCCATCAATCTATGTTTATCCCTTCAATTAAATCACAATATACCACTTTATGTCCTGGTAAAAATGAATCATGAGAAGGGGTGATGTCAGATGTTTAGTAAGGGTAAAAATTTCAATAGAAAATATTATAATCCTTAGGAATGTTGAATAGTTGAAATCACTTGCCTTTAAAAAAATATGAACATAAAATGTAAATAATATGAGATGAGAAAATATTTCCAAAATAAAACATAATCATGGGTAATCTACTTGTCAAATATCCTCATGAACTATGAATTTATATATTCATTATGATGGAAATTCATATGTCAGAAATTATGAAACACACTGTCAAGGCATCATCCAATACATCTAAAAATGATTAAGGCCTCTACCAAAACCATATAAAAAATTCGTAAGGCCTCAGCCAAGTCCATATCTATTTGTCTCATGAGACCAATCGATGCATTAAGGGAAGATACTGGGAACCAACCATCACATAAAAAGACCAATTAATTACTTAAATGAATTGTTATAATCATAAAAAACATATATACTCATATTAAGACTAACATATGAAATGTAAATAATGTTTCCCAAACATTAAGCGTAAACAAAAATAATTAAGTGTGAATTGGTGAATAATATTAATATATCACATCGACGGTCAAAAAATATTATAAAAAATTTAATTAGATATGTTATATGATATAATAAAATTTTAATTCCAATATAACCTAATAATAAACAAGAGTGTTGAAACTGATGAAGATACTCTTATAAGATCATCGAGTAATTGATGGGAAAATACAATATTACATTGAGAAGAAGAGTTCTTTTGGGAAACTATTTTTATAAAACTAGAAGTGAAGTAATATATTATTTTCATAACAAAATTACTGCTTTTAGAAATATAATGGTTTCAAAAATAGATTATATAGTTCCTTGGAAAATAGGTATGAATTTTGGAAATTTCCTTGAATTTGGCCTATATTTCAGAATGAATTTTTCATTTTCCTTTTAAAACATGTAAAATCCCATAATATATAGATGTATTATTGTTGGAAGACATATATAGAACACTCACACCAAATTTATGAGTTTTATATAGTAATACAAAATAATTTCATTGAGGTAAGTATACAATAAAAGTAACCTGAATGAAAATGTAGGTTCGGGTAGAAAACTGTTTCCATAAGTATGAAGGTCTTCCTTACATGATTTTAATGACCCAAATAATAAAATTTTGGTTCATAAATATCTGAATCCAAAAAATCTTATACATTAAATTTTTTTACCATAACATTATTATGTTAATTCACATCTTTTTCAAGGATTAAAATATTCAATTCTTTGGTTTGGAGCATTTTCATCCTTAGTTTTTGTTATCAGTTTACTTATATTCATGTAATGATAGACACATAGAACATGAATGGTTTTCCAGGATAAAGTTATAGGATATTAGTTAACAATCATAATATTACATGCTTATAATTTTTTTGTTATTTAGAGTGAATATGATTTATTACATAAAAAGTTAATGAAAATTGTTAGGGATAATTAGTGGTTCTTCATAAAAAAGAACAATTTTTGATTTAAAATTAATATCATGTTTAAAAAAAGGTTTAAACAACAATATATATTTTATAATACATATTTTACACTCACTTTCACCAATAAAATTGGTTTCATGACCTGAATTGATGACGATAGTCGAAATTGGAGACCTGCATCCTTGAATGTGATAAATTAACACACATCAGATGGTGTTTTCATTTCTAGTATAAAATAAAGTAAAATGATAGATAGTAGAGAATTATTATATTACCAAAAAAAAATTACAATATATTTATTTTATTGCAATCATCACAATATTAGGTTGAATGGAAGCGAGGATAGAAAAAGAGAAGAAATAAAAATAAAAGAAATGAAGAGAGGAATTTTCCACTTGATGTAATCTTCCAGGATAGACTATTTTGGAGAGAGGTTTTGGTATTTTTATGTGACCAAGGGCTTCTATAAATGTGGGAGTATATTGTGATAATTTGTTTTCATTGTTTATATATGGAACAATGAATGAGAGAAGTGAAGAGAATAGGGAGTGGGGGGTTTTATAGTGGAGTAGTGGAGGGTTTTCCCATTATTTTACACTTTATATTATTAATTCTCTAAAGAAAAAAAATTGTGTAGATTCATGTTAACAATAATAGTAATAACTTAATTTGAGTTCAAACCTAGTGATATTACTTCATCTATACCTCAATTATGACCCAATAAATCATGTATTGAGCATTTATCATAAATTAACATATTTTACTATTCAAACAACATTGAAGTATTTTAGAAAAATCCTGAAATCCACCACAACCATTTTCCAACATGTAGAATTAAATAGTGAAATCTATTTCAAGTAAATAATTCTAGAAATATTTTTAATTTAATTTTTTTTAAAAAAATTACAATTTATTTAACAAAAACATTACAACCATAACTTGTATTATAACACCTTGAAAAATAATCAAGGCCCCATAAAATTATCATATAACCATTAAAAAATAATGTTTTTTATTTAATGTTATGAAAATAAATTTAATTTTTTAATTATTAATTTAATCATTATATTTTATTTAAAATATTGATGACATAAAAAAATACCAATACATATTCTATGATCATTTCATCACATATAAGATGTCTGAATTGTATTTATACAATCATGGGTGAAATTTATATTTTTTCTTATCACGGCCTGACCCTACCAGTCTCGAGCCACAACTACCCCAAGCCTGCCTCCATAGGCCAAGGGCTGGTTACAAGCGTCGAAGGTGTAACAATCTCGGGGAGGAATTTCCCTAAGTACCTGTACACACACACACACAAAGCCCACTCAGTGATGAGGTGCAGGGTAAAAAGGTAAACCAAAGAACGAATAGATAAAACCCAACCACATTCATGCATCGACTTATAAATAGATATAAAACATTCTGAAAAGTACTTACAAGATACTAAACAGAAAAAGGGAAAAACACGCTCCCAACCTAAAAGGTGCCACAACCCGGAAACAGGTAAACAAATGTAAATACCTAGTGAGTATCACACCTGAAAGTCCTACTATGACCACAGAACACATCCCAAGCTCCTTTGTCCTCTATGATCCTCTTTAGTCTAGATCGACCTATTCGTCGTCTGCAAGGGCACACCAATTGCGGTCAAAGACCAAGAAAGGGTGAGTATAATGAAAGTCATTAGTATGCCCCGAAAGCTCAATGGAGAAACAAAGGAGGTACTAAAATGGTGAGTAGCGGACAGAACAGAGAAAAGTGAAAGTGTACAGAAAATAGAGTGCAGCTCAACCCAACAAGGGAAAGAACGTAGGCTCGTCCGACCATGAGGAGCTAGACACGGAAAGCATGTGTCATTCCCTGCGTGTCTTCGCACCTCCTAGAAGGAGTGTAACTGAACCCAATGAGTGTTAATGAAGTTGGGTATATATATATATATAATCAACAAGAAACTCGAACGAGTGTGTAAGGGGATCTCTATATCCAAGCTCAGCCTAGGATAAGTCGTCAACAGTTCTAAGGGTAGCCATCATTAATTCCCAACAGTCCCGTACATCTAAGCCACCTCATCACTGAATCACACAACCAAGGATCCCGCTCTGGTAACCACTGAGAAAAGTCCCTGACTAGCCTCATAGAAAGGGCTGAGTCTGAAAGAAGTCATCGGGTAACCCACTGCCAAACCCAACTGGAGGGTAAACCCCAAGTAGTCATCGGGTGACCGACTACAAAGCCTACTGAAGGGTAAACCCTAAAAGGTCACCGGGTGACCCACTGCCTAGCCCCGCTGTAGCGTAAACCCTAATGTCAATGGGTAACACACTTCCCAGACCCGATTGAGGGTAAACCCTAAGTTAAATGGGAAACCCACTGCCCAACCTCATTGGAGGGTAATCCCTGATACATTGGTTAGTAACCCACTGTGTAGCCCCACTGGAGGGTAAACCTTGAATTCGTCTGAGAACTATGCACTGCCTGAACCATCTCTAGGAGTCGCTAGTATCCTGACCATGTTTTGGGTCGGAGTGTGTCAAGGGAACCTCTGAAAACCCCCCTTTCATGTTTCCACATTTAACGATATATCGAAATAGGCTCTGCATTCTCGAATAGATTACAATATTGTAATCCTCATGGAAAAACACAGGAGATAGACTACTTACTCGCTGGAAATGGTCTCCCGATGAAAAAGTTATTCAACATAGATTTATGTCCATAAAACGTCTCATGGGACCCACACCAACGTAATGAAAAGGGTCGGGTGAACTGTGCCATCGCGATGCTCTCAGAAAAACATGCTGAAACGACTACTCATTCTCCTCGAACAGACATCTGATGAAAAGGCCGAAAAATGCTAGTCATATCTTACATGACAGCCCATGGGTCCAATGCCTCAACTCCAGATTCAACGCATGAAACTACCCTAGAAAACTACGTCTCGACGCCAGGGTCACAACGTTGATGACAACTCCTTAAACGGAATCTGAATGTGTTCACGCCATCCGAAAGAAGAATATCGGTGAGGTACTTAATGAGTGTGTTGCACCACCGAGCCAACCCCCCGGTGTCTCAGGAATTAAAAATCTCTGAGACCATCTCAAAAACATATCTTCGATACGGGGATCGTTTTGCTACAGACGGCATGCAAAACCGATACGGGTAGTGAATGATACTGGTGTCAAAAGGAAAGGGGGCTGAACCCCTTAGGGTTGGACCTACCCGGCCCGCAGTGCTGGCCCATGGTCTTTTCACATGGCATCAACATGGAGTCGTGGTCCACCTGTATCAACTAGCTCTCATGCCAGGTTGTTTTCCCATGCGAAGACCCAACTTTGGTGGGTTTCGGTCTCCCGCACAGGGTCGCGACACCCTTCGCGCCTCACGCTGACGCCTGCGCCCACCGCCACCACTGAGGACCACGGCCAACTAGGACCGACGTCGCCTGGGACCACCACCGCCTAAAACCACTAAAACCTAGGACTGCCGCCGCCTGGGACTGCCGCTTCCTGGGACCCCCGACAGCCACACCAACCACCGTATATCCCTAGAACTGCCGGAACATCCATGGTTTGGCTAGAAAACTTCCTGGGGTCACCCCATACACCCCAAGACACGAATATTTGATCCTAAAGGATACCTGAGAATCTCTAATTATGTCCTATGCATCTATGTTCTTTGCTCGACATTTGGAAAACAATTCAATGTAATAAATTTGATTCAAGGAAGATGAAGTAATTTAAAACATAAATGCATCCCCATACTTCATTGGGCATGGCCCGTAGCTTCGCCAATGATCAACTGGAGCCACCGTGCCTTCAAGAGGTGGGAAGAGGCTCTTGATTCTCTTTTAGAAGTATAATCTAGTGGGAAACAAGGGGTGGGGAGAATGGGGTGTGGGAGAAGTGTTTAAATAGAAAAACACTTAAACGCCCACCAGTAGGCCCCATACATAAACTTCCTGCGAGGTCAGGGTTAAGCAACCACTAGGGTAAAATCCATCTTCTGAGCACAATGGATGTTTTGGAATTTTATTTCGAGCCTCTATTCAGAAGTTATAAAGATCATGAATGAGGCAACTAAATTAAAAAAATGCCCCTGGTGGCATTTTCCATAGAATGGCCACACCCGCGAATGTTACACCCCTCCTAGGGTAAACGGAACACTCCAATCTCAACAGTGCCCTCGATTTTCTCATCAGAGCAGCGGTTTAGTAGTTGTTCTATTTATTTGGCGTGTATTGTTTGAACACACTGAAAATTTAATTATGGACACACCGGGGCTCGGAATCACACGCTGTCTGAATGTCCTGCTCTGGAATAACATTAAGAAAATTTCAATGTCTTACAGGCTCAAAACCAAGGTTCATACATCATTCCCTATTTCATATTTTTCATCCCCGAAAAAAAACTACAAAACAAATAGGGATACAAAGCCTACATATGGGTCTCTCATTCCTAGGTACTATCTCACACCATCTCGTGCTGCCACAACAAACGAACCAAATGAATGGTCCGTCTAGGAAGTGTCTGCTCCTAACGGTCCTCAATCGCCACCAGATGCTCTATAAAGGTTGATCCATCCTAGTTTTCTAGATATCCTAAGTCGATAACGTGTGTGGGGTCATGCACGTATTTCTTTATCTGTGACACGTGGAAGACGTCATGCACCCTCTCCAACTGTGGGGTAAGAGCAAGACAGTAGGCAAACTCTCCCACCCTGCGCACGATCTCAAAGGGTCCAATAAACCTCGAGGATAGTTTGCCTCCCCAGCCAAACCTCTGTGCCCCACTCCTTAGAGAGACCCTCATAAAAACATGGACCCCCTACTCAAAATCTAAAGGTCTGTGACAAAGGTCTATGTAGGACTTCTATCTGCTCTGAGCCATCCTCAACTGCTCACAAATGACATGCACCTTCTCCGTCATCACCTGCACCAACTCTGATCCCATGAGGGTGGTCTCCCCAACCTCCTTCCAGCACAACGGTGAACTATAGGGTCTTTTGTAGAGAGCCTCAAGGGGTGTCATGCTGATAGTAGAGTTGTAACTATTGTTGTATGTAAACTCCACCAAGGGCATGTAATCCTCCCGGCTCAGAAAAAAGCCTAACACACACGCCCTGAGCATATCCTCCAACACCTAGATAGTGTGCTCTATCTGCCCCTTGGTTTGGGTGTGAAAAGATGTACTCATCAGTATCAGAGTCACGATTTCCTCATATAGGCCTTTCCACAAACACGATGTAAATCATGCGTCACGGTTATAGATGATCATCCCGGGTACTCTATGAAAGCGGACAATCTCCCAAATGTATAGCTTCCCTAGAATCTCCACCGAGCACTACTCACTAATGGAAAGGAAGTGTTCCAAATTCGTGAGTCGATCCACTATCACCCAAATGGATTCATGTCCCTTTCTTATGTGCGGAAGCCCAGTGACGACGTCCATAGATATTACATCCCACTTCAACTACGTGATATCAAGGGGCCGCAACAACCCTGACAGAACCTAATGCTCTACCTTCATCTATTGACAGGTAAGACACAGAGAAACAAACTCCACTACACTCTACTTCATGCCAGACCACAAACACTGACGCTGAAGTTCTCTGAATAATTTTCCCCAAACTGGGATGTATACCCAAGGGAGAAGCGTGGAACTCTTGAATCACCTCCTACCACATCTCCACATGTACTACAGATCGCCACTAGAACAAGATCTAGTGATTCCCTCCTTTAGAATACCCATCGGGTGTGTCGCCCGTGAATATCTGATCACGTAGCACCTCGCTGTCGACATCCCCCAGCTGCGACTCCCTCACACGCTCAATGAGTGAAGGAATCAACACCATACATTGCAAAAAAATATGTACCATCCTGTTCCACCAAGGTGGGCCAAAGGGAATCGAAATGCTCCGATGCTTCCCCCACTAGATGTGCCTGGGACTTCCTGCTAAGGGAATCTGGTACTACATTTCCCTTCCCTAGAATGTTGAATATCTCTAAATCATATTCCTGTAGAAACTCCAGCCAGTTCCTCTACCTCATATACAAATCTCTATGAGTGAAGATGTATTTGAGGCTCTGCTGGTCTGAGTATACCACAAAACTCTCTCCTAGAAGGTAGTCTCACCATAACCTCAAGGAGAAGACCACCACTGCCAGCTCCAAATCGTGAGTCACATAATTCTCCTCGTAGGGCTTCAACTGCCTCGACCCATATGCAATCACTACCCACTGCTACATCATCACGCACCCAAGCCCAGCTCCTAAAGCATCACAGTACACCACAAACTCAACGCTCTCATCGAGCATCCTCAACACTGGATAACTATTTGGCCTCTTTCTCAACTTCTCAAAGGCCTTCTGGGAATGGTCAGTCCAGGTGAACGTTCATCCCTTCCAGGTCAATGTGGTCAAAGGGGCTACAATCCTGGATAAATCTACCATAATCCTCATGCAGTACCCTACCAAACCATGGAAGCTCTGCACCTCTGATGCATTCTTGGGTGGCTCCCAAGCAAGAACTACATTTATCTTTGTGTGATCTATGACCAATCCCTGCTCTGTAATGATATTCCCTATAAATTGAACCTCATGAATCTTGAACTGACACTTAGGGAGATTCACAAACAACTAGTACTCTCGGAGTAAGTCTATTTCCATCCACAAATGCTATGTGTGCTCCTCTTCCATCGCAAAGTATATGAGTATGTCATCAATAAAGACAACCACAAATCAGTCCATGAACAAATAAAGATCTGGTTCATCATATCCATTAAAATGGTGGGGTAATTCATCACACCTAAGGCCATCACGAGAAACTCTTAGGGGCCATAATGACAATGGAAAGCCGCGTTCAGGATGTCAGCCTCAAGAACCCGCAACAGGTGGTAGCCATATCAAAGAATAATCTTGGAGAACCACTTCGAACATCTCATATTGTCAAACATGTCGTTGATCCTTGAAAAACAGTACTTGTTCTTTATCATGGCCTGATTTAGGCGATGATAATCCACACAAATCCGTAGACTCCCATCGGCCTTTTTCACAAACAAAACCAGAGTTTCCCAGAGGGTCACACAAGGCCTAATAAATCCTTTCTCATGAAGTTCATCCAGCAGAAGTCGTAGCTCTCAAAGCTCAGTGGGTTCCATCGAATATGCTGCACAAGAAATTGGGGTATTCCCCGATTGCAAGTCAATTCAGAACTCCATCTCTTGCCTCGGAGGTAGCCTCAGGACATCCTTGGGAATGAAATCCATGTAGTCATCTACAATAGTAGGGATCCAGGTGCCTTTAGCATCTAATGCTCTGAGAGCCATAGTTTCCAACTGATGTGAAAATGGTCGGGGTCTCCTTCTTAGAGTACCTGTCTTCTTTTCCATGAGGACTCATTCAACAAGGATGGTGAACCTCATCCCATCAGAGAACACGTCTCTGACTATTCTATGAAGATAGTCGATCTATGTGTGAACCATGGAAATCCAATACATTCCCAGGATGATTTCATAATGTTCCATTGTGATGATGAGTAGGTCCCATGTGAAACACCCTCCTCTAAATGATAGTTCACATTGTCTGTAGATAAAGGACACCAACAAGGCAATTCTTGTAGGAACCTCGAGGCTAAGTGCAGGCGTCAACTCCTCTAATGGAAGCTCCAAATCTAGTACTAAAAGTAGTGATATAATGGAGTGGATTTATCTTATGTCTACAAGTTCCGAAGAAAGATTATAGTATACACAAAGCATACCTCAAACCATCTGGTGTGCTGGGGGGGTGCGGTCACGAACACACATAGCCCGAAGCTTCCCATGGCCCCTACCACCATCTCCCTGAGCCTGGCGTGGAATGCCTGGTGGTGGTGGTGGAAGGACCATTAAATGTAATCTCGGACCCTCAAGTCCTGGTGCTTTTCCTGCGCCCCACCTAGAGGACCACCCTTTCCTCACCTGGGAGATCCCTGGTCACGGCGCTGCCTCTGCCGCTGCGGTGCACCCAATGCCTACAACGGCTGCTCGGTAAGCCTGGTCGGGCAGACCCATGCTATGTGACTTCGTCTGTCACAATCATAGCACTGGCTATCTCCTAAGTGCTCTGGTGCTCTATGGCACCACTGCGGTGTATGACCCTACCCCTGTGTCTGTTCATAGTTGGGACTCCTCGACCATGGCTCTGCTCTCTGTCATCTTCATGTCACCAAAGACTCTTCTCTGAAGCATCCACTGCTAGGCCCTATCTGCTGGCATCCCTCAGCCAAGTATCTCTTCATCCCGAGTTCCCTCTCTATCACTCCGGCATATGTATGGATGCACATGTGTACTCCACTAGCACGAATCTCCCAGAGAAGACCCTACTCAATCTTCTGTGCCTGAAAGTAACCATCGAAGACCATATAATGCATGTAGCGTGTCAGATCGATAAACTGGGCCAAGTACTACACCATGGTTATGTTTTCCAACTTTAGCTCTAGAAGCTCTTGAATCCGAATGGAGCATAAAAATGATGGCAAGTAATCCTCTCGGAAGATCTGCTAGAAGCTATCCCATATGAGAGACGACTTGTCATGGGTCCGCGTAACCAACCCCCACCAATGCCTGGCCGTCCCAAGGAAACGACTAGAATTTAGGGCTACAATCTGGCCTGATGCTGTCCGTACCAGCATCAAATATTGATCCACGGAATCTAGCCAATCTTCCACTGCCTGGGGATCTGGGTCTCTGCAGAACTTCTGCAGTCACTGAAGCTAAAAGTCTCAGAGCTCACTAATCCTGTTCTCTACCACGGCCTATGCTTCCTGTACTAACTACCTCTCTCTAGGTGGAGGGGCTACGGCTGAAGAATAGGGAGAAAGGGGATCACATGAGGGTCCCTAAACTGAAGCATCATCCCTCTCCAGGTCTTCATCGCAGACTGAAGAGGGTAACCTGGCTGGCTACTATCATGGGGGCATCCTAAAAGTTATCGAGGATTACCACGATCAGATGAGCTTATAAATATAATAGTAATAAAAAAGGGGAGCTAACTCAACAAGGACATCTAAATGATCAATCCTTCTAGATTCATGTTCAAAAGTTACATGAAACAAGTGTCACCATGTGCCGAGTCGACAAGCATGTAATCAGGGTCCTGGTGAATGGATACGCCAGTCGCCCATACCATCACTAGACTCTCTGGCCTGAGAGACCCTCTCAAGACATGTCAACACTATTGTCGTAAATCCCATCCAATTCATTTTAGGGATCTCCGAACAATGCCTTAAATAATGATCCACCTCTGATACCACTTTTTCACGACCCGACATTACCGTTCTCGAGCCGCAACTACCCAAGACCACCTCCATAAACCAGGGGCTAGCGACAAGTTCTAAAGGCATAACAATCTCTAGGAGGCCTTTGCCTATGTAGTTGTGCACACACACACATCCCACTCAGTGTGGAGGTGCATGGTAAAAATGAAAACCAATTAACGAACAACTAAAACCCAACCAAATTCATACATCGACTTCTAAATAGAGAAAAAAAAGTAATTTTCTAAAAAGTACTGAAAAGTTATTGAATAGAAAATGGAGAAAACATGCGCCCAAACTAAAAGGTTACACAACCCGGTAACAGGTAAACAAAAGAAAATAGCTAGTGAGTCTCACACCAGAAATTCCTACTGTGACCATTGAATGCATCCCAAGCTCCTGTGTCCTCAACGCTCCTCTGTAGTCTCAATCAACCTGCCGTCGTCTACAAGGGCACATAATGTGTGGCTGAATCCCAAGGAGGGGTGAGTATAATGAGAATGAATAGGATCCCACGAAAGCTCGAGGGAGAAACAAAGGAGGTACTAAAATTGTGAGCAGTAGAAAAAACAACGAATAGTGAAAGAGTACATAAAATAGAGTGTAGCTCAAGCCAACAATATAATGAAAGTAGGCTAGTATGACCATGAGGATCTAGACACGAAAAGAGCGTGGCATACCTCTAATGTCTTTACCCCTCCTAGAAGGAGAGTAACTGAACCCAAGGAGTGGTAATGAAATTAGGGTGTATATATATATAATCAACAAGAAACCTGAACGAGTGCGTAAGGGGATCTCCATATCCACGATCATCCCAGGATAAGTCATCAATAGTTATAAGGGTAGCCATCACTGATGCCCAACAGTTCTGTACGTCAATGCTGCCTCATCGTTGAATCGCACAACCAAGGATCCCGCTCTGGTAACCACGGAGAAAATTCCCTAACTAGCCGCATATAAAGTGCTAAGTCTGAAAGAAGTTGTCAGGTAACCCACTACCCAACCCAACTTGAGGGTAAACCCCAAGAGGTTATCGGGTGACCCACTGCCTAGCCCTGCTAGAGGGTAAACCCTAAAAGGATGTCAGGTGACCCACTGCCCAGCCATGCTAGAGGGTAAACCCTAATGTCAATGGGTAACCCACTTCCCAGCCCTATTGGAGGGTAAACGCTGAAGTCAATGGATAACCCACTGCCCATCCTCCCTTGAGGGTAAACCCTGATATGCTGGTGGGTAACCCCCTTCCCAGCCCCACTGGAGGGTAAACCTTGAACTGGTATGATAACTCTGCACTTCCCGAACCTACTCTGGGAGTTGCTAGTATCGCGACCGTGCGTTGGGTCAGAGTGCGTAAAGGAAACCTCCGGAAAATGCCATTTTATGTTTACACATTTAATGAGATCTCAAAAGAGGATCCTCATGCCCAAACAGATTACACCATTTTAATACTCACATAAAAACATGCGAGATAGACTACTTACTCGCTGGAAATGGGCTTCCAACACAGAAGTTATTCAACACCACTTTAATCCCAAACGACATCTTGTTGGACCCACACCTCAATGTCAAAAAAGGCTGGGAGAATTGTTCCATCACTATTCTCTCATTAATAAAATGCCTAAACGACTACTCATTCACCCCTAACAGACATCTGATGAAAAAGCCACAAAATGATACTCACAACATAAAAGACCGCCCATGGGGCCCACACCTCAACGCTGGCTTGAAGGCCTAAAACCACCCTGTACAACATTACCTCAATGATAGGGTAACAATGCCACTAATGACACCATAAAAAGATTCCAGATGTGTTCGAGCCATCTGAAATAGGAACCACGAAAAGGTACTTAACTAGCATGTCGTGCCACCGAACCCCCCCCCCGTCTCGGGGATTAAAAATCACCGATTATATCTTAAAAAATCTGTCTTCATCCAAGGATCATGTTGTCGTATATGTCACGCAAAACCGACACTTTTAGTGGAAGATACGGGTGTCCGATGGCAGGGGCTAACCCCCTTAGAGGCGGACCGGCCTAGGCCGGCCCGCGCCTGCTGGCCCATAGTTTCGGCCCGCAGTCCATCGGTGCAGCCCGGCTGTGAACCCATGACCCACCCATGGTGACCTGCCCTTGTGGTCGGTCTCTGTCTAGTGGGGAGACCCTCCTTTGTTGGGTCTCGGTCTCCCGCAAGGGGTCGCACGCCGTGACCCCCGTCTTGCCCCGCACCGGTGTCCTCCGGGCGCCACCACCGTACCAGACCACCGCCACCTAAGACTGCGACCACCTGGGAGCGATGCTGCCTCGAACCGTGACCACCTGATACTTCCCCTTCCTGGGACCACCGCAGCCTGGGATGTCCGGACCACCATGCTGACCGCCAGACAACCATGGAACTGCCCAAAAACCCTATGTTTCGCCGGGAAACCTTATGTGGTCACCCTAGACACCCCGAGACAGAAATATTTGATACGAAAATATTTTTGGGAAGCTTGAATATATCCATACAAATCTATGTCCATCGCTCAATGATTGGACAACAATTTGATGCAATATATTTGACTTGAGGAAGATGCAGAAATTAAAAACGTAAACGCAAACTCCTACCTCGTAGGGTGTTTCCCGTAGCTTCACCGATGATCTACAAGATCCGCCGTGCCTTTAAGAGGTGGGAAGAGGATCTTAATGCTTCTTGAGAGGGATACTCTAGGGAGAAATAAGGGGTAATGAGGAGGAGGGGTGGGAAAAGTGTTTAAATAGAAAAACTCTTAAACACCCACCAGTAGGCCATGTACCCGAACTTCCGGCGGGGTCGGGGTTAAACTGCCTATAGGGTATTATCTAAATTCTTAGCACAATGAATGTATTGGAATTCTAATCCAAGACTCTCTTTAAAAGTTATAAAGCTCAATCTCGAGTCCTCTAAATTACAAAAATTCCCCTGGTGGTGTTTTCCACAAAAGGATCGCGACTGTGAATGTTACACCCCTCCTAGGGTAAACAGATCGCTCTGGACTCAACGGTGCCCTTAGATTTCCCATCCGAGCAACCGTTTAAGGGTTATTGTGTTTATTTATCATGTCCAGTGTTAATTCACTTAAAATTTAATTCAGGCCACACCAGGACTTGGAATCACATGTCTTTTGAACGCCCTGCTCTGGAATAACATTAAGAAAATTTCAAAGTATTACAGGCTCAAAACCCAGGTTCTTGAATTTATGATTTATTGTTCATTAAAAATAATTATTATTTATAATGGTTTGTTATTTTTATTCAAAAACTGATATTTTCTTATTAGACTGTAAATATCCTACTGAACTCAACTGTGTATGTCAGCTTTTCGAAATTCAAATCACATGGGTGGTAAAATTATGTTTAATGACTAGGCTATAACAAATTGGTGTTTTGTTGAAACTGAGTGTTAATGAATTCAATATTAAATTTATTTTCAAAATATTAGGGTGTTACAATCAATCGATTATCATTCATATTTTTCTACATTAGGTTTATGGCATCCCCCATTGGTCCTCTGTGTGATCACATAACTATGTATCATGACTTTATATATTCAGTGAGTACTTGATGGTATAATATATACAACCCCCTATATTAATGTATTTATACATAGTGGGAATATATTTTATAATACTTTTTTCCTACCATTATTGTTGTATATGCCTCATGATTGGGAATTAATAACCATACATTGAAGCAATTTCCATTGGGAATTCATCATCATCCTAAAACTCATAGATGGTCATGAGTTGATTTGGAAAATTAAATATGACTTCTATATCTTACTAATGATTAAAGGATATACATACATTGTTCCAATTGGTGCCCAAAATCTCAAAAAATATACTATAAAGACTATAACGAAATTTTCATGAATCAAATTCCCAAAAAACTCTATTAATAATGACTTAAATGATTCGAATTCAATGAAAAAAATACTAAAAATTTCAATTGATGACTCAATATCTAAACATATGGCTAGTGATTTTATGACAATATAAATTTATCTATAGATAGTGAATCGGGTAGAGAAATAATTATATAGTTCATTTTCAGTTCAGGTGTGGATTATAATTATACCATAACCTATCCATTTTTGGGGCACACTTTTGAATTTCTTTCCTTCATAGGATTTCACTTTCTAAATTTGATTCAATGTTTTTTGACATTGATTTTCATTATTATAGCTTTTATTCATGCACTAGTTAATGAAAGGTTAGTAATCTATATATTTAAATCATAAGTGTATGGTTCATGAATTAGGATGTGATTTCTTTCCATCCATTTAATTGATTAAAATTTTCATATATGTTCATCCATTAAGTTCATGATGTTTTTCAATTCCACACATTAATAATTTATTTGTACCATCAAAACATATTTTGATATGATTCTTACCACATTTTTAGTATAGAGAAATAATAATTATCTTCTTCTATGGGTTTTTTTGAGTTTCCTTATAAATATGTTTTCAATTATTATCCCAATAATAATTACAGTTGTGAGAGTTTGTAATCTCTATTTATACATTTATAGAACATTAAATAATTTTTCATATATTCCAATTCTTCTTATAGCTGTAAGTTTTTAAATATTCACCATAAAAAATATAACAAATGACCTATTTTTCTTTTATGGTCTACAAAAAACTATTTTAAACATAAAATGTATTCTAATGTTTTATTTATATGTGCTACTAGATTTATTACCCTATTAATTGAAATATTGGAATTATGTCATAGTGTTAGTTCAAATATTTTTAAAAAATATTTATTGACAAATACATTCCAAAATAACCACATTCCATTATTATTGTTTCTTAATCTTACCTTAACTTATTGATTAGGGTTCATTTATTTTCTAATGAACCATACAAATGATAAATGGTTAAAAGTAAAGTTTATTCTATTATAACTAGAGAATATGTAACATTATTCATGTTATGATAATCCACTTATTAGAAATTACTCGATCAGATTATCCAAAAAATGGAGAGTAATTAATTTTTACAAATGAATCAATATATAATTTTTCTTCCCCTTTTATGATTGAATGATTATGAAAATCCATTTTATTTATTTTGGTGGATATATTTCTATGAGAATAGAAAGCATATTTTTGACTAACACTCCAATCATTTTTGGTTCTTCGTTAGGACAATAATTATGTTTTTTATTGTAGCCATTTTTACCATGATTCATCATTCTTTCAGGTTTTCCATAAAAAATGATTACCTTAGTGTAAAATATAAATTACCAATTTCATTGATTATATTATAGAGAATAATGATAGAAAAATATACTAAATTTTTACACATTTATTTAAACATACATCATATTAGATTCTTAATACATTGTTTTTTAGTTCTATCATCTTTTAATTCATTGACTAATCGTTAAAAAATATCACTCTATTGAAAAATTAGTTCACTGGAGAATACATTACTTATTATTTTTTTTAAAAACACTTAAATATTTATTATATATCATATTAAATCATTGCTAAAAAATTATAGATTTATTTTATTTATTTACAAGATACACAAAGAAATTGTTGTAATAACATTAGTCATCAGCTCTGAATAACACATCTAACACATGATACTCTTCTCGAAATATCATACAACATAGTCTTTTACACAATATATGGAATGATAACCTAATAAATTGTGACCTTATACCCTGGATAAGGGTTAACATTGGAGGTAATAATCAACGATCATATGTGAACTTATGATTAGAATATGGGTATCAAAAATTAATTAAAGTTTTTGGATATTAAAGAAGATAAAAATACCTAATGAAAAATAGAACATTGAAAAAGGTACATGGTGTAATGATTCTGCGATAACATAATAAATTATACATATTATTTGGTAAAATGAACCAATAATTACATTTTGTGAAATACATAATATAAGATTAAAAATGTGGCATAATTATAGAATAATTTAAAATCATTCCTTTTGTTAAATCCCATAGACAATAACATGGTCATGTAGTGTATAGAGTTTACAAATGTATTTTCATCTCTTAACAATCCATGACATGTAAACACATGATATGTAAGGATTTACCCATTATATTGGTGGGTTATAATGAATACACTGATAACTTATTTGGTGGAATCGGTTAGGAGAATAGGTTCACTCATCATTCCCAACCTTCTCATGAAATATAAACATTACCAAATTTACAGAGGGGATATAATAGGACAAGGATTAACATAGTGTTATACCATACATATGTTTTCAACAGGAACTTGACACATTTAAAAATTCAATCATAAAATATTTAACTAATTGAAAATAAATGGGTTCAGCAAATACATGCAGAATATATTATTAAAATCCCTCTAATGATATAATATGGATAAAATCATTAGAAAATATAATAAATTAATCATAAGAATCATTAATGTACGTTTAAATAGATGAAAAATACTTTTATAAGTGAATTATAATTTATTTTAATAATAAGAAGAAATATCTTTTTATTTTGATGAATCTTATTTTAATATAATATAATTTATAAAAAATGGGAATATTATTCTCTATTTATAACCATGATAAGTTATAAAAGATGATTTATTAATAAAAATAGGAATATGGTCAAAAAATATTCATTTGGAAAACATTTTAAACATGGATTCTTTTCAAAAAAAATTTAAAAAAGACAATGTAAATTTAAAATATACCATATAGAAAATGAATGAAAATATTCCTTACATTTTATTTTAAATAAAAATAATGAAAATTAAAAATGACCATAAATTATATAATTTTTTTCAAGGAAAACCATACAACCATATGAAGAATATGTTCATGAATTAAAAAAGATTCGGCACCAAAACAACGATATAGGGTTGGTTAAACTTATAAATATCTTTTCATTTGAAATGTGTGGCAAGGGGAAAATATAAGAATACATGAAAAAGATAAAAATAGACTAAAATAAAATAAATTGGTATTTATAGATTATATACTTATTTCTTCCCTTAATAGAAATATAATCATATTAAATCTTCATTTCAACGATATACTAGAAGTAAACAATTATGGATATTGGATCATTTGAATAAAAATACAGTAAATAAGAAAAAATTAGATGATGGACTTGTAAATTCTAGTTATTTCTGGAAATTTATAATAAAACTACATAATATGGGTGTTTATATGTCTTAAAAAATATGATCAATTGTGAATATGAAATATGACTCAATAAAAAGAAGATTGAGAAGAGAAACCCTTTATATTACCCTAACTTCCATGAAAACACTTCAAACTACAAATTAAAATAAAAAATGTATTAATAAATTATCTAAACCTATTATTAATATATAAGAGTTTTATATAATTTTTAGCCATATAGATTTTTTAATTTTATATTTTTTAATTATATTATATTTTCATCATCAGGAGTCTGTATTTTTTATTTTTTGATACTAGTATTACAATGGTGATTATATACCTTAATATATCAAACTACGTTCATCATTTCTATATTATTAAATGTTTTAGAAATTTTTTTTCAATTTTTTATTTGGTCCCATGTTTTTTTGATGTAGGTAATGGTTTTGGATCATGATAATGAATTACAAGACCAATATATTTTTGGTAATCAATAGATAACAATATGTGACATTATGTGGATCATTTCATTTTGTACAGAACTTATTGAACCATATTCATAACATATATTAATAATTTTTAACATATAATTCCATTATTAATACCACTAAATTACATAATTTTTGAATATTTTTAGGTATTATATCATTGTTCATAGAGTTTTTTGAAACAATATAACAAATTACTTGTTATACAAATGAATGAGTATGTGTACATGGATATATAAAAGTAATATCATTTCCTTAGAAAAAAATGATGTTAATATAATAAAATTATATTCAATAATAATATTTATAATTAGTGGATGTGAAAAGGTAATTAAAAAATGAAGTTAATAACTATTTATTTTCATTAATGAATTTTATCATTCTATATACGATTTATATACGAATGAATTATTTAGGCCTCCTTCTAGGAACAAAATCATGACACATTTATAATGATGATTTGGGAGTAGTAAAATTTTAATAAATTCATAATATAAAAAAGTTTATATATTTATGTTTGAGGGTTATAGGAGGGGTTCTTTTATAAGTTGGATGTGAGTGGTGTTCCCATAAATATTTATTTGATAATGTATGCGCTTTTTATCTTAAAAATGAAGTGAAAAAGTGTAAAATAATGTATATGGGTCATGAATACCCTCATCCAAAAACATTATTGATATTTTTTTATATTTAATTTATTTTCCACTTATTTTATAATATTTTATATTATTTTAACCTTATTGTGGTAACTAAATTTTTACTTTGGTAACATATGTTTATTCCCCAAAATGAAATCTAACTTGTTACCTAATTCAGACAGCTTGATTAATTTTATTGAATGCAGTTAATTTAATTTTAAGATCTAAATATTATAAATTTAAAATTTTAATATAATCATAATACATAAAAAAGAATATATTTTTTTGGAAAATTACTTTTTAAATATTAAGTATTATTAATAAAATTTCATATGATTTACTTATAAAATTTGTGTCAATATTTATATTTGTATATTGAATGTTTAAGTTTAATTAATATTTTAAAATTGATCATATGACAACCCCTATTTTATAAAACATTAATTAATGGTTTACTAAAGAAAGGTGCATGTAATTCAAACCAAGAAGTCTCTGAGGATTGGGGTCTTCTAGATATTTGGTATATAAACACTTAAATTGAAACATGGGTAGAACGAAAATATTTAAGAATAGTGAAACAATCCCTTATATTATATGATTCTTCTAAAATTGCTTGGTATAACCTAGGGATATACATAAAAAGGTGTTATCTATAAATATCAGTAATAGAATAAATAAATAATATATTATTTTAAATTAGTATAAGGGAGTGGATATAAATTTCAATGTAACATTACAGGGGTGAGAATAATAACATTTAATAATGACAGATGATATAACATGATAACATAAAAGAAAAATAGTAATGCTGAAACAATATAAAACATTTCATCATAAACATAATTAAATAATAAAATCTAAGAAAGAAAGTAATTATTTTTCTAAGATAACCACCCAATCACTAAAAATGGAATAACATGATATAAAAAATACCCAAACCATTGAATACAAGTATTACTCTAGTCACACCCATTACATTAATATCATGTATATGGAAATGTATTTTACTTACCTCTACCATAAAATCATATCTCTCATTGATTTTTACCCCAATATTAATTAGTGTTGGTAAGATAAATTTAAATCCATAAAAATGTTTTGTAGCTACAATAGTGTGAATAAACTAGGGGGAAAATTGATATTGTTATTCAAAACACAAATATTTTCTATGGAATCTAAGAGGATATTTTTGTCTCAGAATGGATGTACATAAAAGTTTATAAAAATGGTTAATGATAGAAGAATTTGACTCCCAATATGTGGAAATAGAAATTATAATAAGAGGATTGTGAAAATATATTTCAAAAAATGAACTATTGTAAATGGAATGTTATGACATAAAAAAGTTGTTTCAATAAAGGGAATAATGAGATGATCCGTAAACATGAGAGGGTGAATCTATATGACATAGAGATTCTTAAAATATACTCGGATAACCATAGTAAAGATCTGTAGATATAATATTAGCGTAAATATATGATAACTTATTTTTGAGTAAGTATTAATAGTAGTTTCTATGGGTTTATATATCAACTGATATGAGTGTTGTTTATTAATATCAAAACAAAATTGACTATAAATGAAAATCTAAAATATATAGAAATATTACCATTTGTTTTTCACATGTTTTCATCTAAATATGTTTTTTTTCATAATTTTTGTCATTCTAAAACCCAATAACATTTAAATAATTCCCATTGGGATATGGAAGTCAGTACAATTTTTAAGGAATAGATTTTAAAAAATTAAAAATGAATATAGTTTTTGGAGGATTCATTGAGGATTTATAAAATTTATCAAATAAATTTAAAAACATTTTATTTTAATTATAAACATAATTTTGGTCACAAAATACATTTTATGGAAAATAGTATACCAATTTTGGACAATATTATTTATTAATACAAACAATATAATACTAATGTGTTAATTTTTTATCAAGAACATTGATTGACTATTAAAATTATGGAATATTAAACATTGAATAACTTTTATATCCTAAGTTAAAAAAATAATCTATATGTTATCAAAATAATTATATACATGTGGGAATTTTTATATTTAAATAAAAAATCCCCAGATATTAAGAAATAATGGTTTTTTACAATAACATTATTGACCACTATAAAAATTATAATTTCCATCGTAAAATTATTTTATCAATATTATTAAATAAATATTATTTGTTAATAATATTATACTAAAATATAATTTATATCAAAATTTCACGAATTCATCATAAAGGGTGTATTTTATGAAATTATAAATATACAATAAATATACATTGTGTTTGATTGTATTAAAATTTTATTTTTATCAAATTTATTATGTAATAAATATAAAAGTAATAAAAAACAATAAAAAATATTTTATTCAAATAAAAAATAACTAATAATTATATTTTTTTCAATATTCAGAAAATTTTATTACACTACTAAATTAATTATGGGTATGTTGTAGAATTAAGAAATTTTCATGGGGTTGTTCAGTGAACATGGTTTGGACTATTACATACATACCTTTTCTGGAGTAGTATAGGGATTTTTTTTGATACACTCCATTTCCTAGTAATTATGAATCTTAGTTTAGGTTTTTCCTTCTGTTTTTTGGTGACAATTGGAAAATTTTGAAAAGAGGAAGGAAAGTGCACAATTGGCACACAGTTCACCCAAACCGTGCGCCCTGGCCCATCAAGCCATGCATCCCAAAATAGAGGGGGCTTTTAAGGCTGTTGAATAGATTTTAAAACCATTTACCCTATTATGAGAAACTATTAACCCCTCTTCCCACACCCTAAGAAGAGTCTCACAATTAGAGTGAAATTTTTGAAAAACTGTGTGCCCCAGCCAAGAAAACAGTGCACGACATTTTAATAAACATGAATTACTTTTGTAAAAAATTACACAAACCCCAGAATTATCCTCCAACCGAACCCCACATAATTGTAAAAGTTTTATAAATATTATAGATTCTCCAAAATAAATTTAGATCTCATACTAACTCTTTTCATTATGATTAAATGCCCAGATTAATGATACGCACCACCAGTGTAAGTGGTTTCTTGACATTTAGATCTTTCTATCTCCCACTCCATATCCTTGATAAAATAGGGATGATAACCCACTATTTTATCGAGATCAAGATATAGTTTTTTATATATCTATTAATTTAAATCATGGATCTAGTAATTCAATAAAATTATTTTTATTTATCATTTTATTTTTAATATATTTTTATTTTTTTTGGTGGGAAATTATCATCAATCATGAGGCAGTGAATATTATTAAAAATCCCAATGTACTGATTATAATTAATTTTAAATAATTTTAGAAGTACTATTTGATTATTAGTAATTGATTTTCAAAAATGTAATTAAATAATCTATAAATTTAATTTTTTAGGGAATTTGGAATTTGGGAATATTACATTTGTGAATTGTAATAATTAATTATTGAATTAATTATGGAGTTACTTTGATTGTGGAAGTTTATTAATAAATTGTATAAACAACCAATGGAAATTGATGATATTATGAAATTTATTGAATGTAAATAATTAATTTTCGAAATAATTATATAGAGATTTGAATTATTGAAATTGAATAATTAATTGTTGAATTATTTATTTTTATATTGAAATCGATGAATTGGTTAATTAGTATAGATTTTAAAAATTATGTAATTTTCAAAGATTTCTATCTATTTTTAAAATTAATTAATAAGGTTTAGGTGATTAAGTAATTATCTAATTGATTAATGGAATTTAATTAATTAATGAATTACTGAATTAATAAATGGGAATAATGGGGAAAATGATTTTTTGAATTAAATAATGAGATATATGTGAATAATAAATTAATGTGTTAATTAATGAAATTATGCATGGTAACAATTGAATTTATCTTTTTCATTAATTGAAGAATGGTAATATTGGAATTCATGTGTGACAATAAATGATGAATGCTACAAAATGAATACAAGTGTGACAAGAAATGACGAATGGTAAAAATGGAATTCATGTGTGAAATTAAATGATAATTTGTACCACATAATTCATGTGTCAATTAAAATGGTAAATGTGTGTCTTCAAATTATGAATAGTAACAATAGAATTCATGTGTGACTTGAAATAATGATTTATAAGAGTGTAATTAAAATGTGAATTGAAATGATGAATGGTATGAATGAAAATCATTTGGTAATTAATATTTCATGTGGTTAAATAAAAATTAATTTAATTAATGTAAATTTTTTAAATTATTGCTTTCGATTAATGTTTATAAACATGAATACACTTTTTGGAAGTATATTATGTTAGACATCATTGCTGGTGGACTGTTGAGTTATAATTACACCCTACTTGGGATGGCTAATTTGTTCCCAAATATATCTCTTGGTTTATGGATTTGTTAAGGTAAAAGGCCCAATGTTAGATGGATGAGTTGGGATGAAGAATGGATGAGGGTACTAGACTAGGGTAGAGACTCGGTTGGGAGTTTTTGTTCTTTTTATATTATTTTGGGTTTTTCATATTGATAATTAACATGTATTGGAATGAAATATCTATTTTTTTTGATTTTTAATTTCATGTTTTGGTTATCATGGGATTCTCTTTTGGGTGGTTTTTCACTATTTTAATTTTTATTCTTATTGTTTCCAATGTTATCCTACTTTTATGAAGATAGTATAATAAACTTGTGATCTATATTAAACCATGATGCTAGTTAGAATTTGATGGTGTACATGGTGGAACCCCTATGGTCATGTTACTGAGCAGCTTGAGTCAATGGTGTGTGGCACCCTGGTTGGGATGTTACAAGGTTGTATCAATAGGTTTTTCATTTCAATTAATTTATATTACTATTTGGGAAAGGAAAAATAGATAATAAGATGAACCGTGTCTTGGTTAAGAGTTCATGAATGGGAGTAGTTTACCCATGCATGTTGGTAAAAACCAACTACCCATGGTGGTATTATTTTTATTAATGAGTTTCGATATAGTAGATTATGTTTCACCGTGAGTGACATACTTGTTTTATGGTGTGATAATTTTTATAGGACTTATGAAATTGGAATCATGAATCATAATTTAATTAGAGTAAGGTAATAATGAATCTTTTAAGGAACTCAGTACAATTTTGTGACATGACTCATTTATTCAAAAAAGGGTAAACAATGTTTATATATGTCTTCTGACATGAACATCTTTTTCTTAATTGTGAAATTGAGATAAAAAATGGAATAGAATGTAAATAAATGAGTTTCTAATTTTAATGATCTATAATGAGAATGAGTTTATGTAACATCCCAGGTAAATGAAGAATAAGTGATTTTTATATTTATTAATATTTTTGAATTAAATAATAATTTTACATTAAATGGGTTGCTATGTTTGATAGCATACCTGATACGCAACAATGAGTTTTTTTTTTTGAAATCTTACTTTTCACACTAATAATATAATATAATTATATTAAATAGTAGTTAAATCTTAGCTATTTTATTGGCCGGAATGAACCAAAATAACTACAATGTGATTATAAATTTTTTTTAAATGTATTTAATTTTATCCAATAAAAGTTGGAGGCCTAAAATGTGAGTGAATCTAATTTTAATCATAATTTACATTAAAAGACCGATTTACCACCTTTTAATGGAGTGCCCTCTTTAAATCTAGTTTTTTCTTCTTAATATATTCTATTTGACCAAATAAAATCCTTCTTTAGAATGAGGACATCAAAATTTTCTTTGTCTAATTTTTTGTAATTTTTCCAATAAAGTTCATTTTTAAAGAACTGTGAAAAATCTTGTATTTTAATTCAAAAGTGCATTTTCATATAATTTATTTATATGGTTATATTATATTTAAATATATATTTAAAGATTAATTAGAATATATTTTTAAAAATTTAATCCAACAGTGGTCATCAGAATTAATTTCACTTTGAAATTGGACATAAACAACTGTCAGTATTTGGATAGTTATTATTTCATAAAACACGCTATTTGTTTTAATAATGGAAATTAATTTTAAATTAATTAATCCAACTTTTAGGATTATAATTTGGTAAAATAGACACCATTTTTGAATTCGAAATATCAAATATAGCTTAGTCTGAATTATTGGTATTTTTCTAAAAAACTTCAATTTTTGATGAATAGTGAAACCACTTAGTAGTAGTTGAAAAAAAACTAAATTTTTTATTTAAATGAAATTTTACCACTTATTTGAATTGAATTTTGAAATCCCAACATACATGGTTGTTATTTTTAATTAAAATTAGGTTCAATAAGATTGAAATAATTTTTAGTAAATAATATCCTTTGACTTTTATTTATCGCGGTTAAAGGTAAATATAGTAATTCATGGTAAAAAGAATATTATAATAATTCAAAATTACCTTAAAACTTTTCTTAACATTATATTATGAGTAATTTACGACAATGGTCATCCTTGGGTAGATTTTGGGGCCCCATGGAGACACTTATGAATGGTAATGACACTTTTGATTAATTAATTTAATGTAAAGACACAAATGACATAAAAAAATATCTCTTTGTAAATTAATTTTTACATGGTGTTATATAAGTTATATTTTCTAATATAAATATTCATTGGAAATATAATATTATTTCCTACATCATGGTATTTGTTTTATAATTTTTATATATTAAATAAATTAAATTATTTATGACATAATAATGATGCAGTGTTTACCTCGTTAATAAATTATTTAAATAAATAAGATTATAATGATTAAAATATTATCAAAAACCTGTCCAATTCCTATTCGATTATATTATTTCTACTTTGAGTAATCTTTTATTTGGTTTTATTAATTTTTTGACCTTTATAAATGGAATATCATTATATAATAAAATAATTTTTCACACCTTCTTAAAGAGCCCCTCCTCCCGCTTATAAAAGGAGACCATTTCTAACCAATACATCACACCTATAAAAACTTTTTTCTCATCCAAAATATGCTCAATTAAGCTCCCTACATCCCTATATTACCCCTAGAATCCTTACTTTAGTTATAATTCACTTCAACAAACCATTTTGGTTCAAACCAAAGTGAGTTTCCCAAATTAAAGGTAACGATTTCTCTTAACTTCTTATCTATTATGTTATTTCTCCAAAAACTAAACTATTTTTACTCATTTATCTTATAACAACACCAGTATCCTCTATATACTAGGATATTTTTAATAGATTTATCTAAACTACACTTACACACACATCCAATTAATGGGTGAAGAACATATTGTTCCTGTGGATGGAAAACTAACGCCTCACGAAACGATGATTGTTCAATTATCTCCTACCGCCTCTCATGGTGGACATTATGAGGGAACTATATTTATATATGAAATATTTTATGCTTTATTTATTCTTCTATATTTTCCATTTATAGCATACCGGTATGGTTTCCATTATGGGTAAATGTGATAATTTCATTTGAGAATTGCGGACTACCACCCCCTCAAAGTGATATTACTCGTTAATGCCATATGTGGGATGTATAAAAGATAGAGTTAATGATATTATGTATGATATTATACTCTAATTATAGTATACCTATTTATCATTATTTTTTAATTCCATTACAGTACGAAATAGAATTGAATGTTGCGTTCATGCGTTCTTACGGCTTACCGTCTCCATGAGCGGTGCGTTTCATTTCTTATCTCCAAAATGCTACGTACATTTATAAATACATATATAAACTATATAAATATTATGTATATAATATAAAATTATTTAATATCATTATGTAGATAATTTAATATTGACCACATGTACAACATGTCAATAAAAGGTTTTCATTTTTGACTCAAGTACCAAATATCGACAAAACAAACGTTATTAACTTAAATGATTTTATAATGTTTATAACATGGTAATAAGTGTTATAAATGGAATAATATACTTGAAAAATGATATTAAGAAAGTAGTAATTAACTTTAGTTTATTAATCAAGAGATTAATGAATGATTGGGTCATGTTGGTCACGAGTTAAGGGACTTCATCTCAATCTCTTTTCATTGAGGCAAATTTCGTTTTAATACACGACATTATTTTATACACTGTATAAACACCCTTGACATTACAAAGGGAATATTTTATCTACAAAGTGTTTTACTAAATTATAATAGGAATTTTATTTATGTATGTGGTGACAATGACCTTATTCACCGCCGCAAGTATTATTTGTTCTTTGTCTTCCTTAACAAGAAGAAATGTTTTTTATGGAAAATAAATACCATATACTCTTTTCAGTATTTTGGTATTGAAAATGGTTTTGATAATGGATATGTTATGTCAATATATTTTAGTGATATATTGTGATTGAAATGTTGAATCTTTTTCTGTCCTTTATATTTGTTTTATGTGTTATGATTTTATAATGGTACGTGGACATTTGATTGGTGGTTATGTGATAAACCAAATGATGGGTGGCGTCGTGATAAAAAAGGATGGGTGGTTATGTTATAACCTTCAATGCATTGGTTATAGAATTCAGCCATATGGCTATTCCATTTTGTGATATGTGTGGAAGTCGATCGTATGGTTATTCCATTTATTTATGTTTATGTCCGAAGTTACCTTTATATGTTTTGTGTTCTTTATATGGGTTTTATGGTAATCTTTTGCTTACAAAAGTGTATGTAATGATCTTTTATTAGGTTAAGAGTATTTACTACTTCATAAAGGTGAAAAGTATTACATATTATAATGTATTCATGGTTTTCTTATTATTTTGAAAAACTAATAGTTTTCCTTATTTGTGTATCCGTTAATGAGATTTTTATACTCATCCCACATTTTAGAAATGTTTTTCACGGGATATAATGTGGAATATTGTCAAGTATGTGATCAAAGAATAGTCATGTTGTCTTAAACAAGGAACTAGCCATGACCCTTTTTTTAAGAGTTCTTGTTCAATGAAAAAATGAAAACTGAGTAGAAGTGTCTAAATTGAAATCTTTTGAGATGTAATAGTTATGTCCTAATTATATAAACCTCTATAACTAAAAAGATTCTCAATTTGAATTATTCATTTAATTCAATATTATGTAATGTTTTAAGGATATGTATTTATAGTTGGTTTGAGAGGTCAGTTAAGACAACATTAAGAGTGAGGGAATAGTTAAATAAATGTCCATAATTTAATTTTTGGTAATATTTTAATGAAATAGAAATTATTGATTACCATGTAGCTTCTCTAAAGGTATTTCCATGTTCAAGATGGTATTCCACTGCGGAAACAGGGAAGCTATATTGGGACAACATTAGGAGGAATACATCCTTCCAAATCAGCAACCCAAGATTCTCCAATCAGAACTAAACAGTTTGTTGCATTGATGGAATAATTGACTTAAGCTATAAATGGTGGTGGTATCCATGCACGATATCAGCCAGATAAACCACAGAGGAACATGTTAGTAGTGGAGCATTTCATGAGGCAAAATCCACCATCTTTTGGAGGATCATCTGACCCTATGCTAGCTGATGGGTGTATTAAATCAATAGAAAAGATTTTATATGTTATGGGGTGTTCATAACATCAAAAGGTTAGTCTTTATATTTACCATTTTGAAGGTGAAGCTGATTTGAGGTGGTCTATGGAGAAAATTATTAGATATAGTGAGGAGATTGATTCTCTTGATTAGGATGAATTCTACGTATGTTTCTTGGGAAATATTTTCCTAAGGTGGTTCAGCTTAGGATGAAAAAAAAAATTATTGGGATTGAGGTAGGAGAATTACTCAGTGGCTGCTTATGAAGCAATGTTCACTCGACTGGAATGGTATGCACCAAATTTCATCCAAGATCCTGAGAGTAAGACAAATCGATTTTACTCATGACTGAAGCAACAATATCGAATAGCATTAGAATCTTTTGAGTTCAAATGTTATAAAAAAAATTCAATGTGCAGAGATGGTGGAAATGGAGTTTTTTGATAATCAGGTGTTCATTGTAAAACAACAGAATAAGAGGTCCAGTTGGCAGGCAAAGGGAGTGAATTCAAAAAAGAAGTCTTATGTTAAGAAAATTAAATATCCAACATGTGAGAAGTGTGGTGAAAAACATATTGGAGAATGTTTATCAAAGTCTGGAAAGTGCTTCAGGTGTGGTAAGTCTGGTCATATTTCTTGTAACTGTAAGAAAGATTATCAAGCATGAAATGAAAATCCATCGGTAAGATGTTTTGTGTGTAATGAAATGGGTCATTATGGAAATGAGTGTCCCACAAAGAACTTAACTGAGGGAAAGAAGCCATAATACAAGCAGAAAGGGGTGGTGAAATCCGTTGAAATTACATTAGAAAATGTTGGGCCATCAAACGAAGTAGTATCAGGTACACTGTTTGTTTGTTCAGATTATGCCAATGTGTTTTTTGATTAAGGTTCTACACACTCATTCATCTCTGAGAATTTTTCAAATAAATTAGGAATTCCATTTCAAGATATGAATATAGAACTTATGGTAAAAACACCTGGAGAAAATGTTTAGATAAAAAGAAAACATAAGAACCTTCATGTCCTTGTGTGTGGGAAGAATCTACCTAAAAACCTTATCGTTTTGCCTTTAGTAGATTTTGATGTTATTTGGGGCATGGATTGGATGTCTGTTTATCTTGTTAATATTGACATCAAAGCTAAAGAGGATTCATTTTAGAAATATTTATATTTTATGTACAATAATGATCCATTGATATTGATAAGATATCAAGAAGTTGGGAAACTAGTAAAATATGGAAATTAATGTTTCCTTGCCCGTATTGTTGAAAATAAAGAAAGTGTTGAGATTATGGATGTTCCAATGCTAAATGTGTACCTTGATATTTTTTCCTGATGAGTTTCATGGTATTATACCTGATCGGGAAGGTTAATTTACTCTTGACTTAGATCCTAATTCCAATCCAATTTCAAAACCCCCTTATCGAATGGCTCATATTGAACTTTTAGAGTTACAGAAGAAATTGCAGGATTTATTAGATAAAGGTTTCATTCAACCTAGAACATAAATCCGGGGTTCTCTTTTCATTGTTTTTTGAAAAGAAAGATGGTTCAATAAGACTTTTCATTGATTATAGAGCATTTAATAACATCACTATTATAAAGAAGTATCATTTTCCTCATATTGATGATTTGTTTGATGAGCTCTAGGGAGATCAGTATTTTTTGAAGATTGACTTGAGATTGGGGTTTCATCAGTTGAAAGTAAATGATGTAGACATTCCAATGACAGTGTTTCTTCCTAGATATGGCCATTATGAATTTTTATTTATGCCTTTTGGGTTAAACAATTTTCCTGCAATATTCATGGACCTTATGAATAGAATTTTCCATGTGTTCTTAGATAAGATTGTGTTTGTGTTCATTGATGATATTTTGGTTTATTATAAAATTAAAGAGGAGAATGAATGTCATTGATGGGTCTTCTTGAAAACCATAAACAATATAGAGTTTATGGGAAATTTAGAAATTGTGAGTTTTAGATACAATAAATTTCTTTCCTTGGTCACATTGTACCAAAATATGGCATTACTGCTGATCCGGCTAAAACAAAACTTATTGAAGAATGTCCAAGACCCACACATATAATAGAGACCCATATTTTTCTTTGTTTAGTAGTATATTATCAGAGGTTTGTTGAATATTTGTCATGGTTATCTAGTCCAATGACTAAGTTAACTCTAGAAGGTGTTATGTTTTTTTGGATAAAAGAATGTGATGATTGTTTTTTGGAATTGAAAAGAAGATTGGTGAATGCTCCATTTTTGGCACTTCCATCCAAAAATTGTGAGTTTTTAATTTATAGTGATGTTCCACTGAAAGGACATGGAAGTGTCCTTATGATTAATAATCAGGTAATTGCTTATGCTTCACATTAGTTGAAACCACATTAGTTAAATTAACATATACATGATTTTGAATTTGCAGCTGTTTTTTTTAATAAAAAATTTGGTGGCCTAATTTGTATGGAGTGAAATGTGAAATATATATAGACCATAAATTTATAAAGTATATAGTCACTCAGAATGAATTGAACATGAGACAGCGGAGATGGCTAGAATTAATCATTGATTATTATTGCACGATCCATTACCATCCAGGAAATGAAAATAAAGTTATTGAAGCTTTGAGTCAAAAAAGTTATGTATCATTAACCATGCTACGTTTGGAATGAGATCCTTTGGTTTTTTATTTGATTAACTTTGAAATAGATGTTTTTGGTGCAAGATATTATTCTGTTTTGTTTCAGGTGTCAGTTAAATCATCTATATCAGACAGAATAAAGCATGCATTGAAAGAAGATAGTGAGTTGCAGAAAAATGTATAGTTGGTTCAGAAGGGTATGTTTCCAGATTTTAACATTGGAAGTAATAGTTTTTCGAGGTTCTGGAAGAGATTATGTGTTCCTTATGATTCATAGTTAAATAATGAGTTGTTATGTGAAGCTCATAGTTCCCCATTTTCAATTTATCCTGGTAGTACTATGATGTACAGATATCTTCGGGAGTATTACTGGTGGGATGGAATGAAAATAAATATTACTGATTTACTATGAAGTGTTTGACATTTCATCATGTTAATGTAGTGTGGTAGTTAAAGAAAGGAATTATTTAGTCTTTACCAGTTCCAGAGTGGAAATGGGAAAATATATCAATGGTCTTTGTTATGGGATTACTGAAGACATATCGAGGTAATAATGCAATATGGGTTATAGTTGATCGATTAACTAAATCTACTCATTTCCATCCTATTTTAGATACATGGTCTCTAGATAAACTTGCTTTTTTATATGTTTATGAGACATTCATGTGGTATGGATTTCCCCTCTCTATTGTATCTGATAGTGATCCCATGTTTACTTCTAACTTTGGGAAAGGCTTTCAGAAGTTGTTGGGTAATGAAATAAATTTTAGTATACCTTTTTATCCACAATTATATGGGAATTTAGAACAAACAATTATGACATTGGAGGGTATTCTACATGCTTGTTCACTGGAATACCAGGGAAGTTGGGACCAACATATTTCATTTGTTAAATTTTCTTAAAATAACATTTTTCATTCCAGTATATTGATAGCTCCGTTTGAGGCATTATATGGAAATTGTTGTCGAACTCAATCTTTTTGGGGTGAAGTAGGTGAAAGGATACTAATGGGACTAGAATTGGTAGAATAGATGGCAGAGAAAGTTCAGTTGATTCAAAATCACATGAGAACTGCTCAGAGCAGATAGAAAAGTAATGCGGATAACTGGAGGAAGAATATTTCTTTTGAGGTAGGTGATCATGTCTTTCTCAAAGTTTTTCCATGGAAAAGTGTGATGCGTTTTGGTAATAATAGAATTTTGAGTCTGAAGTTCATTAAACATTATGAAATCCTAGAGAATGTTGGATCAGTTTAATAGAGAGTGTCTTTACCTCTATGTTTATCCTAGGTACACAATGTTTTTTAGGTTTTGATGTTGAGAATGTATATGCCAGATTCGTCTAATGTTTTGAGCCCACCGGTAGTTCAGTTGGAATAGAATGCCTCTTAGAAAGAAAAACCAGTCAATATTCTTGATCTAAGAGAGAAAGTGTTGTATAATAAGGTAATTCTACAGGTAAAAGTTTTGTGAAAAAACTATATGTTTGAAGAAGCAACGAGGGAATCTGAAAATGCTATGGGGGATAAATACCCCCACTTATTTTGATAGGTGAATAAAAATTACAAGGACACAATTTTCAAATGGGGAAAAGGATGTAACATCCCATGTAAATGAAGAATAAGATATTTTAATATTTATTAATATTGTTGAATTAAATATTAATTTTACTTTAAAGGTGTTTCTATGTTTTATAGCGTACCAGATACGCAACAATGAGTTTCATTGAAATCTTACACTGCACACTCAAAATATAATATTATTATTTTAAATGGTAGTTAACTCTTATTCGTTGTTTTGGTGGGAAAGAAAAAAAAACTAAATATGATTATACATGTTTGTTAAATGTATTTACTTTTATCCAAAAAAAAATTAGAGGCTTAAAATGTGAATGAATCTAATTTTAAGCATAATTTACATCAAAATAATGATTTACCAACATTTAATGTAGAACCCTCATTAAATATATTTTTTGTCACCTTAATCTATTATATTTGAAAAAATAAAATCCTTTTTTAGAATCTGTACATTCAAATTTACTTTGTATAAATTTTTGGAATTTTGATGATAATGTTCTTTTTTAATGAATAGTGAAAAATATTGTATTTTGATTCAAAAGTTCCTTTTAATCTAATTTATTTATATTGTTATATTACCTTTAAATATTGTTTTAATGTGTAATTAGAATATATTTTTACCATTTAATCCAATTTTGGTCATCATAATTAATTTCACTTTGAAATTGGACATAAACAAGTGTCAATATTTTGATAGTTATTGTTTCTTAAAAACATTCTATCTGTTTTAACAACGGAATTAAATTTAAATTAATTAATTAAACTTTTATGATTATAATTTTTTAAAAAAGACATCTTTTTTGAATTTGTATTATAAAATATAGTTTACGTTGAGTTATTGGTATTTTTCTGAAAAACTCCAATTTTTGATGAATAGTGAAACAACATAGTAGTAGTTGAAAAAAACTAACTCTTTCATTTAAATGAAATTTTAAATATTATGTGAGTGAATTTTGAAAATATGACATACATGGTTGTTATTAGTATGTAAAATTTTGTTCAACAAGATGAAAAAAAAAATTATCGAATAGTAACTTTTGACTTTTATTTACCACGGTTAAAGGTAAATATAGTAATTAATGGTAAAAAGATTATTATAATAATTCAAAATCATCTTGACACATGTCTGAACTTTATTAAATTAGTAATTTATGAAAATGGAAATCCTTGGGTCCATTTTGGGACCCCATGGTCCCACTTATTAATGATAATGACACTTTAGATTAATTAATTTTAAGCAATGACAAAAATGACATAAAAATATCTATTTGTAAATTAATTTTTACATGGTGTTATATAAGTTATTTTTCAACAATAAATATTAATTGGAAAGATAAAAATATTTACTACATCATGGTGGTTGTTTTATAATTTGTAAATATCATATAAATTTAATTATTTATGCCACAATAATGATGCAGTGTTTACCTCATTAATAAATGATTTAAATAAATAAGATTATAATGATTAAAATATCATCCAAAACCTATCTAATTCCTATTGGATAATATTATTTAGACTATTACTAATATTATCTTTGGATTTATTTATTTTTGTACCTTTAGAAACTAAATATCATTATATAATAAAATAATTTTTCACACATTCTTAAAGAGACCCTCCTCCCCCTTATAACAGGAGGCCATTTCTAACCAATTCATCACACCTCTCAAGCCTTTTATCACGTCCATAATCTGACAAATTAGGCTCCTTAAATCCATCTCTTACACCTATAATCCTCACTTTAGGCCTAAGGCACTTCAACAAACAATTTTGGCTCAAACCAAAGTGAGTTACCCAAATTAAAGGTAACGATTTCTCTTAACATCATTTCTTTTATTTTACTTCTCCAACCCCTAAACAATTTTTATTCAATTCTATTATAACAAAATAAATATCCTATATATACTAGTATGTTGTTATGAGAAGTATATGAAAGACACTTACACACACCTCCACTTTATGGGTGAAGAACATACTGTTTCTATGGATGGAAAACTATCACCTCACGAAACAATGATTGTTTGATTATCTCCTACCGCCTCTCGTGGTGGCCTTTATGATGGAACTATATTTTTATATGATATATTTTATTTTTTCTTTATTATTATGTATTTTACTTTTATATCATACCTTTATGGGTTCAATTTTGGGTAAACACGATAATTTCATTTGAGGAAGAGTGGACTACCACCCCCTCAAAGTGATATGACTCGTTAATGCCATATGTGGGACATATAAAATATAGATTTAATGATATTATGTATGATATTATACTGGAATTATTGTATACCTATGTATCATTATGTTTTAATTCCATTTAATTACGAAATAGAAATTAATGTTGTGTTCATGCGTACAAACGGCTTACCGTCTCCATGAACGGTGTGTTTCATTTCTTATCTCCAAAAACTTACGTACTATTATAAATACATATATATATACTATATATATATGATGTATATAAAATCAAAATAGTGAATATCATTAAAGAGATAATGGACTATTTACCACATGGAAAACATGTAAATATAAGTTTTTAAGTTTTGACTCAAGTACCAAATATCGACAAAATGATCATTATTCACATAAATGATTTCATAATGTTTATAACATGGTAATAAGTAATATAAAAGGATTAATAAACTTTAAAAAGGTTCTTAAGCAAGTAAAAATTAACATTAATTTATTTTTTAGGAGATTAATGAACAAACGGGTCAAGTTGGACATGAGGCAAGGGACTTCGTCTCAATCTCCATTCATTGAGGAAAATTTTGTTTTAATACACGACATTATTTTATACACTATATAAACACCATTGACATTTCAAAGGGAATATTTTCTCTACAAATTGTTTTACTAGATGACAAAAGAATTTTATTTATGTAAGCGGTGACAATGACCTTTTCCACCACCACAATTATTATTTGTTCTTCGGATTCCTTAAGAAGAAGACTTGTTTTTATACGGAAAATAAATACCATATACTATTTTCGGTATTTTGGTATTGAAAATGGTTTTGATAATGGATTTGTTATGTCAATATAATTTAGTTGTATATTGTGATTGTAATGTGGTAATGTTTTCTTTCTTTATCTTTGTTTTATGTGTTATGATTTTATAATGGTACTTGGAAATTTGATTGGGGGTTACGTGATATACCAAATGACAGGTGGTGTGGTGATAAACCAGGATGGGTGGTTATGTTATAACCTCAAATTAATTGGGTATGTAAGTCAACTTTATGGCTATTCAATTTGGTGATATGTGTGTAAGTCTACTATATGGTTATTCCATTTAAGTATGTTTATGTCCCAAGTTACCTTTATATGTTATGTGTTCTTTATATGGGTTTTAAGGTAATCTTTTGGTTAAAAAAGGGAAAGTAATTATATTTTTTTCGGTGAAGAGTATTTACTACTTCATAAAGGTGAAAAGTATTACTTATGATAACGTAACCATGGTTTACTTGTTGTTTTGAAAAAATAACAGTTTTCCCTCTTTGTTTATCCCATACTGATCATTTTATGATCATCCAAAGTTTTTGAAATTTTTTTCACGGGACATAATGTGGAATATGGTCAATGATGGGATCATGGAAAAGTAATGTATTCTTAAACATGGAAATAGTCATGAATCTTATTTAAGAGTTATTGTTTTATGAAAAAATGGAAACTGAGTTGAAGTGTCAACTTTGTAATCTTTTGAGTTGTAATAGTTATGTCCTAATTCTCTAAAACTCTATACCTGAAAAGATCCCCAATGTGAATTATTCATTTAATTCATTATTATGAAATGTTTTTAGGCCGGGTCTTTATAGTTAGTATCAGATTCCAATTAAGAATACATTAGGATTTAGGGCATTGTTAAATAAATGTCCATAATTTAATTTCTGGTAGTATTGAAATGAAATAGAATTTACGGATTACCATGTTGCTTCTCCTAAGATATTTCTGTGTTCGAAATGTTTTTCCACAGAGGAAACAGTGCAGCTATGTTGGGAAGACATTAGGAGGAAGAAAACCTTCAAAATCAGTAACCAGAGATGGTTGGAATTGGAACTAAACAGTTTGTTGTAGTGATGACATAGTTGACTCAGGATATAAATGGTGGTGGTATCCATGCCTGATATAATCCAGATTAACCACAGTGGAACATGTCTGTAGTGGAACATTTCATGAAGCAACATCCCCAATCTTTCAGAGGATCATCTGACCTTGTTCCTGCTAAAGGGTGGATAAAATCATTGGAAAAGATTTTTGATGTTATGGGGTGTTCGAAACATCAAAATTTTAGTCTTTATATTTACTATTTTAAAGGTGAAGCTGATTAGTGGTGGTCTATGGTGACAAATATCAGGGATAGTGAGAAGATTGATGCTCTTTATTGGGATAAATTCAATGGTATGTTTTTTGAGAAGTATTTTCCTAAGGTGCTTCTTCTTAGGATGGGAAAACAATTACTGGAATTGAGGTAGGATGATGACTCAGTGGCTACTTATGAAGAAATGTTCACTCGACTGGAAAGGTATACACCAAATTTGATCCATTACCTTGATAGTAAGATAAATAAATTTTACTCATGACCGAGGAAAAAATACCGAAGATCATTATCCTCTCATGAGTTCAAAAGTTATTAAAAACTTTTTAGAGGCGCGACAAATGTGGAAATGGAGTTTTCCAATAATCTGGTGTTCGTTGAAAAACAATAGAATAAGAGGTCCAGTTGGCCGGAAAAGGGAAATAATTCATCAAAGAAGCATGGGGGTGAGAAAATTAAATATCCAACTTGTGAGAAGTGTGGTAAAAATATTCCTGGAGAATGTTTATCAAAGACTAGAAAGTGATTCTAATGTGGTAAGTCTGGTCATATTGCTCATAACTGTATAGAAGATGATCAAGAAGGCATTGAAAAGATATAGGTAGGATATTTTAACTATAATGAAATGGGTAATTATGAAAATGAGTGTCCCCTGAAGAACATAACTGAGGGAAAGCAACCAGTCTACAAGCAGAAAGGGGTAGTGAAATAATTTGCAACTACTTCAGAAGATGATGGGCCATCAAAAAAAGGAGTATCAGGTATGCTATTTGTTTTTTCATATTATTCCAATGTGTTTTTGGATTCAGGGTCTACACACTCATTCATCTTTGAGAATTTTTCTAATAATTTTGGAATTCCATTTCAAGATAAGAATACAGAACTTATGGTAAAAACACCTAGAAAAAATGTGGAGAAAAAAAGGAAAACATAAGAACCTTCATGTCCTTGTGTGCAGGAAGAATCTACCAACAAACCTTATTGTTTTCCCTCTAGTAGAGTATGATATTATTTTGGGCATGGATCGGATTTCTATTTATCATGTTAAGATTGACATCAGAGCTAAAGAGGATTCATTTCAAAAAGATTTACAGTTTCTGTAAAATAATGATCCCTTTCATTTTATACGATATCAAGAAGCTAAGAAACTAGTTTATAGATGTAAATTACTGTTACCTCGACCATATTGTTGAAAATAAAGAAAGTGTTGATATTAATGATGTGTCAGTGGTAAATGAGTACCTTGATGTTTTTTCCTGATGAGTTTCTTGGAATTATACCAGATCACGAAGTTTAATTTACTGTTGACTTAGTTCCTGATGCTAAACCAATTTCAAAACCCCCTTATCGAAGGGATCAAATTGAACTTTTAGAGTTAAAGAAAAAATTGCATGAGTTATTAGATAAAGGTTTCATTCGACCTAAAACATCACCATGGGGTGCTCTTTTCTTGTTTGTTAAAAATAATATTGTTCAGTGATACTTTTCATTGATTATAGATCATTTAATAACATCATGGTTAAGAATATGTATCCTTTGCCTCATATCAATGATTTGTTTGATCAGCTCTAGGGAGAACAGTATTTTTCGAAGATTTACATGAGATCGGGAAATAATCAGTTGAATGTAAATGAAGAAAACATTTTTATGACAGCGTTTTGTACTAGATATGGCCATTATGAATTTGTAGTTAGGCATTTTGGGTTAACCAATGCCCCTGTTGTATTCATGGATCTTATTAATAGAATTTTCCATGAGTTCTTGGATAATTTTTTTTTTGTGTTCATTGATGATATTTTGGATTATTCTAAAAGTAAATAGGGGCATGAATGTCATTTAAATTTTATCTTGAAAACCATAAAATAAGAGAAACTTTATGGAATATTTAGCATGTGTGAGTTCTTGTTATAAAAAATTTCTTTCCTTGGTCACATTGTTTCAAAAAAATCCATAACCGTTGATCCTGCTAAAACAAAATTTATTAAAGAATGGCCAAGACCCACAAATATAACCGAGACCCATAGTTTTCTTGGTTTAGAAAGTTTTTACTGGAGGGTTTTTGAATATTTTTCAAGATTATCTAGTCCATTGACTATGTTAACTCTCAAAGGTGTTAAGTTCATTTGGATAAAAGAATGTGATGATTGTTTTTTGGAATTTAAAAGAAGATTGGTGAATGCTTCAGTTTTGGCACTGCCATCCAGAAATGGTGAGTTTGTAATTTACAGTGATGTTTGATTGAAAGAAATTGGATGTGTCCTTATGTATAATGATCAGTTAATATCTTATGCTTCACATTACATGAAACCACATAAGTTAATTTACCCTACACATGATATTGAATTAGATGCAGTTGTTTTTGCTTATAAAATTTGGAGGCATCATTTGTATGGAGTAAAATGTGAAATATATACTGATCAAAAAAGATTAAAGTATATATTCACTCAGATAGAATTGAACATGAGGTAGTAGAGATTACGGGAATTAATCAAGGATTATGATTTCATGATCCATTACCATATAGGAAAAGAAAATAATGTGGTTGAAGCTTTGAGTCGAAAAAGAAATGTCTCATTAACAATGCTACGTTTGGAATGAGATCCTTTGGTGTTTTATTTGATGAACTTTAGAATAGAAGTTGTCAGTGCAGGAAATTGTTATGTTTTGTTTCAGGTGTCAGTGAAATCATCTCCATTAGATAGAATAATGCATGCATAGAAAGAAGACAGTGAGTTGCATAAAATGGTTGAGTTGGTTCAGAAGGGTATGTTTTCTGATTCTAACATTGATAATGATTTTGTTTTGAGGTTTGATAAGAGATTATGTCTTCCTTGTGATTAATAGTTGAAGAATGAGTTGTTATTTGAATCTCATAGTTCTCCCTTTTCAGTTAATCCTATTAGTACTATGATTTACCGATATCTTCGGTTGTATTACTGATGGGATGGAATGAAAAAAGATACTGCTGATTTACTGTGATGTGATTGAATTGTCAGCATGTTAAAGTATTGTGGCAGTTAACAAAAGGTATTATTCATTCTTTACATGTTTTAGAGTGGAAATGGGAATATATATCAATTTAATTTGTTTTGGGATTACCGAAGATATCTTGAGGTAATAATGCAATATGGGTTATAGTTGATCGATTAACTATATCTACTCATTTCTTTCCTATTCGAGATACTTTGTCTCTAGATCTACTTGAACAGTTGTATGTTAATCATATAGTTATGTTGTATGGATTTCCCATCTTCATTATATCTGATCGTGATTCTAGGTTTACTTCTAACTTTTGGAAAGCCCTTCAAGAGTCGTTGGGTAATGAATTAAATTTTAGTACAACATTTCTTTGGCAATCAGATGGGAAGTCAGAACGAAAAATACAAACCTTGGAGGATATGCTACGTGCTTGTTCACTAGATTACTCGGGAAGTTGGGACAAACATATTTCTTTAGTTGAATTTTCTTATAATAACAGTTTTCATTCTAGTATATTGATATCTCTATTTGAGGCATTATATGTAATGTTTTGTCAATATCCGGATTTTTGTGATGAAGTAGGTGAACGGAAGAAGATTGAACTATAATTGGTAGAAGAGATGGTAGAGAATGTTTAGTTGATTCAGAATCACATGAGAACAGCTCAGAGCAGACAGAGAAGTTATGCGGATAACTGGAGGATGGATGTTTCTTTTGAGGTAGGGGATCATGTCTTTCTCATAGTTTTTCCATGGCAAAGTGTGATGCGTTTTGGTAAGAAGAAAAATTTGAGTCTGAGGTTCATTGGACATTATTTAATTCTTTAGAATGTTGGATCAGTTGCATACATAGTGGATTTACCTCCATGTTTGTCCTAGGTACACAATGATTTTCATGTTTCGATGTTGAGAATGTATATTCCCGATTCTTCTAATGTTTTTAGCCCAGTAGTAGTTCATATGGAAGAGAATCTCTCTTAGAAAGTACAATCAGTCCATATTCTTGATCGAAGAGAGAAAGTGTTATAGAATAAGGTAGTTCAATACGTAATTATTTTGTAGAAAAACCATATGCTTAAAGAGGCAATGTGGGAATCAGAATATGCTCTGATGGATAAATACTTCCACTTATTTTGACAAGTGAATAAAAATTGCGAGGATGAAATTTCCAAAAGGGGGGAAGGATGTAACATCCTAGGTAAATGAAGAATAAGATATTTTTATATTTATTAATATTGGTGAATTAAATATTAATTTTACTTTAAAGGGGTTTCAATGTTTGATAGCGTACCCGATACACAACAATGAGTTTCTTTGAAATCTTACATTGCACACTAAAAATATAAAATTATTATTTTAAATGGTATTTTACTCTTAGACCATTTATTGGAGATAATGAACAAAACTAACTAATATATTATTATACATGTTTGTTAAATTTATTTACTTTTATCCAAAAATATTTAGAGGCATAAAATTTGAATGAATCTAATTTTAAGAAAAATTTACAATAAGAGGTCGATTTACCACCATTTAATGGTGAACCCTCTTTAAATATATTTTTTTTCACCTTAATATATTCTATTTTACCAAATAAAATTCTTCTTTAGAATCAGTATAGAATAATTTACTTTGTATAGATTTTTGAAATTTTTTCGATAAAGTTCGTTTTTAAGGAATAGTGAAAAATATTGTATTTTAATTCAAAAGTAACATTTAATCTAATTTATTTATATGGTTATATTATCTTTAAATATGATTTTAAAGTGTAATTGGAATATATTTTTACCATTTAATACAATGTTGGTCATCAGAATTAATTTCAATTTGAAATTTGACATAAACAAGTGTCAATCTTTTGATGGTTATTATTTTTTAAAAACACGATATTTGTTTTAACAACGAGAATTAATTTTAAATTTAATAATGAAACTTATATTTTTAGAATTTGGTAAAATAGACATATATTTTTAATTCTTAATGTCAAATATATTACAGGGTGAATTTTTGGTATTTTTGTGAAAAACATCAATTTTGGATGAATAGTGAAACCACTAAGTAGTAGTTAAAAATCTAAATTTTTCATTTAAATGAAATTTTACCACTTCTATGAATTGAATTTAGAAAATATGACATACATGTTTGTTATTTGTAAATAAAATGTGGTTCAATAAGATGAAAATATTTTTTGTTGAATCGTAACTTTTGACTTTTATTTACCACAGTTAAAGGTAAATATGGTAATTCAAGGTAAAAAGACTATTATAATAATTCAAAATTACCTTAACACTTGTCTTATCCTTTTTTTATGAGTAATGGAAAACCATGGGAATTAATGGGTTGATTTTCGGACCCCATGGAGCCACATATGAATGATAATGACACTATAGATTAATTAATTAAAAATAAAGACACAAATGACATAAAAAAATATCTTATTGTAAATTAAATTTTACAAGGTGTTATATAAGTTATCATTAAAACTATAAATATTAATTGGAATGAAAAAATGATTTCCTACATCATGGTATATTGTTTATATTTTTTTGAGATAAAATAAATTGAATTATTTATGACACAATAATGATGCAGTGTTTACCTGGTTAATAGATGGTTTAAATAAATAAGATTATAATGATTAAAATACTATCCAAAAACTGTCCAATTCATATTGGATGATATTATTTAGACTGTGAGTCATCTTATATTTGGAGTTAATTATTATTATACCTTTAGAAACAGAATATCATTATATAATAAAATTATATTTTCACACTTTCCTAAAGAGCCCTTCCAACCCTTTATAATATGAGACCATTTATAAACAATTGATCTCACACACACCTCTCCAGCCTTTTGGGTTGTCCAAAATATACCCAATTAAGCACCCTAAATCCCTATATTCCTTCTAGAAGCCTTAACTTAGGCATAAGGAACTTCAACAAACCATTTTGGTTCAAACCAAAGTGAGTTACCCAAATTAAAGCTCACAGTTTCTCTTAAGTTCTTTTTATTAATTTCATTTATAACAACACCAGTATCCTAAATATTCTAGGATGTTTTTATGATAATTATTTGAACTACACTAACACACACCTCCATCTAATGGGTGAAGAACATACTATTTCTGTGGATGGAAAACTAACGCCTCACTAAACGATGATTTTTCGATTATCTCCTACCACCTCTCATGGTTGACATTATGATGGAATTTTATTTATATATGATATATTATATGTTTAATTTTTCATTATTCTTCTATATTTTTCTTTTATTTCATACCATTTTGGTTTCCATTATGGGTAAACAAGATTATTTCTTTTGAGGAAATACAGACCACTACCCCGTCAAAGTGATATGAGTCGTTAATGCCATATGTGGGACATATAAAGGATAGAGTTAATGATATTATTTATGATATTATAATAAAATTATATTATACCTATATAATTATGTTTTAATTTCATTAAATTATGAAATATAAATGAAAGTTGCATTCATGCGTATGTATGGCTTACCATCTCCCTGAATGGTGTGTTTCATTTCTTATCTCCAAAATGTTATGTACTATTATAAATAAATATATATACTAGATATATATGATGTATATATTATCTAAATATTGAATATCATTCTGGATATAATGGACTATTGACCACATGGACAACTTATAATTATAAGGTTTTCATTTTTTCCTTAAGTACCAAAATCGACAAAACGAACGTTATAAACATAAATGATTAAATAATTATTATAACATAGAAATAAGTGATATAAAAGGAATAATAAATTTGAAAAATGTTCTTATAAAATTTAAATTATCTTTAGTTTATTATTCATGAGATTAAATAACGAATGGGTCAATATTAACATGAGGTAAGGGAATTCGTCTCAATCTCCTTTCATTGAGGCATATTTTGTATTAATACACGACTTTCTTTTATACGTTGTATAAACACCCTTGAAATTTCAAAGGGAATATTTTCCCTATGAATAATTTTAATAAAAAACAAAAGGAGTGTTTTTTATGTATGCAGTGACAACGACATTTTCCACCACCGCGAGTATTATTTGTTCTTTGGCTTCCTTAACAAGATGAAATGTTTTTTATTGAAAATAAATACCATATACTCTTTTCAGTATTTTGGTATTGAAAATGGTTTTGATAATTTATTTTTTATGTCAATGTATTTTATTGATATATTGTTATTGAAATGTGGAAATTTTTTCTTCCCTTTATATTTTTTATGTGTTATCATTTTATAATGGTACTGGGACCTTTGATGGCTAGTTAAATGATAAACCAAATAACGGGTGGTGCCGTGATAAACCAGGATGGGTGGTTACATTATAACCTCCAATTAATTGTTAATGGATGTCGGTGGTATGGCTATTCCATTTAGTGATATGTGTGGAAGTTGATCGTATGATTATTCAATTTAGGTATGTTTATGTACCAGGATACATTTACAGGTTACGTGTTCTTTATATGCGCTTTATGGTAATATTTTGGTTAAAAAATCATAAGTAATGATATTTTATTTAGTGAAGTGTATTTACTACTTTATAAGTGTGAAATTTTAACCTTATGATAATGTATTCATGGTTTACATGTTGTTTTGAAAAACTAACAATTTTCTTTCATTGGGTATCCCTTATAAGGATTTTTATGTGCATCCCAAATTACTGAAATGTTTTTATAGAACATAATAATAAATATGGTCAATGATGGGATCAAGGAAAACTCATGTTTTCTTAAAAAAGGAACTAGACATGACTCTTTTTTCAATAGTTCTTTTTCTATGAAAAAAATTGAAACTAAGTAGAAGTTTCTACTTAGTAATCTTTTGAGATGTAATAGTTGTGTCTTAATTCTCTAAAACTCTAAACCTAAAAAGATCATCAATGTGAATTATTAGTTTAATTCAATATTATGTAATGTTTTAATATTGAGGCCTTATATTTTACCCTTTTTTACTATTTCATAGATGTAGGATGGTTTAATGTAACGATAGAGCCTCAGTTTTGACAGTGTGGTGAGGGATTGGGGAAAAAGACTTGTTCTGGGTTATTGTGATTTTGTCTTATGATAATCTGTTAATGTTGTGTTATGTGTCCTAGATAATGTGTTTTTAAATGTACATTTCTGACTCTATAATGACACTTTTTGATAATTTTACAAGGAGACATGTTTAGAGATGTTTTTATAGTAGTGGAACGTGAGGCACTAGAAGTACCAGGTGAGATGTTTGTAGATAAGTTCAAAGAAAACATTTATCAATTTCTGAAATTCATCTAAGGTGACCTCAGATGGGTTGTGGAAAAATTAATAATATGATGATGGAGTTTTAATTACAGAACCCCTTGAGTTTTACTTGAGAGTGTGTACCTGAGGGAGATGAGTTATGGGTGGATTCTATCCAGACAATACATGACATCATAAAAAATATTATTAAAAAGAGGGTCAATATTTATTCTTGAATATTTTGAGGGATAGGGAACAGTTGGTTGGATTCTCATTCCTAAATATATAAGGAAGATAGGATCACTTTGAAGAACATTTTAGAGATTTTCCTAGAGGACGTTTTTCTAGAGATTTTTAAGAATGGGTGAATAGCTATGTTTATAAAGATGACTATGAGGAATATGTCTCTGATGGGTTATATTAGACGTTTTATATATAGTAAATTCATTAATCCAAATATCATTGGGGATGATATTTATATGATGAGGATATTCTTGGGTGGACTTAAATGTGAGATTAAGTCTAAGTAAACTTCTTTCAGTTAAAGATATTTGTTGAGGTTATAGATTAGGCTCCCAAATATGAGCGGAGACTATAAGATGATTTCATTTTATGAAATATGGTTTCTTATATAAAATACTGAGGTGAATCTTATGAGGTAAGGAATCACTATTACAATAATGTTAGTCATAATAGTGGAATGTAGAGTGGCCAGATTTGGTGTATGTTAAATAGGACCTTGCTGGAATTATATTTCACTCATTCGGTTAGTTGATACACGATCAAAGAAATTATAATTGACCACATGTATAGTTCCAATAATGAGACATGATTGGTCATCTACATAGGCTCTATTAGAACCCGCAACTGATGAGTAGTGATTGAGGAGCTAGAAAGTTCCATAATGAAGGAACTATGTCATTTTCACCTTGTTAGTTTGGTAGAAAGTGTTATATAGGAAATGTCGGTAGAGTAATTAGATATGGTTATTCAGGGGAAATAGAGACTATATCAACAGAGTGTTGTAACTCAGGGGACTCCAAATGCATCACATGGTAGTGGGTTCATATAGTAACATTCCATTCATCACATACTTTTGGATTGTGAGGATAGACCATCGATAGTAAGGGGTGGTATTCTTGTATTTTTTTATTAGATAGTGACTTATTTGATATATATTCATATTATTACATTATTTATGAACTACTTGTGAATTTTTTCATCGTAGTGATGGAGTTCATGAATTTGGTTTTGATGAAGTATACACCCCTACGAGTACAATCAAGGGACATTTGTTTATAAAAAGGGTGTACTCTTGAGGATGGGGAGTATCACTTTCTATGATATTATTACATCTATGACATGTCATGATTTGAAATATTTTTATTCATATACTATATATTATAATACCTGGCCAACATTAATTTCTACTATATTAGGGTGTTGTTTAGATCACATAAGGGTGACAACAACATCTACCATGGAGAGTGGGATATTTAGACAGGCTATGCAGGGCCAGTTCATTAGTAACTGTGGTAGATTACCACCCCCATTTATAATATATTGTTAGATAATTGAGGGTTAAATTATGTTATATTTCCACCCGTAGTGTATATGTTATATGGTTTTTTCCCTCAATACTTCATAGAGATTCAACTTGAGATATATATTGAATTTACAATAGACATGTTTCCAATAACTGTGTCCATTTCTATTACACTATATATATCATCATCAACGAAGTTTCTTAATCTCAAGACATAGATTGATGTTTTGATGGATAAGGGGTTTATCATTCCAAGTAAATCACCATGTGATTTTCTAGTTTTATATCCTAAGATGGATGATGGGAGTTTTTTCCATAGTGTCAATTACTGAATATTGAATCGGATGACCGTGAAGAACCGATGTCATCTTCTGAAAGTCTATTATCTCTTCCACAAGTCGAGGGGGGCCTATGTATTCTCCAACATTGACATGATGTTAGGGTATCAACATATAAGAGTTTGAAATTCTGAAATGATGAATAAGGCATTCAGAATATGGTAAGAACTATATGAATTATTCATAGTTTTAAATGGGTTAATGGAAACACTAGTGTTGTTTATTGGATTTATGAACAAAATCTACCATATTACCTAGATTAGTGTGTGGTTGTGTTTTTTGATTACGTCATGGTGTACTATAAGACTCATGACAATCATTCCCAATATCATGACATCATCCTAAGTACATTAAGAGATCAAATACTATACTCCACACTATCTAAGTGGCATTTTGGATGAATCATGTACATTTGATGGGTCACATCATCTCATAAGAACGATTTTGAGTGGACCTAGAAAGTATTCATGGAGTTTTATTTTAGGTGAAATGTAAGAATGGTTTTTATATCTATAGATTATGGGGTTATCTAGATATTATTAGAGGTTCATCCAAGAATATTACTTATTAATAGTACAACTTTAAGGCATACAAATATTTTTATAAAGACTGAATTGATGGAATAATGTGATAATTACATCCAATAGATGAATAAATGTTTCACATCATCACTAATAGTGATCATAACTAGGCTAGTGGATGAGTATAATGGTCTTTGTTATACTTCTTAGACAAAATATGGAGCAGTGTTGATGCAAAATGATGGAGATGTGTAATATAGGTCTTTATAGTTGTGTCCACAAGAAAGAAACAATAACATAAAAAAAACATGGTTTAGCTACATTGGATTATGCACTAAATTTATGGTGGTATTATATTTTTGGAGAAAACGATACATTGTATTTGGATCAGAAGAACAAAATATGTATATATTCATAGTGAGATTTGAGTATCTGAAAACAATATTATGGGTTGTGTATATACAGTCATTACATTTTCATCTAGCATGTACACCATGGAAAGGAATCAATGTTTCTAACACATTACGAAGGAAAACTAAAAATCAAGAAATTTATTTGTCTAGCGTAGTGTGATTAATGATTAATATAATGGATTTGATGCATGTGATGGTTTATGAGTGTCAATAGTAGATGAATATCGTATCTATTTTTGTGAAGTCTATTATTTTGAGTCAAATCAGAGATAAGAAGTATGATGATCAATGGTGTTTTTCCATGAAAGAAATCCCATAAGGTGGGGAGACACCGTTAGAATGGATGAAAAATGAGGAATATATCACCTATTTCAGAAATATGATTTTTGTGTAAATGAGCGTAAAGGATGATATGATGCATGAGATTTGTGCCTTGATGCGAGTGTTATATCTAGGTGTGACTGGACTATTGACAACTGTTTTTCTGGCCATTCATGAAAAAGAGATAGGATGGTTTTTCACATGATACTAATAATTATATTAGGTGAAGGCCACTAAAAAATTACTTGGATGTTTATTATAACTATTTCACATTCCAGAATGGAATTGGAACAAAATTATTAATGTTATTGTGGTATATATCTTATGTAATCCTAAAAAGAATGAAACTATATGGGTAATTGTGGAACATTTAGCAATGGTGTCACATTTTATACCTATCTGAGATACTTTCTTGGTGTATATGTTTTGAGGGATGTACATTACAGAGATATTATATCAAAAAAGAGGGACATTGAGTATTGTTTCAGATCATTACTCGTATTATACATAAAACGTTTGACCTTCTTTGTAGAAGGGTAATGGAATATCAGTTTGTATGATTATGGACTTCCAACTACATACATATGGGTTGTCAGAACATACTATACTAGTTCTCGAAGATATTATTTGGGTGTGGGTCCCATGATTTGTTGGGTCTTTGGATAATCACCTATATATTTTGGATTTCACCTATAACATAATTTATAAGGAAAATATTCAAATGGAACTTTATAAGGATCTTTATAGTTTGCCATCAAATTACTTCATTGATGTTTTAAGGCAAGTGATTTTGAGATGATGGGATAACATCTCAAGCATGAATGTCCAAAGCATGTTTAGTTGATTCAAAAACATATGGGTATGATGTAGTGTATATGGAAGTCATATGATGGTAGAGAAGGATATCCCTTAGTGTTTTCAGAGGGTGATCATATATTCCTTTGGGTGTAACCTAGATTGGGAAACCACATTATTTGAATGTAGGGATTTTAGACCCTAAGATAATGGGGCATTTTGATGTTTTGGAGAGAATAAAAAATGTGTAGTATTAATTGGACCTTACACAATGATGCATTTTTTATGCATAATGCTTCCATATGTCATAACATAGGTTCTATCACCCCAACCCATATCATGTGATCAATGTAGATGATATTGGTCTTGAGATAGACAATACCTTTGAGAATCATATAATATGTGTGTTGGATCGTAGTGAGAAAGTGCTATATGGAGAGAAAATTTCAGTACTTCATATATTGTGGATACATGGTTGTGTTTAAGAAGAATCAAGGGAGAGAGATATTGATATTTGGAATCTGTGGGCTGATGTTTTTTACTCAATATACAATAGATGCTTGAGAGTTCAACTATTGTATTAGTTCTTATAAGGTTGTGGGATTATATGATCACATCTTATTATAGAGAATAATTATGATTTTTAGGTACTATTTTTTTGGCTTTGAGTGCATTTTTTTTGTTTTACATTCTGGTGTGTTTGGTAGAATAATTGGAAATTTATAAATGAGGGTATTTGCATGGTCGAAGAATGATATTCCCTAACTATAATCCCTGGTATAACAAATTGTGCAACCCTAAGATATAGTGTGGATTCGTGATGAGTGGACTATCTGTAAATCTGTATACCATATTAGGATAAACTATTCACCCCCCCCCCCCACAAGAGTCCCATGTAATGGTTCACGACATGGAAAAACATGTTCCCATCTCAAAAAACCATACATAACAATTTTATTATTCTAAAAATTAATTATTAAAATATATGAAACCCCAAATTAATCCTAAATCAAACCCCGCTCAAACCCGTACTTTTAATCTATATTTTCAAGGCTCCCAAATGAATTCTAAAATCTCACGAACTCTATTATTTGTGATTTGTTTCTCGGATTAAATATTTGTAACACTCATGTATGTGTTTTCATCCCATTTAGAAATATATCTCCCTCTTTCTCCACTTATTTTATAAAAGAGGTATTATTGTCCAATATTGTATATATATATATACAGGTCAAGGATATTTAGAACATGATTTATTTAAATTTTGGGTTTATGAATTGAATAAATATCTCATTCTTTATTGTTTTTCACCTATTTTTTTTTGGATTTTCCAATGGTGACCACTTATCAACAATCATGAAGTTTATGGTATATTATTCAAATCCCAAAGTTTTTTTTAAAATTATATCTATGTAATTATATATTTTTTATTATAAAAATAGCAATTGATTATATTAGATTGAATTAGATAATTGGGTTAATTGATTAATAGATAGATTTTTGATATTTGGAATATTGGGATTGTGAACTCAAATAATTATATTTTTAATTAGTTATGGTGTTATTTGAAATTTTCATCTTGATTACTTTACTTTTTAATCAATTAATGGGAATGGTTGGGATTATGAAATTGATTGATTTGAAATGATTATTTGCTGAATTATTTATGGAAATATGAGATTATATAAATTTAATAATTAAATATAAAATAAATTATTATTATTTGAAGAATATAGAATTGAACAAAAGTAGAAGTTGAAATAATTTTTGGAGATTTTGGTTATTATAAAATTGAGTGAGATAGGTAATTAATTATAAAATTATTTAATAATATTCAAGTGATCAATTAATTTATGAATTAATTAATATAATTGACATGATTAATTAATTTTTTAAATTAATTAATGGGAATTATGTGACCTATTAGATGTTTAATTAATTAATGAGATTATTGTGAATAAGTAATTATAGAATGAATCAATTAAATGATGGTTGGTAACAATGGAATTCATGTGATACATGAAATGATGAATTATAGAAATGAAATTAATGTGTTCATTGAAATGATAAATGGTAATAATAAAATTCACTTCTGACATTAATTGATGAATGGTAATAATGGAATTCATGTTTGTCTAGAAACGAGGAATGGTAATAATGGATTTGAAGTGTGACATGAAATAATGAATGGATGTGATGAAAATTCTGTGTGACTTGGAATAATGAATGTTAATGATGATATTCATATGTGACATGAAAGGATGAATTTAACAACCCATGATTTCATAGTACGTTATCTCATTAAAGTAATTCAATAGCTTGCGCAACAAATAAAACAGAGTTTAAGCATACCACAATGTACCACACTAACCATTCAAAAAGTGGTTTTGAATAGTGTTAATTTAATTTTAAATATTATATACTCTATATAATTTTAACATTAATATTATGTGTTTCTTATACATAGTATAATAAAAAATTAATTTTTTCTGATAACAGATGTATTTTTTAAAAAATTCAATTTTACCACCTTTTAATGGTGTACTCTTCATAAATCCAATATTTGACACTTTTATATATTAAATTTAATGAAATTAAATTCTTCTTTAGAAGAGGGACATATAAATTTAATTTGGATAAATTTTTTGGAAATTTTATGATAACTTTCATATTTTGATAAATAGTGAGAATACTATGTTTTTATTGAAAACATCTTTTTTAATCAGAATAATTTAATTCGTTCAGTTATACATTTTAATGGTTTTAAAGTATAATTATATTATATTTTAACCATTTAATTCAATTTTTTTCATTGGAAATAATTTTACTTTGAAATTATACATAAACAAGTGTCAATCATTCGATAGTTATTGTTTCTTAAAAACATTCTATTTGTTTTGAAAATGGGAAATAATTTTAAATTAATTAATACAACTTCTATGTTTTGAATTTTGTAAAATAGACATCATTTTTGAATTTGTAATATCAAATATATCTCAGGCATAATTTTATGTATTTTTACGAAAAACATCTATTTTACATGAATAGTAAAACCACTTAGTTGTAGTTAAAAAAAACTGACCTTTTAATTTAAATGAATATTTACCACTACTATGAATTGAATTTTGAAAATCAGAATCACATGGTTGGTATAAGTAAGTAAAATGTGGTTCAAAAAGATAAAAATAATTTCTGGTGAATTGTTACATTTGACTTTTATTTATCATAGTTAAAGGTAAATAGGGTAATTTTAGGTAATAAGAATATTATAATAATACAAAATTACCTCAAAACTTGTCCAACCATTATTTTATGATTCATGGCCAACCATGGAAATCCTTGGGTACGTTTTGGGACTTTATGGAAGAACTTAAGAGTGATAATGACACACTATTTTAATTAACATATTGTAAAGAAAAAAATGACATTAAGAAATATCTTTTATTATATCAATCTTTACATGGGATTATACAAGTCATATTTTCGACTATAAATACTAATTGTTAAGATAAAAATATTTCCTACATAATGGTATGTTATTTATAATATTTTGAAATTAAATAATTTAATTTATTTATGAAACAATGATGATACAGTAATTACCTAATTAATGGTTGATTAAAATAATTGATATTATACATATCTAAATAAATGTAATTTGAGACATTTGATGAATTATAATACTTTTATTGGTTAATATTACATTTTGGGGTTGATTAGATTAATTTTCATCGAAGTAATAAGGTTGTTTTGACTTTCAAGAAAACAAAATACCAAATACTGTCAGAATTGTAATAAATTAATTTTTTAGAAAAATAGTATGTTATTGGTTGATATATTATTCTTAAAAATTTATGGTTCTTCCATATGTCTTAAATAATTTTATATATTTAATTAATGAACCACTTGATTTTCTCTTAGATTTTTATAGTATGTGTATTAACCATATAGTGTAAGAATACAAGAAGACACGGTAAAAAATAAATTATTTAACATAGAGTTAAATCTAAAAGATAATGTTAAAATGGTAACCTAAACGTTCCAAAAACCTATTTCATGAGGATATTCTGACCCATCCCCACTTTATATTTTTATAATAAATCAATTTGGAGCCATTATAAACCGTATATGATTTTATTATAAAATAATTTTTCAATATTTTCCTTAGGTTCCCCCACCTCTCTTATAAAAGGGAACTCCCCCTTCTCCCAAATTCACAACCTCAAAGCCATTTGGATCAGCCAAACCCTTCCCCAATATCCCCAAAACTATACTATATTAATCTTTTAATCCTTATTTTGGTCAGAAAGCTAACCTATGTAGCCCTTTTCATCAAATCAAATGGAAGAGCCCGAAGAAGAGGTAAATATTTCATCACAACTTCCAAGTTCATTCCAAAATCCATGTCTTCTTTCCTTGTTATTTCCATTTTAAAACAATAACTCTAGTATAATATAAATAAATTGACATTATTATAAAAATGGTACAACCATATTCATTATTCTATCCATCCTATGAATGACATGTCACCATACGTGCGTACGTACGCCGTACAGTCTTCACGTCGTGGTGTAGTTGTTATTCAATAAATTATTCTATTGCATGGGTATCTTAACGATATATAATTGATGTAAATAATAAATATAACTTGTCAATTTTTATTTATATATTATATAACATAAAAATATATGTTATTTTGACAACAAAATAATGATATTGTTGCTCGTGCGTATGTACGGATAACCATCTCCACGACAGGATGAGATTCATTTCCATGTTCACCATTCAACGATATTTATAAAAATATATATTATTAATAAGTAAGAAATATATGATATAATAATGCTACAAGAGATATATATATATTTGTATGTATGTATGTATGTATGTACTTATATATACCTTATACACTTACTTCCGTTCAATACAATGTGAAAACGGAATCAATTTTTATGTGTATGTATTGCATACCGTCTCCATAAACGGTGCCTTCCATTTCATATATTCATCTATTATAAATATTTATATTCTAAATATATATTAATATAAATCATGGTTTACATTCTGGAATTATTTAAATCATTGTCTAAATGATACTATCAAGAATAACAAGGTAAAAAACATATGATAAAGAAAGCGATTATTACCCAAAATGTTAATTTAACATAGAAATCATTATTAAATGGGTAGAATGATTTCAAAAATGAATCATGTATGATATAATAAATATAAATATGGTTCTGTAATATTTTAATATCTTTCTATGGTAATTATAAAGGAGTTTAAACTTACCATCGACCAAAGGAATGTGCAAGGTTAGGGTTAATTCCTCAATCTCATTATTATTCGAGCTTGTTTATGGGTAATTTTTTATTATGAAATATTTATTATCCATGTCCACGTTTCAAAAAAGAGTATTAAATAGGAATAATTTAAGGGAATATTTTTCTAAAACATAATTTCAAAGTTTTTAAATATTTATTCATCTAAATCATTCTCATTAATGTCCATGTTTCCAAAATTGTTCTTTATGGAATCAATTTTATGGACACGAATATTTTTAATATATTAATTCCATTCAAAGGTTTTAAAATGGTATGGGAAACAATTAATAAAAAAATTATTTAAATTTCTTCCCTTCTAAATTGTGTGACTTTTAAATGTTTTCATGAAAAAAGGGTTATTTCTCTCAATGAGTTTTAGAAATCATTTTCATCTATTTCAACATCCTTTGATGGATTTTAATCTTTTTTGATGTTAATTTATTGTGATACAAATCTTCCAAATTATATTGAAGGTTTTTTGATATTTTTTAATGTGGATGTGTTTTTTTTATACCGTTCATTGTTTAAGGTTAATGTATTGATATTTCGTTTTCTAGTTCTAATAATAAGGTTTATATTATGTTTCATCCTTTTCATATGTTGAATGTCTTGGACATAGTAAGTGATGGGTGGAGACCTATATAGCTCCTTGATGCATCGGTAGGTCTCATGATACAATTAGATGTGGAATTGGATAAGTCCTTTCCCAATTTGTTATATGGTTTTGGTCGAGGCCTTAATCATTTTTAGACATCTTTCCTGAGGCCTTGAGAAAATGTTTCAGAATTTCTAGCATTATACATTACCACATTATAAAATTAATATTGATGGTTCATGTGGATATTCGACTAGCAGAATACCCATGACTATGTTTTATTATGTCATTATTTACTCAACTCATATTTCTTCCATAAAGAGATCATGTTTATTATTTTTAATGTCATGTGCTTTCAATTAATCATCATGCCTATTTTTTATGATATATTCTGCTAAATTATTTACCCTTACTAAACATATGAGGTCACCTCTTTCTTATGTTTTATTATCCCAGGATCCCAAGAAGTGTATTATGTTTGAGCTACATGGATAAGCTAACAGAACAATGGCGTTCTCAAAGGATTTTTTTTTATGTTAGAATGGGTAATGTAACGTTCATGTAAATAATCTGTTTTCTAAGACTACTAAACTGACCAGTCTTTTGGGACATGATTCCTTATAATCATTCCAACATATTAAAATAATTCTCCAACTCTAGGAATCTATTGTTGTGGAATTACAGTTGGTATAATAGAAGTTTAGTACAATCCATAGAAACTATATTTGGAAAAAATCTTTTTGGAGCACATTAAACTAAGATATACATTGATGATTACCATAGAAAACAACCTATAATTTTGGTAATGTAGAATTTTTTTTATTTTCCAAGCAATACATACATATCTAGATACGAGAAATTATAGGTGGCTCTGGAAAAGATGTACCTAAGAGTGAAAATATTTACATGGAGTTTTGGGCATGGCCCAGGGTTTCTTGGAACACGATAATGGGCCTTGCTGCACTCTTGGTTACGATACTCCCATGGGATATGCTTAGGATAATTCACATTTTCTTTAAAAACCATTATGAAGGATTTGAATGTAAATACCTCCTCAAAGGGTTTTATTATTATAATAGATTATATCCATAAACTGTTCATTTTTCATTAGGTATTTTATAAGTTTTTAATTATTCATTGTGATTCATAAACTGACCTAGTGTTTCCATTGTTTAGAAATGGCGCCCCGTGGATGCAAAGAGAACTCTAACAATAAATATGATCCAAAGAGTGTGATAGATCATATTTATGACAAAATTTAGAAGGTTAATAGTTTCCCATGTATTCTTAACTTATGAATAAATTATATCTTTTGTTAATAAGTTAAGTAAAGATTTATCTGTGTCCTATGGATTTGAAGGGAGGTAAAAAAAGAAAAGGACGGTAGAAAGAATGATGGATAAGTAGAAGAGGGGAGAAAAGGATTTTCCCATATGTGATAAATGTGGAAAGAATAACCTTTGTAAATGATTGAAGAGAATGGGAGATTGTTATATGTGTGGAGAAAAAGGTCCCCATGTATGTGGTTGCAAGGGTAAAAAAAGGTATCAAATGTAAAATGATTCATCTACAAGGTGTTAGGACACTATGCGAATAAATGTCTTAGTCATCAGAGTATACCAAAAATGGTGATATTGGATAATAATCATGTTTTAATAGTACCTCATATAATGATAAATGACTAGTGTTAATATGTTGTTATTATATAATTATTTCATTTGAGTGTTGTATCAACAATATACTGGTCATATGAATTATGGAGATAAATAAGGAAGTACTACTATACTATTTTATTGAGGATTTGAGATTATATGGTTCTATGAAAAGTGAATAAATAATATGATACACTTTTTAGAAAATACATGGTAGAAGGAAAGGTAATCCTTAATGTGGTCCTTATAATGAGGTGCTGATTTTGGAATAAGAGATGGTTGATTTGGATAAATTAAATTGGATGTTCTTGACATCCATGGAACTGATTAGAATTTTGTTTATTTCATCATTGTTGGAATATTCAAAAAAATTGGATATAAATAATATATCTAGTTTTCTATAAAGAATAAGGGAGAATGAATAAAATCAATAATGATTTATGGTAATTGATGGGGTTACATTTCTTTGAAAGAATACATGATTAAGGAGTTAACATGTTATTAAGTGGAAAAAATGATCTTCATTGTGCTTAACATCCATAACTGTGAGTTTGGATATATGTATTCTGGATAAGTCTAAAGGATGAAATGTATTATGTTTGAAATTGGATACAATTGTTAAGGTTATTTTTGTATTTTCTTAAAAAGGACAACCTAGAGGTTGGGCGACAAACAGTCGTGTCCGGAAAGGCCGCGAGACTTGAACCCGCAACTGAAGGGCAACAAGGGTGCATCACTTACAACTGGCCAACGTGATGTCCTGGATCGTATAGTTTAGTTTCTTTTTTAAAAGTTCTGATAGGTTAATTAAAATTCACTATTTGTGGAACCCTTTATGATTAGGATAAATAAAATATTTTTTCGAAATCTTTTGAAGTGAAAGTTGAGTTTGTGGATGTAATTAGTTAAAATATGTAACTATACTAGTCAATTATATATATATATACATATATATTTTTTCCCTCTTATTATATAACTAAAATAATTCTTATACTTTATTTAAGGGACTTTGCCTAAATCTTATTTCATTTAGGAATATTTTGATTTCTAAACAACTTTCTTTTATGCAGTGTATAAAACCCTTTGACTTTTCATTTCAAGGGGAATATTTTACTACAAATCATTTTACTAAAAAACAAAAAAATTAATGTTTTTTATAATGTAATTGGTAGAAATGGCCTTTCTGCTGCCGTGATTTTTATTTGATCATTGGATTCCTTAGGAAACCAAAATGTTTTTTAAAAAGAAAATAAATACCATATACTCTTACGTATTTTGGTATTGAAAATTGTTTTGATATTTTATTTGTTATGTCAATATATTTAAATGATATATTTTTATTGATGACCTCAATCCCACCCTATAAATATTTACATTTTCCCCCCAATTATGTTTCTCTAATTTAAACCAATTTTCTCTTAATCGATATCATAATTTGGTGGTAACATTTTCATTTCCCTTTCCCTCTTTTTAAGACAAAATTTTATTAACCCAATTTTCGATGTGGTTTTCCACAAAGATATTTCTATATTATTAAAATTTTATTTTCAATGAACAATTTCAATTTGCGAGGAAGAAATTTATTGAAGGAGAGGAAAATGTAACACCCTAATATTTTATAATATGTTATCTCATTAATGTAATTCAATAGCTTTCACTACACACAACACTGAGTTCGAGTGCAACCCAACATACAACACTAACCGTTCAAAATGCAGCTATGAATAGTATTAAGTGCATTTTGAAACTTATATAATATATATAATTTTAACATTCATATTATGTGTTTCTTAGACATTTTATGAGAACAAATTCATTTTTCAGATAAAATAAATATTTTTCAAAAAATGCATTTTTACCGCCTTTTAATGGAGTCATTTTTCTAAAAACAATATTTGAAACTTTTATATATCAAATTTAAAGAAATTAAAATTCTTATTTTGAATCATGACATTAAAATTTACTTTGGATTATTTTTTCATACTTTTATGATACTTTCATATTTTGATGAATAGTGAAAATTACTATGTTTTAATTGAAAACAACTTTTTTAATCAGAACAATTTATATTGTTCAATTAAACATTTGAATGGTTTGGAAGTATAATTTGATTATATTTTTACCATTTAATCCAATGTTGGTCATTGGAATTAATTTCACTTTGAAATTATACATAAACAAGTGTAAAATTTTTTATAGTTATTGTTTCTAAAAAACAAGCTATTTGTTTTGACATTGGGGATTAATATTAAATTAATTATTAAAACATTATGTTTTTAATTTGGTAAAATTTACATAATTTTTTAATTCAGAATATCAAATATATCTTAGGCTGAAAGTTTAGTATTTTTCTGAAAAACATCAATTTTTTATTAATATTAAAATCACTTAGTAGTAGTTTAAAAACTGATTTTTTCATTTAAATGAAATTTTACATATTCAGTGAATAGAATTTAAAAAATCTGACATACATGGTTTTTATTATAATGTAAAACTTGGTTTAATAAGATAAAAATAATTTCGGGTGAATTGTAACTGTTGACTTTTATTTACCGCGGTTAAAGCTAAATAGGGTAATTTATGTTAAGAAGAATATTATAATAATACAAAATGTACTTAAAACTTGTATTAAACTTATTTGATGTGTCATGGGCGACCATAGGAATCCTTGAGTCAATTTTGGGACCCCATGGAGCCACATAGAAGTGATAATGACACTTTATTTTAATTAACTTAAAGTAAAGACAAAAATGACATTAACAAATATCTTTTAGTATATCAATTTTTACATGGGGTTATATATGTCATATTTTAGAATATAAATATTAATTTGAAATCTAAAAATATTTCCTAAAAAAATTATTTTATTTATAATTATTCAAATTAAATAATTTAATTTATTTATGACAAAATGATGATGTAGTAATTACCTTATTAATGAATGATTAAAATAATTGATATTATAAATATATAAATAATGGTAATTTGATACTTTTGATATATTTAGCTACTTTTATAGGATAATATTACTTTTTAGAGTTGACTATATGAATTGTTTTGAAGTGATAAGGTTGTTGTGACTTTCACCGTAACAAAATACCAAATAGTGTCAGAATTGACAAAAAAATAATTTTTTTTATAAAAATACTATATTAGTTGATATAATATTCTTAAAAATAAATGGTTTGGCCAAAGGTCATAAGTAATATTATATATTTCATTAATTAACCACTTTAGGATCTCATGTATGTTTGTAGAATTTTTATTAACCATATAGTGTAAGAATACAAGAAGACATTATAAAAGATAAATTATTTAACTTTGAGATAAATCTAAAATATAAGGTTAAAATGGTAACCTAAACATTTCTAAAACCTATTGGTTGTATGTATATCAACTCATCCCCACGTTAACTTAAATATGAATCATTTTGGAGTCATTATTAACCGAATAATATTTTATTATAAAATAATATTTCAATCATTTCCTAAGGTTCCCCCCCCCCCCCTCTTATAAAAGCGCACTCAAACTTCTCTCAAATTCACACCTTCAGAGCCATTTGGCTCGACCAAACCCTGAAAAAATATCCTATAAACTATGATCCATTCAACCTAAAGGCCTTACTTTGGTCATAAAGAATACCTATTGATCCCTTTTAATCAAATCAAAAGGAAGAACTCGAAGAAGAGGTAAATATATCATAACCTCTTTCAAGTTCATTCCTTCTTCCACTTCTTCATTCCTTGTTGTTTCCATTGCAAAAAAATAACTCCAATATCTTCTATATACTTTGATGTTATTATAAATATGGTTAAACTATATTCATAATTATATCCATCCTATGAATGACATGTCACCATACATGTGTGCGTACGGCTTACCGTCTCCACATCGTTGTGTAGTTGTTATTCAATACATTATTATATTGGATGGGTATAATAATGATGTATAATTGATCTAAATAATAAATATAAAATTTTAATTATTCTTTATATATTATGTACCATGAAATTATATACGATTTTAATATCAAAAGAATGATATTGTCGGTCATGCGTATGTACGGATTACCGTCTCCACGACACGATAATATTCATTTCCATCTTCACCATTCAACGATGATTATATAAATATATATTATTAATAAGTATATAATATATAAACTAATAATTTTACTGGAGATATATATATATATATATATGTATGTGTGTACTTACATATATCTTATTCACTTACTTTGGTTCAATACGATCTGAAAACGGAAACAGCGTTTATGCGTACTTACAATCTACTGTCTCAATAAACGGTTCCTTCCATTTCATATATACATCTATTATAAATATTTATATTCTATATATATATTAATATAAATCATGGTTTATATTCTGGAATTATTTAAATCATTATCTAAATGATATGATCAAGAATAACAAGGTAAAAAACATATGATAAAGAAAGCGATTATTACCCAAAATGTTAATTTAACATAGAAATCTTTATTAAATGGGTAGTAAGATGTCATAAATGAATCGTGTGTGATATAATAAATATAAATATGGTTCTGGAATATTTTAATAACTTTCTATGGTCATTTTAATGGAGTTTAAACTTACCCTCGACCAAAGAAATGTGCAAGGTAAGGGTTGATTCCTCAATCTCATTATTATTTGAGCTTGTTTATGGGTAATTTTTTATTGGGAAATATTTATTATCCATGTCCATGTTTCAAAAAAGAGTTTTAAATAGGATTATTTTAAGGGAATATTTTTCTAAAACATCATTTTAAATTATTTAAATATTTATTCATCTAAATCATTCTCATTAATGTCCATGTTTCCAAAATGGTTTTTTAAGGATTCAATTTTATGGACATGAATGTTTTTAAAATATTAATTCCATTCAAAGGTTTTAAAGTGGTATGGGAATCATTGATTAAAAAATTTCTTCAAATGTCTTCCCTTCTAAATTGTGTGACTTTTATATGTTTTCATGAAAAAAGGGTTATTTCTCTCAATGAGTTTTAGAAATCATTTTCATCTATTTCAACATCCTTTGATGGATTTTAATCATTTTTATGTTAATTTATTGTGATAAAAAACATCCATTTTGTATTGAAGTTGTTTTGATATTTTTTAATGTGTATGTGTTATTTTTATACCATTCCTTATTTAAGGTTAATGTATTGATATTTCGTATGCTAGTTCTAATACTAATGTTTATATTATGTTTCATCCTTTCCATATGTTGAATGTATTGAACATAGTAAGTGATGGGTGGATCCCTCTATATCTCCTTGATGCATCGGTAGGTCTCATGATACAAATAGATATGGAATTGGATAAGGCCTTTCCCAATTTGATATATGGTTTTGGTCAAGGCCTTAATCATTTTTAGAAATCTTGGATGAGGCCTTGAAAAAATGTTTCAGAATGTCTGGCATTATACATTACCACATTATAAAATAAATATTGATGGTTAATGTGGTTATTCGACTAGTAGAATACCCATGACTATGTTTTATTATGTCATTATTTACTCAACTCATATTTCTGTCATAAAGAGATCATGTTTATTATTTTTAATGTCATGTGTTGTCAATTAATCATCATGCAAATTTTTTATGTTATATTCTACTAAATTATTTACCCTTACTAAGCATTTGAGCTCACCACTTTCTTATGTTTTATTATCCCAGGATCCCAAGAAGTGTTTTATGTTTGAGCTATAGGGTTAAGCTAACGGAACCATGGCATTCTCAAAGGATTTTTTTTATATTAGAATGTGTAATGTAGCATTCATGTATGTAATCTGTTTTCCAAGACTAGTAAACTGATCTATCTTTTGGGACATGATTCCTTCTAATCCTGCCATCGTATTAAAATAATTTTCCAACTCTAGGAATCTAATGTTGGAGAATTACAGTTGGTATTAGAGAAGTTTAGTACAAACCTTAGAAACTATATTTGGAAAAAATCTTATTTGAGCACATTACACTATGATATACTTTGATGATTAGAATTTAAAACATCCTATAATTTTGGTAATGTAGAGATTTATTTTTTGTATTTTACATGAAAAACATACCTATCTAGATATGAGAAAGTAGAGGTGGATCTGGCACAGATGTACTTAGGAGTGAAAACATTGACATGGAGTTTTGGGCATAACCCGGGGTTTCCTGGTACATGATAATGGGCCTTTCTGTACTCTTGGTTACGATACTCACGGGGGATATGCTTAGGATAATTCACAATTTCATTAAAAACCATTATGAAGGATTTTTATGTAAATACTTCCTCAAAGAGTTTTATTATTATAATGGATTATATCCATAAACTGTACATTTTTCATTTGGTTTTTTACATGTTTTTAATTATTCATTGTGATTCATAAACTGACCTAGTGTTTCCATTGTTTAGAAATGGCGCCCCGTGGAAGGAAAAAGAACTCTAACAATACATATGATCCAAAGAGTATTATAGATCATATTTAAGACAAAATTTAGAAGTTAAATAGTGTCCCATGTATTATTAACATATGAATAAATTATATCATGTGTCAATAAGTTAAGTAAAGAATTATCTGTGTCCTATGGATTTGAAGGGAAGAAAAAGAAGAAAAGGATGGTAGACAGAATGATGGATAAAGAGAAGAGGGGAGAAACAGATTTTACTATATGTGATAAATGTGGAAAGAATAACCTTTGTAAATGTTTGAAGAGAATGAGATATTTTTATATTTGTGGAGAAAAAGGTCCCCATGTATGTGGTTTCAAGGGTAAGAAAAAGGAATCAAATGTAAAATGATTCATCTACAAGGTGTTGGGACACTACGCAAATCAATGTCTTAGTCATCAGAGTATACCACAAATGATGATATTGGATAATAATCATGATTTAATAGTACCTCATATGAAGATAAATGGCTAGTGTTAATATGTTGTTATTATATAATTATTTCATTTGAGTGTTGTATCAACAATATACTGGTTATATGAATTATGGAGATAAATTAGGAAGTACTACTGTACTATTTTATTGAGGATTTTAGATTATATGGTTCTATGAAAAGTGAATAAATAGTATGATACACTTTTTGGAAAATACTTGGTTGAAGGAAAGGTAATCCTTAATATGGTCCTTATAATGAGGTGCTGATTTTGGAATAAGAGATGGTTGATTTGGATAAATTATATTGGATATTCTTGACTTCCTTGGAACTGATTAGTAGTTTGTTTATTTCATCATTATAGTAATATTCAAAAAATTTGGATATAAAGAATATATCTAGTTTTCTATAAAGAATATGGGATAATGAATATAATCATAATGGTTTTATGGTAATTGATGGGGTTACATTTTTTTGAAAGAATACACGATTAAGGTGTTCACATGTTATTAAGTGGAAAAAAGGATCTTCATTGTGCTTAACTTCAATAACTGTGAGTTTGGATAGAAGTATTTTGGATAAGCTTAAAGGATGTAATGTATTATGTTTGAAATTGGATACAATTGTTAAGGTTATTTTTGGATTTTCTTAAAAAGGACAACCCAGAGGTCGGGCGACAACCAGTCATGTCCGGAAAGGCCGCGAGACTTGAACCCGCAACTGAAGGGAAACAATGGTGCATCACCTACCATTGGCCTACGTGATGTCCTGGATTGTATCGTATAGTTCCTTTTTTAAAATGTCTGATAGGTTAATTAAAATTCATTATTTGTGGAACCCTATACGATTTGGATAAATAGAATATTTTTCTGAAATCTTTTGGAGTGAAAGATGAGTTTGTGGAAGTAATTAGTTAAAATATGTAACTATACTTGTCAATTATATATACATATATATATATATATAATTTTTCCCTCTTAGTCTATGACTAAAATAATTCTTATACTTTATTTAAGGGACTTCGCCAAAATCTTCTTTCATTGAGGAATCTTTTGATTTATAAACAACTTTCTTTTATGTGGTGTACAAAACCCTTTGACTTTTCATTTCAAGGGGAATATTTTACTATGAATAATTTTACTAAACAACAAAAAGTAATGTTTTTTCTAACGTAATTGGTAAAAATGACCTTTCTACCACCGTGAGTTTTATTTGATCATTGGATTCCTTAACCAACCAAAATGTTTTTTAAAAAGAAAATAAATACCATATACTCTTACGTATTTTGGTATTGAAAATTGTTTTTTGATAATGGATTTGTTATGTCAATATATTTAAATGATATATTTTTATTGATGACCTCAATCGCACCCTATAAATAATTACATTTTCCCTACAATTGTGTTTCTCTAATTTCAACCAATTTTGTCTTAATCGATATCATAATTTAGGAGTAACCTTTTCGTTTCCCTTTACCTCTTTTTAAGACAAAATTTTATTAACCCAATTTCGGATGTGGGTTTTCCACAAAGATATTTCTCTATTATTAAACTTTTATTTTCAAAGAACAATTTGAAATTGCGCGGAAGCAATTTATTGAAGGAGAGGAAAATGTAACACCCTAATATTTTATAATATATTTCCTCATTAAAGTAATTCAATACATTTCACTACACACAACACCAAGTTCGAGCGCAACCCAACATAACACACTAACCGTTCAAAACACAGTTATGAATAGTATTAACTGCATTTTGAAACTTATATAATATATATAATTTTAACATTTATATTATGTGTTTCTTAGACATTTTATAAGAACAAAATTCATTTTTTCAGATAAAATAAGTATTTATCAAAAAATGCATTTTTACCGCCTTTTAATGGAGTCTTTTTTATAAAAACAATATTTGACACTTTTATATATCAAATTTAGAGAAATTAAAATTATTATTTTGAATCAAGAAATTAAAATTGTCTTTGGATAATTTTTTAGTACTTTTATGATAACTTTCATATTTTGATAAATAGTGAAAATTACTATGTTTTAATTGAAATTTTTTTTTAATAATAACAATTTTTATTGTTCAATTAAAGATTTGAATGGTTTTGATGTATAATTAGATTATATTTTTACCATTTAATCTAATTTTGGTAATTGGAATTAATTTCACTTTGAAATTATACATAAACAAGTGTAAATGTTTTCATAGTTATTTTTTCTAAAAAAACAAACTATTTGTTTTGACATTGGGGATTAATTTTAAATTAATTAATACAAATTTATGTTTTTAATTTGCTAAAATAGACATAATTTTTTAATTTAGACTATCAAATATATCTTAGCCTGAAATTTTGGTATTTTTCTAAAAAATATCAATTTTTTATTAATATTGAAATCACTTAGTAGTAGTTTAAAAAATGACTTCCTCATTTAAATGAAATTTTACATATTCAGTGAATTTAATTTCAAAAATCCGACATACATGGTTTTTATTATAATGTAAAACTTGTTTTAATAAGATAAAAATAATTTTTGGTGAATTGTAACTCTTGACTTTTATTTACCGCAGTTAATGGTAAATAGGGTAATTTAAGTTAAGAAGAATATTATAATAGTACAAAATTTACATAAAACTTGTCTTAAACATATTTGATGTGTCATGGACGACAATGGGAATCATTGAGTCAATTTTGGGACCCCATGGAGCCACATAGAAGTGATAATGACACATTATTTTAATTAACTTAAAGTAAAGACAAAATGACATTAACAAATATCTTTTAGTATATCAATTTTTACATGGGGTAATATATTTCATATTTTAGACTATAAATATCAATTGGAAATCTAAAAAAATTTCCACAAAAATTACTTTATTTATAATTTTTTACATTAAATAATTTAATTTATTTATGACAAAATGATGATGCAGTAATTACCTTATTAATGAATGATTAAAATAATTTATATTATAAATATATAAATAAAGGTAATTTGATACTTTTGATATATTTAGCTAATTTTATAGGATAATATTACTTTTTAGAGTTGACTAGATGAATTTTTTTGAATTGATAAGGTTGTTAGGACTTTCACCATAACAAAATACCAAATAGTGTCAGAATTGACAAAAATTAATTTTTTTAATAAAAATACAATATTGGTTGATATAATCTTCCTAAAAATAAATGGTTTGGCCAAAGGTCATAAATAATATTATATATTTAACTAATTAACCACTTTAGGATCTCATGTATGTTTATAGTATGTTTATTAACCATATAGTGTAAGAATACAAGAAGATATTAAAAAAGAGAAATTATTTAACTTCGAGTTAAATCTAAATTATGAGGTTAAAATGGTAACCAAAACATTTCTAAAACCTATTGGTTGTATGGATATCAACCCATACCCACATTATCATATATATAAATCAATTTGGATCCATTATAAACTGAATATTGTTTTATTATAAGATAATATTTCAATCGTTTCCTAAGGTGCCCCTCCCCCCTCTTATAAAAGTGCACTCAACCTTCTCTCAAATTCAGACCTTCAAAGCCATTTGGCTCGGCCAAACCCTGACCAAATATCCTTTAAACTATTATCCATTAATCCTAGAGGCCTTCCTTTAGTCATAAAGAAAACATATGGAGCCCTTTTAATCAAATCAAAAGGAAGAACCCGAAGAAGAGGTAAATATATCATCACCTCTTCCATGTTTATTCTTTCTTCCACTTTTTCTTTACCTGTTGTTCCCATTGTAAAAAAAATAACTCCAATACATTGTATAGACTTTTATGTTATTATAAAAATTGTTAAACTATATTCATAATTATATTCCTCCTATGAATGACATGTCACGATACATGCGTGCGTACGACTTACCATCTCCACATGGTTGTGTAGTTGTTATTAAATACATTATTATATTGGATGGTATAATAATGATGTATAATTGATCTAAATAATAAATATAAAATTTTAATTATTCTATATAAATTATGTACCATGAAATTATATACGATTTTAATATCAAAAGAATGATATTGTCGCTCGTGCGTTTGTACGGATTACCATCTCCACGACACGATGATATTAATTTTCATGTTCACCATTCAATGATGATTATATAAATATATATTATTAATAAGTATTTAATATATAAACTAATAATTTTACTGGAGATATATATATATATGTATGTATGTGTGTACTTACATATATCTTATTCACTTACTTTGGTTCAATACGATCTGAAAATGGAAATACCGTTTATGCGTACGTACAATCTATTGTCTCAATAAATGGTTCCTTCTATTTCATATATAAATCTAATATAAATATTTATATTATAAATATATATTAATATAGATAAATGTTTTTATTCTGGAATCATTTAAATCATGATCTAAATGATAAGATAAAAATAACATGTTAAAACACACACGATAAGGAAATCTATTATTACCCAAAGTGTTAATTTAACATGGAAATCATTATTCAATGGGTATTATAATTTCATAAATGAATACTTTATGATAGAATTGATATGAATATGGTTTTGGTATAATTTAATAACATACTATGGTCATTATACTGGAGGTTAAACATACCCTCGACCAAAGGAAAGTGCAAGGTAAGGGTTGATTCCTCAATCTCATTATTAATCAAGATTGTTTATGGGTTTGTTTTTACTGGGAAATATTTATTATCCACATACATGTCTCATAAAAGTGTTTTAAATGAGACTATTTTAACTTACTCTTCTATTAAAACATCATTTTAAGTGTTTTAAATATTTATTATTCTAAATCATTCTCATTAATGTCCTTGTTTTAAAAATGGTTTTATAAGGATTTATTTATATGGACCTGAGTGTTTTTAAAATATTAATTTCATTAAAAAGATTCAAATTGTTTTGTAAAACTTTTATTCAAAAATGTATTCAAATTTATTCCTTTATAAATTCTATGACTTTTAAATGATTTCATGAAAATTGGATATTTCTCTCAAAGAGTTATACAACTAATTTTAATCTATGTCAATATCCTTTGGTGGATTTTAAAATTTTATGAAGATGATTTCTTATGATACAAGTCTTTAATATTGTATGCAAGGATTTGTGATATGTTTGAATGTGGATGTGTTATTTTTATACCATCCAAGGTTTATGGTTAATGTTTTGACATTTCGTATTCTTGTTCTAATAGTAATGATTATGTTATGTTTCATCATTTTCATATGAGTACTGTATTGGACATAGTAAGTGATGGGTGGATCCATATATATCTCTTTGTTGTATCAGTAGGTCTCATTGAGACAATTATATGTGGAATTGGCTGAGGCCTTTCCCAATTTGATATATGGTTCTGGCTGAGGCCTTATTCATTTTTAGAAATCATGGTTGAGGTCTTGACAAAATGTTTCAAAATGTCTAGCAATTTAAATTCCCTCATTATGAAAATTATTTTGATGGATCATGTGGTTATTCGACTAATATAACACCAATGACTATGTATTATTATGGAATTATTTACTCACCTCATATTTCCTCCATAAAGATTTCATGATTATTATTTTTAAATGCATGTGTTTTCAATTATTCACCATGTCTATTGTTTGTGTTATCTTATGCTAAATTATTTACCCTTGCTGAGCATCTAAGCTCTCCCCTTTCTTATGTTTTATTTTTCCCTAAATCCCAATATGTGTTCTATGTTTGAGATGTAGGGTTATGCTATGGGAAAAATTTCATTATCAAAGTATTATTTATTTTTTGTATATGTTATAATGTGTAATGTAACATTCATGTATATAATCTATTTTTGAAGACTACTAAAATGATCAGTCATTCAGGACTTGATTCCTTGTAATCATGCCAATGTATTAAAAAAAATGCACCAACTCTGTGAATCTAGGTTCGAAGCATTACAATGAATAATAAATGTCCAATTAATTTTGAACTGAAATAATAAATTGTAATAGTGACATTAATATACGAATTGATTGTTTTGTGGTTAAATAAAGAGTAATTTAATAAATGTAAATTGTTTACTTAATTAATTTTATTTATCCTTTATAAAACCGCATACAATATAATGAATGTAGATAGTTTTAGATGTTGTTGGGGTCACCTATTGAGTTTTACTTACAACATATTAAGGCTTCCTAATCGATTCCAGAATCGATTTCATGGTTTTGGGATAGCATATGAGAATATACTCAATGATAGATTACTTAATTTGGATGGATCATTGGATGAGGTTACCCGATGTGGTTTGGAATCCAATTGGGAGTTTTTATTGCCTTTATTAAATCTTTCATTTATCATATTGACACTTGAAAAATATTTTCAAGATATATATATTGTTTAGTTTTGTAGATTGTATTAACAATTTGGGAAATCAAGATATTCTTGTTTGGTTGGTTATTTGTAATATTGACATTTATTCTTATTTATTTCCATATTTATGCTACTATCATGAAGACAGTATAGTATCTCTATGAAAAATATTGAACTGCACTACTATTCAGTAGCCTATAATATACTAAGAGGTGCACCTGAGATCATATAACAACCTATCACGAGGAATGACTGTCTGGATATTGGCTCTGTAAATTAAATTATTTGTGTTACTGATGTGATTGAAATTATATCAAAACTATTTTTTCATGACTTAATTGTTTAATCATATAATATTCTTGGTTAAGGTAAAATAACCATTATTTTATTTCTTTAAAGTGCTGTAAAAAATGGGTTTTACTATTTTTGTTTCTACTATTCAAGGATATCACATCCAATTGCATTTTCTAATGGACTTTATCATAACCCATAATATATTAAAATTAATGTTTATTGTAAAATGGATATATTATAAATAATTATGATTCATAATGACTTTAACAGTTTGATAAACAATCCAATGGTACAATATATCTGAATTATTTCATGTTCTTTCTATAAATTAAATTCATAATAATTAATTTATTCATTAAAAATGGAATTCAATTTATGAATGTCTTGGTTTTTAAATTATCCCCCTTTTAATATTTCATCCATGAAATTTAATTTGTACAATAAATAATTTGAAGGTACTTATATTTCATCACCCTTTTGGTTCTCATGTCACTTAATTAATCTTCTGGTTCCACCATAAAACATAGACATGGATAACTGTCTTGATCTATAGGATGTTGTCTCTATATTCTAATATCTTCATCAGATGCTTTTACAAGGAAATATCTTTCTCCAAATTTACCATATATTGATCTAGTACATGTGAGGGGTCTTTTATGTACATACCCATGTCGGATGCATAATACAGAAAAATTCCTATATATAGGATTGTTGGAGTGCTAGTTGATTGGCCACCACTCTAATGCAATCAATATTCTCAAACATATTGATGTATCTTGGGCTAATAATCCCCTTCTTAAAAAACACATGAATTTAATCCTTGGATATATATGAATGAACACTTTATCTTGACATCAAACATCAGATATATTCTATTATTGTATTCATAGAATTTGCATCCAATGATGAAACCTATTTGTGTATACATTTACATATATTTTATTAAGCATAAAAGTAGGTTTTTTACCAAATACAAATGGTTTTTTGAATAAATTTCTATATATTGGTGATTATAATTATTTTTAGGTGTTTTCCATTCAAATTAACAAATTGGGAAAGGACAAAAAAAAATTTAATATCCTTGGCATGTACATCATATACATGTCGTGTATTTTTTCCAAGACACAAATCAAGAAGATTGGATATACACCGGTCAACAATTACATATCTTGTTATACCCAGGTACACAATGTGTTGTCCCATCGATAAGCATTTGGTAGTCTATGACTAATAATACATGACATGTATGGAAGTTCTACATGACCGGTAGTTCCTCCTACTACGTGACATCGTGTTCTATGTCAAGGGCGGCACGATAGCTCATCCACCAAAAAATAAAATTAGGCTAAACCATGTATACTAGGGTACACAAAGTGTACTTTATGGTACATACTGTGTATTCCTAAAACCTATAGAAGGAGGGAAGTATCTCCAAGTCCGGGACTAATTCATTCCGAGAGGGACCAGGTGGGCGAATTTTGGAGATTCCTATAGGGAGAAGAGAAGAAAAAATGTGCTTCTTCTACCTCCCTAGCATCAATTAATCCAAATATTATTCAATGTCAAATTTAGGTATCACAGGTAGTTATGTTATTATCTACTCCATGAGAAGCTAAATCCTTTATGTTTTGGGGTTATGGACAATTATGAGTTGTATTATGTCAATTGTGATGTTTTAATCATGATATTTATTCTTCTCTCATAATTACATAATAATACTTTCTAAATTTCACCAAAAAACTCATATCAGACCATGGACAATATTTCTATATGTCTTCTACGTAATTTCATTTATGTAAATCCATGATCATTGGATGTTCTTTTAATCTCAATAATGGTTTCAATTAAAAAATTTAAAATAAATCAAATTCTAAACCAATGAATTGATTACTATTTATTCAAAAAAACTCACTAGAAATAGGGGGTTTGTTGCACTCACAACCCAAAGTTGTGATCAATAATGAACAACAAAATTTCATAAACAAATTTATTTAATAAAAACCATTAAACTCCACATCCCTTATGCAATCTAATTTTTTCTCATAAAAAATGAAAATTCATTTGTTTTTCATTATATTTAAAATAATTTTTTAAATTAATTTAATTACAATAAAACAGTTATTAAAAAAATAAACTTTATTTTTATCAAACATCCCTAAATTAATAATAAACTAGAAAAAATCATTATAGCTTCATTTCCATGTGGATCGATCCCTTACATCCAATATACTGGTTTGAGTAATTTAATTTTCATTGATGAAAGTTATAATTCATCTAAAACAACAACAAATTTTGGCACAATTTCTGGGAAACAGAAATTAATGGTGTTTTGATTAATTAGTATTTTTTTAATTAAAGTGAAATTAAATAAATTAAAATTTTTAAAACTTTTTGTCCTTAATGTCATTTCAGCCTTTTCTTTATTTTATTTTTCTAATTTTTTGCTCTAAATTTTTTTAGTGTTGTGAGTATTCAAAAGTGCATGAGATGCCAAATAACATGTTCTGTGAGTTCCGAATCATAGAATATCCTTCTGATTGATCTAGATAATGAACAAACAATCTTGTGGATATGGTATGAACTTATGGATGAGCACAACCAAAATAATCCCATCGAGAACATATAATTGAGAGATCTAGTATCTATCCATGGAGCTAGATATCCATTTGGATCGGATGTCAACTAGAACCAACAAGCTCCATTTAATCTAAGGTATGGCCTTCCAAAACCCCAATAGTTCAATCCAGATCGGTTTCTATACCTACATCCAGATAAAGGTTCTTAGTTTTCTCTTAAACTACAATTTGTTCCCCCACCTCCTTGAGAGAAACATTCCCTAGATCATAACATTAGGAAGTAGAACCTTCCATCAATCCAAGGTGATTATAATGGAATTGTCATACCATCAGTTCAAGACCATCATTTCGAGATCAAGTCCACCATCATGAAACTCATTCAAAACATGGTTCAATTTAGAGTCTTACCATGTGAAGACACCAACACTCATCTCCCAATTTTTTTTGGAGATTAGTGATACCTTTCGCTACCATGGGGTGTCTGAGGATGCCATTCCCCTTCGATTATTTCCATTTTCATTAAGTGATAAATAAAAAAATGGATCAAAGGCCTACCTTAATGCTTCATTCCCACTTGGGAGGGGTTGGCCCAGGTGTTTCTATAAAAATATTTTCCACCCTCCAAGACGGTGACACGGTGGAATGAAATTCATAATTTCCAACAGCATGATTCAGAATCCTTGTATGAATCATGGGAGCATTTCAATGAAATGATATGGATGTTCCATCATCATGTCCTTTCATTATGGATGAATTTAAAAACATTTTATAGTGGTCTCACAACAAACACCAAATCTGTGGTGGACACAACTGATGGTGGGATAGTAATGAGGAAATAACCAGAATAACACATCGACTTTCTCAGAGACATGTATTCAAACAACATCCAATTTCACTCGAAGTGGGGAACTCAAAAGATAGGAATTCAAATCATTTATTCCACTATGATTTATGATGCTCAAATTGATGCAGAGTCTATGAATATCGATGAGTTAACTCTAAAAAATGCATCTCAATCACAAATGGTGAATGACCCAACATGCATAGAATGTGTTAATAATAAAATCATGTGTTAATTATTAGGGACAAGTTTCAGTGACTTGAAAAGTTAGTTAAACTACCTATCTCAAAACAAAAGGAAAAATATGTATTCTCATTAAAAAAATCCTACATGGAATGATAATTCAAATATGGGCTAGGAAAAACAAAAAAAATCCCAACCCCATCCCCAAAGGCCAACTGGTTTTGGGAAACAACAATACCCAAATACATATCCAAGAAAGTAGCATCACATAACCCTCCAACAATGAGGGTATCAAGACCCTCAATCGGTGTAATAAAAAATGCGCCTAAAATCTCAACCGACATCCCAACAAACTCAACAGGTACCCCCATCATTGAAAAATTATATGATGAAAAATTTCACAAAACCTACTAAAAAAAATATTAAAATCAAGAGGAATTCATTCGAGGCCTTGAGAATCAGATTCACAAACATGATAATCTTCTATATTCATGGAATCCTACAACAATTTTGGGTAATACTGAGAGTAATCTTGAAGAATAATCCAATTGTTATCACACGAGAAAGAGGGAAGGATCCCCCTAAAAATAAAACTGCAAATCACGGTGAAAATCCAACTCAACCAAAGTCCTCTTCTGAATAAGATGAAAAAATCGAGGAGTCTCCCTCAACTCAGGAAAACCCATAGATAATAGAAGACAAGGTAAAAGAAGTTGTTAAAACTTTTGTACCCCTATACCATTTCCTACATGATGGAAACAATGGAAGTTGGACCAGTAGATTGTAATATTCATGGAGGTATTCTAGAAACATCATATAAATATTCATTTTGCTGAGGAATTAACTAAAATCCAAACGTACACAATTATAAGAAAGGAGACACTCTCCAATAAAATAAATATTGAATATTTGTGGAAAATTCCTATCACTAAATAATTTTCACCAGTGGTACAACATTCTCTTCCTATAATGCTCCAAGATATATGTATTTCCAAAATCCCTTGCAATATTGGATCTTGTGAGTTTGATAAAATCCTTTAGGACTTGGGGGAGAGTGCTAACCATATGACCTATGTTGTCTTCAAAATTTTGGGGCTAAATGATCTCCAACCAACTCCAGTATCCATTCAGCTAGTAGATCGATCCATCAAATATCGTAGGGGAAACATGAGGATGTGCTCATGAAATAGTTTTTTCTTATCATTCCGGGTGAATTCATCATAATCCACATGAATGAAGATCCAGAAGAACCTCTTATTATGGGAAGACCCTTCCTGTGAACTGGGAAGGTGCTGATCGATGTGCACAAAGGTGAGTTGATATTTTTTGTAGGATATGAAAAATACTCTTACAAACTTTTCAAAGCAGTTAAGCAAGAGTAACAAATAGATAATAAGGATATTTTTTCCTTGATTATAGTGACTTATCCCTTGGGATACATGGTATATGACATTCTATGATCTTATATTACCCCCGAACCAGTTATCAATAACATCCAACATGAAAATAAACCATAAGAGTTGCAATTCATCATCAACCAGGGTGGTCTTTATTATAAACTTACAATCATTCCAGATATCCTATAACGATCCAAGCTATAACCCATGATGTCCTTAGTTATAAAGGCCCCTAACCATGAATTCAATCCTATCCCATCATATTTAAAATATGGGTACCTGGGTGATGAGAACACCCTTCCAATAATCCTCAACGCATCACTCACAAAATACCATGATGATGCACCTATACAAGTTATGGGGAGAAGGAAACATTCACATGGGTGGGAAATTGTTTCTCCTGATGGGAGAAGCCCCACCATTTTCTCCAAAAAGGTATTTCATGATGAAGAATACAAGCCCTCCCAAAAACCACAATAAAGGATCATTCCTTCCATGAATGAGTTACTGAAGAAGGTGGTAATCAGTATATTAATTGTAGGGATCATCTACCTGACTTCTGATAGCCCATGGGTATTCCTTCTGTAAGTGGATCCCAATAAGGGGGGTATCACCATAATCACTAATGATAAAATGAACATATCCTAACTAGAATAGTGACAGGATGGCCAGTATGTGAGGATTACTGAAAACAAAATAACACCACATGAAAATAACACATCCCACATCATTTGATGGATTGAATATGGAATGCTTACCAAGAAACAATTTATATTTCCTTCTGGATGGTTATTCTGGTTATAACCAAATTTCCATCGCCCCTGATGACAATGAAACAAAAACCTTCACACTACCATACAAAACATTCACCTATTGTAGAATGTATTTTGGCATATGTAATGCTAAATCCACTATTCATCTTTTCATTTTGTCCATATTCCATGATATAGTAAGCACATTATAGAAGTATTCATGGATGATTTTATTTTCAATGTGAAATCATTCAAACATTTCTTGAAATATTTGGAATTATTTCTAGAACAGTGTGAACACAGCAATCTGGTTTTAAACATGGTGAAGTTCTACCTCATTGTATAACATGGGATCATTTTAGGACACCATGTTTCTAAGCAAGGCATTGATGTTGACCCATCAAAGACTGAAATCATCTCACAATATCCTGTCCCCACATCCGTTCAAGAAATACAATGATTTCTTAGGAATTTCGGTTTCTACATGTGGTTTGTTTGTGATTATTCATAAATATATCAACCATTAACCAATATTCTTACAAAGGACACTATTTATGAATCGAAATAACAATGTTCCATGACTTTCAATCATATAAAAAATATTAGTAGAATCTCGTAACATCCCAGGTAAATAAAGAATAAATCAATTTCATATTTGATAATATTTATGAATTAAATATTAATTTTACTTTAAAGGTGTCACTATGTTCCATAGCATACCCGATATGCAACAAAGAGTTTCATTGAAATCTTACATTGCACACTAGTAATAAAATAACATTATTTTAAATGGTAGTTAACACATAGCCGTTGTATTGGCGGGAATGGATAGAAATAACTAAAATATGGTTATATATTTTTTTTAAATGTTTCTACATTTATCTAATAAAAGATAAAGGGTTAAAATACGAAAAGAATTCAATTTTAGGCATATATACTCTAATTTTCACAAAAGGTCCACTTATCACCTTTTGATGGAGAACCATCATTAAAAATAGTTTTGATCACTCTTATAAATTCTATTGGAAAAAATAAAATTCTTCTTTAGAATTGGGACATCAAATTTTACTTTCTGTTAATTTTTGGTATTATTCCGATAAAGATCATTTTTTAATGAATAGTGAAAAATGTTGTATTTTAATTCAAAACCTCTTTTTAATCAAATTTATTTATATGATTAGATTATATTTTGAATTAGTTTAAGAGTTTAATTAGAATATATATTTACCATTTAATCCAATAGTGGCCATTGGAATTTATTTCACTTTGAAATTGGTCTTAAACTTGTGTCAATCATTTGATACTTATTGTTTCATAAAAACACGCTATTTGCTCTGATAGTGGGAATTAATTATTAAATTAATTAATGCAACTTATATGTTTTGAATTTATTAATATAGACATCATTTTTGAATTCGGAATATCAAATATATCTTAGGGTGAAGTTTTGGTATATTTCTGAAAAATATCAATTTTTGATGAATAGTGAAACCACTATGTGGTACTTAAAAAACTGATTTTTCATTTAAATGAAATTTTACCACCTTTGTGTTTTGAATTTCAAAAATCCGACATATATGGTTTTCATTAAGATGTAAAAAGTGGTTCAATGGGATTAAAATAATTTTTTGTTGAATAGTAACTTTTATGTTTTTAATCGCAATTAGAGGTAATTGGTGTAGTTTAAGGTAAAAATAATTTTTTAATAATATGAAATGACCTAGAAACATGTCCTACTATTATTTGATGTGTCATGGCCTACCATGAAAATACATGGGCCAACTTGGGGACCCCATGGAGCCACTTTGGAAGGAAAATGATATTAATATCTTTTTATTTAATGTTATAGTAAAAATGTCACAATCATGAGTTGTTTTACTAAAACAATTTTTACATGGGGTTATACAAGTCATATTTTTTACTATAAATATTCATTAGAAAGATAAAATGATTTAATACATCATGATATTTTTTTATAATTTATAGACATTAAATAAATTAAATTATTAATGGAACCATGATGATGCAGCGATTACCTAATTATTTAACGATTTAAATAAAATGAAAAGATAATGTCAAATATTAGACCTACACTTGTCAAACTCTTATTGGATGTGTGTATTGTAAACTATAATAACCTTATCCTACAAATATATAATTATGGGGCCTTTAAAATCCGAAAATCATATTATAATAATGTTACTTTTCAAGACTTCCCAAGAGTGCCCCTCCTCTCCTCTTATAAAAGGCCCCCACCTCTACCTCCTTACCCACACCATTAAAGCATTTGGTTCGGCCATGATCTGATATTTCTGTTTATCCACATCCCTCTCTTACTCCTAGAAGCCTCAATTTAGGCATAAAGCTTCCCAAGGAAGCCTTTGATCTCAAATCTAAGAGAGTTACCCGATTTTAAGGTAATGTCTTCACTTGCGTTCTTTTGTTTTATTTTGCTTCTCCAACCCCCTAAACACTTCTAATTAATTTCTTTTGTAACAACTACAGTATCTTCAATATAATAGGATTTTTTTATAAGAAGAATTCTAGCTACACTTACACACACCTAAATCTAATGGTTAAAGAATATACTGTTTCTGTGGATGGCGAATTTCTTCCTCACGAAACAATGATTTTTCAATATTCGTATAACATCTTAAAAGGTGGCCATTAATATGTCACTATATTTATATATGACATATAATATGAATATGTTTTCCTTAAGATTCTTTCTTTTTCATTTATGGAATACCTTTATGGCTTTCGTTATGGGTATACGCGATATCTTCATTTTAGGAAGTGCGGACTACCACCCCCTCAAGGTGATTTGATTCCTTAATGCCATACGTGGGACGTATAAAAGATAGATTTAATAATATTATATATGATATTATACTGGAATTATAATATACCTTTTATCGTTATGATTTCACTCCATTAAGGCATGAGATAGAAAAGAAAGTAGCATTCATGCGTACGTATGGCTTACCGTCTCCAAGAACGGTGCATTTCATTTCTTATCCCCAAATGTAATATACTATTATAAGTACATATATATAATGGATATATATGATGTATGTTACATCTAAATGATGAATATAATACTGGAATTAAAATATACATACCTCTCATTTAGTTTGAATTCCATTAATATGACATAGAAATGAAAGTAGCGTTCATGCGTATGTACGGCTTACCGTCTCCTTGAATGGTGCATTTCATTTCTTACCTCTAAATGATTATGTAATGTTATAAATACATGTATATTATGGATATATATGATATATATGATATCAAAATGATGAATATGATTCTGGATATAATGAACCTTTGACAACACGAACAACATGTAATTGTAAGAAGTCCACTTTCGACTTAAGAACCAAGTATCGACAAAACAAACATTATTAACATAAATGATTAAATAATGTTGATAACATGGTAAAAAGTTATATAAAAGTAATAATGAACTTGAAAAAGTTTCTTAAGCAAGTATAAATTAACTCAAGTTTATTATTCAGGACTTTATAGAACGATCGAGTCAAGTCGGACCCGACTTAAGGGACTTCGTCTCAATCTGCTTTCATTGAGGCATATTTCGGTTTATACACAGCATTCTTTTATATGGTGTATAAACCCCTTTTACTTTAACTTTTATACAAAAGAAATCTTTTTCTATGAAGCGTTTTACTAAACGACCAAAAGGAATGTTTCTTTTAACGTACGCTGTGACAATGACCTTTTCTGCCGCCGCGAGTATTATTTGTTCTTTGGCTTCCTCAACATGCCATAATGTTTTTAAAATTAAATAAATACCATATACTCTTTTATGTATTTTGGTATTGAAAATGGTTTTTATAATGGATTTGTTATGTCAATATATTTATGTGATATATTGTGATCAAAGTTTTGAAATTTCTTCTTTCCATTATATTTGTTTTATGTCTTATGATTTTATAATGGTTCTTGGACATTTGATGGGTGGTTACGTGATAAACGATATGACGGGTGGTGCCGTGAATACCAGGACGGGTGGTTACATTATAACCTCCAATGCATTGGGTATGGAAGTCGGCCGTATGGCTATTCCATTAAGTGATATGTGTGGAAGTTGACCGTATGGTTATTCCATTTAAGTATGTTTATGTCCCAAGTTACCTTTATATGTTATGTGATCTTTATATGGGTCTAATGGTAATCTTTTTGTTACAAAAGGGTAAGTAATGATCTTTTATTCAGTGAAGATTTTTTACTACTTCATAAAGGTGAAAAGTATTAATTTGATAAAGTATACATGGTTTACTTGTTGTTTTGAAAATCTAACAGTTTTCATTCATTGTGTATCCCTTACTGAGCTTTTTATGCTCACCCCGTGTTTTTTTGAAATGTTTTTCCCTGGAATTAATGTGGAATAGGGTCAAGGATGGGGTCAATGGAAATTCATGCTATCTAAAACATGGAACTAGACATAATTCTTTTTAAGATTTTTTTATTTTATGGAAACATAGTAGAAGTTTCTACTTTGTAATCTTTTGAGATTTAATAGTTATGTCCTAATTTTCTAAAACTCTAAACCTGAAAAGATCCTCAATGTGAATTATTCATTTAATTCAATATTAAGTATGGTTTATGGTCGGGGCCGTATAGTTGGTATCATAGGTCGGTTTAGACAACTTTAGGAGTTAGAAAATTGTTAAATTAAAAATTAATTCACGGTATGATTGAAATGATATAGCATTTAAAGATTACCATATTGCTTCACCTAAGATATTTCTGTTTTTAGAATGGTTTTCCGCAGAGGAAACAAAGAAGCTATGTTGGGACGACATCAAGAGGAAGAAAACCTTTCAAAATCAGCAACCTGAGATAGTGGGTATCGGAACTGAACAGTTTGTTGCAGTAATGGTACAGTTGACTCAGGCTATAAATGGTGGTGGTATCCATGCATGAGATCAGCCAGATCAACCGCAGAGGAACATGTCTGTGGTCGAACATTTCATGAGGCAACAACCCCCATCATTCAGAGAATCATCTGACCGTGTGCTAGCTGAAGGGTGGATTAAAGCACTAGAGAAGATTTTTGATGTCATGGGGTGTTCAGAACATCAAAAGGTTAGTCTTGTTGTTTACCATTTTGAAGGTGAAGCTGATTAGTAGTGGTTGATGGTTAAACATATCAGGGATAGTGATAAGATTGATGATCTTCACTGGGACGAATTCAAAGGTATGTTTCATGAGAAATATTTTCCAAAGGTGGTTCATCTTAGGATGGAAATAATATTTCTAGAATAGAGGCAGGAGGATGACGCAGTGGTTGCTTATGAAGCAATGTACACTCGACTGGAAAGGTATGCTCCAAACTTCATATGAGATCTTGATAGTAAAATCAACCGTTACTACTCAAAGTTAATGCCAAGGTATCTAAGGGATATAGCTTCTCCTGAGTTCAAAAGTTATGAAAAGCTTGTTCGATGTGCAGAGAAGGTGGAAACAGAGTTTTCCGATGATCAGGTGTTCTTTGAAAAACAATAGAATAAGAGGTCCAGTTGGCAGGGAAAGGGGAAGAATTCATCAAAGAAGCAAGAAGGTAAGAAAACCAAATATCCATCCTTTGAGTAGTGTGGTAAAATGCATCTTGGAGAATGTCTATCCAAGTCTGGAAAGTACTTTCAGTGTGGTAATTCAGGTCATATTACTCGTAACTGTAAGGAAGATGATCAAGCAGGCAATGAAAAGTCAGTGGTAAGATGTTTTAAGTGTAATGAAATGGGTCATTATGCAAATGAGTGTATAACGAAGAATGCAACTGAGGTAAAGCAGCCAGACTACAAGCATTAAGGGGTGGTGAAATCCTTTTCAACTACTTCAGCAGATGTTGGGGCATCGAATGAAGTAGTATTAGGTACACTATATGTTTGTTCAGATTATTCCAATGTGCTGTTTGATTCAGGGTCTACACATTATTTCATTTCTGAGAAGTTTTTTAGTAAATTTGGAATTCTCTCTGAAGATATGAATCCCGAACTTATGATAAAAACACCCGGAGGGAATGTTGAGACAAAAAGAAATTATAAGAACCTTCCTATCCTTGTGTGTGGAAATAATCTACCATTAAACCTTATTTTTTTGCCTCTAGTAGAGTTTGATGTTATTTTGGGAATGGATTGGATTTCTGTTTATCATGATAAGATTTACTGCAGAGCTAAAATGGTTCCTTTTCAGAAATATTTTCAGTTTTTGTACAAGAATGAACCCTTGATTTTGATAAAATATCAGGAATTTGAGAAACTAGTAAAAGATGGAAATGAATGTTACCTTGCACATATTGTTGAAAATAAAGGAACTGTTCAGATTAATGATGTTCCAGTGGTAAATGTGTATCTTGATGTTTTTTCGGATGAGTTTCCTGGTATTATTCATGATCGGGAAGTTGAATTTACTGTTGACTTAGATCCTGATTCTAAGCCAATTTCAAAAACCCCTTATTGAATGGATCAAGTTGATCTTTTAGAGTTAAAGAAGCAATTGCATGAGTTATTAGATAAATGTTTCATTCGACTTAGCACATCACCATGGGGTGCTCCTGTCTTGTTTGTTAAAAAGAAATATGGATCAATAAGACTTTGCTTTGATTATGGAGCCTTAAATAAAATTACTGTTAAGAAAAAGTATCATTTTCCTCATATCGATGATTTATTTGAACAGCTCCAGGGAGCTCAGTACTTTTTGATGATTGACTTGAGGTCGGGGTACCTTTAGTTGAAAGTAAAAGAAGCAGACGTTCCGAAAACTGTGTTCCGTACTAGATATGGACATTATGAATTTGTAGTTATGCGTTTTGGGTGAACCAATGCACCTGCTGTATTCAAGGACCATATGAATATAATTTTCCATGAGTTCTTGGATAATTTTGTGGTTGTTTTAATTGATGATATTTTGGTGTTTTCTAAATGTAAAGAGGAGCATGAAAGTCATTTATGGGTTATCTTTCAAACATTAAAAGAAAAGAAACTCTATTGAAAATTTAGCAAGTATGAGTTTTGGTTACAACAAATTTCTTTCCTTCGTCACATTGTTTCAAAAGATGGCATAACTGTTGATCCTGCTAAAACAAAAGTTGTTGAAGAATGGTCAAGACCTACCAAGGTAACTGAGATCCGTAGTTTCCTTGGTTTGGCAGGTTACTACCGATGGTTTGTTAAAAATTTCTCATGGTTATCTAGTCCAATGACTAAGTTAACTCGGAAGGGTATTAAGTTTATCTGGACAAAATAATGTGATGATTGTTTTTAGGAGTTTAAAAGAAGAATGGTGAATGCTCCAGTTTTGGAACTTCCTCCCAGGAATGGTGAGTTTGTTATCTACAGTTATGCTTCGTTGAAAGGACTTGGTTGTTTACTTATGCAAAATGATCAGGTAATTGTATATTCTTCACGTCAGTTTAAAACTCATGAGGTAAATTACCCTACACATGATTTGGAATTAGCTACTGTTTTTTTAGCATTAAAAATATGGAGGCATCATTTGTATGGAGTAAAGTGTAAAATATAAACCGATCACAAACGTTTAATGTATATATTCACTCAGAAAGAGTTGAACATGAGACAGAGGAGATGGCTGGAATTAATCAAGGATTATGATTGTATAATTCATTACTATCCGGGAAAAGCAGATAAAGTGGTTGATGCTTTGAGTCAAAAAATCAATGCTTCATTAACAATGTTGCGTTTGAAACGTGATCCATTGGTTATGGATTTGATAAAATTTGGGATAGAAGTTTTCTTCAGCAAGAAGTCCTTATGTTTTGTTTCAGGTTTTAGTGAAATCTTCTCTATCAGACAGAATCAAGCAAGCACAGAAGCAAAATGGTGAGTTGCAGAAAAAGGTAGATCTGGTTCACAATTGAAGAATGATTTGTTATGTGAGGCCAATAGTTCCCCGTTTTCAGTTCATCCTGGCAGTACTAAGATGTATAGAGATCTTCGGGAGTATTACAGGTGGGATGGAATGAAAAGAGATATTTCTGATTTTACTATGAGGTGTTTGACTTGTCAGCAGTTTAATGCAGAGTGGCAGTTACCAAAAAGGATGATTCAGGCTTTACCAGTTCCAGAGTGAAAATGGGAAAATATATCCATGGAATTTGTTGTGTGATTACCAAGGACATCTCGAGGTAATAATGAAATCTAGGTTATTGTTGATCGATTGACTAAATCTACTCATTTATTTCCTATTCAAGAAACTTTCTCTCTAGATCAAATTTCTCAATTGTATCTTAAAGAGATAGTCTGGTTGCATGGAGTTCCCCTCTCCATTGTATCTGATCATGATCCTAGGTTTACTTCTAACTTTTAGAAAGGCCTTCGAAAGTCGTTGGGTACTGAATTAAATTTCAGTACAGCTTTTCATCCGCAATTAGATGGGCAGTCAGAATGAACAATTCAGACCTTGGAGGATATGCTACGAGCTTGGTCTATGGATTATCAGGGAAGTTGGGACCAACAACTTTCTTTGGTTGAGTTTTCCTATAATAACAGTTTTCATGCAAGTATACAGATGGCACCGTTTGAGGCATTATATGGGAAGCAATGTCGACCTCTATCTTTTTTGGATGAAGTAGGTGAAAAAAAGCAGATGGGACCAGAATTGGTAGAAGAGATGGAAGAAAAAGTTCAGTTGATTCAGAAACACATGAGAACAGCTCAGAGCTGACAGAAAAGTTATGCAGATAACTGGAGGAAGGATTTATCTATCGAGGTAGGTGATTATGTTTTTCTCAATGTTTTCACCATGGAAAAGTGTGATGCGATTTGGTAATAAAAGAAAGCTGATTCCAATGTTCATTGGACCATATGAAATTCTAGGGAGAGTTGGATCAGTTTCTTATCGAGTGGATTTACCTCCGATTTTATCTCAGGTACACAATGTTTTTCAGGTTTCCATGTTGAGAAAGTACATGCCAGATCCATCTCATGTTTTGAGCTCAGAGGTAGTTCAGTTGGAAGAGAATATATCTTATGAAGAGCATCCAGTCCAGATACTTGACCGTAGAGAGCAAGTTTTGTGGAATAAGGTAATTCACTAGGTAAAGGATTTGTGGAAAAACCATATGGTTGAAGAGGCAACATGGGAATCTGAAAATGATATGAGGGACAAATACCCCCACTTATTTTGTTAAGTGAATAAAATTGCAAGGATGCAATTCCCAAAAGGGGGGAAGGATGTAACATCCAAAGTAAATAAAGAATAAAGAATTTTCATATTTATTAATATTTAAAAATTAAATATTAATTTTACATTAAAGGGGTCTCTATGTTCGATAGCATACCCGATCCGCAACATATAGTTTCATTGAAATCTTACGTTGCACAATAGTAATAAAATAATATTATTTTAAATGGTAGTTAACACATAGCCGTTGTATTGGTGGGAATGGATAGAAATAACTAAAATATGGTTATATATGTTTTTCTAAATGTTTCTACATTTATCAAATAAATGATTAATGCTTAAAATACAAAAATAATTCAATTTTAGGCATATATACTCTAATTTTCACTAAAGGTCCATTTATCGCCTTTTGATGGTGAACCGTCATTAAATATAGTTTTGATCACTCTTATAAATTTTATTGGACCAAATAAAATTATTCTTTAGAACCAGGACATCAGTTTTTTACTTTGTGTAAATTTTTGTTATTTTTCCGATAAAGATCATTTTTTTAATGAATAGGGAAAATGTTGTATTATAATTCAAAACTACTTTTTAATCTAATTTATTTAAAAGATTATATTAACTTTTTAATTGTTTTTAGAGTTGAATAAGAATATATTTTTACCATTTAATCCAATAGTGGTTTTTGGAATTAATTTCACTTTTAAATTGGACTTAAACTAGTGTCAAACTTTTGATACTTATTATTTCATAAAAACACGCTATTTGCTCTGACAGCGGGAATTAATTATTAAATTAATTAATTCAACTTATATGTTTTGAATTTTGTAAAATAGACATCATTTTTGAATTCTGAATATCAAACATATCTTAGGGTGAAGTTTTGGTATTTTTCTGAAAAACATCAATTTTTGATGAATAGTGAAACCACTAAGTGGTACTTAAAAAACTGATTTTTCGTTTAAATGAAAATTTACCACCATTGTGTTTTAAATTTCAAAAATGTGACATAAATGGTTTTCATTAAGAAGTAAAATGTGGTTCAATGGGATGAAAATAATTTTTTGGTGAATAGTAACTTTTATGTTTTTAATCGCGATTAGAGGTAATTAGTGTAGTTTAAGGTAAAAATAATGTTTTAATAATATGAAATGACCTAGACACATGACCTAACCTTATTGGATGTGTCTTGGACAACCAAGACAATCCATGGGTCAACTTGGGGACCCCATGGAGCCACTTTGGAAGGAAACTGACATTAATATCTTTTTATTTAATGTTAAAGTAAAAATGTCACAAACATGAGTTATTTTACTAATACAATTTTTAAATGGGGTTATACAAGTCATATTTTTTACTATAAATATTCAATAGAAATATAAAAAGATTTCCTACATCATTATATTTTTTTATAATTTTTAGACATTATAAAAATTAAATTATTAATGACACCATGATGATGCATCGATTACCTCATTATTTAACGATTTAAATAAAATGAAAAGATAATGTAAAATATAAGACCTACAATTGTCAAACTCCTATTGGATGTGTTTATTTCGAACTATCATCACCTTATACTCAAAATATATAATTTTGGGACCTTTAAAATCCGAAAATAATTTTATAATAATGTTACTTTTCAAGACTTTCCAAGAGTGCCCCTCCTCTCCTCTTATAAAAGGCCCCCACCTCTACCTCCTTACCCACACCTTTCAAGCGTTTGGTTTGGACAATCTCTACTATGTTTCTCTCTCCACATCCTTCTATTACTCCTAGAAGCCTCACATTGGGCATAAATCTTCCCAAGGAAGCCTTTGAGCTCAAATCTAAGAGAGTTACCCGATTTTAAGGTAATGTCTTCACTTGGGTTCTTTTGTTTTATTTTGCTTCTCCAACCCCCTAAACTCTTTTTATTCATTTATTTTGTAACAACTGCAGTATATTCAATATACTAGGATGTTTTTATAATATTAATTAGAGCTAAACTTACACAAACATAAATCTAATGGTTAAATAATATATTGTTTATGTGGATGGCGAATTTCTTCCTCACGAAACGATGATTGTACAATATTCTTCTAACACCTTCAATGGTGGCCATTAAGATGTCACTATATTTATATATGATATATAATCTGTTTATGTTTTCCTTAAGATTATTTATTTTTCATTTATGGAATACGTTTGTGGCTTCATTATGGGTATACGCGATATCTTCATTTTAGGATGTGTGGACTACCACCCCCTCAAGGTGATTTGATTCGTTAATTCCATACATGAGACGTATAAAGGATGGATTTAATAATATTATATATGATATTATACTGGAATTATAATATACCTCTTTATCATTATGATTTCACTCCATTAATGTATTCTATAGAAATGAAAGTAGCGTTCATGCCTACGTAAGGCTTACCGTCTCCATGAACGGTCCATTTCCTTTCTTATCCCCAAATGTAATGTACTATTATAAGTACATATATATAATGGATATATATGATGTATGTTACATCTAAATGATGAATATAATTCTGGAATTAAAATACAGATACCTCTCACTTAGTTTGAATTCCATTAATATGACATAGATATGAAAGTAGCGTTCATGTGTAGGTACGGCTTATCGTCTCCATGAACGGTGCATTTCATTTATTACCATTAAATGATTATGTAATATTATAAATACATGTATATTCTCGATATATATGATATATATGATATCAAAATCATAAATATCATTCTGGATATAATGATCCTTTGACCACACGAACAACATGTAATTGTAAGAAGTCAACTTTCGTCTTAAGAACCAAGTATCGACAAAACAAACATTATTAACTTAAATGATTACATAATGTTTATAACATGGAAATAAGTGATATAAAAGTAATAATGAACTTGAAAAAGGTTCTTAAGAATGTATAAATTATCTCAAGTTTATTATTCAGTACGTTAAAGAACGATCGAGTCATGTCGGACTCGAGGTAGGGGACTTCGTCTCAATCTCCTTTCATTGAGGCATATTTAATTTTATACACAAATTTCTTTTATACGGTATATAAACACCTTTTACTTTTACTTTTATACAAAAGGAATCTTTTTTTATGAAGATTTTTACTAAATGACAAAAAGGAATGTTTCTTTTAACGTACGCGGTGATAACGACTTTTTCCACCACCGCGAGTATTATTTGGTCTTTTGCTTCCCCAACAAGCTATAATGTTTTTAAAATGAAATAAATACCATATACTCTTTTATGTATTTTGGTATTGAAAATGGTTTTTATAATGTATTTTTTATGTCAATATATTTATGTCATATATATTGTGATCAAAGTGTGGAAATGTTTTCTTTCCATTATATTTGTTTTATGTCTTATGATTTTATAATGATACATAGACATTTGACGGGTGGTTACGTGATAAACCATATGAAAGGTGGTGCCGTGAATACTAGGATGGATGGTTACGTTATACCCTCCAATTCATTGGGTATGGAAGTTGGCCGTATGGCTATTCCATTAAGTTATATGTGTGGAAGTCAACCTTATGGTTATTCCATTTAAGTATGATTATGTCCAAAGATACCTTTATATGTTATGTGATCTTTATATGGGTTTTATGGTAATATTTTTGTTACAAAATGTTAAGTAATGATCTTTTATTTAGTGAAGAGTTTTTACTACTTCATAATGGTGAAAATTATTACTTTGATAAAGTATACATGGTTTACTTTTTTTTTGAAAAACTAACAGTTTTCCTTCATTGTGTATCCCTTACATAGCTTTTTATGCTCACCCCAAGATTTTTTAAATGTTTTTCACAGGACTTAATGCGGAATAGGTTCAAGGATGGGATCAAGGGAAATTCATGCTATCTAAAACATATAACTAGACATTCTTATTTTTAAGAGATTTTTATTTTATGGAAACTTAGTAAAAGTTTCTACATTGTAATCTTTTGAGATGTAATAGTTATGTCCTAATTCTCTAAAACTCTAAACCTGAAAAGATACTCAATGTGAATTATTCATTTAATTCAATATTAAGTATGGTTTAAGGATGGGGCCTTATAAATCCCCTATCATGATTTCCCCAAATTGGGAGGATCAGACTGAATTCAGGTGTGATGTAAGATAATATATAGATGGAGCAGTTCTTGGGATGAGACTTGAACAAATATTCATACTGATATATTATGTTAGTCAAGACTTAAATGAAGAAATATCAACTACACTACAACTGAGAAAGAAATGGTCTCTATGGATTTTCATTTGACATGTTCAATTCTTATTTAGTGCTTTCCAAATTAATTTCCTACACTGACCATACATCACATAAATACATTATAAAAAAGAATGAAGAAAAATTATGAATCACCCATTGGGTTCTTCATCCCCATGAATTTGATTTGGATATCCTTGAGAATAAGGCCAATTAAAATGTTATTGTTGATCATCTCCCTAGGTTCGAATTGCCTCATCTCCAAAGGAATGATGATTTGGAAATCAAGGAGGACTTCCCAGATGTACATATTTTCTCTATTGTATGTTCACCTCATCTGTGGTTTGCTAAAATATCCAATTACATGTCTACGAGAGTCATTAACCCATATTTTACATTCCACCAAAAGTAAATATTTCCTTCTGATGTGAAAATGTTTGTCTTGGAAGACCATCTGATATTACCCTCATGTGGAGATGGTGTGATCAACGCTGCATCTAGGAAGAACAAATTCAAGCAATTATGGAATTTTTTCATTCCTATCTTGTTGGGGACATCATGGGCCATACCGATCAATGGAGAAAATTATCCAATAATGGTTTTTTTGGCCCACCATGCACAAGGATTCCAGATATATTTTGACATGATGTGATTGATGCCAGTAGACAGGTAACCTGGGGTGCCAAGATGAAATGCCTCAATACCCCATACATGAGGTCATGATCATCTACATATGAGATATTGACATCCTGGGACCTTTTTCTCCATGATTTGGAAACTCTGACATTCTATTATGTGTGTACTACGTATCAAAATTCATGAATGTCATAGCCACAATAGAAAATGCAATGAAGGTCATTGTGGCTTTCTTGAATAAGAACAATTTTAGTAGGTTTGGTGTTACACAAGTTCTAAAAGGTAATAAAGGAATGAATTTTGAAAATTCATTGATGTGAAATGTGCATATGAAGTACAATGTGAGATATAGTCAAGGGAAATAATACCTTACCATGTCTACTATCCAAGTTGATGTCTCAAATAGTGAATTAAAGCAGATAATAGAGAAGAAAGTGGGAGCTTCATGGAAAGAATGTTCTAAGAAACTAAATGATGACTTATGGGAATACATGATTTCCTTCAAGAAAACCATATGGATTTCTCCATTAAAGTTAAAATATAGTATGAAATTTCAATTACATATGGAGCTAGAGTATAAAGCATGTTTGGAGGTAAAATCCATGAACTATGATCTCAAATAAGCAACGAAAAATCACACGTTTGAACTTACAGATCATGAAGATATTTGGAGGGAGCCCTAATTGAATGACTGGATATATTAGAAGAAGAAAATGGTGTTCCACAATTGTATGATCTCTTGGAAATTATTTCAGCCCAGTAATGAGGTACTTTTCTTTAACACCCATTTCAGATTGTTCCCAGGTAAACTCATGTCCCAGTGGTTAGGACCTTTCAAAGTGATCAAGGATTTCCCCCATGGCATGGTTGATGTGGATAAAGAAGATGGTCAAGAATTAAAGGTAAATGGGAATAATTTTAAACCCTATTTTCAAATGTAATATATGGTGGGTACACTTTCCACTATGCAATTAGGGTATAAAAATGCTTAGGTAAGGTCGAGACAATGTCGTAAAAAACAGCGATGCCTAGGAGGTAACCCAAAGGTTACACACCATGTAACAACATTCCACATGGAATGTATTTATCTTTTCATTTTAAATTATTAATAATATATACGTATAGATAATAAATATGTTAATAGATTGGTATGATGTCGGTGAAGATGGTAAGGTCACTGGAATATATTTGATCTATCACTGGTTCGAATCCTTCTATACCTACCATTAGAACTAGGTTCATCCTTTATATTCCAGTGTTTAATTACACATTGTGTGTGGTAAATTTCATAATAATATATAATTTTTTCTATAAAAAAGAATCCCAGGTGGGGATGAACTGCCTGGCCAGATTCTTAACTGGTTCCAAAAGGACCAGGTTCAAATCCTGACAACCGGCCCATTTACATCATATTTTATATTAATAAATCAACATAATGGGATTTACGATATCCTTCATGTGTGCATGTTTTCAATGAGATGTTAAATAGTTTTCAAAATATGAAAAATCATGTTGGTGAAGGTGGCATACTGGTAGAGTCTCAAGCATAGATTCAAAAGACCCATGTTCGATCTTGGATAATCCCCTTACTTCATCCCTTTTATTCAAATTAAAACCACATGACATGAATTTTATTCCATCCCATGTATAATTATACCATTACATTAAATATTAAATGTAATTATAAATGTGTAATACTATATGCTTTTTTCAGTGGTTACGAGATTCTTCTCGGCATGACCGTTCATCGGTTTGAATCATGCCCCAAGAACCAGACCAATCGTTGTAGTTCTTGTTTTCCAATTTTAGAATACTTGATGTGTGTTTCATGATTCCTCACATGTATAGATTTCTTTGTTAGTAAATAGTATATATATTTATTTGAATTTTAAATATTAATATTAATTACTATATGGTTCACTATAATAATTAAATTATCTAATTTATATTAAATAACTACTAACAAAACCCACATACACGACCTGTATGATTTAAGACATGTTGTGTACTCTAGTTATATAGGTCAGGCCCTACTCAGCCTCAGGCTTTGTTTCCCAACATCCACCCTTTTCCCGTTTTTTTCTCCCGCACACCATCTTCCCTCCCCATCTTCAATATTTGTATTTTCAGTGTTTTTTTCATTTCATCTTCATTTTGATATGTTATCCAGGTATGATATTCTTGTCCATTTATTTCATCATTTTACGTGCTCTTAGAGAGAATTATTAATCGTCAAATCATTCATCTTTCCATGAAGTACACAGGTTGGGCGAAGAACACACACCATGTACATATTGTACACATACAAACATTGAAAATTTTCACCATTTAAATTATCCATGGATTTTACATTCTGTAAATTCCATGTATTGTTCCACCCTTGGCCATTTGTTCCAGACCATGTCCTCTAGGACATGAACTCTTTAAATGTCCTCATAAATGACATGTCTGTTTGAGACATGATGTGTCCTATGACCCTTTGGAGGACTCTTCATGGATGGTATACATGCCTTATAAATAATGATCACATAAAAAATGTGTACCCCTTTCCTCATCGCATGTCTTTCTTCTGGTTCTCTACCCTAGTTGACCCTTGTCTGGATCCTTACACGGGAACCACATCATTTTGTACTACTGTACACGTCCACATTATTACATGTCATGTACACGGTTTTTTCGTAACACATTCCCTTATGGTGTGATGATTTCGAATTCACAGGTTCTTATATAGATCCTATTACCTGCCATGTACCCTGGATCTATAAGATGTTTTTTGATAAATTTTCAGTTTTTCACATTTTCATCTTTTTTTGGGTTTTCTTATTTATCTTATTTTTATTCTTTTATATTTTTAATTTTCCCTTCTTCTAGGTATGGATGATATATATCATGAGAGTGGGAAGCAGCCCGCTTCTACTACTGAGAGAGAGTGGCCTCCTCACCTTCGGATTCATCTTTGACATTCCGAGCGGCCGCCTTTGGATTTTCTAGTTTTCCATCCCTCAGCATTGGTGTCTTTTCTTCTTCTTATGATGGTACCTCCAACTATTACCTCTACCGATCTGGTCTCTTCTGTGGAAACCCTCCCTGTACCAACTGCTTTTTCACCTTCTATGGTGGCTGAGAGATCTGGTACTGCCAGTCCTTCTTCTAGATCCACCCCCTCAAAGCTACACAACTCCCACAGTAGACCCGGCCATGCCGGAACCTCCACCCTCAATTAGCCTACCCTTTGAGCCTTCTCCTGTATCCACTACTGTAACTTCATCCCCAGTAGTAGGACCCTCTAATACGGCCCTAGCCGTTCCCCCACCACTTTCACTTGCTAATACCAACCCTCTGTCGCATCCATGCCTAATCTTTCTTGAGGATCATCATGTAGTGGAGAGATTGTCGTGGTTTCTAGCCACACTATTCAGTTGAGTGGAAGCTACCTGGACATCAATGTTTCCAAAAATTTGTGCATTTTAGAGGATCTTTAGTGGTTTTTGATGCCTATGTTGGGAACTTTTGAGGTTAACAATATTACTTATTGGGATTTAGTTTTGGAGTTCATGGACACATTCGAGTTTGATGGACTGGACTACCACCATGAAGCAACTAATGCATCCCACCCAGATCACTTTCGGTTAAGTGGATGCCCATTTTCCTTAACCATGGAAGATTTTGGCCAAGGGTAGGGCTTCTACCCCCATTCATACACCCCTCATCCCATTTCAACCCTTACCAAACTCGATCTCTATGAACTAGTTTCCAAGTGGCAGGAGATTGTTGGGCCTGACAACAGGTTTACCCCTACATCACAGAAGTTCACACTCATCATTGAACATCCCCATTGGTTCCATTGCTGGTCATTTAGCACCATTTTATTTCCTATCCATTAGGATATGGTTGTCCTCTCAAGATAGAACATGAAGCTCCTTACTTGTATTTTTTGGAACGATTACACTTCCCTCACCTGCCTTTCCGCCACTAACTTCTACTCCATGATTCATGGTCATAAATGAAAACTGAACAGTGGTTTCTATGGCACCCTTCTAGTACACAATTTTGGGGTTTTTGATTCATCTCTCCCTCATGACCCCTTAGGCTCACCTATGTATCTTGAAGTCCTCAAGATTATTTTCATGAGGATGTTGGTTCACTAGGGTGATTGTTATATTCTAGTGTCGGATGCACCTACTACTATACATGAAAGAGATGACCTAGTTTCTCTTGATGGTGTTCCTGACTAGGATCCACCACAACCACCCGTAGATGTTCCCTACCACCCCACCCCCTTCTCTTAGCCTTATTTATTCATCTGTCATTCCTTATTTCATCTAATCCTTCCACCATTCATCCTTTTTCTCCTCCCACAGCTAATATTCCCACCAGCCTTCCCTGGCCATTCTTGGGCATCAGTAGCATACCATCCATGAGTCCCAAATATGTATTTAGAGGATTTTGGTTCACATTATTCACCATCTCAGAATTCTGGAACACGTAGCCCCTTAACCTCCATCTACATCGTAGCCTCCTACAACATAGTCGATGTCAGCATCTCTGGTCATAGATTATGTTCTCATCTCTCCGACTAGACCAGCTGTCACTAGCACACCTCATATGGTATATTTGTCAGATGTTACCTCCCTTTCTAAACATGTGGTTCCTCCCATGCCAACCACTCAGAGTTCCTATTCCCTACCTGTGGTATATGATGTGTCTGCTACTCCATTGCTAGAATATTCTTTAGTAGATGATTCCTATTTTGAGGTAACCTAGTGACAGGTTATTGGTCACACTTATTTCCATTATATCTTTCATTTTTTGTGCTATGATTGGGATGTGATGATGTATGTATCTGTAGGTTTTATTTTCCCTTCACTCGATAGACTCAAGTACTCAAGAGTGACATGGGTATCACTATTTAGACTCCTTACAAATTTTTTCAAGTCACCTTTAGGGGAGTATTTATCAGTGATTCATTTTCTTTTCTATGTTGGATTTTCATAATTATTTTATTCCCCTCATCTTATGCATAATGTTTCCCCATATTATCTTCTCTTCCTTAGTATTGCACTTGGAAGACCATGTGTTCTATGAAGTGTGGGAGAGGGCCTCTAATTACACTATTTTTTCCCGTGAACTAATTTAGGATAAATCATTAATAGATGTCATATATTAAATTGTTAATAATTTTCTAGAAATATAATAATAAATAATGATTATATAAAAGTTATTTTTAAAATATACATAAATATTTTAATTTTAAAAGTATTTTAAAATGATAAATGATATTGTTTGATTCAAGATTTAATGATTTGGACATTTCATTTATTAGAAATGATCATTTTTACTCATGTCAGGATTTGACTAACCCCTATATTTTTCAAAATTCCTGATAGTTATTCTTTGCCTTTTTGACATATTCATTCTTATACCCTCTTTTTAGGAGCAATTTTTGGGATATACATAACTACAAAAAAATTCTAGTTTTTCTCTTCAGAACATGAAGATTTATGAATCATATTAGAACGATTGAGGCATTTTATTGTTTTTCAACCCCACTGACTGTGACATATACTCTACATCTGATCATCATAAATGTATTAGAATCCATGAACTTCTTTGATATGAAGCAACACTACTAGACAATTATCCCAAACCTACCCTAGTTATTTTATAATCTTTCATGTTCAATTACATTAAATATAGAGAATGGTTTTTGGCCATTCATGGGATATATTGGTGAGAAACCAGGAATTTATTTGTGGGAGAGATTATCACTTGTTTATTTGGGAAGAAGAGTTTCCCAAACAACTATTCACTGTATTCATAGTGGTCACCCATTAAAAAAATGAAAAATAAAAAACAGGGAACAAGATTTTATCTTATATTTTATTGATGGTTTATGGGCCCTTATTGTCAATATAAAATCATTGTGATAATAACTTTAAGAAAACTTGATGGGGATTCATTTTCATTAGGTTTTATTTTTAAAATCATTCATTATTTATTATGAATTCGTCTTCTTTTTCATGTCTCTATGATTGAATTTCATCATTACTTACTGGCCATTACAGTCAGAAAAATTTGATCCTTATTGAAAACCCCCATGATTTTAGTGATTTTATTTCTGAAGTGTATAATGATAACACTTACAAGAGAATGAAAAAAGTGAATATACATAAGATTGAGTATAACTGTGATTAAATAATCTTGAGTAATGAGTGTGGAACTTTTTATAGGTAAATCATCATGTGGCATGTTTGTTTATGGAAAGCTAAAGAATGTGGATGAAATAGGATAAATTTGTTTAATTAAATTATACATAAGGTATTATTAGAATATCATTGGAATTGAAATATATTTTTTACCATTTAAAATACACTATTACGGTGATAGTATTTACTATTATAATTAGTTTAATGATTCCATTTTTAGAATATATATTATATTGAATTGATGTTGAGATATTTCATAATGAAAAGAAACAAACTAAGTGTGTGGGAATTTGATGACCCTGATTTGTTTATACATTTCCATATATTTTATTGGGCATAAAAACTCTTTTATACCAAATGCCAATTATTTTGTGAATAAAAATATTTATTTGTTGATTATGCTGGTTTTCAGGTTTTTTCCTTTCAATGTCACAAATTGAAAATGACAAAAAAAATTAAATATACACGGTGTGTACTTATTATACACTGCGTGTATTATTTCCAAGACACGGATCAGGAATACTGGATACACACCAATATTTTCGGTGAATGATTACACATTGTGTAGTCCCATTATATAGTTGTTCTTGTTTGATGACTGATAATACAAGAAATATATTTTGGCACTATAGGTCATGTACTTCCACCGACAATGTGGTGTTGTGTTCCATGTTAGGGGTCACGTGGTAGCTCACCAACTGAAAGAAAAAAGAGTTATAAATTGTGTTGACCATGGTCAACACTATGTACATTCTAGAACATGTTGTGTCTTCCTAAAACCTATAAATGGAGGGAAGGCTCTCCATGTTCGTGACTGATTCATTCCAAGAGATACCAAGTGGGAAAATTCCAATGATTCCCATGGAGAGAACATATAAAAGGAGGTGTTGTCGCTACCTCCCCAACATCCTTCAATCCGATGACTTTTCAAAGTTTAATTCATATATCACAAGTATTTTAGATATTATCTACTCCATGATTAGTTAGATTTTCTATGTGTTGGGGTTGTGGAAACTTATGTGTTGTATTTTGTTAATTTTGATGTTGTAATTGGGTTGTTTATTCTTCTCTTATAATTCCTTAATAATACATTCTAAATTTCACCAAAAATCACATAATAGTCTAAGAACCTAATTTATAGAGATCTTCTAAGGTAATATGTTTAAGTATATCCATGATAATTGGATGTGAATTTCATCTCAAGATGCATTCAATTAATAAAATTAAAAGAAATAAAATTCCAAAGAAAGGAATTGATCTCTATGGATATAAACAAAACTCTCTAGACCAATGGGGTTCTATTACATTCATAACCCAGAGAATTGATTTATTATGAACAACACAACAACATAATAAAATTTATTTAATACCAACATTTAAAATACAGATCTCCATTGCATTATTCAAATTTATCATGAAAAATATAATTTCATCATTTTTATTATCATTAATGTAATATGTTAATGAAATTGGAATTCAAGAACCATATTATTAAAACCAAAAAAATAGACTCTAAATTTTAGCAAACATCACTAAATTAGTCACAAACGAGAAAAAAACATAATATCTCTCTATAATGGGGGATTCCAACAAATATTCCCATACAAGTCCATATAAGGTGTCATTTCAATGATAAAACTACATTTTTTGTTATTTGAGATCTCTCTTAGTGGATGGTTCTAGTATGAATAGCCTTATAAATCCAATGAAAAATTATCTCAGCAAATCCTCTATAGTTTAAATGATTATTTTATATTAACAATTCAAATTATTGTGATAAAAATTTATGAAACTTAGTTTTTAATCAAGTTTTTAATGAAGGATTATTAAAAAATTGATGTATGGCTCATATCTAAATAATATAAAATAAAGTGGTGAAATAAAAAAAGACATACCACTTCACTTATGTATATCATGGAGAGTGATTCAAGAGATAAAAGACTTTCAAATAAATGAAATGTGACTAATTTATAATGTGATTGACTACAACATGGAAGGAATTATTTTCATTAAGGGTTCTAGGGAGATTAATGATATAATCAATGGTTGTGTTTTCTAATTTACATATTACCATGGGAAATGGTTGGATCATACCCTTAGATATATATTTTTTGTGTCAAAAGTTCTCTTTTGACTTCTATATCATGTTTTGGATATCCCAAATGTCTTTTATCTTGTCAATCGTATCGTAATGACTCTATCAATTGTATCGTACTATCTCTGTCAATCATATAATACTTACTCTGTCAATCCTATCGTACTGACTCTGTCAAATCATATCGTACTGACTCTATCAATTGTATCGTACTGACTCTTCTATTCATACTTTCATTACTTGCTTGTTTTGGTACATAGTCAAAAACACATGTTTCATATTAATCGTACTCTTGTTTATCATCTTCATATATCTTTTTTTTAACCAATACGATGTCATTGATATAGTTACAAACTAATCAAAACGATGGCATGCTATCTGTTTCAATATGACCGTTATAATGCCAGGTGTCCAAGTCCCTTCGAGTTTTTTGGAGAAATATGAATGTTGGAGGAAATGTGACCGTTGGAACCTGAGGCCTTTAAATAGGAGGTCATTTGAAGCCGAGAAAGAAGAACTGTGAACGTGTGTTATCAACTGTGATACTCTACTTCTACCATGTTCTAGAGAAAGACGTTGTGACTTATCTCATGCTTTTTTCTTTGTGCGTCCGATCATCATATCGAGGGATTTCAAGTAATTGAAAGACTAAGGTACCGATTAAATACAAAATCGAGGGCTGCCTGGGATAGGTAGACGGATGGTCCAATCATCGTATCGAGGGCTACCGGGGATAAGCAGACAGACGAACTGATCATCGTATCGAGGGCTGCCAGGGATAAGCAGATGGATAAACCGATCCTCGTATCGAGGGCTTACCAAGGTGGTGGTAAGATAGACCTCTTATCCTAGGTGAAAAGATAACCCTTCTCTTTGGGTCAAAATAATTGTAATACCTTTACATTTCTGTTTCTATTTGCATTAAAAAGGAATTTGTATTTTCCCTTTCTTCATTACACTTTCAATTTTAATTGATTCAATTACAATTATTTTATTACTTTGTGTATTAATAGATTCTATATGCTTTATGGTAGAATCTCTAACTTGTTTTACTCTGATTATTGTATTCATCTTGAATACAATTAGATCACTTTTCTAATAGTATTACATCACATCATTCTTTTATATTCAATACTTTTGTGGTTGTCTGAATTGTATTAGTTTAAGATCTTTTAAACTAATCTCTTTAAGTGTTTAAACTGAATGTTTTTAAACATAAAATTTACCCCCCCCCCCTCTTGTATTGTTCCATCTAATATACATATAAAGCTACTTATTCGATCCAATAATTGGTATCAGAGCAGGTTTTCCAGTGATTTGTTTTACTAGATTTATTACATTCAAATTTTCTATTACTACACTAACGTATGGAGTGGAAAAGATCTTCATTTTGTTAGATGGAAGGAATAAATATTGGGTCAATAAACAATCCAAATCATTCTAGATCACCTATATTTGATTGGAATGATTATGAGTACTGGAGAGATCGAATGAATAAATTCATCATCAATACTGGTGTAGAAAATTTTATTATGCTTACTAGAGGTTATAAAATTCTTGAAAAAGAAGTCAATACTTTCACTAACCAAGAGAATCAAGAATATCAACTGAATTAAAAGGTACACAATACTTTATTATGTTATATGACCAGGAATATATACATTCATATATATTCATGTGATGTAGCCAACTGTATTTGGAAGAAATTGGAAGTCGCTCATTTTGGAACTTCCAAGGTTATAGAAACAAGAAGAGCAATGCTTCGAGCAGAGTATCATGGTTTTGTTTTTCCGTATGGATAGCCAGTATGTATAGTGAAACAAACGTTTATGACAATTTTCAAAAGATTAAAATCCATGGGGGAAAAAGGTCTTTATTATGAAGCTCTAGTAGATAAGATTATAGATATATTGTCGAATGAATGGGAGTCAAAAAGGACAAATATTGATGAAAACAGAAAAGTTTCCCAGATTACTCTCGAGGAATTATTTAGAACTCTTTTACAGCATAAAAAAAGACTGAAAAGAGATACTAATTTCAACAAGAAGATGAATAGAAATGGTAGTGTAGCTTTTACATCTAATGTTAAAACACCTAAAAGGATAACAGGATCCAAATCCAAGAAAGTTGTAATATCTGATTCAAGTGATTGTAATCTTTCGGATAAAGAGTTAGCCAATCTTGCTCGGAGGATGAACAAGATTGTGGGAAAAAAAGATTTCCAATATAGATTAAAAAAGAAAGATAGTAAGGATATGAATGATTCATAGGTAACTTGTTATGAATGTAATAAAGTATGACATATAAGGCCTGATTGTCCTTTTCTAAAGAGAAAAGACAGAAAGTAGAAACTTTCTGAAAGAAACAAGAAAAATTATTTTAAGACAAAGAAATTCTTGAAGGCAAATGATACTTGGAGTTCAAGTGGTGGTGAATCTTCAGGTAATTATTCAGAATATGAGTCCTCAGGATAGATAAATATTGGACTTATAGCTAGACTACCAATTAAAGATCATTATCTCATAGAAAAGGTACACAATGCTGATTCTATTACAAATGTCTCCTTAAATGAAAATTATACTGATAAATATTATGAATCTTCAATTGATGAATCTTCATCATTAGAAGATGATACATTACCTTCTTTTAAAGAAGTATCCAGATATGCTAAATTACATGAAAATGGAAATTCTAAACTCAATAAGAAACATGAGAAAGAAAACTCTAGAATTTCAGTTTTAACAAAAGAAGTATCAGATCTTTCTAATGATCATAATATGAAGACATCTGATTTTGAAAGTGATTCAAAAATATTTGAGAAAGTCAAATCTGATAAGTATAAACGTTCTATGGATATAGAAAATGTGATTTCTAAGAGAAATGTTTTAGAGCCTAACTCTAGCTCAAAATAAAATGTTTTGGAGGATAAAAACATGGTTGCGAAATTAAAGTCAGAAATATTTTCCTTGAAAAAGTGTTTGTCGAACTTTACTTAGGGCAAGGAAAACTTTGACAAAATGTATTCCCAAATCCGGCATTTGAGAAGTCATTCTAGACTTGGATATACTCATTCCAATACTGTTTTTAGTAAAAACTATTTTTTTCCACAACAAACCTCTTTTTTTCATGTACCAATGTGGTGGTCACTGGAAAAGAGTGTGTTCTCTCAATAAAACTCAATCTTTTGGATTTCATAAAGCTCATTTTGGATAACAAATGTGGATTCCTAAAATTCTGTTATCTAACCATTCTGGATCCAAATAAGTTTGGATTCTGAAAATCTAATTGTTTCTTTTTCAGGAAAATGAGAAGTGTACCAACAAGAATATTTGGTACATGGATAGTGGTTGTTCTCAACACATGACCGGAAACAAATATCAATTTGAAAAGGTTATCAAAACAAAAGAAGATATTATTTTACAATTTATCGGAACACAAGAACCACTTGCTGATATTTTCACAAAACCATTAGCTTCCGATAGAGTTGAATTTATAAAAAAGAAGCTAGAAATGATTAAATTAAAATAATCATTCATATCCACATCATGTTTTACATTTCTCTTTACATCAAACAACTCCTCTAGAAAGGGAGAGAACATTTCATACTATGTTTTTTTTTCTATGTTACTTTTTATCTTATGATCATTAATTATTTACTCTCCTGGTATGTGTTTTTACTTTTCTGTTTATCATATTGATAATTTTATCGTATCTTTTTTTTTCTGTTTATTGTATTGACAGTTTTATAGTTTTATTTATCTTTATTTTCAATCGTATCGTCAGATCATGGTAATGAATTTCATTTCCATCGTATCAACTGATCATGGAAATGAATTTCTTTTCCATCGTATAGTTAGATCATGGTAATGAATTTCTTTTCCATCTTATCATCAGATCATGGTAATGAATTTCTTTTCCATCGTATCGTCAGATCATGGTAATGAATTTATTTTCCATCGGATCATTAGATCATGGTAATGAATTTTTTTCTATCATATCGATCGATCATGGTAATGAGATTGTATTCCATAATCTTGTCAGATCACGATAATGAGATTGTTTTCCATCATCTTGTCAGTTCATGGTAAAAAGATTGTTTTCCATCACCTTTCCATTTAATGGTAATGACTTTGTTTCCCATCAGCTTGTCATCTAATGGTAATGACTTTGTTTTCAATCGGTATGACGATTGTTAGTACTCTATTACTTCGTACTCTTGTGTTTTTCTTTAATACTATCTCAAACCAAAAATAACCTTATGATCTCCGGCATGTACATTTTGTTTATAAAAATTTTTTCCCTTTAATCCTGTATGTTGATTCTTATTTCTTCTAATCTCAACCGTAGAAGATCAATGATCACCCTTTTATCGCCTATAAATAGCCACCCCCCCCTCCCCAAAAACACATTGGTTTTTCAGGTTTTGAGGCGAGGATCTACTCCACTGTGTTTAAGTCATTGTGTAATCTTTCATCGGCAACACCTATATGTCACAGTCCTCTGCTAATAATCCCACCGAAATGTCTTCCAAGACTTTTACAGAGAAAGACTTTTTCAGAGAAAGGTTAGTTTTTTAGGACTTTTTTGATTCATATGATTCCACAATCTGAAGAATCAATTTGTTTCAAGGATGGGAGAATTTATTTCACGACCCATCCTCGGGCCCGTGCCGTGACTACCCCATGCCTGCCTTCCATAGGCCAGGGGCTGGAGACTAGCACCAAGGCGTAAATCCCGGTAAAAATGGAAGGCATTTCCTTTGTAAAGTAAACAAGCACCACAGAGTAAGCAAGCAGAAAAGTAAACACTATGTAAAAACAGAGTACAGTTGATGTGCGGAAAAGTAAATGGGCCAGTATACAAACCCAACTGAAAGTAAAGTACAACTCGAAAGGGAAAACATCAACTGTAAGGTAAAAGCTGCTACACTGAGCTGTCCACTAGAAATCCCACCTGAAGGGTTGGTACAGATAGCTCCACTGCTCCTCAGGTCCCGCCATCCGCTCCGAGCATGTCCCGCCCAGTGGTCCACCTCCAGGTACTAACTCGTCATGTAGTCCACTTCTAGGTACTATCCAGTCCTCGAACACTCGGCCTCCATCAGCACCGCCTGTCGTCTGCAACCAACACAACAAGGTGCGGGTATAGCCCGTGCAGGGGTGAGTATAACGATACTCAGTAGGGACCCCAAGACCCTCAAGGCCTCTCTAAAACCAACATGGATAACCACAAAGAAGATCTCAACAGATAACCTCTACTTAGATATATTCCCATAAATATACCAAAGTTATCATGTAACCCATCTCAACCATGAGGAAACACAAGGATCATGAAATCAATGGATAACCACTACCTAGGTTTATTCCCATACATATACCTAAGTTATCAAGAGACCCATCCCAATCATGAGGTATACACAAAGGTCAAATGTCTCAACTCAAACGTGGATTTTCATTATCGAAACCGTAACTGCTGAAGAGCTCCGTCTCTGGAGTGTGCAGTGGTCCTATCACGACTCTGAGGTACTGCTCACTAACCTAAGACTGCTGAGGTGCTCCTCCTGTCGAGTACCGCGGGCCAGCTGCTACAACCAAGCGCTCCCATGTGCCGCTACAACCATGCGCACCTCTGTCGTGGGTCTTCCGCTACAACCAAGCGCTCCCATGTTCCGCTACAACCAACCGCACCTCTACCGTGGGTCTGCCGCTACAACCAAGTGCTCCCATGTGCCTCTACAACCAAGCGCACCTCTGCCGTGGGTCTGCCGCTACAACCAAGCCCTACCAAGTGCCGCTACAACCAAGTGCACCTCTGTCGTGGGTCTGTCGCTACAACCAAGCGTTCCCATGTGCCGCTACAACCAAGAGCACCTCTTTCTTGGGTCTGCCGCTACAACCAAGTGCTCCCATGTGCCTCTACAACCAAGCACACCTCTGTAACACACCGAGTCATTCGATCAGCAGTTTCCGGGTCTCAGTTAGCTACACGGTCTCCGTACTCCGCCCGCTCGTCTCTAGGAGGGTCCGCTCCACGAGCTACTGGTCGATACTCCAAGTATCACAAAGTCCCGCCAGGAAGTATCTCAAAGGACCACCTCGTCATAGGGGTCTCAACGCAACAGATGATGCGTCAATCGGACGCCCGGTCTGTGAGTTATAAGCCTTTTCGTCCCAGGGGCCCGGTTGGATTCGTGTGCGAACCAATCTGGCCATAACTCAACTATACCCCGAACACTCATAGGGTATACTCATAGGGACCGTTTTTCAACGTGATCACCAACGCCGCTGACAGTTCATCAAACAGACGTCTGGTATGAAAGATATCAGCTTTTCCGTTCCAGGGGCCCGGTTGGATTTTGGTGCGATCCAGCCTGGCCACTATCCATCTTCATCCAAAACTCGGGAGGAGGATGCCAAAAGTTCCGCCTCATCAAGAGAAAAAGCAACGAGACAGACGGCGTGTCAATCGGACGCCCGGTCTGTGAGTTATTGGCTTTTTCGTTCTAGGGGCCCAGTTGGTTTCGTGAGCGAACCAACCCGACCGCACTCCGACGGCATCCCAACCTCGAGCGGAGTAAGCCAAAAGATCCATCTCACTTAGAGGAATTCAACAAAGCTTACAGTACGTCAATCAGACGTCCGTAGCTCAAGATATGAGCGTTTCCTATCCGAGGGCCCGGTTGGTTTCCTGTACGAACCATCTCGGCCGAACCACAAGCATTCCAAAACCTTGAGTGCGATATACCGAAAAGGCCGTCTCGATCCAAGGATCGTGTTTCCGCTTACAGCGCGTCGTTTGGAGGCCCGTAGCTCACGTTACAGGCATTGGAGCGAAAACCGTCCGAAGACGGGGGGTCCGGGCCCGGGCCGACCCGGCCCGAACCCCCCTGGGTCGGCTGAACCCAGTCCGACCCGGTCGAACCGGTCTGGCTCGGCCAGCCCGGCTCGGCTCGGCCGAGCGACCGACCGGCCGACGCGGGGGGAGCCGTCGCCCCGCGTGACACCCCCGCGGCACCCGTGGGGTGTCGGACAGACAACCGGACGCAGCTGAAGCCACGTCCCGGGTGACGCGGGGGGAGCCGCCGCCCCGGCGTGACACCCGCTGGACACCCGCGGGGTGTCTCCCTGGCGCCGGACGCGGCTTCAGCCGCGTCCCGCGAGCGCCGCCGCCGGCTTCCGCGGGCTGCCGGAGTCGCTCCGGTGGCCCGATTTTCTTCCCGTCTGCGCCGTTGCTCCTCCCGGGTTCCGTTCTTCACTGCGGGATAATCAAACATCCGTTGCAGCACGTTCTGTCGTCACTCGTCAAATCCGCACAAAAACGAAGAACGGCGGAGGGTCGTCGGGCCGTGTCCTTTTGGCCCGCACCCTCCGCGTTAGAGATAAACAAAGGGAGGAATAAAGTTCAACACATGAACGCATATCCGAAACAAATTTTAATGAAATAAAATTGTTTCATAAATCAGGTTCTTCATTTTGAACGGGAACAACACAAGAAATAAGGGCATTTCCAAAAAAATAAAATCCCTACCTCGTTAGTCATCGTGCGTATGCACGTTCTTCGCGGAAGGAGGGGATCGTCGCGTCGTCGCGGAAGGGCGTCGCGTCGTCGCGGAATCCGGCGTTGATTCGAAGAACTCAACGGACCAAGAAACAACAGATTTAATTTTAAATAATTAAATCCTTGTTTCGGTAAAAACCACAAGGGAGATTAAAAAGGAAATCTGAGACTCTTACCTCAAGCAGCTGATCGGAGATTCGTTGCGGAGGAAGAGACGTCGCAGAAGAACATTGCAGGAAGGGAAGGTCGGCGTTGCGGAACATGGCTTCACATCGTCGATTTCCGGGTTCGGCATTCTTTGCATTCTTCGCGTTCTTCGTGAAGAAGGATAAAGGCTCAAGAACCTCTGACAAAACCTCTAAACGAGTAATCCTCCAAAAAGACTAGTTTGTCTTATTTTATTATCACGCCAACCAACGAAAAAGGGTAAGTAACGACCCATCAATTCGTTTAATTAATTCAACGAAAGAAACCGCCCTTTTAATTCACGAAATAAACTGTCCAATTAAACGGTGCGTTAAGGTTTTAAGAAAACGCGTCAGTTGTCTTTCATAATGACGGGTTTTCGCGGGTGCGTTACTTAGTGGAAAGAAACGGCGGGGCTCGTGCGGGCCCCACCTCACAAATATCCTACCGAGAGGGTAGGATATTTCTGGATAGTCCCCTATCCGTTTCAACTCAGTTTAGGCCGCTTTTAAGTGGATTCAAGTGGCTTCCAGGTGACTTAAGTGAAATAAAATAAATTTGTCGTAAAATTATTTTATTTCTTAACTTTAAGCCCAAAAATTAAAAACCACACCCAAGAAAATGCAACTCCGGAAGAGGCATTTCTATTCGAATACCGGCGTTGAGATATCATCAGTGCCCTCATAATTCAATTACAGGCACCAGTTCAAAATTTAGAAAAACTCGCTCGTCCGTTCACTGAACGTTCCCGAGCCGAACTTCGAAAAATGATTCCGGGCACACCGGGCCTCGGAATCAGGTGCCGTCAGAAACCACGTTCTTGTAAAATTCCAAAGAAAATTCAGAAAAAAAATTTCCTTGAAATTTATGGGTCTTTTAATTACACCCACCACAGGGCTATACATCCTCGTAATGCTTCAACACAAACTAGGGATACAAAGGCGGTACCGAGCATGCATCTGAGCCTTCCGCTCCCATGTGCTCACCTGGACCTTCTCTATCGTGGCCCGGACCACCTCTGGTCCCACTAGAGCTGCTATGATTTCTTCCTTGCTGATAAGAGAAATCTTGTCTCATCCCCTGGATGAACCACGTTCTTTGCCTAAAACAGTCAATCTCGACATTGATGGTACTAACTCATACCAAGGATGACGTCGTAAGGCCTCGACGCTACTACCAAGAGATCCAACCGTTACTCTCGCCTCCAAGGTTTGAGTCACACTGTCGACATCAGTGTGTGGTAACTGGGTCTCCTCCAGTAGATGTCTCACGGGTGAGGGTCAAGTCAACAGTCTAAACCGGAACCTCTTAGTAACAACACAAGAGAGGACATGAAGGTAAATGCCACAATAAAAGGTGTCTTTTACTACTGTAGCTCAAGTACAAAGACACAAGGCATCTATAAACATACATCAACAAAACTAGATGCAACATGAAAAAAAAGTCTCCGGGTCTGGAGCTAGTCCTGCTCTTGTCCATCTGCTCCCGGAACTCCATGTTTGTAGGCCTCAGCTGCCTGAAGCTAAGCTCTCCCATGTCCACCTATCCCCTGTGGTCGGGGTGGACCTCTTGGTGGTGGTGGTGGCAACACCTCGAAGCGTCGTCCACCTCCAGCTGCACGGACAACTCCCCTGCCATGGCCCCATGCTCCTTGCGGTCCGCCTTGATCGAACCTCTGCCTCTGCCTAGGTGGCCCTTCGTTCATCTGCTCGTCATCCGTATAGAGGGTCGGATAGTCACGAGCCATGTGACCAAACCCGCCGTAGTAGTAACACTACCCTCTCATGGAAAGTCGTTGCCCACCCCGAGTGCCTCACGCAAATGATCCAGAGTCATGCTGTCGACCACCTGTAGGTCTAGTCCTCTTGGACCCCTACGTCATCTGTCTACTGCCCACTGCAGAAGACTCTGCCGCATGCCGGTAAGTGGTGGGTCATGCTGCTGTAGACTGCGCAGCAAGGAAACTCTCCACTAAGAGGGCCCTCTCCAACACCCCTGCCTGAGTCGGAATGTTGTGGGAGATCATCGAAGCCCTGATCTTGTGCCTCAGTCCCTGCTCGAAGATCTGGGACCAGAAGAACGGGTCTCGTACCATATCTGTGGAGTAGTGCGAGAGATCAGTAAATCTCGCCGAGTACTGGGCCACTGTCATGCTGCCCTGCCACAGCTGTAGTAGCTCCTGGATGCGCACCGCTCGGAGGGTGGCTGGGACGAACTCGGAGCGGAAGATGATCTCAATGTCCGTCCAGAGGATAGATTCCTCGTTGTGCACCTGGAGCATCAAGCTCAACCATATGCCTGATACTGCATGTAGGAGGCTCTCTGCGAGGATCAACATGAGGTCTGCTGCTGTCCTCACTAATCTGAAAACCCATACAACTGCCTCCAGCCAGTCCTCGGCGGCCTGAGGGTCTGTCTCCCCGCGGAACCTGTGCGGTCGCTGGCGCTGGAACTCATGCAGTGCACTAAGGCGACATGCATCGTCAGCGGCTGGGGATGGTAGCATCGGTGGCTCGGTGGGTATAGGTACTGCCGGTGCCTCAGCTGTCAAAGGGCCCTGTACCGAGTCCTCGACGCTCGATGGGCTCTCGCCACACACATCGCTCGGAACCCTAGCCGGCTGCCGTCGTGGGAACATCCTGAAAAGGAAAAAGGTTTGCCACGGTCAGAACAGTATACCTGGTGAGCTGACATAAGTAATCACAAAGAAAACTTCAAACACATATGCAATCAATGTTTTCGTTCATTAAGTCGGAAATCAGAATTCAGGGTCCTAGTGTATGGATACATCGGCCACCGCACCAACACTGGACTCCCTGAACTGATGACAACACTCAATACGCAAAACACTATTGCTTCACATAGAAGAAATATTAGAGTCTGCGGTAGAACCGACCACCTTTGATACCAATTTTTCACGACCCGTCCTCGGGGACCGTGCCGTGACTACCCCAAGCCCGCCTTCCATAGGCCAAGGGCTGGCGACTAGCACCAAGGCGTAAATCCTGGTAAAAAGGGAAGGCATTGCCTTTGTAAAGTAAACAAGCACCACAGAGTAAGCAAACAGAAAAGTAAACACTAAGTAAAAACAGAGTACAACTGAAGTGCAGAAAAGTAAATGGGCTAATATACAAACCCAACTAAAAATAAAGTACAACTCGAAAGGGAAAACAACAACTTTAAGGTAAAAGCTGCTACACCGTGCTATCCACTGGAAATCCCACCTGAAGGGTGGGTACAGATAGCTCCACTGCTCCTCAGGTCCCGCCGTCCGCTCCGAGCACGTCCCGCCTAGTGGTCCACCTCCAGGTACTGACTCGTCATGTAGTCCACCTCCGAGTACCGTCCAGTCCTTGAACACTCGGCCTCCGTCAGCACTGCATGTCGTCTGCAACCAACACAACGAGGTGCGGTCATAGCCCGTGTAGGGGTGAGTATAACGATACTCAGTAGGGACCCCAAGACCCTCAAGGTCTCTCTAAAACCAACAAGGATAACCACAAAGAATATCTCAACAGATAACCTCTACTTAGGTATATTCCCATACATATACCTAAGTTATCACGTAACCCATCTCAACCATGAGGAAACACAAGGATCATGAAATCAACGGATAACCACTACCCAGGTATATGCCCATACATATACCTAAGTTATCAAGAGACCCATCTCAATCATGAGGTATGCACAAAGGTCAAAAGTCCCAGCTCAAACCAGGATTTTTATTATCGAAACCGTAACTGCTGAAGAGCTCAATCTCTGGAGTGTACAGTGGTCCTGTCACGACTCCGAGGTACTGCTCACTAACCTAAGACTGCTGAGGTGCTCCTCCTGTCGAGTACCATGGGCCAGCTGCTACAACCAAGCGCTCCCATGTGCCGCTACAACCAAGCGCACCTCTGTCATGGGTCTGCCGCTACAACCAGGGGCTCCCATGTGCCGCTACAACCAAGCGCACCTCTGCCGTGGGTCTGCCGCTACAACCAAGCACTCCCATGTGCGGCTACAACCATACGCACCTCTGTCGTGGGTCTGCCGCTACAACCAAGAGCTCCCATGTGCCGCTCCAACCAAGCGTACCTCTGCCGTTGGTCTCCCGCTACAACCAAGCGCTCCCATGTGCCGCTACAACCAAGCGCAACTCTGCCGTGGGTTTGCCGCTACAACCAAGCGCTCCCATGTGCCGCTACAACCAAGCGCACCTCTATAACACACCGAGTCGTTCGATCAGCAGTTGTCGGGTCTCAGTCAGCTACACGGTCTCCATACTCAGCCCGCTCATCTCCGGGAGGGTCCGCTCTACGAGCTACTGGTCGATACTCCAAGTATCACAAAGTCCCGCAAGGAAGTATCACAAATCACCACCTCGTCATAGGGGTCTCAACGCAAGAGACGGCGCGTCTATCGGACCCCGGTCTGTGAGTTATTAGCCTTTTCGTCCCAGGGGCCCGGTTGGTTTCGGGTGCGAACCAATCCGGCCGTAACTCAACTATACCCCGAACACTCATAGGGTATACTCATAGGGACCAGTTTTCAACTTTATCACCAACGCCGCTGACAGTTCGTCAAATGGACGTCTGGTCTGAAAGATATCTGCTTTTCTGTTCCAGGGGCCCGGTTGGATTTCAGTGCGATCCAACTCGGCCACTATCCATCTTCATCCAAAACTCGGGCAGAGGATGCCAAAAGTCCCGTCTCATCAAGAGGAAAGCAATGAGAAAGACGGCGCGTCAATCGGACGCCCGGTCTGTGAGTTATTGGCTTTTTCGTTCCAGGGGCCTGGTTGGTTTCGTGAGCGAACCAACCCGACCGCACTCCAACGGCATCCCAACCTCGAGCGAAGTAAGCCAAAAGATCCGTCTCACTTATATGAATTAAAGAAAGCTGGCGGCACGTCAATCAGACGTCCGTAGCTCATGATATGAGTGTTTCCGCTCTGAGGGCTCGGTTGGTTTCGTGTACGAACCAACCCGGCTGAACCCCAAGCATTCCAAAACCTTGAGTGAGATATACCAAAAAGACCTTCTCGATCCAAGGATTGTGTTGCCACTGACGACGCGTCTTTTGGAGGCCCGTAGCTCAAGTTACGCGCATTTGAGCGAAAACCGTCTGAAGAAGGGGGGTCCGGGCCCGGGCCGACCCGGCCCGACCCCCCTAGGTCGGCCGAACCCGGTCCGACCCGGTCGGACCGGTCTGGCTCGGCCAGCCCGGCTCGGCTCGGCCGAGCGACCAAGCGGCCGACGCGGGGGGAGCCGCTGCCCCGCGTGACACCCCCGCGGCACCCGCGGGGTGTACGCCAGACAACCGGACGCGGCTGAAGCCGCGTCCCGGGTGACGCGGGGGGAGCCACTGCCCCCGCGTGACACCCGCGGGGTGTCTCCCTGGCACAAGACGCGGCTTCAGCCGTGGCCCGCGAGTGCCGCCGCCGCGGCCAGTGCCGCGGTGGTCTCGTCCGGCCGCCCGCCGGGCGCCGCCGCCGCCGGGCGCCGGCACCGCCGTGCCCCCGGAGTCGTTCAGGTGCCCCTATTTTCTTTCTGTCTGCGCAGTTGCTCCTCCCGTGTTCCTTTCTTCACTGCAGGATTGTCAAACATCTGTTGCGGCATGTTCTGTCTTCGCCCGTCAAATCCGCACAAAAACAAAGAACGGCAGAGGGTCGTCGGGCCGTGTTCGTTTGGCCCGCACCCTCCGCGTTAGAGATAAACAATGGGAGGAATAAAGTTCAACACATGAACGCATATCCGAAACAATTTTTAATGAAATAAAATTGTTTCATAAATCGGGTTCTTCATTTTGAACGGGAACAACATGGGAAATAAGGGAATTTCCAAAAACATAAAATCCCTACCTCGTTAGTCGTCGTGCGTAAGCACGTTCTTCGCGGATTTGTTCGTCGCGGAAGGAGTGGATCATCGCGTCGTCGCGGAAGGGCGTCGTGTCATCGCGGAATCCGGCGTTGAGTCGGCGAACTCAACGGATCAAGAAACAACAGATTTAATTTTAAATAATTAAATCCATATTTTGGTAAAAACCACAAGGGAGATTAAAAAGAAAATCTGAGACTCTTAACTCAAGCAGCTGATCGGAGATTCATTGCGGAGGAAGAGACGTCGCAGAAGAATGTTGTAGGAAGGGAATGTCGGCGTCGTGGAACACGGCGTCGCGTCGTTGATTTCCGGGTTCGGCGTTCTTCGCGTTCTTCGTGTTCTTCGCGTTCTTCACAAAGAAGGATAAAGGCTCAAGAACCTCTAACAAAACCTCTCAACGAGTAATCCTCCAAAAAGACTAGTTGGTCTTATTTTATTATTACGCCAACCAACGAAAAAGGGTAAGTAACGACCCATCAATTCGTTGAATTAATTCAACAAATGAAACCGCCCATTTAATTCATGAAATAAACCGCCTAGTTAAATGGTGCGTTAAGGTTTTAAGAAAACGCGTCAGTTGACTTTCATAATGATGGGTTTTCACGGGTGCGTTACTTAGCGGAAAGAAATGGCGGGGCTCCTGCGGGCCCCACCTCACAAATATCTTACCGAGAGGGTAGGATATTTCTGGATTGTCTCCTATCCATTTCAACTCAGTTTAAGCCGCTTTTAAGTGGCTTCAAGTGGCTTCCAGGTGACTTAAGTGAAATAAAATAAAGTTGTCGTAAATTTATTTTATTTCTTAACTTTAAGCCCGAAAATTAAAAACCACACCCGAGAAAACGCAACTCCGGATGTAGAGTTTCTAAGCAAATACTGGCACTGCGATATCATCGGTGCCCTCATAATTCGATTCCGAGCACTGGTTCAAAAGTTAGAAAAATCCGCTTGTCCGTTCACTGAACGTTCCCGAGCCAAACTTCGAAAAATGATTTCGGGCACACCGGGCCTCGGAATCAGGTGCCATCAAAAACTGCGTTCTTGTAAAATTCCAGAGAAAAATAAGAAAAAAAAATTCCTTGAAATTTATTTTTCTTTACAATTTATGTGTTGAAAGACCTGTTTCTCAAGATCTGGTTCTCTTTGATGAAGTCAGTCAGTTCTATAAAACTGTATCTTTCTACAAAGACATGATTATCAATTTTGTTGTGTATGAGAGAATGGTGTCTCTGTTTTTCAGGAAAGTGGCTCATTTTCAGAATTTCCCAATAGAAGGTTATTCTTTCTGTCCATATCATAAACTACCATAGGAAGTCGGTACAGTTAATAGAGAAAGTCCAGAGAAGTCTTTGTTTGTTATAAATGAAGAGAATATAAAATTGGATCATCTTTCTCCGGACAATAGGTTTTTGACTTTATTGATGTAAGGTTTTCTTATCCCATGGAAAGGAGATAGAGAAAATTTGAAATATTCTGATATTTTTATGCTTGATTATCTTGCAAATATGAGAAATGTTAATATCATGGGATATGTTTTTGAAATCATAATGAATGTCAAGACAGGAGGAAGTAATTCCCAAATGATTATGTATCCAGTTATCCTTGCAATGTTTATTCTCGAGAGCATGGAGATTTGAAAAATTCCTTTGAAAGGAAAGCTAATAGATCTGAAGCCATCCTAGATTATTAAGAGTACATTAAAAAAGTTGAATGATAGTTTTGATCCAAATTAAAAACTTTTTATAAGAGATGTAGAAGCGGAAGCTGCTCAAAATCAATCGTCACCTATGCCATACAAAGGAATACCTTCTATTGGTCTTACTCAAAAGTCTGATCTTAAAACCAGCTCAAAGCCAAAGAAGAATCCAATGTACAGTAAGGAGGTTGTAGCCAAATGGAGAAAGGATAAGGAACAGAGAAAGGAAGGTGATCCAATGATTGGTCTTGACTCAGCTGAAGCTTTTGAAAAAAGAATAAGGGTAGAGTAAACACTTCAAGCTGAAAAGAAAAAGAAGTCTGTTTTGAAAACAAATGTTGAAGACTTTGATATCTCGAAAGTACTTAGAATGGTTGAGGATACTAATGCTCAACTAACGGAAGAAGTGAATCAAGATCCCATCGTACAGAGCCTTCTTGAGAAAGAAAAAGGAAACCAAATGATGGAAGAGATAGAAGAAGTTGAAGAAGAGGAAGGAGATTTTGTTTTAGAATTCCCTCAGAGATCGAAGAAGAGTAGAGAGGAATCAGTTCAAAAGCATAGTGAAGGTGTTCAACAAACCCCTCATGCCGATCAAGAACTTTAGGAAACATCTGAAACACCAGAAAAAACACCCCCTCAAGAAAAGAAAGGTGCTCAAACCTCCCATAATGAAAAATTTATTATCATTAGTGACAAAGTAGAAGAAGAAATAAGGGAGAAATAATAGGAAAAAGGAAAAAAACTAGTTGTTAACTCAATCTGATCAAATGAATTTCCTTCGTGCGATGAGTATACTGATTCATAACACACAATCTCTCTCAAGAAGGGTGATTATATTGTTCATGTTTTAAAAAGGGTTGAAAAGACAATTCCCTACTTTCCCAGGATGGAAGGGAAAATTGATTTCATTACTGACAATTAGAAAAAGATTTTTGGTTCAGTAAGAGAATTAAGAAAGAATGTTTTTTCAGTTGAAGCCGATTTAAAAGATCTATCTGAAACTTTGGCAACTCATAAGAAATATTGCAACAAGATGACCAAGTGGTCCTACAAAACAGAAAGCTCTGTGAATTACCATGAGATAGCAATTGAAGATATAAAGAGATTGGAAAATGATCTTGCGATTGCTTTTAACATGCTTGACAAAGAAACTATTGAAAGGATGAATCACATAACTCATGGAGCCGATATTCTTTCAGTGAAAGAATTATAAGTGTGAATGAATGCTTTTCAGTCTGAATTATCGAAGGTTTCATCTTTCAAAGATGAAATGTGTCACGAACCAGCCCGGGTCGACCCTGAACCGGTCACCCGAGCCGGTCCGTGGCTAGTCCCGAGGAGCGTTCTCGATCCCCCCAGGATGGCAACAAGTGTCGGGCATTAAAAATTTCAATCGTTGGGAACGATTTCAGCCCAAACTAAAAACAGGATCAAAGAACAAATATAAACCAAATAAACAGACGAACACTAAAGTCATAAACAAAACTACACCACGACATACCTCCACGTGACCTCGCGGGTCACCACCCAACTACAACTAACGTCTCTCCCTCACTGAGCGACTCAAGCCAGGAAAACCTGAACACGAGAAACTTGCAACTGAAAAGGTAAAAGATAGGCGTGAGCACAAAAAGTACATAGTAGGTGAGCCCCACAACAAAACCCAAAACACTGTCAGTAATTAAAGAATCCACATATTCCAGGTTTGAACTACAATGTATAGAAGTAAGATTTCATAATGCTTTACTTGAAAATCAAACACGAGACATTTGTCTTATTCTTTTTTTAAAAGTTAGTTCTCTTTCATCAGTTTTAAACTCATTCCAAAAAGCAAAGTGTTACATTTTCAGATCTTACCCAAAGAGAATAAATCATTTTCATTTGAAAACCATTTTCCCAAAGTCTAACAATACAGGCTGTGAAGGATGACTGAAAGTAAAAAAGCAGGGAAAACAAGTGAAAGTAAAGGTAAACAAGCAAGGAAAACCAAGTGAAAGTAAAAGTAAACCAGAATTTATCAGCAATAACCATGGGCGATCCTAAACATCCCTAGAAAACCCCTGGACGTACTCGGGTTCAGACTACTTGTCGGCGTGGTACTCCATAGTCAATAACCAACTGGCCGCCCTAATAGCCAACTAGTGGCACATCCCTCATGGCCTGTCCACAACTCCAGGGGGTACTAACCCATCTAATCAGGGTTATCAACCAACCGTCACTCGATAATCTACAAGATGCCCAGGAACCCATGGTGGATTTAGTAACACTGTGTAAGTGGGAGACCCTCGCACGCGTGACTCATCTCACCGCACTTGCCAACCCCTTACACGGACATCGCTACACGACAACCCTCGAAGGGAAGTCCCCCTATAGAGATGCCCTCACAAGTACGTTTATATATATATATAATCACTTCACATTTATTAAAGTGCCAACTGGGCCGTCATGTCATTTACATTTTGACCATTTCATATTAAAGCATTTCTAAAGGGATATTACACACGCCATTACATTGAAAACCAAAAACACAGTTAGAATTTTAATTAAGAAACTCAAATCAGCATGTTAAACCTGAAACACACTGGTTTCACAAGTACAATCATTTTCCAACATCCAAACGCACCACACTTTTATCAAGAGCCAAACGGGCCTTTAATAAATTTTTGAAGGAACTCCATTTCTCAAATGAAAGCCAAACTTTTGTTCACGCGACAAAGGAAAACATTTCTTGTCAACCAAGAACCACACATTAGGTTTCCAAAATCAAGTTTAAGGATCATACGGCCATTTTCTCTAATCCGGGTTCTAAGAAACACCTTTTCCATTAACAATACATCTACTTAATTTATACACGCCAAAAACATTTCAAAACCCAATTCAACATGTCTTTCATTATTCAGGAAAACACTTTCAATGTACCGCTAGAATTAAAACAGCTTTAATCATCAGCAGATCACCACACTATAAATAACTACTTAATAATACTTTTAAATTTACTGAAACTTAATAAAAAGTCAAGGAATAAATAAATTCTAAATTTAATGGTGAGTGCAAAGGGATACCTACCTCAGGACGCAGCTCGGAACGAAAAACGAAACGGCGCAAAACTCTCGTTGCGTAATGGTCGCACCGTATTGCGCCGTCAAACCGGTCCTAAAACAAAAGACCGTTAAACGGGTCCAGTGATAATAATAACATAATAGTAATAACAATCATAATAAGAATAATATGAAAATAATAATAGTGATAACAATAACATCATAATAATAATAACACAATATAATAATAATAATGATATAATAATAATGACAATCATAATATGGCATGATTATAATATAATAATACAATAATAATAACAATAATAATATAATAATAATAATAGGATAATCATAATAATGACCATAACATAAAAAAAATTAACTTAATAATAATAATAATAATAATCTTAATAATATATTAATAATAATAATATAATAATAATAATAACATACTTAAATAACAAGAATAACATAACAATAACAATTTAATAAGTATAATAATAATATAACAATAATATAATCACAATAATAATAATATAATGATAATAATAATAACTTAGCATAATTATAATATTATAATAGAATAATAATAAAAATGATAAGATAATAGTAATAATAATAATAATAATAATTAAATAATCATAATAATAATATAGCAACAATAATAAAAATACTAACTTAATAACATGATAATAATAATAATAATAATAATAATAATAATAACATAATAATAATAAAATAATTATAATATTATTAATATGAAAAAAATAATAAATGTTATATAAGATTAACTTAAAAATAAAAATAAAAATAAAAAAACAAACTTACAGCGGAGGGGGGGTTGTGGAGCAGCGGGGTGAGGGAGGAGGCGGCAGGCGGGGTCGTCGGACGGCGACGGCTGGAGGCGGGCACGGTGACGGGCAGGGGTCGGGACGCCGGTGATCAACGCGGCGAGGGAGGACGCCGGAAGGGGGGTTGCGCGGGGAAGCCGGGACGGGGCCGGCGTGAGGCTGGGGCTCCAGCGAGTGCAGCGACGAAGGGGAAGGGGTCGGTGGTGGGGCGAAGGGAAACAGGGCGGCGGTAGGGCGCGAGGCGTGGTGGCTTGCTGGCCAGAAAGAGACCGGCGGGGTGTCCGGGAGCAGCAGAGGGGTGCACCGGAGGTCGGGCGCGCAGAGGAGGCCGGGAGACCGGCGAGGCGGAAGGTCGGGAGGTCGGGTGCAAGACCGCCGGACAAGTCGCCGGAGGGAGGGGAGGTCCGCCGGGTGGGAGGGGAGGCCGGCGGCTGGGCGTGGCGACGGAGTAGGAGCCGGATGCCGTGGTGGGAGCGGGGCGGAGACGGGGATCCGGTGCGGAGGATGGCGCACTGGAGCGGAAGGGGAGGTGCTGCGTGAGGGAGAAGAAAGAAAGGGGAGAGAGGAGAGAGAGGGAGCACCGCCAGGGGGGAAAAACCGGATTAGGTTTAGTTTTAGGTTTATCATATATATATATATATATATTTTAATAATAATAAAAATAATAAAAATAATAATAATGAAAATGAAATTAATAATATTAATATGATAAATTAATTAAATAAATCAAATCAAATCTTAATAGTAATATTAAAACTTTATAAACGTAATAATAATAAAACATTATAATAATAATAGTAATAAAATATAATAATAAGTAAAAATTAGTTAATTATAATAATAATTATTCCGATCAAATATTTAAAATAATAAAATCATTTAAAAATAACACACATATATATATATTTATACATATATAGATATATATATATATAAACATAAATACAATAAACATTTATATATAAACATATATAGACATAAACTTATATAAGCATATATATATATACATATATAGACATATATATATATATATACATTACTACACACATATATAAACATATATAAGAACACCATAATAATGATAACACAATTCAAATAGTGAGAGTAGTAAAATGTCAACGCAAAAACTTTAGTATTTTAAACGCCGGGTGAGCACATAGTCACCCGGGCCGAATTCACGGTAACTGCTAGCGATGTGGTGACCGCGCACCGGCACGAAACAACCAATCGCAATTAATCTTCAAAAAATTTAAACAGGGACCAAGAAAGGAGAATAATTACGGACGTCCGCGGTCGGGGTGTGACAATTCTCCCCACCACAGACACTTTCTGCCCCCAGAAAGTCACCAGGCCACAAGTCAGCCAAAATCCAAGTCTATGCCCAAACAGAACTAAAGGAACTGATGAAAACTGATATTCTTGGGGATGACCTTACTCTACACAGGTCACAACCGACCGATTCAAGAGATAATTGAGGTCCGAGGTTGATGGGAGAACACGAAGGGGTTCTCCCCACCACAAGAGCTCAACTTGTACAGGAAAGTTGAACATCTAAATAGACAACCCAAGGATAAAAAAGGCGGGTCGACGCGGGAACTCCAAATCGGTTTAAACCAACTCTTATAGCATGAGTGAAAAACAACACCTTCGTCGAAACGTTGAACCCACAGCCAAAGTCAACGACCTTCAACACTAGGGGGAAAACCCATGGAAAAGACTTAACCAGACACCAAATTGGAAACATGACCCATTGAAGTCCACAAAACATAACCACATCGGATAACATAACTACAACGAGGTCAACCCACACAAGGATCAAACACACTATTAAGAAGGACACACGATTCAGAATATCATATCTACACGACAAGTCTGCTTAGATTATCCTAGAACAAGTCCATCATAACTTTATGGAAAAACCCCACATTTACAACGCTGTTGAAACTTCAATAGCAGGGAAACAAAAATAAAAAGGGTTTTTAGTTATCCCATCATCAATACGGAAAACAGAACCTGGACCAAGGCTTCATAACCCTGGGAACTCCTGACTGTGTGCGAGCTTCACCCCGAGACCTGAGGCTGGGGCTCTGATGGATGAAGCATCTCCTGCCTCACAGTCAGGTACTGACACTCTCCAATAACAGTGTCCTCTTCAAGTGACACTTCCTGCAAAACTTCTCTAGATGACCCAGACAACCGCAGCGATGACACGTCTTCAGAGGGTTGCAACAAGACGACTTTGAATGCCCGAAACGACCACACTGATAGCATACCATCGAACGATCTGATGAACTGGAAGTTGGGACCAAAGGGAATAACTCCTTAGGAACAGGTATCTCTGGAGCCTTTTCCTCACCAGAGGGGGAACTCTTACGAACAACAACAGGTGACGCTGAAGTATTAACCACTCGCACACTAGAAACTAACTCAGCCAAGAAAGCTTCCTCCACCAGCTTCTCGAAACAAAGGTCTTTAGAAGGGAGGAATCGCTCCTTGATCTCTGGACAATGACCCCCAGTGAAAAGAGAGACCTTCATGAGCTCATGCGATTCTACCTCTGGAGAAATGGAAATCAGTTCCTTGAAATGGTTAACATATGCCTTCACCGTCCGTTGGCCATGTTGAATATGCACAAGCTCTCTCTTTTTCTCCAACATCACTTCCTCAGGTACAAAACATTGGATGAAAACTGTTTTAAATACATCCCATGTCATTTCACATTGAGTTGATGATGGGTTAACCATCTTCCACTGGTTCAGATCTGGACCCTCGAACAACATCATAATTGCACGAACCTTAACATTATCGGGAGTTCCCAACGTTCTAAAGACATTCCCCACTTCCTCGAGCCATTCCACTGCCCCTAACGGACCTTGATCACCATGGAGAATAGGCAATGTCTGAGAAGGACGAAAAACTGGGCATGACTTATCTGATTCCTTAGAGACCTTTCTGGGCAGCATTTTCTGAGCGACATATAAAACAAAATGCCAAAACCAACATCAAACCAAAGAAACATCAATAAAAGGGCCTTCATCAAAAACAGTCAGCACAAGGACCAAACAAATACAAACACAACCCAAACCAAAATCCCCCTTTTTATTTTAGACTTTAAAACCACCCTCTTTCAATACTGCTTTCCAAAACCAATCCATTTTCAAACCAAAAACTTTCCAAAACCGTTTCCAGTTTAAAACCAATTTAGAAAACAAGGTCAAGCCTTTAATTTCAAATACACACCCAGGTAATCACATGAACCGTTGCACATGTCTTCATACACTTTCCATTCATACTCACAACAACATGAACTTTCCATGCATTCTCACACATGTGCAAACGTTCATAAAGAGGACCTGGGGTTTCATCCAGAACCATTCTTAACCAATTCCAAGCAAACAACAGATTTCCAAATCAAGAGATTTCAGTTTTAAAACCCATTTCATACATTCAAAGTCTTTTAAATGAAACCAGTCCAATTTTTCAAAAACCTTTTTCATTTCCAACAACGCACTCACACAAACAAAAACAAAAGCAGTATCCAAAGTTGCATCAATAACTAAAATGAGGGACAAGTAGTCACGCTCAACCTGGAAACATGGTAGTGGGCCATGTCCCAAGTCATTGTCAACCACTAGGAGGAATTCAAACCATGTACTCGGACTCCACATGGGTCACTACTCCATATGAAATCACGATGTAACGTCGGCTTGCCTCCATTATCATCTTTCAATCCAAGACAAACCAGAAAAGACAAAGACAAAATTCCCGAACTACCCCTGGTAACTCGAAGATCTGTGCGAGCAAGAGTTCTCAACGCTCTTCCCGTACTTACCCCTTGAGATCTGACAGTCCTAATCTTCTTCTACCGGACAGCCCAAATAACAAGAACCCCCTCTGATTCCATTTTGTCACGAACTAGCCCAGGTCGACCCTGAACCGGTCACCTGAGCCCGTCCGCGGCAAGTCCCGAGGAGCGTTCTCGATCCCCTCGGGATGGCAAAAAGTGACGGGCATTAAAAATTTCAATCTTTGGAAACGATTTCAGCCCAAACTAAAAATAAGATCAAAGAAAAAAAATAAACCAAACAAACAGACTAACACTAAAGACATAAACAAAACTACACCACGACATACCTCTACGTGACCTCGCGGGTCACCACCCAACTACAACCAACGTTGCTCCCTCACCGAGCGACTCAAGCCAGGAAAACCTGAACACGAGAAACCTGCAACTGAAAAGGTAAAAGATAGGCGTGAGCACAAAAAGTACTCAGTAGGTGAGCCCCCCAACAAAACCCAAAACACTGCCAGTAAATAAAGAATCCACATATTCCAGGTTTGAACAACAATGTATAGAAGTAAGCTTTCATAGTGCTTTACTTGAAAATCAAACATGAGACATTTGTCTTGTTATTTTTTTTAAAGTTATTTCTCTTTCATCAGTTTTAAACTCATTCCAAAAAGCAAAGTGTTACATTTTCAAATCTTACCCACAGAGAATAAAGCATTTTCATTTGAAAACCATTTTCCCAAAGTCTAACAGTACAGGCTGTGAAGGATGACTAAAAGTAAATAAGCAGGGAAAACAAGTGAAAGTAAAGGTAAACAAGAAAGGAAAACCAAGTGCAAGTAAAAATAAACCAGAAGTTATTAGCAATAACCATGGGCGATCCTAAACATCCATAGAAAACCCCTGTACATACTCGGGTTCAGACTACCTGCCGGCATGGTACTCCATAGTCAATAACCAACTGGCCGCCCTAATAGCCAACCAGTGGCACATCCCTCCTGGCCTGTCCACAATTCCAGGGGGTACTAACCCATCTAATCAGGGTTAGAAAGCAACCGTCACTCGATAATCTACATGACGCCCAGGAACCCATGGTGGTTTTAGTAACACTGTGTAAGTGGGAGACCCTCGCACTTGTGACTCATCTCACCACACTTGCCAACCCCTTACACGGACATCGCTACACGACAACCCTCGAAGGGAAGTCCCCCTGTCGAGATTCCCTCACAAATACGTTTATATATTTATATAATCACTTCACATTTATTAAAGTGCCAACAGGGCCTTCATATCATTTACATTTTGACCATTTCATATTAAAGCATTTCTAATGGGGTATTACACACTCCATTACATTGAAAACCAAAAACACAATTAGAACTTTATTTAAGAAACTCAAATCAGCATGTTAAACCTGAAACACACTTGTTTCACAAGTAGAATCATTTTCCAACATCCAAACGCACCCCACTTTTATCAAGAGAAAAATGGGCCTTTAATCACTTTTTGAAGGAACACCGTTTCTCAAATGAAAGCCAAACTTTTGTTCACGCGACAAAGGAAAACATTTCTCGTCAACCAAGAACCACACATTAGGTTTCCAAAATCATGTTTAAGGATCATACGGCCATTTTCTCTAATCCAGGTTCTAAGAAACACCTTTTCCATTAACAATACATCTACTTAATTTATACACGTCAAAAACATTTCAAAACCCAATTCAACATGTCTTTCATTATTCAGGAAGAACCATCTAGAAACACTACCATGGAAACACACAATTAAATCCAAGAAAACTCTTTAAATGAACTGCTATTATTAAAAAAGCTTTAATCATCAGTAGATCACCAGACTATAAATAACTACTTAATAATAATTTTAAATTTACTGAAACTTAATAAAAAGTCAAGGAATAAATAAATTCTAAATTTAAAGGCGAGTGCAAAGGGAGACCTACCTCAAGACGTAGCTCGGAATGAAAAACGACACGGCGCAAAACTCCCGTTGCGTAATGGTCGCACCGTATTGCGCCGTCAAACCGGTCCTAAAACAAAAGACCGTTAAACGGGTCCAGCGATAATAATAACATAATAGTAATAACAATCATAATAATAATAATGTAAAAATAATAATGGTGATAACAAATAACATCATAATAATAATAACACAATATAATAATAATAATAATGATATAATAATAATGACAATCATAATATGGCATGATTATAATATAATAATACAATAATAAGAATAAGAATAATATAATAATAATAAAAGCATAATCATAATAATGACCATAACATAACAAAATAATAACTTAATAATAATAATAATAATAATATTCTTAATAATATATTAATAATAATAATATAATAATAATAATAACATTCTTTAATAACAAGAATAACATAACAATAACAATTTAATAAGTATAAAAATAATATAACAATAATATAATCACAATAATAATAATATATGATAATAATAATAACTTAACATAATTATAATATTCTAATATAATAATAATAAAAATGATAAGATAATAGTAATAGTAATAATAATAATAATAAAATAATCATAATAATAATATAGCAATAATAATAAAAATAATAACTTAATAACATGATATTAATAATAATAATAATAATAATAATATAATAATAATAACATAATAATAACATAATAATTATAATATTATTAATATGATAAAAATAATAAACGTTATATAAGATTAACTTAAAAATAAAAATAAAAATAAAAAAACAAACTTACAGCGGAGGGGGGGTTGCGGAGCAGCGGGGTGAGGGAGGAGGCGGCAGGCGGGGTCGCCGGATGGCGACGGCTGGAGGCGGGCGCGGTGACGGGCAGGGGTCGGGACGTCGGTGATCAGCACGGCGAGGGAGGACGCCAGAAGGGGGGTTGCACGGGGAAGCCGGGATGGAGCCGACGTGAGGCTGGGGCGCCGGCGGGTGCGGCGACGAAGGGGAAGGGGTCGGCGGTGGGGCGAAGGGAAACAGGGCAGCCGCAGGGTGCGGGGCATGGTGGCTTGCTAGCCGGAAAGAGATTGGCGGGGCGGCCGGGAGTAGCAGAGGGGTGCACCGGAGGTCGGGCGCGCAGAGGAGGCCGGGACACCGGCGAGGTGGCAGGTCCGTAGGCCGGGTGCAAGACCGCCTGACAAGTCGCCGAAGGGAGGGGAGGTCAACTGGACGGGAGGGGAGGCCGTCGGCTGGGGGTGGCGACGGAGCAGGAGCTGGACACCGTGGTGGGAGCGGGGTCTGGGCAGAGCCAGGCGGAGACGGGGAGCCGGTGCGGCGGATGGCGCACCGGAGCGGAAGGGGAGGTGCTGCGCGAGGGAGAAGAAAGAAAGGGGAGAGAGGAGAGAGAGGGAGCGCCGCCAGGGGGGGAAAACCGGATTAGGGTTAGTTTTAGGTTTATCATATATATATATATATGAATAATAATAATAAAAATAATAATGAAAATGAAAATAATAATAATAATATGATAAATTAATTAAACAAATCAAATCAAATCTTAATAGTAATAAAAAAACTTTATAAACGTAATAATAATAAAACATTATAATAATAATAGTAATAAAATATAATAATAAGAAAAAATTAGTTAATTATAATAATAATTATTCCGATCAAATATTTAAAATAATAAAATCATTTAAAAATAATACACATATATATATTTATACATATATATATAAACATAAATACAATAAACATTTATATATAAACATATATAGACATAAACTTATATAAGCTTATATATACATATATAGACTTATATATATATATACATTACTACACACATATATAAACATATATAAGAACACCACAATAATGATAAAACAATTCAAATAGTGAGAGTAGTAAAATGTCAACGCAAAAACTTTAGTATTTAAAACGCCGGGTGAGTACATAGTCACCCAGGCCGAATGCACGGTAACTGCTAGCGATGTGGTGACCGCGCACCGGTGTGAAACCACCAATCGCAATTAATCTTCGAAAAATTTAAACCGGGACCAAGAAAGGAGAAAAATTACGGACGTTCGCGGTCGGGGTGTGACAAAATGGTTTTGTTGAAGAAACAAAATTCTGTGTTATCCAAAGATAACAAGAATCTGCAAGACAGAATTGATACCCTTGAGGATGTAATCAGAGTCCAGGAGGAGACTATCAAGAATCAAGATCATATTTTTGCAGACCAACAAGAGCTTCTCAGAACTCATGGTGATTCAATCTCTGAAGACAAGAAAGAAATCAAGAAGATGAAATATGTTCTTCATGAGCTCATAGAGAAGGAAAAGGGAAGAGAAAACAAATGACTGTTGTATTTTTTTTCATTTATTTTGGAACCTGTCTTTGTTTTGTAATAACTTTTATGATTCTTTTCTTATGTCCTGCTTTTCTTTTATCTAACTCTTTCAACAAACCAATGATACCCCATTCTTTTTTTAAAACACAAATAGGGAGAATTTTTTATAAAGGGGGAGAATGCTTTACAAAGGGAGAATGATTTAATAAAATACATAGAAAACTAGGAAAATATTGAATACAATCCTTAGGGAAGTTTTCAGCTAAGGGGGAGTTTGTTGTATTCGAATTCATATTCAGAAGAGTTTCCAATAACTCAGGGGGGAGATAAGTATTTCATGTTGTCTTTACTTAGAGTTTTGTGCTTTCCAAAAAGGGGGAGATTGTTGAGTCAAAAGATCTCTTTTGACTTCTATATCATGTTTTGGAAATCACAAATGTATTTTATTTTGTCAATCGTATTGTACTGACTCTTTCAATCATATCGTACTGACTCTGTCAACCGTATCGTACTGACTTTGTCAATCGTATCATACTGACTCTGTCAAATCGTATAGTACTAACTCTTTCAATTGTATCATACTGACTCAGATATTTATACTTTCATTAATTTCTTGTGTTGGTACTTAGTCAAAAACACATGATTCATATTAATCGTACTCTTGTTTATCATATTCATATATCTTGTTTTAACCAATACGATGTCGTTGAGATAGTTACAAACTAATGAAAACGATTTCGTGCTTTCTGTTTCAATATGACCGTTATAATGCCAGGTTGTCCAAGTCCCTCCGAGTTTTCAGAGAAATATTGCCATTGGAGGAAATGTGACTGTTGGAACCTGAGGCCTGTAAATAGGAGGTCATCTGAAGCCGAGAAAGAAGAATCGTGAATATGTGTGAACAACTGTGATACTCTGCTTCTACCAAGTTCTAGAGAGAGATGCTGTGACTTCTCTCATGCTTTGTGCTTTGTGCGTCTGATCATCATATCAAGCACATTCAAGTAATTTAAAGACAAAGGTTCCAATTACCTACAAAATCGAGGGCTTCCAGGGATAGGCAAATGGAATGTCCGATCATCGTATCGAGGGCTACTGGGGATAGGTAGACGGACAAACCGATCATCGTATCAAGGGCTGTCGGGGATAGGCAGACGGACAAACTGATCATCGTATCGAGGTCTTACCAAGGTTGTGGTAAGACAGACCTCTTATCCTAGGTGTAAGGATAACCCTTCTCTTTGGGTCAAAAGAATTGTAATACCTTTACGTTTCCACTACTGTTTGTATTAGAAAGGAATTTGTATTGTTTCCTTTCTTCATTACACTTTCAATTGTAATTGTTTCAATTACAATTATTCTATTACTTTGTGTATTAATAGATTCTATATGCTTTATGGTAGAATCTCTCACTTGTTTTACTCTGATTATTTTATTCATCTTGAATACAATTACATCACTTTTCTAATAGTATTACATCACATCATTCCTTTATATTCAATACTTTTGTTGTTGTTTGAATTGTCTTAGTTTAAAATATTTTAAACTAATCTCTTTAAATGTTTAAACTCAATGTTTTTAAACATACAATTCACCCCCCTCTTGTATTGTTCCATCTAATATACATATACATCTACTTATTCGATATAACAATTGGTATCATAGCAGTTTTTCCACTGATTTGTATTACTAGCTTTATTACTTTCAAATTTTCTTTTACTACACTAACGTGTGGAGTGGAAAAGATCTTTGTTTCGTTAGATGGAAGGAATGAATATTGGGTCAATAGACAATATAAATCCTTCTAGACAGTCTATCTTTGATGGGAATGATTAAGAGTATTGGAGAAAGTCATTTCTGATAATGATAAATTTTATAAGGATCTAGAAAAAGTGATTTTGAAGAGAAATGTTTTAGAGACTATGTCTAGCTAAAAATAAAATGTTTTGGAGGATAAAAACATGGTGAAGAAATTAAATTTAGAAATATTTTCTGTGAAAAACTATTTGTCGAACTTTACTTATGGCAAGGAAAACATTGACAAAATGTATTCCAAAATCTGGCCTTTGAAATATCATTCTAGACTTGGTTATACTCATTCCAAACCTGTTTTTTGTAATAACTATTTTGTTCCACAAATAACCTCTTTTTGTTCCAAGTGCCAATGTGGTAGACACTGGAAAAGAGAGTGTTCTCTCAATAAAACTAAATATTTTGGATTTAATAAATCTCATTTTCAAAACAAATATGGATTCCTAAAATTCTGTTATCTAACCATTGTAGATCCAAACAAGTTTGGATTCCGAAAAACTAATTGTTTCTTTTTCAGGAAAATGAAAAGTGTACCAACAAGAATATTTGGTACATGGATAGTGGATGTTCTCAACACATGACCGGAAACAAAGATTACTTTGAAATGGTTATCAAAACAAAAGGAGATATTATTTTACAATTTATCAGAATGCAAGAACAACTTTCTGATATTTTCACAAAACCATTACCTTCTGATTGATTTGAATTTATAAAATAGAATCTTGGAATGATTACATTAAAATAATCATTCATATCCACTTCCTATTTTCAATTTCTCCTTACATCAAACAACTCCTCTAGATAGGGGGAGAACATTTCTTACTATGTTTTCTTTCTATGTTTCTTTTTATCTTATAATCTTTAATTATTTAATCTCTTGGTATGTGTTTTTACTTTTCATTTTATCGTATTGATAATTCTATCATATAATTTTTTTCTGTTTATTGTATTGATAGTTTTATATTTTTATTTATCTTTATTTTCCATTGTATCATCAGATCATGGTAATGAATTTCTTTTCCATCGTATCGACCGATCATGGTAATGAATTTCTTTTCCATCGTATCATGAGATCATTGTAATGAATTTCTTTTCCATCGTATCGTCAGATCATGGTAATGAATTTCTTTTCCATCGTATCGTCAGATCATGGTAATGAATTTCTTTTCCATCGTATCGTCTGATCGTGGTAATGAATTTATTTTCTATCATATCAACCGATCATGTTAATGAGATTTTTTCCTTCAGCTTGTCAGATCATGGTAATGAGATTGTTTTCCATCGTCTTGTCAGTTCATGGTAACAAGATTGTTTTCCATCGGCTTGCTAGTTAATGGTAATGACTTTGTTTCCCATCGGCTTGTCAGTTAATGGTAACGACTTTGTTTTCCATCGGTATGACGATTGATAGAACTCTATTACTTTGTACACTTGTGTTTTTCTTTAATACTATCTCAAACCAACAATTTACTTACGATCTCCGGCAGGTACATTTTTTCTTAAAAAAAATCCCTTTATTCCTGTCCGTTGATTCTTATTTCTTCTAATCTCAACCGTAGAAGATCAACGTTCACCCTTTTATCGCCTATAAAGAGACCCCCCCCCCAAACCCACATTAGTTTTTCATGTTGTTAGCTGAGGCTCTGCTCCACTGTTTTTAATTCATCATACTATCTTTCATCAGCATCACCTATATGTCTCAGTCCTCTGTTAATACTCCCACCAAAATGTCTTCAATGACTTTTATAGACAAATAATTGTTCAGAGAAAGGTTAGTTTCTCAGGACTTTTTTGATTCGTATGATTCCAAAATCAGAAGAATCATTTTTTTTCAAGGATGGGAGCATTTATGTGTTGAAAGACCTGTTTCTCAAGATCTGGTTCTCTTTGATGAAGTTATTCAGTTCTATAAAATCATATCTTTCAACAAAGACTTGACTTTCAATTTTGTTGTGTACCATAGAAAGTTCTCTATGTCTGTGAAGAAAGCGGCTCATTTTCTAAATGTACCAATAGAAGGTGATTATTTCTTTCCATCTCATAAACTACCAAAGGAAGTTGGTACAGTTAATATAGAAAGTGCTGAGTAGTCTTTGTTTGTTATAAATGAAGAGAAGAGAAAAGTGGCTCATCTTTCTCCAGACAATAGGTTTATAACTTTATGGATGCAAGGTTTTCTTATACCAAGGAAAGGAGATAGTGAAACTCTGAAAGTATTTGATATTTTTATGCATTACAATCTTGTAAATACGAGAAAAGTAAATCTCATGGGATATGTTTTTGAAACCATCAATAATGTCAAGACAGGAGGAATTAAGTCCCAAATGACAATGTAACCTGCTATCCTTACAAAGTTTATTCTCGAGAGCATTAAGTTTTGCAACATTCCATTGTAAGGAAAGATGATAGATATGAAGCTATCCTGGATTAGTAAGAGTACGATGAAAAAGATGAATGCTTGTTTTGATCCAAATTCAAAACTTTTTATAAGAGATGTAGAAGCTGAATCGACTCAAAATAAATCGGCTCCTATGCCATCCAAAGAAATTTCTTATATTGGTCTTACTCAAAAGTCTGATCCGCAAACTGTCTCAAAGCCAAAGAAGAATCCAAAGTACAGTATGGAGGTTGTAGCCAAATGGAGAAAGGATAAGGAACAGAGAAATGAAGGTGATCCAATGTTCGGTCTTGACCCTAATAAAGCTTTTGTGGAAAGAATAAGGGTAGACTAAACCCTTCAATCTGAAAAGAAAAAGAATTCTATTTTGAATAGAAAGGCACAAGAGTTTGATATCTCGAATGTACTCAGAATGGTTGAGGATGATAGTCCATAACTAATGGATGAATTGCATCAAGATCCAATCATACAGAGCCTTACTGAGAAAGAAAAAGGAAAACAAATGATGGAAGATATAGAAGAAGTTGAAGAAGAGGAAGGAGATTTTCTATTAGAATTCCTTCAGAGTTCGAAGAAGAGTAGAGGGGAATCAGTTCAAAAGCAGAGTGAAGGTGTTCAAAAAACCCCTCATGTGGATCAAGCACCTTTGGAAACTTCTGAAACACCGGATAAAACACCCCCTCAAGAAAATCAAGGTGCTCAAACCTCTCAGACTGAAAATTTTATTGTCATCAGTGACAAAGTAGAAGAAGAAAGAAGGGAGAAATAAAAGGAAAAAGGAAAACAACCAGTTGTTGACTCAAGATGATCAAATGAATTTCCTTCGTACGATGATGATACTGATTCGGCACACACAATCTCTCTCAATAAGAGTGATTATATTGTTCATGTTTTAGGAAGGGTTGAAAAGACAATTCCTTACTTTTCGAGGCTGGAAGAGAAAATTTATTTCTTTACTGACAATCACAAAAAGATGTTTTGTTCAGTAAGAGAATTAAGAAAGAAATTTTTGTTAGTTGAAGCCGATTTGAAAGTTATATCTGAAACTTTGGCTGCTCATAAGAAAGCTTGCAACAGGATGACCAAGTGGTCATATAAAATAGAAAGCTCGGTGAATGAACATGAGATAGAAATTGAAGATATTATGAGATTTTCAAATGATCTTGCGATTTCTTTTAACAAGTTTGACAAAGAAAATGTTGAAAAGCTGAATCAAATTACACATAGAGCCGATATTCCTTCAGTGAAAGAATTTCAAGAGAGAATGAATTCTTTTTAGTTTTAATTCCCGAAGGTTTCATCTTTCATAGATGAAATGGTTTTGTTGAAGAAACAAAATTCTGTGTTATCTAAAGATAACAAGAATCTGCAAGACAGAATTGATATCCTTGAGGAAGTAATAAGAATCCAGGAGGATACTATCAAGAATCAAGATCAGATTTTTGCGGACCAACAAGAGTTTCTCGGAACTCAGGGTGATTCAATCTCTGAAGACAAGAAAGAAATCAAGAAGGTGAAAGTTGTTCTTCATGAGCTCATAAAGATGGAAAAGGAATGATAAAACAAAGGACTGTTGTATTTTTTTTTGTTTTCGTTTGGAACCTATCATTGTTTTTTAATAACATTTATGATTCCTTTCTTCTGTCCTGTATTTATTTTATCTAACTCTTTCAGGAAAACAAAGGATACCCCATTATTTTTGTAAATCACAAAGGGTGAGAATGTTTTATAAAGGGGGAGAATGCTTTTCAAAGGGAGAATGATTTAATCAAATACTTAGAAAACAAGGAAAATATTGAATATAGTCCTTAGGAAAGTTTACACCTAAGGGAGAGTAAGTTGTATTCAAATTCATATTCATAAGAGTTTCTAATAACTCAGGGGGAGATAAGTATTTCTTGTTGTATTTACTATGTGTTTTGTTCTTTCCAAAAAGAGGGAGATTGTTGAGTCAAAAGTTCTCTTTTGACTTCTATATCATGTTTTGGAAATCACAAATGTCTTTTATATTGTCAATCCTATCGTACTGACTCTGTCAATTGTATCATACTGACTCTCTCAATCGTATCATACTGACTTTGTCAAATTGTATCATACTGACGTTGTCAAATCGTATCGTACTGACTCTTCTATTCATACGTTCATTACATTCATGTTTTTGTACATAGTCAAAAAAACATGTTTCATATTAATCGTACTCTTGTTTATCATCTTCATATATCTTGTTTTACCCAATACGATTTCATTAAGTTAGATACAAACTAATCAAAAAGATGTCGTGCTTTCTGTTTCAATATGACCGTTATAATGCCAGGTGACCAAGTCCCTCTGAGTTTTTCAGTGAAATATGGCCGTTGGAGGAAATCTAACCATTGGAACGTGATGCCTTTAAATAGGAGGTCATTTGAAGCCTAGAAAGAAGAACCATGAATGTGTGTGAACAATTGTGATACTCTGCTTCCACCAAGTTCTAGAGGGAGATGTTGTGACTTCTCTCATGCTTTGTGCTTTGTGCATCCGATCATCGTTTCGAGGGCATTCAAGAAATTGATAGAAATAGGTTCTTATTACCTACAAAATCAAGGGCTTCTGGGGATAGGCAGACGGACGATCCAATCATCGTATCGAGGGATGCCGAGGATAGTCAGACGGATGAATCGATCATCATATCAAGGGCTGCCAGGGATAGGCATAACGACAAACCGATCATCGTATCGAGGGCTTACCAAGGTGGTGGTAAGCCAGACCTCTTATCCTAGGTGAAAGGAAAACCCTTCTATTTTGGTCAAAAGAATTTTAATACCTTTACATTTCCACTACTCTATGTATTAGAAAGGAATTTTTATTGTTTCCTTTCTTCATTAAACATTCAATTGTTATTGTTTCAATTAAAACTATTCTATTACATTGTGTATTAATAGAATCTATACGCTTTATGCTAGAATATCTCACTTTTTTTACTCTGATTATTGTATTCATCTTGAATACAATTACTTCACTTTTCTAATAGTATTACATCACATCATTCCATTATATTCAATACTTTTGTGGTTGTTTGAATTGTATTAGTTTAAGATCGTTTAAACTAATCTCTTTAAGTGTTTAAACTCAATGTTTTTAAACATACAATTCACCCCCCACTTGTATTTTTCCATCTAACATACATATACATCTACTTATTCGATCCAACAATATTATCCCTCCATAAATTTTTAGTATACCATGCATCTTGACAAAAATATTACAATATCCCACTTCTTGTTATATCTTCGGAATATTTTCAGAAAATTAGTATAAATCATATAACTTCTAGGATGAATTTATAACGATGTGATAAGAACATAATGTAGAATTTCCGTCTTCATTTTTGGTTTTTATGGGATACTTATTTTTGTTCAAAATCTTATTAACTTATCAGTAGAAAATGTTGAAATTTGTAATATTCACTTCGTTATACTATAGAAACCCATAAACATTCTAATCTTTATTAATCCTCTCATTAATTTATTCTTAAAATTTATATTAGATTGGTCTGTTAATAAACCTTTAATTATTCCAATGTCCATCATTATATTGTCCAAAATGATTGGATCCATTTCAATAATCATCATTGATAGGGTTTTTGTATCATATTCACTTAGAGAATCTACACCATTTTTTCTTCCATAGGATGCTAATATATTAAAAAATCATAATACTAATAAAATATAACGAATTTTTTGGGATACTACACTTCTATTCTGTGAATATATATATGGGGATTTTAGGATCAATATATGTGTCACCCCATTCTTCAAATATATAATATAGCCAAATAATAATTGTGGAGATCACTATATAAAATTATAAATCATTATTTTGAAGGGTTATAACATGTTTCATTAATTGGAAGTGGAATGGAAATTAATTTATTATCTTTCATGAATAAACAACCCTGTCCATTTTTAGTTTCATCGTTATAGATCACAAATCCATCCCTACGGGGGTAATGTTAGTACATGTGTAGTGATTATAATTTTCATAAAATATTTTATTATCCTTGTATATTAATTAGTCTGGAAAACCATGACTCTTTTATGAGTTATCTTATTCAATTGGATCATTGATTTTTGTAAATTAAACAAAATTCAATGACAATACCTTTTTAATAAATGGAAATTATCATTTTACATCACAAATGATGTTCTTGGCCATCCATTGATTACAAGAGTTTTCAATTATTCACAAGTATCCCATTTATAGTGATCACATCAATCCTAATGATTTCATTCTCCATATAATACTCAAATTCAATAAACTTCAAAAATAATTTTCCCTTTCAATAATATCTTCATAACATATTCCAAATACTCTACATTTTCCTACAAGATTATTGAGTAGATAAGAATATCATCTATTAGAGTACCAAAAGTTGTTTGAGGTATAACATAGATAAAAATTTAATCAATTACATTATCATTATAAGGTCATTAGTGTGTCCAAATGGCATCACTATGAACGTATAGTGCACATAACGGGTATGAAAAGAAGTCTTGGAGATATCTTCTTCTTCACCTTTTCATGGTAATATCCTGATTATGGATCAACCTTGGATATTTGTTGTGACCGAAAAAGGTAATTGAAAATCATAAAAATATAATTAAGAATATATATGATCTTTATTGTGATTTTTTTGAGCTTAGAAAGAACAACGAAGAGGAACATAAACACATCCTATTTCTTAAAAAATGACTGGTTTAACCCATTGTGAAGCACTTGGTTGTATAAAAGATTTATTAATAATCATATTTATATCCTATTCTTTAAAAATTATGATTATATATGTAGTTTTGGATATTTAAATATCATTTAATATAATTTTAATAGATAACCAAACATCCCAATGAGGAAGAAGAAATGAAAATTTAGTGAGAAACACATCTGAAAATTTTCTTTATAATGGGAACAGAATCAAGGAATATCATCTCTTTAGTCTCAATAATTTAAGCTAGAAACTATTTCATACATAGAATATATATCCATTCATGATATTTTGGCACAAAATAAGATTCATCATTCTTATTGAAATCATATTGAATTAGATGATGATTTGTGATATAGAGTTTTATTTCCTTCTCTCAAAGTTTAATTTTGGATCTATACATGGAAATATATAACATTATTGGAATATAATAAAATTAAACATAGGTGAGTGTCATAGGTTTTTTTGGAAATACAGCCTAGAAAATTGGAAATAGAATGAGTTATATGAATAATAGGAGAAAACTAACCCATTTTTTTCCTTCACGGATAACTCAAAATTTACATTTTGAGATGGGGTTTGAATAGTTCATCAAACATTTCATGAAATTAATGAATGAATTGTAAAAAATAAAAATATAACTTTTTTAAACCATGTATGAATAACTAGTATAATTTTAATAACTTTATTATAGGGACCCACCACAACTATTTATATTGAAACTAGTCTCCCTTAATTATTAAGAAATGGAGGTCATTTTTATCTGTTGTCATCAGACACCCTTAACATAGGAATCTGATTCAAATAGTTTCTATGTTTCTTGATGTTAAGACATTAGATGTGATTATGAGGTTTGACTGGAACACTTATTTATTCCATCAAATAGTTGGTTTTCTCCAATTAGAAATCAATAGTTATGTTACCATCCTTCCCTCACATAAATCATTTCATTATACCCATAAATATAATTTTAGAATGATTCTTACAACACTTTTCAAAATTTAGGTGATTGATTTTCATACCCCATTATTATTTTATTATAAAACATCCATAATTAAAAAATATTATATTTTTCTTAACTATATCCCCAAGAGACCCTTTATATACCATGATCTTGATTTTTAAATTTAGACAAAATCTAAATGACTCCTCATAATTGTTAATGTCACAAGTAGCCAACTTTTTTATAGATTTATTATACCACCAATTATTTAAAAATATTATACTTTGGAGAAAATGGAAAATATAAAATCAAATCAATGAATCATTTTGAATGTTTCCTCACACTCTTTCATGGATTCATCATCCCTTATCGTGAGACTATGTAAATCCCTCCACATTTCCAGATGATGAATGAAAGGAAGATGATTATTGAATATATTTTCAATAATCCCTTCCACTCCATCACTTCAATATAATCCCCATGTATTATATTTTTGAAAATCATCTACGATTTATCATATTTTTCCACATTACAATAAAATTCCAACACAAAATTCCCATCCTTATATAATTCATGGATAGAGAAGATCTTTCCTATAGGCATGATTCTTTTCTCTACTATTAATGAAATGTAATGATTATTTAATTTTTGTGTCCATTATTATATAATGTTTTGAATTAAAATTTTATCTTTCCTAAGAATATTTAGGTGTTCACCCTTATTTTTTTGGATAATAACATGTGTAAAAAATGAATGTATTTTCACAATTTCCATGATATTTTATCTCATCGGGTTTTGTGTCTCATTTGGGTCATCACCACGTTTCCCTTCACATTGGTCATTTTATGAGTTTTTTCTAATTATAGAAATTGAGTAAAATTAAATGTCAAATTATGGAAGATTAATTATCTATTATTCAATACATAATTGGAATACCATGAACATTAAGAGAATAAATCATTAATGAAATATTTTTTTTAAATTATGAATTTTATGGATTGAATCTAGGTAATCCATGATATTTTCATTGATAAGGATAATATATATAAATTTTTTCATTTTTAATGGTTCATAATGACAATTTGAATTTACCAAATCATTTCCTCATGGATTTCCAAACATGGTGTCCATTAAGTCCCATTTTCATTCACCTAATCACAATCGAGTACTCCTCAATTTACAATTTTGGGATTATTAGCCCAAAGGAACCACTTTCAAATAGTCACATCCACATTTATTATTCAGATAGGTATTTATTTTCTTGGAATCCATATATTGTATACCTTTCCAAAATTAAGGAATGTTTTCCTATATTTAGTATTATCCCAAAGGATTCCACTATATTTTTTGATTCATCATTCAAAATATAACTAGACATTCCTCTAATACCTAATATGGAAATCAATATTTTATTACATTTTAATTTATATTTCTAAAAAATTGTAATCTTAACACAACCCCCTAATATCATGAGGCCTAGTTCTATTGGGATAGTAAGAATTTAAAACTTTACCTTATAACGTGGGTTCAATGTTGAATCCTTGGATTTTAAAAGAATAAAATCTTATTTGATAAGGAATATGACATGAAAATCCATTTTAGAAGATAATTTAAATCTCTATGACATTATGGTACATTTATTTCATTATAAATTTAACCCCGTTGATTTATATCTATGCATACAATACTTAATGTTAAAAAAAGGGGATACTTTACTAAAATATTATTATTTAATCATAACCATTATAACATAGAAATTAAAATAACGTGTTTGAATAATATAAAATAAAATTATAAAAATTATTATTTTTAAACATAGATAGAATAAATTAAATGGTTATATATGGATTATCAATTATATACAAACCATTTTACATAGGGAGAAATGTATTCTGAGAAAATTAGTATGTTTGAAATGAATGTTAGTCGTTCTTTTCACAAATAATTTAAAATTAAATTTTACATATATTAGAGAAATTTATTTTAAAAAATATACTATATTATTGAAATATGATTTTGAATATTTTCACTATTTTAAAACTTGGCAGTTTTTTAATGGATTGATTTTTTTAATTAATAGTTAAAAATAATATTTTTTAATAAAAATTGCATTTTTTAAATTAATTTCTATGTAAATGTGTATTTTAAATAGTTTTTAAGGAACTTTTTTTGAAAATAATGTTGAAATTTAAATAATACTGGTAATTGGAAACAATTTCATAATGATTTTTGATATTAAATCATTCTACACTTATGAGAATTGTATCTTTGGGAAACTACCCTTCTGTCATGTGAGAAATTTAATTTTAGATTCAATTATTCATGTTTTATGAATTAATGATGGAAAATTAGATTACATATAAGAAATAACCATATTTTATATTTTATAGTTGGGATAACTTAATTATTTATCCTAATGAAATTTTAAAATATTGAATTAATTACTATGGTTAAGGTAAAAATAAGTTTATATCATGGCTAAAATAAGATATTAAGGTTTAAATTTATAGAAATATTATCCAATACCCATTTATAGAACTATAGAATACATATCACTGATAAATATTGATAATAATACATTTATATTGGATATTTGGATGATAATAATTTAGGTATCAGTTGACATTATAAAAATTTTATTGTGTGTTCTTCCCCACTCATAAAATGTCACACCCTGTCCTCCCCTCATCACAAATAAAAATCAATTTAGATCAGAGAATACCTAATGAAATAACTTCCTTAATCCCATACCAACATATATATATACATTGTATTTTTAATTATTCGACCCTAGTAAGGATTTTTTGAAAAAATAATGTTATTATCCAAATAAGAGGAATCATTCTTAGAAAATCGTTTTTATTTTCTTTATTATTTCATAACTTTATAATATTCCTTAAAAATTACTATATAAGAAATAAAATATATAATAAATACTTATTTTATATTATTCTATTTAAATTAACTATACCTATATTCTCTTCCATAAAATTTGAAACTAATTTATCTCTCATGTTTAGGGTAGTATACAACCTCAAAAAACTGATGCAATTCATTTCACAACACCACCTTTCACAGAATGATATAATGATTGAATTAAAAAATTACATGAGATTTATGATAATATTATAATTATGTTAGTTTTTTTAACACATATAACTTCTTTGAAATCAATTCCATTTTAAATATGATAACTTTTCTTTTGTGTATGGAGGACTACCGCCTCTCCAACCGATGTGATTCATTTTTAACTTACAAATTACATAGAAGTTAATAAGGAAAAATTTAATGAATATATGTTATATGTATTTACATATATGAAATGATAAAAATTAAATAAAATTAATATATCATACACTTTTTCACCCTTTCACCTATTAGGGTAATGATATTTTTATTAATGCATATAGACAGACTGCCATGTCCACCGAGCGATGTTATTAGTTTTCAATAGATTAAAATTTTAAAATTGGTTATAATAATTTATAAAAAGGATAAAAAAATATTTTTATAACATTATTATATTTATGGATATGATTTATTTATATCTTATTTACATCAAATATTACATTTATGACCAAACATAAGGAATAAAATTATGCAATTGACACCAGAAACAATTAAAATAATGAAATTTTATTGATAAATCTATAAAAAATGTAATAAGAAAATCATATCATGTATGATAATTATGCATGTGTGTGTGTATTTGTTGTTATAATACATGTATAAATAAACTAAATTTATTGTATAGGATGCTTAGGCACATATAAAGGGATTCAATCTTGTGGTTTGGGTTTCTCTTATCACTTTTACTTTAATGAGACATTCCCCACCCTAACCACTTAGTCTATTATGTGGTGTATATAATACCCACTATTATCTGATGTATCATAAATTTATTTCCCTTCATGGAATTTAATTTTTCATGTTATAGTATTTTTTCATTTGGATTATCATTTCATGTTAAAAAACTAGTAAGGTCTTATTTTATACTTTCATCATTATTAGTGGTTTTATTCAATTTAAGACTAACTTTTTGGGAAATTTTATATATTTTAGTCATGAAAAATATATTTTATTCTCCTCTAGTTTTTAATGTATTTATTCTACTCATGGTAATTCTTTTTTACTCATTGGTACACATAATTATTCAAAAATTCTTTGAATGAAATATTAATTTTTCTCTTCGGTAAAAAATGTGTTTTCATAGAAATAAATTTTTCAAAAATTAAATTAATTTCTTAACCATTTAAAAATGACTTATGAATTACTTTTTACCTAGTGTTTATTTTTTACATAACTTTTTTAATGGATTCATCATTTCATTTTTTAAACAATGCTTGTTGTTAAGGAAATATAAACATAATCATTATTATAACAGCAATGGAATAAACTAAAATTTGCTCCATTATGACCAAGAAACATTTAAACTATTATTTTAAAAAAATTCAAATAATATCATCCAAAAAATTTATTTTAAAAAAATTGTAAACCTTTTGTTTTGAATGATTATTTTCAATGTGCAAAGGATATTTTACTCAAAATATATTTTATATGAAATTTTTATGGTATTTCTATTTTTCTATAATATCAAATATTTATTATAAATATAATACATTATGTTTATGTTTAATTATAATTATAATTATTATTTACTTATTTTCTGTTATCACTTTAACTAAGGATGTAAAATTTTATTTCCATTAACTATATTACTCAACATACTTTATTGTTATGTTTATTATATTGTGGTATGTATTAACATATCATCTGTCATTTTTTCAATAAAAAATTTTATATTCATTATGTTAACCCCTTTAATTTGAAAATTTAATTGTAAAGAAAAAAATTTTCAAAGGGGCTCAGCCATAAAGAGCCCTTAATTGTATTGACAAGTCTCATGAGGAAAATCACCTTTCTTGATTTCATGTTTCATTACACAGAGAATTATATTATCTTGTGAAAGGGCCTGTGAGTTTTAGATTTATGAAATTTTTAATTCCCTTTATTTGATATTATTTATTGATATCCACTTGGGTATTCAATTAGTTATAATATTCTTTGATATGTTATAATATTATGTTAATGGTTCTATGGATTTACTTTATTATTATTTATTTCTACCATATTTTGCTTATTTTATTGATTAATTAGAATGTGTTTCTACTATTTACCATTGAAAATTCATTATGATTATATATTCCTGATATTAATTATTGTATGCATAACCTTACTGATAATCTAATCTCACATATTTCTCATTGTTATTTACCCTATGAGACCTATAATTGGATGTGATTGACATGAAGGGATATTATATAGGGTGTATTTAAAATTATCAAAGAAAAAAATCTCTATATTTTATTTTAAAAATATAAGGTGAGTTTATATTATGTATCTAGTATAATGACCAGACCTTAATACATTACATAATATTGAATTAAATTAATAATTCACCTTGAGTATCCTTTCAGGTTTAGAGTTTTAGATAATTAGGACATAACTATTACATCTCAAAAGATTACAAAGTAGACACTTCTACATAGTTTCTGTTTTTTCATAATATAAAAACACTTAAAAAGAAACATTTCTAGTTCCATGTTTTAAATAGCATGTCTTTCTTTGATCCCATGTTTGACCCTATTCAACTTTATGTCCTGTGGAAAACATTTCAAAAACTTGGGATGAGTATAAAAAGCTCTGTAAGGGATATAAAATTTTAGAAAGAAAACATTTGTCCATGTATACATAAGAGTTAATGCAAATATACTATACTCATAAAACATAATCACTTAACACACCTCATGAAATCATAATATTTATTAATAACTCATAGAAATCATAATACATAAAGGTAAATTAATCCATTCATAACATTCTTACATAGGGAGTAAACCTCAAGGATACGTTTGGAATACCCATCACAGTATATTCCCTAAATCTCTTTGGAGAAACCATAGCATTTAACTACTTCATGTTAACCAATGCATTGGAGAGCTATCTCGGGCTCACCCTCCCTTAGATTATCACAGAACCACCTGACATCATAAAAAATGCCCAAGAACTATAAAATAATCGTATAACATAAAACATGCATAAAGGAAACATAATATTTTTACATTTCAATCACAATATATCAATACAACACATTGATATGATCAAAACCTCATTAGAACCATTTTCAAAACCAAAATAAAAGAAAAGTAAAACCTGGTATTTATTTTCCAATTAAAAAGTTAGGGCTTGTATAGGAAGCCTAAAATCAAATAATAGTTGTGGCGGCGGAGAAGTTGTTGTCACCGCATAGGTAAGACAAAAACATTCCATTTTTCATTTAGTAAAATGCTTCATGTAAAAATATTCCTTTTGAATGAAATTAAAATTCAAATAGGTTTTATACACCGTATAATATAAAGTCGTGTAGAAATAAAAAGATTCCTCAATGAAAGGAGATTGAGATGAAGTCCCGTACAAATATGGTACCCTTATATTAAGGATAAATCAATTACAAAATTATTTTTGACAGATATAAATACACTCAATATAAGTGGATATTAAGTGTAAAATTGTAACACCCCAGGTAAATAAAGAATATAACATTTTCACTTTTATCCATATTTTTGAATAAAATTTTGATATTACATTAAAGGGTACTCTATTCTCTATGGCGTACCCAATACGCAACAACGAGTTTTTGGGAATCTTACGTTGCACTCTAATAATAAAATAATATTATTTTAAATGGTAGTTAACGCTTAGACGTTGTAATGGCGGGAATGAACATAACTAACTAAAAATGATTATATATGTTTGCCAAATATTTTTACTCTTTAAAATAAATGTTAGAGGATTAAAAATGTGAATGAATCCAACTTTAAGCGTAAACATTATAATATTCTTTAAAAGGTCGATTAACTGCCTTTTTATGGCGAATATCTTTTAAATGCACTTTTTGATAATTTTATGTGTAATATTTGACAATATAATTTTTTTTATAATCGGGACATCAAAATTTACTTTGTGTAAATTTTTGTTATTTTTCCGATAATTTTCATTTTTTAATGAATAGTGAAAAAAGTTGTATTTTAATTCAAAAAATTTTTTTAATATAATTTATTCATATGATTATATTATCTTTTGAATTGGTATTAATGTTAAATTATAATATATTTTTACCGTTTAATCGAATAGTGGTCTTTGGAATTAATTTCATCTTGAAATTGGACATAAACTAGTGTCAATCTTTTGATACTTATTATTTCATAAAAACACGCTATTTGCTCTGACAGCGGGAATTAATTATTAAATTAATTAATGTGACTTTTATGATTTTAATTTTGTAAAATAGACATCATTTTTTAATTTGGAATATCAAATATATCTTAGGGTGAATTTTTGGTATTATTCTGAAAAACATCAATTTTTTATGAATAGTGAAACCACTAAGTGGTACTTAAAAAACTGATCTTTCGTTTAAATGAAACCTTACCACTTCTGTGTTTTAAATTTCAAAAATCTGAAATACATGGTTGTCATTAGGATGTAAAATTTGGTTCAATGAGATTAAAATAATTTTTTTGGTGAATAGTAACTTTTATGTTTTTAATCGCGATTATAGGTAATTAGTGTAATTTAAGGTAAAAATAATATTTTAATAATATGAAATGAACTTTACACATGTCCTAACCTCATTGGATGTGTCATGGATGACCAATAAAATCCATGGGTCAACTTGGGTACCCCATGGAGCCACTTTGGTTGGAAAATGACATAAATACCTTTTTATTTAAAGTTAAAATTAAAATGTCACAAACATGAGATGTTTTACTAAAACAATTTTTAAATGGGGTTATAAAAGTCATATTTTTTAATATAAATATTCATTAGAACTAAAAAACTATTTTCTACATCATGATAATTTTTTTATAATTTTTAGACATTAAATAAATTAAATTATCTATGACATCATAATGATACAGCGATTACCTCATTATTTAACAATTTAAATAAAATGGAAAGATAATGTAAAATATAAGCCCTAAACATGCCCAAAACCTATTATATGGGTGGATTTCTAACCCTTATCACCTTATCCTCGAGACACATCAATGTGGGACCATTAAAATCTGAAACTCATTCTAAAATAAAGTAACATTTCCTTACTTTCCAAGAGTGCCCCTCCTCTCCTCTTATAAAAGGACCCCACCTCTACCTCCTTACCCACACCTCTCAAGCCTTTGGATCGGCCAAACCCTACCCATTTCATCTCTCCACATCCCTCTCTTCATCATTGAAGCCTCACTTTGGGAAGAATCTTTTCCAAGGAAGCCTTTGAGCTCAAATCAAAAAGAGTTACCTAATTTAAAGGTAGTGTCTTCTCTTGTGTTCTTTTGTTTTATTTTGCTTCTCCATAACCATAAACTCTTTTAAATGATTTATTTGGAAAAAACAACAGTATCATAAATATACTAGGATTTTTTAATTAGACTTAATCGAGCTACACTTACACACGTCTTCATCTAATGGTTAAAGAACGTATTGTTTCTGTGGATGGCGAATTTCTGCCTCACGAAACGATGATTGTTCAACACTCATATAACACCTTCAATGGTGGCCATTAAGATGAAACTGTATTTATATATGATATATAATATGTTTATTTTTTTACTTAAGCTTATGTATTTTTCATTTGTGGCTTAACTTTATGTTTTCCATTGTGGGAAAAAACGATAATATCATTTTAGGAAGTGCGGACTACCACCCCCTCAAACTGATTTGATTCGTTAATGCAATATGCGGGATGTATAAAGGATTGATTTAAAGTTATTATAAATGATTTTATACTGGAATTATAATATAACTTCATAAAATTATTATTTTCTTTCCATTAAAGTATGAGATATAAATGAAAGTAGCGTTCATGCGTACGTACGACTTACCGTCTCCATGAATGGTGCATTTAATTTCTTATCCCCAAATGTAATGTGCTATTATAAGTAAATATATATAATGGATATATATTATTTATGTTACATCTAAATGATTAATATAATTCTGTAAATAAAATATACAAATCTCTCATTTAGTTTTAATTCTATTAATATGACATAGAAATGAAAGTAGCGTTCATGCGTATGTACGGCTTACCGTCTCCATGAACGGTGCATTTCATTTATTACCCATAAATGATTATGTAATATTATAAATACATGTATATTCTGTATATATATGATATATATGATATCCAAATCATTAATATAATTCTGTATATAATGAACCTTTGACCACACGAAAAACATGTAATTGTAAGAAGTCCACTTTCGACTTAAGAACCACATATCTACAAAACAAACATTATTAACTTAAATGATTACATAATGTTTATAACATGGTAATAAGTGATATAAAAGTAATAATTAAATTGAAAAATGTTCTTAAGCAAGTATAATTTAACTAATGTTTATTATTCAGGACGTTAAAGAACGATCGAGTCAAGTCGGAGCCGAGGTAAGGGATCCTACCCCTCTCTTTCTTTTTAAGTACACTGTTTTATGTCATTCCTTTTAAGCTCATATTTCTTATGATTAGGATGTTCTTATATATTAATATTACTTTACTTTTTGTTTTCATATGATGAGAGACCCTATTTTCTCTCATCAATCCATTTTTAATGTTTTACGTGGCGTCGTTAGGCTGCCGAGTTTTCGTAAGGGATTTTTCATCTCACTTTTATTCCCGTGACATTTATGCTATGTTTTCCACTATTTCCATTGAGTGGTGTATGTACATGCCATTATTATACACTTTGTGTAGTATATTTTCATTTATGGATATTTACATATTCATTGTATGACACTTCTTCCATTGGGTATACGTTTCGAATGTTACCCAACTCGGTAAGGGGACCTTTCACCCTCCTCTTTTTAAAAGACTTATTTTTGTTATGTCTTTTAATTTACATATTGTTATGTTGGGATATGTTATTATATATCCTTATTGATTTAAAATTTATTTCCAAGTGATGAGATACCCTTTTTGTCTAATCAACTCATTTTCTGAATTTTAAAGTGATGTTGTTAGGCTGTCAAATTTTTAAAAGGGAACGTCTTAACCCAATTTAGATTTCTTTAGGTTCAACTTGTAATTATTGAACATGTCATCCTATGAATATGTGTGAATGACATATTATTGTTTCACACTTAATATCCACTTATATTGGGTGTATTTATATTTCTCACTCATAATTATGTGATATATTTATCCTTAATTTAAGGATACCATATTTATAATGGATTTCATCTCAATTTACATTTTCATTGAGAATTAATTGTTGTTATGCACCAATTAACTCTTATATGGTGTATATACTGTCCTTTTACATATTATATCATGAATAAAATTATTCTCATGAGATTATAAAGTTTGGATTAAATGTTATTCCGAAATTATTTGTATTCAAGAGTCTCTCATTTTGTTAAAAACTCTTTAACAAAAATATAGTTTTAAATGTTTTAAAGATTCATTATTCTAAATCATTATCTTTAATGTCCATGTTTTCAAAATGATTTTCAGTATTTTTTTTATATGGAAATTAATGTTTTAAAATTATAATTCCATTAAAGGCTTCAAAGTGGTATGGGAAACTTTAATTCAATAATCTCTTTCAAATGGTTTTTGAAAATTCATTGATTAATTCAATATCTTGGAATTACTTATTGTGATTGAAAATGAAATGTTGTTATTGAAATGTTTATATTTTCAATATTTTATGGGTATGGATGGTACTTGGACATTTTATGGGTGGTTACGTGATAAACCATATGATGGGTGGTGCCGTGAATACCAGGACGGGTGGTTATGTTATATCCTCCAATGCATTGGGTATGGAAGTCGGCCCTATGTCTATTCAATTAAGTATGTGTGGAAGTCGACCGTATGGTTATTCCATTTAAGTATGTTTATGTCCCAAGTTACCATTATATGTTATGTGTTCTTTATATGGGTTTTATTGTAATCTTATGGTTACAAAATGGTAAGTAATGATCTTTTATTCAGTGAAGAGTTTTTACATATTCATAAAGGTGAAAAGTATTACTTTGGTAAAGTACTCATGGTTTACTTGTTGTTTTTGAAAAACTAACAGTTTTCCTTCTTTCTGTATACTATACTGGGCTTTTTATGCTTATCCCATGTTTTTGAAATGTTTTTCCCAGGTCAAGGGAAAGGTACATGATGTGATGATAGTGTCAAGGAAGTGTTAAGAAAGAATCCATGTTTTATTTTAAATATGTTTTTGTTGACGGGAAAATGAATATTGGTTTTTTATAACAACTTTGTTTAAATGTGGAATGGAATGCAAGTTTCATGATCTAATTCTCAAAAACTATAAACCTGAAAAGATCCTCAATGTGTAATCTTGTAATAACTCAATATTAAGTAAGGTTTAAGGCTGGGGACTTATAGTTGGTATCAATGGTTGGTTTAGATAACTTTAGAGGTTAGGGTATTCTTTAAGCATAAGTGACATTACCATAATGGTTAGGATTTCAGAAAGAGTCATAGTTTTTAGATAAAGTGAATGAGTAAGTATATCTTCATCATTAGTACATGATGGTTTTTTTGATATACTCACACTGACATTTCTGTTTTTAGTGAATGGATGTATCTAGCAGGCACCAAAGTGACAATAGGTTTGAAAGAAACTGTGGTGGTTCTTTGATTAAGAGACTGGATGAAATGGGGGATTCAATGAGGAAACTCATGGTTGTTATAATCCAACTATCAAGGAGTCATTATAAACCACTTGAACATTGGTATGTTCTGTAATGCATCATGTACGAGATGACTTATTGATGTGGAGGTTCAGCTAATAATTATAAAGGAAACCTTTATGGTTTATTTGATCCTTGATTTTGAGGTAATTATGGGTTTTATATGTTATGATGGAAAATGAAAGGCATGAGATAAACTTGATGTTAAAATATGTTATGATTATTTTTGAAGATTTTATCTTATTTTGGGGAATGTTTTATGAATTATTTAGTTTTGGAAAAAGGAAAACAAACAGACCGTGTGACAACCCGTCACATTGGACAAAGCTGCAGGAATCGAACCCACAACCAATGTGCGACTGGTATTTATCACCTACCACTGGACTACGTGAAGTCCCTGGTTATTTTGACTAATTCTTTTTAGTTAGATGATTTTAGGAATCAAGAATAAGTTTATTTTGGGTTATCTATGGAAATTATTAACCTATCATGGAGGATATGTGATTAGATTAACTACTTTTCAGTATGAGAATTTAAGAGCAACGGATGTTATTTGGAGATAAAAGTTAATTTGTACCTTGTAAGACTATGTGAATAAATCTTTCAAATATTTGGGATTCAATCTTAGTTTGGTTTACTTTGAATAATTTTTTGGACAATTGTTTATCGAATGGTCTTCCTTGAACTTTGGGTTTTTTTTGGACAAATTTTGGTGATTAAGAATAGATTTTCTTTTTAGAAAGGATTATACATTTGTGGATTCTCTGACCTCATACTAATAATTTTGGTTTTGGATTTTTTTTAAAGACATGGGAAATATATAGTTCTCTTTTGTGGATTATTTTATTCACAAGAAGTTTATTATAGTACTATTAATGCGAACATGTCTTCCTAAATACTCATCTTTTGTAGAAAATATGAGTTTGATTAAGGAATCTAGTAAAAGTTGAAAGTCTACGTGATAAGTAAGTATGTTTCATTATGATTTAGTTAAGGTCAAAAATAAATTCCTCAATGAAGCGTAACATAAAACAAAAATGTTGTCTGTTAACTTTTCCTACTGGGGAATCGAATACCGTTTAACCCATCACAAGTTTGTGATTTTCTTATGGTTAAATTTCTCCTTGACATGTTTACTATCACTCTCCATCAGAACATGACCCTTTGTTTTCTTCTCCATATCCATATTTTCGTACATGGAATCCTAGTGTGGGTTAACTCGGGTGACCTTTGTACTTCTCTTTATTTATTTTAAGGTGATTGTTTTACTGACTATTGTTCCAATGTGGGATTTTCAATGAAGTTTCCAAACCCATATTTAAAATTACGAGGATGCAATTCCAAAAAGGGGGGAAGGATGAAACACCTGAGGTAAATAAAGAATTTTACATTTTCACATTTATCCATATTTTTGAATAAAATATTAATATTACTTTAAAGGGGACGCTATGCTCGATGGAGTACCCAATACGCAACAACGCGTTTTTGGGAATCTTACGTTGAACTCTAATAATAAAATAATATTATATTAAATGGTAGTTAATGCCTAGCCGTTGTAATGGCGGGAATGAACAGAACTAACTACAAAATTATTATATATGTTTGTCAAATATTTTTACTCTTTACAGTAAATGTTAGAGGATTAAAAATATGAATGAATCCAATTTTAAGCGTAAACATTCTAATATTCTTTAAAAGGTCGATTAACCGCCTTTTTATTGAGATCCTCTTTTAAATCCACTTTTTGACAATATTATGTGTTATATTTGACAAAATAAAATTCTTATTTAGAATCAGGACATCAAAATTTACTTTGTATAAATTTTAGGTATTTTTCCGATAAAGTTCATTTTTTAATGAATAGTGAAAATGTTGTATTTTAATTCGAAACCTCATTTTAATCTAATTTATTTATATGTTTATATTATCCTTTTAATTGGTTTTAAAGTGAAATTAGAATATATTTTTACCGTTTAATCCAATAGTGGTCGTTGGAATTAATTTAATCATGAAATTGGACATAAACTACTGTCAATCTTTTGATACTTATTGTTTAATAAAAACACGCTAGTTGCTCTGACAGTGGGAATTAATTATTAAATTAATTAATGTTACTTATATGTTTTGAATTTTGTAAAATATACATCATTTTTTAATTTGGAATATCAAATATATCTTAGGGTGAATATTTGGTATTATTCTAAAAACTTCAATTTTTTATGAATAGTGAAACCACTAAGTGGTTCTTAAAAAACTGATCATTCGTTTAAATGAACTTTACCACTTCTGTGTTTTGAATTTCGAAAATCTGACATACATGGTTGTCATTAGGAATTAAAATTTGGTTCAATGGGATTTAAATAATTTTTTGGTGAATAGTAACTTTTATGTTTTTAATCGCGATTATAGGTAATTAGTGTAATTTAATGTAAAAATAATGTTTTAATAATATGAAATGAACATGACACATGTCTTACCCTCATTGGATGTGTCATGGACGACAAAGAAAATCCATGGGTCAACTTGGGGACCCCATGGAGCCACTTTGGTTGGAAAATGACATTAATACCTTTTTATTTAAAGTTAACATTAAAATGTCACAAACATGAGATGTTTTACTAAAACAATTTTTAAATGGGGTTATACAAGTCATATTTTTTACTATAAATATTTATTAGAATAATAAAACGATTTCCTACATTATGATAATTTTTTAATAATTTTTAGACATTAAATAAATTAAATTATTTAGGACATCATGATGATGCTGCGATTACCTCATTATTAAACTATTTAAATAAAATGGAAAGATAATGTAAAATATAAGACCTACACATGTCCAAAACCTATTGGATGGGTGTATTTAGAACCATTATCACCTTATCCTAGAGAAACATAAATGTGGGACCATTAGAATATGAAACGCATTCTAAAATAAAGTATCATTTCCTTACTTTCCTAGAGTGCCCCTCCTCTCCTCTTATAAAAGGCCCCCACCTCTAACTCCTTACCCACACATATCAAGCCTTTGTCTCGGTCAAAACCTGAACATTTCACCTCTCCACATCCCTCTATTCATCATTGAAGCCTCAGTTTTGTCAGAATCCTTTCCAAGGAAGCCTTTGAGTTCAAATCAAAAAGAGTTACCTGATTTAAAGGTAGTGTCTTCTCTTGTGTTCTTTTGTTTTATTTTTCTTCTCCAACACTGTAAACTCTTTTCATTCATTTATTTTGAAACAACACAATTATCCTCAATATACTAGTATGTTGTTATAGAAATTAATATAGCTACACTTACACACACCTTTATCTAATGGTTAAAGAACATACTGTTTATGTGGATGGTGAATTTCTGCCTCACGAAACGATGATTGTTCAACACTCATATAACACCTTAAAAGGTGGCCATCAAGATGACAATATATTTATATATGATATATAATATGTTTATGTTTTACTTAAGCTTCTGCATCATTCATTTTTGGCATACCTTTATGGTTTCCATTGTGGGTAAACACGATAATTTCATTTTAGGAAGTGCGGACTACCGCCCCCTCAAAGTGATTTGATTCGTTAATGCCATATGTGGGACGTATAAATGATGGATTTAAAGTTATTATATATGATTTTATACTGGAATTATAATATACCTTTATATAATTATTATTTTCTTTCCATTAAAGTATGTGATAGAAATGAAAGTAGCGTTCATGCGTATGTACGGCTTATCGTCTCCATGAACGGTGCATTTCATTTCTTATCCCCAAATGTAATATAATATTATAAGTACATATATATAATGGATATATATGATTTATGATACATATAAATGATTAATATAATTCTGTAAATAAAATATACATATCCCTAATTTAGTTTCAATTTCATTAATATGACATAGAAATGCAAGTAGTGTTCATGCGTACGTACGACTTACCGTCTCCATGAACAGTGCATTTCATTTCTTACCCCTAAATGATTATGTAATATTATATATACGCGTATATTATGGATATATATGATATATATGATATCCAAATCATGAATATCATTTTTTATATAATGAACCTTTGACCACACGAACAACATGTAATTGTAAGAAGTCCACTTTCGACTTAAGATCCAAATGTCGACAAAACAATCATTATTAACTTAAATGATTACATAATGTTTATAACATTGTAATAAGTGATATAAAAGTAATAATGAATATTAAAAAGGTTCTTAAGCAAGTATAAATTAACTCATGTTTATTATTCAGGACGTTAAGGAACGATCGAGTCAAGTCGGACCCGAGGTAAGAGATCCTACCCCTCTCTTTCTTTTTAAGTACACTATTTTATGTCATTCCTTTTATGATCATATTTCTTATGATTAGGATGTTATTTTATATTAATAATACTTTAATTTTTATGTTCATATGCTGAGAGACCCTATTTTCTCTCATCAATCCGTTTTTTATGTTTTAAGTGGCGTCGTTAGGCTGCCGAGTTTTCGTAAGGGATTTTTCATCTCACTTTTATTCCCGTGACATTTATGCTACGTCTTCCACTTTTTCCTTTGAGTGGTGTATGTATAGCCCATTATTATACAATTTTTGTAGTATAATTTCATTTATGTGTATTTACATCTTCATTTTATGACACTTCTTCCATTGGGTGTACGTTTCGAAAGTTACCCAACTCAATAAGGGGACCTTTCAACCTCCTCTTTTTAAAAGACTTATTTTTGTTATGTCTTCTAATTTACATCTTATTATGTTGGGATATGTTATTATATATCCTTATTGATGTAAAATTTATTTCCAAGTTATTAGATACACTTTTTGTGTCATCAACTCATTTTATGAATTTTAAAGTGACGCCGTTAGGCTGTCAAATTTTTACAAGGGAACGTCTTAACCAAATTTCAATTTCTTTGGGTTCAACTTGTAATTATTGAACATGTCATCCTATGAATATGTGTGAATAACCTATGATTGTTTCACACTTAATATCCACTTATATTGGGTGTATTTATATTTCTCACTAATAATTATGTGATATATTTATCCTTAATATAAGGATAACATCGTTATAATGGATTTCATCTCAATTTACATTTCCATTGAGACTTCATTGTTGTTATGAACCAATTCACTATTATATGGTGTATATACTTTCCTCTTACATATTATATCATGAATCCCTTTATTCTCATGATATTATAAAGTTTAGATTAAATGTTATTCTGAAATTATTTACATTAAAGAGTCTCTCATTTTGTTAAAAACTCTTTAACAAAAATATAGTTTTAAATGTTTTAAAGATTCATTATTATAAATCTTTATCTTTAATGTCCATGTTTTCAAAATGGGTTTCAGTATTTTTTTTATATGGACATTAATGTTTTAAAATTATAATTCCATTAAAGGCTTCAAAGTGGTATGGGACACTTTGTTTCATAAATCTCTTTGAAATGGTTTTTGAAAATGGATTGATTAATTCAATATCTTGGAATTACTTATTGAGATTGAAAATGAAATTCTGTTATTTAAATGTTTATATTTTCAATATTTTATGTGAATGGATGGTAATTGGACATTTTACGGGTGGTTACGTGATAAACCATATGATGGTGGTGCCATGAATACCAGGACGTGTGGTTACATTATAACCTCCAATGGATAGGGTATGGAAGTCGGCCGTATGGCTATTCAATTAAGTATGTGTTGAAGTCGACCATATGGTTATTCCATTTAAGTATGTTTATGTCCCAAGTTACCTTTATATTTTATGTGTTCTTTATATGGGTTTTGTGGTAATATTTTGGTTACAAAAGGGTAAGTAATGATCTTCTATTCAGTGAAGATTTTTTACTAATTCATAAAGGTGAAAATTATTACTTTGGAAAAGTACTCATGGTTTACATATTGTTTTTGAAAAACTAACAGTTTTCCTTATTCGTTTATCCTTTGCTGGGATTTTTATGCTCATCCCAAGTTTTTGAAATGTTTTTCACAAGTCAAGGGAAAGATACATGATGTGATGATAGTGTCAAGGAAGTGTCAAGAAAGAATCCATGTTTTATTTTAAATATGTTTCTTGTTGATGGGAAAAATGAATACTGTCTTTTATGTAACATCTTTTTTTAAATGTGGAATGTAATGCATGTTTCATGATATAATTATCTAAAACTCTAAACCTGAAAAGATCCTCATTGTTTAATCTTGTAATAACTCAAGATTAATTAAGGTTTAAGGCTGGGGCCTTATAGTTGGTATCAAATGATGGTTTAGATAACATTAGAGGTTAGGTTATTCTTTAAGCATGAGTGACATTACCATAATGGTTAGGATTTCAGAAAGAGTCATAGTTTTTAGATAAAGTGAATGAGTAAGTATATATTCATAATTTGTACATGATGGTTTTGTTGATATACTCACACTGACATTTCTGTTTTTATTGAATAGATGGATCTAGCAGGCACCAAAGTGACAAAAGGTTTGAAGGAAATTGTTGTGGTTCTCTGATTAAGAGACTAAATGAAATGGGGGATTCAATGAGGAAACTCGTGGTTGTCCTAAACCAACTATCAAGGAGTCATGATCAACCACTTGAACATTGGTATGTTCTATAATTCATCATGTACAAGATGACATATCGATGTGGAAGTTCAGGTAATAATTATAAAGGTAACCATTATATTTTATTTGATCCTTACTTTTGAGGTAATTATGGGTTATTATATGTTATGATGGAAAATGAAAGGCATGAGATAAACTTGATGTTAAAATATATTATGATTATCTTTGATGATTTTATCTCATTTTGGGGAATTTTTTATGAATTATTTAGTTTTGGAAAAAGGACAACACGCAGACCATGTGACATCCGGTCGCATCGGACAAAACTGCGGGAATCGAACCCACAACCAATGTGCGACTGGTATTTATTTCATACCACTGGACTATGTGAAGTCCCTAGTTAGTTTGACTAATTATTTTTAGTTAGATGATTTTTGGAATCAAGAGTCAGTTTGTTTTGGGTTATCTGTGGAAATGATTAACCTATCATGGAGGATATGTGATTAGGTTAATTACTTTTCAATATGAGAATTTAGGAGAAACTGATGTTATTTGGAGATAAAAGTTAATTTTTACCATGGAAGACTATGATTAAATCCTTTAAATATTTGGGTTTCAATCTTAGTTTGGTTTACTTTGAATAATTTTTTGGACAATTGTTTATCGAATGGTCTTCATTGAACTTTGGGTTTTTTTGGACAAATTTTGGAGATTATGAATATATTTTCTTTTTATAAAGGATTATACTTTTGTGGATTCTCTGACATCATACTAAAAATTTTGGTTTTGGATTTTGTATAAAGAAATAGGAATTATATAGTTCTCTTTTGTGGATTAGGTAATTCACAAGAAGTTGATTAAAGTACTCCTAATGCGAACAATTCTTCCTAAATACTCATCTTTTGTAGAAAAAATGAGTTTGATTAAGGAATCTAGTAAAAGTTTAAAGTCTACATGATAAGTAAGTATGTTTCATAATGATTTAGTTAAGCTCAAAAATAAATTCCTCAATGAAGAGTAACTTAAAACAAAAATGTGTTCTGTTAACTTTTCCTACTGGGGAATCGAATACCGTATAACCCATCACAAGTTTGTGATTTTCTTATGGTTAACTTTCTCCTAGACATGTTTACTATCACTCTCCATTAGAACATGACCCTTGGTTTTCTCCTCCATATCCATATTATCTTACATGGAATCCTAGTATGGGTTAACTTGGGTGACCTTTGTACTTCTCTTTCTTTTTTAAGGTGATTGTTTTACTGACTATTGTTCTAATGTGGGATTTTCAATGAGGTTTCCAAGCCCGTTTTTAAAATTGCGAGGATGTAATTCCCAAAAGGAGGGAAGGATGTCACACCCAAGGTAAATAAATAATATGAAATTTTCACATTTATCCATATTTTTGAAAAAAATATTAATATTACTTTAAAGGGGACACTATTCTCGATGGCGTACCCAATACGCAACAACGAGTTTTTGGGAATCTTACGTTGCACTCTAATAATAAAATAATATTATTTTAAATGGTAGTTAACGCATAGACATTGTAATGGAAGGAATGAATAGAACTAACTAAAAAATGATTATATATTTTTGTCAAATATTTTTACGCATTATAATAAATGTTATAGGATTAAAAATGTGAATGAATCCAATTTTAAGCGTAAACATTCTAATATTCTTTAAAATGTTGATTAACCGCCGTTTTATGGAGAACCTCTTTTAAATACATTTTTTGAAAATTTTATATGTTATATTTGAAAAAAAAAATTATTCTTTAGAATAGGGACATCAAAATTTACTTTGTATAAATTTTTGGTATTTTTCCGATAAAGTTCATTTTTTAATGAATAGTGAAAAATGATGTATTTTAATTCAAAACCACTTTTTAATCTAATTTATTTATATGATTATATTATCTTTTGAATTGGTTTTAAAGAGAAATTAGAATATATTTTTACTTTTTAATCCAATAGTGGTCGTTGAATTAATTTCATCTTGAAATTGGACATAAACTAGTGTCAATCTTTTGATACTTATTAATTCATAAAAACACGCTATTTGCTCTGACAGCGGGAATTAATTATTTAATTAATTAATGTAACCTATATGTATTTAATTTTGTAAAATAGACATCATTTTTGAATTTGGAATATCAAATATAGCTTAGGGTGAATATTTGGTATTATTCTGAAAAACATCAATTTTTGATGAATAGTGAAACCACTAAGTGGTACTTAAAAACTGATCTTTTGTTTAAATAAAATATTACAACTTATGTGTTTCGAATTTCAAAATTCCGACATACATGGTTGTCATTAGGAATTAAAATGTGGTTCAAAGGGATTAAAATAATTTTTTGTGGAATAGTAACTTTTATGTTTTTAATCACGATTAGAGGTAATTAGTGTAATTTAAGGTAAAAATAATGTTTTAATAATATGAAATGACCTTGACACATGTCCTACCCTCATTGGATGTGTCATGGACGACCAAGAAAATCTATGGGTCAACATGGGGACCCCATGGATCCACTTTTGTTGGAAAATGACATTAATACCTTTTTATTTAAAGTTAAAATTAAAATGTCACAAACATGAGATGTTTTACAAAAATACCTTTTAAATTGGGTTATTCAAGACATATTTTTTACTATAAATATTCATTATAAATATAAAATGATTTCCTATATCATGATAATTTTTTTATAATTTTTAGACATTAAATAAAAAAATTATTTATGACATCATGATGATGCAGCAATTACCTCATTATTAAACGATTTAAATAAAATGGAAAGATAATGTAAAATATAAGACCTACACATGTCCAAAACCTTTTGGATGGGTGGATTTAGAACCCTTATAACCTTATCCTTGAGAAACATCAATTTGGGACCATTAAAATATGAAACTCATTCTAAAATAAAGTAACATTTCCTTACTTTCCAAGTGTGCCCCTCCTCTCCTCTTATAAAACGCCCCCACCTCTACTTCCATACCCACACCTCTCAAGCCTTTTTCTCGGCCAAAACCTGGCCATTTCATCTCAAAACATCCCTATTTTCATCATTGAGTCCTCAATTTGGGAATTATCCTTTCCAAGGATGCCTTTGAGATCAAATCAAAAAGAATTACCCGATTTAAAGGTAGTGTCTTCTCTTGTGTTATTTTGTTTTATTTTGCTTCTCCAATACTGTAAACACTTTTCATTCATATATTTTGAAACAAAAACAGTATTCTAAATATACTAGGATGTTTTTTTAAGAATTAATAAAGCTACAATTACACACACCTTTATCTAATGGTTAAAGAACATACTGTTTCTATGGATGGCGAATTCCTGCCTCACGAAACGATGATTGTTCAACACTCATATAACACCTTCAAATGTGGCCATTAAGATGAAACTATATTTATATATGATATATAGTATTTTTATGTTTTACTTAAGATTCTTTATCATTAATTTTTGGAATACCTTTATGGTTTCTATTGTGGGTAAACATGATAATTTCATTTTAGGAAGTGCGGAATACCGCCCCCTCAAAGTGATTTGATTTGTAAATGCCATGTGCGGGATGTATAAAGGATGGATTTAAAGTTATTATATATGATATTATACTGGAATTATAATATAACTTTATATAATTATTATTTTCTTTCCATTAAATTATGAGATAGAAATGAATGTAGCGTTCATGCGTACGTACGGCTTACCGTCTCCATGAACGATGCATTTCATTTCTTATCCCCAAATGTAATGTAATATTATAAGTACATATATATAATGGATATATATGATGTATGTTACATATAAATTATTAATATAATTCTGGAAAGAAAATATACATATCCCTCATTTAGTTTTAATTCCATTAATATGACATAGAAATGAAAGCAGAGTTCATTCGTACGTACGGCTTACCGTCTCCATGAACGGTGTATTTCATTTCTTACCCCTAAATGATTATGTAATATTATAAATATGTGTATATTCTGGATATATATGATATTTGTGATATCCAAATCATTAATATAATTCTGTATATAATGAACCTTTGACCACACAGACAACATGTAATTGTAAGAAGTCCACTTTCGACTTAAGAACCTAATGTCGACAAAACAAACATTATTATCTTAAATGATTACATAATGTTTATAACATGGTAATAAGTGATATAAAAGTAATAATGAACATTAAAAAGGTTTTGACGAAAGTAAAAATTTACTCAAGTTTATTATTCAGGATGTTAAAGAACGATCGAGTAAATTCGGACCTGAGGTAAGGGATCCTACCCCTCTTTTTCTTTTTAAGTACAATGTTTTATGTCATACCTTTTAAGCTCATATTTCTTATGATTAGGATGTTCTTTTATATTACTACTACAGTAATTTTTATGTTCATATGATTAGAGACCCTATTTTCTCTCATCAATCCATTTTGAATGTTTTAAGTGGCGCTGTTAGGCTGCCGAGTTTTCGTAAGGGATTTTTCATCTCACTTTTATTCACGTGACATTTATGCTATGTTTTCCACTATTTACATTTAGTGGTGTATGTACTGCCCATTATTATACACTTTTTTTAGTATAATTGCATTGATGGGTATTTAAATTTTCATTTTATGACACTTCTTCCATGGGGTGTACGTTTCGAAAGTTACCAACTCGTAAGGGGACCTTTCACCCACCTCTTTTTAAAAGAATTTTTTTATGTCTTGTAATTTACATCTTATTATGTTGGGATATGTTCTTATATATCCTTATTGACGTAAAATTTATTTCCAAGTGATGAGATATCCTTTTGTCTCATCAACTCATTTTCTGAATTTTAAAGTGACGTCGTTAGGCTGTTAAATTTTTACAAGGGAACGTCTTAACCCAATTTCGATTTCTTTGGGTTCAACTTGTAATTCCTGAACATGTCATCCTATGAATACGTTTGAATGACCTCTGATTGTTTCACACTTAATATCCACTTATATTGGGTGTATTTATATTTCTCACTCATAATTATGTGATATATTTATCCTTAATTTAAGGATACCATCTTTATAATGGATTTCATCTCAATTTACATTTCCATTGAGACTTCATCATTGTTATGAACCAATTCACTCTTATATGGTGTATATACTGTCCTTTGACATATTATATCATTAATCCCTTTATTCTCATGATATTATAATGTTTGTATTAAATGTTATTATGAAATTATTTGTATTCAAGAGTCTCTCATTTTGTTAAAAACTCTTTAACAAAAATATAGTTTTAAATGTTTTAAAGATTCATTATTCTAAATCTTTATCTTTGATGTCCATGTTTTCAAAATGGTTTCAGTATTTTTTTATATCTAAATTAATGTTTTAAAATTATAATTCCATTAATGGATTCAAAGGGGTATGGGACACTTTGATTCAAAAATATCTTTGAAATTGTTTTTGAAAATGGATTGATGAAATAAATATCTTGGAATTACTTATTGTGATTGAAAATGAAATGTTGTGATTGAAATGTTTATATTTTCAATATTTTATGTGTAAGGATAGTACTTGGACATTTTACGGGTGGTTATGTGATTAACCATATGACGGGTGGTGTCGTGAATACCAGTATGGGTGGTTACATTATAACCTCCAATGGATTGGGTATGGAGGTCAGTCGTATGGATATTCAATTAAGAATGTGTGGAATTCGACCATATGGTTATTCCATTTAAGTATGTTTATGTCCGACGTTACCTTTATATGTTATGTGTTCTTTATATGGGTTTTATGGTAATGTTTTTTTTACAAAAGGGTATGTAATGATCTTTTATTCAGTGAAGAGTTTTTACTACTTCATAACGGTGAAAAGTATTACTTTGGTAAAGTACTCATGGTTTACTTGTTGTTTTTGAAAAACTAACAGCTTTCCTTCTTTGTGTATCCTTTACTGGGCTTTTTATGCTCATCCCATGTTTTTTAAATGTTTTTCACAGGTCAAGGGAAAGGTACACGATGTGATGATAGTGTCAAATAAGTGTCAAGAAATAATCCATGTTTTATTTTAAATATGTTTCCGTTGATGGGAAAAATGAATACTGTCTTTTATGTAACCTCTTTGTTTAAATGTGTAATGTAATGCAAGTTTCATGATCTAATTCCCTAGAACTCTAAACCTGAAAAGATCCTCATTGTGTAATCTTCTAAATACTCAAGATTAGGTATGGTTTAAGGCAAGGGCCTTATAAAAATAATCAGATGTCTTCCACACATATTCATAGAATGACATAATCATTTAGTAGAGGTTTAACCCAAAGAATTGAAATTGGGTTAAGAAGTTCCCTTATAGAAATTAAACAGCCTAACGGTGTCACATTAAAATTCATAAAATGAGTTGATGAGAGATAAAAAGGGTATCTCGTCACTTGGACATAAAATTTACAACAATAAGGATATATAAGAACATATCCCAACATAAGAATATGTAAATTAAAAGACCTAACAAAAAGAAGTCTTTTAAAAAGAAGAGGGTGAAAGGTTCCATTACCGATTTTGGTAACTTTCGAAACGTACACCCCATGAAAGAAGGGTCATAAAATGAAGATGTAAATACCCATAAATTAAAGTATATTACACAATGAAAACAATCATGGGCAGTACATACACCACAAAAAAATGAAATAGTGGTAAATGTAGCATGAATCTCAGGGGAATAAAAAGTGAGATATAAACCCCTTACGTTGTTGTAATCAATTGAGTCGTATGTACAAAAGATAATAAACACCAAATTTGTCACATAATACCATGAATATAAATAAAATCATGATAAAATATATTAAATGGAAGTTCACAATATAGCACATGCAACATATAAGTGGCGAACAATGGAAAACTCACGAAATTAAAAGCGAGATAAGAAATCCCCTTACCTCAAGTCCAACTTGGCATGTTCATTTCATTATATTACTAAATAATAAACCTTGGTCAATTTATAATTTCTTAAGTAATTCCATTATAGTTTATTATTCAATTCACATCACATATTATCCTTTTATTATAATTATGTAATTATGTGTGTTTATATTATACGTTTTGTCGATGTTTGGTAAATGAGTTAAAAATGAACTTGTTTGAAGAGAATTGTCCATGTAGTTATAAGTAAATCATCTCTGTAATGGTTTTCATGATTTAATTATCCTATATATCAAGTATATGTGTATTTATTAATATAACCATAATTATTGGGGATAAAAAATGAAATGTACCATTCATGGAGACCGTAGGTCATACATACGCATGAAGGCTACTTTCATTTCTTTGTCATATTAATGGAATTAAAACTAAATGAGACATATATATATTATAATTATAGTATAATATATATTTTATATACGTAACAATATTTCATTAATTACATTCTTTATAAATTCCATGTTTGGAATGAACGAGTCATATCACATGAGTGGGCGGTAATCCACACTTCCTCTGATGAAATTATAGCACTTCCACAACATGTAAAGCATAAAGGTATATTTTAAATATAAAATAAAAAATAATATAGAGGACATAAATATAATATATATCATATAAAAAATAGTTCCATCATAATGTCCAATATGAGAGTTCTTAAAAGAAGATTGAACAATCATTATTTCGTGAGGTAGTAATTCGCCACCCACAGAAACAATATATTATTTAACCTTTAGACGGAGGTGTGTGTAAGTGTAGGTAGAATCCTTTTCATAAATCATACTATCATATCTATGATAGAGGTGTTATTATGGGATCAAATAATAAGAAGATAGTGTTTATTGAAGAAGAAAAATAAAAGGAAGAAACTCGAGAGAAGACATTACCTCTAATTCAGGTAACCCTTTTTGATTTGATCCAAAGGCTTCCTTGTAAATACTTCTGCCCAATGTGAGGCTTTAAAGAGTAAAAGAGTGATGTGGAGAGATAATATGTTCAGTGGTTGGACAATCTCAGGGCTTGAGATTTGTGGGTAAGGGGGTAGAGGTGGGGGCCTTTTATAAGAGGGAGGAGGGTCAATTTTGGAAGGTCTTGAAATGTTACTTTATTATAAAGTGATTTTAAGATTTTATTGGTCTCAAAATGATATAATTTGAGGTTAAGGTGATAAGAGTTCGAAAATCACCGATCAAATAGGTTTTAGAAAAGTGTATGTCTTATATTAAACGTTATCATTTCATTTTATTTAAATCGTTTATTAATGAGGTAATCATTGCATCATCATGCTGTCATAAATAAATTTATTTATTTAATGTCTAAAAATAATAATAAAAATACCATAATTTAGGAAATATCGTCATATTTACAATTAGTATTTATATTCTAAGATTTCATTTATGTAAACAAAATGAAAATTGTTTTACTAAGGATATAAAAACCTTTGTTATATTTCTCTTTTTTTAAATAATTTCATAACTGTCACTATCACACACATGTGACTCCTTGGGCCCTCATGTTCGGTAAAAATCCTTCCATGTTTGGACATGAATCGACAAGAGGATTTGGACACATTTTGGGGTCATTTTATATTATTATGATATTATTTTATTACCCTTAACTACCTGATTATTAATTAATCACGATAATTAAAGATAATTGTCGTCATTACTATTCATAATGTCCAAAAAAAGAGTGTTAATTACATAATTAGGACATTATGATTCCAAATATGGAATCCATTTTACCAATTTCCAAATACAAAAATTTCAGTAATTAATTTAAAAATAATTTCTGATGTCAAAACCAAAGAAGGGTTTTTAAGATGTAAAATCTATCAAAAGATTGATTTGTTTTTACTTCCAATTCAAAAGTAAAATTACATCAAATAACCAAAATTGTATTAAATGATAAAAAAATAATTTAATTAAATCTTAAAACCAATTAAAAGGAAAATCTAACTATATAATTAAATTATATGAAAAAAAGTTTTGCAGTATTTTTCACTATTAAATAAAAATGAACATTTGTCAGAAAAATACCAAAAATTCACCCTAATCTATATTTGATATTAAAAATTCAAAAATAATTTCCATTTTAAAATATTCAAAACATTATAGATTCATTAATAAAATACATAGTTAATTCTCTTTGTCAAAACAAATAGCGTGTTTTCAAGAAACAATATCTATCAAAATATTGACACTTGTTTATGTCCATTTTCAAAGTGAAATTAATTCTAATGACCATCGTTGGATTAAATGGTAAAAATATATTTAATTACACTTTTAAAAAAATTAAAAAGGTAATTTACCTATGGAAATAAATTAGATTTAAAGGAGGCTTTGAATTAAAATACAACATTTTTCACTATTCATTAAAAAATTTACACAAAGTAAATTTTCATATATCCCAAATCCAAATAATGATTTTATTTATTCAAAAAATAACATATAAAATTCCCAAAAAGTAGATTTAAAAATGGTTCTCCATCCAAATACAGTTAATCAAACGTTTAAATAATATTAGAATATTTATGCTTAAAATTTGATTCATTCACATTTTAAGCCTCTAACATTTATTAGATAAATGTAAAAATATTTAACAAACATATATAATAATTTTTTAGTTAGCTCTGTTCATTCATTCAATTACAATGTCTAGGCGTTAACTTCCATCTAAAATAATATTATTATATTATTAGTGTGCAACGTAAGATTTCAAAGAAACTCATTCTTGCATATTGGGTACGCCAACAAACATTGCATCCCGTTTAAAGTAATATTAATGTTTTATTCACAAATATTAATAAATATAGAAATTTCATATTATTTATTTACCTGGGGGTTACATTCTTCCCCCCTTTTGGAAATTGAATCCTCGCAATTTTAAAATGGGGATTTGAAACATCCTTGAATGTTCCACATCGGAAAAAGAGTAAATAAAACTATCACTTTAGAAGAAATAAAGAAAAGTAAAAAAGGTCACACAAGTTAATCCATAATAGGCTTCCATATAGGGAAACATGAATATGGAATAGAAAAAAAAAGTCATGTTCTAATGTATAGTGATAGAAATTATGTCTAGGTGAAAGTTAACCATGAGAAAATAACAAACTTGTGATGGGTTAAACGATATTTGATTCCCCATTATGAAAAGTTAACAGACAAAGTTTTTGTTTTAAGTTAATTTTAATTGAGTAATTTATTTATGAGTTTAACTAAATAATATGTAAACATACTTACTTGTAATGTAGACTTTCATCTCTTACATGATTTATTACACAAACTCAAATTTTCTCAAAAATATGAGTATTTTGGATGACTTGTTCACATTAAGAGTGCTATAATCAACTTCTTCAAAATCACCTAACCTAAAAAAGATGAACTATATATTTCCCATGCCTTTAGAGATTAACCAAAAGAAAAATTTATTGTACAAGATTAGTTAATCCCCAAAAGGATAATCCTTTATAAAAAGAAATACTACTCTTAATCTCCAAATTAAAAAAAATGAACCCAAAGTTCAAGAAAGTCCAATAAATAAACCTCTATCCATAAAATTATTCAAAGTAATCCAAAATAATATTGAAACCCAAATCTCCTAAGGATTTAATCACATAGTCTTCCAAGATAAATCTTAATATTTATCCCTAAATAATATCATTTACTCTTAAAGTCTCATATTGAAAATTTATTAACCTAATCATATATCCTCCCTGATAGGTTAATCATTTCCATAGGTAACCAAAAATCAATGTATTCCTGATTCATAAAATCATATAACTAAAAATAATTAGTCCAACTAACCAGGGACTTCATGTAGTCTACTGGTAGGTGATAAATAACAGTTGCACTTTGGTTGTGGGTTCGATTCCCTTAGCTTCGTCTGACGCGATAGGTTGTCACACAGATTGTGTGTTGTCCCTTTTAAAAAAACTATAGAATTTTATAGAATTTATAAAAAGAGATAAATTCATCAAAAATAACAATAACATATTTTAACCACAAAGGTTATCCAATAACTTTCGTTTCGCATCCCAAAATTTATTAAACAGTAATTGCCTCAAATTCAAGGATCAAATAAACCAAAATAGTTCTTTATAATTATATCCACAAAATAAAAGATTATTATGCCTTGAATAAAATTTTAATATATCAAAAATCAGGGTTACACATACTATAAAAATATTTCTAATGTAATCCCATCATCAAAAGAGACTTAATACATTTAAGAATTTCACCATCCAAAAATCTACCATAACTCTTGAATCATGTATATGTTGACTTCTTACTCATTCAACATTCTTCATGATCCATTAACCATCCCTTTCCAAATACTTCTTTCCTACAAACAAAATCATGAATCATATCCTAATAATCTATAATAGGGAAACATATGTTAAGAAATAATCCATACCATTCATTGGTCATTGTCAGTTTGTTCATCCTCAATCAGAATGGAATTAGGTATTGGTAAACGAATATTTAAATTTCATGGTGATCCCATTTTCAAGACTTCTTTGTAGGACAAGTGTTTGCATAATGAACATGCACACCACATTTAAAACATGCAATTGATCCTTCAGAAAGAACTCCTTTCCCATTCCTAGATTCAACTAGGTTCTTCCTTTTTCCATGGAAGGTTCTTGATTTATGACAATCTACTACACATATATATCATCTTTTTATCCCTTTGAAACATTTTTCATATGTGTTTCTTTCCACATCATTTACACAGAGGTTTTTTAACATACATACCTTTATGATTATTACCTAAACATCCGTAGGGATTTTTTTCTTTAATATATGATGACTTATAAAAATCACTAAGGATCAAGTGGTCAATAATGACTTTAGATAGGTGGTTGAGAATAACCACAATAGTTCCCATTACAGCTCCCATATAATTCAGTTTCTCGTTCAGAAAACCGGCACAATTTTCTTCACATCCACTGTTACTTTGGTCCTTGCTAAATCCAACCAATTTCTAAAACCAAAAAGTTCAATGTGAGTATATCTGTAAAATCATCATATAATACTATGTTATAATTATTCATGTTATCTTAAACTCACTCACTTTATCTAAAAAACTATGAATCTTTCTGAAATCCTAACCATTATGCTAATGTCACATAAACATAAATAATACCTTAACCTCTAAAGTTATATAGACCAACCCCAGATACCAACTATAAGGTCCCAACCATAAAAAATTACATAATATTGAATTAAATCAATAATTGACATTGAGTATCTTTTCAGGATTTGAGTTTTGGAGAATTTGGGCATAACTATTACATCTCGAAAGATTATAATGTAGACACTTCTATTCAGTTTCCATTTTTTCATAAAATAAAAACTCGTAAAAAACATGTATAGTTCTTTGTTTTAAACATCATGCCATTACTTGATCCCATCCTTGACCCTATTCATCTTTAAGTCCTATGGAAAATAATTCCAAAACTTGGGATGAGCATAAAAATATCAGTATAGGATATAAAAATATGGTAAGAAAACATTAGTCCATGTATACATATGAATAAATGGAAACATACTTTACTCATAGAACATAAGAACCAAAAATACCTCATGAAATTGTAATATTTATGAATAACTCATAGAAATAATAAGACATAAAGTTCACATGAGGCATTCATAACATTCTTACGTAGGGAGTAACGCTCATGGTTACGTTTGGAATACCCATTATAGTATATTCCCTAAATCTATTCAGGTAAACCTTAGCATTTAACTCATTCACGTTACCCAATGCATTGGAGAGCTATCTTGGGCTCACCTACCCTTAGTTTATCACAGAACCACCTGACTTTAGAAAAAATGCCCATGAACTATAACATAATCGTATCACAAAAAACATGCATAAAGGAAACATAAAATTTCCCCATTTCAATCTCTAGATATCAATACAACAAATTAGTATGATCAAAACATTATCAGAAACATTTTCAATACCAAAATAAGGGAAAAGTAAAACATGGTATTCATTTTTGATTTAAAAATTTATGGCTTGTAGAGGAAGCCGAAACTCAAATAATGGTCACAATAGCGGATAAGTCGTTGTCACCACATACATAAGACAAAAGAACTCCTTTTTTCCTTTAGTAAAACACTTCATGTAAAAATATTCCTTTTAAATGAAATTAAAATTCAAAAGGGTTATATACACCGTAAAAAATAAAGTCATGTAGAAATCAAAAGATTCCTTAATTAAAGGAGATTGAGATGATGTCCCGTACAAAGATGGTATCTTTAGATTAAGGATAAATCAATTACATAATTATGTGTGACAGATATAAATACACTCAATATAAGTGGATATTATGTGTGAAACAATCATAGGTCATCCAAACATATTCATAGAATCACATAATCAAGAAGTAGAGGTTTAACTTAAAGAATTGAAATTGGGTTAAGAAGTTCCCTTATAGAAATTCGACAGCCTAACGACATCACTTTAAAATTCAAGAAATGAGTTTATGAGAGATAAAAAGGGTATCTCATCACTTGGACATAAAATTTTAACCAATAAGGATATATAAGAAAATATCCCATCATAATAAGATGTAAATTAAAAGACCTAACAAAAATAATTCTTTTAAAAAGAGGAGGGTGCAATGTTCCCTTAACATTTAGGGTAACTTTCAAAACATACACCCCATGAAAGAAGGTTCATTCAATGAATATGTAAATACCCAAAAATATATAATATTACACAAATAATACAATCATGGGAAGTACATACACCACAAAAAAGGAAATAGTTGAAAATGTATCCTGAATCTCACGGGAATAAAAAGTGAGATAAAACCGCCTTACCTCGTTGTAATTAGTCGAGTCATATGAACAAAAGATAATAAACACCAAATAAATCACATAATACCATTAATAAGAATAGAATGAGTATAAAATATATGAAATGGAAGTACACAATATAACGACCCATACTTTACATACATTATTAGTACTTCAAAATTGACGTACACTTATTACAACAAATAACAAAACCATGAAAGGACCGTATAGTTATAGTGTCTTTAGAAACTGGGAAACAGAAATAACTGGTTCATAATGAATCTACACTGTCCCCCATTTATTTCATCATAACTATTGTACCTTTTGGAATATCTTACTAAATAACCTTATTCCTAACCTGGGGAAAGAAAACATACAAAAGGGTGAGATCAAATGCTCAGTAAGGGTAAACAAAAGAAATATCAATCACATCATACTCATAAGAACATAACATTTTAGAAATCTTACCATAAAAAAGTGATCATAATTTCATAACATGGGATAAATCATGGTAGTGAAATGTAATCACAATAATCATAACATAAAACATGAAACTTTTTGGCATATAGACATAATCATAGATAATCATTTCTTAGTAGTCAAGACTCCTTTCCAAGACTATCTTAGTGGACAAAGTCCATTTTTTGAACCTAGTTCACTCCTTGTTTCAGTCTTATATCACTGAACCATTTTAACCTGAAATTTCAGCCATGTCTATCACATGAGGTATAAATCTTTACCCAATGCATTGGAGGGAGATATAGTTCCCACCCATCTCATAATTATACCATTCTTATGTGTGACGCAAAATCATAAATCATACATCATTTCATAACCCATGTAATATTAATGGGATTATTAAACATCGTGACATCATAAAACAATTCATATAAGATAAAGGAATTCATAAAAATAATTCCATCACAACATAATCAAATAAATTTAATAATAGGTATAGAAATAGAACCCTATATTATCTTATATGGAAAATAATTTTGATAAAACACTTGAACTTCATTCTTGAGGAAAATATCCTTTCTACTTCAAAAAACATTTTACCTTCGTAACATGTCATATAAATTTGGACTAAAAGAAGTTTATTAAAAATAAAATTGAAAACTTGTAAAGGAAGCTTCTTGGAAGTAATTTAATAAAAATCCACTCATGCCATACAAGTTAGTAAAAACATTCTTCTCATACTTTTGTCAGAAATTTCCAAAAGTACCTCGTACGAAAAACGACTAAAGATTCATTTCATATCTTTTACTAAAAACCCACTAAAGGGTAAAATTGGATATAAACTTTTGTAGAAGGATATAAATATTACATATTGAGTAAACATTGATGTGGATGATAAATATTCCCCATTAAATTCTGAAGTATAAACAATCTCGGATAAAAATGAGATTGCGAGATTTTCCCTTACCTTAGGTCCAATTTGCTTGGTAAGTGTCTGAACCTCCTGTATAATGATTTAAATAATGTCATTGACTTATTATAGAATCATAATATTTTTTATAATATCATATATTTCCATATTCTTTTCTTCTTATTAGTAATATTTCATTGCTACCTGTTATTCGGGTGTTTATTACTTTTTGTTCTTATGCGCGTTTTGTCGAATAAATTCTTATTCTTCATTTTAGGTTGTAGATACCTCATTTAAAAAATTTTATTAGTGTAATATATATCATATTTATTCACTAATTTCATTTATGTAATCATTATTCAATGAAAATCAAGTAGAACGAGTCGCATCACATCGTGGAGACGGTATTTCGTACGTACACACGAGCGATGATATCGTTCCCATGATCGCATGATTGTATTGGAGTGTATGTATACTATTTCAGAATAAATATCACTTTAAAATAATCATATATATTTATTATTTACACCATTATACCCCTACAAGTAAGGTGGTGGTGGAAAGTAGATTACACCACGGCGTGGAGACGGTATTCTGTACGTATGCACGCGCGGTGATTTCGTTTTCCGTAGGATGGATAGATGGTGAAATAGGGTAGTTTCATACTTATAATAACATATCAGTATATGAGTGATACTTATTTTATTAATTCATAATGAAACAACTAAAGAAGAAGAAGTGGAAGAAGAAATAAAGTTGAAAAAATCGGTAACGAACATTACCTCTTCTTTGAAGCGCTTCCTTGAGACCTCCTTTTAAGGCACTAAAATTGGTCTTTAATGTAACACCCCATGATTTTATGAAAAATATTGTTTTTAATTTCATTAATGTCTTGTGTTGTACGCTACAAAAAAAGGAGCCTGCACAACATGCATCCTTGACATTCCTTGCATTACATACAATTGCGACCTTCCTCGATAGCGTGTGTAGTACGCAAAAATGAGTTTCACTAAACAACAATATGCTATTAAAATATTATTAAAACTAGCCGTTATGAATAGTAATAACCACTTTTTGAAATTTTGTAAATTTTATTTTTCAAAATGGACTTCATTTTTGGATTCAGAATATCAAAATTAGCTTAGGGTGAAATTTGGTACTTTTCGGATAACTTTCATTTTCTGATGAATAGTGAAAATTACTAAATTTTAATTAAAAACAACCTTTTTAATCGAAATAATTAATAGTGATAAATTATTAATTTGAGTGATTTTAAAGTATATTTAGAATATATTTTTAAAATTTAATACAATGTTGTTCATTGGATGTAATTTCACATTTAAACTAGACATAAATAAGTGTCAATGTTTTGATAGTTATTATCTCTCAAGAGCACGCTATTTGTTTTGACGACGGGAATTAATTTTTAAATTAATTAATGAAACTGATATGTTTTGAATTTGGTAAAATAGACATCATTTTTGAATTCAGAATATCAAATATAGCTTAGACCTAATTTTTGGTATTTTTCTGGATACTTTCATTTTTTGATGAATAGTGAAACCACTAAGTGGTAGTTAAAAATAATAATTTTTTCATAAAACATAATTTTACCACTTCTGTGAGTGGAATTTCAAAATTCTGAGAGACACGGTTGATGTCAGTAAGTAAAATGTCGTTCAATGAGATGAAAATAATTTTTTATGAATAGTAACTTTTTACTTTTTTACCACGGTTAAAAGTAAATAGGGTAATTAAAGGTAAAAATGATATTATTATTACCCTAACACATGTCCTAATACTATTGGATAAGTGTAATTCTACCAAAAACAACCTTAGGAATAAAATATGACCATTTAGGCCCACTTGGATTATATTAGGACATTTATTATTAATTTATTTAAAGAAGGGTTAAAATTGTTAAAATCAAAGTTTAATAAGTAAATCATTTTTAATATAGGGTTATAGATAAGATAAATTAGACTATAAATATTCATTAGAAATCTAAAAATATTTCCTAAATAATGATATTTTATTTGTAATTTTTAGACTTTAAATAAGTTAATTTATTTATGACACAATGATGATGTTGTAATTTTCTTATTAATGAAATATTGACATAATTGATATTATAAATACCCAAATAAATGTAATTTGAGACTTTTTATGAATTCCACTAATTTTATAGGTTAACACGACATGTTATTATTGATTTAATTAACTTTTTTCGAACTAATAATTCTGTTATGAGTTTCACAAAAATCCATTAATAAATAGTGTCAAAATTGACATAAAATAGTTTTTAAAACAAATATTGAATTATTAATTGTTATTTTATTCATAGAAATCTAAAGTTCATAACAATGACATATATAAGGTTATATATATTAATAATAAACAACTTGGGGTTCTTTTGGCTTCTTATTGTTATTTTATTAACCTTATAGTGTAAGAACACAAAAAGACACGGTAAAAGTAAGATTATCTAACTTAAAGTTAAATATAAATGATAAGGTTAAAATAGGAACCTAAACTTGTTTAAATTCTATTAGATGATATTATTTCGACCCATCCCCACCTTAGATTTTAAAAAAATCAATTTGTAGCTATTTAAAACCGAATTTGTCTTTATACTAAAATAATATTTTTAGTTATTCCAAAGGTACCACTCTCCTCCCTTATAAAAGGGAACCTCCTCCCTCTCTTCCTCACACCACATTGAGCCTTCATGCTCGGCCAATCCCTGCCAAATTATCTTCTCCACTTCCCTAGAAACATCCTATAGGTTCTGGTCTTCCTCAAAGACCAATTTTAGTTCCCTTAAAGGAGATCTCAAAGAGGCGCTTCAAAGAAGAGGTAATGTCCGTTACTGATTCTTTCAAATTTATTTCTTCTTCCACTTCTTCTTCTTAGGTTGTTTCATTATGAAGCAATAAAATTAGTATCACTCATATTATTATATGTTATTATATGTATGAAACAACCCTATTTCACCATCTATCGATCCTATAGAAAATGAAATCACCGCGCGTGCGTACGTACGGAATATCGTCTCCACGCCGTGGTGTAATATATTTCCCCCACCCACCATACATGGATTGGTATAATGGTGTACATAATAACTATATATGATTATTTTAAAGTGATATTGATTCATAAATAGTATACATACCCTCCAATACAATTCCACGATCATGAAATTGATATCATCGCTCGTGCGTACGTACGGACTACCGTCTCCACGACGCGAAGAGATTCATTCTCCACGTTAACCATTCATGAATGATTATAAAGTATATATAATAAGTAATCGTGAAATATATGAAATAATAATGATACTGGATTTATGTGTATATATATATGTATGTCATCTTCTTAATTCCATTAAACTCAATAAGGAAACGAAAACAGCGTTCATGCGTACGTACAGCCTACCGTCTCCATGAACGGTGTATTTCTTTCCATTTATTGATCTATTATATATATATATATTCTGAATATATTATATATATATATATCATGTTTTATATTATGGAATTATGTAATCATGATCTAAGTAATCATATGAATAATTACAAGTCAAAACACGGACGACAAATGAAACGATTTTACCCAAAACGCTCTTTAACATGGAATTAACTAAAGAACGGGTAAAATAAAGTCATAAGTGAACCATCTATGATATAATAACAATGATTATGATTCTGGAATAAGTCAATGACATTATTTAAATCATTATACAGGAGTTTTGGACACATACGAAGCAAATTGAACGTAAGGTAAGGGAAAATATCACAATCTCGTTTTTATTCAAGATTGTTTATACTTTGGAATTTACTAGGGTGTATTTTATCCGAGATTGTTTATACTTTGGAAATATTTTTATGAATTCTATTATCATAAAATAATTGTTTTATGATTTCACGATTTTTAAAGATTCCCATTTTTATTACATGGGTTATGCTATGATGTATGGTTTATGATTTTGTGGCACACATAAGAATGGTATCATTATGAGATGGTTGGGACCTATATCTCCATCCAAGGCATTGGGTAAAGATTTTATATCTCATGAGATAGACATGGCTGGAACGGCAGGTTAAACCGGTTTAGTGAAACAGGACTGAAACGAGGAGTGAGCTCGGTTCAGAAATGGGCTTTGTCCACTAAGATAATATTGGCAATGAGTCTTGACTAATAAGAAATGATTCTCTATGATTATGTGTGTAGGCCACAATGTTTAATGTTTTAAGTTATGATTATAGGGATTACAATTCACTACTATGATTTATCCCATGTTATAATATTATGATCTCTTTTGCAGGTTATGATTTCCAAAATGATATGTTCTTATGAATATGATGTGATTGATATTTCTTTTGTTTACCCTTACTGAGCATTTGAGCTCACCCTTTTATGTTTTCTTTTCCCCAGGATATAAAGAAAGGTTTTGGTAAAAAAAGGAAGATCTATATGGGAGATGTTGAAGATTAGAAGATTATATTACGAGTTTCCAAAGATACTAAACTATTACGGTCATTATGTGTGTGTTTTTGTTATGTACTAAGTATTCCACAAAATTAATGTAATTTCCATGTACGTTAAGCTTCGGGTCTCTACATTTAAAGAATACCAGGACTAATAGGATGCTTCTAGGGAAGTGGAGAAGATAATTTGGTAGGGTTTGGCTGATCGTGAAGGCTCAAAGCGGTGTGAGGAAGAGAGGGAGGAGGTGCCCTTTTATATGGAGGAGAGGGGAACCTTTGGAAAAACTACAAAATATTATTTTATTATAAAGTCATATTCTGTTATTAATAGCTCCAAATTGATTTATATCGAAGCTAAGGTGTGTATGGGTCGAAATTATCTCATCCAATAAAATTTAGACAAGTTTAGGTTACTATTTTAACCTTATCATTTAGATTTAACTTTATGTTAGATAATTTAACTTTTATCGTGTCTTTTTGTTTTCTTATACTATATGGTTAATAAACTTACGATAACAAGCCAAATGAACCCCAAGTTGTTTATTATTAATACATATAACCTTATATAAGTCGTTTGGATGAACCTTATATTTTTTGGAATAAAATAACAATTAATAATATAATATTTTTTTAAAAAACTATTTTATTTCGATTTTGACACTATTTGGTAATTGATTTTTGAGAAAATCATAACGGAAATATTATTTCAAAAAAAGTTATGTAAATCAATAATAACATGTCATATTAACCTAGAAAATTAATGTAATTCATAAAAAGTCTCAAATTACATTTATTAGGGTATTTATAACATCAATTATGTAAATATTTCATTAATACTATTATTACTCCATCATCATTGTGACATAAATAAATTAAATTATTTAATGTCTAAAAATTACAAATAAAATACCATTATGTAGGAAATCCTGTTATATTTCTAATGAATATTTATAATTGAATTTATATTATGTATATCACTATATTAAAATATATTTACTTAATAAACATTGAATTTAACTATTTTAACCCCTCTTTAAATAAATTAATATTAAATGTCCTAATCTAATACAAGTGGGCCTAAATGGTCATATTTTATTCCTAAGGTTTTTTTTGGTTGAATTACACTTATCCAATAAAATTAGGACATGTGTTAGGGTAATAATAATATCATTTTTACCCATAATTACCCTATTTACTTATAACTGTGAAAAAAAAGTAAAATGATACTATTCACCAAAAATTATTTTCATCTCATTGAACCAAATTTTACTTACTGACATCAACTGTGTCTCTCGGATTTTTGAAATTGCACTCATAGAAGCGGTAAAATTATGCTTTATGTAAATTTTCAAATTCTCCTAGGAGGTGGGTAAAAGACAGTGAAATGTTCAATAAAAATTTTATATATCTAAAATTATTATAAAATGACTCCAATTAATTAAATTGATCTTATATAGGTATTATGTATCAATTTTGACATAAAATAAATTTAAATAATATAAATAATTATTTACATAAAAAGTCGGTTTTTAAATAGTAACTCATTGTTTTCACTATTCATCAAAAATTGAATGTTTTCAGAAAAATACCAAAATTTTACCCTAGGATAATTTCGATATTCTGAATTCAAAAATGAAGTCCATTTTGAAAGATAAAATTTATAAAATTTAAAAAAGTGGTTATTACTATTCATAACGGATAGTTTTCACAATATTCTAATAGCATACCATTTTTAATGAAACTCGGTATTGCGTACGACACAAGCTATCGAAGAATGTCATGATTGCATGTAAAGTAAGACCAGCTAGTGTTGCGTGTAGTGAAAGATCCCTTTGATGATTTATATAACATAAAAACAAAATATTTCCCATAAAAGTCTCGGGTGTTACATTCTACCCCCCTTAAAATGAATTTCTCCCTCAAAATTCGTCACTTCATTACAAACAGATGAGGATACCTCTCCCTCACCATATCATCAAGCTCCCAAGTAGCTTCTTCTAATTTTTCATTCCTCCAAAAAACATTCACCAAATGATTGGTCTTGTTCTATAGGAATTTTTTGCAACGATCGAGAATCTCTATCAGCTGTTCTTTATAAGAAAGATCTTGTTCTAGCGGTACAACTTCTGTGCTGAGTACATGTGAAGGATTAGGTATGTACTTTCTCAGGAGAGATACATGGAACACATCATGAACATGGGAGAGATTTGGTGGAAGCTCCAATTGGTAAGCTACCTTCCCAACATGATCCAGAATTTCAAAAGGACTGATATATCTAGGGATCAACATTCCCTTCTTCCCAAATCTCATTACTCTCTTCCAAGGAGATATTCATAGAAACACTTTATCACCCACTTCAAACTCAAGGCCTTTTCTTCGGTTTTCAGCATAACTTTTTTGTCGACTCTGATCTGCTCTTATGTGTTTTTGAATAGAGCGGATCTTTTCTGCCATCTCATCAACATGATCAGGTCCTAATAGCTTTCTTTCCCCAACTTCATCCCAACAAGTTGGAGTCTTGCATTTATTTCCATAGAGAGCTTTATAAGGAGCCATCTGAATACTGGAGTGAAAGCTATTATTATAAGAAAATTCCACCAAAGGTAGTTGTTTATCCCAACCACCTTGGAAATCCATAGAGCAAGCTCTCAACATATCTTCTAGAGTTTGAATCATCTTCTCAGACTGACCGTCTGTCTGAGGATGATAAGCAGTGATAAAACTCAACTGTGCATCCAGAGTATGCTAAAGACTTCTCCAGAACATTAACGTAAACCGTGGATCCTGATCAGATATAATGGAAAGTGGTACTTCATGAAATCTTACCACTTCCTTTACATATATCCGGGCAAGCTGATCTAGAGAGAAATCCTCTCTAATAGCAATGAAGTGTGCCAACATTGTAAGACGATAAACTATGAACCAGATAGCATTATTTCCTTGGGATTTTTTAGGAAGTCCAGTGATAAAGTCCATAGTGATGTTTTCCCATTTCCATTCCGGTATGGGTAATGGTTGTAACATCCCCTTATACATATGTCTGTCAGCTTTAACTTACTGACAAACCAAGCATAGAGATACATATTCAGCAAAATCTCTTTTCATGCCATCCCACTATGAAGTACTCTTTTAGGTCCCTATACATCTTCACGCTTCCAGGATGAATAGAGAATGAAGAATTATGAGCCTCATCCAACAGCTCCTTCTTCATTTCATGGATGGGAAGAACACAAACACTATTCCTGAACATTATTATCCCATCATTATCAAGGTTGAATTCAGGAACATTTCCCACCTTTTTTTGAAACTCTACTTCTTTTTTCAGAGCCTCTTTAATCTTCACATGTATAGATGGTTGAACATTCATTTGAGAAAGATAATATTTCTCCCCTTCCATTGTAATTCCATGATCCATCCTTTGTAAATCCATAAATATTGGATCTTTTTGGATCCTTATCACAGATAAGCTAGCATGGTCTTGTCGACTTAATGCATATGCCACCTTGTTTGCATTCCCAAGGGGGTAATTAATTGAGCAATCGTAATCCTTAATCAGCTCCATCCATCTTCTTTGGCGCATATTCAGCTCCTTTTGTGTGAAAATATACTTTAAACATTTATGATCCGTATTAATGTCACACCTTTCTCCATAAAGATAATGCCTCCAAATCTTTAATGAAAAGATTACTGCAGCTAACTCCAAATCACGTGTTGGGTGATTTTGCTCATTGATTTTCAACTATTGTGAAGCATAAGCTATCACCATATCATTTTACATAAGAACACACCCCAATCCCTTATTGGATGCATCACTGTAGATCAAAAACCTTTCTCCACTACATGGCAGTGGGATCACTGGTGCACTGGATAACCTTCTTTTCAACTCCTTGAAATTCTATTCACATTACTCCATCCAAACAAACTTAACTCCTTTCTGAGTCAACTTGGTGAGTGGATTAGATAATCGTTAAAAATCATTCACAAAACGTCGATAATATCCAGCCAAACCAAGAAAACATCGGATCTCAGTTACTGTTGTTGGTCTCGGCCATCTTTCGATAACCTCTGTTATTGCTGGATCCATATATATCCACTCTATTGAGATTATGTGACTCAAAAATGCCACTTTTTGAATCCAAAATTCACACTTGGTAAATTTTTCATAAAGATTCTCCTTTCTCAAGGTCTTCAATATAATTATCAAATGATCATCATGTTCTTCCTGACCCTTTCAATATACAAGAATATCATCTATAAAGACTACCAAAAACTGATCAAGATAGTTTCTAAAGACTCTATTCATCAGATCCATGAAGATAGCAGAGGAATTAGTAAGTCCAAATGGAATCACTATAAATTCATAGTTTCCATAACTTGTATGGAGAGTCTTCTTTGATATATCCTCCCTTTTGACTCTTAATTGATGATATCCTGAACGAAGATCAATCTTGGAAATGCATTGAGCTCCGCGTAGTTGGTCAAATAAGTCATCAATGCACGGGAGAGGATATTTGTCCTTGATAGTGATCTTGTTATGTTCTCGATAATCAATGCAGTGTCTCATTGATCCATCGTTCTTCTTAACAAACAGAACTGGTTCTCCCCAAGGTGACACACTAGGGTGTATTAATCCCTTATAAAGATTCTCTTGGAGTTGCTTCTTCAATTCTTGCAACTCCATTGGGGTCATTCTATAAGTTGTATTTGAAATATGCAAAGCACCCGGTACGAGTTCTATTGAAAACTTAACTTCACGAGTTGGTGGAAGAACCGGAAATTCCTCCAGAAAGACATCGTCAAACTCCCGTACAATGGGAATATTCTTAATCGTGAGTTTCTCTCCAACCATTTGAGATAAATAAACTTCATTTAATGGAATCAAGATCTATTGGATGGAAAAAATTTCCACTGGAAGGTTATGTTCATCCTTGCATCGAAAGATGATCATAGACTGATCTGGAATATGAAATGTGACTTCCCTTCATTGGAAATTGATATGAGGTCCATATAAAGAAAGCCAATCCATGACAATAATCACATCAAATTACACTATAGGAAGGATCACATGATTTGTAGGAAGCACTTTCCCACAAACATTAATCGGAGAAGAATTGTAAACTTTTGATGCAACCGTTGTGCCATTAGGGGTTTTTGCAGCTAACTCAACATCTAATTGTTGAGGTAATATGGTGATACCCTTAGAAAATTATTCAGAAATAAAAGAGTGGGTGTATCCAGAATGAAATAAAACATTTTCTACTTTATAGTAGATGGTAAGTGTACCTTTCACCACTTAGTTATCGTACTCCACATTGCTGATAGAAATTGCATGTGACTTTTCTTTGTCTTTAGATTTAAGAGTTTTTTGATGTCGATCATCATCATCAAACCTTGGATTAGGGCATTGATTGGTATAATTCCCCATTTCCTTGCACTTGTAACATTGAAGTGTAGGAGTTGCACTCTGTGTATCCTTTTCTTTATTCACATCACTAGACATCTTCTTCCCATCATTGCGGCATTCAAATGCTCGATGACCTTCCTTTCCACATTTGAAGCATTTATTTGTCCCTTTAAGACAACTCCCTCCATGTTTCCTTCCACACTTTGAGCATAAGGGAAAACTCATCTTTTTTCAGTGTGCTCTTTATATTTTCCTTTGAATTCCATTTTCCTCTTCTTATAAAACCCATATGACTGATGAGTTACTCCAATCTCCATGTCAACCTTGAGAGCACATCGAACGATTTGATCGTATCTATTGAAGTCCCTTATGGATAACTCCCTTCGAAGACTTGGTTTTAAGCCACTAAATAATCGATTGATCTTACTCTCAGATGGGATAATAATACTAGAAGCGTACCTTGAAAGTCTTGTAAAATTTTCTTCAAAGGTATCAAAATATTCATCATCCTTTTTCTTTAGTTCAAGAAACTCCTTCTCCATCTTTGTTCGAAGAATATGAGGGAAGTACTTAATGAAAAATAAGTTCTCGAACTAGTCCCATTCCATGTACTCAATTTCATCCCTTTGCCTCATATTCTTAATAAGATTCCACCATTGATCAGCATCTCCTTCCAAACGATAAACTGCTAAGATGAATTTATCATGTTCAGAACATTGAAGAACTGAAAATATCTTTTTAGTGGTACTGATCCATTGCTCATCCACTAATGGATCAGTAGACCCGATGAATGAAGGTGGACGCTGTCTCATGAAGGATTCTACAGAATGTTGCTCCTTCCTTTGCTTGTTTGAAAGTTATGCATGATTCATAGCTTTAGAAAGTTGTGTGAGAATGGCTACAAGATTTTTCATTCTAGCTACCATAATGTTTGGTTGCTCAGTGGGACAATCATTGCATTTCCCGTCGCATTCCGCATTAACACGGTTACTTCGGGTTCCAGCCATTGACTAAAACCAAGAAGAATAGTGTGAGAAACACTAATTATAATAGGAAAACCAAATAATCAAGAATAAAATTTCACACTTAAGGTCTTATCCTAGGTTATTTATAGCCATTTCTAAAACACTAAGATTGTGTTCTATTCTTAGACATATCCTTAGGATTCTTACTAAGGCTTTCACATCCTAGTTTCCAAAGGTTGACAATACCTTTCCTCTGATACCAACTATAACGACCCATAATTTACATACATTGTTAGTAAATCAAAACTGAAGTACACTTATTACAACATATAACAAAACCATGAATGGACCGTATAGGTCTAGTGTCTTTAGAAACTGGGAAACATAAAGAACTGGTTCATAAAGCGTCTACACTATCTCCCATTTATTTCATCATATCTATAGTCCCTTTTGGCATGTATTACTTAATAACCTTATTCTTTACCTGGGGAATGAAAACATACAAAAGGGTGAGCTCAAATGCTCAGTAAGGGTAAACAAAAGAAATATCAATCACATCATATTCCTAAGAACATAACATTTTGGGAATCTTACCCCGCAAAATAGATCATAATTTCATAACATGGGATAAATCATGGTAGTGAAATGTAATCACAATAATCATAACCTAAAACATGAAACGTTGTGTCATACACACATAATCACAGAGAATCATTTCTTAGTAGTCAAGACACATTTCCAAGACTATCTTAGTGGACAAAGTCTATTTTCTGAACCGAGTTCACTCCTCGTTTCAGTCCTGTTTCACAGAAACGGTATAACCTGCCGTTCCAGACATGTCTATCTCATGAGATATAAATAATTACCCAATTCATTGGAGGGAGATATAGGTCCCACCCATCTCATAATGATACCATTCTTATGTGTGCCACAAAATCATAAATCATACATCATTGCATAACCCATGTAATAAAAATGGGATTCTTAAACATCGTGAAATCATAAAAAAATTATTATAAGATAAAGGAATTCATAAAAATAATTCCATCACAATATAATCAAATCAATTTAACAATCGGGATAGAAACTGAAACCTATATTATCATAGATGGAAAATAATTTTGATAAAACACTTGAACTTCATTCTTGAGGAAAATATCCTTTCTACTTCAAAAAAATTTTCCTTTCTTAACATGTCATATAATTTTGAACTAAAAAAAGTTGATTAAAAATAAACTTGAAAAGTTTTAAAGGAAGCTTCTTGGAAATAATGTTTTAAAAATCCATTCATGCCGTATAAAAAACATTCTTCTTGAACTTTTGTCGGAAATGTCAAAAAGTACCTCGTACGAAAATCGACAAAATATTCCTTTCATATCATTTACTAAAAACTCTTTGAAGGGTAAAATTGGATATAAAATATTGTATTAGGATATAAATATTACATATTTAGGAAACATGGATGTGGATGATAAATATTCCCCAGTAAATTCTGAAGTATAAAAAATCTCTGATAAAAATGAGAGTGCGAGTTTTTCCTTTACCTTAGGTCCAATTTGCTTCGTAAGTGTCCGAACCTCTAGTATAATGATTTAAATAATGTCCCTGACTTATTAAATAATCACACGCTTTTTTATAATAACATATATGGCCATATTTTTAGCTTCTTATTAGTAATATTTCATTGCTACCTGTTATTTGGGTGTTTATTACATTTTGTTCTTATGCGTGTTTTGTCGAATAAATTCATATTATTATTTTTTAGGTTATAGATACCTCATTTCCAGAATGGAATTATTTTAATATATATCATATTTATTCACTCAATTCATTTATGTAATCATTATGCTATGAAAATCATGTAGAATGAGTCGTGTCACATCGTGGAGACGGTATTCCGTACGTACACACGAGCGATGATATCGTTCCCATGATCGTGGGATTATATTTTAGTGTATGTATACTATTTCAGAATCAATATCACTTTACAATAATCATATATATTTATTATTTACACCATTATACCCTTCCAAGTAAGGTGGTGGTGGAAAATAGATTACACCACAGCGTGGAGACAGTATTTTGTACGTACGCATGCACGGTGATTTCATTTTCCGTAGGATGGATATATGGTGAAATATGTTTGTTTCGTACTTATAATAACATATCAGTATATGAGTGATACTGATGTTATTAATTCATAATGAAACAACTAATGATGAAGAAGTGGAAGAAGAAATAAAGTTGAAAGAATCGGTAACAGACATTAACTCTTCTTTGAAGCGCTTCTTTGAGACCTCCTTTTAGGGCACTGAAATTGGTCTTTGAAGAAGACCGGGACCTCTAGGATGTTTATAGGGAAGTGGAGAAGAGAATATTTTAGGGTTTACCGAAATTGAAGGCTCAAAGTGGTGTGAGTAAGATAGGGAGGAGGTTCCCTTTTATAAGGGAGGAGAGGGGCACCTTTGGAAAAACTAAAAAATATTATTTTATTATAAAGTCATATTCGGTTTTTAATAGCTCCAAATTGATTTATTTCAAAGCTAAGGTAGGGATGGGTCTAAATAATCTCATCAAATAGAATTTAGACATGTTTTGGTTACTATTTTAAACTTATCATTTAGATTTAACTTTAACTTAGAGAATTTAACTTTTACCGTGTCTTTTTGTTTGCTTACACTATAAGGTTAATAAACTTACCATAACAAGACAAACGAACCCCAAGTTGTTTATTATTAATATATACAACCTTATCTAATTTATTCGACCGAACCATAGATTTTTAGGATGAAAATAGAAATTAATAATATAATATATGTTTTTAAAACTATTTTATGTCAATTTTGACACTATTTTGAAATTGATTTTTTTGAAAATCATAAAAGAAATATTAGTTCGAAAAAAGTTACTTAAATCAATAATAACAAGTCATATTAACCTATAAAATTATTTTCATTCCTAAAAAGTCTCAAATTACATTTATTTGGGTATTTATAAATCAATTATGTCAATATTTCATTAATACTATAATTACTGCATCATTATTGTGTCGTAAATAAATTAACTTATTTAAAGTCTAAAATTTACAAATAAAATATCATTATGTAGGAAATCGTTTTATCTTTTTATTGAATATTTACAGTCGAATTTATTTTATGTATAACACTATATTAAAAATTATATACTTATTAAACATTGATTTTAACTATTTTAACCCTTCTTTAAATAAATTAATATTAAATGTCCTAATCTAATCCAAGTGGGCCTAAATGGTCATATTTTATTCCTACGGTGGTTTTTGGTCGAATTACACTTATCCAATAGAATTAGGATATGTTTTAGGGTAATAATAATATCATTTTTACCTGTAATTACCCTATTTACTTTTAACCGTGGTAAAAAATGTGAAAAGTTACTATTCACAAAAAATTATTTTAATCTCATTCAATCACATTTTACTTACTGACATCTACCGCGTCTCTCGGATTTTTGAAATTCCTCTTACAGAAGCGGTAAAATTAAGTTTTATGTAAATTTTCAAATTCACCTAGGAGGTGGGTAAAAGACGGTGAAAAGTTCAATAAAAATTTTATATATCTAAAATTATTATAAAATGACTGCAATGAATTAAATTGATCTTATATAGGTATTATGAATCAATTTTGACCTAAAATAAATTTAAATAAAATAAATAATTATTTAAATAGATTGTCGGTTTTTAAATAGTAACCTAGTGTTTTCACTATTCATCAAAAATTGATAGGTTCCAGAAAAATACCAAAATTTCACCCTAGGCTAATTTCGATATTCCGAATCAAAAAATGAAGTCCATTTTGAAAGATAAAATTTATAAAAGTTCAAAAAGTGGTTAATACTATTCATAACGGCTAGTTTTAATAATATTTTAACAGCATGTTATTGTTTAGCGAAACTCGGTATTGCGTACGATGCAAGCTATCGAAGAAGGTCGTGATTGCGTGTAAAGAAAGCCAAGTAGTGTTGTGTGTAGTGAAATATCCCTTTGATGATTTATATAACATAAAAACAAAATATTTCTCATAAAAGTCTCGGTTGTTCCACACAATACACCACATGCACCAAATAAGTGGCGAACAATGGAAAACTTACGGAATTAAATGTGAGATAACAAATCCCCTTTCCTCAAGTCTGACTTGTCTTGTTCGTTTATTTATATTACTGAATAATAAACCTTGGTCAATTTATAATTGCTTAAGTACATTATTTAAAATTGATTATTCAATTCACATCACATATTATCATGTTGTAATAATTAGTTAATTATGTTTGTTCATATCATATGTTTTGTCGATGTTCTGTACATGAGTAAAAAATGAACTTTTTTGAAGCGAATTGTACATGTAGTTATAATTACATCATCTCTGGAATTGTGTTAATGATTTTAATGTCATATATATCCAGTATAAATGTATTTAATAATATTCCATAATTTTTGTAGATAAGAAATGAAATGTATCATTCAAGGAGACTGTAGGTCATACGTACGCATGAACGCTACTTTCATTTCTTTGTCATGTTAATGAAAATAAAATTAAATTAGACATATATATATATTTTATTTATAGTATAATATATATGTTATATAGGTGACATATGTTCATTAATTATATTATTTATAAATTCCATGTTTGGTATGAACGAGTCACATCACTTGAGGGCGTGGTAGTCCACACTTCCATAGTTGAAATTATCACATTTACACAACATGCAAAGCATAAAGGTATGTTTCAAATATAAAAAACAGAATCATATAGAGGAAATAAATATAATATATATCATATACAAATATAGTTCCATCATAATGGCCACCATGAGATGTGTTAAAAGAATATTGAACAATCATCATTTTGTGAGGTAGTAATTTGTCATCCACAAAAACAATATGTTCTTTAACTATTAGACGGAGGTGTGTGAAAGTGTAGGTATAATAATTTTAAGAAAAAAATCCTAGTATATTGAGGATAATGGAGTTATTATGGGATCAAATAATAAGAAGATAGTGGTTAGTGAAGATGGAAAATAAAAGAAAGAAACTCAAGAGAAGACATTACCTCTAAATCGGGTAACTCTTTTTGATTTGAGCCAAAGTCTTCCATGTAAAGACTTTTGAAAACATTGAGGCTTCTAATAGTAATATTTTGATGTGGAGAGATAATATGATCAGATTTTGGACGATCCAAGGGCTAGAGATGTGTGGGAAAGGGGGTATAGGTTGGGGGCTTTTATAAGAGAGATGAGGGTCACTTTTGGAATGTCATTAAATGTTACATTATTATAATGTGATTTTAGATTTTAAAGGAACCAAAATAATATATTTTTAGGATAAGGTGATAAGGGTTCCAAATACACCCTTCAAATAGGTTTTCAACAGGATTAATTCTTAGATTTTGCCTTATCATTTCATTTAATTTAAATCATTCATTAATGAGGTAATAACTGCATCATCATTGTGTAATAAATAAATTTATTTATTTAATGTCTAAAAATTATAAAAAAATACCATGATGTAGATAATGTTTTTATATTTCCAATAACTATTAATAGTACAAGAGATAATTTATATAAGGAATATTAAAATTGTTTTACTTTGGATATTCAATCCTTGGTTATATTTGTCTTCTTTTAAAAAAAATGTCATAAATGTCACTATCACACCCATGTGACTCCATGGGCCCTCAAGATCGGTAAAAATATTCCCATGGTCATACATGACTCAAAAAGAGGGTTTGGACATATTTTGGTGTCATTTTATGTTATTATGATATTATTTTATTACCCTTAACTACCCAATTATAAATTAATCACGATAATTAAACATCATTGTCATCGTTACTATACATAATGTCAAAAAACAAAAGAACCTTAATTACATAATTTGGACATTCCTATTAAAAATATTGAATATATTTCACCAAATTCAAAATACAGAAATTGCAGTAATTAATTTAATAATAATTCCCGTTGTCAAAACCAAAGACAGGTTTTTATGATGTAAAATCTATCAAAAGATTGATTAGTTTTTACATCCAATTTTAAAGTTAAATTACATCCAATGACCAACATTGTATTAAAAAATAATAATTAAATTACACCTTAAAACCAATTAAAAGAACAATTTATCTATATAATTAAATTATATGTAAAATCATTTTTTCAGTATTTTTCACTATTCATTAAAAATGAACATTTGTCAGAAAAATACCAAAAATTAACCCTAAGATATATTTGAAATTCCAAATTAAAAAATGATGTATTTTTTACAAAATTAGAAACATATAAGTATAATTATTAAATTATATAGTTAATTTATAATGTCAAAACAAATAGCGTGTTTTTAGGAAACAATATCTATCAAAAGATTAGCACTTGTTTATGTCCATTTTCAATGTGAAATTAATTCTAATGACCACCATTTCATTAAATGGTAAAAATATATTCTAATTACACTTTAAAACAAATTAATAAGGTAATATATCAATATATATAAATTAGATTAAAAGTAGGTTTTGAATTAAAATGCAGAATTTTCACTAGTCATTAAAAAATAAACTTTATCGGAAAAATAAAAAAAATTACCCAAAGTAAATTTTGATGTCCTGATTCCAAAAAAAGATTTTATTATGTAAAAAATAACATATAAAATTGGAAAAAATTATATTTAAAAAGGGTTCGCCATCAAAAATAAATTAATCAACTTTTTAATTAATATTATAATATTAATGCTTCAAATTGGATTCATTCACATTTTAAGTCTCTAACATTTATTAGATAAATGAAAAAATATTTAAAAAACATATATAATAATTTTGTAGTAGGTTCTATTCATTCCTGCCATTACAACGGCTAGGCGTTAACTACCATTTTAAATAATAGTATTATATTATTAGTGTGCAACATATGATTTCAAAGAAACTCATTTGTTGCTTATTGGGTAAGCCATCGAACATATCATCCCCATTAAAGTAATGTTAATATTTTATTCCCAAATATTAATAAATATCGAAATTTCTTATTCTTTATTTACCTGGGATGTTACATCTAGTTTACTAATACTACTAAACTATTTGGTCTTTCATGATGTTATACCCTGTATCTATTTCCAATGTAATAAAGTAGGCACTAGCACAAGAATATTTATAGTTGTTATCATTGGAATTGGATTAATGAACATGTCTTTGGGAACATAATCCTATGATAAAAATTGATTATAATTATAGAATACATCATCAGGTATTATATGTGTATAAAATAATATGGTTTACCTAGAAATGTATCCTAATAGAGATATTATTTATTGGCATGTTTATAGAGAAAATATACCCAGTGGTTATAATATAGGGAACAGATCTTTGATATTAACTTGGATAATACCTAAAATAAGAGATATTTCCTTACTGGTGACTATTTTAAAACTCTTAAAGTTTATTCTTGGGTTAAATTATATTTTATTTAAATAAATTTATTATGGATTTTAAAATATTATTATAAATTGAAAACCTATCTAAAGTAACCATGATTATTATTGTAATAATTTCGATATATAATCATGTTTATGTTAAATGTTTCATATATTCTAGGATTATAAATTATGTTTCATAATGTTTTGATCTAATATGTGTATTCTATTGATAATAAATTTTTTATAGTTGAAGGAATAGTAATTTATCAATGCACATAATATAATGAGTACGAATGATTGATTCTTTGATGGGATTAGGCCAATATATTGAAGGGAGCTAGTATCCGATGCATTCTCATAATAATATGAAATAGTATATTGTTCTATTAAGAAATTTATAAAATTCTCTATGTTTTATTTCTTTAAAGGGAAGAAATATATGAAGAGGATGACAGATAAAAAATTGGATAATAGGAATAATGTAAACAAATATTTTTCCAATGTGATAATTGTATAAAGAAACACCCTGGTATATGATTGAATATGATGGGTGTTTGCAATAATTTAAGAAGTAAAAAAACTTTTTCATGATTTCAAGTTTAGGAAAGAAGTTTCTAATGGTCAATGCATTAACAGTAATGATATTGGTAACTATAAAAATCAATTCACCATGATTCAAGATAAAATACCTAAAAATGTAGATAATAGATCATATACAGGATTAGGATTATACTGAATATGTATTGGAATTATTAATGTTATTGTGCATGGATTCAAGAATTATTTTATAGTAGTATTTTAATCAATGTTATTCTTGGTATAAGAATTATTAAATGAAATATTATTGTGCTATAGTACAAATTACATTAAGATATGATAACATATGATGAATAGTACCAATAAATACAAAAATTGACTATGTGAAATGTAGGACATCTTGTAAATCACATTATTGATGAAGTATAACCATTAATATGTGCCTAATGTTTACATAATAGCGATAAATATGTTTTTCTGAAGGTATTTGTCACTTTTATGTTTGATCAAATATTTTATGTTATGGAAATTATAGGCTTTTAATATTTCATAACATCTTAGGATATATATTATTATGGGTTTAGAAAATGGATGTCCTAATGTTCCATAAAATCACATCACATATTTCAAATCCCAAGGTTTTAGATCCACAACCGATGGTTGATAAGAGTGAAACTCTTACCACTAGCCTACATGATTTTTCAGTTAATTAATAATTGGTTTTACTTTTCAATTTTATGGAAAAATACATATGAAATGGACTAAGTTAATATTTCAATGATTCTATTGAGGTTTATATAATTATTTATATTGAAAGAATTTTCAATATTTTAAGTATCACATGATCTGTTAAATTTAAATTTCAGTGATTCAAGAATTAAAAATTCATCTTGGATATTCACTTCATATATTGTGAATTAATCTTGGAAATTATCAAAGAATAAAAAAAGATAAAAATTACATATGAAATAGAAATATGTCAATTAAATTAATTTTATATGCTCTCAGTCTAGATTATAATGATCCTTATCAACACTAGGAAAGAGAACCTGACAAAATATGTTACCATAGTACATTTATGTTTGAGGAATCAAATAGTTCATTAACTGATCCCAAATTTATGGTCATGTGGATGTGGCCATTATCTTGATCATTCAATATATTCTGATACATGAACTATATCACCCTCTATCCTTGTTTGGGAATTACACTATTCTTCCACATTTATATATTCACTTAACTCATATTTTCTCATACATAGAATCAAAATTTCGTGATTTTTCTAAAATATCATCATATATTCCTTTATTTCTTGTCAAAAAAGGATTTATAAATATATCACAATATTTTTGACTTGATTAATAGAATTTTAAAATGTAAAATAGTGGATTATTAATATTTTAAATTTACTCTAAGGATGATATTTATTTATGTGGAATAATGTATCACCCTTAGATTTAAAAATATGAGTATCATATTTGATAGAGTGTATGAAATGAATCAAAAGTAATAAAATCAAATGGTACGCCCCAATATATTCATATATTTTTTATTAGGATTAAATTAATTCTCTTCGATAGTTTTCAATGCACTAAATACTATTTTTGAACGAAACAGGGTACTCAATTAAATTATTATTATCTAAAAATATAATTATAACCTAGTCCTTAAGTAAATGAGTATTTAATTTTAATGAATAAATTATGGAAATTCAATTCTTAACATTTGAAGATAATTAATTAATTTTCAATCTATTTATAATAAATAAAAATAGTACCATTTTAAAGGTAATGATATGTTTTCATAAAAAATGGTATGTTTCTTAATGGAGGATAATTCACGTATTTCCTAGATAATTTTATAATAAAATTAATAGTTTACATAAAATTGATTTGAAATAATAAAATAAATTTTTAAAATATATATTTCTAAACTATCTCTTTATAAATGTTTAGGAATTTCCTAAAAGTATTAATATTTTCAAAAATAAATAAAATTACATGTTTTTGTTAAATTGTATTTATTTTTTTAATGAAAAAGTTATATTATATTTTAACATGGTTTGAAAGCATAATTTGTCAAAATATAATGCAATGTAACGAATTTAGTTCATCAAAATCATTTTTATATCTAATATTGATATTAAAAATTTCTATACTTTTGAGAAATTTCTATTTGGAAATCTATTTGTTTGTCACCTCTATGGTTTTATATTAAATTTAATTTTTCCACTTTTATGAATTAATTTTGAAATAATTGATTCCATATTTTGAATCATAAAAAAATATTAAATATTAATTGAAATAGAATTATTTCCCTTATTTAATTATGAAAATACTAAAATTAATTAGCGTGGTATTGATAAAAATGGAAAAACAAGGTTATAAACTATGAATATATTGATCAAAATTAAATAATTAGTGTTAAAACCCCAATGGAAGGCCATATTATGACCTAATGGCATAAATAGTTTTATAATTACAACCTTTATACTTTTTTTATATGAAAAATGTTGGTATCACAATATCATTTCAAAATTTAATAGTGTTTCTTCTCCCACGCTTATAAAAGGACACCAACTCTCTAACTCTCTCAACACTTAATATATATTTTTTTATCCAATACCTTCCCAAATAACTTTGTTTCTCCCATACAAATATCTTAAATATCTTGAATTCCTCATAAATACAACGTTGTAATGATATTTGTCGAATCCTTAAAGGTTATCGGAATATGAGGTAACATTAGAAAAAAAAAAAAATTTACATTGTTTCATCATTCACCACATTCAAATATTATTAAAATGGTAAATGAAACTATTGACCCTATGTATGGCGTACAACCACCTCACAAACTGGTGTAATTTTTTTCCATCACCACCATTAGAGGATTTTTATAATGTTGGATTTAATAAATATATATTATATTTTTAATATTATTATACTTATTTAATTTTAATATCACATATATTTCACTCATTTAGTTCATGTTAAAATATGACATTGTCTCTTATGTGTACGGTTGAATTCCTCCTAATAAAGTGATATTAATCATTTTTCACATATGATTTAAATGAATGGTTTTAACTGTATATTTGATGAATATATGTGATATATAAGACAAGATATAAATTATGGAAAATATATATACCATACACTTTCTTTCCCTTTCACTCATTTAGGAAATCATATTATTGGTCATGTCTACATAAGACCTACAATCTCCATGAAGAGATGTGATTCGTTTAGCATGACCAACATATTGGAATTGGTATAGAAATGTATATACTAACTAAATATGATATTTATAACATTATTATAATTATTTTAATATTTTACATATATACTATATACAATAACCATTAATTCTATGACAAAACATGCATATGAATGCAATGAAATTAACAACTAAAATAATGAAAATAGTGACTATTATTATCATATGAATTGTAAAATGTTATATGACGGTCACCTATATAATTGAATTTATATATGTTTGTGTCTATGAAAATGGTCATTTAATATATTTATGATAAAACTATGTTAATTTTACATGCATTTTAGATACATAATAAATGAGTTGAACTTGATGTATGAGTTTCTAGTCTCACATTTATTTTCATAAGAAATATTCCATATTCACTACATATTACTTTGTATAAATCATATAAAATTAAAATTGATATGATATATCATGAATATATTTCTATTAATTTTTATTTATAGTTACCTTTTATGTCATTTCATTAATTGGTTTTATGGTTTGATTTTACTAAAGTTGTAAGGATTTGTTTCAAAATCTCATAATTATTTGTGAATGATTTTGTTTGAGTATCACATGGGAAATTATTTGATATTTTTATCTTCATTTCAATATATTTTTATCTTAGAAGTATTGATGAAATTTATAAACTGATTGAACCGTTTTGAACTCTTTTTTTAATAATGATTTAATAATTTTTATAATAACATATGAAATTATTTTTATCTTCTCTCGCAACACTTTTATCTGATAATATTATTGTATTAATAAATTGTATTTTTTTTTCCAATTTCTCTAATTTTTTTCGTTATAGTTTTTCCCTTGTTTTGTTTTTAATTTTTTCTAAAGAATCATAATTTTTTTCAAAACAAGGCTCATTTGGATTTTAGAAAAAATTTGAAAGGAATCCTTATTTTAATTTTTATAGAATGAACAACATTTTTGTTTCTAGGAGAACAATATTTTTTGTTTCTTATAATAAAATTTATATAATTTTATATACATATTAATTTATTTTCCAAAAAACTAAACTTTCTATAAAAAATATATTTTCAATTTGAAAATTATATTTTCCCCAAAAATGTTTTTTAATTATGTTTTTATTATATTTATATTCATCAATGAAAACAAAATTAATATTTGAATGCAATATGTTCTTATCTAATGACACGGTGGATCTTTATACTTTGTCTGATAGTAAATTTGTTGTTTATTTCCAAGTTCTATAGCTTCCCAGGATTGCCCCATTATGGAATTTTTCTCTTATGTCTCCTTTCCCCCTTATCAGGTGGATCGTGTTATAAGGGAATCCCTTAGTTTTAATTTATTTAGACCTTTACGATTTTCTACCCCTTTTCCCCTTCCCCTCATTTTTAATAAAATAAAGTATTATTAGTTTTAAATGACATCAACCCTTAATAATACATGTGATCGAATTTGTATATATTGTACTGAAATATTCCTTATTCATTCATTATATTATTTATGGTATGTTTTACTAATTTTTTACAATTTTATTTTATTTCTTTATATTAATCATCTTGGATTATGACTGAGTTTATTTTACTAGGATATGTATTGAAAATTCAAATGTTAGTTTTTTAATCTGACTGTTTATATTGATTTTGTTTCACTCCTCTCATATGAAGAATGAATTCAAATTTATATGTGAAACTTCAGTCCTGATAATAGATATCCCCAGGATGCATTCAAGTGTATCATGAGATTAATTTATATGAAAATTTAGATTACATTTTAATAATATATTTAAACTACCTTGTTAAGGTTATAGAATGTTTTAGATGTCCATCTTTTTGAAGTCACCCATTATGAAATCATTTATTGATGTCCATGTGATAATTTAATTATTTAGAATATCCATGACTATGTATGGAGTTCATGTTATTTTTTAAATTGATTAATTTGAGAAACATTTATTTCTTCCATATTATAAGTAGTTTATTGATTAAATATCCTTGTTTTATTTATTTACATTACCATATTGTTAATGATTTTTTATTATGGATAGATTCCATTGTACACATACCCATAGAGATCATTTGAGATCAACCCTTTCATTTTTTTTATTTACCCATGTTTTCTAGGTTGTTTTATTATGATTCATATGTATGGATATTATAATGGGAATAATAATGGTATCAATAAAACATTTTATATTTTATATTTAAATAGTAATAGGAATTTTGTGTATTTATACAGTCATCCAAGTTAACAAAACGTTTCAGGCCTTTAGGATTTGATTCATTGTATCTAGTTTTAATGTAATAAATTATACATGGACTCTATTTTATTAGAGTATATTTCATTACATGAAACATCATTATTTTATAACTCATAAACATTCCCTTATATTTTTTGGGTCCTCCAAAACTAAATTAAAATAACATGGGGATATAAATAAGAAAGAGGAGATATATAAATACCAGTATAGTAAAAAAATAAACGAAAATAATGTAATGAAGAGTATGTGATACAAGAATCATATAATAATAAAATAATTTGGGTGTGGATAATATTTTTGAACAATGAGTCATTATATCACAAGATAACATAATGAAAATATGGTAATGTTACAATGATATAAAACATGACATCATAAACACAATTCAAAGATAACTCCTAATACAAAAAAGACATAGTATTCATTAGATAACCTTCAATGCACCATACATAGATTCTCATTAGACTAAAAAATTTCCCAATGAATTTTAGGGTTAATGATTTTGGTTCCACCCATAACATTCATATCAGGTATTGAATAAGTGTTCCACATAAATCATACAACATAAGGATATATTTAATCAATTTTAGCCTAATAATTTTGAAGTAAAATTTCTATAAATTTAAATCCTAATAAATTATGGTTAGTTAAAACTAGGGGAAGACCCTTGATTGAATAGGGGACACATATTAACTACAAAAAATGTGTTGAATTGAAAACATTGGATAATATCGATAGTATAATGGGTGTGTGTGGTTTATTAAAATGATAAATGGGGGGGATGAGTATATAATTACATTATCATATTAAGGACAATAAGTGTTATTTCTAAACACATATATAAACATTAATAATTTTAAATAAAAAAGTATTACATAAAGAAGGTTCTTGAATAATGAGTTTTGGGAGAGGATTCCATTCTATAAAAGGGTTCTTCTGAAAGCATTGGAGAATCTTAATAAGAGTTTATTGATCTATATTAGGTATCTATATATAGAATTTAAGAGTAAATTCTTTCTGTTTTAGTTCTGAGATAATGCTAATCAGTGTTTGGTTTCAATTATATTGAGAAAAAGAATACAATTCTTTCTTAATTTCTAAACATATGTTTTAGACTCTGTATGTAAATTTAATCTAAACCACCAAAAATCCCATGATTTTATCCATGATTTATTAAAAATAGTAGTTGTTTTATCCATTTTATTTGTCTAATAAATTAATACGTTAAAATTCATACAATTTTAGTGTGTAAAAGAATCTTGTTTATGATGAATTGAATTTTAAACCATAAAATCCAAAATAGTTTTAGAGGGGCCACATTAATGCTTCACGAAATTAAAGATTTAACAAAAAAAACATCATTATAAATTTTAAACATAGTTTTTATCTTTTATTCATTTTAGGAAACATACTTGAATTTTTTTTAGAAATTATGATTTTATAATACCAACCATTATTTTTTCATATTTAAATCTTAATAAATAATTTAACTTTCTAAAAATATTTAAAAAACACCATTTTATAATTTTAAAGTTATAAGTTCAAAAAAAAATATTTCTTCAAAATTTATCCCCAAATTTTTTAATAAAATTGTTTTAATGAAAAATCATTATTTATTAGAAATGTTATATTTTTTTGACAATAATAGTTTTCTATCCCATAAAAAATTATATTTGATGTTGTAAAATTATAATACCATTTATATTTAATTATTTTTATTTAACACCAACAATTTTTTAAAATATTTTCTCTTTAAAATGGTCATGAAATAATCAATAATTTTTTCTTAATTGAGAATATACATAATCTAAAAAAACAATTTTACTTTTTGTCAAATCAAAATCCAATTTTTATCAATATTGTTGTTAATTATTTATAATGGTTATAATAAACCGCAATAAATGTATTTATTATATTATTTAAATTAATCATACAAAATCATATGGTTATGTTCTATGTACATATACCTTTATTACACTAGTGAATCCCCAAAGGGTAATGTGTGATGGTAGGATATTCAATTGGCGGTTTAGTGAACATTGTTTGGGTCATGATTTAGATGAGATTGAATTTCTCATGTAAATGGTTTAGTTCATGATTTAGTTGTTGAATCGTGACATGGTAATTATAAAATAAAATTCATATTGATTATATCTCCATAAAATTATTATATAAATTTTATTTATAGGTTATGATCTTACTGGTCGAGGACATTGGTACATTTTTTTGTTTCAAAAGAAAATTAAGGTGACCCACAATATAATAGTATTCATGGTCATAGTAAAATGGCTACATTATCAATGTTTCTATTCTTATTGGTCATTTAAAATTGAAATGCCATATAAATTTTCAAAATAACTAATGTACTTCATGTTCATAATATTACTTCATTCATAAATAAATTATACATTCATGAAAAAGGGATATTCCATTATAAAATTGTAGGGTTGTTGTGGATCAATTTATTTTTTTAATATAAACATACACAACACATAAAAAATTATTTGTTTACTTTTTTTATTTTATAATGTAAAATAATTTTCACTACATCCCATTATAATTTCTAATTAACTTTCTTTCCCTTCAAATTTACCCATCCATTATTTATAGAAGCAATGATTGAATTTTATTAACTTATAAAATTATATTTAAATTAGAATGATGATGATATGTAAAGAATATAAAATATACTTCCATAATATAAAATTTAATTATAAATTTTATTTTTTATTTCATTATAATTACATTTTATTGATGAAGCATATGTCTTCCAAACTTTTACTAGAATTTTAGAATAATCAGCATACATATATGATAGATTCATAACCAATAACCATACATCAAACAACCAAATTTCCAATGACTAATGATATAATGTGGGATTTTATTCCTATATATAACATTACATACATCACTAAAATCGTTCAACCACTTCATTTACACTATTATCATAATATAAATTATATTTATATGTATTTTCCTTACTTCCATATATGAAATTGGAGTTATAGACATCATGGAAACCATGGAGGATACAAGCATTTACTTAGGGAAGTTTTATTTATTATTCAATCTAATCACATTTTAATTTTTTTAATAATTTTTCATGTTATAATCTCAAAATGTATTAATTATTATCCCTCATAGATGTATTTTACCTTAATGAAATAACTCATTGTTCATTTTAGTCAATTTTTTTATTATTATAATCTATAAAACACATAATACTAACGGTAAATACATACTAAAATATCATGGTGATACATAATGTTTCTAGGGATAAGCATGTCCTTCATATCGAAACAATTCCCTTAGTGATATTCAAATGAACTCCTTATCACCCACATAAAATGTAATGAATCTTCAATGACTGTTTGTGTAGATCTTTTATCGACTCTATGAATCATTAATGTGATATTAATGAGATTTAACATTCTCTATCATTTCATTAAAAAGTTTTGATATAATAATAATTATTCACTATTTTGATCCTAACATGTGGGGTTCTATTTCTATTCCAATATAGAGCTTCATATGGGGTAATATGAATACCTGAATGGAAACTATGTGTGTATGAGAAATTATCTAGGAGAAGATGTTTTTCCCAACCACCATTTAATTCCATCGATAATGATCCCCAAATTTCATACGTGTTTAAATGATCAATTTTGATGAAGCTTCATTCTAGTAATGAAGCGACTTACTATTGATCAATTAAATATATTTTTCATGTTGAAGACTCCCAAAAAAATTATGTGTAACATTAATATGAATTAAAAACAATCAAAAATGGGGTAACATGGAACCTCTACACTTTCATAACATATATATTGGTATATTTTTTTAGGGATAAATCATCTTGTTTACTAATGAAGTTAGTATTCATGAGGATTTGATCCTCCATTACCTATATAGTGATGGTATTATTAGATTTATTTAGAAGTCAAATGAAAAACCCCTATTGTTATGTTCTCAAATTTCAATATTTGAATGGATAATGGTGGAATAGTACCCTTTGTATTTAGATTCCCTACATTATTATGTCAACATACCAATAACATTTAGGTATAACTGATAGTCTCTTTCATTATTTTATCTGGCCAGAAATGATCATAACATTCTTGGTAAACAATGGAAATTATTAAATTCATTGATGAGGATGATATTTTTCAATCATATAGTTGTTAAAAATTTACCACATGTATCATGGGATCATATAGTCTTCTTTTAAACTGAATAAGTCTTTATTAGTTAATGATTAGTTCATAAAGAATATCGTCCATATATTTTATCATATATTTACTATCCTCCTGATCATTCCCTTATGAGACCATATACTTTCAAATGATAGCTATTTTAGAATAGTTTTGGAATGGTAGGATATATTCCCTGACATTATATTTTATAGATCCATCTATTGTAATTCAATTATGTTTGAGACTTTTTCACTCACAATCATGGATAGAGAATCATGTTACATTATAATTATTGAATCATCTAATATATAAATTTTTTAAAATTGCAATTTGTTGAAAAATCATAGTCCTTAATTAACAAAAACCATCTTTATTGATGTATGATTATATCATTCAATATTAATATATTATAAATACTCTTGTGATAAAAAAATATGTTACACTTCTCTCTAAAGATATAGTGAATCTAAATATTCCTTTCAAATATCACACTTTACTAATCATAATCATTTATTATTTGGTTATATTCAATGATTCTTATTTTATATAAGATATATTCTCTCATGTTATTATTTTTTATGAGTACACAACCCAATGTTTTCATCTAATCATGATTGAGTATAAAAACACCTTATCTACTAGATGATTGTGGCAGTAATGGTCCTATGATTACCATTATGTTTATCTTCTTAAATATATATTCGCATTATACTAAATTTATATACCACTCCCTTTCACGTAACCTTATTATTTAGAAAAAATTGATCATGATAAATATCACACAATTCTTGGGAAATACCATGATAATCAAAGAAAATTTTTCATATCTATAATACTTTTTCGTATGTTAAAATCATCAATTACATTTTTTATTGTGGAATTAAATGAAATTATTTTACCTATGATCGTATTCCCTTGGAATGTGACTTTATATATAAATAAGTTACACATATTAAAATTTCCCTAAAAATTATCCTTCCTTAGATGTTATTTATGTTTTTTATTATCTTTATGTATATGATAATATCTTCAATAATGGAAATAAATATTTTATAAAGGTATCCTATAAAGATACAATTTAAAAACTCCATGATTCTTTCTAGGGAATTTTCTTATCTAAATGGAATTAATATGAACTCTTGGTGTATTTATATTATATGGAAATCAATATTTAGATTATTTTATATATTTAACTTATGTTGATGATATTGAAAATTAAGATAAACTTTTATAGGTATTAATCTAATCAAATATGAAAGAATAAGTGACCAATAAAAAGTTTTGTATACATTTTCACTGTGATGATCATGATATCATATCAATAATAAATAAAATGTTTTATTGATATATAATTATTCTTTAAAAATAACATCGGTTCACCCCTAGGCAATACAATAAGTCATAAAAACCATTTTGTGATATTCTTTTCAAATTTAATCATTAACGGATACAATTATATTATATATTTATAATATGGTATCTTGGATATATGTATTCTACTAACTATATGTTATATTGTTAAATAATAATCATGAAAAATTAAAAGGATGTGAAATTATAAAAATACATGATTATGTTCCCCTGTAATGGGCATATATGTCAGGTTGATGTTTTAATGTTGATAAAAAATTTAATAAGATATTATTCGTAATTAAGAATCAACACTCTTACCTTTGATATATTTTCTAATCCTAGAATAAATATCATCCACAAATTTTTAGATGATTATGATGTTGTTTATGATATATTAAGATATTTTCTATTAATGAAAATAGATATTAGTTATATATAAGGAGAGGCAATCCATGTTCAATATATTATAAAATTATATAAATAAATGGATTCAGAAATTTTGACAGCTAATCTTCACATATGATCAAATAGAGGAATATTATAACACTTGGGATAGAATAATTTCAATACTATTAGTGTTCAAAAATATCGCTAATTCTGGGTATCATGTTTTGATTCAACAGTTTTATCAAACGTTTCAATTACAACGGATGTATATAACAAAAAATAAATAAAACATACATTAGTATTGAATGAATATTAAATGTAGTTTTTTAACTTCATTTTATTAATTTTGGTTCCCAACAATTTCTAAGTAAGAAAAGGTTAGAAAAAATATATAAGTGAATAAAGCATGGGTAAATAACTAATTTTCATGGGTAAATCAATTATAATGTTTTAAGTTATGAGTCTTCTAAATTTTTATTTGGCTATCATATTATACAATAAATATAATGGTTAAAAAATATTCCTCTGATAAAAACATTTGAAATATGAATATTGTTTACATAATTGTCATGATAGTAAAACATAAAAATGGAACCCCAAAAATTAATAGGTCCAGTATGTTGGGAAAATTAATTTATTACAACATTAATTAATATTGAAAAAATTTTATTCAAGTCATTAATAATATTGGTCCAATATTAACTCATGACATTCTCTATATATTTCATTAACTGGAGATACACATAAATTATTGTATGAGGTAAAATATTAGTTAGGTCCAGGTTTATAAGTAAAAAACATGAGACATGAATCCATATAGTGAATAGGTGATAATAATCATAAAAATAATTTCAATAGCATTAGATCATCATTCCAATAATGATGAAATAATATTTTATTTATATGGATAGTAAGAGATGCATAATAATGAAGTATTATATCATTGTGAACAAATAAAAAAATATAATTTAAACAAATATTGAATTATGTGTAACCGTAAAATTTGTTTAAAAATATTATTTCATAAAATGTGCGAAAATATTGAATCTAATTATTTAATAATATATACAATTTCATGAGATATTCCACATTAAAAAATTTTCTATGAAGATATACATATTTTTCTAGGACATCAATTTAGTAAATTCTCATAACCAAACTTGTTGAATAACTAGGAAAATGTAAAGAGTCTTAAACATGAAATGAAGTCAGGATTATAGAATTGATTTTTTTATTTAATAAATGATATGAAATTAATAAATATTTAACTTGTAAAATGATCAATTAAATTCATAATTCTCAATGATATCGACCATTATTGGAAAGGAAAACAACATTGATAATATATATATAATTAATGGAAATTAGAATAATCATTAAGATATTTCAAAAATAATGCCTTTTATAATAACAATATAGATAGATAAGAATTTATCATTATAATTTAATTTTGTGAATATCTAAAAATAATAAGTTGTAAAGTAGAATACAATTATTTTTTAAATTACTTTAGAAGAACTGTGTTGAAGAAATTAATGAATAAAAGATAAACCCACTCAAAAGTGTAGTGTTAAATAGTCCCTTTACCATAAGTCATATTTTTTTATCATGTTTTCACCACTTATATATTCACATAATATTTATCTAGATGTAAATCAATAATTGAATCAAGTTTATTTATATTAGTCATGATTATTTATAATAATTATAATTTATATATTATTCTATTTTATAAAATATGATCATGTTTGGTTATAGTTGCTTCAAATAAACTTGGTTGCTTTCTATTTTACAATTTCTTATAATAATAATTTATTCATTAGAAAAATTTCCTTTAATACATTAAATATAATAAAATAAATATTTATATATTATAAATAATGTATTGTAACCATCGAAGAAGGATGTGATAATTAAATAATTGAAAGCATCTTCATATGTGGATAAAATTGACTAGTAAATGGATAGGTTAAAGGTGGATAGAGATAGAGAGATATAGATATTATGTATATATTTAAAAAATATTAAATATATTAATATCATTAATATCATGGTACATAACAGATTAAATAATTTTGGAATTTTTTTAATTGTATTATAGAATCAATCATGAAAAAGAGGAACGGGAAATGATAAATAGAGTGAAACGTTAAATAGTCATTAATGTCTCTCCTATAATAAAGACATGATACCTTAGAGGCTATGAGTTTATAGAGTCGTACTATATTTTCTAGTCACTTTATGAGATCTCGTATAAATAATACCCTATTATAACAAATTCATTTCACTTTCAATTACTCCTATTAATATCTAAATGTCTATATCAATAAGATATAAAATTATTCTTAATAATTCCCTTAAATAATTCACAAAAAAAATCATCATATAATGTAAATAAATCATTTTATGGTATATTTTTATATAGATTAACCCCAATATGTTAATCTACACTGTTATAAATTATTTTTGAGTTTGATAAATAGGTATACACTATAAAATGAATGTGAATATTGGCATGTTATCTCTTTACATTCATGTACCATCTCTTGATAGGTTCTCTATTCCACCTCATAGAAATTTATATCATCCTGACATGTTTTTTTATATTGGACCCCACTAGTTTATAGTGGTTTCTTGGAACTAATTCTTGTAAAATATATTTCCTATATTATAGAAGGTTTTAGAATTGAAATATATGATCTTCCTAGTTAGATGTGGGTTTTTGTCTACCAATATATGATCAAATACTATAATTAGAATGTCGACATTATAGTTTCATGAATCTTAATAAAGGATTGATATCTCTTGTCTTTCTCACATAGTATTATTCTTCTTCATTATGATCCTTGAAGCATAGATCATGAACATGTGTATCTAATTTTATCCTTCATCAAATATTATATTATCATCCTCCTTTTGATTGTTCATTTTATTCTTCAACATATAGGAGATTTTATATATTATATTATCAACCTCTCTATCTCACTTCGATACTCATAATAATTATGGGTATAAAATATATGTATCTCTTCATAAAACATATATAAATATATTATTCTACAATTCTATATTCAAAGAATCATGTGAATTTAATTTATTGTTTTTAATTTATAAATTCAGTTATATTCATCCCCCTGATCGCCTCAATAATCTAATTAAATTTCTCAATTGAAATATGTGGGAAAGCTCCCATTGATTAGGGATATTCTTCTCTTTTTCGCGTCTAGTATTCCAAAAATCCCCATATTCTCATTAAAACAATATTAATATATTATTATTAAACCCTTCATCAATGATCATCATCAATGGATTCACATGTACTACATGAAATCATATAATTATTGTTTCAAGATTATGTCAACACTCACAATATCATTTTCTAATAATCTCATATTGAATAAATATGTACTCATCAATAGTATCAACTTATTTAATATTTTATGTCAAATATTGAATATTTCAACATAGTTATATAGAAATATCAAATTTTTTATATTATGGACCCTTATGGGATGATTTTTTAATCTATAATAACTCATCGGAAGATCATTTCACCACTATATATTTGGTCTAATTACATTATTTGTCCTTTTAAGATTTCTATCAACCTTACAAATACTATTGCTATATTTTATGTATGTAAATTAAATTTAAAATAAACCTTATATAACAAGGTGTAGTTTTTATACATTTTTATATCTTCATACCTCAAATTACACTTATATATAATCTTGTAAACTATGCGATCATTACATATCAAAATATTGAAATTTATATATAATATATTTCCTTTGAATAATGTTTATTTCATCATCCCACTATGTGAAATTATGTATTTCGATAGATAAAATATAATAAAATTTATATATCATGAAACCCACCATTATGTATCACTATGAATTTATACATTATCAACTTACTGTCTTTATGGACGTTAAAACTCTTATGTATTACTCATTTCAGTGATACAACCACATAACTCTTTTTTATTCCCCATTCTCATGATGGTACTCTTACATATACATTTATAAATATGGTTGAATCTTAAAAATGATGATTTCACCAACAATCTACAATCAACCAATAATTCCATAAATTATTTAAATCATATATGAATCTCAAAGCATTTCTTAATGTATATCCAATCACACCAATTTTTCTCAAAACAACATTAATGAATTTGGGTATTTATCAATCCTACATAGAACCCATTTTCTCAATTCAAAAAGAATTAGAATAATATATGATGTATAATATCCCAAATTTTCCACATTTTTTATATTATATAGATTTATTTTGAGACAAAGAGATAACAAAATGTGTGTTTCCAAGACCATGTGTCTCCTGAATAAATGGTTGAAATTTATAAAATGTATTAAATATATTTAATAGCACTCATGTGAAAATGTTCCAAATAAAAACTAGAATAACAACTAAAAGGATGACCAAATTAAAAATCAAAGGGAACCATTTTGATTAAAATTGTTGTTTTCCCATAAGAGTGACTAAAAATTATTTGGAGTGATTCATTTGTGAAATACTAATCGTGGACATGGAAAAGAATAAAATAATTGAATAAAATTTTTATTTCATTTATTGATGTATTGGCTATTTAGACTTTATATAAATTTCTATATTGGAAATATAGGGTAATTCACATAACCCTAGAAACATTATAGGATATCTAGTGAGATTGTTGGAGAACCCTCTCAAACAAATAGTGATGAATCATGGATCGATCGATTATCACAACATCTGATTTGGAAGATCATATAAACATCGATGACAATAGATCATTCTTCATTATTGATCAAACTAAATTAAAGAAGTGTGTGAATTATGAATTGATTATTTTCCCTAGCCTGAACTTCTATGATGAACATATACCAATCAACATATAAATTCTTTAGCGGATTGATTATTATGAGTTGTGGTTTTATCTGTAGGATTTATTTGGAAATTTATTGGTGATTGTTGATTTATTTGAATATCGGTTTAACAGAAATGTACTAAGATCATTATGAACATTTATCAAGATTTGATCCTATAATTTTGATTTGTTATTTTATCTCCCAATTGTACATTCTTCCCGATGTACTTCAGTCTATAACGCAATTTGACGATTAATTGATTGATCGATCATTTCATAGAAGTTTCATGGTGCAAAGATCTAGGATTTTATATATGCGATCAGAATGCTGCGAGAGAGGTTTATTGAAGATAGTGGATAACCGATCATACCTTTAATTATACCCTCTATCAAAGATATACATGCATTAAAGTTGATTTATATGAATGGGATACATTCTCGAATTGGATTCAAACCCCAAATTATAGGGAATGGTCGTAGAAAAGTTCATATTTAGTAGATCAATGATTTTTTTGTGTTTTTATAGCCATATTTCATGGTAACAAAGGATTGGTTAAGAGAATGAAGACTAATAATTTTTTATGAAAAAACTAGACACTTGTGGTGTGAATTCCTTCTCAACACGATGTTTAGTCCCCTTGGATGAATTCAGCAAGCACTTTTGATATGACATGGACATGGGGTGTAATACACTGGTTTCCTACATGGTGTGTACTCCCCCACATGGTATGGGTTGGACCATGTAAGCATTCAACAATGTGAATTGTTAAATGGGCATAAGACACATGGGATGACACTGTGTACTTGAACACAACCAGAGTACAAGGCTAGGACCCCAAGAACAAGGACACATCATGTATCCCACTTACAGGCCACATACTGCTCTTCTATGTGGTAATAGTTTGAATGACATGGGTCATTTAAATAGAATAAGGCTGACGTCAGGGGACACAACATGTAGCCCTTCTACACAAGATTTAATCTGTCTTACAATGATCATGTCTTTTTTCCTCTTTATCTTTTAAATGTTTCATTAGGGTTCATTACCCTTTATATTTCTATAATGGATATTATGAATCATTTTCTACTCTTTGTACTCAAATCCCTTCAATGGGGTTCCTTGCATAGTGCCTCTACAATCACTTCATGAATCACAAAGTGGGATCCTTTATTCATCTTTAAGCCCTAGGGGAGTCTTGGTATCGACATGACCAATCCTATTGGGATCTGATCCTCTACATAGTAGGGTTAATCCAGATTGAGTTATTAGTATAGCTTTATTTCCCTAGCTATGTCCCTTATCAGTGTATTTTATTATCTTTGGATCTATATGTGAATTATTTCTCATGAAATGACCTGACATGTAGTACCTCTTAGAAGGATGTCATAAGTGAAACTGGTCTATGGAGTGTTTTCTCCTTGATGTGTTGTTCATAGAACCATTTATCTTGAATCATAGGCATGGTATATAATGGATATGTCTTACAACAATACTATTTCTTATTACTATATATTTCTAGATATTACTTTAATATATATTGTATACATATATCTTTGTAGAGAAAACTATGCTTCTTTTGTTTTATGGTTTGTGGTTTTGGGGTGTGCTACTCTGTATTATTATACTCACCCATGCTTGTTCTTTTCCCCAATTTTGCATGCCTTGTGAAGATTATTGACCTTTTTACATACTCCTTACCATACCAAGACAAGCTGTTTCTTAGTGATACCATAAAAATTGATTTGTTCTCCTGTGACTTTCTTATATGAGTCCCAATACCTTTCATTAATGTAGGTTTTACGTGATAGACTTTTTTGTGGTGGGATTGTATTTGGCCCTATTTACATTCCTTTATATCATTACGTACCCTCTCTATGAGATTCATGCATTGGTTTTTTGGTTGTCTTCACATTTTAGAATCTTTTGGGCTTGGATATGTGTGTTTATCTTCAGGTACATTGTAACTTCCTCCCATGAGAGTGATATTCCAACTTGGTGCCAGTCACCAACACCTAGCATGTTAGATGAATTCGTGTGGAGTCACGGTTGAGTGCCACTTGTTCATGTCAAGAATGACTTGTATCATAGGTGATAAAGTATTCCATAAGACTGAGCGAGTGTGATATTGTTTTGGGGAATAATTTTAATTGATTCAATTTATATTTTAGTCTATATATAGCAGTGTATGTGTGGTGGCTGACATAACTATACATCACGACTCTGATAACCTTATTTTCATCATGATACATGATAAAACATGTGGTAGGTAAAATAATGGTACATTCATCATATTGGAATTGGTTGGGTTTACAGGCCCTTCTTGAGTCATCTATCTAGCTACTGTCATTGATTGTGGTTCATCTTGTTTAGATTCAAAATTCCTCCAAGATGTGTAACATCTTGGATTATGTAAGATAATCCCGAGGATGATCCTCTCAGTGATGAGTCATAGATACAAGGACCTGTTCCAAATATTTTACTTGCAGTTGGTGCACCAACAATACCGCCTGTAGATAATATTATAGTACGTGCACTACCAATTGATGATGATCTTATTCCGGGCATGTTTCGTGATTTTCAGTGACCATGATGCCTTGGGTTCTGAGGAGATCCCAAAACACAATAGTATGATGACTGTCCAGAGGTGGGGACAATTGTTTTATATCTAGTAAGGACACCCGTAGATCATATGGTGGCCATGTTGATTACCCTTATTCTTGGATTAGCTGAGTGATGGTGGGGTTTAGTTACCTTGTCTTATGACGAGGTGACTCTTTTTTGGACTGGTTTCAAGCATCTCTTCCAATATGATTTTTCACCATCCATGTTGAGAGTTATGTGTATGTAAATGAATCTACAAATTCAATATGGAATCATTATTGTGGTTATGTATTCATAGAGGTTTATCATCCTTTCCAAGTAATTTGGGGATAAGGTTGAAGATTAGTTCATTAGGTCATGCACTTTCAAGCAATGATTGTATATATATATATATCTGAGCCAGTGTTATCCCTATTTTTATTCATACTTACACTTGGGCTATAGTGTGATCTATGGTGGTCTAATTTTTCTTAGATGAGCAGTTACAACTAGTGGTAAAAATATGTGCGAAGGAAATAGTAGTTACATTGATAATAGGGATCCAACATCAGTCATAGTGACTTTTAGGTGTGATAAATTTAATGAGAATTTCCCATGATCGAGGATATCCAGTAAAGGGATCAAAGTTTGGGTCCTTTAGGCCTAGATATAGGTGGAACAACTCTTGTGACGGAAGGGGAATTCTTCCCAAGGATTATCAAAACCCATGTACATCTGATAGATAGATCGTATATGGTCCATTGAGGTAGAGGTAGAAACATGAACAGGTAGTTCCATAAGATAGAACTCGTGAGAGATGAGTTGGGAGAGTATCATGAGGTAGTTTATGTTTCATTATTTCACCACCACCACCCTCATGTGTTCCACACTAGGCTCATGGATTTGTAGCATAGGGGTGGAGAAAGTTGAAACCTATCCTGGAATGTGACCCAAGTGTTCTATGAATAATTCTAGGTATGATATTTGTATTATCTACATTATATTCGGTAAAGATAGACAAGTGTAATGGTAATTAAATTCTCACCACATATCTTTTTCGAGGAGAAGAGATTTTGGTGGAACAGCTTACTCAACCCTAACGCCTGGAGACACCTACTAGAGAAGACTAATTAATCACAGACATATGCCAATAGTGTGACCTGACTCTTGTAGGTGATAAATTTTGTTGAAATATCTTTGTTTCAGTGTTGATGAATTATGACATCATTCTTGGTATGTATTGTTTATCAATAGTTCATTTCTTTATTGAATGATTGAGGGGAATGGTGTGGTATGTCTTCTATGGCAAAACTAGGATTTCAATTTTCAATGAGAATGAAAATCAGGATGTGCTGAATTGACTCGTGAATTTGAATGTTTAGCTGATTACTCATTATTTAGCTAGCATAACACATGGTGTGGTGGTTTTTATGTGTTTCTATTTTTGTGAAGTTGTGGATGATTATGAATTCATATTTCATGAAATGTTATAGGTTTACCTCCAATCTAGGTATAAATTTTTTAAGTGATCAACACCATATGAAAAAACAAATATCTAAAAGAGAATATCAGAAGGATCCTATAGAACATCATTAGACCAGTGTACTGTTGGATGAATTACATAGGAAGGGATTCATAAGACCCAGTGTTTCACTTTGGGAAACCACATTTTCGTCCACAAATAAGGATTGCTAGAGAATGAGTTTGTCTATGGACAACTAGAACATTAATTTGGTGACTATGAAGAACATTTATCCACAACCTATGATCAAGGACCATTTTGATCAGTTGAGAGGGGTACGATGGTTCTCAAAGGGTGACCTCAGGTTGGGAAATTGTAAGATATGAGTCTGTGATGAGGATCTTTTGAAGATGGAATTTAGTTATCATTACTGTCACTATGATTACATAGGGATTCCCTTGGGCGTGATGAACTCCCTAAATGTTTTCAAGGGACTCATGAACAAGAACTTTCATCCCCTGTCACACAAATACATGTTATCCTTCATCGACATTATCATTATGTAATTATAATTAGAGGAGGATAAAGTGAGACACCTAAAGATACTTATGGACATACTCCAAGAACACCATCATTACAGAATGATCTCAAATTTCGAGTTCAGGATTCAAGAAGTCCAGTTTTTGGGACATGTTATCTCAATGGATGGAGTGGCATTGGACTCAGCCAAGGTCGATGTAGTGTTATATTGCGATCCACTTAAGAGAGTGACATAGGATCCCTGCTTCAATGGGAAGGTATAATATTACTGGTTATTCATATAGGATTTCCCCATAGTATCATCAAACCTAATAAAATTGACTCAAAATGTGTATCCTTTTGTGTGGATATAGAAGTGCCATAATATTTTTCAATAGTTGATTCAGAGTTTGACAAGCACTCCAATCACTGGATTACCAGATGAGGGTGTCAAGTATGTATTGTTCTATGATGCATTAGGTCCCAGTTTGGATGTGTCCTAAATAAGAAGAAATTGGTGATATACTATGGTTCAAACAGTTTGGGACCACATGACCATAATTATGCAATCTACGATCTTGAGTTGCAACGGGATTATTCTCATTGAAGATGTAGAGACACTACATAATGGGTATGAGATTTGTCGTATACTCCAATCAAAAGGGTCTGAAACATATCTTATCATTAAATGATCATAAATTATTTTGAGTTTATGGCTAGAGCTCCTCCATTATTATGAATTCAGTTTTTTTTACACTCATATGAAGGGGAACATGGTAGAAATTTCTCTCACTATGATATCTAGTTCACATTTATTTTATTAGAAATTTTAGTAGTCTCGCTTTTTTTTGTTATCCTTTTTGGATGGTTATGAAGCAACTTATATCCATTCAATGGTTTTCACCCCTCCTCTATAACAGAATATTAATTGAAAAAACATGCAGATACTGAATGTGAGACCCTACGTGATCAAATAACTTCAGGTCATGCTCTTGATCAATATTATAATGGGGGGCATGTCATTCTTTTATATGGATACACAATGGTACCATTAGAGTCATGGGATGTGGATCTGATAGAGTTTTATACATCTCATTTGAAGGTACATATAGCTATAGAAAATTTGTATGAAGACCTATGATGTCATTTTTGTTGGTTTGGGATGATGATGGTAGTTGTATATTTTTTCTCGTAATAAATTAATTTTCAGCAATTAAATATTGAAAAAAAATCTAGTGGGATTGAACCAACCCCTTGATGTTTCATAGTGGAATATGGATGGGATATATATGGACATACTGATGGAATTATCACATAAGTCCAGGGGAGACGATTCCATATGGGTGATCGTGGACCATCTCACCATGTCATCCCACTTATTAGATATATGAGAACATATATCAATAGAGAGAATTGGTTTCCTCTAAATTCAATAAAAATTATGGCTACATGGACTTCCATCAAAGATTGTTTTTTATCATAGTTCTCAGATTACATACCTATTGTGGAAGGGATTTTTGGAGTTGTTTCAGGCCTAGTTATGCTTCATAATTGTGTTTCAACCACAAACTGATAGCTAGATAGTGTAGACCATTCATTCTCTAGAGGACATACATCGAGCTTGTTTTTTTACTTTTTACTTATTTTGGAGGATCACCTACCATTGGTCGATCTTGTATACAAAAATAGTTAAAATTACACCATCATTGTGTAACCATTCGAGCCTTTGTACAGATGACTATGTAGGTCACACATTGCAGTAGTGGTCTAGGAGATTCAGCACTCATGGTCCCAGATTTGGTGCGAGCTACAATAGAATGGTTTTAAATCATCCATACGAGAATGAGTACTACACATATATTTCGGAAGTCTTATGCTGACAGGGGATGGAGGGATTTGGTGTTTGAGAAAAGAGAATATGTGTTCATATTGGTTTAACCTAGATGTGAATTAGAGATATTTGGATGGGTGGAAATCAATATTTGAGGTTCAGAGACCCTTTACACATACATCATAGAGTTGGTGAGGTGGATTATTTCTTGGATCTACCTCAATAGTTAGTCCAAGTACGCGATAGCTTCTATGTGTCATAGTTGACGACGTATGTGTATGACCCATTGCACTTTATCAATAGGAATGAGATGGACATAAAATATGGAGTGACCTATGCTAAATACCCAATGTCGTGCAAGGATCAGTTGGAAATGATCGTTCATTGGAGATCAATTCTTATAGATGGTGTCCATTGGAAGTAGGGAAATCAACAGGGGATCACATGGGAGTAGAAGAGTAAAATTATTTCTCAATACTGACATATTTGTATGTATATATTATTTCATATTTTTTGGAAATAAATCCTCAAGGTGGGGATAACCTTATGTCTTCTATTTTTCTTTTATTATTTATAAATATTATGTGGATTAATATTGATAGTAGGAACTAAGATGACATGCGATTCTGAGACCCAGTGTGTCCAAAATTAATGTTTGGTATATAGTAAATATATTTAATATAATTCCAATGTGGTTTTATTGAAAATTTATTTTAACATATACACAGTTTTCTAGAACAAAAATCTACAGTTACCATTTATTTTAGAATGATTTTTTTATTTACACCCGACTTAACAATAATCAGTGTGGTTCGTTTAAGGAAAATTCATCCCGGTCATAGAAATAAATAAAATAATTGATTAAAAATTATGTAATTTAATTTATAAATGTAGTAGTTTTTTAGTATTTAAATTGACTATTACATTAGAAATCCCGAGTTAGCCACAAAACCCTAAGGATGCTTGGGTATCTCAAGGGAGAGATGTGGAGAACAATCTCATGAAAATGGTGATGGATCTTGGATTGATCGGTCAAAACAACCTCAGATTTAAAGGTAATTGTCAATATTGATGAAATTATATCGTTATTCATCAATGAAAAAACTAAATCGAGGTATTTTTTGAGTATTGAAATTTAATATTTTTTCCCACTCTTTATTTCTATAATGAATTTTGACCAATCAATGAACAGATTGGTCAGTTGGTTGATCAATATGCCTGATGTGTTTATTTTTCGGATTTATAAAAAGATTTGTTCATGATTGTTGATTTATTCTATTTTCTTTCAAATAGAAATGTTCTGAGATGACCAAAAAAATCAATTATGGTTAATTCCTATTTTTTGATTTGTGCTTTGTCCCTCCAGTTAACTATTCTTCATGACATTCTTCCTTCTTCCTCGCAGTTCGACATTTCACTAAAAGATTGTTAATTGTAAAAAAAATTCTTGGAGTAATTATATGAGATTGTAGATCTGGGATGGGTATGATGAAATGGAGGTGAACCAATCATATCATTGAATTGATAAGACTTATTTAATCATATCCATGTGTATCATATCATTGGATGATGATTCATGTGAATGAGATTAATTTTTTGATCTGATTCAAACACCAAATTTGGGTGAATTGTTGTAGCAAATATCATTCAATGTAGATCCATGTGTTTTGGCCTGATTGGATCCATATTTCAATGAAATGGTTTTATAGATATTGGTGGGAGGAATAGAAATTGTTTCTGGAGAAACACAATACACACAAAATTTACTTTTTGGCTACACAGAGTGTAGTCCCCATGGATGAACTAGGGGTGTACCCCAGAAAGAACCTCCAGATGGGTTTGAGGACACTATTTTCCAACATGGTGTGTACTCCACCGCATGGACTGGCATAGACCATGTACATGGAATCCCTTATGTACATTTACATGAGTATGGAAATATTGGATTACACCTTGTGCTTACACATGTTTGCAGTACAAGGGAAAGAACATGGAAACAAGAAAATGGTGTGTTACCCCTATAAACGCCATGCACACCTCTTTTAGACATACATAGTTTGAATGAAATGTCCCATTTATATGGGCATAACATGAGGTCATGGTACATGAAAAGTTACCCTTATACCCAATGATTACTCTTTGATACATGGATTAGACCTCTAGTCCCTTAAATATCAGATATGTTTTGTGAGAGTTAATTACCCTTTTTATTTCCATGATGGATGGTATGAATTTATCCCTACTCATAAGACAATGGTCTCATTAGTAGGAGTTCTTGGATAGTGTCTTTGGAATCCATCTAAGAGACCCAGTTTGGAATCATCTATTCATCTTCCTACCCAAGGTAGAGTCTAGGTATCGATGTGAAAAATCCTACAAGGCACTAATCCTTTAATTAGAATGATAAATCCATATTTAGTTATTTGTATATCTTCATGGACCTATCTGTGATCCTCATCAATGTATCATATTATCTTTAGATCTATTAGGGAATTCGTGACCATGACAAGACTCTAAGAGTAGTGTCTCTTTGAAGGAAATCATCAGTTCTATCAGGATTAGAATTGTATCCTTATTAATGTTTGATTAGTGAAATCTTCAATCTAGAATCCTAGGATAGGTATAAAATGGTTCTTTCCTACTCATAAACTGTGTGTTTTATTGAATATATCTGGATAATCTTGTTATATGGTTTCCTGAGATATACCTCTCCAGATATGACTATATTTTCATCATCATATTCTTTATGGTTTTAGTGTGTCCTACTGAGTATTTATTTACTCACCCCTATATGGTCTTGGGCAACACATGTCATGTCTTGTGTAGCTGATTGTCCTTTTGATGGAGTCATGGGTGGACCAAGACTAGGGGTGCCTAGTGAGACCAGATAGACTAAGGGTTTTTCTTGGGGGTCTCATATCACAGTCATAGTTCTATTAAATTTTTGTTAGAATTATGTTACTGACTTCATTGTGCTTGTATAGTATTTAGACTAGTTTAATTTCTCTTATTTTTTCTTATACATTGTTTATTGTCTATATACATATGCATGCATTGGTTGGATAATTGTTTTTATATTTAGTCATTTTATGGGCATGGATATTTGTTTGTGTGTATAGGTACATATGAAATGCATCCCAATTTAGTGATATTCCAATATGGTGATTGTCGTTGGACCTTGTCATGTTATAGGTGGGCATGAGGTGTCACTAAATGAGTCTCATATGGATCGTTTGTGATAATAAGTCTTATTAAATTCCACCATATACCTTCACTATCCCAAACACAAATCTCTTAAAAAAAATTCTAATGGTTAATAAATAGTGAATTTATCATAGATAAAATATTTAACCACATTCCCCAACATTATACTTGGTATTACCTATCCATAATCCCAGTGGGTTAATAATTATATGATGTATCTTTAATTCTTTTTAATAAATTTGTGTTTACTCAATATTCCTTTATATTTTATATCAAAATTAGCTTCATTATTTTTCATAAATTAATCCTATCCACTAAAACTCATCTATAATTTTTGATAAACGGTTCTCTATTAAAAAATATAATTTTCCATAGATTTTCATGAAGTTGTGAAAAAATAGTTATATATATATAGGTTTATTCTTACCAAGATGCTTTTCAACATTTGACTTTAAGATGCAACATCACCCAATGCATAATTACATTGATCCTCATTGACATATCGAAAAAAAAGAATCTTTACTCATCATAATCCAACAAGGAAATTTAATATATCCATTTTTATTTATTCAAAAAAGCCATTTCAAATTCTAAAAAATTTATTTATAAATTTAGTACATATCTCTCATTCATTTAAAATAAATAAATGTAAAGGTACAATGTTGAGGGAATTTTCTAAACATATTATGCTTCTAACTAAAATTAAATTTTACCTTTTTCACCTTGGTAAAATTTGATTAAATGGAATAATGGGTGGGATCATATTTCTCTATGATATTTTCCTTAATTAATCAACCTTAAATAACTATGAACTAGATCGATGTAGAAAACAATATCAATTGACCATAACATGATGTATTTTGGTAGCACTATAAAATATTTGATACCAACTCAACATCTTCATTATATGATCTTCTTTAAGAATATATTCAATTTTACTATATACTATCATCTTAAAAAACACATCAATATAATAAAAATCTTATGGGTTTATTCACATTAGGATTTTTATCTTATTAATAATGTTAATACAAAATCTCCCATTATATACAAAATTTATTTAACAAATATTACGGATATTAAATATGATTTAATCGTACCTTACCATATTATTAATCTAGAAATTTATATGATCACATGATAAAATAAAATTATATAATATTAACAACACAACTCTATCTAAAGGTATAAGTGTCATAAATTTTCTTCTAGGTTGATACAATGTAAAATTTTATAATGTAGACATTTCGATTCCTTTATAGATAGTCTATAATGGATGCCTCTTACTGATATTTAGTAATTATACCAACCATTATTTTCTACCACAATAATAATCACCTTTAAACCCATATATATAAATAGAGAAAAAAAAAATATATGGGAATAAGGTGGGTTTAGTCATTTATTTAAGGATAAAAACATGATGGAGAGAACCCTCCCAACCCAGAAATACCAATCTTTGTAGATATAGATTTATGAGTAATATTATTTCATTTTACATTGTAGATATTTTGAATAAAACATTCCACAATAATCATGATCTTGTTTAATTTTCTATGATACAGAATTTGATTTTATCATTTTATGGAATTTCACACTCGCAATTTTTTTCTTCCGCTATTTTCCATCACTTTCATAACATGGATTGCTAAATGATCATGATTTCCTAAATAACATAAAAATATTTATTTTAGATTATTTAATAATTTTTCATAGTATAATTTTTGAAACATATAGTAAATGGTTCTTTTCCTTTTCATTTCCTTATTTTTTTATATAGGTATTCATGTCACGTAAATGTTGGTTTGTGTCTAGTATCTTTTAAAATACAACATAATTTCTTCTAAAAATTAATGTAAACTATTTATTGAATCATTTTAAATTTAAATTCATTGATTAATTCCAGAAAACCAATAATATTGATAATTTAATGGATTTATATTCTTCTATACATTTCATTTCTTCCTTTAACACTATGATTCATGTAATGTTTTTAAATATCTATGATGTGGAATTTTCATACTATGTGGAAGCATACCTTTTATGGTGTATCATCCTTATAAAACATCTTTGGTCTATCTAACTCAATTACATTCACATATTTAGATATCTCATCACTTTTCATCCTTTGATTATGTGGTCTTCTTACATCGATATGTTTTTTATAATCTGTGATAATTTTTACCATAAACATTTGGCATTTCAACCAACTTTTTGAAATTGCTATTGACTATTACAATTTATTCAAAATTACATTTATTGAAAAGACTCACCTTATTCTATGATTTTTACCTTATCCTAGACTAGAAATACCTATATATGTTCCTATTATACTCTATAACTACTGATATTTTCTAGATATAATAAATGAACATGGAAAACAATTTTTCACAACACTAAAAGTGTCTAAAAATATCATTTTCTTCTATTGCATTATAATCTATCCATTTTGACCATCTTACTTTTTTAAAAATAAAAACTACATATATTTAAGAAACATTCAGGAATTTTTTTATATTCTTTCATCCAACCTTGTTTTATGAGTTGATTTCTTATAATTATCATCAACCATATTAATTTATATTTTTAATCATAACTTTAAAATCTTATATAAATAAATTTAATATTAAAAAAAATCAACGTGATTTATATTTTTCTATGAGATTTTAGTAGATACATCTTTAGATGAATTAAATTTCTTCTTTAAATGTTAATGGTTACTTTTAGAGTTAATAATATCATAGCAAACATTAATGAAATGAACACTTCATTTCACAAAACATTTTGAAAAATCTAGTTGTTCTATTTATTAATTTCTCAATTTGACATTGATTTTAGATCACTTGATGTTTAGGATATTTTTCTAATTTGAATTTAATCAACCAATTTATTCCTACTCATTGTTATCAAATAAAAATATTCCATAATAACCACAACATTTCATATATGTTACCATCAAAAACTTTTATCCTTTGATATTTTATCACTAATTGAGAATTTGTGACATCCATAGAACATATCTGAGTTTCATCCAATGAATTTATCTTATCAGTATTTGAATATATTTTCAATTATTTCTCAAATATTATTTTTCAATAATAATATTAATCCATTATTTGTTTTTATTTTTTAACCATAAAAATTATTCCTAATATTGAACACTTTTTATTAGAGTTTTATAAATTTTCTAAATTCTCCCCAAATTACATCCCTATGACATCCATCTCCATATCTTGCAATATTTTTTCATACATTTTCCACATGATATCCACAAATATATATTTTGAAACTTAGGTGGGGTTCTTTTTTATATAGTCTATTATTTTATTTTATAAGTCCATATGTCACTCAAAATATAAATATATTTAATGTCTTAAATTATGTTATTTAATGGTATTCTTTTGAATATATTTTGTAGCTAAATATCCACTTCTATTTCCTTCAATTAGTGGTTTAGTCTTTTTTCACATTTGAGTTATTCCTCATCTTATTTTTCCTTTTCATCTAAATATTCATTATTTTTTTTAATGAAAATATCATATCACCTTTGAAATGGATTAAAACTACATTCTTCATCTTTGGAAACTCTAAACTATATTCAATTCTTCATTTCATATAAATCAGATAAAACCAATAAAGATTTTCAATGGAACAAAACAATGGGAACCTACATTATCTATGGAATATTTATACATATCAATTGGATCATGTAGTCACTCTGAGGGGGAGGGGGTTAATCAATATAACCTTATTTTTAACAAAATTATTTCATTTTTTTTAATATATTTATATTTAAAATATTGTATTAGTTTATATACATTGATCCACACGACAATTTTTTAAACCTATTAATGCTTCATGAATTATTGAATGAAAATTATGAAAAACATAACATGTTTGTAAATGGTTCAGACTGAACATGGGATTCTGCTAGTTTTTTTTGTTCGATTTCACTAAAAGACATAAAAATATACGATATTACACAATCAAAATAAATTATTTAATAAAAAACCTATATCATCCCCAAATTGGTTCTTTATAATATCACCTCTTAATTTTTTGACTCTTGATTAATTTTTTATATTAGATTCTACTAGTATAAAATGGTTCCTCGCAAATCTCTCTTGAAAAATATATTCATTATACACCAATATGTCAATAAAAACCCATATAAGATCATATTATAGAGTAATAGGTCTTTAACTACTAATATGTGATTTTCTAAAAAAACATACATATATTCTTTATTGTCTCAAGTATTCTAATGAATGAAAATTATTTAGGGTTGTGATCTATAATCCTTATCACCTAATATTATTCTTCTTCTTTTCATGATACTCAAAAGATAAATCATAAACAAGAAGTATTAGGGGTGAAAAATATTTTATTTTTTATTCATCATCGTCACCATATTCTTATATGAATTCTTCTTTATTTTTCTTTGATACATGGGTATCTCATTCCATAACAATTTGTTTTATTTTTCTAACTATAATACAAAAAGTTTAATATATTATATGAAAGAGTTTTTCTTCATAAAAAACAGTTAAATATATTATTATTACATTCTTTATTGACATAATTATGTAAAAATAATTTTTATATTTATAATATAAGAATTCCATCATATTTATCATTTTGATATATTAAATGTTCCCATTTAATTTCTCAACATATTAATGTGGGAATTCTCCCCACAATCAAGGAATTTTCTTCTATATACCAAAAATTATATTCCAAAATTCGTATAATTCATTAAAAATGTCAGAAATATTTTTAATAAATCCTCAATTTTTTTATTCACAATTCTATTCATATATTCTACATGAAATATTAGAATTATCATGTTAAGATACTCTCAATAGTCACTATTTAATTCTCTATTAATCTCATTATATATCATTGAAAACCCTTCAATATAAACCGGATATTTAGTATTTTATATATTATATGACATTATGTTAACTTTTTGTACTAAAATATCACATTTCTCTAATATAATAAACCATTAATTATAGATTTATAAATATTATGATTCTCCTGGGAAATCTAGTTTACTATCACATGTCATCCTGACAGTTTTTATATATGATTTATATCTTTATATCACATATATTAGTCCAACTATTAATTAATATGAATGTAATAGAAATTACTATTCAATATTTTTATCATAATACAGATCAAGTACTTCATCTAATTTTTTTCCCTTTATGTATCTTTAAATATCACTTATAAACTTATATAACCCTTCCATAACCCCCTATTTACTCTTATACGTCACATTACAACTATAAATCTTAACCAAATATTTGACTCTCTTGGTACAATTATGTATTTCCTTTTTCAAATTGTGATAATTTTATAATATGAGGAAAAATTACTTTGCATATCATAATGAATCGATAATTTTTTAGTTTCAAATATTTATGGTTTAGGAAATATATACAAATTTCAAATTTTTGATATACATCTCAATTAACTACTATATATTTCTCAATTTACTATTGGTAGTCTCGCATATACATTAATAAAACTACATGAATCTTTAATTTAGAAGAGTTTCCTTTTTTGAACAAATCAAATAAAAATTCCATAGAATATTACAATCATTATCGTATTTCTTAAACACTCTGAAGGAATCAATAATAACTTAATTAAATATCAATATAACATAAATAAATATGTTTTAATTCCCCATGTCAAAAAATGTTATGAAATTGAGAGGTATTTGATTTATCGATTTGGTGTATAGTTTTAAAGGAGAATTAGGACAAGAAATGAGGTTTCGAGCATTGAAAATATTTATATGTTCCCTCATGGATTTGGTTTAAGGATTGAATAGTGACATATGTTTTTTGTGAGTTTAAATGAATTAGTGAGGGAAATAGGTTGATTAAATGTTCTATGAGTATACATTCACATAATACCTGAGAATTCATGCTATGAAATGGGTTTAAAGGGGTTTTGTTCTTTGTGGGATGGTAATGTGGCTTGTTATGGGAGTTCCCCAAGACTTTATGTCACGAAACCTAGTTCATGTCATTAATGGGTTTCAATTGATATTTACAAATTAATAACCCCCCCCCCCCCATTTTGGATTACATGTGTCTATATAGGAGGTCTATTGACCAACCATCTCCTCGATATTCATATCTTTATGGTGAATTTTCATGTAATACAATGTAACATTATTCCTCTCCATATCTTCACTCATGTGTCCACAATAAATCCATTGATTTTATACTTCCCATATTATATTCCCAATAAAATTCCCATAAGGTCATGGTGGAATCGACAAATTATTTTTTCCTTTCATGTAGCATAGTAGGGGGGGCATCCTATGTTGGTGTCAATATATGTGTGCACATATTTATGATAAGGTATTTAATCATAGTGATTTTTATTAAAAAAATTGTAGTGAATTACATAATATTTACGTTATTTTGGTTTCTATTCTTATGAATTTCAATACTAATTATTCTAGGTTTATTTTGTGGACTTTCTTTGGGAGTTCATTTATGGTTTCATTTTTCTGAGATGACTTGATGATATTTTAGTAATTAATTCCAATTTAAAAAAATACTTATTTTTAAGAAAAGTTATTATGATAAATAAATTAATTATATTTTTATAGGATGTTATTCTTAGTATTATTAAATAACTAATGTCATACCATAAGAATAAGTGATGATTCCTAACACTATTGGATTCTTTGGGCATGCTCCTGAAATTTGGAGATAATGCTTGAGGAATGTTGAATGACTATGATATCACCGTGTCATTATCCATGGGCCTTATACTACTTGATTTCCTAGGTATATCATTATATGAATGTACTATGGATATAGAGAGTAAAGTATTAACTAGGATCATTCTTCTACGAATCTTCTGTAGAGATAGATTCAAATAGATTTACTAGGGACACTCCCGTGAAATAATCAATTCTACTATTTTTATTTGTTTTCCTAGAATTTCCCCCTAAGAATCGGTGATGACAAATACTGATTATGGTACTCATATTATTTACTCACAGGTATGAGTTATGATGACTAATAATATGTGATCACCTTGGACTACCTCCTAGTAATAGTACGTTATACCATGTTAATATTGATCACTATGTATCACCAGTTATGTATTTGGATGCACTTTTCTACTATTCCAATTCATTTAGACTCTTCAAGGTATTTTTTATTAATTATTTATAATATATAGTCATTGGGGTATGGTTGGTTTGGAATTATTCATTTATATTCTTAAAGACACTCACGTTTTTATCGATGATGGTTTTGGTCCATTTAGGTTCCATGGTAGGAAACTGAGGATTCACAATGGTTAATATTTATTCTTTAATAGTATATTTATTTATTCATTTGAGGATGTCATAGGTACAATGTGAATGATTTAGTGACTATGTATGGGACACATTTTTTGTGACCTAAAAAAGATGTACATGCACTCTTTTTAGGTGGCCATGACATAATGATTTCCAAGAAAACAATACAGATTGAAGGATCATGTAGGTCTATGGATTAGTATTATATCATTTGGCATAGTGGATTAGACAAGATGGATATTTATATGAAGTTATTATAGGGGATATATTATATATGTTTGGTTATTTTATTCTTATATTCCATTCACTTTTAAATAGGTTGGATTTGTTGGTGGATAGTAAATCTATGTAATTATATTTGTCAACATTGTTGAATTACTGTTTTGTTTTGTTTTTTTTTATTTTCCTCAATTTTATGTTTTTTATTCAAGGATGACATTTAATTGTGTTTTTATCTATTTTTATTCAATTTTATATGGTGGTATAATTTATTTGGGGTATTATCCTAAACAGTAATTGCAATTCAAAAGCCCTTAGTTTATGGGGAGGTGTTCTTGAGGTCTAGTGGAGGACACCCATAGGTTTGGAACTGCATAGCAGTTTTTAATTGGAGGATATACGTTTTGAAGAAAAATTAGAAAGTTTATGTGAATGGTATCAAAATTTGTTTCATATTTATATTTTATGACATTATTTATGTATACGGTAAATATGTTATATAGGAATATATCAAAACATGAGAAGGTTATCTGACTTGTGCATTACAAAAACCATTTCTTATATGATGTATTCATTACCAATGATATGGGATTTCTTCTCATTATTTGGGGTGTTGTTTTTTATGATTTTAAACTAATCTGACAGATAGGGGTTTTTGAATTTTTGATTTTAGAGACATTGGATTTTTTTATATTGAATCCTTGATAATTTTAATGTGATTTCAGTTTTTAACTATTTTTTCAGTGGAATGTTCCTTTTTTTCATGCATTATTTTCAAAACATAGGACTCACTAGACCTATGAGTTCATTTATATTATTTATATCACTAATATTGAGGGTTTAATTTTTTTTTAAAATGTTAGTAATAATTTATATATATTTTTTCCATATAAAGAAGAATGAAAATAAACTCATTTGAACTATTGTATATATTTATTCTGAGGAAATATCATGTAGATAAATGATGATATTATCAATGATGAAGACTGTAAAAACCCTTTCTATATGTGATATGTAGTGAACTATATAGTTTAGTACTATATTTTTATTTATTGGTGATCAACGTAGTGGGTTGATCATGAATTTCTTCATGATATTAAAATGGGTTGGATTATAGAAAGTTTCCACAACAACATATATGATTTCCACATTTACCTTATTGGAGGAATTACAATTAAAAAATTACCATGATTATATAATATTCATTATTTTTCGTGTAGGTTGATGTTATTATATATGATTATACTAAAAAATGTTATTTTTTCCTGGATATGGTGGTATCTTTATACATTCTCTAGGTGAGGATTAGTCTGTGATTATGATTCTTGAACATGTAGTCTGGATTTTGGATTCCTTGAGGTAATCAATGCTCTAGTAATATGATTATACCAATTGTTATTTATAATATTATTATAATAGTCCCTACTGTGGTTGGTTTGGAAAATTAGTTATTTAGTGATTTTTGATGTTAAAAATTATGGATGTTTCCTCTGATTTTTCATATATATAAGATAAAACCTTTGGGTGAGGTGTGATGCCTCTAATTTTGACATGTTCTCTTACTGTTAATGAACTAGGAGAGTTTTATTAATGAAATATTATATATGAATGGGTCTTCTGATTAAGTAATTGTCCTTGAATTTTGATTTCCCTGAGAATATGTGAAGCATATGTAGATACATTATTTTTCGATTCAATCATGATATTTTCTATCGAATATGGGATATATCCATTCTAGTGCCATAGATATTGTAAAAGTGGAGGTAAAGGTTGGTTTCCTATATTGATATTACGTAACAGTATATGCTATTATTTTTTATATAATTATAAAATATGCCTTGGGAAATTTCATGAGGATAGTATCTTGATTTTTAGTGCCTTGATATAATGGTTTCATTTCAAAGTGAAGTAGCAGTTCAGTTCCCAATGTATATGATTTTTATGTGAATTTTTTAGTAAAAATATGTTATAAAATTGATGTATTCTAATAATTATTTTAATTACAACACGTCCGTAAGGTGGTCTTATGATAAAAAATATCATTTTTTAGATGAGTGATTATGAAGGGGAGAACCAAAAGATGTTATATATAAACGATTAACATGTGTAGATGAAAATTATGTGGTTTACATTTATAAATATAGTTATGATGATACATGACTCAAGTGAACATGATTTGGTTTTTATGACATGGGGTATGCGATTTAACTATCATGGTGTTTAAATTAGATCAAGGTATTGGATACTTGATATGAACAATAATGTTGATTTATGGATTTCAGGGCATTCATAAATTAATTTTGGATCAATGACATGATGCGTTCTTCTAGGAAATTTTTTATAGGAGTTCTTTTGATAGTGATAAATGTCCCTCTATAGTGGATACATCAAAATAATATAATTATTTGTGTCATAGTTTATCATGGGTGTAATTAAAGATATGTGCTTCCTAGGATAAGATAAGTATGTCTAGTGAAGATTTATCCACATGTGATGATGGAACATATTGATTTTGTTCTAATGGAGTGGAATATGGGAATAAATATAGTGTCGATTCCTCGGTTGGATATTGGAAGGCGTCATGGTTATTAGGATTGATGTTTTGGAGGTTATCATGGTTGATGTTCCCATGAGTTGGGATTTGGGTGATAATTGATTTATGATGTTGGCACTCAGGTATGAGTGATATGGTCATGACTGGTCCTTATGTGTGGTAATGGTGTAGTGTGTCCCATGGATTTGAAACCCCATGCTGCTATGGCCATGGGAATATGGGAGTGCTATTTAATGTGTCTCGGTGGTGTTGGTATTTTAGTGAGCATATATATGATTTATATTATCTTGTTAATGACATAATTGAAATTAATATGTGGTATCGAATGATTCGAGGAATTGAAATTGGGTTTGGATTTTTTTTTATGATTTAAATGCAGTTCGTGTGGTGAAATACTATTTTTGATGTGTTTTAGGGGTTAATCATGATTCTTCACTTGTTTTATGGGTGAAACCCAGTTCGTGAAATCCTTTAGTGGTGACTCCATTTCTTTTTATGATATTGGAGGTAAGCATAATTCAACATATGACACATTTTGTGAACCTGTTTATATATATTATTCAAGGGAAATTAAATAGATAAACATTATGATCATATTATTTCATGATATTGTATGTGTTTGGTAAAAGAATTAAACTAATATATCAAATTTTGTATTTTGGTTGGTATTCAATATTTTGGTTTTGACCTTTTAGGAAAAGGTTAGTGTATTTTAGGAATTCACATGGGTGGTGGATACTCATATGATTTGGTTTGGAATTACGGATAAGACAAAATACCACATTTTTATAATTTTTTCATATGTTTTTGGAGAATTTATATGTAAGAAAGACTATATGGGTCATTGGAAAACAGGAGAACTAATTTTTGTAAGAATAATCAATGATGGTGAGAACTTTTGGATTCAAATAGGTTATTATAAGAAGAGGAGAATGGTGGGAAGAACAATAAACTAGACAATGATTTTGATTATGTCCAAGTATTCTTGTAGGATATACAGGTGTCATGGGTTACCATATAATTGTTTTAGTGGGGATTGTGAGTAGTGGATATGGTATTGATGGATAATAAAACTCACATTTACAGTTTCATAATATGTCACATTCACCAATTCTAGATAGAACATGATTTTGCATCATGAGTTTCTTACCTGAGTGGGTCATGATTTTTTCTGAAATGGTTGATGGAACTTATTTGGGAAGAGAAGTGTTATTGTCGATAGATTATAACACCTCATATCAAGATGTGTTATAAAATTGTAAAGGAAATTTAATTTTTCATTTTTTGGTTAGTTATTATTGATAACTGACACTCAAAAACAAGGATAATGCATTGAAATATACGAAAAAAATATGGATGTGGTTTATGTCTATAGTATTGACATAGGTATAGTAATACTAGCCATTAAAACATATTTTTATAGTATTTACAATATGAACATCCATTTTTTATGTCCTAAAGATCATGAGTATGAGTGTATTTATAGTAATAGGTTTATAATAAATCAATATGGGACTAATATAATTCATCATTACTTTTATTCTCAATAAGAGGCTTGTGAATCCATTTTAAAAACTAAAACTACAAGGTATTACATGGGGAATACATAGAAAAATTAAGTGAGATATAAATAAATATTTGGGAATGACCATGATAAGTAAACATAACATGTTATTTAAATGTGTATCAGTATGTTATTAGAGTGAGGGGTCATGAGAAATCACATGGAATTAATAAATTAGATAATAAGATAATAATATCATTGTATCATAAGACAATGTTTCGATAAGATTATGGTAGTACAAGAAATGTGGAAATGACATATAACATTCCATAAATATGATTCATGAATAATATCCTAGAAAACATCACATGGTGGAGAAAGAAACATAATTGAATATAATTTCTCTTTATTCCCTTACATGATTCCCCATGTCAATAAAGATTTACCCAATTCATTGGAAAACTATCTAGATACACCCATCTTAAGATATTCTTGATTTATGTGTGTCATGAAAAGTATATCAATCATAAGGAAAAACATAATAATTAACCATGTAAAAAATTTGGGATTCAAAATCATATCTCATATAATAATCAAAATAAATTTCCCTATGATGGAATTTTAATTTTCAATAAAAGGAATGTATTTCCACTTCAAATCAATATAGGATAAACTAGGTATATATCGAAGATACACGTATAAACAATTTAGATGAATTTCATTACATCAATGGTTTTCATCATTGATGAAAATGATTCTAAATTATTCCACAGAATATTTCATATGAAAAATACTATTTTATCATTGAAATAGCATCTTTAAATTCAAGAGGATGTCCAAAATAATAGTGAAAATATTTTTCATTAAAATGACCTAGGAAACAAATAAAGGAAGATTTAGATAGTTAAATACAAATAATGGTTGGTAATTCCATACATTTCATATAATTTAAATTAAACATTTCATTCATGTTATTATAATAAGGTTAGAAACTAACTTATTTAGATGATTACATAAATATTCAGTTCAAAACATTTGGTAAAAGTTCAAACAAGTGAAAAAAATTATTTATAAAATATTTTATGGAATCATAATAATAATCATCATATTTATTTTTAAATACATGGGTATGGTTAAAATTTTATTTTTACCAAAGAGAGATGTGAATTAATCTTTTCTAAAAAAATTCTCAATCATTTAATGCATAAATGAGTGTAACGTGTTATAATTACATTAAAATGGATTCGTTAACCTTAGGAGAAGTAAATAAATGATTTATTATAAGATGAAAAAATAATATCAATAAATGTAAATTCAATCATATGTAATCTCTATTAACATTATATTGAATCAAAACCCCATATCACTTTAGTATATTTTAAATCATGACTCCAAGGAACGAGGTAACTAGTTTTTATCACCACTCGACCCATAGAGTTATCATTGGTCGATGATAAACCATGTGTGACAACCCCACACCCACATTACATATTCTATGGGATGAAATATTATTACAAGTAGGAATCTCACAAATAGAAGATTCATTATCCTATATACATGTACGCATGGACACATCTCGTTTCCCATACAACAATGAGAAGTTAAAAAAATGATATAATAAATGCATGGGAAACATATATCCTTTAATAACGTATTAGAAATAAATAAACAAGAAATAAAAAACCTAAAAAAATAATAAAACATTCCAATTTTCATAAAAAAAGGGTGGACTATAATGAAAAGAAACACTATTATACATCTAATTCTATCTGGTGAAAATATATAATTTTGCTACTTCCATTCCACTAAACCATATGTCAAAAGGTTTATCATATTGATAATAGATGACATGAGTTAGTAGATCCCATATAGGGTTGAGTATAAGAAAACTCAGTACGACAATAGATATCCAAATTTATCATTAATAAATACAAAATTTTAATAAATGAATACTTATTATATGACATAATGATCCACACCACAATCATTTTTATCTAGTCTATTTGGAAACATGGAGACACAAAAAAACAATCTCATAGTTATGTAACATCATCCCCCACCAAACTGTTCCTAAATAAAACCCTTCTATGACATGTCATACATAATATCTGGCATCATAACCTCCGTAAAGAAACCATATAAAAGGGTGAGTTAAAATTCTCAATAAGGGATATAAGAGATATATCCACATATCATTAGAATAAGGTTTTCATAACATGAAAATAACATTTCAAAATCATACCCTAGATAACATAAATCATAAATGTGAGTAATTTAATAAATATTTAATGTTCTTAAGACAATAGTAATAATTTAATCAAAGAACATATTACATTATTGAATAACACTGATGTAATTCATAGTGTTGTGGAAAACACATAATTTCAGAACACATTCATTCAGTGATACCCACAATTACATTCATAGCATGTTAGGCTTGGGATATCCACCCCTGTACCATCTTTGGGATTTTCATAACCTTTATTGTATGCCATGTATGGGTGTGGGATAACCTCATGTATGCTATATGATCTAATAAAACAATAATCATTACACAATTCACTTGGGGAAGATATAGGTGCCACCCATCAAAGAATTAAAATCGTCAATATGTGTTCCAATATATCATTAAACCTTCAACATATCATTACCCATGAAAATAAATGGGTTTCATAAACGCATCATTATATTACCATAACATAACCCATGGAAAAAGTAATATGTTTCAAAAACATTTTATCATTATAAACATGAACAATTATGATAAAGAATAAATATGTTATCCCTTGATTACACCCCCAATAAAATGTAACTAACATCAAAATATATCCCTTTAGAAGAAAATTTGTTTTTAAACAAAAATAACCTTGAATATATATTGAGGAAAATAAATTTCAATTAAAATATACTTTTTTAAAAATATAATTTCAAACTAAATTGTTGGAATCCATTTAATTTAATGTTACATTAAAAACATAAAATTTATGAATTAAAATCATGTAAAATTTTTCTGAAGGAAAATATAATTTATTATAAGATCACATTCTAAAAATAAATATTCATAAAATATTTTTGAAATCCTTTTATTTTTAAATAATCATTTAACATATAATGTAATAATAAAATCATTCGGTGTTCATGAAGTTAAAATATACCATATCAGTTAATATACAGACCCCATCATCATTTCTGAAAAACACAAATGGTCATTTTTATCAATGATGAAATGGATTTCAACTTTAAATTTTTTTCATTAATATTTTAAAAAGGGATAAAATATCATTTATTAGACGTATATTAATGGTAACCAGTTAGTGAAACTTGTTTTAGTAAACATGTATATAGAAAGAAAAAGTGATTATGGTCGAAGAGAAAAATAATGTCACTTTTTATTAAAACCATTCATTAAAATTATAGAGTAAATAAAAATAGGTAACTAAATATGAAACCTATTTTAAAAAAACATGACTATAGGAAAATAATATTTATGACCTTCTAGAGATAATGTTCATAAATTTTAATCATTTGATAAGCAAAAACAAAAAAATTCAACAAATGAATAGATTGTACCATAAAACCCTTAACACTTTTGTAACATTGAGTCATAATACCCATGAAGAAATAATAATAAATATAACATAAAATAACATGAGAATAATTAATTCCAAGATATTACATATCATAGGGTCTTTGTATACACCTCATAAAAGATGATTGGTTCATAACATAACTTATGTACCAATAATGAAAAATTGATACAAAAATATCTTACCTAATGCATTGACTCCCTCACTACATGGTTGTAAAACCAATATAGTAAATATATGTTTTTATTGATATATATAATGATGATAATTAAATATATCATACCATTAATTAGTTTCTTATGAAATTTTATTAATTTTTTATTAACTATTCTGTCGAAAAATCATGTTTCCACCAACAAATAATTGTTTCATGTTTATTTTTGTTTTTATTTTCTGAACCTTCTATATTGATAATGGTAAATAATATGAACAATAATTTAGATGACATATATATTATATATATTCAATATACATGTATAAATTGTAATCCATACAATTTTGATATAGAAAATGAAATACGTTGTTCATAAAGATGGTAGGTTGAATGTACACATTAACATTGTTCCCATTTTATAGAAAGATGTATTTAAATAAAGTAAAATAATATTTTTTTATATATAATCATTTTAGTGAAATATATACCAAATAAATTATTAATTTATCCTGAATTTTCTTCTATGAAAAAATTACTTAAAAAATTAATTGCATCTCTTTGCGAGGTGGATGTTCATCATACACATGAACATTGTTATTGTACCCCCCATGAAATAGGAAGTAGTAAGTTTTCTACAATTTAATAATTATATATGTATAATTATGACAAAAAATTCATATATTTTCATTTAATATATCATTATTAAAATCTTAGTTAAACTAAATAGAAAATCACGTCACGTCAGTTCATGAGGTAGTAGTATGACTTACGCATGAGTGACATTATTATTTTCCAATGGTTTAGGAGGTAATAAGACACATGTGTTATAATAATTATATTGTAATAATAATATTATAATTATAATATGTACACATTAAATCCCTCATTATATCCTCTGATGATAGGTAGTGATGGAGAATGAATGACATCTGTTTTCAAGGTAGTAGTCTGTCATACACACAATACAATGTATCGTTTCCCATTTGATGGAAGGGGAATGAATATATGTTATTACATTTCATAATAATATATATTTATATGATATATAAGATTTATAATAAATCATAATATTTTAATAAGATATTATTTTAATGAATAAGAAATATAACAAAAAACGTGTTTATGAATTTTACCTCTCCTTCAGAGAACCTCATTAGGTTAATACAAAATAATGTCGTACGATGGATTACTCGTAAAATTGGGACCTATGGGATATGAATTAGAAATTATTGAATATATGTGTTCCACTGATAGAGAAAATAAATGGTTTTGTAACTACAAGGATGGGAGGAAAGGGGTGGAATTTTATAATTGATAGGATGACACATTTGGAATTTTTGAATGAAATATTATGTACCAAAACTTTTTATAAAAAAACCTTAAATTTTCCTTTATCAAACCTTGTATGTTTAAATGTCTACATGTATCCATAAAATGGTTTATTTATATGTTTTTATAAAAAAAAATTCCTTATCATTTTTTTTAACCCAGAATAAAATAGTTTTAACCTTAACTGTGGTAATTATGTTTTTTTAGTATTGCTTTAAATAATGGTAAAACAATTTCCCAATTATTATATAATTTTAATTATAATTATTACATTTTCTAATCATTTTTTCAAAATTTTATTCAATGTACTATAAAATATTATTTTAAAAGTAATCATGCAGTCATGACGAAATGTAGTTCTCTAAAGAGAAAAGATTCATAAGATTGAAAAGTCATTATATCAAAATTCTACATGAAATTTATTATAATGAAAATAATTGGATTTATTGTTATATAATTGAACTATTTATACACTTAATACCATATTAATATAAAAATGATCTTTTAATGTTTTGAATGAAAATGAATCATTTAAATGAAAAACATTATTTTTCATGATTAACAAAAAAATTAATATTTCACAAAATTTTCAAAAAAATAATTCAAAGATAATTTATACATTAATATTTAATAAATTAATTACAATTTTTCAATTTATGTTTCAAAAAATTTTACGAATGTTATTTTAAAATAATTGTACAAAAGTTGATACAAATACTTTTTTAGAAAAAATATAATTTTAAGAATCAAATTAGATTTATTAGTTAAGAATTTTAATTAATATATAAAATATAAATTTCATTAAAACCATTGCACAATAGTGATTTATTTAACTTGTTATGATAAAAAACATTTTCACACCAAAATAGTTAAAAAATATTATTCCATTATTTTTAATAATACTTTATCATTATTTATAATTAATTGGGAACTAATGAATTAATATTATATACATTTATGAACTATATAGTTTCATAATTTATTTAATCACATTCGTGTAATACATTTCAATAGATAGGTTATCACTATCATATTAAAAAAATAATATTTCAATATAAATACATGCTCTATTTAAACATGGTGTTTCAAGTAACAAAAAATGATTTTTGTGTTCCAGGTATCAAAAATTTAACTAGTAGTTTCAAGTCACTAAAGATATCGAAAAAATTAAATTTTTAAAAAATATAATGTTTTATAAATTCATTGTATGATACATTCTACCCCGTTATAATAAATTTCTTCCTCAATATTCTCACCCTATGATATAACAACTTAGGGAACATGTTCCTCATCATATAATCAGGTTCCACTAAATCATCCTCAATATATCGGTTTTTCCACCAAAGCTATATTAGGTGAGTCATCTCCTTTATTAGTTATTCTTCTTTATAATGTAGAAATTATAGAGGTTGTTCCCCATAATAAATATCACCCCCTAGTGTCACAAATTCAAATTTTTCTAAATATGAATGTTCTAGTACGTATATCCTCAGTATAGATACATGGAAATTGTTGATTAATTGAGTGGGGTTTAGTGGAAGAAACACATGATAAGGTACCATCCTGATACGATCATTAATTTTAAAGAGACTGATATACCTAGGTCTCTCTTTTCTCTTGCTGCTTCCAAAAAAAATTCAAAGATACACCATCTAATTTACATTAGTGTCCAGATCATAGAAACCATTATTGGAATAACTTTTCAACAAAATTTTTGATTCCTTTATATGTTACTAAATAGAAAAAATGTTCACTAACAATACGTCATCTAAATCTATTCCTAATTGATTTATTTATCAAACTCCATCCCAGTACATTGGATTTCTAAACTTATTTTATTTTTGGGATTCAAAAGAAGCCATCTAAATGCTCAATTAAAATCTATTATTGTAAAAAAAACTCAAATAGAGGAAATTTATTATTCCAATTACCTTTGAAATCCAAAGAACAATAACATGTTGTTTGATATAGAGTTTTAATTTTACTCTAAAATTAATCATCTATATGCGGATGATACATAGTTCTGAAACATAAATTTATATCCAGTTAATAATAAATACTTATCTAGAACTATGATGTAAACCATGGATCTAGATCCGATTTAATTGGATGTTTTACTCTATAAAACCAACATTATTCCTTGGTTTATATCCTACTAATATTTTCCAAATTATAAATCATCTATAATACTGTATATGTGTTATGAATTTCTATGGTGATCTACTATAACCTATATAAAATTATCCCCTTCATTTTATTGGGGACTTCTCTAAAAAACTATAGTTATTTCACCCCACATATTTTATGGTATGAATAATGGTTTAAGAATTACTATATACCATTTTTTAATTTCATGAACATGATGATATACTAAAAATTGAGATACGTACTAAAAAATATATCAATTTTATATTTATGACATGAAAAAATCTTTCACATAGTCTTGGGGTAGCCATTATACCCTTACCATAATTTAGTTGTAGGTTCAAGACCCACATCCTTTTTGAATGCAATAGGTTATCTCCATGATTCTAGGTAATCATTTTTCCAAAATTATCTTATCAAATAGGTTATGAAATTGAAAAAAAAACAATAATTAACTTAATATAAAACATAAGATAAATTGTAAAGGGTACCAATAAAATTTTTCACATTTCCACAAAATTTATAATAACTCATCCTCTGAATATTTTTTAACAGAACCATATGAAAAACTAAATAGTGGTATTTGAATATATATCTATAAAAATATACTTAATTCGGATAACCACCAATCCCATAATAGATCAAAAGGGGTGTCTAATAATTTTATCTTTTGATCAACCATAAGATCATAAACACATGGTGGTTTCATAACTCTTAATATAGATAGAGGAATATATGCTTCTAAATGAAAATTATCCCTTCATTTCTTAAATAATATAATAACATATAAAAAATATAATCATGGTTTTGTCGTTGGAATGATCGAATGACAAGTATGATTTCATTATTCTATAAAAAAAATTGAGGGAGATGGTCAATATAAGGCCCCGACCTTAAAAATTACTTAATCATGATTTATTTCAATAATGCACATTGATGATCTTTTCAGGTTTAGAGTTTTAGTGAATTAGATCAGAAATCATGCATTACATTCCACATTTAAACTTGGTGGTTACATCAAAGACAATATTCACTTTTCCCAAAAAAGGAAACATATTCAAAATAAAACATGGATTCTTTCTTGACACTTCCTCGAAATTTCATCACATCATGTACCTTTTCCTTGACCTATGAAAAACATTTCAAAAACATGGGATTAGCATAAAAAACCTTAATAAGGGATATAAAAATACAGAAAGAAATCCTTATTCCAGGTATACATAAGAATCGATGAAATCATACTTTACTCATAAAACATATGCACTTTAACATACCTCATGAAATCATAAGATTTATGAATAACCCATAGAAATCATAAGACATAAAGGTAACTTGAGGCATTCATAACATTCTTACAAAGGAAGTAACCCTCATGGTTATTTTTGAATACCCATCACAGTATATTCCCTAAATCATTTCGAAGAAACCTTAGAATTTAACTCCTTAACATTACCCAATGCATTAGAGAGCTATCTCGAGCTCACCTGCCCTTATATTATCACAGAACCACCCATCTTCATAAACAGTTCCCAAGAACCATAACATAATCGTATCACATAAAACATGCATAAAGGAAACATTAAATTTCCACATTTCAATCACAAGATACCAAAAACACATATAATCAAAACATTATCAAAACTATTTTCAATACCAAAATAAAATTAAAACATGGTATTTATATTTCATTTAAAAAAAGTTATGGCTTGTAGAGGAAGCCGAAACTCAAATAATGGTCAGGGCGGTGGAGAAGTCGTTGTCTCCGCATATATAAGACAAAAACATTTCCTTTTGTCGTTTAGTAAAAGGATCCATGTAAAAAGATTAATTTTGAATTAAAATTCAAAATGGTTTATTATTCAACTAATAAAATAAGGTCATATATAAATTAAAGTATGCCTCAACGAAAAGAGATTGAGATGAAGTCCCTTACCTCGTGTCTGACTTGACTTGATCGTTCTTTAATATCCAAAAAAATAAACTAGAGTTAATTTTTTACATTCTTAAGAACCTTTATCAAATTCAGTATTCCTTTTATATCACTTATTACCATGTTATTAACATTAGGTAATCATTTAAGTTAATAACGGTCTTTTTGTCTTTATTTGGTACTTGATTCAAAAAAAACTTCTTATAATCACATGGTGTTCATGTGGTATTATATCCATTATCTCCAAAGTTATGTTAAATATGAATATATCATATATATCATGTATATCCAGTATAAACATGCATTTATAATATTACATAACATTTAGAGGTATGAAATGAAATGCACCGTTCATGGAGACGGTAAGCTGTACGTACGCATGAATGCTAATTTCATATCTATTTCGTATTCAATGGAATAAAATCATAATGATATAACGGTATATTGTAGTTCCAGTATAATATAATATACAATATAATTAACTTCATCCTTAATATTTCCCACGTATGGAATTAATGATTGAATTCACTTTGAGGGGGCGGTAGTCTGCACTTCCTAAAATGAAATTATCGTGTTTATCCATTATGGAAACCAAAAAGGTATGACATAAATGAAAACAACAGAAGAATAAGGAAAACATAAAAATAATATATATATATATATATATCATATATAAATTCGGTGACATTTTAATGGACACCATGAATGGTGTTAAAAAAGATTGAACAATCATTGTTTCGTGAGGCAGTAATTCGCCACCCACATAAACAGTATGTTATTTAACCATTAAATGGAGGTGTGTGTAAGTTTATCTCAAATACTTCTTATAAAAAATCCTTTTATATTGAATATACTATAGTTGTTACAAAATAATGAATTAAAAAGAGGTTCGGTGGTTGGAGATGCAAAATAAAACAAAAGAACATAAGAGAAGACATTACCTTTAAATCGGGAAACTCCCTTAGTTTGAACCAAAAGGGTTTCATGAAGAGATTTCTTCCTAAGGTAAGGCTTCTAGGATGAAGATAGGTATATTGGGAGCGTAATTGAGTAGTTTTTGGATGAGACAAAAGGCTTGAGCAGTGTGAGAGATGGGTATGAAGTGGGGACATTTTATAAGGGAGAGGAGGGGATCTTTTGGAAAGCATGAAACTATTAATTTATTATATAATGCATTTCGGTTTCTAAAGGTCCCAAAACCATTAAAAAAAATAAGGTGTCCCATGTCCCAAATAAAATCATCCAATAAGAATTTTACAAGTATTGGATATTATTTTAAACATTATCTTCTTATTTATTTAAATCATTCAGTAATGACGTAAACACTGCATCATCATTGTGTCATAAATCATTTTATTGATTGGATGTATAAAAATTATATTAAAATGACCATGTTGTAAGAAATAGTTTTATATTTCTAATGAATATTTATAGTTGAAAATATAACTTGTATAACCCCTTATAAAAATTATTTTAGTAAAACAAAACATGTTTGTGATATTTGTTTTCTTTAAATAAAAGGTATTTATGTCATTATCTATCCCATGTGGCTCCATGGGGTACCACAAATTTACCCATGGATTTTCTTGGTCGTCCATGACTCAACCAATATGAGTAGGACATGTTCCAAGGTAATTTCATATTATTATAACAATATTTTTACCTTAAATTACCCTATTTACCTCTAATCGCGGTTAATAAAACTCCACAGTTAATATTCACCAAAAATTATTTTCATCCCATTAAACCACATTTTAATTCTTAATGACAACCATGTATATTTGATTTTTGAAATAAAATTCATAGAAGTGGTAAAATTTCATTTAAATGAAATGTAAGTTTTTTTAACTACCACTTAGTGGTTTCACTATTCATCAAAATTTGATGTTTTTCAGAACAATACCAAAAATTTACCCTATGATATATTTGATATTCCAAATTCAAAAATTATGTTCATTTTACAAAATTCAAGACAAATATGTTTCATTAAATAATTTTATAATTAATTCCCACTGTCAAAACAAATAACATGTTATTAAGAAACAATACATATCCAAAGATCGACAATTGTTTATGTACAATTTCAATGTTAAATTAATTCTAATGTACACAATTTAATTAAATGGTAAAAACCTATTCTAATTTCACATTAAAACCAATTAAAATGATAATCTATATGAGGCCCCAGACTTAAACCATACTTAATAATGAATTAAATGAATAATTCACATTGAGGATCTTTTCAGGTTTAGAGTTTTAGAGAATTAGATCATAAAACATGAATTACATTCCACATTTATACAAAGTGGTTACATAAAGATAGTATTCATTTTTCCCATCAATGGAAACATATTTAAAATAAAACATGGATTCTTTCTTGAAACTTTCTTGACACTATCATCATATCATGTACCTTTCCCTTGACCTGTGAAAAACATTTAAAAAAAACTTGGGATGAGCATAAAAATCTCAGTAAGGGATATAAAAATATGGAAAGGAAACATGAGTTCATATATACATAATAATGAAATCATAATTTACCCATAAAACATAGGGACTTTAACATACCTCAAAAAATCATGAATAAATCATAGAAATCATAAGACATAAAGGTAACTTGAGGCATTCATAACATTCTTACATACGGAGTAACCCTCTTGGTTACATTTGGAATACCCATCACAATATATTCCTTAAATCTCCTTGGAGAAACCTTAACGTTTCACTCCTTCACATTACCCAATGCATTGGAGATCTATATCAGGCTCACCCGTCCTTAGTTTATCACAGAACCACCCGTCTTCATAATAATGCCCAAGAACCAAATCATAATCGTATCACATAAAAATGCATAAAGGAAACATAACATTTCCACCTTTCAATCACAAGATATCAATACAACACATTGATATAAAAACATTATGAAAACCATTTTCAATATCAAAATAAAAGAAAAGTAATACTTGGTATTTATTTTTCTATAAAAAAAGTATGGCTTGTAGAGGAAGCCGAAACTCAAATAATGGTCATGGCAGTGGAGAAGTCATTGTCACTGCATACGTACGACAAAAAAATATTCCCTTTTGTTGTTTAGTAAATGCATAGTATAAAAAAGTTTCCTTTTGAATAAACGTAAAAGTCAAAGGGGTTTATATACCGTATAAAATAATGTTGTGTATAAAACGAAATATGCCTCAATGAAAGGAGATTGAGACGAAGTCCCATATCTCGGGTCTGACTTGACTCGATCGTTCTTTAATCTCCTGAATAATAAACTTGAGTTAATTTATAATTGCTTAAGAACCTTTTTCAAGTTCATTTTTCCATTTATATCACTTATTACTAAGTCATGAACACTATGTAATTATTTTAGTTAATAACAGTCGTTTTAACGATCATTGGTACTTGAGTCAAAATATACTCTTTATAATTACAAGTTGTTCATGTATCCATTATATCCAGAGTTATACTCATGATGTATATATCATATATATCATATATATCCAGTATATACATGCATTTATAATATTACATAACGTTTAGAGGTAAGAAATGAAATGCACCGTTCATGGAGACGGTAAGCCGTACGTACGCATGAACGCTACTTTCATTTCTATTTTGTATTTTATGGAATTAAAAAAAATTATACAGAATAATATTTTAATTACAGTATGGTATCATATATAATATCATTAAATATATCCTTTATACATACCTCATATGGTATTAACGAATCAAATCACTTTGAGGGGGCGGTAGTCTGCACTTTCTAAAATGAAGATATCACGTTTACTCATAATGGTAACCATAAAGATATGCCATAAATGAAAAATAAATAAGGTTAAGTAAAACATAAACATACTATATATAATATATAAATATATTTACATCTTAATGGCCACCTTTGAAGGTGATATATGAGTGTCGAACAATCATTGTTTCGTGAGGCAGAAATTCTCCATCCACGGAAACAGTATGTGCTTTAACGATTAGATGTAGGTGTGTGTATGTGTAGATCGAATACTTATTATAACAAAATCATAGTATATTAAAGATACTGGAGTTATTACAAAAGAAATGAATAAAAAGAGTTTAGGGGGTTGGAGAGGCAAAATAAAACAAAAGGTCTCAAGTGAAGACATTACCTTAAAATTAGGTAACTCCCTTTGGTTTGAGCTCAAAGGCTTCCTTGGGAAGACTTCTGCCAAAAGTGAGGCTTCAAGGAGTAATAGAGGGATGTGGAGAGACAAAATGGGCAGGGGTTGTCCGATCCAAAGGCTTTTGAAGTGTGGATAAGGAGGTAGAGGTGGGGGCATTTTATAAGAGGAGAGGAGGGGCACTCTTGGAATGTAATGAAATGTTCCTTTATTTTAAAATGACTTTCGGATTTAAAAGGTCCCACATTGATATAATTCGAGGATAAGGTGATAAGGGTTATAAATATACCCATACAATATGTTTTGGACATGTGTAGATCATAGATTTTACATTATCTTTTCATTTTATTTAAATCCATTATTAATGAGGTAATCAATGCATCATCATGATGTCATAAATAATTTAATTTATTTAATGTCTAAAAATTATAAAAAAAATATCATGATATAGGAAATATTGTTAGAGTTATAATGAATATTTATAGTCAAAGATTTGACTTGTATAACCCCATGTAAAAATTGTTTTAGTAAAACAACTCATGTTTGTGTCATTTTTACTTTTAAATTAAATAAAAAGTTATTTATGTCATTTCCCAACCAAAGCGGCTCCATGGGGTCCCCAAGTTGACCCATGGATTGTTTTGGTCGTCCATGACACATCCAATGAGGTTAGGACATGTGTCAATCTCATATTATATTATTAAAACATTATTTTTACCTTAAACTACACTAATTACCTCTAATCGCGATTTAAAACATAAAAGTTACTATTCAAAAAAATATTATTTTAAGCCCATTGAACCACATTTTACTTCTTAATGACAAACATGTATGTCAGATTTTTGAAATTCAAATCACATGGGTGGTAAAATATCCTTGAAACGAAAAATCAGTTTTTTAAGTACCACTTAGTGGTTTCACTATTCATAAAAAAATTGATGTTTTTCAGAAATATACCAAAACATCACCCTAAGCTATATTTGATATTACAAATTCAAAAATGATGTCTATTTTATGAAATTCAAAACATATAAGTTACATTAATTAATTTAATAATTAATCCCCACTGTCAGAGAAAATAGCGTGTTTTTATGAAACAATAAGTATCAAAAGATTGACACTAGTTTAAGTCCAATTTCAAAGTGAAATTAATTCCAACGACCACTATTGGATTGAATGGTAAAAATATATTCTAATTTAACTTTAAATTCAATTCAAAATATTATCTAATAATATAAATAAATTAGATTAAAAAGAGGTTTTGAATTAAAATACAACATTTTTCACTATTCATTAAAAAATGAACTTTGTCGGAAAAATACCAACAATTCACACAAAGTAAATTTCGATGTCCCAATCATAAAGAATAATTTTATTTTGAAAAACATAGTATATAAAATTGTAAAAAGATAGATTTAAAAATGGTTTTCCATCAAAAGGAAGTAAAACAATCTTTTAAAAATATTATTGTATTCCATACTTAAGATTGGATTTATCCTCATTTTAAGCCTCTAAAACACTATCTAATTCATTAGTAGACATAGATAAAAATATATATTATTCATTAATTACTTGGGATGTTACATCCTTCCCCCCTTTAGAAAATTTCGTCCCCGCAATTCATTTACTTATCGAATAAGTGGGGGTATTTATCCCTCATTTCATTTTCAGATTCCCATGTTGCCTCTTCAATCATGTAGTCTTTACTCAAAACCATACCTGATGAATCAACTTATTCTGTAACACTTTATCCATGTGGTCAAGAATCTGGACCATTTGTTCCTCATAAGATAGGTTCTCTTCCAGCTGAACTACCTCTGGACTCAAAACATGTGATGGATCTGGCATATACTTTCCCAACATAAAATCATGAAAAACATTATGTACCTGAGATAAACTCGGAGGTAAAGCCACTCGGTAAAAAACTGATCCAACTCTCTCCAGAATTTCATATGGTCCAATGAACCTTGGAATCATCTTTCCTTTCTTACCAAATCACATCACACTTTTCCATGGTGAGACTTTGTGAAAAACATGATCACCTACCTCAAAAGAGAGATCCTTCCTCCTGTTGTCTGCATAACTATTCTGCCTGCCCTGAGCTGTTCTCATGTGTTTCTATATCAGATGAACTTTTTCTCCAACTATTCTACCAATTCTAGTCCCAACAGCTTCCCTTCAGCCACTTCATCCCAGAAAACTGGAGTTCGACACTGCTTCCCATATAACGCCTCAAACGGTTCCATCTGTATACTGGAATGAAAACTATTATTATAAGAAAATTCAACCAAAGAAAGATGTTGGTCCCAACTTCCCTGATAATCCATCGAACAAGCATGTAGTATATCCTCTAAAGTCTGGATCATTCGTTCTGACTGCCCATCTGATTGAGGATGAAAAGCTGTAATAAAATTTAATTCAGTACCCAACGACTTCTGAAGGCCTTTCCAAAAGTTAGAAGTGAACCTGGGATCACGGTCAGATACAATGGAGAGAGGAACTCCATGTAACCTAACTATCTCTTTAAGATACAAATGAGAATGTTGATATAGGGAAAAAGTATCTCTTATAGAAAGGAAATGAGAAGATTTGGTCAAGCGATCAACAATAACCCGGATTGCATTATTACCTCGAGATGTCTTCTGTAATCCCACAACAAAGTCCATGGATATATTCTCCCATTTCCACTCTGGCACTGGTAAAGGATGAAGCATCCCATTCATTAGCTACCGCTCTACTTTAACCTGCTGACAAGTCAAACACTTCATAGTAAAATTAGCAATATCTCTTTTCATTCCATCCCACCAGTAATACTCCCACAGATCTCTGTACATCTTAGTACTGCCAGGATGAACTGAAAATGGAGAACTATGAGATTCACATAACAACTCTCTCTTCAGCTATGAATCACAAGGCACACACAATCTCTTCCCAAATCTCAAAACACAATCACTATCAATGTTGAATTTAGACAACATACCCTTCTGAACCAGCTCTACCTCTTTCTGCAAATCACTGTCTTGCTTCTGTGCTTGCTTGATTCTGTCTGATAGAGATGATTTCACTGATACCTAACACAAAATAGAAGAACTTCCTGCACCAATACCTTCTATGCCAAAGTTCATCAAATCAAAAACCAAAGGATCTCATTCCAAACATATCATGGTTAATGAAGCATTACTTTTTTGACTCAAAGCATCAGCCACTTTATTTTCCTTTCCCGGATGGTAATGAATTGTACAATCATAATCCTTGATTAATTGTATCCATCTCCTTTGTCTCATGTTCAATTCTTTCTGAGTGAATATATACTTTAAACTCTTTTGATCGGTATATATTTCACACTTTACTCCATACAAATGATGCCTCAAAATTTTTAAAGAAAAAACAACAATAGCTAATTCTAAATCAAGTGTAGGATAATTTACCTCATGAGTTTTTAACTGATGTGAAGCATAAGCAATTACCTGATCATTCTGCATAAGGACACAACCAAGTCCTTTCAATGAAGCATCACTGTAGATAACAAACTCACCATTCCTGGAAGGAAGTGCCAAAACTAGAGCAGTCACCAATCTTCTTTTCAACTCCTGAAAACAATCATCACATTCTTTTTTCCACATAAACTTAACACCCTTCTGAGTTAGCTTAGTCATTGGACTAGATAACCATGAAAAATTTCTAACAAACCTTTTGTAATAGCCTTCCAAACCAAGAAAACTACGAATCTCAATTACATTTGTGGGTCTTAGAAATTCTTCAACAACCTTTTTTTTGCAGGATCAACAGTTATCCCATCTTTAGAAACAATATGACCAAGGAACGAAATTTGTTGCAACCAAAACTCACACTTGCTGAATTTCCCATAGAATTTCTTTTCTTTTAAGGTTTGCAAAATAACCCTTAAATGTATTTCATTATATTCTTTACTTTTAGAAAGCACCAAAATATCATAAATGAAAACAACCACAAACATATCCAAGAACTCATGGAAAATTCTATTTATTAAGTCCATGAATATAGCAGGAGCATTGGTTAGCCCAAAAGGCCTTACTACAAATTCATAATGGCCATATATTGTACGAAACGCAGTCTTCGGAACATCTGCTTCCTTTACCTTTAGTTGATGGCACCCCGATCTTAGGTCAGTCTTTGAAAAATACTGAGCTCCCTAGAGCTGATCAAACAAATCATTGATATGAGGCAAAGGATATTTATTCTTAATAGTGATTTTATTCAAGGCTCTATAATCAATGAAAAGTATCATATAACTATCTTTCTTTTTGACAAATAAAACAAGAGCACCCCATGGTGATGTGCTAGGTCAAATGAAACCTTTCTCTAATAAATCTTGCAATCGATCCTTCAACTCTAAAAGTTCAATTTGAACCATTCGATAAGGGGGTTTTGAAATTGGCTTAGCATCAGTAACTAAGTCAACAGTAAACTCAACTTCCCGATCTGGTATTATTCCTGGAAACTCATGAGTAAAAACATCAAGATACTCATTTACCACTGGCACATCATTAATCTCAACAGTTCCTTTATATTCAACGATGAGTGAAAGGTAACATTCATTTCCATCTTTTATAGGTTTCTCGGCCGCTTGATATGTTATCAACAGTAAGGGTTCATTATTGTACACAAACTGAAATTATTTCTGAAAAGAAACTTATTTAGCTCAACAATCAATCTTAGCATGGTAAATAGAGAGCCAATCCATACCCAGGATAACATCAAACTCTACTAGAGGTAAAACAATAAGGTTTGCAAGTAGGTTCTTTCAACTGATAAGGATAGGAAGATTCTTATAAATTCTTTTTGCCTCAACATTTCTCCCAGGTGTTTTTACCAAATGTTCAGAAGTCATTTCTTGAGATGGTATTCCCATTTTACTAGAAACAATTTCAGAGATGAAAGAATGTGTAGACCCCGATTCAAACAACACACTGGCATAATCTGAAAAAACAAACAAAGTACCTGATACAACTTCATTTGACGGCCCGACATCTGCTGAAGTAGTTGCAAAGGATTTCACCACCCCTTTCTTCTTGTAGTCTAACTGCTTATCATCATTCAATCTCTTTGTCGGACACTCATTTTCATAGTTACCCATCTCATTGCACTTAAAACATTTCACTAACTGTAAATCAAATTTGGTCTTACCATCACCCCGATCTTTTTCAATGCAATCACGAGCCCTATGTCCCACCTTACCCCATCGGTAGCACTTTCCAAAATTCAGAAGACATTCCCCAACATGCCTTTTACCACATTTATCAAAAACTCGAAACTTAGTTTTCTTACCGTCAGACCTTTTTGAAGAATTATTTCCTTTCTCCTGCCACCTCGGTATCTTCTTCTTCTGCTTGTTATAGAACACTTGATCATCAGCAAACTCCATTTCCACCTTCTCAGCACATCGAAAAAGATTTTCATAACTTTTAAACTCACAAGAAGATAATGCCCTTTGATATTTTTTCTTTAATCCTGAGTAAAAACGATTGATTTTACTATCAAGGTCTCGGATAAAATTTGGAGCATACCTTGCCAATCGAGTGAACCTTTATTCATAGGTGACCACTGAGTCTTCCTCTTGCCTCAATTACAGGAATTGTTTTTCCATCCTCAGTCGAACAGCCTTAGGAAAATACTTCTCAATAAAAATACCTTTGAATTCATCCCAGTCGAGTGCATCAATCTAATCAGCGTCCTTGATATTTTTAACCATTGACCACCACTGATCCGCTTCACCCTCCAAAGGGTAAATAGAAAGACTAACCTTTTGATTGTCTGAACACTCCATGACATCAAAAATATTCTCCAGTGCTTTAATCCACCCTTCAAGTAGCAAAGGGTCAGATGATCCTCTGAATGATGTGGGATGTTTCCTCATAAAATGTTCCACCACTGACATGTTCCTCGGCGGTTGATGTGGCTGATCTCATGCATTGATACCACCTCCATTTATTGCTTGAGTCAACTACGCCGTTACTGCAACAAGCTGTTCAGTTCCAATTCCGACCATCTCAGGATGCTGATTCGGAAGGTTATTTCCTTCTTTATTCCTTCTTAGCACTACTTCCCTATTTCCTCTGCGGAAAACCATTCTAAACAAACATGTCTTAGATGAAGAAACATGGTAATCTTCAAATTCTACATCACTTCAATTTGACCATAAATAAATTTGGATAATCATTTTATATAATTCTAACTCCTAAATTTATCTAAACCGACCTCTGATACCAACTATAAGGCCCCAGCCTTAAACCTTAATTAATATTGATTTAAATGAATAATTCACATTGAGGATATTTTCAGGTTTATAGTTTTAGAGAATTAGATCATAAAACATGCATTACATTCCACATTTAAACAAAGTGGTTACATAAAGATAGTATTCATATTTCTCATCAATGGAAACATATTTAAAATAAAACATGGATTCTTTTTTGACACTTCTCTGACACTATCATCATATCATGTACCTTTCCCTTGACCTGTGAAAAACATTTCAAAAAAAACTTGGGATGAGCATAGAAAGATCAGTAAGGGATATAAACATATGGAAAGGAAACATGAGTTCATATATACATAAGAATGAAATCATACATTACCCATAAAACATAGGCACATTAACATAACTCATAAAATCATGAATAAATCATTGATATCACAAGACATAAAGGTAACTTGAGGCATTCATAACATTCATACATATGAGTAACCCACTTGGTTATGTTTGGAATACCCATCACATTATATTCCCTAAATCTCTTCAGAGAAACTGTAACGTTTTACTCCTTCGTGTTACCCAATGCATTGGAGAGCTATATCGGGCTCACCTGCCCTTAGTTTATCACGGAACCCCCTGTCTTCATAATAATGCCCAAGAACCACAACATAATCGTATCACATAAAACATGCATAAAGGAAACATAACATTTACAGCTTTCAATCACAAGATATCAATACAATACATTGATATAAAAACATTATGAAAACAATTTTCAATACCAAAATAAAATAAAAGTAAAACATGGTATTTATCTTTCTTTAAAAAAAGTATGGCTTGTAGAGTAAGCCGAAACTCAAATAATGGTAATGGCGGCGGAGAAGTCGTTGACACCGCATACGTACGACAAAAAAACATTACCTTTTTTCGTTTATTAAACTATTCATATAAAAAAGATTCCTTTTGAATAAATGTAAAAGTAAAAGGGGTTTATACACCGTATAAAATAATGTTGTGTATAAAATGAAATATGCCTCAATGAAAGGAGATTGAGACGAAGTCCCATACCTCGGGTCCGACTTGGCACGATCTTTCTTTAATCGCTGGGATAATAAACTTGAGTTAATTTATACTTTCTTAATAACCTTTTTCAATTTCATTATTCCTTTTATATCAATTATTACCAGGTCATGAAAACTATGTAATTATTTTAGTTAATAACGGTCGTTTTAACGATCATTGGTACTTGAGTCAAAATATGCTCTTTATAATTACAATTTTTTCATGTATCCATTATATCCAGAGTAACACTCATGATGTATATATCATATATATCATATATATCAAGTATATACATGCATTTATAATATTACATAATGTTTATAGTTAAGAAATGAAATGCACCGTTCATGGAGACGGTAAGCCGTACGTATGCATGAATGCTACTTTCATTTCTATTTCGTATTTTATGGAATTAAAACATAATGATACATAATTTTATATTAATTCCAGTATGGTATCATATATAATATCATTAAATATATCCTATATACATACCACATATGGTATTAACGAATCAAATCACTTTGTGGGGGCGGTTGTTCCCACTTCCTAAAATGAAGATATCACGTTTACTCATAATGGTAACCTTAATGATATGAAATAAATGAAAAATACAGAACCTTAAGTAAAACATAAACATACTATATATAATATATAAATATAGTGACATCTTAATGGCCACCTTTTAAGGTGATATATTAGTGTTGAACAATCATGGTTTCGTGAGGCAGAAATTCGCCATCCACGGAAACAGTATGTTCTTTTACCATTAGATGTAGGTGTGTGTAAATGTAGCTCGAATACTTCTTATAAAAACATCCTAGTATATTTAATATACTGTATTTGTTACAAAATAAATGAATAAAAATAGTATATGGGGTTGGAGAATCAAAATAAAACAAAAGGACTCAAGTGAAGACATTACATTAAAATCAGGTAACTCCCTTTGGTTTGAGCTCAAAGGCTTCCTTGTAAAGACTTCTGCCCAAAGTGAGGCCTTAGGGAGTAATAGAGGGATGTGGAGAGACAAAATAGGCAGGGTTTGGCCGAGCCAAAGGCTTTTTATGTGTGGATAAGGAGGTAGAGGTGGGGGCCTTTTATAAGAGGAGAGGAGGGGCACTCTTGGAATGTAAAGAAATGTTCCTTTATTTTAAAATGACTTTCGGATTTAAAAGGTCCCACATTGATATAAATTAAGGCTAAGGTGATAAGGGTTCGAAATATACCCATCCAATAGGTTTCGGACATGTGTAGGTCATATATTTTACATTATCTTTTCATTTTATTTAAATCCTTTATTAATGAGGTAATCACTGCATCATCCTGATGTCATAAATAATTTAATTTATATAATGTCTAAAAATTATAAAAAAAATATCATGACATATTATATCTTTTTATATTTCTAATGAATATTTATAGTCAAATATCTGACTTGTATAACCCCATGTAAAAATTGTTTTAGTAAAACAACTCATGTTTGTGTCATTTTTACTTTTACATTAAATAAAAAAGTTATTTATGTCATTTCCCAACCAAAGTGGCTCCATGGGGTCCCCAAGTTGACCCATGGATTGTTTTGGTCGGCCATGACACATCCAATGAGGGTAGTACATGTTTCAATCTCATCTCATATTATTATAATATTATTTTTACCTTAAACTACACTAATTATCTCTAATCGCGTTTAAAAACATAAAAGTTACTACTCACCAAAAAATTATTTTAATCCCATTGAACCAAATTTTACTTCTTAATTACAACCATGTATGTCTGATTTTTTAAATTCAAAACATAGAGGTGATAAATTTTCATTTAAACGAAAAATCAGTTTTTTAACTACCACTTAGTTGTTTCACTATTCATCAAAAAGTGATGTTTTTCAGAAACATACCAAAACATCACCCTAAGATATATTTGATATTATGAATTAAAAAATGATGTCTATTTTAAAAAATTCAAATAATATAACTTACATTAATTAATTTAATAATTAATTCCCGTTGTCAGAGTAAATAGCGTGTTTTTATAAAACAATAAGTATCAAAAGATTGAAACTAATTTAAGTCCAATTTCAAACTGAAATTAATTCCAATGACCACTATTGGATTAAATGGTAAAAATATATTCTAATTTAACTTTAAAACCAATTCAAAATATAATCTAATCATATAAATAAATAATAATAAAAAGAGGTTTTGAATTAAAATACAACATTTTTCACTATTCATTAAAAAATGAACTTTATCGGAAAAATACCAAAAATTCACACAAAGTAAATTTTGATGTGCAAATCATAAAGAATAATTTTATTTTGACAAACATATCTTATAAAATTGTCAAAATATAGATTTATAAATGGTTTTCCATCAAAAGATAGTAAAACAATCTTTTAAAAATATTAGTGTATTCCATAGTTAAGATTGGATTTATTCTCATTTTAAGCCCCTAAAACACCATCTAATTCATTAGTATACATAGATAAAAATATCTATTATTCATTACTTACATGGGATGTTACAATATAACCATATACATAAATTAGATTAAAATTATGTTTTGAATTAAAATACAATATTTTTCACTATTCGTTAAAAAATGAACATTATCATAAAAATACCAAAAATTTATCCAAAGTAAATTAAAATGTCTAAATTCTAAAGAATATGTTTATTTTGATTAATAGAGCTTATAAAATTGTCAATAGTTATATTTAAAAATGGTTTTCCATCAAAAGGAAGTAAAATAATCTTTTAAAATATTAGTGTATTCTATGCTTAAGAATGGATTTATTCTCATTTTAAACCTCTAAAACAATTTCTAATTCATAAATAGACATATTTATTAAAATATATTACTCTTTACATATTTGGGATGTTACATCCTTCCCCCTTTAGAAAATTGTGTCTTGGCAATTTATTTACATATCAAATAAGTGGGGGGTATTTATCCCTCATTGCATTTTCAGATTCCCTTGTTGCCTCTTAAATCATGTGGTTTTTCCACAAAACTATTAATTGATGAATCACCTTATTCTGCAACACGTGCTCCCGATGGTCAAAAATCTAGACTGGTTATTCCTCATAAGATAGATTCTCTTCCATCATAAGTACCTCTGGACTCAAAACATGAGATGGATATGGCATGTACTTCCTTATCATTGAAACATGAAAAACATTTTGTACCTGAGATAAATTCGGAGGTAAAGCCACTCGATATAAAACTGATCCAACTCTCTCCAAAATTTCATATGGTCCAATGAAAATTGTACTCAGTTTTCCTTTCTTACCAAATTGCATCATACTTTTCCATGGTGAAACTTTGAGGAAGACGTGATCACCTACCACAAAAGAGATATTCTTCCTCCTGTTGTCTGCATAATTTTTCTGCCTGCTATGAGCTGTTCTCATGTGTTTCTATATCAGCTGAACTTTTTCTGCCAACTCTTATACCAATTTTGGTCCCATAAACATCCTTTCACCCACTTAATCCCAAAAAGATTCAGTTCCACACTGCTTCCTATATAATTCCCCAAATGTTTCCATCTGTATACTGGAATGAAAACTTTTATTACAAGAAAAATATACCAAAGAAAAATTTTGGTCCCAACTTCCCTGATAATCAATCGAACAAGCACAAATCATATCCTCCAATATCTGAATTGTTCGTTCTGACTGCCCATCTGATTGAGGATGAAAATCTGTACTAAAATTTAATTTAGTACCCAACGACTTCTAAATCCATTTCCAACAGATAGAAGTAAACATTAGATCACGATCAGATATAATGAAGATGGGAACTCCATGTAACCTGAATATCTCTTTAAGATACAAAGTAGAAAGTTGATCTAGGGAAAAAGTATCTCATATAGAAATAAAATGAGCAGATTTAGTCAAGCAATCAAAAATAACCCAGATTGCATTACTACCTCGAGGTGTCTTCGACAATCCCACAACGAAGTCCATTGATATATTCTCCCATTTCCACTCTGGCACTGGTAATGGATGAAGCATCCCATTCGGCAACTGTCGCTCTACTTTAACCTGTTTAAATTTCAAATACTTTACAGTAAAATCAGCAATATCTCTTTTCATTCCATCCCACCAGAAATACTCCCAAAGATCTCTATACATCTTAGTACTACCAGGATGAACTGAAAACAAACAACTATGAGCTTCACATAACAACTCTCTCTTCAACTGTGAATCACAAGGAAAAAACAATATCTTCCCAAATTTATAAAACAAAATCATTATCAATGTTGAATTCATGTAACATACACTTCTAAACCAGTTCTACCTTTTTTTGCAACTCAATTTCTTGCTTCTGAGCTTGATTAATTTTGTCTGTTAGAAAAGATTTCACTGATACCTGAAACAAAATAGAAGAACATCCTGCACCAACAAATTCTATTCCAATGTTCATCAAATTCTTAACTGAAGGATCACATTCCAAACATAATATGGTGAATGAAGCATTACATTTTATACTCAAAGCATCAGTCACCTTATTTGCTTTTCCCGGATGGTAATGAATTGTAAAATCATAATCATTGATTAATTCCATCAATCTCCTCTGTCTCATGTTCAATTATTTCTGACTGAATATATACTTTTAAATTTTGTGATCAGTATATATTTCACACTTTACACTGTACAAATGATACCTCCAAATTTTTATAGTGAAAACCACAATAGCTAATTCCAAATCATGTGTAGGGTAATTTTTCTAATGATTTTTCAACTGACATGAAGCATAAGCAATTACCTGATCATTCTGCATTAGGACGCAACAAAGACCTTTTAATGAAAAATCACTATAGATAACAAACTCACCATTCCTGGAATGTAGTTGCAAAACTGGAGCATTCCCCAATATTTTTTTTCCATTCATGAAAACAATCATCACATTCATTTTTTTCAGATAAAATTAACACCCTTCCGAGTTAGCTTACTCAATGTGCTGGACAACCGTGCAATGTTTTTAATTAACCTTCTGTAATAACCTTCAAAACCAAGAAAAATTCGAATCTTAGTTACATTTGTGTGTCTTGGACATTCTTCAACAACTTTTTTTTGCTGGATCAATAGTTATTCCATTTTTAGAAATAATGTGACCAAAGAAAGACATTTTTTGCAACCAGAATTCACATTTGCTGAATTTCCCATACAATTTATTTTCTTTTAAGGTTTGAAAAATAACCCATAAATGACTTTCATTCTAATCATTACTTTTAGAAAATACAAAAATATCATAAATAAATACAACCAGAAATTTATCCAAGAACTCATGGAAAATTATATTCATAAGGACCATGAATACAAAAAGTGCATTGGTTAACCCAAAAGGCATAACTACAAATTCATAATGGCCATATATTGTATGAAACGTGGTCTTCGGAATATCTGCTCCCTTTACCTTCAACTGATGGTAGCCCGATCTCAGGTCAATCTTTGGAAAATAATGAGCTCTCTAGAGCTGATCAAACAAATCATTGATATGAGGCAAAGGATATTTGTTCTTAACTGGGATGTTATTCAGGGCTCTATAATCAATGCAAAGTCACATTGAACCATCTTTCTTATTAAAAAATATAACAATATCACCGCATGGTGATGTGCTAGGTACAATGAAACATTTCTCTAATAAATCATTCAATTGCTCCATTGACTCTAAAAGATCAATTTGAGCCATTCGATAAGGGGGTTTTGAAATTGGCTTCGCATTAGAAATTAATTCAATAGTAAATTCAACTTCTTGATATTGTATTATTCTTGGAAAATTTTCAGAAAAAACATCAAGATACTCATTTACCACTTCTACATCATTAATCTGAATGGTTCCTTTTTTTTCAACAATTTTTGCAAGGTAACATTCATTTCCATCATTTAAAATTTTCTCAGCCTCTTGATATGTTATCAATAGTAAGGGTTCATTCTTGTACACAAATTGAATATCTTTATGAAAAGAAACTTCTTTAGCTCTACAATAAATCTTAGCATGGTAAACAGATATCCAATACATACCCAAGATAACATCAAACTATACTAGAGGTAAAACAATAAGGTTTTCAAGTAGGTTCTTTACACGGATAAGGATAAGAAGATTCTTATAAATTATTTTTTCCCCAATATTTCCCCCAGGTGTTTTTACTGCATGTTCCAAAGTCATTTCTTGAGATGGTATTCCCATTTTACTAGAAAACCTTTTGGAGATGAAAGAATGTGTAGACCCTGAATCAAAAAACACACTAGCATTATCTGAATTAACAAATAATTTACATGATACCATTTCATTTGGTTGCCCAACATCTGCTGAAGTAGTTGCAAATGATTTCACCACACCCTTTTTCTTATAGTCTGACTACTTTCCATCGTTCAATCTCTTTTTCAGACACTCATTTGCATAATGACCCATCTCATTTCACTTGAAACATTTCCCTAACTGTAAATCAAATTTGGTCTTACCGTCACCCTGATATTTTCCAGTGCAATCACGAGCCTTATGTCCCATCTTACCACATCAGTAGAACTTTCTAGAATTAAAAGTACATTCCCCAACATACGTTTTACAACATTTATCACAAACCGAAAACTTAGTCTTCTTACCATCAATGGTTTTTGAAGGATTATTCCCTTTCTCCTTCCACCTCGGTCTCTTCTTTTGTTGGTTGTCATAGAACACTTGATCATCAGAAAACACCATTTTCACCTTCTTATCACATCTATAAAGATTTTCATAACTTTTTAACTCACAAGAAGCTAATGAACTTCAATATTTTGGCTTTAATAGTAAGTAAAAAATAATTGATTTTACTATCAAGGTCTCGGATAAAATTTGGAGCATACATAGCCAATCGAGTGAACCTTTCTTCAAAAGAAGCCCCTGAGTTGCCCTCTTGCCTTAATTCCATAAATTGTTTTCCCATCCCAAGTTGAATAGCCTTAGGAAAATAATTCTCAAGAAACATTCCTTTCAATTCATCCCAGTCAAGAGCATCACTATCATCCGCATCCTTGGTATTTTTAACCATCGACCACCAATGATCTACTTCTCCCTCCAAATCTTAAACAACAAGGCTAACCTTTTTATTGTCAGAACACCCCATGACATAGAAAATCATCCCTAGTCTTTACTAAAACCTTAATTTGGCATAGTGTCAGATGATCCTCTGAATGATGGGAGATGTTGCCTCATGAAATTTTCCACCACTGACATGTTCCTTTGCGGTTGATATGGCTGATCTCGTGTATGGATACCACCACAATTTATCACTTGAGTCAACTGTGCCTTTTCTGCAACAAACTATTCAGTTCTAATTCTGACCACCTCAGGATGCTGATTCGGAAGGTCATTTAATTCTGTATGCCTTCCTAACACTAATTCCATATTTTCTCTCTAGAAAATCATTCTGAAAAAAAATGTCTTAGATGAAGAAACATTTTAATTTTCAAATTCTATATAATTTTCAATTTGACCATTAAAAAAATATTTTTGGATAATCATTTAATAGAATTACAACTGCTAAAGTTATATAAACTGACCTTTGATACCAGCTATAAGGACCCAGCCTTAAACAATACTTAATCTTGAGTTATTTCAAGAATACACATTGAGGATCTATTCAGGTTTAGTGTTTTAGATAATTAGATCATAAATCAGGCATTACATTCCACATTTAAACAAGGTGGTTACATCAAAGAAAATATTCACTTTTCCCATCAAAGGAAACATTTTTAAAATAAATCATGGATTCTTTCTTTACACTTCCTCAACACTATCATCACATCATGTACCATTCCCTTGACCTGTGAAAAACATTTCAAAAACATGGGATGATCATAAAAAGCTCAGTAAGGGATATAAAAATATTAAAATAAAACCTTAGTCCATGTATACATAAGAATTAAGGAAATCATACTTTACTCATAAAACATAATCACTTTAACATACCTCATTAAATCATAAGATTTATGAATAACCCATAGAAATTATTATACATAAAGGTAACTTGAGGCATTCATAACATTCTTACATTGGGTGTAACCCTCATGGTTACGTTTGGAATACCCATCACAGTATATTCCCTAAATATATTCCAAGAAACCATAGAATTTAACTCATTCACGTTACCCAATGCATTTGAGAGCTATCTCGGGCTCACCAACCCTTAGTTTATTATAGAACCACTAGTCTTCATAAACAATGCCCAAGAACCATAACATAATTGTATCACATAAAACATTTATAAAGGAAACATAAAATTTCAACATTCCTATAAAAAGATACCAAAAACACATATAATCAAAACATTATCAAAACCATTTTCAATACCAAAAAAAAATTAAAACATGGTATTTATTTTTCATTGAAAAAATGTTATAGCTTGTAGAGGAAGCCGAAACTCAAATAATGTTCGCGGTGGAGGAGAAGTTGTTGTCACCACATATATAAGACAAAAACATTCACTTTTTTCATTTAGTAAAATGCTTCGTGTAAAAGGATTCCTTATGAATTAAACCTAAATGTGGTTTATTATATAACTAATAAAATAAGGTCGTATATAAATTAAAGTATGCCTCAACAAAAGGAGATTGAGATGATGTCCCTTACCTTGTGTCCAACCTGACTCGATCGTTCTTTAATCTCCTAAATAATAAACTAGAGTTAATTTATACTCACTTAAGAACTTTTTTAAAGTTCATTATTCCTTTTATATAACTTATTTATATTTTATTAAAATTATGTAACCATTTAAATTAATAACGGTTGTTTTGCCGGTCTTTGATTCTTGAGTCAAAAATAAACTTCTTATAATCCCAAGATGTTCATGTGGTAAAATATCCATTATCTCCCGAATTATATTCAGGATGTAGATATCATATAAATCATGTATATCCAGTATATATATGCATTTATAATATAACATAACATTTAGAGGTATGAAATGAAATGCACCGTTCATGGAGACGGTAAGCCGTATGTACGTATTAATGCTACTTTCATTTCAATTTTGTATTTAATGGAATGAAATAATTATTATATAATGGTATATTATAATTCTAGTATAATATAATATATAATATCCTTAACTCCATCCTTTATACATCCCACATATGACATTAATGATTCAAATCACTTTGAGGGTGTGGTAGTCCGCACGTCCAAAAATGAAATTATCGCATTTATCCATTATGTAAACCATAAAGGTATGACATAAATGAAAAATACAAGAAGCATAAAGAAAATATAAACATAATATAAATCATATATAAATTCAGTGACATCTTAATGGCCACCATTAAAGGTGTTAAAAGAAGAATTAACAATCATTGTTTCGTGAGGCAGTAATTCACCACCCACAGAAACAATATGTTCTTTAATAATTAGATGGAGGTGTGTGTAAGTGTATCTAAAATAATTATCATAAAAACGTCCTAGTATATTGAAGATACTGTATTTTTTACAAAAGATGGGAATAAAAAGATTTTAGCTGGTTGGAGAAGCAAAATAATACAAAATAACATAAGAGAAGACATTAAATTTAAATCGGGTAACTCCCTTTGGTTTGAACGAAAAGGCTTTTTTGAAGATATATTTGCCTAATGTAAGGCTTCAAGGATGAATAGAGGGATCTTGGGAGATTATTGGAGTATATGGTGGATGAGACAAAGGGCTTGAGAAGTGTGAGAGACAGGTAAGAAGTGGGGTCTTTTTATAAGTGAGAGGAGAGGCTCTTTTGAAAGCATGAAACTATTATTTTATTATATAATTCCATTCGGTTTCTAAATGTCCCAAAATCATTAAAGTAAAATATAAGGTGTCCCATGTTTGAAATAAAATCATCCAATAAAAATTGTACAAGTTTTGGATATTATTTTAAACATTATCTTATTATTTATTTAAATCATTCATTAATGACGTAAACACTACATCATCAATGTGTCATGAATGATTTTATTTATATGATATCTAAAAATTATATTAAAATAACCATGTTGTAAAAATATTTTTTATCTTTATAATTAATAGTTATAGTTGAAAATATAGATTGTATAACCCCTTATAAAAATTGATTTAGTAAAACAAAACATGTTTATGATTTTTTTATTTTTACTTTAAATAAAAGATATTAATGTCATTATCTTACACAAGTGGATCCATGGGGTCCCAAAAATTGACCCATGGATTTTCTTTGTCTGAAATGACTCATCCAATAAGAGTGGGATATGTTTCAATGTAATTTCACATTATTATAAAATTACTTTTACCTTAAATTTACCTAATTACCTCTAATTGTGGTTAATAAAACTCAAAAGTTACTATTAAGAAAAAATTATTTTAATCCCATTGAACCAAATTTTACTTCATAATGACAACCATGTATGTTAGATTTTTGAAATTAAATTCACATAAGTGGTAAAATATCATTTAAACAAAAAATTAGTTTTTTTAACTACCACTTTTTGGATTCACTATTCATCAAAAATTGATGTTTTTTAGAAAAATACCAAAAATTTACCCTAAGCTATATTTGATATTCCAAATTCAAAAATGATGTTCATTTTTTCAAATTCAAAACATTGAGGTTTCTTTAATTAATTTTATAATTAATTCCCACGATCAAAACAAATAACATGTTTTTAATAAACAATACCTATTAAAAGATTGACAATTGTTTATGTCCAATTTCAATGTTAAATTAATTATAATGTCCACCATTGGATTAAATGTTAATATAAAATTCTAATTTCACTTTAAAACCAATTAAAAATATAATATAACCATATAAATAATTTAGATTAAAATGTGGATATGAATTAAAATAAAACATTTTTCACTATTTGTTAAAAAATGAACATTATGAGAAAAATACCAAATATTTATCCAAAGTAAATTTAAATGTCTCAATTATGAAGAATAAATTTATTTTTGACAAATATATATTTTTAAATTTTCAATAGTTAGAATTAAAAATTGGTTTTCCATCAAAAGGCAGTAAAACATTCTTTTAAAATATTAGTGTATTCTATGCTTAAGATTGGATTTATTCTCATTTTAAGCCTCTAAAACAATATCTAATTCATAAATACACATATATATGAAAATTTCATTACACTTTACTTACTTGGTATGTTACAATAAATGCAAAAAATCAAATCATATTCAACTTGGTATGAAAAATATGTTTTTTAATGGGATGAAACATTCATAGTAAAATATAAAATTACCTACATTAGAGTGGAAGACAAGTGTACCATAAATGTCATATTCACTTTATCCATTTTGATTAAATTATATCTATCTTCTTCAATAATCTTAAATAGTTCATGACATAGATCATTTTCAGAAAACAACATTTTTGTAAACTTGTTAGCCTAATTCCTTACCAAAATTCATTTGAAACACTAATGATTGGGTGGTTCATTCAATAGATAAATATATTTGTTATATCATTATCTAAATTCATCACATCTAATAAGTATTCAGTCACCCAATGACCTTCCCATACACACATGAAACATTTATTTTTCCCTTATTGAAATTTCCTATGTGTCTCGTCGTACACATCGAGCATGAAGGAAAGATTATATTTTTATCTTCATTATTTTTAGAGTTTCCCTTTAATTCCATCATTCATTTAATATCAAGACAATGTGATTAGTGGGACTTTTCAAACTATATTTCCCCATTTATAGCATATAAATTTACTTCTTCATTGACACTAACGTCCCTTATAGCTAACTCATACTAAAAATTTGTTTTTCACTAATGAATAAATCAGTCATACCTTTAGGATGGATGATAATACAATAATAATATCTCCATATTATTGTATCATTTTCATCATAGGTAAAAAACAATTCATTATCTTTCTACTTTAGAGGAAGGAATTATTTATACACTTTTTTATGAAGAACAGAAGGGATTTAATTTTTGAAAAATAATCTCTTAAACTCATTCCAATCCATGGATTATATAATCATTTTTTCCAATAATATTGATAAAATTGCACCATTGATCCACTTATACCTTGAAATGATAGATTTTCAAAATAAAATTTTCATTCTCCATACATTAGAGAATTGATAATATCATTTCAATGGTTCTGATATAATTGATAGAATCTAGTGGATTTACAGAACCACTGAAAATGGTGGATGTTACCCCATGATATACCCTTTAGAACAATGTTCCATCATTTTATCATTCAAAATCATAGCATGATTCATAAATTGAGAAAGTTGTGTGAGAATAGAAACAACATTTTGTGTTCTATATCTCATAGTATTTCATTTCTTATGGGGACAATAATTTAATATTAAATTTAATTTAGCATTAAAATAGTTCCATATATCCCTATCCATTGACTAAAAACAAAAATAATATTCATGAAAACAATTATCATAGAGGGAAGAAAAATAATCATAAAAACACATATATGATTTATAAATCATGAAGCCTTTTTTTTTTAAATATATCAAACTTTATGATTTTCCTTGTTCATATCTTGTAATTATTCACATTTATCATGATGGGTTTTTAAGGGATTTTGAATTCCCAAAACATATCAACTAGGAGTGTCAAATGAGGTGTTGAGTAAGGCCCATTTTAATGTACATGTTATTTGTCAAGTCATGTTTGGCATGACCATTCCATAGTTATTATCTCATGTTGAATCTCTTTTCAAATAAGAACAAAAATTAATTTCCAAATAGTTATGTAATATCTTAGAAAATAATCGCCCAATCCTTCACAAATTTTCCAATATATTTTTTATGTATTGAATTATCTTTATTTTTATCTTTAATTTATTTCATTCTAGTTTCAAGCATAGTTTCTCTCAGAGGAATCATATACTCATTGGGTTCATTTCCTATCATAGATGTAAATTCTTTACGCTGTCATGATGATTTTATGACTCCTATTTCCTAGAGTTTGATTATTTAAACCCCCATTTGTAGTATTTCCTTCTCTGAGTAGGGGAATGTGTTTATGTGAGGAAACCTCAATATTTTCCATCGGTGGACTGGTTTTTTTAATCATTACATTTTTAAGATAACCATGTATTTATTTTAATAATGTCTCGACCTTCTTCTATTCCTCCCTTCACAAGGGTAAATATACTAGGTTTTTATTCTATGGTGAATTTTGTGTCTCATTAGTGGATATTGACACATGATTAACTAGTTATGGTAACATATGTAGTGAATATTTTTAGTGTCCAATTATTGGAGATGTTGGGTGTAGATCAGAAAGGAATGTCTCAAATTGACCCAAGGGTGTTATGTAAATTTTTAGGGCCCTCTTCTAAGTCCCTAGGGGTTCTAATACAACCATAAATTTATCATTCACATCAACAGTTGTCCCTAGTTTATCGAATGGTTCCATATCATTCATTGGGGGCATATAGGTGTGGTTGATTTTTGATTTTTCATTCAATACTCCTCTAAGTAGTTCTATGAATATACAAAATGTTTGTATGTAAAGAAAGTGGTTCTTTTCTCCTCACTTATATGAATTCCTTGCAAGTTTAGTAATCCATGATCTTTAGTCTTCTCCATAATTACACTCTCCGCTGGGTTCAATGGGTTATTTGATCCTACATCTCGAATTTTGGTTTCAAATTATTCATTCCATTATATTCATGGTCTTCCAACATTGATTAGTGTATTATGCACCTGGTGCATTTCCAAAACCTATGTATTCAATTTATTCATCACGAGAAATATTATCTTCAATGCATTGGGTCATAATTAAATATCAACTTCTTAAATTATAGCCCATATTTTTAATAGTTTATAAGTCTTGGGATCATGGGTGAAGAATGATTTTATTTATATTGAAAATATTCATAGTAATTCCACTAATTTTTGATTTCGTGAAAACAAATAGAACCCTTTAAAATAAAGTAATTTTCTCTGAATTTATATCTATATGAATTTATTGATGGTAATCATTCTAACAAGAACATCTATATTTTTATGAGGGGGTATTGTTTCTATGGAATATGTTTAGGTCATTGGAAAACAAATTTATTCTAACTTCAGCTTTGATAATCATTTTTTCTTTATCTATTTCATTTTAATGAAACATGATTCAGTGGATTTTGAATCCCTATGTCTTGAAATATTGTCATTCTATCCAATAGATTCACTATTGTTAGTTGTGGGTCATTTAAAAATAGTCCTAAATTTATATGAGAATAAATGTAGTGATCATTACCCCCCCTGAATGAAAGTCTAGACTTATCCACATTTTTTCCCACCAACAGTAATATGGGCATGGGTTTATTAGGTGATAAATTCACATGGTTAAATAACAAGATGGGTGATCATTTTGCATGATTCATGCTAGAATAATACATTTATAACAAAGATACCATTCCATTATCTAATAATGATACTATTTCATATCAAGTTATATCCATATCTTACCACTCTTTAATACTTATATTCATTTTGTCCAAAATTAACAACATAAATCATTTTGTTTTCTCTAATCATTGTTAATCACACATTAGTTTACATAACGTCGTACTCATGTCTTTGAAATAAATCATTCAAGAGATTCTATGGTTTTTTTCATACTAATCTCCTAATATTTAAATAATACTTATATTTATGGAATATAATTCATCCTTATAAATTTATGTAGTAAGACTCTATGACAGATGATATTGATTAAGTGACATCAATACATGAATAGATCTAAGATAGAGATATATTTAGTGGTCTTTTTCAAAAAATTAAAGCTTATGGAAATGATTTTATAATAATAAAGGGTGGCTATTTAATTGTACAAAGCTAATTCTCTTAAAGTATGGGATCGAAAAAATCATATTTTTATTCCTGCATTGTGGAGATGAACTATCATGTAATTCAAATATTCACATATATGATGGGTCTTAAATGAATGATCTGGAGACTGTGGGAGGTGTGGATACATACAGTATTAAATCTATTATGGATGATATTAATACTCCTATATATATTGATATCCTCTGGGAAACTCATTAATCTGTTATTCTATCTCAAGATTGGGTTTTGAAACTATTAACTATTTTCATAATAGTTTTTTAGAGGAGGAAGTGGCGTGAGAGGTTATTATCTCATGTAACCCAACAATTTCCCTTGGAACTGATGTATTTTTTGGAATTTTATTATTGATTCACCGAACCTTATTATGATGGTTCTTGTGTTTATCATTAATTTCCTTTCTGGGTTATTGAAATTATTACAGTGGTGTGTAAAATAACTTTGGTTTTCATTATAATTTTAAAGGATTTATCTTCCTTATGAAAATATGACCCATATGTTTGTGAAATTTTTCTTATAATGTTTTTAATGTATCATTAATAGGATAAATAAAATCAATTTTAATAATGGTGTATTAGAGGAACTACAGGGCTTCAAACCAAGAATATCTACCCAAGTGATAATTTTTTTTGTCTCGGGAAGTTATTACTGATATCAATAATTAATCCCTTATGTTTAACATTTCACTTAGGCTATATTTGAATAAATATTAAGATATATTGTACTAGAGATTCATTTTAATGGTTCTGTAATTTATGGAATTTTATTCCTGGGTTTGGGATATAATCTCAGGTACGTTGGCTCTCCTTATATTATATGATCATTATTGGTATGAAATATAGGTTCTTGAAGTCATTATGAGGGATCTGGCTTAGTGAACCCTTATCATAGATTTTTTTCATTATTTATCATGTCACCTTTAGTAGAATTATCTTCTAATGAATAAAGAATGTAACGATTCTATTTTTAGTGTAGGCCTAATATTAATGGTATCTTATATCTTCTTTTCAATGATTATATGGTAATCCTTGTGAATGGTAAAATAATCACCATTCAAAATCATAATAAATCGTTAGAGGGTTATAATAATAGAGTATAAATTTAATTAATAGATAAAAATGTAGTTTTTATTATTTCAAACAACAATTAAGTGTGGTGGGTTAATAATATTAAGAAGATGCTTGGAGTATTTTGAATGCATCTTCCTAAGGGGTAATTGGGGACTCTGAATTTACAGAGACAGATTGTGTATATCCAACATTGAGTGGTTGGTTGATAAAATATCTAACTGCATTAAAAATTGGGAAAATATGATTCTATCCAATAATGTGTGTATTAACCATTCAAACTGAGTGATTTCATCCATTCCAACGAATTTTTATTCTATTTTATTAATGAATAAGTCTACTTTTACGATTACCAAATATATCATGATTTCATTATTATGGGATTTTCATTTTGATGGTTATTTTCACTGGGCATCATTGGACTGTTTGGAAAAGATATTGTATGAAGTAGGTATCAACATGAGGATTACTAAATAGGCCACCCACATTACACAAGATAAGACAATATTGGACTCTTTGGATGGTAGTTCATTGTGGGGAAATAATATTTTATGTAAATATTTTTTAAAACTAAATATGATGAAGGGTAACACCATGGGAAAGAGGAAAACTATTTGGGAGCATATTCCAAATCATCAACTTCACTCTTAATGGATTATCATCTATATAAATATTATTATATGAATCATAACTAGGAGGGAGATATGCTGAGATACTTTTTTCTATATGACTTCTTATATTTCATTTCACAAATCTATATCATATCCAAATTACATAAAATCGATTTAGAATAAAGAATAAAATTAACGTATGTTATAATGTCATGTTGAATAATTATTAGGATAGACTGGTTTTAATGATTTCATCATGGAGCTACATTTTTTCCAAGAATTATAGTTATTTAATGTTTGTGAATCATGATGAAGGCGAGTTGGGAGGTTCTCTCTAGTAATGTCATATCCCTGAGAATGATCTCATCCCCTTTTAACAAATCATATCCTCTTCCATCTCTATGGAAAATTGATTATGATGTTATGTGATCTCTCTGGATTCTAAAAATACATGTTTCATAAAATCCTAGGATGAATAAACACATAATTGTGTCTTCCAAATAAAATTGGTGGTTGAGTTTTTGGGGGGAATATTTGTGAAGCCATTATTTTCATTTTTCATATAGAGACTACTTAAGACTTTTTTAACTCATTTCAAGGAGATATAAAAAACAACCATGAATTGAATGGGAGTTTGATCTTTCTAGATTTAACATTTTGATGCAATTGGAATGAAAATAATAATACATAGTGTGATTGGACTACCGTCTCTCTATTAGATTTAGAAACTTGATCCCAAATTCATGTAGTGGATTTTGGAGTTATTATAAAATAGTGGTATATAGATTATTCTCTTTATATGTAAATGGAAGGAATATATTTCTTTCATAGACATAGGGTTTTTATACAATATGAATATGGATTACATGGATTATTCAATGTAGTTGTATAAATATTATCATGAATTGTTCATATAATAACTATCTAGTGAAGGGATGAGGTATTGTCAATGAAAAAGAGTTCAAATGTCATGGATTTCTCTATATCTTATGGTCGTCGGTATTCTCTTATTATCGTGGAATTCATACTTATCAATGGGATCCATGTTTTTTGTGATAGGAATATCACATTGGAGTTCATTGAAATAGATTCAATGATAATGTACAACAACATTCATTAAAATATTGAAAGTCATTAGATCATAATTATTAATATGAACAGATGAAATATCTTTATTAATAATAGTATGGTGGTAATCCACAAATTGTGTGATGGGGATATATTTTTTTATTTCCGTTATTCTCAGTACACCATAGATTTACCATTTACTCTTATATCATCCCCATGAATGTGCCAATTAGGTGAGGAATGATTCCATTGAGATTCACTTTTTTCATCCTCCCTAAACATTTCTTGGATCATTTGGTTCAATTGATTATCTAATAAAAAATAAACTTTTTATGATGATAGGGAAATGGATATTATGAAATGTTAATCTTAGATACAAAATTAGTGTAATAATATATATTTTTATATTTCATGAAGCATAAGGGTATGATAATTGGATAATAAACTTTGAAAATAATAGAATTCATATAATATATAATAAAAATGATTCATATATTAAATCCTATTAGTTTATTAGAAATTAATAATAAAAAACTAAGGAACAGAATCTGTGAGACTATAAAATTTTCATAAGGTATAGAGTTGTCTAAAGCACATAAGAATTGAATTATTATGTAAAGGATACCCTCTAAAAAATTGATAACATTTTTTTATCTAGCTTACCTAACATGTACCTGCATCGGGAATGGGATGACCTACCATATAAAATCTTTTTGGGTATGGGATTACCTCTTATATACCCTTAAATCTCATAAAAGATTAATCATTTCCTAATACATTGGAGGAAGGTATAGTTACCCTCAATGAAAATATTAATATCATACATATGTGGGCCCCCTTATTATAAATAATTCATCATATAATAATCCATTAAATGAAGTGGGTTTCCTAAACATTTCATCATATGATTTTAACATAACCCACGAAAAAAAGGAATTTATATCATAAACATTCTGTCATCATAAACATAATCCATTATGAGAAATAAAAATAATTGTATAATTCGATCACATCATCACTAAAGAATACTTTTTATGAAAAATATTTTGTCCTAGATCGAAAATTACTTTTAAATAAAAATAACATGGAATATCAAATTAGGAAAATAAAATTTCTTTTAAAATATCCAATTTAAAAATTAAAATTCATAAAATATCGTAGAAATCCATTTATTTGAATATAACCATTAAAACATATAAAATAATCTTTAAAAATCATTTAGGAAATTCCTTGATGAAAATATTCATTCATTGAAAACTATTTTTAAAAATGTATTTATCCAAAAATATACATTGAATTATATAATAGATTCATTGAAACAATGATTGGTCATGATGACAGAGTATGTCATACACATTAAAACAGATACAATTTTCATATTTTAGGTAAAATTAAAATGAGTATTGTTTTCAAATGGACATGAAAATTACGTTTAAATCATTTTTAAAAGTAATAAAGTGTTATAAATTACTTTAATCAATCCTAGAGGAACATTAAATCATTTTTACAGCTATTTATAAAAAATATGGATTTGGAAGGAAACTTATTTTTCAACCAAAGTGTAAATAAATTTAGTTTTATTTAAAATTAAAATTTTGAGTAACTATTACATAAATATAGAATAATTGAGGGAAGGAATTTATTCTCAATAACTATCATGTTTAGAAGAAAATTCATGTGTTTCATGAGATATATCTCATAATATTTTTACATCTGAATCATAAATATAATAAATCATAATATAATATGATATCGTATCATAAAACTATAACCACTTTAGTACCTATATATCATAATCTCCGTGAAGGAATGAAATTAAATTAAACATAAACTATCATAAAAATTACAAAATTCATGAAATTTTATATCAATTGGGGTGTATGTAACAGACATAAAATAATATAGGTGCATAAAATAAATTATCCCCAAATAAAAATAATCATAAAAAATCCCTTAACATAAGTCTCAATATCTTTTGTATACATTATAATGTCATGTATAATATATATATATTTTATCTAAATATTTACAAAAAATCATACTTATATATATCATTCCATATAATATTTACATATTTTCATAAACTATCTTAGATACCCTGGTAAACCGTTAACTGAGTTTTCCCTAACAGGTCCTGAAGGGAACTCTTAATCACCACGGGCTGGTGACTTGCACTTGGTATCATAAAATAGATAAGTTTGAATGATTTTGTCACAAGAATATGGAAGAAAAAGATAAAGGATAGTATCCATATCAGTAGAAAAACTCAACTATGAGTAAAACTACCAGAACACAAAGATTCCTAAAATCCAATTTTCTACAACCCAAAGTAATAAATAGGAAAATAGTCACAAGGTCCCTAAGGACACAACACACCACATCCAAAGCTCAACAGCTGGGTCCACCTCCAAGAGATCACTTTCCTTTGCTCATGCCAGAAAGGATAAAGTATAAAAAACACCCAATGGAAAATGTAGGGCGTGATACTAATCCTAGTAGGATACCAAAAATGATTCCATAATAGCTGTCAAATATAGATTATCCAAATGAAATATTTCAATTTTTTAAAATAATTAGGTTAGTCAATTCAAAATCATATTTAAAAAAGACTTTCTAAAAAGTGTCGATGTGATGGAAAATTCATTTAAAGCACACACATTAAATTACTGGATAAGGAATATTTCTAAATTAATTACTTAAGTTATGAATTTATATAAAAAAGTTTATATAAATTTATTAGGAATATAAGGTACTTCAAAAAACATCTTTATGCATTTATATCTCAAATATAAACAAACAATATAGCAAAATAGTCATTTGACAAATGGTACGATGGTGTTAACCATATATAAGATCACACTCTCTCTATGTGAACTCATAAAATTTTTTGTACACACGCCCCTATGAAACTGTCGAAAAGAGACTTGTCACCAAACCATCTGGGATGTGACCCACAACTTTTATGTTTTATAACATTGTCGTAGCATAGTGTGTATACAAATAACTCAGTAACTACCTAAGTCTTTCAATCTCTCTTATATGATGTGATAACTATTTTAAGACAACATAAAATATGATCAATCCCATTCTTACTTTTCAAAAAATATTTATTAATTTACATTTAAACCAATTACATGTTTTATTAAATAACATGCTTTTTTCACAAGATAAAACTACTGGGTTTATATCAAATAATTTAAGCCATTTTCATGAGTTTATCATCCATTAATAACAAATTAAATCCTTTTGAAGAATAATTTAAACAATTAAATTCAATGATATAATTAAAAAAATTTCCATCAGATCCATAATTTAAATTCAACTATTTAAATAATCCAATTTCAGTAAACCCACACCAATTCGATGAAATTGGGGGTTTTCCAAATTTCTTTTCAATTTAAAATAAAATCCTACAATTAATTAGAATTGGTGTTTTTTAAATTAAATTTAATGTAATATTATGTAATTTACTTTAAATCATCAATTGAAATAAATAAAGAAATTCCATTGTAATAAATTTGGAAGATAAGGATGGAACCACCTACCTTTTTTTATAAAGAACGACCCTTGAAATGTAACCCATCAATGATAACGAAGTTGTATAAGACCTCAAAACTCTCCCTAGTGGAATGATCCAACACAACAATACTTGGATCCATGATTCCAAAGATGATCCGTTGAAATACCAATAGGAGCGGGAGAGAGAAACATGAATAATGAGGATGAACATGTACCTAGGAATCACATTACAAGAAGAATAAATATCCCAAGGCTTTTGGTTCTATTCGAAAGGTGATCAGTCACTCAAGAACACACACAAACATTTCTAGGTCGAGAAGAGAGTAGTCTGGAGTGAAAAGGGATGATTGAAATAGCCAAACACATGACATTAAGCTAGGCGCGAGCTGAGTCACAACGTATACCTTAGGGTCACTATGTATAGGCCATGCAAGATAAGTATGCCAAAATCCCACCATTACATTGGGTAAAAATATTGTATTGTAACACTACATGTAATTTACCTCATGTAAAAAAATGTGTACCAGTTCACGGCAAGCCCCTACTTCATGACTTCAAACTAACTCTAAGTACACATCGCGTACATCAAGTGCATGGCCTATACATTGGGTACACGGTGTGTACTTTAGGTAGATGACATGTACTTGTCCTAAAACCTACAATAACCACTAGAAAACTATTTTTAATTTTTTTTAAATAATGAGAACAAAAAAAATGTTAAAAAAATTATTTTTTCAGGGTAACGAAATGCTACAAACTCCCCACTATAAAAAAAATTTTCCCCAAGAAACCCTGTAAAGAAACATCCATACCAAAAATATGAGGCCATCTCTCTCTCATTAGTGCCTCACATTCCCATGACTCATGATTATCAATTCCATTTTTATATAGTACATAAAAAGGTTTATTCTTCCCACTAAGCACTTTGGTCTCAAAATCAACTATCATGACTGGTTGCTCAGTCAAAGATAAATCAGGCTCGATCTCCTGATCACTCCTGCTCAAAATATGGTATGTATCAGATAGATACTTCCACATCTAGGATACATGGAATCAGTTCTGTATTGACATCATCTTTGATTTAATTTCCACAAAGTACACAAATTTCCCCAACATTCCAAAAACCTCGAATGGTCCCACAAATCTAGGTGAAATCTTCCCTTTCATCCCATGGCACTGATGACCCAACCGGTGTGAAATAATTAAGAACACCTGATCACCAACTAAAAACACTAAAGTTATACGATGATGATAAGCATAAGACTCATTTTTTATTTGTGTTATCAATATCCTCTAATGAATTAACAGAATATTTGTTGTTGTCTCCTGCGCCAAGCTTTGTCTAACCAATGAACATTCACCGGCCACCGACTACCAAAATGGATATTTACAATGTATTCCATAAAAGGCATCATAGGGATCCATTCTAATATCATAATGGTAAATGATATTATAAGAAAACATAACCATCTCCAACTGATCATCCCAAGCCCCACAGATGTCGATAACAGATGCATGAAGCACATCCTCAAAAATATGTATTTCTCTTTCAGTCTAGTCATCCGCCTGCGGATGGTAGGTCGTGCTCAAACGGAACTGATAACACAGTGCCACATGAAGGCCTCTATAAAAAAGATAAGTGAACTAGGGACCCCAATTAGATATTATTAAAGATGTAACTCTATGAAAATGAATAATTTCTTTCATGTAGATATTGCATAACTCCTCAAAATTGGTCATTTCACTATTCGGTAAAAATGAGCCGACATGGTCAGCCTCTTGAGCACAATCTATATTTAATTATTCTTATTATGGGTACAAGGAAACCCAACCACAAAGTCCATATAGATCTCATCACACTTCCATGTATGAACTAGATGCAGTTAACACAAACCTGAACATTTTTTGTGCTCATATTTCATCTATTGGTATGTATAGTAAAGAGAGAGAAACTTCCCAATGTCCTATATCATACATAGACACCATAACTGCTTCCTCTTGTCATCGAACATCTTCATGGTTTCTGGGTTCACTGACAAATGAGAATAATGGAAATCCTCTGTCACTGACATTATTGCTTCTAATGGAACAACAAAGCGATTTTGATATCATAGAACACCCTCTTTGGAGAAAGGCCACTGGGAAACTGTCTTTCCATCATAAAGGGATTGTCTCGTGATACATAATTCATTGTCAAGCACTTGATCTTTAAAAATCATCTTGAGAAGGGAATATTTCAATGAGACAATGGATAAAGAAACATTAGCCTCTTCCTCCTGAACTCTAATAGGAAATTGTGAAAAGATATCCACCATATTCCACTCTTCTGGTGATTATTTCACTGCCAAGATTGGAAGTTTCCTACTCAAAGAACCAGTAACGAATTTAATTTCCTTGGGTATTGGTTATATAAATGATGAAACACTACAAAAACTCCACCCAAAGCCTCTGCTGAAAATTCAAATATTTTTGGGAGAAGATAAAGCTCAGGCTGGTGTGGTTTGAATACACTATAAAACTTTCTTCAAAAAGTTAATTCTTCCAACTTTTAAGCACATCCATCACCATTGCAAGTTCTTGATTGTGTGTAGTATAATTCTTCTCATGTGGCTTAAGCATACAAGATCAATATGCTATTACATGATAACTCTACATAAGAATATGACCCATGCCAATGCTAGATGCATCACAGAAGACCACATAGACCTACCTACCTTCTAGAAAAGATAACACCAGTATAGTAGTCAACAAAAATTTTATCTTAGCAAAATAACTCTAACTTTTATCATCCCACACAAAATTCAACCCCCTTATGAGACTGAGCAGTCATTGGAGAAGCCAACATTGAGAAGACCTTCAAAAACCAAGGGTAATATCTATCTAATCCCATGATTCTGTAGATCTTGAAGACATTTCGTGGTTTCTCCCACATCATAACAGCCTTCACCATATAAGGATCAACTTATTCACCATGTTCAAACACCATTAGTCCTAACAATGTCACATGATGAATCCAAAAATAACACTTTGAAAGCATGGCATATAGGTAAGGATTTATGAGCTGGCTAATAACTATTCTCCAATGTTGAACATTATCCTCATCAGACATTGAGAATACAAGAATTTCATCCACAAAGACAACCAAAAAGGTATCAAGATACTCATGGAAAATCATGTTATCTAAATACCTGAAAACTCTAGGATCATATTTCATACCAAATATAACAACAAGGTACTCAAGGAACACGTACCTTCATTGAAATCTGGTTTTCAGAATGCCATTTTATTATATCCTCTACTGGTGGTAACCAGATCAAAGGTAAATCATTTAAAAAATCACCCCTTTTAGTTTATAAATCATATCATCAATCAGTATAAGTAGATATTTTTTCAATAACATAACTCGATTCATGTTTTGATAATCAACCCATAAAAAAAGAGACCCATCATCCTTCATAGAAAAAAGAATGTGTGATGCACAAGGATAAACACTTAGTTGACTAAAGCCATTCGAATTAGGGTTTTCCAAATGAGATATCTACTCTTTCATCTCGTTATGTTCGATGTAGTATGAGGGGATAGAGACTGGTTTAGTGTTAGGAATTAATTTAATAGAAATCTCAACCACACTCACTAGTGGAAGACAGGTGAAATCAGAAGGGAACACATTGGAAATCTCTACGACAACTGGAGTAAGATCTCCACCCATTGGATCTATCTCCCAGTAAAAAAACCACATATATCACTTTCCCTAAATATGGATAAGATATTCTGACCTTGCTTGACCTTGGGTCCCATTCTCCTTGAAAACTAATGGGCACACCACTTGGTGTAGTGATGTTAACCTGTTGAAGATAAGAATAATTTAAGGATTTTTTGCCAATGATCAATTACATCCCAAATATGATGTCAAGAGACATTAAATATAGAATAAAAACAAAACTATAGACCTATATATGATTGAGAGATGACACAGACAGGACTATGGTGTCCCCTTTCTCTTTTTATACAAATGTGTGTAGTAATATCTATTTCACAATATAGTTTCTTGGTATGATGATTAAAAAGATTAACGCTATGGGTTGAAATAAATTTGTATGATACACCAATATAAAAAAGTGCTTTCACTAATGACGAATAAATGGTAATGGTACCTCTCACAGTCGTTGGACCAATGTCCTCATCCTCTAAAGACTCTTCCACTTTGTGAAGAAGCTTTATTCCGGATGCCTATGGATGGAACCCTTTAGAATGTGAAGAATTTGATTTCCCTATAGATTTCATAGGAGTTAGGTATCATGTCCTACTACATGATGTTTAGAAGTGATGGAAGATCCTCTGTAGGAGTCTTGAATGTATGCAAGTTCTATAGTTCATGGGAGCTCCAATGAAATCCCACCTAGAATGTCCCATCTTTCCACATTGTTATCAAGTCAAAAAACACCCTACTATATTTGTATGAGGTTTTTAATGACTCTGTTGTCGATAACATCCATAAGGATTGTCATGATTCCATTTTTCATTAAAGGAACCAATAATTCCTCTTAGAGAAAAAGTAAATCTTGACAACCCTAACTTACTAGCCATGTCTATCTCAACCATCATCACCATATCCATCACATCAGTATAAGTGCACAATTTAAGAAGAAACCCTAATAATTGATATATGATTAAATCCCAAAGTGAACTGTCGAGCCTTCATCCTCTTATTTGAGACAATCTTAGGGGACAACTGCACCAGCTTAGAAAAGATATTTGAATAATCCATCAATATTTTTTTTACATTCTATATCTTGAAAAACTCTACATCTTTACCCAAAACCATCAAATATGGATAGAAATAATTAGTAAAATTATCCTTAAATAATTTCCATTATAATATTTCATATCTCCTTGCCTTCACCATCATGTACCACCATCTTGTTATCCTTCCCTCCAGCGTGATGGTGGTACACTTCACCCTAATCACTTACGGTGTTCCCATGAATTCAAGCATACATTCTATCTTGCCCAACCATTACCCATCATGTTGAGGATTAGTGTATCCTTTGAGGAATGGTGTATTCTGGAGAAGAAAATATTTAAAATGATTCAGAAACCCCCCCCCCCCTAGAGGATACATGGTTGGAGCATGAATGGGAACTGGTGGTGGTGGTTTTCCTAGAGCGTGGATATTGCACACAATCACCTCAAACAGATTAAGGTTGAAAAAGGGATTTACATACTGAGGATCATCAAAAGCCTTCTCCTGTATCTGATTCACACACCTCTTCAGATTCATGATGCTTCACAACAATAGCAGATGACAGGATAACAATAGATTAACACTCAAACTGATATGAAAGGGAAATATTATGAATAGAAGGGATGTACAAGATTCAGATTTCAACCCATCCAATTATATACAGGTAAAATAATAGAACTCATCCACAATTAATCCTTCCCTAACAACCTATGATGAATTGAGTTTCATTGCAGTTATAGATTTCAAGACACTCAATCACAACTAAATCCTAAGTCCATAAATGATCTCAAAAAATGCATATTGCCTTTATGAAAAAGGAAGATCAACAGCCTACTCTGAATCCAATTTGTCATGAACCATCTCGGGTACCATGGTCATCTGACAACAAAGTCGGCCCTGACATGACCCGAAGGGATTTCCCAATCCCTATGGGCTAGCGACTAGAACCTAGCATCAAACAACATACCAAGAAAATTATTTTTACACATTAATGTAGAAATGAAAGATAATATAAAATATTCATATCAATAGAAAAAAATCATCTTGGAGTAAATGTACTAGAACACAAAGAGGCCTAAAATACAAAGTACTTAAAACCAAGGCACTAAACTGAAGAAAAACCCCAATGCCTCTATGGACATAACTCACCACATCCAAATTTCAACATCTGGATCCACTTCCATGAGATCCCTTCCCTTTTCTCGATCCTAGAAGAAGAATGCCTACAAACGCAAAAATAAAAAAAGTAGTGTGTGAGCCTAAGCCAAGAAGAATACCACCAAATATTCCATAACAGATACAAAATATTGATTTTAAAAATGAATTATTTCAATATTTTAAAATAAATAAGTTTGGTAATTCAAATGAATATTAAATAAAAACATGCAAAACATTGTAAATATGATGGAAAATTCATTTAAAGCACAAGATTAAATTCCTAAAATATGGAATATATCTAAAATAGTTTCTTAAGTAAAGAATATAAATAAAAAAAGTATATAAATTCAGAAGGAATGTAATGTAGTTCAAAAAATATTGAAAAACATTTATATCCCAAACATAAATAAACATGTGAGAAACATGGCCATCTGCTGAAAGGTATAATAACGTAATCCGATTATAGGATTCCACACTCTCTTTGTGATCTCCACAAAATTTGTACATAAACATCCCTATGACACTAGCCAGTTGAGACATGTCACCACCCTATTGGGAATGTGGCCAACCACAATTATGTTTTAGAACGTTGTCATAGCGTATAGTGTATCCAAATAACTCACTAACTGTCGAAACCCTGCATGCTCTCTTACAAGATGGGAGAGCTATTTTAATACTAATTAAAATATGATCAATTAGATTCTTCTAGTTTAAAAAATTTCAATTTCATTACATTTAAAACCAAAATAAGTTTTATTCTAAAAAATGACTTTTTCAAAAGATAAAACCACTCAGTTTATATCAAAAAAATATATATCCATTTTCATGATTTTTAAATCCATTAGAAACCAATTAAATATTTTTCATGATTAATTAAAACAATTATATTAAAAAATTTAAATGAAATCATTTTATTGAAATTCATAATTTAAAATTAACAATTTAAATACCCAAATTTCTATAAACCCACCCCAAATCATTGGAATTTGAGATTTTCCAAAAAAAATTCCAAAACCATTTAAAATACTTCACTTAATTGGAATTTTTTTTTATCAAAGATATTGAATGTAAATTTTTTCAATTGAATATATATCAGAAATTCAAAAAAAATCAACCAATTCGACGGTAATCAATTTGGAGAATCAGGATAGAACCACCTACTACTTTTCTAAGGAACAACACCTGCAACTACACCTGTCAATGAGAAAAAAGGTGTATAAACCTAAAAAACTCTCCCTAATAGAAGTATATAATATAATAATACATGGAAAAATCAATCCCAGGATGATCCATTGAAAACCAAAGAGGAGAGAAAGAGGGAAACATGAATAACACATAGAAACACTTACTCAAGAATCACACTGCAAGAAGAATGGAGATCCAAAGAATTTTGGTTCGATCAAAAATGTGTATAGAGACTAAAAATTCACCAAAAATACTTTAGGTCTAGATCCATGAATTTTTGATTGAAAAGGACCAAGCTAAATAGCCAAACATGTGACATTAACCAGGGAATGGGCCGAGTCACAACTTGTACCTTTGGCTCATGACGTGTAGGCCACACTGGATATGTACATTGAAAAACCCCTCACCTCGGGTTAAATACAATATTTAAACACTAATGTACATGTACCATAGGTTCATGAAATCTCCTATCTCACAAAGTGGCCCCTTATTCACAACTTCAAACCAGCTTCAAGTACACGATGTCTACATTAGGGACATGACCTGTACTTTAGGTACAAAATGTGTATCCTTCCATAATCCATCATAAACCACAAAGAAACTATTTTAACATATTTTTAACATAATTTATACTTAAAAAAAGTGAAAAAATCCCTATTCAAGGGAACAATATGTTACACATATGAAATTTTATAAACCATTTATTAACAATTTCACATTAAAATCAGGTTTCGATAAATAACTACTTTATTTTTAATCAATGTTATCATTTTTTTGTTTTTGGTCCTATTTATTTTCTCATTGTTCTATAATATAAAAACTTTTAACCATGATATAAATAAATAATTATTGTTATATAATTATTTATAGTAATCCATAAAATATAGGGACATAAAACAAAATACACCATTCCTTGAGATGGTAGGTCGTACATATGCATAAATGTTGTTTCCATTTTCTCTATAGATGAAATGAAATAATGGTAAATAATATATTCCATTTATATAATAATTTTGATATAATATAATTACCATATTTTCATAAAATTGACCAAACTTATATTTAGTGTAATGTGCTTGTTAAAAATGAATCACAATGAGTCGTGAGGCTGTAGTCCTCCGTACACAAGAATGGCGTAATCATATACCTCATAGAAAAAAATGTAAGAAGGTGTATATTTTATCAAAATTAAATAAGTATAATTATGTTACAAATAAAATATATATTCATTTTATATAAACTTATTATAATTTATGTATTATTGAAATGAAAAACATATGAAATTAGTTCTTGAGGGTGTAGTATATTGTATACAGAGGTGACGTTATTATTTTCCGAATCATTGTCATGTGATAAGTAATATTTGTTATGATAATTCTAAAGGTATAATAATATCATAGTCAAAATATATAATCATTATATATATAATTATATTTATCAGTGAGTGGTTTTGTTAGAAAATGATTAACATTGGTTCATGAGGTGGTCGTCTTCCATACACATGAGTGACATTTTCATTCTTCATATGATGGAAGAGGAGATTTATATTTGTTATTAAATTAATATAATAAAATAAATGAATATTTGAGATATTTTTTTGGTATACCATCATATTTTAATATTATTTATAAGATAATGGATATGAAATAATGAATATTTTTAAGAATTGTACCACTTCATCAGAGAACATATTTTGGTTCATATATAAAGCCTTCATTGGAAGGATTCCTAATCAAAATAAGGCATCCATAAATTATATATGGATTTATGGAAGATATATTAGAAGGTATTTTACAAAATAAGGGGTTTATTAAGTTTGAATAGGGGAGGATATGTTTCACCATTTATAAGTGGTGGAGAGGAAACAATTGCAATTCTAAAAAAGAATAAAGTGTATCAAATATTTCCACATACCAAAAACATATTACATTGGTAATATAGAATCCTTATTGCTTTTATGGTCAATATATGTCTATAAAATGTGTTTGTAAAGGTTTATATTTTCTTTTACCTTTTATCATTCGAAATTGACCGCCATATAAAACAACATTAAACATAATGTGGAAAATAATTTGTATTTTTTAATATTAATTATGGCATAAAATTAATTTTAAAATATTAATAAATTTTTTTATTATAATATTAAATATAGAATGATATTTTCAAAATTAAATTCATAGAATTGGAAATTTTTTATTTAAAATTAATACCCCATACAAGAGGTAAAAGAAATTTTCCAAAAGTGAAATAATTCAAATGTATCAAATGATTTTAAATAATAATTAAATATGAAATTGATTGCTGTGAACTAAATTTTATTAATATATATGATTTTATTAATTTTAATTTAAATATTTTTGAAAATATTATTTATCTTGTAATTCTTTTAATGAAAAGGTTGTTGTATATAGAAAACATGTATTTTTCACTAGCCTCTAGAAAAAGTGTAATTTCATTAAATTAACCAAATTAAAATTGAGATAATATAATAATAATAAATTTCAAAATAAATTTCAAAATTTCAAATACAATTTCTAATATCAAAAAAATATTATTTTAAAAATATTTTCTGAAAAGCATACAAAATTGGTTTTTTTAAAAGTATGATTTTTAAGTGTAAAATAGGATTGATTCTGAGCTCATATATAGAAAACCCATTATATGAATGTTGAAAAATTGAATGATTATCTAATATATACATTCCACCAAAATTATTCACTTAAAAGTATTTATTTAATTTGTTAAAATAAATCATGTTTTTGTGAAAAAAATGTTTTTCAGAAAATGTTATTTGTACTTTTAAATTGATTTAATTTTCCTTTATAATTAATTGTAATCTAAATAATTATTTTAATATATATGTGTAAAAATTAAATGTTCATAATTTTATTAATCATATTTATACACACAATTCAAACAGTTCTGTGAAAACTATAACATTAAAAGATAATATTTTAATATTACTTCATGTTTTCTTTAAATATTGTGTTTCCTATAACACGTGCAAAAATCAGTGTTTTTAACATAAGTTATGCATTTTATTTCAGGTAAAATAATATATAATAATATTAGTTTTATTTTAGAAAAATATAAAAAAAATATCTGGGTATTTTATGTACACGGTCAAAATAACCAAATATAAAAAATCAAGGGTAGTCAGTTAATAATAAAAATGCAACAATAAAACAAAATATTTCCAATAATATGAAACTGGTATCAATTTTTCTTAACCAATACTACCAATAAAAATATATTTCTAAAATATTCATCATAATTCTCATCTAGGGAAATTCACTTCACAAGCCATGTTATCACTGGTGACTCACATCCAAGAAGTCATTATCATTATACCCCGCCCAAGAATTACTCACTAGGTATCATGAGATCTCAAATTCCAAGTAGGGGAGCACATCCAATGCCTCTATGTGATTAAAAAATGCTAAAATATCATCCTAATATGTTAAGTATTAACACCTTATTTGTGGTGGTAACACCTATAACAAACCCCCACCAAGGAATGATAGAGGATCCATCATGGTCCTATTGGGGGATACCTCAAACTCTATCCCAAAAAGAACCCATGGAGTGAATTACAATCATATATCATGGATGCTATAAAATAATTTTTTTACCCACCTATATGGGATTTGTGGTATCACACAAAACATAACGTGGTTCATACTAAATAAATTACGAGCTATAAACATCCTCAGAGTGATTACATAGTGTCTACTAGGGGTACATGAGATGTATCTCTAAACCCTATTCTATCTATGTTACACCATCTCACACAACATTTCTTATAGGGTGAATGACATGTGGAGTAATTATGACACCTTACCCATGTCATATGTCTGTTCTTGTGTACATTTGGTTGTTCATGTGTATCGTGATTGTGATAGTGTACATGTTCAACACGAGTATTAGGACATGCTCATGTACTCTACCTATGAACATGAACATGAAAATGTATATTTCCTTGTACACATGGTGAACACACAATTCCACCATGATTGGGTCCAATAGAATGTGACTCATTTCACATGGCATTTGATATTTACATACATGGAAACCATAGCACCATAGAAAGGGGTTCCCAATTGGCTTGTATCACATGATTACCAATTTTGTACTGTGCGATTTTCAGAAATATTGGAATATTTATTCAAATAATAATCCCATTCCGATAACATTCAATCAGGCCATGAATCATCAAATGAAATTTGGATCTCTTTTAGAAAAACATTTCTATCACCACTCCCCTGAATCAATCTATCATATCATATTGGGAATCATCCTCGTTTAATAATGTCATCAACACACACCAAACTGGAAAACAAGAACCACTAATCTAAACCCAATTTACCCCTAACATTCATTCCTTTCTATCACACCTCGATCCAGCATTCTATTGTAAACATTACACATGATATCAATCTTTTTCCTTGAATAAAATTCACAGATTGTTCATATACTGAGTATCTTTCGAACCACAGGACAATGAAAATTATTGCATTGAACATCAGATAAAATATGAGAGAAAATATGAAACCTAGTAAATAAATAATGATCATAATCCCTCTTCGGGGTGGACATGATCAATTTCTACTAGAATTTTTATATAACATTAATGATATTCATTAAAAATATTTTCCCAATCCTTAGAAAAAATAACCGTGAATACGCAAGAAAGACTGAACCATAAATCACCTTATATTTTGTGCTGATTTTCATTCTTAAAGTGACAATCAATGGTCTTGAAGTCTACATAAATAAATAACCCATCCTCTGGTATGGATAATTCCTTAACTAATAATGATCTTGTGTTTTATTCATTAGATAAATCCAATATCTCTATGGATATAAACGATCTTTTGGCTATCGATATGGTTCTTCATTTCAATGTCATACATCAATGATCTATAACAAAACCAATCTAGGTATCATGGGATGTGAGTATAACCATGATAACTACCCATAAATTGTTATTTATAGATGATTAATTTAATTCATTATAATTTATCAAATAAATTAATGAAATTAATTTATATATCTAACCATATATGTGCATAACCGAAGCATCTCATGAATTCCAATTAAATCTCATGGAAAGGGGAAAATCAATTATCTGAACTAAATGGTGGCTTCATATCTTTGATTGAAAAGTATATTTATTTTTTAGGCTAGTTTTTATGTAAAACCTTTCATGTGTAGTATTAATTTTTTTAAAAAATATAAAATATCATTTTTGAGGTCACCAAGCTATGGAATCTTGCACTGTCTCAGTAGCTGGATCCTAAAATATTACAAGATATATTCAAATGTTTTAACTGGAAATGACAATGAATTTATTAGTTGTCACTTAATATATAAAAATTTATGAATAATTCATGATATAATATGTAACAGTGTATAAAGGACACAATTTAAATGAAATTATGTTCATTATAGAACATATTTCCAAATGAAATAGGTTTTGAGGTGAAGCCTTTAACTCGAGTGCATAAATTGTTGTGTGTGTATTTTATCTTGGATATAATAAACCTTCATAAATTATTATTTTATTATAAAACGTTACATGTATGATCCCTTATATTTAAAAAGTTTATTCCATTTATGTTAATCATTCATTTAATTACTTATTCTGTTATATCCATGTTGAGGGTTTTGAGGATGCCCAATTCCTAAATTCAAAATGGTATTTGTGTGTTTAACATGGAATAAGAGGCCATTATTCAATAATATATAGAATAATATTCATGAAATTAATATTATTTTTATACATAAATTATAATTTCAAATAAACTGGGAAATATGGCTATGAAAAATGAACTATGTTATTATCACTAAGACGGTAAGTCATATATACGCATGAGTAATGTGTCAATTTTTCATTGGTCATGATGAAAATATGATAAGTATTATTTTTATATTATGGAATTATAATTTTATCACAAATATCTTGTTTTTTTCTCTAAATAAAAATATACATATCATCCACGTGATGTGGTAATGAAAAACATATGAAAACACCCATTGATGTGGTAGTTTTCCCTACACACAAACAACATGGTCATTTTCATTTCATGGCGTGGAATTAAATTATATGATAAATTAATATTATGTAATTATTAATTTGAAATAAATATCATATTTAAACATTATATCTATTATAATTAACAACATTTATAGTTGATGATGGAAAATGAATTAGATATGTTCGTGGGTCTATATTCCTCTATACAGGCGAATGATGGTCCCATTATATGAAAGAAAAGATTGATATAGATTATTAAATTAACATAATAACATCTAAATATATGAAAAATGTTTTTTAATTTAATTATAAGTTTTGAAAAATAATTTAAGGTGGAAAATAATGATGTAAAAATTGGGAGGTTGGTGAAGATTATTACCTTTATTTAGAGGAAACTCCTTTGGATCCTTATTAAGGACGCTATAATAAGAATTTTTTAGAAAAAAAATCATTATAATGTGGATAAGGATATTAGAGAGATATTATTATAGGTTTTTATTGATTCAAATTTCATTATAAGTTTCAATAATTGAGGTAAGTTGGTGGCCTTTTATCGTTGAGGAAGAGTGACATTTTTCTATATACCAAAAACTCTTCTATAATGGGAACTCACTATCATGAAAAGTGACTCTAAAATTGAGCAGTAAAGTATTAGAGAATATATATTCTTAATACAAATTTTCTAAGGTAAAAACAAACATTTTTTAAACATGTTGACCCATTTACCTCTATGTTTAATTCCTTTGACCATTTTATTATTGTACCATGGTAACTCATTTCTTTTATAATTTTTATTATTATTTTTTATAAATATTATTGTTGGAATTATAATGTGGTTTTAATGATTTTTATTCTGATTATGAAATAACTTTTTTTCTAATTTATTTCATAAAAATCAAATAATTTAGTATAAAATAAAACCCACAAGATTAAAAGAGAATATATTTTCAGAAAAATAATATTTTCATGGAAGATATGGTGTTATGTTAACTATATAAGAAGTGATTATAATTAAAATAAATTAAATTTATATTTATGTAATATATATGAATGATTTTAAAATTATTCTTCATTAGGGGTTATTTCAATTAGTAAAACGTAATAAACATTATACATTTTATAAGGTTTTTACAAAAATTATGAGTTTTAAACCAAAATGTTATTGTATACTAAAATACAGTGCATAAACGGTGTAAATGTAATTAATAGGAATAATTATAAGTGAAAATAATTATATATATTTAAATATAACTTATTCTATAATTGGAATTTTATGTTATTTATTTTAATAATATAAATGAAAATTTTATTAAAATTGTTATACCACACTATTCAAAGATAAATAAATATTTTTAAAAAATAACATGTTTTTAACCTAATTTAAAATCTATATTTTGAATTAAAAAATTCTATTCATTTTATAAAATATAATTTCTTAAACATCTGAAAATTAATTATAATATCATCTCAATAAAAAATACTTTTGATGAAATTGTATTTTTAGTATAAAATTACATTACTAAAATTTGAGTTATTATTTGTATGAAAAAATAAATACATTTAATTATATAATAAAATATAGCGATACTATTTATAAAAAATTTATACATTTTTATTTTGAAAATTTTCACTCCTTATTTTTAAATGTAAAGTGTAAATAATAATATTTGAAAAATACATCATTATTGATTTACTCTCTATTTTTTTATTGTTTATGATATCAAAAATAATGTTATTTTATAATGATAGGGTGTTACAATATACATCCCATAAAAAAAATTTCCTTTCATCTTGAACTTTTGGTCAATAATAAAGTGACTTACTTTTTAAAATTCGTTTTTGAAAAAAGGTACATCATCAAATAGGTTCATAAAACAATTTCTTAACAATAGGGAAAGATAAATATAAAGTTAATATAAAATAAAATAATACTAGGATTAAATTTTGGTGAAAGTCAGTTAGTAGTGAAATTATAGTCATTGAAGCAATGTTTGATTTTTTTTATTGTGTTAGATATTATTGATCATAATAATGCGAATGATCATGAGACTGTTAAAAACAAAAAAACAGCATAAATATATGTAGACATAAAATACAATTTATTCATTTGAAAAAATGTTAAGAGGAAAATTTTATTTTAGGATTCTCTTCCTAGAGTTTAGGGATTCATTTACTATCAATATATTAAAAATTAGAAAAAAAAATACAATCATGACTTCCATTCATTTTATAAACATAATTTCATCGATTCATTGTCATTTGATAAATTCCAATTTACCTCATACTCGAAGGAATGAATATCTAATTAATTTTATCCATCAATGATGCACAAATATTAACATTTAATGTATATATATATATATATAATTGTTCTAATTTATTCCTCTAATCATTATTAAAACAAAAATGCTTCGAAAAATGTAAGGTAACACCCGAAATGATTATAAACATATTAATCTCAGAAATACATTAATAAATCCAAAGGAATGACATAAATGATTATGTAAATATGTGACCATATGCACCAAATAATATCAATAACCACAATATGATATTTGTTTTTTTCCTCAAAGATTATCTCATACCCATAAAATTTCATCTCAAAAAACATAGTAGTATTATTCCCAAATAACCCTTTACATAATACATAATCCTTATATATATATATATTATCCCAGTAAAATATTTATGAAAATATAATTAATCACATCCAAGTCATGAAAATTAATAAATTCATTATCTTTTAATATTTTTCCAAAAATAAATGTAATATTTATCCACAGAATAATTTAATTAAAAATATAATACTAACCAGTACATAACATATTCTAGATATAGTTGTTGCACCCCTATATCCCTTTGTCTAAAGATTCATGACCCATGACCATTCCCAATGTGATGGGTTACCATGTGACGTATTAGTTATCCTTTTTATAATACTATAATTATATTAATGAAATAAATTCAAAATAAATTGATAAACATCCTTAAAACAACAATTATGATCAAATTATTTTGTACAAACTTTGGTTTTTTATACCACTTATTTATCCTTGAATTTAAAATAATAATAATTTAATATTATTACCATAATATAAATTATAGGATAAAACCTAATGATGAACAATACTATTAAACTTAACTCCCCCAAAATATTAAGGATATGTTCCTCGTAATAACTTTTTTACAAAAACCCATTCTTTACTCAGGGGTTATATTACAAAAAATGCCTCCCAAAGTGTTATTAATCAATATAGAACTCCATAACATAAAACCACAGATGGGTTATTTAAACCTACAAACTTATAATTAACCATATAATTAGGAACCCAATACACATTAGGTTTTCTATATACTACATGGATCAGAAGGGACCCTTGGTGATGGTTGGGATTCAGTACACCCAACATTTTACTGAATTTACCTTCTTTTAAATTATACCCTATTACCCTCAAACCTATCCCCCTACTATGATGAATAAATCAATTTTTCTATAAAAAAATTTCATACATATTTAATGTATATAATAAAAAATACATCAACACACAAGAATTTTTACCAGGATTGATACAAATACCTACTCTTTGAAAAGATCCATATATAATTCTTTTAATGATTCTCTTATCAATGAAAATTGAAATGATCACAAACACCTATAATTGGTGGAAATATTATAAAGGTAAAATATACATCCTATAAAATATATTATGGAATTATTTATATGGTTACCAATAGTTTTCAATATAGATATATATATATATATAAGAACCAGTAGTTCTTCAAGAGTTCTTCAATGAACACTATAAAGAATATGTATCTTATGAATTTGATATAATGGAATCAACTGAAAAATAATTTCTCTTATCTATAGTTATTATAATTTTAATGAGTAAATAATATTATATGATCATTAGAACACTTCTCATCGACAAATGATGTTGTCATTTTCACATCATCATATTTCTCTTTTTGAATGATCAACCGAAGATTAATCATTTCCATACAAGATTTCTTCTTCCCTGATATATCAATTCTCATTCAAGATAATATTTCTTCCAGATAATTTCTCATTATTAATCTCATGTGTATTATTGGTGAACACACCTTATTCAACAATATTTTATTCATGAAATATCATTCAAAACTTCAACTTGGATGGCTTTAGGAATTATAAAACTTCACGCATATGAAATACACTACATTCAATGTAAAACACCTCTTCTTTTTTTCTTCATTCATGTATGTAATTGATCAAAATTTGTTTTCCTATTCTATTTTTGGTTATATATTTGTATTTATAAAATTTACACAACCACAGTCTCCATTGAAAGCACACGAGTATGTTGGATTGATTCTCCTATTTGGAACAAATGTTTTTATTATTGGACATTCAGTTCATGAATGAAGAATGTTTCATGATTATTCTCATTTATTAAAGTATTTTAGAAGAACTCCTACACCACATATAATATTTGGGACTTCAGGTTGTTCCCATAGAATAATAAAAAAACATTCATGGAAATTAGTTTTTAAATAATAATTTTGAGTCTATTATGGAAAATTCAAATTCCCACATACATATCTCTTTATTCACATGAAACAGTGGAGTCATGTACACATGTTCATGGTACATGTTTATTCATGAACCACTACGAGGGCTCTCAATACTTTGTGAGTATTCATTGAATCAATACAATTTTGACTATATAGGAATTCAGTCATCCATCATAATAAGGATTGGCGTGGTACGCCTCCTCATTCGGAAACAATGGTTTCACGGTGACTCTATTTATTTGAAAACATGAGATATAGAATCAATAAATTACTTTATATGGGTTTATTCAATATTATTTATCAAAAATTATCAATTCCTTTCCAAAAAATAAAAAACCTCATATTATGTCATCTGGAGACCCCGAAAAATATGTCATGTTGTGGATCTTGATAATAATTTGATGTCACAACATTTTGAATGACTAATGATTTTATCATTTTTAAAAACACTTGTTTCAATATATCGTTATGATGATAATAATTGAGTCACATTATCTTATGATCAAATTATCCATTCATTCATGTAAATAATGTGTCAAATAACTACAAAACATCATATTCATTCAATAGTGGAGAGTTCATAAAAAAATTTCTTACACAAAATATAAAGTTCCATGAATGATTTTAGATGATCTAGAATTTCTTTTCCTACTGATTTGGTCACTATAGGATCGTTATATAATAGTTAAAGCATGAAGTGTCAAACTAGTGCATTAGGAAGGCCATCAATGAATCAAGTCAAGGTTTACTGTGTTGTGGACACAAGATCGATGAATCATATAATATACAATGAAAACAATATGTCAACATATTTTTCATGTGTGAATGTTACATATCCCAAAATTATCATCCATCATCACCCACAATTATTGAGAAATACCATTTATACTTGATTGTGGTTGTAGACAATTGCTTTGATATCAAGTTTGGAACTTGGATTCATATGCACCCATGCATTATGAAATCGACCCTTCAAAATTCAACACACACCTATGTTCCCTCTATATATCACTATAGGGCTGATACATATCCCTTGGAACACTATGTGTCCTTATTTTCTGACACTAGGAAATCCTAGAGGGTTTTCTAAGGTGTGGTAAACAACCTTAGAAAATAAGATCCCTTGGTTGAGCTGGCACGAATACTTGATGGATGGTCTACTTTCCTAATATAATACCGTTAAAAACAATCATTAGAAAATTGAAAAAAATTCATATTTTTATAAATAATTTAATATTCAAAGAAAACATGACATTATTATATGATAAACCAAATAAACCAAATATCTTAAAAACATTTCCTTATGAATATTAATACTTTCACAGTATTTTTCAAATTAAAACCCCATTTAAAATAAGGTTTACATAGTATGGACTTCATTTATTACATAGAATTCTGTAATAATGTTCAATTTCCTTGAAAACCTTGGAGATATATTTTTTAAATAGAAGCATTTCAATAATATTTTGATTTTCAAGGATATTTTTCCAACTATGACATCCAATTATTTTTAATGGATCCATTACAATGATCTAGTAATCATCACCATTCATGAATAATTTTCTTACCAAGTGACAACCATTGAGTCTATAATAATTATCTATGAATCATCAAAAACATTATTCAATAATTAATAAACTATTTACATATTTCTATTTCCAGTATTAATCATTAATAATAGTAGAATGAATCACACATTTAATTTTTATTCCTTCCTAATATACTGAAAAAAAACAACCATACCCATCAACCACAACATAGTTTTTTCAATATCCACCATCACTTTTTTTAATATTCCATATCCTTATAGTCAATTTTCATTCACCCCTTATTGATAATATCTGAAAATGATTAGAATGGTGGTTTTCATCGGAAAAACATATTCTTCTGCCATTGAATATTACATTAAGAGAACTTCTAAGAGTGGAATGATATTATATGGTCTTCATAAACTAGTATCCAATATAAAATAAAATATATGCCTTTGTGGAAATAACATGATTAAGAAAACAGCAATTATTTAACATATAAATTTCCTATTTTTCCATGAAAATAACATCCATGGGAAATATTTCTTCAAGAATACTTATTTCACCATGAGGAGGATGTATAAAATAGATTTTTCATGTAATACATTCTCTTTCACAAATTAGAAAACATATATGAATTTTAATGTTAAATAATATCTTTCTCCTACATTATATGATCTTTCTCATCAATGAACACTCTTTCATAATTCACATATTTGATATAATAATTATAATTAAAATAAGTGTAAGTGTATTACCTTTATTTTCATATTCTGTAGATATAACCTAATATTCAAGATTTTCTACAAAAAAAATCATGATACAATGTCATTTTTTATTTCACCCCATTAAGGGGTGAACTACCTTCCCTTTATCCTATTGTGAAATTTCATCATTTATACATTCAGATATGATGATCCACCACTGTAGAACTATTTATGTAATTATTAGATCAACAATATTCATTATAACTTGTGGTATTCCTCCTTTTTCACTCAATTCGACGTTTTATTGTGATATCCACCATTAATTCAATGATAATTAATAATATAGAAACAATAAAATGATATTTAGAAGAAGTTGGAACACTTATGTGATTAATAAATGAAATATGATTTAGAAAATAATCTCAACCTAGAGACTCCATTTCTTATAGTATGTATGATTCTTGTTCCATTCATTATTTTTTATTCTTTATATTTTACATTATGAGATTTTTGTATCATTATAAAATCATATCTTTCATTTACCTTCATCTTTTGTGTATTGTTTGTCCTCATATATTCCAAAAATGTTTTTATTTCCCCAATTTTTTTCTATCGTTAACTTATACCATCCATCTGGTAAAACATGTATTCTACTATTCATATTTTTTTACAACATTATTTGACATTAATAAAAATAATTTGGAGGCACCAGAGTCATCATTTTGTGATAGCCTCTCACAAAATTCGAATTCCTCATCATATGAAAAAATATTTTCCCCCTTTTCCTGTTCTCAATCTAGTTTTCACTTGTATATTCTTTCTTTTCTATAAAAGATTGCATTTTCTAATGATAAATGGATATGAATTCCTTCTTCACATATTATATTTTTTTAATTTTACATTTCTTCTTCATGTTTTTTGACATAGCATTATTAAGAAAATTTTCAATGTATTCTTCTATAATATCGTCAATCAATATTATCTTCTAGTTTTTATATTTCATTGATTATATTTACGATTTCATCTTTCTTCTACCCCTTTCCAAACACAATATTAACTAACATATGGTGTTAACTCTCTTTCCATATTTGAATCATATATTCATAGTTAATATGGAATTATTTGAATCCATATTATTATTCATCTCAAGAGTAACTTGTTACCTAGTATTTATGAAATTATAATTCTATATATTACTAAAGGATAACTTTTGTAATTTTTAGTATTTTATTCATAAATTTTAATGGAATTTTATTTTAATCAATATATTCATGGTGAATTTTTATAATATTCCATCACTTGTAATATTTTTTTTTCAAATTCTATTTCAAATAATAATATAATTCATTATGACACCCAAATATATTCTTGATAAATATATTTCTTCATATTTGTAATCAATTTCATTTTTTTAGGTTTCTTTACATCCTCACAATTACACCCACTAGATAAAAGGCTTATATAATTATTATATGTTGAATTATTATGACAATAATCAATGTTATAATTTCCAAACCATTTTCAGTACTAATAGTAGACAAAAATATCCGTATTTTTAATATAGTGCAAGATTATGTAGATTTAATGCCTTCTTGTTTTGGGGTTTGTCTTTCCCTTTTCATAGAGTCATTTTAATATTTATTTTTCTTGATATTTTTATTTTCTACCATTTATACGTTGGTTTATTTATCATTATTTATATCTACCAACATTTCCCCAGATTTTGTCTTTGAACATGCAGTAGTAGACGAGACTATATTAGTATAAACAGATTTCATTAGTTTATGGGTTGCCTTCATCTATAATATAGTTGAAGGTTTATCAAGAGATAATATTTAGTTCTTATTTCTACTAATATGAGCTTATTCATATATATGGGACTCATCAAATACTTTAATTTAATAACCCCATTTTAGGTTTCAATATCTTTACATGTTTTATTAGTTGAATTCTTCTTCTAAAAACATGGTAATTGTTAGCTTTTGTCTCCTTTAAATTTATCAATTCATGAAATTTTTCAGATACTTCATGTGTAGGAAAAATTATCTTTTAAAAAAATTTCATCATACCTTCCCCATCACTTATCAATTTGATAATCATATATCCATGAATTTCAAAAACTTTAATCACATAGTTATCAAAGTCCATGAATATTCAAGCATTACCATTTAATTGGAGTTCTTTGACACATATAGTATCTTTATGTGATTCTTCTAAATCATGGATATTAATCATATATTCGTCATGGATATTGCTGCTTTCTTCCTCTAACATGTCATGTTTGTTGACCGTACATGTTTTTTTCGTTAAGTTAAGTATCTATAACATTAATAGAAATTGGAAAAATGTTTCCACTATATGTATTACATAACCTAAAACATGTTTACTCATAGTGCTCTAATATGAATTCCATTAAAAATATAGTTCAATTTTTTTAATATTTTTATTTTAAATGGTAAACTATTATTCATTTTTGTCAATGAGGTCTTTGAAAACATTTCACATTTTTATTTTTTTGTCATGTGTATCTACATGTCCATTTATTTCATCATAATGATGTTCCCTATAGTCGAAAATAAATTCTAATGAAAAATATATTTACAAAATCACTCCATGGGAAATATTATCCATATAACCTTTATATTGAGAGTATAAACCCTCAAAAAATTGATAGATTCGACTTCATTATACTCTCTAGTGCATGAACGTGTATCATAATAAGAATATGTTTTGACTAATTTTAAATGAGATCGTTTATCCTTAAACTATTTTTTGATATTATTTTCAATATGTTTTCTCCCCTAATCATCAGGTTTTTTGGAGTCATGAAAAATTACTTCATGTTTTCATTAATAATATTAGAGATTAAAATTTCCAACCATGGTGGTTCTGAATCAGCTTCAAATATGGGCTCATATAAACCATGTATAAAATCGAAAAAGAATAATTCCATCAAATAAGATACATAACTATACTCTAATACCACTCTTTCTACCGACATAGATCATATAGGGACACTGAGTGGGGTGCTGAATTAGTGTAATAAAAATTTTACTGAATTTATTTTATTTTTCAATAATCCCCTCTTACTCTTGAACCTATACCCCATTTAAGAGTAATGTATATTTTATTTTTTCCAAAAAATTATATACACATTAAATATAGATAATAATGGATATAGTAGCACAAATGGATTTTTACCTGGTTCGATACAAAGAATTGCTCATTTTAATGATCAACCTAATGTTGTATCATGGATTTTCTAATCATTATAAATTTCCAAACATCAAAAACACCTATAGCTACTTCCCAATGATAGAGAGGTAAAATCAAAACCATATAAATGATTGAGGGGGTTATTTATTCTAGTACTACTAGCCATAAGTTTAGTTTCTTGTATTGGAACATGTATTTCAATAAATTTTTTCAAATTAACTAACATTAAAAGATGTATCTCTTATACTGGATGGGTTTCCATAAACTAAATTATATTTTACTATCACAGTAGCTCTTCTAATATGAATTAATCAATAAGAATATATTCATGTTGGCCCATAGATATCGAATAAGTTGAAGATGAATTTTCCAATTTGTATCATAGCTCTTTCAAAATTATCAACCAAATATTTCTTAATTCACTAAAACATTTAATCTTACTCACTATAAAAATTAAAATAGAAAAAACTCCTTATATTACTGAGTCTCATGGAATCATTTAATTTTTTTACTATTAGTTCACACAAAATCTTTTATAATATCTTATCCAATAATGATCTAGCACAATTTCAATTTTTACATCATGATTTCAAATATTTCATTCTTGTGAGATGCACGAAATGATATTTGAAACACCTCTTCTTTGATTCTTCATGGAATTGTTTAAATTCCAAAAAAAAATTATAACATCTATATATGTCCCTATATATTTATGTCATTCATGTACACATGCATTGTCTCCTTTTCATATACCTTATAATATAAAAAAATTTCTTTTCAAAATAATTTTTTGGCTTAAGGGATGTTCTGTTCTTATAAGAATAATGTTACTTAATTCTTAACCTACATTTAATCATGTTCACAAAGCTCCTCCTCTACTAAAATGAAAAAATTTAAATATAGGATGTTTTTTTAGTGAAATAAAGGGGAATCAAAGAAACAAATTTCTTCATGATGAGCTTTGTGTTATCACGGACCATGTTGAATGCCTGTAGACTTATCTTCATATTCATGTAATATGGTGGAGTTATATACACTATTTTGGGTTATAAATTTCTTCAAAAAACACAATGATAGTGATTATTGATAATCTAGTTTTCATAGACTCAAATCTATCATAGCCAATGAGGCCCGCGTTTCTCCTTGCATAATGGGAATGTGTGGAATTCATCCACATTGTAAACAATTTTATAAAGGTGGGTCTCTTTCTTCATAAAAGCGTGCTCTCAAATCAGGAAAATTATTTCATTTGGTTTTAACCTTATTATTTAGAAGAATGTTAACTTGCCTTTTACCTTTATAAACTACACATTTTATGTTTTTTTCATATCCCACAAATTTTATCATGTATAGTCTCACAATAATAATGTCGTGTAGGAGAATATTGAATTCCTCAAAATATTTGCAATTGGAAAATTCATGTTTCCTTTTATAATGATGTTTTGAATCATGGATTAACATTCTTCTACTATCATCTTCTCCTATCGTGCATGCATACACTATAATGGTTAACTGCATAATATCATATTTATTTGGCGATGAAGAGTTATTTATACAGATGCATGCATGAAATATGAATTTTCAGGAATAAATTCAGATTTTCATACATGAATTTCCCCTCATGGTTTGAAAACTAGTTAATGGTCAGATTATACATAATGCATATAGTGTCAAACTAGTGTTTAGGAATGGTCTTTGATAAAAGAGGTTGATGATGAATGTGTAGTGGATATGGGGTTCTTAGATGTTCTCGTTTCATAAATACATGATATGTTCTTATATTTTTAAAATGAGACCATTTTGTGGCCAAAAAAATCCCTTATTGGAACTAAAATCTATTGATAACTTCCACATATATCTGAGTGTGGTAACAGACCACCAATAAAGCACTAGGACTGACACTCAGATTCATAGAAACACAAACATATTGGTTGTAGTCTTTCAGGATTTGGTGTCCCACCTATTCACCTTTGATCTCTTGAATTTTTGATTACACATAAACATTGGTGAAATATGTTCCCTTATTTTTTACATACAGAGCAATCATATATAGTTCTCTTGGGTGTGGTCGACCACCTTGTTTCCAAAAGTTCTTTAGGATGAGGTGGCTAGGCAGCCTTGGTTGCTGGACTGTCTTTTTAATATATTCCCTTATAAAAATACACTGTATAAAATAAATTTCATTTCATATTTAGATAATATATATTCATCCTCCAAGACAACATCCCTGATTTGTATTTTATTCTACGTCAACCAATAGTCCTCTAAATAATGTTTTATGAAAATTATTATTTTCATCATCTTGATACAATTAGAAACCCCTCTTCAAATAATTTTCATATTTCATGGACTACACTAAATTCATATAATATTGTAAAAATGTTCTATTTAAAAACAAAAATTGAAAATTTATTTGGAAATATGAATAGTTCAATATTCATATCATTTACAAGAAGAATTTTCCAAGTGACACATCTGATTCCATTCGTTTAATCCATAACAGTTCTCTATGAATCATCACCAATCATGGATAATTTAATTTCCTTATGATAACCAAATGAGTATATAAAAATTTTCATGACCCATCCTCAGGGCCTGTGTCGTGACTACCCCAAGCCCGCCTTCCATAGGCCAGGGGATGGAGACTAGAACCAAAGGTGTAAATCCCGATAAAAGGGAATGCATTGCCTTTATAAAGTAAACAAACACAATAGAGTTCACAAGTGAAGTAAGCACTAAGTAAAACTGGGTACAAAGTAAGAGCTGAAAGGGAAATGGGCCAGCATAGAAACCCAACTGAAAGTTGAGTACAACTGAAAAGAAAGTACAGTAGTAGTAAATTAAAACAGCAACACCGAGCTGTCCTCTAGAAATACCACCTGAAGGGTGGGTACAGATAGTCTCCCCAACACCTCAAGTCCAGTCGTCCGCTCCATGTATGTCCCACAAAAGTGGTCCACCTCTGAGTATCGTCTAGCTCCACAATCCTCCACCTTGATCAGTGTTTTCCTTCATCTGCATCCAACAAAACGTAGTGCAGGCATAGACCTTGCAGGGGAAAGTATACGATACTTAGTAGGGACCCCGAGACCCCCGAGGGACTCTCAGAATCCACGAAGGATAAAACACAAAGGAAAGATACAATCATGAAGTATCAACCAAATATGCTTAGGTATATTTCCATACATATACCTAAGTCATCAATTACAATTTTGCTCCAACTCTCAAGCCCAAGCACAACCCAGTTCACACAGGAAAACCCAACCCAGTCCACATAGGGAAGCACAACCCATTCCGCATAGGATTAAAAGTCAATCACATCGATGATAATGATTGAAGTCAAGACTCATCTCACATAGGTTTACCAATTTCGTATAGCGATAGAGATGATCAGATGTTTCCACTGATTTATTAATGATGTCGGACCCACACAAGATACAAGTCCACCTAAGTTGTTGGACCCACACAGGATACAAGACCAGCTACTCTGCTGGACCCACACCGGATACAAGTACATAGGTCAACACTTCCGGACCCACATAGTATACAAGAATAATATCCATCACCATAGAACCCATGGAGGATCTCAGTATGGTAGTCCTCACTTTCGAACCCACGGAGGATTCCAGTACAGTAGTCGATGCAGTCATAGCAAGCTCTAGGGTACCCGCATAGAGCACGCTCAATTCTGGAGGGTCCAATGCTCGAGCAAGGGGGTTGATACATAAACTACAATGAATTATAGATTTTATGTATCCCAAAGATCGGCCTCGTTAAAAGAAACCCAACGCGATAGACAGCGCGTCAATCGGACGCCCGGTCTGAGAGTTATTGGCTTTTCCGTTCTAGGGGCCCAGTTGGTTTTTCAGCTAAAACCAACCTGACCATACTCTAGCTGCATCCAAAACTCAGGTATAGTATTCCAAAAGAACCGTCTTAACAAAAGGAATTCAACGTACTTGATGTCACTTCAATCGGACGTCTGGTCCTTATGTTATAAGCCTTTCCTCTACAAGGGCCCGATTGGTTTTGGGTTCGAACCAACCCCGCCATACATAAACCTCTCTGAAACCTTCTGTGTAATATACCAATACGACCGTCTCGATCCAAGGATTCCTATGCAGATAATGGTGAGTCGATCAGAGCTTTGTAGCTCAAGTTATTGTGAAAAGACCGAAAATGGTCCGATGTGAGGTTCTGGGCCCGGTCTAACCTGCCCCAACCCCCCTATGTAGGCCCAAACCGGGTGACCCGACCCGGTTCCTGGTCAAGACCAGTAAGGAGCGGCATGGCCCGGTCTTGCCAGGGGGGTTCCGGCTCGACCAGTTGGCCAAATGGTGGTACGACCCCCTGTTTCGTGAAAGCAGTGCCAGGCTAGCATTGCTGCCTCCTTCGGATGCCACGTGGACGCGGGATCCTCCCCTCCCCATCGCGGTAGATGCAGTGGTGGGATTATGCCGGCAGCACACTGGGGAGCCTCCACCTCCATCCTTCGGCGTCGTTGGGGTCTTCCGTGGGCCACCAGAATCATTCCAGTGGTCCATTTTTTCTTCTGACTGCATCTGCGGTCGTCTCGAGGTCTGTTCTTCACTGCAAAGGCCCCAAATTGCCATTGTGGTCCCGTTTCGTCATCGCCAAACACTTCGTGCATCAAGAAAAAATTATTGGTTGGTTTGGACATGTTCGTTAGTCCGTACCCACCGCGCTAGTGGCTCAAATCATCATCCCACAATTAAACGCCATATTCGAGAGTATAAATCACATAAATGAAATATACAAATCCCCCTACATCAAAGTTTTTTTCATACATCGTCAATCCAGGGAATTCAAGCATCGTGGTAGATGGGCGTCACGGAAGAAAAATGTATTTCCATCAACGATGGAGGAAGGGTCGTTGTTGTAGGTGACGTAGGCTCCTTGACATCGTGGAGCATCCGAGGAAGATGTTCTTCGCTTTCTTCATTGGGGGTGCTCTTCATCGAAGAACAGTGTTCTTCATTGATGAAGGATCTTATCTGCTTATTTCTCGAGAGCCCTTTCCCAAATGTGATTTTCCAAAGCAATTAAAAGGGGCTCTCTAATTAAAATAATTGTCATGCCATTCTTATTAATTCCAACGTGGCTCCAAATAAACTAACGATGATATTAATTATCAGATTTCGCACAATTAATGGGAAGAGGGAGGTGAGAAGGCTCTGCCATAATTAATGCATAGTGTTTTCAAGTTAAACATTAGGGAATTAATGGGGATTTAAAAGGTTGGACTCATATGGGCCCCACCTCAAAAAATAAAATTTGTGCACCACCAAATTTTTTTTAATTTTTGGAATAAACCCCAAAAAAATTACTTCCAACCTGTACAAAACACAACTACGGTAATGGTCCCCTTAGGTAAATATTGGCACTGTGAGTTCATCAGTATCCTTGGATTTCAATTCCGAGCACCAGTTCAAAAGATAGAAAAACCCATTCATTCGTTTACTAAACATACCCATGCTAAACTTTATAAAATTATTTCGGGCACACCAAGCATTGGAATTAGGCACTGTGAGAAACTGTGTACTCTTAAAATTCCAAATTATTTATAAAAAAATTCCTTGAAATTTTTGGGGCTTTACATAACTTCCACCTCAGGTATTTACATCCCCGTAAAGATACAACATAATCTAGGGAAACAAATGAGGGTACTGAGCATGCATCTGAGCCTCCCGCTCCCATGTTCTCTCCTAGAGGTTCCTGTGATGCCAATGAATGCGCACCAGAGGAATCGACCGTCCACATAAGACCCGCTCCAGTGGATCCTCAATCTCCACCCGGACCTATGTGAATGTCGCACCGTCGTCGATGTACAGCTCCCCATGATCAATGATGTGGGTCCGGTCGTGCATGTATCTCCTCGACTAAGATATGTGGAAGACGTCATGCACCCGGTGCAACTGAGGTGGAAGGGCCAGGCGGTAAGACGCCTCGCCTACTCTACTACGGACATGGAAAGTCCCGTTGAAGCATGAAGATAACATTCTACCTCCAAAAAGTTTCTATAGTCCTCGTCTAGTTAAGACATGTAAGAAAACGTGGTTTCCATCCTTGAACTCTATTGTTCTCCGTCTCCATTCATCATATGACTTCTGTCTGTTCCGTGTAGTCCTCAACCGCTCTTGGATGATCTTCGCCTTCTCTATCATAGCCTAAATGATCTCTGGTCCTACAAGTTCTGACTCTCCAGGTTCAGTCCAGCACAGTGATGATCTGCATGGTCAGCCGTAAAGGGCCCCGTATGGTGTCATCCCGATGTTGGAGTGTTAACTGTTGTTGTATGCAAACTCCTCCAAGTAAAATTCATCCTCCCAGCTGCAAAAAATGTCTAGGACACATGCATGGATCATGTTCTTGAGAGTCTAAATGGTCCTCTCCATCTGGACATCCGTCTAAGGATGAAAGGCAGTGCTCAGGTATAGCTGCATCCTAAATTCCTCATAAAACCCCTTCCAAACCTGAGAAGTAAAGAGATCATCTCGATCGGAGATGATAGTCGATGGAACACCATGAAGCCATACGATCTCTTAAATGTAGTAGTGTCCCAAGCCTTATAATGATCCCTAGTCTCTGATCTGTAGAAAGTGGTCTGACTTGGTGAGTATGTCTACGATCACCCAGATGGAGTCGTGTCCTCTGGAAGTACGTGGAAGCCCCATCACAAAATCCATGGATATTCCATCCCACTTCCACTCTAGAACCTCTAATGGATGTACCAAGCCTGCTGGTACCTGGTGCCCCACCTTCACTTGCTGAAAAATGTGGCATCACGAAACAAACTCTGTTACAACCAACTTTATACCCTGCCACTAATGCTATCGTCTGAGGTCATGATACATCTTCGCCACTTATAGATGTACCAATAGAGGGGAAGTCTGGAAATCTCTCAACCCCTCCTCCTATAGTGAAACTGGTACCATGGTACATCCCCTGAAGAGGATGATGTGCTCCCCACCTTCATAAAATCCATCAGACGCCTTCCCCTTTGAAATATGAGCATATCGCATCTCACAGTCAACATCCCCACACTATGCCTCTCTAACCTGATGAAGTAGTGGAGGACTGACTGTGAGGGACTGTAGAAAGGATGTCACATCTCAATCCACGAAGGATATCTGCAAAGCGGCTAACTGCTTTGTCACCTCTTCAAGTAGCAGAATGTTCGATCTCCTGCTGAGAGCATCATCCACAATGTTCCCCTTCCCAATAGTATAGATTATCTGAAAATCATAATCCTATAGGAACTCGAGCCATCGCCGCTGTCTCAGGTTCATGTCCTTCATTTATAAAATGTACCTAAGATTCGGGTTGTCATAGTAGACAGTAAAGCGCTCTCTCATCATATAGTTCTGCCACATATTCAAGGCAAAGACCACTACTGTTAACTCCTGGTCAGGGGTAGCAAAGTTCTTCTCGTGCTACCTCAACTGAAATGAAACATAAGCGATCAATACTCGCTCCTTCATCAAGACACACTCGAGTCTGGTCCCTGATGTGTCATAGTAAACTACGTACCCTACACCCTCCTATGATAGCCTCAAGATGGGCACACTGGTCAATCTTTATCTCAGCTCCTAAAAGCTCTACTAGAATCTATCTGACCACATGAAGGTTTTCCCCTTCTTCATCAAAGACGAATGCGGGGCTGCAACTTTGGAGTAATCTAGCACAAATCTCCAATAGTACCCGTCCAGACCTAGGAAACTCTACACCTCCATCATGCTCCAGGGTGTATCTCAAGCAAGTAATACCTCGATCTTCGCAGGATCCAGTACAACTCCATCCTCCAAGATGACGTGCCCCAAAAAGTGAACCTCTCAAATCTAAAACTGGAACTTCGAGAGCTTACCATAAATTTGGTGCTCTCAGAGTGTATCCAGTAAAAATCGCAAGTGGTAGGCATGCTCCTCCTCATTAGTCGAGTAAATAAGTATGTCGTCAATGAAGACTACAACAAACCAATTGAGGTAAGGCTAGAAGATCCTATTCATGAGACTCATGAACACTGCTGGAGTGTTGGTCACACCGAAGGTCATAACCAAGAACTCGTAATGTCCATACCAACACCTGAAGGTCATCTCAATCTCTAAGCTGGTGATAGTCTGACCCAAGGTCTATCTTTGAGAATCATCGTGATCCCTTGTGCTGATCAAATAGATCATCAATCCTCAAAAGTGGGTACTTGTTCCTTATCGTCACCTGGTTCATGTGATGGTAGTCAACACACAGTCGCAAGCAACCATCTGCCTTCTTGGAGAACAAAATCGGAGAAGCCGAGGGTGAAAAACTGGGTCAGATGAATTCCATTCCCTGTAAGTCTTTCAGCTGTACTCGTAGCTCACGAAGCTCGGTGGGAGACATCCGATATTCTGGAGTAGATATCAGTGATTTCCCAGGGTATAGGTCAATTTAAAATTCTACCTCTCTATGAGGTGGTCGTCCTGGAACATCGTCAGGGAAAATGTCTGCATACTGATCCACCACAACAGGAAAACGTTGACACCGCACATCAACTGCTCTGAGGATGAGACTAGACAACTGATGTGTAATTGGTTGTCCTCCCCTCTGTGTATGTCCATCCGGTGCTGTAAAAGCTCCCTTCTCGCCGGTGAAGGTGAACCTGGTCCCATCCATGCTGACACACCGCACTTTTTGCCTAATACAGTCAATCTGATCATGGTCTGTAGATAAGCAGTCCATACCCAAGATGACATCGAAAGGCATCAACACCGCTAAAACAAGATCCCAGCCAAAGTTATTGCCTCCTAGAGTAAGCTCAAACTGCCGGCACCAGTGCGTAATCGTCGAGTCTGCTCCCGTAGGAGTCTCTAGCCATATGGTTTGAGCCAACCTCTCTGTTGGAATCTCCGAGATCTGAACAAGGGTAGTGATAATAAAATAATTACTCGCACCTGTGTCTATAAGAATTAAAGGAAGGGTAAAGTAGACACAGATAGTAACTCAAATCATTACAGGTGCGCCGTGGTAATAAGCCTCCGCTTCCTGGAGCAGAGCTTGACTCTGCCCAGCAGCTCCCTGTGGTCAGGGTGGACCTCCTGGGGTTGGTGGTGGAAGAGCCTCCAAACGTCGCCCACCACCCGCTTCTTGGCCAGCTCCTCTACCTCGCTTGCCTGCTCCATGCAAACCGCCACGGTCGAACCTCTGCCTTTACATGGGAGGTACCTATACTCTCTGCTTCTTGTCTGCATGGAGAGTCGGGCAGTCACGAGCCATGTGGCCCTACCCACTGCATGCATGGCATTGTCTGCCCCTCATAAGGACGACTGTGTTTCGGGTGCCCCGCACAATCGATCCCATATCCTGAGGTCACTCACAAGATGGACTGGTCCGCTTGGACCCCTGCGACATCTGTCAATTGTCGGCTAGAGAGGACTCAACTCTGTGTCGCCCTACGGTGGGTCTCTCTACTATTGGTTGCTCGGTGAGGAAGATCCCCACTAAAATTGCTCGCTCCAGCACCCCTGCCTACATCGGGATGCTGAGGGGAATCGTCAAAGCCCTAATCTCATGCCTCAACCACTACTCGAATGTCTAAGCCCTGAACAATGGGTCTCGTACCATGTCCATGGAGTAGCATGAGAGGTCATCAAATCTCACCAAGTACTGAGCTAATGCCATACTGCCCTGCCGCAGATGAAGTAACTCTTAGATGCGCACCGCATGGAGGGTGGCTAGAACAAACTCTGAGTGGAAGAGGCTCTCGAAGCCCATCCTAAGTAGAGATGCCTCGTCTTCCACCTGGAGCATAAAACTCCACCGTCTACCTACTACAGTAGTCAAGAGACTCACAGCATGTATTACCATAAGGTTGGATGGTTTTCCCACTAATCTGAAGACTCTGACGATAGCCTCCAGCCAATCCTCGTCTTCCTGAGGGTCTGTCTCTCTGTGGAACAAGGGCGGCCTCTATCGCCGAAACTCATGCAACACACTCATGCAGTGTGCACTCTCCACTGCTGGGGCTGGTAGCTTTGTTGGCTCAGTGGGTAGTGGTACTATAACTCCCTAACCCCAGTTACCCAGAGTCGGTGCATTATTACATAACATTGGCATGATCACAAAGTATCATATAAGGCCCCAGCCTTAAACCTTACTTAATATTGAATTAAATGAACAATTCACATTGAGGATCTCTTTAGGTTTAGAGTTTTAGAGAATTAGGACATAACTATTACATCTCAAAAGATTAAAAAGTTGTCACTTCAACTAAATTTCCATAAAATAAAAACTCTTAAAAAGAAACATGTCTAGTTCTATGTTTTCGATAGCATGACTTTCCCTTGATCCCATCCATGACCATATTCCACATTATGTCCTGTGAAAAACATTTCAAAAAAACTTGGGGTGAGCATAAAAAGCTCAGTAAGGGATACATAAAGAATGAAAACTGTTATTTGTTCAAACATCATGTAAACCATGTATACATTATCAAAGTAATACCTTCCCCTTTATAAAGTAGTAAAAACTCTTCACTGAATAAAATATAATTACTTACCCTTTTGTAACCAAAATATTACCATAAAACCCATATAAAGAACACGTAACATATAAAAGTAACTTGGGTCATAAACATACTTTATTGGAATAACCATACGGTCAACTTCCACACATATCACTTAATGGAATATTCATACGGCTGACTTCCACACATACTTAATGGAATCTCCATACGGCTGACTTCTATACCCAATGCATTGGAGGTTATAAAGTAACCACCCGTCCTGGTATTCACAGCACCACCCGTCATATGGTTTATCACGTAACCACCCGTAAAATGTCCAAGTACCATCATTACACATAACTATTGAAAATATAAACATTTCAATAAAAACATTTGATTTTCAATCACAATATGTTATTCCATGATATTGAATTAATCAATCCATTTTCAAAAATCATTTAAAAGAGATTTTTGAATCAAAGTGTCCCATACCACTTTGATGTTTTTAATGGAATAGAAATTTTATTACATTAATGTCCATATAAATAAATACTGAAAACCATTTCGAAAAAATGGACACTAAAGATAAATATTTAGAATAATTAATCTTTAAAACATTTAAAACGATATTTTTGTTAGATAATTTTTAACAAAATAAGAGACTCTTGAATACAAATAATTGCAAAATAACATTTAATCCGAACTTTATAATATCATGAGAATTAAGGGATTCATGATATAATATGTCAAAGGACAGTATACACACCATATAAGAGTGAATTGGTGCATAACAACAATGACGTCTCAATGAAAATGTAAATTGAGATGGAATCCATTATAAAGATGGTATCCTTAAATTAAGGATAAATCTATCACATAATTATGTGTGAGAAATAAAAATACACAAAAAATAAGTGGATATTAAGTTTGAAACAATCAGAGGTCATTCACACATATTCGTATGATGACATGTTCAAGACGTACAAGTTGAACCCAATGAAATTGAAATTGAGTTAAGACGTTCCCTTGTAAAAATTCGACAGCCTAACGGTGTCACTTCAAAATTCAGAAAATTTGTCGATGAGGGAGTGAATGGTATCTCATCACTTGGACATAGAATTTACATAAATAAGGATATATAATAACATATCCCAACATAATAAGATGTAAATTAAAAGACATAACAAAAGAGGTCTTTTAAAAAGAGGAGGATGAAAGGTCCCCTTACCGAGTTGGGTAACTTTCGAAACGTACACCCCATGGAAGAAAGGTCATAAAATGATGATTTAAATACCCATAAATGAAATTATATGACAAAAAGTATATAATAATGGGCAGTACATACACCACTAAAAGGAAATAGTGGTAAACGTAGTATAAATGTCACGGGAATAAAAGTGAGATGAAAAATCCCTTATGAAAACTCGGCAGCCTAACAGCGCCACTTAAATATTCCAAAAATGGATTTATGATATCAAATAGGGTCTCTCATAATATGACCATAAAAATTACAGTACGAGGAATATAAAATAACCTCCCCAAATATATGAAAGATGAGCTTATAAGAAATGACATAAAAGAGAGTACTTAAAAAGAAAGAGAGAGGTAGGATCCCTTACGAAAATTCGGCAGCCTAACGGCGCCACTCAAAACATCCAAAATGGATTGATGAGAGAAAATAGGGTCTATCATAATATGAACACAAAACGTACAGTATGAGTAATATAAAATAACATCCCAATCATAAGAAAGATGAGATTAAAAGGAATGACATAAAAGAGTGTACTTAAAAAGAAAGAGAGGGGTAGGATCCCTTACCTCAAGTCCAACTTGTCTTGTTCATTTCTTTGTATTCCTGAATAATAAACTTTGGTCAATTTATAATTACTTAAGGACCTCCTATAAATATTATTATTCAGTTCACATCACATATTTTAATTTTATAATAATTGGTTAATAATATGAGTTCATATCATACGTTTTTTTCGATGTTTGGTACATGAGTCAAAAATTGATCTTGTTGGAAAATAATTTTCCATGTAGTTATAGATACATCATATCCAGAATAGTATTGATGTTTTAAATATCATATATATCCAGTATATATTAATTTTATAATATTCCATATCTTTTTGATTTAGAAATTAAAAGCACCATTCATGGAGATAGTAGGTCGTACGTACGCATGAATGCTACTTTAATTTTTTGTCATATTAATGGAATTAAAACAAAATGAGATATATATATATATATGATATAATTACAGAATGATATCCATCATTTAGATGTAATATATTACATATATATACATTATATATATGTACTTATAATAGTACATAACATTTTGAGATAAGAAATGAAATGTACCGTTCATGGAGATGGTAAGCCGTACGTACGCATGAACGCTACTTCCATTTATATTTCATATTTAATGGAATTTAAACATAATGATACAAAATATTTTTTTAATTCCAGTATGGTATCATATATAATATCATTAAATATATCCTTTATACGTACCACATATGGTATTAACGAATCAAATCACTTTGAGGGGGCGGTAGTCCGCACTTCCTTAAATGAAGATGTCACGTTTACCCATAACAGAAACCATAAAGATATTCCATAAATGAAAAATACATTAGATTAAGTAAAACATAAACATATTATATATCATATATAAATAATGTTTCATCTTAATGGCCACCTTTGAAGGTGTTAGAAGAATGTTGAACAATCATCGTTTCGTGAGTTAGAAATTCGCCATCCACAGAAACAGTATGTTTTTTAACCATTAGATGTAGGTGTGTGTAAGTGTAGCTCGAATCCTTCTTATAAAAACATCCTAGTATATTTAAGATAATGTATTTGTTACAAAATAAATGAATAAAAAGAGTTTAGGGGGTTGGAGAAGCAAAATAAAACATAAGAACACAAGAGAAGACAGTACCATTTAATCGGGTAACTCCTTTTGATTTGAGCTCAAAGGCTTCCTTGGAAAGACTTCTGCCAAAAGTGAGGCTTCAAGGAGTAATAGAGGGATGTGTAGAGACAAAATGAGTAGGTTTTGGCCGATCCAAATTATTTGGATGTATGGGTAAGGTGGTAGAGGTGGGGGCCTTTTATAAGTGGAGAGGAGGGGCACTCTTGGAAAGTAAGGAAATATTACATTATTTTAGAATGAGTTTCGGATATAATGGTCCCACATTGATGTGTTTCGAGGATAAGTTGATAATGGTACTAAATCCACCCATCCAATAGGTTTTGGACATGTTTAGGTCTTATATTTTACATTATCATTCTATTTTATTTAAATCGTTAAATAATGAGGTCATCGCTGCATCATCATGATGTCATAAATATTTTAATTTATTTAATATATAAAAATTATAAACAAAATAAAATGATGTAGGAAATCTATTTAGCTTTCAAATTAATATTTATAGTCAAAAATATAACTTGTATAACCCCATGTAAAAATTGTTTGAGTAAAACGACACATGTTTGTGACATTTTAATTTTAACATTAAATAAAAAGGTATTAATGTCATTTTCCAACCAAAGTGGCTCCATGGGGTCCCCAAGTTGACACATGGATTGTCTTGGTCGTCCATGAGACATCCAATAGAGGTAGGACATGTGTAATGTTCATTTCATATTATTAAAACATTATTTTTACCGTAAACTACACTAATTACCTCTAATCGCGATTAAAAACTTAAAAGTTACTATTCACCAAAAAATTATTTTAATCTCATTGAACCACATTTTACTTATTAAAGACAACCATGTATGTCTAATTTTTGAAAATAAAATCACAGAAGTGTCAAATTTTCATTTAAACAAAAAATCAGTTTCTTTAACTACCACTTAGTGGTTTCACTATTCATCAAAAATTTAAGTTTTTCAGAAAAATACCAAAAATTCACCCTAAGGTATATTTGATATTCTGAAAACAAAAATGATATCTATTTTACCAAATCCAAAACATTTAAGTTTCATTAATTAATTTAATAATTAATTTCCATTGTCAAAACAAATAGCGTGTTTTTAAGAAATAATATCTATTAAAAGATTGACACTAGTTTAAGTCCAATTTCAAAGTGAAATTAATTACAACGACCAATATTGGATTAAATGGTAAAAATATATGCTAATTTTACTTTAAAACCAACTCAAAATATAATCTAATCATATAAATAAATTAGATTAAAAAGTGGTTTTGAATTAAAATACAACATTTTTCACTATTCATTAAAAATGAACTTTATCGGAAAAATACCAAAAAATTACTCAAAGTATATTTTGATGTCCCGATTCTAAAGAAGACTTTTATTTTGTCAAATATAACACATAAAATTGTCAAAAAGTTGATTTAAAAGTGTTTATCCATCAAAAGGCGGTTAATCAACCATTTAAAGAATATTACAATGTTTACGCTTAAAATTGGATTCATTCGTATTTTTAATCCTCTAACATTTATTGTAAAGAGTAAAAATATTTAACAAACATATATAATCATTTTTTAGTTAGTTCTGTTCATTCCCTCCATTACAACGGCTAGGCATTAACTACCATTTAAAATAATATTATTTTATTATTAGAGTGCAACGTATGATTGCAAAGGAACTCGTTGTTGTGTATTGGGTAAGCCATCGAGCATAGCATTCCCTTTTTATTAATATTAACATTTTATTCACAATTAGGGATAAATATAAAAATGTCATATTATTTATTTGCCTGGGGTGTTACATCCTTCCCCCCTTTTGGAAATTGCATCCTCGCAATTTTAAAATTGGGCTCGGAAACATCCTTGAAAGTCCCACATCAGAACAAGAGTCGGTAAAACAATCATTTTAAAATAAAGAAAGATAAGTAAAAAGGTCACCCGAGTTAACCCATAATAGGATTCCAAGAATAAAAATATGGACATGGAGGAAAACCGAAGGGTCATGTTCTGATGGAGAGTGATAGTACACATGTCTAGGAGAAAGTTAACAATAATAAAATCACAAACTTGTGATGGGTTAAATGGTATTCGATTCCCCAGTAGGAAAAGTTAACAGAAAACAGTTTCGTTTTAAGTTACTCTTCATTGAGGAATTTATTATTGATCTTAAGGAAACATACATACTTGTCATGTTGACTTTAAACTTTTACTAGATTTCTTACACAAACTCATACTTTCCCCAAAAGACGAGTGTTTAGGAAGACTTCTTCATATTAAGAGTACTATAATAAACTTCTAGAGAATCACCTAATCCACAAAAGAGAACTATATACATCCCATATCTTTAGACCTTAACCAAAACCAAAACCAAAAAGTCTAGTACAAGATCAGATAATCCAGAAAAGGAAAACCCTTTATAAAAAGAAAATCTATTCTTAATCTCCAAAATTTGTCCAACAAAACCCAAAGTTCAATAAGGACCATTCGATACAAAATTTGTCCGTAAAATTAATCAATGTAAACCAAACTAAGATTGAAACCAAAATATTTGAAGGATTTAGTCACATAGTCTTCCATGTTAAATCGTAACATTTATCTCTAAACGACATCAGTTTCTCTTAGAGTCTCATATTGAAAAGTGATTAACCTAATCACATATCCTCTATGATAGGTTAATAAATTTCCATATATAACCCAAAATAGATTTACTCTTAAATCATAAAATCACCTAACGAAAAAGAATAATTCATACTAACCGGGGACTTCATGTAGTCCAGTGGTAGGCGATAAATACCAGTTGCACTTTGGTTGTGGGTTCGATTCCCGCAACTTTTTCCGACGCGATGGGTTGTCACATGGTCTGCGTGTTGTCCTTTTTACAAAACTATATAATTTTAAAAACATTCCCCAAAACGAGATAAAATCTTCAAAAATAATCATAACATATTTTAACCTCAAGTTTATCTCATGCCTTTCATTTTCCATCATAACATATAATAACCCATAATTAGATCAAAAGTAAAGATCATATAAACACTAATGGTTACCTTTATAATTATTACCTGAACTTCCACATTGATTGGTCATCTCATACATGATGAATTATAGAACATACCAAGGTTCAAGTGGTTGATCATGACTCCTTGATATTTGGTTTAGAACAACCACGATTTTCCTCATTGAATACCCCATTTCATCCAGTCTCTTAATCAGAGAACAACCACAGTTTCCTTCAAACCTATTGTCACTTCGGTGCCTTCTAGATCCATCCATTCACTAAAAACAGAAATTTCATTGTGAGTATATCAACAAAACCATCATGTACTAATGAGGAAGATAACCACTATGATATACTTACTCATTCACTTTATCTAAAAATATGACTCTTTTAGAAATCCTATTCATTATGGTACTCTCACTTATGCTTAGAGAATACCCTAACCTCTAAAGTTGTCTATACCAACCTATGATACCAACTATAAGGCCCCGGCCTTAAACCTTACATAATATTGAATTATATTAATAATTCACATTGATTATCTTTTCAGGTTTAGTGTTTTAGAGAATTAGGACATAACTATTACATCTCAAAAGATTACAAAGTAGTCACTACTACTAAATTTCCATAATATAAAAACACTTAAAAAGAAACATTTCTAGTTCCATATTTTAGATAGCATGACTTTCCCTTGATCCCATCCTTGACCCTATTCCACATTAAGTCATGTGAAAAACATTTCAAAAAAACATGGGCTGAGCATAAAAAGCTCCGTAAGGGATACACAAAGAATGAAAACTGTTAGTTTTTCAAACATCAAGTAAACCATGTATACTTTATCAAAGTAATACCTTCACCTTTATAAAGTAGTAAAAACTCTTCACTAATTAAAATATCATTACTTACTCTTTTGTGACCAAAAGATTACCATAAACCCATATAAAGAACACATAACATATAAAGGTAACTTGGGACATAAACATACTTAAGTGGAATAACCATACGGTCGACTTCCACACATATCACTTAATGGAATAGCCATATGGCCAACTTCCACACATACTTAATGGAATATCCATATAGATGACTTCCATACCTAATGCATTGGAGTTTATAAAGTAACCACATGTCCTGGTATTCACAGCACCACCCATCATATGGTTTATCACGTAACCACCCGTAAAATGTCTAAGTACCATCATTACACACAAAATATTGAAAATATAAACATTTCAATAAAAAAATTATTTTCAATCACAATAAGTAATTCAAAGATATTTAATTAATCAATCCATTTTTAAAAATCATTTAAAAGAGATTTTTGAATCAAAGTGTCCCATACCACTTTGATGCTTTTAATGGAATTACAATTTTAAAACATTAATGTCCATATAAATAAATACTGAAAACCATTTTGAAAACATGGACATCAAAGATAAATATTAAGAATAATTAATCTTTAAAACATTTAAAACGATATTTTTGTTATAGAATTTTTAACAAAATAAGAGACTCTGGATTAAAAATAATTGCGGAATAACATTTAATCCGAACTTTATAATATCATGAGAATAAAGGGATTCATGATATAATATGTCAAAGGACAGTATACACACCATATAAGAGTGAATTGGTGCATAACAACAATAACGTCTCAATGGAAATGTATATTGAGATGGAATCCATTATAAAGATGGTTTCCTTAAATTAAGGATAAATCTATCACATAATTATGTGTGAGAAATAAAAATACGCCCAATATAAGTGGATATTAAGTGTGAAAAAATAAGAGGTCATTCACACATATTCATATGATGACATGTTCAAGAAGTACAAGTTGAACCCAATGAAAACGAAATTTGGTTAAGACGTTCCCTTGTAAAAATTCGAGAGCCTAATGGTGTCACTTCAAAATTCACAAAATTTGTCGATGAGAGAATGAATGGTATCTCATCACTTGGACATAAAATTTACATCAATAAGGATATAGAATAACATATCCCAACATAATAAGATGTAAATTAAAAGACATAACAAAAGATTTCTTTTAAAAAGAGGAGGGTGAAAGGTCCCCTTACCGAGTTGGGTAACTTTCGAAACGTACACCCCGTGGAAGAAGGGTCATAAAATGAAGATGTAAATACCCATAAATGAAATTATACTACACAAAGTGTATAATAATGGTCATTACATACACCACTCAAAGGAAATAGTGGAATACGTAGCATAAATGTCACGGGAATAAAAGTGAGATGAAAAATCCCTTACGAAAACTCGGCAGCCTAAAGACGCCACTTAAAACATCCAAAAATGGATTTATGAGATCAAATAGGGTCTCTCATAATATGACTATAAAAATTACAGTATTAGTAATATAAAACAACATCCCCAAAGATAAGAAATATGAGATTAAATGAAATTACATAAAAGATAGTACTTAAAAATAAAGAGAGAGGTAGGATCCCTTTCGAAAATTCGGCAGCCTAACGGTGCTACTCAAAACATCCAAAATGGATTGATGAGAGAAAATAGGGTCTATCATCATATGAACACAAAAATTACAGTATGAGTAATATAAAATAACATCCCAATCATAAGAAATATGAGCTTAAAAGGAATGACATAAAGGGTGTACTTAAAAAGAAAGAGAGGGGTAGGATCCCTTACCTCAAGTCCAACTTGTCTGGTTCGTTTCATAATATTCCTGAATAATAACCATTTGTCAATTTATAATTGCTTATGTACATCCTATAAAGATTATTATTCTGTTAATATCACATATTTTAATGTTAGAATAATTGGTTAATAATATGAGTTCATATCAGACGTTTTTCTCGATGTTTGGTACATGAGTAAAAAATTGAACTTGTTGGAAAATAATTTTCCATGTAGTTATAGGTACATCATATCCAGAATAGTATTGATGTTTTAAATGTCATATATATCCAGTATATATTCATTTTATACTATTCCATAGCATTTAGATATAAAAATTGAAAGCACCGTTCATGGAGATGGTAGGTCGTACGTGCACATGAATGCTACTTTAATTTTTTGTCATATTAATGGAATTAAAACAAAATGAGATATATATATATATATATATGTTATAAATACATAATTATATCCATAATTTAGATGTAATATATTACATATATATCCATTATATATACGTACTTATAATAGTACATAACATTTTGAGATTAAAAAAGAAATGTACCGTTCATGGAGATGGTAAGTCGTACGTACGCATGAACGATACTTCCATTTCTATTTAATATTAAATTTAATTAAAACATAATGATACATAATAGTATTTTATTTCCATTATGTTATCATCTATAATGTTATTAAATATATCCTTTATACTTACCACATATGGTATTAACGAATCAAATCACTTTTAGGGGGTGGTAGTCCGCACTTCCTTAAATAAAGATATCGCGTTTATCCATAATGGAAACCATAAAGGTATTCCATAAATGAAAAATAAAGAAGATTAAGTAAAACATAAACATATAATATATCATATATAAATATAGTTTCATCTTAATTGCCACCGTTGATGGTGTTAGAATAAATTTGAACAATCATCGTTTCGTGAGACAGAAATTCGCCATCCACAGAAACAATATGTTCTTTAACAATTAGATGTAGGTGTGTGTAAGGTTAGCTGTAATAATTCTTATAAAAACATCCTAGTATATTTAAGATACTGGATTTGTTACAAAATAAATGAATAAAAAGAGTTTACGGGGTTGGAGAAGCAAAATAAAACATAAGAACACAAGAGAAGACACTACCTTTAAATCGGGTAACTCCTTTTGATTTGAGCTCAAAGGCTTCCTTGGGAAGACATCTACCAAAAGTGAGGCTTCAAGGAGTAATAGAGGGATGTGGAGAGACAAAATGGGTAGGGGTTGGCCAAGACAAAGGCTTTGGAAGTGTGGGTAAGGTGGTAGAGGTGGGAGCCTTTTATAAGAGGAGTGGAGGGGCACTCTTGGAAAGTAAGGAAATGTTACATTATTTTAGAATGATTTTCAGATATTAGTGGTCACACATTGATGTGTTTCGAGGATAAGGTGATAATGGTTCGAAATCCACACATCAAATTGGTTTTGGACATGTGTAGGTATTATATTTTACATTATCTTTCCATTTTATTTAAATCGTTAAATAATGAGGTCATCGGTGCATCATCATGATGTCATAAATAATTTAATTTATATAATGTCTAAAAATTATAAAAAACTACTATGATGTAGGAAATCTATTTATCTTTCCAATGAATTTTTATAGTCAAAAATCTTGACTTTTATAACCCCACATAAAAATTAGTTTAGTAAAAAAAATAATGTTTGTGACATTTTAATTTTAACATTAAATAAAAAGGTATTAATGTCATTTTCCAACCAAAGTGGCTCCATGGAGTCCCCAAGTTGTCCCATGGATTGTCTTGGTCGGCCATGAGATATCCAATAAGGGTAGGATATGTGTAAAGTTTATTTCATATTATTAAAACATTATTTTTACCTTAAACTACACTAATTACCTCTAATCGCGATTAAAAACTTAAAAGTTACTATTCACCAAAAAATTATTTTAATCTTATTGAACAAAATTTTACTTCTAAATGACAACCATTTATGTCAGATTTTTGAAAATCAAATCACAGAAGTAGCAAAGTTTCATTTAAACGAAAAATCAGTTTCTTTAACTACCACTTAGTGGTTTCACTATTCATCAAAAATTTAAGTTTTTCAGAAAAATACCAAAAATTCACCCTAAGCTGTATTTGATATTTCGAACTCAAAAATGATATCTCTTTTACAAAATTAAAAACATATAAGTTTAAATAATTAATTTAATAATTAATTCCCGCTGTCAAAACAAATAGCGTGTTTTTAAGAAACAATATCTATTAAAAGATTGACACTAGTTTAAGTCAAATTTCAAAGTGAAATTAATTCCAACAACCACTATTGGATTAAATGGTAAAAATATATTCTAATTTTACTTTAAAACCAATTAAAAAGATAACCTAATCATATAAATAAATTAGATTAAAATGTGATTTTGAATTAAAATACAACATTTTCACTATTCATTAGAAAATGAACTCTATCGGAAAAATACCAAAAATTTACACAAACTAAATTATGATGTCCCGATTCTAAAGAAGAATTTTATTTTGTCAAATATAACACATAAAATTTTCAAAAAGTGGATTTAAAAGAGGTTCTCCATCAAAAGGCGGTTAATAGACCCTTTAATGAATATTAGAATGTTTACGCTTAAAATTGGATTCATTCGCATTTTAAATCCTCTAACATTTATTGTAAAGAGTAAAATTCTTTGACAAACATATATAATCATTTTGTAGTTAGTTCTGTTCATTCCAGCCATTACAACATCTAGTCGTTAACTACCATTTAAAATAATAATATTTTATTATTAGAGTGCAACGTAAGATTTCAAAGGAACTCATTGTTGCGTATTGGGTAAGCCATCAACCATAGTGTTACCTTTATATTAATATTTTAATTTTATTCACAAATACATATAAATATAAAAATGTCATATTCTTTATTTACTGGGGGTGTTACAGATCATGTCTTGAATGACCGATTAGTTTAGTAGTCTTGGAAACACTAGATATATTCATAAGTCTTACATTACATCATAAGGTAAATAAAAAAACTACCACAACAACTTGTCTTCATATCCCCTCATACTATCCCTGCAGGTCATTCATAAATTACTTCTTCACATCCTGGGAAAAATAAAACACTGAAAGGGGTGAGCCTAGATGCTCAGTAAGGATAACAATAGAGCAGAAGCTTTCATAGATAAGCATCCACACATATTGAAATTTATAACTAAAACAAAAGCCTTTTAAACTTGAACTCCAACATAATATGGCAAAGATAAAATGAAATAATTCCATTTACTTATTCACATGGATATTCTACTAGTAGAATAAACACATGCAATTTCAATAACCACTTTCATAATGATGGAATGCATAATGCCAGACTATCATAACCACATAGCTAAGGCCTCGTGCCAAGACTACAAATAATATTTTTCCAAGTCCTTGTGCCGAGACACTATTTTGTCTCATGAGACCTACCGATGCATCAAGGAGCTATAGCGGGCTCCACCCGTCACTTATTAAGTCCAAGTAATTCCTCATGTGAATAGGTTAAAACGTAACAGAAACATTCGTATTAAAACTAGCATACAAAATGTCAATACTTTAACCACAAACCATGAATGGTATAAAAATAGCACATCCACAGTTAAACATAATTCATTCGATACAATATGGAAGATTTTATTGTATCACATTAACCTCAATCATGAATAATGATGGATATTGACATAGATGAAAATAATCATTAAAACGTTTTGAGAGAAATATCCCCCTTTTTCTTGAAATCATTTAAAAGTCACACTATTTTTCAAGAAGCCATATAAAAATAGAATTTTGAATCAAAGTGTCCCATACAACTTTGAAAATTTTAAAAGGAGTTTTAATTTTAAAACATTAATGTCCATATAAATAAATCCTTAAAACAATTTTTAAAACATGGACATTAATGAGCAAGATTTAGAAGAATAAGTCCTTAAAACATTTAAAATGTTATTTTATTTAGAATTTCTAACCAAAAGAGAGACACTTGAATACAAATAATTGAGGTAATAAAAACATTGTAATATAATTAGAATAATGGAATTCATGATATACTATGTCAAGGTACATTATATACACCACATAAAAGTGATTTGGTGTATAACAACAAAAAAGTCTCAATGGAATGTAAATTGAGATGAAATCTCTCATAAAGGCTGTATCCTTAGATTAAGGATAAATCAACGACATAATTATGTGTGACAAATATAAATAAACTAAATATGATATGATATTTAGTTCAAAACAATAAAAGGACATTCACACATAATCTTGTAAAAACAACACCAATGAATTGGATGTTTAACTCAAAAAATGGAGAATGAGTTAAAATTACTCTTATCAAATTCATATCGATGAATTGAGAAATTATCAATGGATTGATTATGTGTATCAATAGTATATCCAAAGGAAGGGGAGTGGAAATTATGACATAATCAAATGAATAGTGATTCCACACATAATCTTGGAGTAATATAATCAATGTAATATGCGTAAAGCCAAATGAGTGGAAATTGAAATATCAAATCCCCTTATCGATTTGGTTACTTATGAAACATGCACCCCGGAAAGAAGGATAATAAAATGATGATGTAAATAGCCATAAATTAAAGTATATTACAAAATGAATACAATCATGGGCAGAACACACACCACATTCAATAAATAAGTGGTGAACAATGGAAATCTCACTGAATTAAAAGTGAGATAAGTAACCCCTTACCTTGTACTTTTCTTTGGTTGGGGGTAGCTTAACCTCCTGTATAATGTTGAAATAATTGTTATTAAAAGATTCATTAATCATATAAATTAATATGATATCATATATGATCTTTTAACATTTCTTTTTTAATAATATCTTAGAATTATCGTCGTTTCGGGTGTTAACTTACTCATTTTCTTTTATATGTTTTGTTATGTAAGCCATGTTTGTCATGGATAGGTTGTATCTTATTCATATCCATAATGATATAAAGTTATTAAAGATTATTTTTAAATCAGAAAATGACAATTATACTTGAATGGATATGATGGAGAATGAACCTCATCGCGTTCGTGGAGACGGTAGTCCGTATGTACACACGAGCGACAATATCATTATTTTGATATTAAAATAATATATACTTGGATGTTATATTATATATAAAGAATCATTATCATGTTATATTTATTTTTTACATGAATTATACATCATTATTATGCCCATCCAAATAATAATATATTGAATAACAATTACACCACGACGTGGAGACGGTAAGTCGTACGTACGCACGTATGGTGAAATGTTATTCAAAGGGTGGATAGAATACTAAATATGGTTATACAATATTTATAAAAACATCACAGTATATATAATATACTGGAGTTATTATTTTAGAATTGTAATAACAAAAAAAGAAGAAGTGGAAGAACAAAGTAACTTCAAAAGGGGTGGTGAAAACATTACCTCTTCTTCGGGTTCTTCCTTTTGATTTGATCAAAAGGGCTCCTTAGGTTGGCTTTCTGATCAAAATAAGTCCTCTAGGTTGTAGTGAGGGAATTTGGGAGAGTATTTGGGAAGATTTTGGCCAAGCCAAAAGGCTTTGAAGGTGTGATTTAATGAGAAGAGAGAGTGCCTTTTTATAAGGGTGGTGAGGGGCACCTTTGGAAAAGCTAGAAAAATTATTTTATAATAAATTCATAATCGGTTTAAAATGGCTCCAAAGTGGATAATTTAAATGTTAAGGTGGGTATAGGTCGAACAACACTCAACTAATAGGATTTAGACAGGTTTGGGTTACTATATTAACCTTATATTTAAATATTAACTCTTAGTTAATTAGTCTCACTTTTACAACGTCTCTTTGTATTTTTATATTACATGGTTAATAAACATACTATATACATCCACGCAACCCCCAAGTGGTCCAGTAATGATACACATATCATGATATAAGTCTCTTGGCCAAACCTTATATTTTTAGGAATTTAATATCAATTAATAATATAATATTTTTTTAAAACTCTTTTATGTCAATTTTGACACTATTGAATAATTGATTTTTGTAAAAATCATAACAGAATGATTACATAGAAAAAAGTTAATTAAATAAATCCTAACATTTCATAGTATCCTATAAAATTAGTGTAATTCATTAAAAGTTTCAAATTATATTTTTTGGGTATTTACAATATCAATTATTGTAATTTTTCACTATTATGGTAATTACTGCATCATCATTATGTCATAAATAAATTAAATTATTTAATGTCTAAAAATTATAAATAAAATATAATTATGTAGGAAATCATTTTATATTTTTAATTAATATTTAAAATAAAATTTATCTTATGTATAACCCTATATTAAAAATGTTTTAGTAAATAAACTTTTATTTTAACTCTTTTAACTCTTCTTTGAATTAAATAATAATAAATGTCCTAATCTAATCCAAGTGGACCTAAATGATAATATTTTTTTCCTAAAGTTGTTTTTGGTCGAGATACACTTGTCCAATAGAATTAGGACATGTTTTAGGGTAATATTAATATCATTTTTACCCTTAATTACCCTATTTACTTTTAACCGTGGTAAATAAAAGTAAAAAGTTACTATTCACCAAAAATTATATTCATCTCATTAAACCACATTTTACTCATTCATATTAACCATGTCTCTCAGATTTTCGAAATTCCAATCACAGAAGCGGTAAAATTAAGTTTTATGAAAAATTAAGTTTTTTAACTACCACTTAGTAGTTTCACTATTCATCAAAAAATTGAAGTTTTTCAGAAATATGCCAAAATTTCACCCTAAGCTATAATTGATATTCCAAATTAAAAAATGATATCTATTTTACAAAATTACAAACATATATGTTGCAATAATTAATTTTATAATTAATTCCCGCTGTCACAACAAATAGCGTGTTTTTAAGAAACAATATATATCAAAATATTGACAATTGTTTATGTCCAATTTCAAAGTGAAATTAATTATACTGAAAAACATTGGATAAAATGGTAAAAATATATTATAATTATACTTTAAATCCACTCAATAATATTATTTATCACTATAAATTATTTTTATTAAAAAATTTGTTTTTAAGTATTTTTCATTATTCATAAAAATTTGAAGTTGTCAGAAAAATACCAAAAATTCAACTTAGGATAATTTCGATATTCTGAATCCAAAAATGAAGTTCATTTTAAAATAAAATATATATAATTTCAAAAATTAGGTATTACTATTTATAACGGCTAGTTTGATCGGTTGTGGTGTGTGTTAGAACTCAATGTTGCGTACAACACACACTATCGCATTATTCAAAGGGAAACGTACCATAGAAGCTTGGGGTGTTACATTATCCCCTCCTTCAATAAATTGCGTCCTTGCAATTTTTTTAAATTGGGCTTTAGAATATAATGGAAAGTCCCATATCGGAAAAAGAGTTAATAAAACTATCACTTTAAAAGAAAGGAAGATAGGTATAATGGTCACCCAAGATAACCCATTCTAGGATTCCATGTAGGAAAACATGGATATAGACAATAAACTAAGTTTTCAGTTCTGATGGAGACTGATAGAAAACATGATCAGGAGAAAGTTAACAATAAGAAAATCACAAACTTGTGTTGGGACAAACGGTCCTTAGTCTCCCAGTAGGAAAATTAAATGGACAACATTTTTTGTTTTAAGTTACATTACATAAGGACGAGGAATTAATTTATGATATTGACTAAGAACATAAAGATATATACTTACTTTTTAAGTAGAGTTTCATTATTTAATAACTTTTTACCACTAACTCATTTTTTTTGAACAATGAGTATTCAAGAAGACTTGGTCACAATGAAAGAGCTAGAATAAACTTCTATAGAAATACATGATCCAGGTAGGATAAACTATATATTTACCTTGTCTTTAGAGATTAATCAAAACCAAAATGGTTAGTATAATATTTGATGACCCCCCAAATGGATATTCCATTAGGGAAAAAAAACTAATCTTAATTTCTAAAATTAAACCATCAATACCCCAAAGTTAAATAAATACCATTCAATAATCAATTGTCCTTAAAATCCTTTAATATAATCCAAACTAATATTGAAACCCAAAACTTATAAGAATGTAGTCTTCCACATTAAATTGTATCTCCAAATGACATCATCTACTCTTAAAGTCACATTCTTAAAAGTAATTAACCTTATCACATATTCTTTATTATGGGTTAATCATTTCCATAAATAACCCAAATCACTATAAATCCACAATAAAAACATAGATAAAAATCCACCATTACTCCTCTAATGAAATCCCATAGTATTATATTTTCCTTGGACATATAGTGTTCCCAACAAAGTGAACATCTTTCAAAATAACATTTCTCACTTAATCACCAAATCATTTTCCTACAATAAGGGTATTCATTTGATAAGACATAAGAACCCAAATAAACTTTTTATTGATCAATAACATAATTTAACTAAAAATAATAGTCACACTAACCAGGTACTTCACGTAGTCCAGTGGTAGGTGATAAATCCCAATCGCACTTTGGTTATGGGTTCGATTCACACAGCTTTGTCCGACGCGACGGGTTGTCAGACGGTTTGTGTGTTGTCCCTTTTCAAAAACTATATTTTATAACATTATCAAAATTAGATAAATTCCTCAAAATACCATAACATAATTTAACCACAAATGTTATATCATACCTTGCATTTTCATCACAAATTATAGTAACTTATAATTCTCTCAAACACCAATGATCATATAAAAATGGTTATTTATACCTATATCTATAAGAGAAGAGATAATTCTTCCTCAAATATCATTCTCACGTGGAAAACTACGAGGTTACAAATACAAGAGAAAATTATTCCAAAGTAAACCCATCAACAAGGAGCACTAATACTTTCTAAACATTTCTCCAACCATTTATTTCCACATAGCTTCTTCTTTGGCCAAGAAAATATCCTAGAGAATAGGTCATTCACTCGGGTAATGGCCAGGTCCCCTATATTGATGACAAATTACTGTAAATAGACTCTTGGGACCATTTTTATCTTCTTCCATATTACTCTTCATTTTTCTTCGGTAATTCTTCACTTTATGTCCTTCTTTCCCACACGTAAAGCATTTCTTTCTCCCATTGAGACACTTTCCTGGGTGTCTCCATCCACATTTCCTGCATGATGGAAATTGAGGATTCCTTTCTCCATGGTCTCCACTGCTGGACCTCTTATCATTCATCACCTTTCTCTTCTTTTTTGAGTCCGGGGATTGGTTATTATATATATTGTTGATCATATTTTTGAAAAATTGATTTGGCATAAAGACGATATCTTTTATGCCTATCAACATTCCTTTTTGTTGCACATTTCCACCATTGTTCCCACCTTGTACATCATTCTCAAAGTCACAATGACTTCCTTGGAATCCAGCCATTGACTAAAAAAAGAAAGCATTGTGTGACTAACAGTAGTCATAAAATCATTTAGAGATTAACATGTCACCATATTATCAATTTGAAACACATTAAGATCAACCAAGGTCATTTACTCTCATCTTATATATTTAATAATTCAAATCGGTTAGTAAAGAAAATGTAAATTATCCTAAGAATATCCCCCGGGAGTGTCGTAACCAAGAGTGCAGCAAGGCCCATTGCCGTGCACCAGTTCCCGTTCGAGTCTAGCTCAAAGTGGTGTTTTCGGGTTTTACCCCTAGGTACATCTGTGCAAGAGCTGCCTCTACCTGCTCGTATACAAACAGGGATGTATTGCTCGGAAAACTCACAAAATCTCTACAATACCAAAATTCTAGGAAGTTCTTCTATACTAATCCTCAATGTCTATATTAGGTCTATGGGATCTAATCAGAGTTTATCTAAATCTAGATTCCAAGGTTTGTACTAAACTTCTTCTCATACCAATTGTAACGCCCCGACCCCAGTTACCCAGAGTCAGTGCATTATTACATAAAATTGGCATGATCACAAAGTATCAAGTCTCTAAAGACCGATTAGTTTAGTAGTCTTGGAAACACTAGATATATTAATATGTCTTACATTACATCATAAGGTAAATAAAAAAACTACAACAACATCTTGTCCTTATATCCCCTCATACTATCCTTACAGTTCATTCATAAATTACTTCTTCAAATCCTGGGAAAAATAAAACATTGAAAAGGGTGAGCTCAGATGCTCAGTAAGGATAAAAATATAGCAGAAGCTTTCATAGATAAGCATAAACACTTAAAGAAATTTATAACTAAAACAAAAACCTTTTAAACATTAACTCCAGCATAATATGGAAAAGATAAATTAAAATAATTCCATTTACTTATTCACATGGATATTCTACTAGTCAAACAATCTCATGCAATATCAATAATCACTTTCATAATGATGGAATGCATAATGCAAGACAATCATAACCACATAGCCAAGGCCTCGTGCCAAGACTACAAATAGGATTTTTCCAAGGCCTTATGCCAAGACACTAGTTTGTCTCATGAGACCTACCGATCCATCGAGGAGCTATAGAGGGCTCCACCCGTCACTTATTATGTCCAATGCATTTCTCATATGATTAGGTTTAGACATAACATAAACATTCGTATTAAAACTAGCATACTAAATGTCAATACATTAACCACAAACCATGAATGGTATAAAAATATCACATCCACAGTCAAACATAACTCATTCTCTACAATATGGAAGATTTTATTGTATCACATTAACCTCAATCAAAAATAATGAAGGATATTGACATATATGAAAATAATCATCAAAACTATTTGAGAGAAATATCCCCCTTTTTCTTGAAATCATTTAAAAGTCACACTATTTGTCAAGAAGCCATTTGAAAATAGATTTTTTAATCAAAGTGTCCCATACCACTTTGAAACATTTAAAATGAGTTTTAATTTTAAAACTTTAATGTCCATATAAATAAATCCTTAAAACAATTATTAAAACATGGACATTAATGAGCAAGATTTAGAAGAATAAGTCTTTAAAACATTTAAAAATGGTATTTTAGTTAGAGTTTCCAACAAAAGGAGAGACACTTGATTACAAATAATAGAGGTAATCAAAACATTGTAATATCATGAGAATAATGGAATTCATGATATACTATGTCAAGGTACATTATATTCACCATATAAAAGTTATTTGGTGTATAACAACAAAAAAGTCTCAATGGAATGTAAATTGAGATGAAATCTCTCATAAAGGTTGTATCCTTAGATTAAGGATAAATCAACGACATAGTTATGTGTGAAAAATATATATACACTAAATATGATTTGATATTTAGTTCCAAACAATAAGTGGACATTCACATATAATCTTGTAAAAACAAGACCAATGAATTGGATGTTTAACTCAACAAATGGTGAATGAGTTAAAATTACACTTATCAAATTCATATCGATGACTTGAGAAATTATCAATGGAGTGATTATGTGTATCAATAGTATATCCAAAGGAAGGGGAGTTTAAATTATGACATAATCAAATGAATAGTTATTCCACACATAATCTTGGAGTAATATAATCAATGAAATATGCGTAAATCCAAATGAGTGGAAATTGAAATTTCAAATTCCCTTATCGATTTGGTAAATTATGAAACATTAACCCATGAAAGAAGGATCATACAGTGATTATGTAAATAACCATAAATTAAAGTATATTACACAATGAATACAATCATGGGCAGTACATACACCACATGCAATAAATAAGTGGTGAACAGTGGAAATCTCACTGAATTAAAAGTGAGATAAGAAACCCATTACCTTGTACTTTTCCTTGAATGGGGGTAGGTTAACCTCTTGTATAATGTTTAAATAATTATTATTAAATTATTCATGAATCATATACGTTAATATGATATCATATATGATCTTTTAACATTGCTTTTTTAATAATATCTTAGAATTATCATTGTTTCGGGTGTTAACTTACTCATTTTCTTTTATATGTTTTGTTACGTAAGCCATGTTTGTCCTGGATAGGTTGTATCTTATTCATATCCAGATTGATATAACGTTCTTAAACATTATTTTTAAATCATCAAATGATAATTATACTTGAATGGATATGATGGGGAATGAATCTCATTGCGTTCTTGGAAACGGTAGTCCGTACGTACGCACGAGCGACAATATCATTCTTTTGATATTAAAATAATATATAATTGGATGGAATATTATATATAAAAAATCATTATCATGTTATATTTATTGTTTAAATTAATTATACATCATTATTATACCCATCCAAATAATAATATGTTGAATAACAATTACACCACGACGTGGAGACGGTAAGCCGTACGTACCCACGTATGTTGACATGCTATTCAAATGGTGGATTGAATACTGAATATGGTTGTACCATATTTATAATAACATCATAGTATATATAATATACTGGAGTTATTATTTTATAATGGTAATAACAAAAAAAGAAGAAGTGGAAGAAGAAAGGAACTTGAAAAGGGGTGGTGAAAACATTACCTCTTCTTCGGATTCTTCCTTTTGATTTGATCAAAAGGGATCCCTAGGTTGGATTTATGGTCAAAATAAAGCATCTAGGTTGTATTGAAGGAATTTGGGAGAGTATTTGGGCAGAGTTTGGCCGATCCAAAAGGATTTGAAAGTGTGAGTTAATGATAAGGGAGAGTGCCCTTTTATAAGAGGGGTGAGGGGCACCTTTGGAAAAGTTAGAAATATTATTTTATAATATATTCATATTTGGTTTCTAATGGCTCCAAAGTGGATTATTTAAATTTTAAGGTGGGTATAGGTCTAAAACCACTCAACAAATAGGATTTAGATAGGTTTGTGTTACTATATTAACCTTATCTTTAAATATTAACTCTTAGAAAATTAGTTTCACTTTTACAACGTCTCTTTGTATTTTTATATTATATGGTTAATAAAATTACTATATACATCCATGAGACCCCCAAGTGGGATATTAATGATAAAACTATCATGATATAAGTCCTTTGGCCGAACCTTAGATTTTTAAGAATTTAATATCAATTAATAATATAATATTTGTTTTAAAAACTCTTTTATGTCAATTTTGACACTATTCAATAATTGATTTCTGTAAAACTTATAACAGAATGATTACTTCCAAATAAATTAATTAAATCAATCCTAACATGTGATATTATCCTAGAAAATTAGTTTAATTAATTAAAAGTCTCAAATTATATTTATTTGGGCATTTACAATATCAATTATTTTAATTTTTCACTATTATGGTAATTACTGCATCATCATTGTGTCATAAATAAATTAAATTATCTAATGTCTAAAAATTATAAATAAAATATAATTATGTATTAAATCTTATTATATTTCTAATGAATATTTACAATCTAATTTATCTTATGTATAACCCTATATTAAATTTTTTTAGTAAATAAACTTTGATTTAAACTCTTTTAACTCTTCATTGAATTAAATAATAATAAATGTCCTAATCTAATCCAAGTGGACCTAAATGATACTATTTTATTCCTAAGGTTGTGTTTGGTCGAGATACACTTTTCCAATAGAATTAGGACTTGTGTTATGGTAATATTAATATCATATTTACCCTTAATAACCCTATTTACTTTTAACCGTGGTAAATAAAGGTAAAAAGTTACTATTCACCAAAAATTATTTTCATCTCATTGAACCATATTTTACTCCTTGATATTAACCATGTCTCTAGGATTTTTGAAATTCCAATCACAGAATCGGTAAAATTATGTTTTATGAAAAATTCAGTTTTTTAACTACCACTTAGTAGTTTCACTATTTATCAAAAATTGATGTTTTTCAGAAATATGCCAAAATTTCTCCCTAAGATATAATTGATATTCCAAATTCGAAAATGATATCTATTTTAAAAAATTCCAAACATATATGTTGCATTAATTAATTTTATAATTAATTCCCACTGTCACAACAAATAGCGTGTTTTTACGAAACAATATATATCAAAAGATTGACAATTGTTTATGTCCAATTTCAAAGTGAAATTAATTCTAATGAACACCATTGGATAAAATGGTAAAAATATATTCTAATTATACATTAAAACCACTCAATAATATAATTTATCACTATAAATTCTTTTGATTAAAAAATTTGTTTTTAACTATTTTTCATTATTCATAAAAATTGGAAGATCTCAGAAAAATACCAAAAATTCATCTTAGGATAATTTCGATGTTTTGAATCCAAAAATGAAGTTCATTTTGAAATAAAATATATTTAATTTCAAAATGTAGGTATTACTATTCATAAAGGCTATTTTGATTGGTTGTAGTGTGTGTTAGAACTCGATGTTGCGTATAACACACGCTATCGCATTATTCAAAGGAAAACATACCGTGGAAGATTGGGGTGTTACAGGTACCACTGGTGCCTCCGCTGTGATGGGGCCCTGCAATGAGGCCTCGTCGCTCGGTGGGCTGCCATCTCACACGTAACTAGGAACTCTGGCTGGATACCTTTGTAGGGCCATCCTAAAAAGAAACAGGTGCTACATGGTCATACAGTATACCTGGTGAGATGACATAAAGTAATTACAATGAAAACTTTTGAAACACACACACACACACACACACGCAATTAGTGTTTTCATGAACTGAGCCGGAATTCAGAGTTCAGGGTCCTGGTGTATGGATACGTTGGCCACCGCACCAACACTGGACTCCATGGACTAAAAGTCATACTCAATACTCTTAACACTATTCCTTCATAGAAGGGAAAGATCAGAGTCCTGAGTTCTATGGTAGAACTGACTCCTCTGATGCCAATTTTTCACGACCCATCCTCGGGGCCCATGTTGTGACTACCCCAAGCCCGCCTTCCAATGGCCAGGGGCTGGCGACTAGCACCAAAGGTGTAAATCCCGATAAAAGGGAAGCCATTGCCTTTATAAATTAAACAAACACACCATAGTATGCAATTGAAGTAAGCACTAAGTAAAAATGGGTACAAATTAAGTGTTAAAAGGGAAATGGGACAGTATACAATCCCAAATGAAAGTATAGTACAACTGAAAATAAAGTACATCATTAGTAATGTAAAACAGAAACACCGAGTCTTTCAAAGAAAATCCCACCTAAAGGGTGGGTATAGATAGTCTCCCCAGCTCCTCGGGTCTGGCTGTCCGCTCTGTGTACATCCCGCCAAGTGGTCCACCTCCGGGTACCGTCAAGCTCTATAAGAATCTACCTCGATCAGTGTGGTCTGTCGTCTGCATCCAACACAACATAGTGCGGGAATAGCCCGTGCAGGGGTGAGTATATGATACTCAGTAGGGACCCCAAGACCTCCGAAGGTCTCTCAAAATCCACAAAGGATAAACCACAATGGAAAGATACAATCATGTAGTATCAAATGACTATACTTAGATATATTCCCATAAATATACCTATGTCTTCAATTACAATTCAGCTCCAACTCTCGAGCCCAAGCATAACCCTGTCCACACAGGAAAACACAACATAATACACACAAGAGAGAACAACCCATTCCATATAGGAATGTAAGTCATTAACATCGATGATAATGATTTAAGTCAAGAATCAGCTCACACGGGTATACATCTTTCATATAAAGATAGAGATGATCAGATGTAGCCACTGATTCATCTAAGCTGTCGGACCCACATAAGATACAAGACCATCTACTCTGCCGGATCCACACAGGATACAAATAAAAAGTTCAATACTGCCATACCCACACATGATACAAGAATAGTAGCCATCACCATCGAACCCACAGAGGATCCCAGTACAGTAGTCATAGCTGTCAAACCCACAGAGGATTCTAGTACAATAGCCGACGCAGTCGCAGCCAGCTCTTGGGTTCCCGCACACAGCATGATCGATTCTGGAGGGTCCGCTCCTAGGGCATGGGGGTTTGATACATCAACTCTCACGAAGTCCAGAGTTGATGTATCCCAAAGTTCTGTCTCATCAAAAGAAACCCAACGCGACAGACAGTGCGTCAATCAGACGCTCGGTCTGAGAGTTATTGGCTTTTCCGTTCTTGGGGCCTGGTTGGTTTTTATGCTAAAACCAACCCGAACATACTCTAGCTGCATCCAAAACTCAAGTGGAGTATTCCAAAATAACTGTCTCAACAAAATGAATTCAATGTAGTTGTAATCACATCAATGGGACGTACGGTCCTTATGTTATAAGCCTTTCCACTCCAAGGGCCCAGTTGGTTTTGGGTTCGAACCAACCCGACCGTACACAAACATTTCCGAAACCTTGATTGTAATATACTGAAACTACCCTCTAGATCCAAGGATTCCTACTCAACTAATGGTGCATCAATTGGAGGTTCGTAGCTCATGTTATAGGCAAAAGATAGGAAAATGGTTCGAAGTGGGGGTCTGGGCCCGGTCCGACCCACCCCAAACCCCCTGGGTCAGCCCGAACCCGGTCGACCCGACCCGAGTCCGGGTCCGGCCTGGTATGGTGTGGCCCGGCCCATCGGGGCATGGCCCAGACATGTAGGGCATGGCCCCGCCTGGCTGGAAGCGGCCCGGTCTGCGTGACCCGCCCCTACCCGGTCGGGGGGGGGGGGGGTTGTGCAGGCTCAGCTAGCTGGCCGAGTAGGGGCGCGGCCCCCTGTTCCGCGATCACAGTGCCAGGCTGGCACCGTTTTCTCCACTGGAACCCGCATGGCTCTGGGATCTTCCCTTCACCACAACGGCCGATGTCGCGGCGGGATTCGGCCGGAGGCACGCCGGGGGACTGCCGCCTCTGTCCGTCGAGGTCTTCTGCGGGCCACCAGAGTCATTCCGATGGTCTGTTTTTGCTTACAACTACGCCTTCAGTCGTCTCGGGATCCTTACTTTATTGCGAAGTCCCCAAATCACCTTTTTGGTCCTGTTTTTTTGTCTCCAAACACTCTGTGCATCAAGAACAAATTAGCGGTGGGTCCGGACTTTTTCGTTAGTCCATACCCACCGCGTTAGTGGCTCAAATCATCACCCAACAAATAGACTCCATATTCAAGAGTATAAATCACATAAATGAAATATACAAATCCCCCTACCTCAAATTCGCTGTCATACATCATCGATCTGCAAAAGACGAGCATCACGGTAGATGGGCATCGCGGAAGAACCTTGTTATTCGGTCAACGATGGAGGAAGGGTCGTTGTCATAGGCGATGTAGGCTCCTTAACGTCGAGGTGCGTCTGAGGAAGAAGTTCCTCACGTTCTTCACCAGGGGTGCCCTTTTTTGAAGAACAGTGTTCTTCGTCGATGAAGGATCTCCTTTGCTTAATTCTCCAAATCCCTTTCCCAAATGTCATTTTCCAACGCAAGGAACAAGGGCTTTCTAATTCAATGAATTGTCATGTCATTCTCATTATTTCCAATGCGGTGCCAAATAAATTTACACTGAAATTAATTATCAGATTTGGCACAATTAATGGGAAGGGGGAGGTGAGAAGGCTCCACCATAATAAATGCGTGGATTTTTCAAGTTAAATAACAGGGAATTAATGTGGAGTTAAAAGTTTGGGCTCGTATCGGACCCACCTCACAAAATAAAATTTGTGCACCACCAAATTTTATTTAATTTTAGAAATAAACCCCCAAAAAATTTAACTTCCAACCTGCACAAAAAACAATTGCGGTAAAGGTCCCCTTCATCAAATACTAGCGCTGCGAGTTCATCGGTGCCCTACGATTTGAATTCTGAGCACCGGTTCCAAAGATAGAAAAACCCACTCATTCATTTACTTAACGTACCCAGGATAAACATTAGAAAGTTATTCCAGATACACCGGGCCTCGAAATCAGGCACCGTCAAAAACTGTGTACTCGTAAAATTCCAAAGTATTTATGAAAAGAAATTTCCTTAAACTTTTCGGGTCTTTACAAAAATTCACTAGGAATCATCACTATACATATTAAATAGTTCTTAGATTCATTACATCACTCCCATTCTACGATTAATCATTATTCAAAGAGAAATACCTAATATATTCACTGTTTAGTCCTTTTAATATATTTATAGAAATTAAAACCATTCCCCTAAGACAACCACAAGGTATTTTAAGGTTTAATATAGGACATAAATGATAATCATCTATTAATTTTCTTAATTATGGTCCATAAAGAACCAATAATTTCCAAATAGAACTACTAGGTGTTTCAATCCAGTTATGAATCATGGTCGGTTGTCGTTTACCATGTGATAAAAAGTTCAATGACCAATGGACCTTTTTAGAGTCAGTACCACTACGTATATCTACTCTCGAGCCACATATTCTTCTATATAATATAAGGTATATAATTTCATTGACACCAATCACTTAAAACATCACCAATATTTCAAGATATTTTCATATAAATTGAATTATCCTTCGACTTCATTATCTTGTTACCACTAAAGTATTATAGTTCAAATTTGAAAAAATAACCAGACCTTTTCTAGGTACCCACTATAGAAACCAATCATTTTCTACATATTATAATGTAATTTTTAAAGTTGAAATTAATTAATTACAACCGAATGATCATGATTCTTAGTCTCTTGGGAATTATATCCTTATAGTACATCATATCGAGACTACATTAAAATTAAAATATTTTAGTCTTCTTAATGGTCTCTTAACTCCATTAATACTACTAAAACTATATGAGAAAACCTGTAGAATACATAGAAAAAATGGTTATGATAAAAATTCTAGTATGAGAATAAACATGATATGAATTAATAACATTTTATTCAGAGTTTTAATATTATATCATCAAAGATAGGGCCGAGGATTAATCACAAGGAATAATAATAAGAGAACACAGTATCATAAGATCATGGAAACATATGACAAGTTGTACCAATGTGGTATGATGGGTGTTCCCATATAGAGATGGGTGATCTCTGTATATGTGAACACATATAATCATGATTTGGAAGTAACCATAATCTAGATAATTCTATTGGATTATATAATCCATTAATCAAAAAAAAATTAAAAAATGACTTGAGAATTACCCAAGAAAATAAAATGAGTTTCATTATTCTATCTCATACAATAATTAAAAAAAAATTCTAATTAATAAATTTTCTATTCAAAAATAAGGAATGTATTACCATGTTACAGTAAGAGAGAGTAACCTAGTTATATATGTGAGGGACGTATATTAATAATTTAAAATGAATCCATAACATCAAATGTTGTTTTTGTTCATATAGATGATCATAAAATATTAAATATAATAGTTAATTATAAAAATACCCTTTCACTTTAAATAATTTGTTAAAACACTAAAATTTTACAAAAAATTATTGAAAAAGTTTTCATTAGAAATATACATGTAAACTAATAATGTTATATTAAATGACTTTGGTTGTTTGGATAGTGGTTAATTCCATACATTTTCTATATAGTAAATGAATAAATACTTCCATATAATCATAAAATTGTTAAACAGTTCCTCATTTGAACGAAAACAATAAGATTAATTTCAAACCATTTTATAAAATATCAACATGGGTAAAACATTTCATTAAAAACTCTTGGGTAATGTTAAATATATTTTTCATTTTTTTAGAAAACATTGATATGGTAAAAAAATTGATTTTTTTACCAAAGATACAAATGAAGTACGCTATCTTTAAAAATAATTCTAAAAACATTATATAGAAAAGGTAGTGAAATGGAACTATTTCTTAAATACTTCACGAATATATATTGGAAAATAAAATGAATTATTTTATTATAATATGATAAAATAATTTCCAACAGTGTAAATCAATGCATAAACAATGTCGATAGAAATGTGACTGAAACACAAACCCTTACTACTTTAGTAACTCATAATTCAATTCTATTTGGAAATAAGTAGATGAAAAGTAACTAGAAAATATTTAATTATAAATAATATATTATTTAATAATTAAAGGATAAAAATATAAATCATTTAAAATAAATTCAATAAATAATATATTTTGTGTCTAAAAGAAGGATGTTTTAGTCAAAGCCATTATCTTGAGTGTTGGGAAAAATCCATATCGCCGGATTTGTTTTTATTTTTTGTATATTTGTTTTTGTTCAAAATGATCAAAGATAATGTATTTTGGGACTTCTAGAGTAATTTTTTACCAGGTATCATGAAAAGGATCAATGAAAGTTGTATAGAACCTTGGATGTAGATTACAAGGATATTTGTACAAGGTGGAGCCCTTTCCCATGTTTTGTAAAATATATGGGGTCCAAATTTTGAGGATGGATCAAGTTTCATAAATTTTAAATTAATAGAAAAAACTCTAAATGATATTTAAAATTCATCTAATTTTCAATGTAATTTTTATCAATAGTATTGACATTCGAAAAGGATTGGAATTTCGTGGAAAATGTTTTGAAGAAGATGGATGAGGCACCAATGAAATATAATAAGTTATCATATTATAATAATTTATTTTTATATTTATGAATAACTTTTTTGTAGAAAATAATGACGATTCATGTGAAATGATAGTGGTGTGACTGATGTTTCATGAAAGAGAGACAATGAATATAAATAAGGGGCTATACTCTAATTTGAATAGAGAATGTATTAACAAAAATCAAATGGAATATAATTGATAAATTAATATCATAAAATATTTACTTCTGTGAGGGTTTCATTGGAAAAAAAATTTCAATGAAGAAGGTAGTTTCTCAAAATTAATGTTTTTAAAAATATATTTGAGTATTGAGAAATCGTAGTGGGCTTCATGGATTTTAGTTAATTTCACATACAAAAATGTATAATATAGGTTTGAAAATTTTCATGAATGATTTGGTAGTTTCTTGATTGTTAGTGAATGGGTTTTTCAGTGTTTAATCGTACAATAATTAGAAATTATTTCATATTAATTATATTGAAAAGTTTTATCAATCAATTGGTTGAATTTTGAACAAAACTATCCACATAATTAGGTGTAAATTTTTTTCAATTAATCAGAAGCAAAATATTCTAAACGATTTGTGGGCATACTTCTGTTTTGATATTAGGGGGTTTTGATATTTCTATTGGTTTTGAACTAGTAGAAATTGTGAGTCATATCTAAAAATTATAAAACAATTTATATTTAGTTGTTTTGGTATATATGCACATTGGCATTGTATACTCCTTGGATGTAGCCTAGTGTAAAAGAACCAGGTAAAATTGGTGTATATCATGCATGCTTTTATTATATTCAAAACTTTATATATGAAATAGGGATAATAGTGTATTTAAACAATAATAAAATATTATAAGGGAAATTTTTTATTAGTTTATATCTTTATTTTCACCCCCCCCCCCCCCCCCCCTGATGAGGGTATTTAACTTATTTTGGAAAAAAACATTGTCTATACTACGTCATGTATATATTATATATCCTGTGTAGAAAACATAAAAAAATTACATTTCCCTGATATCACTTTTCCAATATTTGTCCCTTATATATAAACAATTCACATTTTTTATTTTAATAAATAATTTAATTATTTAATTAGATATGTCTACATCATGTGTTTTGAGGAGATTTGGTTAATAATTAAAAAACAACACATGTATACGAAGGATTTCAAAATTTTCACTATTTCATAATCTAAAGAATAATTTTAATTTAATAGTTTTCAATTTAATATATTAATTACACATTCAAAACCAAACATGAAATATGTTTCTAAAAAATGAACTAAATTATAATCATGATGACTGTATGCCATACGTATGCATCAGTAAGAGTTCCACTTTTCAATGATAATTATGGATAGAATGTAAGTGTTATTTTACATTTTAATATGAAAGATATATCATATGAATCATATTATTTATTTAAATACATATACATTTATAAACCTTCTAATGTGGTAATAAAAAATAATCACATCGCCCTATAATGGGGTATTTCTCAATACCCATGAAAGATATTTTTATTTTTCATTGGATGGTAAGGTAATAAATTATATGATATATTCATTTTAAATAATCATTAAAATTTCATGTGTAACGTCCCATCCCTAGTTACCTAGAGTCATTGAATTATTACATAACATTGGAATCATCTTAAGAGATCAAGTCTCAAAAGACCGATTAGTTTAGTAGCATTGGAAGTACAAGATACATATATAAGTTTTACCTTAAATCATGTAATAATAAACAACAACATTGTATCCCCTTTGAACACCCTCATTTCTCATAGAATATCCTTGTATGTCAGTCATACTATACTTCTTCACATCTAGAAAAAAACATAAAAAATGGTTGAGCTTAAATGCTTATTTAGGATAAGAATATCATCAAAGCATTCATAAATTAGCATAAAAATTTAAGGAAACTTATAAGACTAAAACACAAGCCTTTTAAACATACACATTAGTATAATATGAAAATATAAATCAAATAATTCCTTTTAATTAATCACATGGTTGTTATACTAGACAAATAAAAACACGTAATATCAATATCTAATTTTATAATGATTGAATGTATAACGTCGGACGTCATAACCACATAATGAGGGCCTCTTGCCAAGACCACAACTCTGACTTTGTCAAGGCCTTATTCCAAGAAACTAGTTTGTCTCATAAGACATATCGATTCATCTAAGAGCTCTACTGGGCTCCACCCAACACATACTATTTCAAACGCATTCCTTGTATAAAAGTACTGAAACATAATCTCAACATTCGTATTAAAACTAGATTACGAAATGTCAATATTTTAACCACAACCCATGAATGGTATTAAAAATGGCACATCCATAGACAAACATAAATCATTCAATACAATATGTAAGATAGTATTATAATAAATAAACATAAATCCCTAATAATGAAGAATATTGGCATAGATAAAAATAATCAGTAAAACTATTTGAGATAAATGTCCAATTTTTCCAAAAAACATTTAAAATTATCCCTATTTATCAAAAAGCTATTATAATATATTTTAGAATCAAAGGGTCTGATACCACATTAAAAATTTTAAATTTAAGGTTAATTTGAAAAATTTCATCTATATATAAATAAATCCTTTAAAACATTTTAAAAAAATGCATATTAATGATAATTACTTACAAAAATAAATCATTAAAACATTTAAAATGATATTTAATTTAGAGTTCCTAAAAAATTGGGAGAATCTTGAATACGTATAATTTAGGAAATAAAAACATTATAATATCCTTAGAATAATATTAGTCATTATATACTATGTCAAATTACAATATGTACACCATATAAAATTGAATTGGCATATAACAACAATGAATTCTCAATGGAATGTAAATTGAGATGAAATCAGTTATAAAGAATATATCCCTAGGATAAGGATAAATCAATGAAATAATTATGTGCGACAAATTTAAATAAACTCAATATGATTTTATATTCATTGTAAATGAAATAGTGGAAAATTATATATATTCTTATAAAATCAACACAAATGGATTGGATGTTTATCACAATGAAAGGAAATTGGGTTAAGACTACATTTATCGTGTTCATATCGATGACATGAGAATTTATCAATATAGTGATTATGTATATCAAAATTATATCCACACCAAGGAGAGTATAAATTACTACATAAATAAATAAATAGTTATTTCACACATAATCCTTGAGTAAAATAATCAATGAAGTTTGACAGAAACCCAATGAGTGGAAATAAATATTAAAAATTCCCTTACCGATTTGATATCCTATGAAACATACACGCCAAAAAATATGGATCATAAAATAAAGATTTTAATACCCATAAATTAAGGTATATTACACAAATAATACAGTCTTGGGTAGTACATACCCCAAACAAAAGGAAATAGGGGAAATATAGAATGAATCTCACGGGAATAAGAAGTGAGATGAATACCCCTTAACCTCATACATTTCCATAGTAGAGGGTAAGTTAACATCTTTTATAATTGTGATATAGTTGTCATTAAATTATTCATGAACTACATACATAAATATGATATCATATATGATCTTCTAATATTGTTTTGTTTGTAATATTTCAGTAGTATTATTGCTTCTCGTGTTAATGGATTCGTTTTCCAATATATGTTTTGTTATGTGAGTCGTGTTTATTATGTATAGGTTTAATTTGTTTAATATCCAGAATTATATTAATATCTTAAAAATTAATTTTAATCATAAAATTAAAATAATTCTTGAATGGTTATGATTGCAAATGAATCTCATCGCGTCTGTGGAAATGATATTTCATACGTACACACGAGCGACAATATCTTTCTATTGATGGTGAAATAATATGTAATTGGATGGTATATCTTGTATAAGTAATCCTTAATATGTAATATTTATTATTTACATCAATTATACCCATTATTATACTCATCCAAATAATGAACTGTTGAATAACAAACTACACCATGTTGTAGAGACGGTAAGCCATATGTACGTATGTATGTTGAATATATAATTCATAGGATGAATAAAATAATGAATATGGTTGTACCATATTTATAATAAAATATCATTATGTAAAATTTACTTGAGTTATTATTTTTTTATGGAAACCACAATGAATGTGGTACTGGAAGAATAAATGAACTTTGAAACAGGTGGTGAAATTATTACCTCTTCTTCGCGTTCTTCTTGTTGATTTCATCTAAAGGTCCCATTAGGTAGGCTTTACAATCAATGTAAATCCTATAGGATTATTTGACAGTATTTTATAAGATATTTTATCAGGGTTTGGTTGATCCAAATGGCTTTGGATGTGTGAATATGAGAGAAGAGAAATTTCCCTTTTACAAGAGAGGTGAGGGTCACATTAAGAAATGCTTGTAATATTATTTTATTATAATATTATTTTCGGTTACTAATGGATACAGATGGTTTTATTTCGATGCTAAGGTGTGGATGGGTCTAAATATTCTCAACCAATTGGTTGTATATATGTTTAGGTCACCATATTAACTATATCATTTACATTTAATTTTTTAATAAATTGTTTATCTTTTTACATATCTTCTTGTATTTTTATATTACATGGTTAATAAACATAATATATAATTCCAGGTGAATCTCAAGTGGTCCACTAATAACATATATATCATTATATAAGTCATTTGGTATAGCATTATAATTTTAGGAATATTATATCATTTAATAGTATTATATTTTTTAAAAAAACTCTTTTATATCAATTTTGACACTATTTATTATTTGGTTTTTCTGAAAGTAATCAAAAATTTATTACTTCGAAGAAGATAAATTAAATCAACCCTAATATTTCATATTATCCTATAAAATAAGTGGAATATATCAAAAGTCTCAATTTACATTTATTTTGATATTTATAATATCGATTATTTAATTAATTGAATAATAAGTTAATAAATGCATCACCATTGTGTCATAAATAAATTTAATTTTTTAATGTCTAGAAATTATAAATAAAACTCCATTATGTGGTAAATAATTTTAAATTTGTATTTAATATTTATAGTTGAATTCATTTTATGTGTAACCATATATTAAAAAATCGTTATTAAACACTGAATTTAACACTTATAACTCTTTTTTAAATAAAATATAATAAATGTCTTATTCTAATCGGAGTGGATAAAAAATGATCATATTTATTTAAAAATTATTATTCTGATCGAAATAAAGTTATCCAATAGAATTAGGACATGTGTTTGGATAATTATAATATCATTTATATCTTTAATTTCCCTTTTTTACTTTTAACAGTGGTAAATAATATTCAAAAATTACTATTTACAAAAAATTATTTTTATTCAATTAAACCACATTTTACTTACTGATGTCAACCGTGTCTCTCAGATTTTTCAAATTCAATTAACACAAATGATAAAAATATGTTATATTCAAATTTGAAAATGTTCCTAGAAGTTAGGTAAAAGACGGTAAATTGTTCAATAAAAAAATTTATATAATCTTATAAAAAATGGCTTCAATGAATTAAATTGGAATAATATATGTATAATGTATTTCTTTTTACATTAAAATAAATTTTATTTAAAAATAATTATTAAAATAATTTTTTTTCTTTAAACAATAATGCATTGTTTTTCACTATTCATCAAATACTGAAAGTTTGTGAAAAGATACCAAAATTTCACCTAATAAGAAATTTTGATACTTCAAATTCTAAATTGATTTATATTTTACAAAATTAGAAACATTGATGTCATATTAATTAATTTTAAAAAAAATATTCTCCTTGTCAAAACCAGAAAGCAGGTTTTTGAGTAGTAAAAACATTGAGAAGATTCATATGTGTTTCTGTCTAATTTAAATTTAAAATTACTTATTATGAGAAACATTGGATTAATTGATAAAAATATAATCTAATTATTTTGAAAACCAATAAAATTTATAATTTAAAACTGTAAATTATTTTGATATAAAAAAAGATTTTTTAATAAAAATTTATTATTTTCACTATTCATCAAAATATAAAAATTACGAAAAATGAACCAAATATTTATAAAAACTAATTTTTTATGTCCATATTATAAATAATATGTTTGTTTTGTCAAATTGAATATATAAAAGTATCAAATATTTTATTTGAACAAGGTTATCCATTAATATGTGTTAAAATTTCATTTTTTGAAATATACTTATTTTTTATGAAAAATTGAATTTATTATGATATTATAAATAATAAACAAATTATATGGATGTTAAATTTATATTTAATATATAAAATCAAAATTATATTAATAATATTCATAACATCTTTTTGAACGGATAGTTTGGTAAATCGTGTGGCGCTCGAACTCGGTGTTGCGTGTTGCCCAAGCTATTGAATTATTTTAAAGAAAATAGCATACTATGAAATCATGGGGGATTAAATCATGAATATCATATATAAATATTTATTCCATCATAGTGATTATCCATGAGAGGCAATGAGGGAAAATAAATTACATTGATTTGTGAGGTAGTAGCATATATTAAAAATTAACAGTGGTATTATTTCCCGTTTAATGGAATAGATGATGGATGTAGGTTATTCCATTAAAATAACAAAATATCTGTATATGTGGTATACTAGTTATATTATATTTTAAATATTAATATATATATTATGGAAATATATGTTGTAATAAGAAGTAGCTTGGTGAAGATAATTAACGTTTATTAGAGAAACCTCATTTGGATAACTTATTATGAACAGTAATGTTGGAATATTGGGATGGAAATATGCTCTATAATGGAGAAAATGGTTTTTATGAAATTTTTATTGGATTTTTTATTTATATGTCTATATATTTTTGAATATGTGTGGTAAGGGGGTCACTTTTGTAATTGAGGAGTGGAATTTCTTTAAATAACTAAAATTATTCCATATTAGGAAGTCTCTAACAATATAAGGGCCTCCACAATTGAAAAATAAATTGGTGTAAAAGTTCCAAAGATGTGTCTCACATAAAACTCTAAAAAGTTATTTTTATACATTTTTTCTGCTTTACCTCATTGGTAACTCACTTTTACTATTTTAACTTGTTTACCACGGTTACTAGTTTTTTTTATTTTTTTAACTATTAATTGTGAAAAAAAATTAAGGTGAAATTTTTATATTACATAAATTAACGTGATTAAAAATATTTAATCTAATATATCAACTTCAATTAACATATGGGATGAATTTAATATAAAATAAGAACAACAAGAATAATGAAAAAGTGGGTCCCTAAAAAGTGTATTTTTCAAATAAAGGACATTCTTATATTTGTTGTATAACAAGATATAGAAACATATTATATTAAAAAAATTATTCATTATGGGTTATTTTAATGAGTTATGGAGAAACATTAAGCACGTTAAAAAATTTTCATAAAAATTTGATTTTAAAACCGTAAAAATAAACTTACACTCAAATATTGTCTAAATATTATTTAAATTTAACTAATGTGATAATATTAAACTAAATAATAATTATTTTAATTTTGAATGAAATTAAAATTATTATGGGACTTTTATATTATTTAATTTAATAAAAAATTTTAATTTTATAAAAATATAAATTTTCCATTATTCACCAAAAATGATATATGATTTAAAAAATGAAAAAAAATCATCTATTATTAAAATACATATTTTTATTTAATAAATGATTTTGATATCACAAAATAAAATTTATAAAATTTCTAGAAAATAATTTTAAAATTTCTCTCATAATAAATAATATCACTTTGATGAATATGAGTTTTTTCAGAATATAATTAATTTACTAAAATATTAATAATTAATATTCTAAATTAATCAACAATACTATATTTTCTAAAACAATTAGAGATATTTTTTATAATATGGTTATTTGTATTTATAAGACAATTTTATTGGGTTGGTTAAAATATCCATGTTTAGAGAGTAATATTTTAATAATATGTTAATGTTTTTTTAATCTCTAGGACGAGTGTAGTTCACGCTACCAAATATTTTTTTTATTTTAAAATATCAACATTTTACGCTATGTAATTGAGATAGAATTGAAAAACATGTTGGGAAATGGGTTCTGTAAAATTACGAGTGGAATCTGTATATTGAATGAATGGTAATTCAATCCTTGAAAGGTGTTTTCTGGGGGTCTATTGAAGAGATAATGGGAAGAGGTTTTTTGGAGAGTACATTGAAAATTCATTTTGTGGATGCTTTTTCACCTCATAAAAGTATTCTAGTGGGTTTTTCAAAAATAGAGGTTACATCCCTCCCACCATGCTTAGGCCGAAAAGAACACACTTAAATGGATTTATTTTCATCCCTCTCCTCTCATGAACCATCCTTTGATTTGGGATGTTCTACTTGTGTTTTATAGTGTTGAAGGTAATAATATTCCACCACATTTAAGTATTTTTATTTACCATTCATCAAATTTATTTTATTCCCTAGTTTAGGGAATCAACATTTACTCCTTCATATAATTTTTAAATTTACAATTTTATGTGGATTTTATGTATCCTAGTGATAGGACATTTTGATATGGTGTTTTCTTTCTGCCATGAGTATTTATAATGAGCAATTTCACTGATGTAATTTTGAAAACAAATGGATTAAATTAAATTATTTTCATGGATTCATTAATTCCTTTTGCTATTTATTTTTCCTCAGATGGTTCATGGAGTGCATTATAGTACATATGTGGGTATATAGTTGTGTATTATCATTAACTAGATGACCTGTTGTTATTTTATGAATTTATACCTTTTTAAATTACACTTATTAATAAAAAATATATTATATTTTTTCATTTATTTTTTATTTGGTCTTGATTAAGTAATTTTTTTTCTATAAATTCTAAAATACCTCGTGCAGTTGAACAATGGCAAGATAGACATACAAGAGCTTGGGAATATTGGTCATGTTATGATTTGAAAAAGGAGTTTTTCTTTAATAACGGTAGGTTTTCATTTTCATTTACCCTATGTAATTATTCAATTTATTTATAGTGTGATATACAGCCTCACCACTATGGTTGATCGACCTCATAAAATGGTATAAATTGTTATTAATGTTAAATTATACTGAATGAATTGTAAAATGATTTTATCCCATTAGGGACCATAGTAAATTGGTCTATTATGTTTGCTACTGATAGTTAGTAAATTAATTATACCTCTATTCCATAAAATGTGAAAAACCTAAGGGGTTTTATGTAACGAACCAACAGGGGTCAATAAGAGTAGTCACCTAATATGGTCTACCAGATTGTGAGATATTGAAAATAAACACAAGTATCATATAAAAATTAAGAATCATAAATGTGAAATGTGGATGATAAAAATACATATCCATTTTTTATTCAAAGTCCTTCCACACTGGATAAACTAGAAATAATAATAAGATTATACAATATAAGTGTCCATGTGACCATATGTCATTACATTTACTTCCCATTATAAAGGAGATAGATGAAAACATATCCTATAATAATACATGATAAACATTTCTTCCACGGTGTCCTACAACACATATTCTAAAACCATTAAAGGGAAAATATAGGGTATGACTATAGAGCCCATTTTAATATCACCAATGAATATATAAAAGTTTTAATATATGAAATTCAATACTTATCGCTTTAAGAAAATCCAGAGTATAAATAATTTTCACAAATCAAAACAATTCTAAATAATCATTTTTTCAATAAATTCATAAAAATTTCACTAAATCTATGAATGAAAAAGAAATCATGTAATATTTAGAAAACTCAACCGTACATAAATATCTCATGTGATAAAACCGATATAAATGAAAAAGAACACCATTTGGGATCTATCCTATGGGAAGAAGTATTATACATTAAAGAATCATGAACCATGAATATGATGGTTCCAACTAATATCATGACTTTTCATAACATTTTCATATAAAAAATGGAACCCCTATTTGTATCACACACCCTTGGGTAGCCTATATTAAATTTAAAAAAATCCAGGGATCCCAATGTTCTATTATTGTCAAAAAATATTTCATAAATCAATGGTAAAATTTAATAAAATACCTTTATGTATCAAACAATATCTACTTCAAGGAAAAACCAAATATATCAAAAAAAATTATATAAATTCATAAATCAAAAACACTTTTATAGATTCACATAAATAATAAATAATAGAAACATATCTATATTCAATAATAGATATTCATAAAACAATTTAATGGATATTAAATGAAATGTGAAAAATATATACAAAAAACATCAATAGAAAACAGCAACCAAACAATATTTAGAATCACATAATTATTTGATGTTATAGACACTAACAAAGGAAATGAAGAAGCAAAAAAGACTTCTTACTATGGATTTTTGATTCACATTCCACATGATTCAAATGTGAAAGAGAGTGATTTTTATGAAGGGAGATCCCAAAGAATCATATTATTGTTCAAGTGGAAATGTTTCATATGGAATAAAAAAATATTTAAGCATGTTCTGTGGTTTTAAACTACTCAACCAATGGAATTCACATCCTGAAACCCTTTCATGGTGTGAGATAATACATGCTAAAAATACTCCAACAAAAATATTTCCTTAATAAAATAATATCTATATCAATGTTTTCACATTTTATATTAGTTTCACAGCATGAAAAAATTTCATTCCATGCATGAGGCTCACAAATTATACCTCATAATAGATTCATGTTGTGTAACCCTTTCGTGGTTTGAAATTGACAACCATGTATTTCTCATCCTTGTTTTCAATATTAAATCTTTAATTTGTTGCTTAAATCCCTCCATATCCAATGAGAACCCACTAAATCTATTTAAACATGTATACTTGGACACTATTAATTTAAAGAAACATGCATCCCAAAATGATAGTTCATTTTCCCTAGCAAGGGCACTCCATTTCCAAGAACCCAAATATTCACCAAAATATAAAGGGAAACCAAAAAATTATCAAATACTACATGAATTAAGGTAACAATTTTCTCCAATATCCCCAAAATGATTTTTTTTTCTATCCTTAGAGTGTCCAAAACAATCTAGACTCACAAAACGGAATATTTCATCTACCTCATCAATAATTTCCACTCTCGTGACTTTTGGTTAACGTGTCCACACTTCGATTATACATAGACCAAAGGAATAATTTTACCAAATGGAATCTTCCCTCAGCGATAAAAAATATAAATAGTTTTGTCAACCACAGTTGTGTTCGAATCATTATTAACATATTCCCATTGTATTATATGGGAAGGATTTGGTCAATAAAAAATTGACTGGGAAACGTGAATCACATCATAGATGGATGGAAAATGATATTGTAATTCAAAAAATAGGTCACATTTCCATATCATTCAAAAATACATAAGGGCCCCCACAATAATTTGTACCAACATACCCAACTTTCCCAAATGATGTTGTCCCATGTCAGGTAAAAATCCATTAATGAATCAGCCACAAACCAAAAAATTTATAGGCCATAGATTATTTTTTAGATAAAATTTCTATTGAATTAGTGCCATGATCAATCTCTTAAAACTCAATTTGACCCTCTGAGACATTTCCTAAACAAGAATTGGCCTAGCTAAGGACCACACTTCCAACTATGACCAGCACAAGGTAGATCTACATGGATGAAAATAAAAACTACAAAAGGGACATTTTTATCAAGTCTAGATAGTTATTATTATAGGGAATATAAACTGAAGGAAAATTATTTTCCCAATAAACACCAAATTCAATAAAAACTTTCCAAAATATATCCTCAATAACCTATATATCTATCTCTGTATGTCTATATGCTAACATGTGATATCTTATTCTCAAATAAATTATGACACCATTTTTTCCATCTACCCTTTAGAAAACATGGATATGATCTTTGGTTCCCTATTAGAAAAAACCACAGAGGTAACCCAACGACGTATTATAATATCTATGAAATATAAGTCTCTATGACGTACATTATTTGTAATATCCATTATTGGTTGGAAATGAACCAATTTAAGGAGTCGGTCTCTGATCACCCATATCACATCCATCCCACTATGTATCCATGGAAAAGTTTCAGTGATGTCTGTAGATATATCATACCATTTATATTCAAGAATGGGTAAGGCCTACAACAAAATGATATGTATCTAGAGTTTTACCTAAATAATTTTAAAATTAACAAACTATGAAACAATATCTATAATCAAACATATCACCCCTGACCACCAATACTCATATTATATATCATGGTACATATTTTTAGTACCTTTGAGTACATACCAATAATAAATATCTCCACTATCCATCATCTATTTTGTCATAAAAAATGAAAAATCAACATGTTTTGAAAAAGTAAAGTTTCTTACTGGGACCAATAATGCTTACTCATGGACTACCCCTATAATGTATTTTCCTAAATATCAAGTGTATCATCTTTATTCAAAAAAATATCATTGAGAAAAGAGTCATTACTAATAGATACCAAAAATTCTATCATGCCAACTTGTTTTATTCCATATATCATCTCAACAAAAAAAATCCCTAGAGACAACTCTTCCACTAATTCATTCCATTCTTTTGTTTTTAAATTCTTACTCAGGGGATTTGTGACTACATTCTATTGTCCAGTTGTATAAGAAATATCAAAATCCAAATTCTAGAGATATTATTCCCAGCATATTTGTTTGCAAGTAAAAATTCCACTGTGTGAAAATATACCTCGTGATAATATGTTCAGAATAAACAATAAACCACTCCCCAAAGAGACAGTGGAACAATATTTTGGGTTCATGCATAACTGCTTCGATTTCATGATTATGGGTAGGTAAGTTCTTCTCATGGGGTCATAACTATATATATTTTTAGTCAACAATTTTTCTCCACTACATCATGACACACCCCAAACCAATTCCAAAATAATTATAGAACACATCATAACAAACACCAAGATCTAAATGAATTAAAACTTTAATTGAAGTCAATATAACTTCCATTTCGTTAAAACATCAATGACACTTTTCATTACACACATAGTCTACACCCTTATGTGTAATTGTTTTCATGAGAGATGTAATCTTGGAGAAGTCCTGAACAAGAATCCTATAGCAAAAAACAAACCCCAAGGAAGATCATATCTCAAACACAATTTTAAGCCTCTTAAAATATTACTAACAGTACCATTTAGGATCACATGATACACCCCTCTAATATATAACGTTCCCCAAAAACTGTACACAATAAATATATTAATTTTGTTTATAATATTTAATATGCATACAATATTCACTAAAAATTAAATGAATGATATCAAAATGGTCCATGTGCTCCACATATGACTTATATTAAACCAACATATCATCCATGAACACAATAAAAAATATTTTATGAACTGATGAATGATATAGTTAATCAGTTTCATAAAGACCAAAACATATATGGTTAGTAAAAATTGCACAATTAAAATCGTGATATACCTATACCAGATCTAAAATTTTGTCTTAGGTATATCCAATCTTCAGACTCTCAACTGTTGGTACCCCATCTATAGTATAATCATTGAAAACAAATGTGACCTTCTAATATGATTGAAGATATCATTAATCATGGGAAAAAATATATTTTCTTCTTTATCACCTGATTTAGCATTCAATACTTAGTAAAATTTATAAGTTACTCTTATAACTTATTAAAACATTGTATAGGTGAATCCAACTATAACACACTAGGAAGAGTAAATACCTTACAATCAAGAAACATTATAATGAACTTATCTTCTCTATTCATTTATTTCTTTTACATCATTCTAAATATAAAAAATATAATACTACTGTAAAACCAGGATCCAATTATTTATAGACAATTAAAAATTAATACCAAACATTAAATTTACCTAATAAAACATAAAAATTATTTAATTACTTATTCTCTAGATTCGTATTGTATCTTTTTTTATCCATAGTATAAGTAATCATGTGGGGATATAAATCGAATAAAGGTGAGAGTTAGATGCCCTGTAATAGAATAGATAATTAAAAGAGTCAATATAACATGGGTGAGGATAATCATCTTAGGGGATTAGAGAACTCTTAGTTCTTTCCATATCTATTCTTCTAGGGTATTAGATTTTATCCTCAGATCTGCCACATTGAACTCGACTCTGCCCCTCAGATCTCTGAATCTCTATCCACTCATAGTCTCTCCTCTCTGGTTTCTTCAATTGTGGAAATTCTTCCATAGTTCTATATTTTTCTCCCCCTCAAATGTATGTGATTTTGATAACCTCTGTTTCTTTAACATTATTTGGCCACATGTTACTTTATTCCTCTCAGGGTCAGGGTGGTGTGTAGTTAATATAGAGACTTTGGGATTGTTGTTCATTGGATGGTGTGTCTTTATTTTCTACCTAATTCGTTCTTTTTTTCTTCCACCCACGCCTACTCTAAACATGGGTTCCACCTCTCTTATCTAGTTTAGAGTTGGAGTGATGGGTACTAAGGGTTCTGGACCATACGTTTTTTTGGTAATCAAGGTTTATTTTTGTGTTTCAATCCATGATTTCATCATGGTTTCATTCCTGGCTGTCACTAGAGTTTTCCGTTGGTTCAATTTTACATTTATAGCCTTCTTTCTCGATAGAGGTTCTTATTTTTGTCAGTGTTATCCTTTTCTGGTGCTGGTTATTTGAGGTGATAAGTTCATTTTGTGGATTCTGTGATGGGTTTCGTCGTTCTGGTAGAATTCTTGAATAGTGCTGTTGGTGGTGATAGTGGATTGGATTCGGTGTTATTTTTTTTCCAAAGGTGTTTGCTTTACCTTAAGTTGGTTTTTTGTGCCACTGGTGGACATCGAAAAATGCCTAGCGGTGATGAGTCATTAAGGATGAAGACCATGTGTGGTTTTGACATGATGACATTGATAGGTATTTCCTGACGATGTGATAATGGTGAGCTTCGTGATGGTTGTTTAAATCAAGGCAGTGGCATGATTTGTGATGATTCGTTTACCGAGATTAGTGATGATGACATTAAATTTGAACATTGAATTTTGTAGTTTTGGAAGATGGTAGTGGAGGTATTTAGTTCTGGGTTTGCCTATAGTTAATATTGTTTTTGTATTTTGATTTCAGTATGACGATTTTTTAAGTGGGGTTTGTGTAGATTGTTTGTTTACGTTTTTTATACGGTTCCCAATACCAAAAATTAGATTATTAAAAAATAGATTGATAATCATCATCATCATAAAATATGAATGGTATCATCCTAGAAATAATGAGATGGATAATTTGAAAAAGGCATTGAATGTGGAAATAAATAAAAATGAAGCATAATGTCTTAGTGGTGAACTACCACACATAGTTGTTTTTAAAGATAGAATCATGTTCACATAAAACATATGTGGATCATCCTAATATCATAATTGTGAACAAATTTGTCATTATGTTGACACATATTTTACATTATATCACGATAATCCTGACATTAAACAATGCAATGTAACACTATATAATTTCAATTTCACCCATCACATCATAACATTTAAATAATCATTCATACCACATAGAACATATAACAATCATTGTCCTAAATTAACCCATAAAAAGGAAATTGTGTTCCTGAGAATTTCATAAAGAATTCATTCACGAATAAAAAATAGTGTTCCCAACATGAAAACGAAATAACTTACATGGTATAAGAATCATTAATATTTATTGAAGAAGAAAAAATATCAATAGAAGTAAAACATAATCTTTTAGAAGGAAGAGTTCATTTAAAAAAATGTTTCATTAGACAAAAAACATGATTACAAGTTGTATATAAATAAATTTAAAATAGAATAAAATTGTAATTATAATTGAATAATATTTTATGAATATTCATACTGAAATTTGGCCTGAAATAAAAATAATACAAAGAAAGAAAATTGGGTTCAATAATCCCCTAGCTGTAAGTTAGAATGATTAATTCGCATTAATTTCATGGATAATTAAATAAGATTCATTAATTAATAAATCCAAAACCACTTTTACATTTACTATATTCATTATATTTTAATTATGTTCATTTATTAAGATTTTGATTAGATATAATGTTTAATTTAATAGTTTGGGAGTGATTTTTTTCATGTTTTTCATGATCGGTTCACTTGAATATATGTATTGAAGATCATGTATAATGGGGATAATTATCCCAAATTGATATTATATATTATTAATGAACTCAATGAAGTTTAATTAGTATTATATATTATTATTTTTTCTATATATGATGATGATTCATTAGATAAAATGTTAATGATAATGGTTTAGATTAATTTGGCGGTTCTCAATCACAAGTAACTCATTTTATTTTATTTTTTATATAATCTATATCAGTTAGTTACAAAACATAAAGAGGGTATAATATAAATTTTAAATTATATTCAAAAAACTAAGTAGATTTTAATAATATCTTTGAAGGTGTCAAATAAAAATGAAAACATTATGTCTATGAAAGTTAGAAAACAACACCTCACAGATGGCGTTTCCATTTTCAAAATAAAAGGGAGAGGTGAATATTTTTATGGATTAATAAATTAAAATAAAAAATATATAGTATATATAAGACACTGGAGTTATCAATACACAAGGATAAGGGGATATGAGGAGATAATAAGAAAAGAAACAAAAAATAATTGAAATTAAAATAAATTAAAAAGGATCTTACATCTTGAATTATTCTCCTTGAGAACCTCCATAGAGAGATTGATTTAAAAAATTTGATGGGACAAAATTATTTTGGTTGTGGGGGAGGGTCATATGGAGTGTAGTGGGAAAAAATCAAGCAATCATAATTACTATGAATGTGTGAGGACAAGGGTTGTTGAGGGTTGTTTTTATAGTAGAGGGGATGGGTGTTTTTTGATTATTTTATTCATTAGTTCATTATATATTCCCATAACTACGAATAGATTGATTATTATTCTTAAATAATATCAAATAATTAAAGATACTTATATATTATGGGATTACATAAAACATACATCATCTATGAATAAAAATTTTTCCCATTTTTTAAATACCTTAAATTACTGTATTTCAAATTTCAAAAAAAAATCAACCATTTTTTAAAAATTTTAAAAAAAATCACCCTACCAGTTTTTAGACATGAATAATTAAAATATTAAGAAAAATTATGAAAATAATTTTCTAAATATGATAATTTTAATATTTAATTTAAATTATTATTCAATAATCAAAAATTAATTTTAATATTTTAAACAATATTATGATACGGACAAAAATTACTTAGGGTCACATAATATTTTTTTATAATCCTATAGAAAAAAATACATTTATGAATACATTTAATCAAAATAAAATTTATTTTAAATCATTATATTAATTAAAAAAATTTAATTACAGATTTATTACTTAAAAAATTCGAATACATAACTTATCATTTCTATAATGTTTATTTACTAATACATTGAAAAAGATATATCATTTTTTATTAATAATATTATGAAAATTTTATTATAATTTTATAGGTTAGTTTACTATTATATTGTATGGATTATGATTCTTAATTTTCACATTATTATTAAAATGGTCAAATTACTATTTTATTGGTATAGGTTCCTTAACATTTTTCAATACCTATAATTTTATTAATTTATAGTTTATAATGTTGTATATTGATCTCTGTGTGATTTTTTGTGATTTATAAAATATATAATCATTATAAGTAGTGAATTTACATTCATAGAATATAACGTTGTCACATTCTACCCACTAACAAAATTTATCCCTCTAAATTACATATTACATTCTATTTTGAAAATAAGTGAGTTTACTTCTACATCGTCACTTACTCTCCTTCCCATATCTCCATTTCATATATATGATATCTACATAGTACATTGACCATCTACGTATTCTTCTTGCAAAACAATCATCTATGTGCTTCAAGTTCTTCACTGGATGCTCCATACAAGAGATAAAATTTTCCAACTATACCACCTTGGGTTTCAATACATGTGAGGGATCTGATATGTACTTCCACAAGATAGATATGTGGAATAAATCATGTACATGAAAAATGGTTTGTCATTCTTCTAGTTGATAGTCTAGAACTCTAAAAATAACTACAATTTCTAAGGGACTAATGTACCTCGAACTCAAATTTCCATTCTTCCCAAATCTCATGATCCTCAGCGATGGATATATTTAAATGAAGAAAATGTCTCCATCCTCAAACACTAGATCTCATCGACGATTATCTATATTGATTATCGATCAAATTGGGGTTTCATTGATGTTTTGCTGAGTGCATTAACATTTTCCATCATTTTTTCTGCCAGTTTATGATCAAGCATGTCATGATCACAAAATTTATCCAAACATGATAATGGAATATATATTTTCCCATAAAGGTATTCATATGGACCCATTTTTATTCTTGAGTGGGAAATATTGTTTTAAGGGAACTCATGTAGAGGAAAATTTTAGTGTCATCCTATATTGAAGTCCATAAAATTCACTCTCAAAATGTATTATTATGTATGAATAGTTCAATCATATTGGACATCAGTTTGATAATGATAATCTGTATGAAGTTCAAATCAGTGTTTAGAGAATATTGGAGACTTTTTCAGAACATGGTGGTGAATCGTGAATCTTGATAAAAAACAATTGACAGTGGCACTCCTTGTATGCTTCCCACATCTCTAATTTATAACCATGAATGATGATTTACTGATATTTCCTCTTGAATTATGATAAAATGAGTTATATTTTAATGATTATCCACAACAAACTATATATCATTGTTTCCTATGGATGTCTTCAGATGTGTAGTGACAATTTCTATAATTTTGTTTACCATTTCAATTTTGGTATGGGTAATTTTCTCATAATCCCCTTAAAATTGTTTTCTTTATTACTTAACATTCAATACTTCAAAGAACCTTGATTTCTTTTCAGTGACTTCCTTTTTCATATTTTCCCACCAATAGAGCTGTCGGAGATGTCGATATATCTTTTTTCTCCCTGGGTGAATAGAGAAGGTTGAGCTATTTGTGTTATTAAAAATCTACTAATTTATTTTTTCATTGCATAGTACACATATCTTTCACCCAAAAATTTCAAAACATTCCTCATTAATTTTGAACTCTGAGGATTTCGAATTTATGATGGCTTCCAACTTTTTTGAATTTTCATATCATTTCTTTGACCATCATTATTGTTTTACATTATAGATGGATGAGAAATCATTAGAGAAAGTATTGATAATTTTCCTTCCACATTTATCCCTAATTCCATAAATTGAAAATATAATAATATTTGATAGAACTCAATTCTATTCATTGACAATGATGAATGTTCATTTTAACAGAGTAGTCACCACCTTACTCAGTTTTCTCAGATGGCAGTTGACTGAGTAGTTGTAATCATTGATGAGATCTAAAAATATTCATTGGTTCATACTAATGTCATTATATGGTAATATATATTTTATGATATAATGATCAATATATACCACACAATTCTCTCCCATATAGATAATGACACTAGATTTTCAACATGAAGATCACAACCTCAAACTCATGATCAGATGTGTGATAGTTTTTCAAAAAGATTTTTAAATAAATTGAGGCATAGTTTATCAATTTATAATTTTTCATTATTACACATCCTAATACCTTATTTGATTCATCTTTATAATCCACAAAAGTTCCCTAACTATTTGAAGTGTTAGTATAAATGTTATGATGTGCCTCTTTTTACCTCATTCCAGAAATAACCAAATTCAGTAGTCTAGAAAAAATGCTCTCCATTTTCTGTTATCTTTGTCATTGGGTTTTAAAATTGGTATAATTTCTTTAATATTATTTATAATACACATATAGTCCATGGAATCTACAAATCTCAAGTTCATATGTTGGCATGCTCCACTCTTCAATTGTGTTTATCATGGAAGGGTCAACATATATTCCTTTAATTGTGATAAAATTACCCAAATAATGATAATTCATCCATATAGAACTCAAATATAATGTAATATTAATATTTATTATAATTATTCACGGTCTTTATCATTTCTTATAGTGTTCCACATGTTTCTTCTATCTTTTGGAGTATATTAGAATACCATCTATAAATAATACCACAAATATGTCTAGGTATTCTATTATGTCACAATTGATTATGTCCATGATAATTTTTAGGTAATTAGTGAGTCATAAAATAATTAAGATTAACTAATACTATCTATACCTCATTCAAATGGTTTTCTTAGAAATATCTACCTTGATCGCCTAAAATTGGGGATATCTTGATAGAAGGTCCACCTTGCAGAAATACATGTCCACCTGAAGTTGATTGAAAAATAAATTAATCCATGGAAGTGGAAAATTTTTCATTATCATGTTTTTATTGAGATCGTGATAATAAATGAAAAGGCACCATTGTCCATCTTTCATCTTGAAAAAGAGTATTGGTGCACCATATAGTGAACCACTAAGGCATATAAATTCGCTGTCCATGTTTTCCTATAACTTTTTATTTAGTTATTCCAATTCAATGGTGTCCATTATATAAGGTGAATTTTATATAGGAAGATATATAAGAATAAGATCAATTGAGAAATCAAAGTCTCAATTAAGATGAATACTAGAAAATTTATATGGTAACACATCAGTGTAGTCCCTCTCAATAGACATGAATCCAATCATGACTCTCCTTTTTATCAATCATCCAAGAAAGATATTATTTATCATATGTCAATAATATCCTCAAATAATATTTAAATTATAAAGAATATTCATCCTCCTCTTTACAACTATATATAATTTCATGAAACCCCGAGATGTGATGAGTAATATCATATTCCCAAAACTTGGTGTTGGATTTGAATAATGATAGAAAATCCATGCCCAATATTTAATACAACTCCACTAAAGGATTTTTTTAATGATTCACTTGGTGGTTCAGCCAACAAATATTAACAGAGGAGGAGTTAAATAATTTTGATTTAATAAAATCTCAATTTTTTGATTTCATAGATAACTCAGCCTTCTTATTTTAAAGTTGGGTAAGATTTTTTTTACTAAAAATGATTGATATGAAATAATGTATAGAACAAGATTCATATAGTATGTTCTCAAATATTCAATTAATAAATTTTATACCTATCACCACGTCATTGTTAGATCTACCTCAGTAGTAGTTATGGAATAATATTCAACAATATCTTTTGGATTTGGTGGCTGTGGATACTGATTACCCTCGAAAACATGAGTTTTTTTCACTGGATTTTATATTTCAATTTCCCAACAATTATTACAATTGAACTATAGTTGGTTATCTCTTTCCCACAACCACATTTTCTAGATTTTTTATGGGTCTTCAACATTAATGAGCTTAGTGGACTTTTCTCCGACACATGATGCATTTCCCTATATCTTTTAGGAAATTCCCATGATGCTTCTTCCCACAATTTTCACATTTGAGTGGTTGATTTATCATTCCACCATGTTCATTCAATCATAAATCTTGATACTCCATCATTAGTTTCATATCTCCACAGTCATGGTACCACTATCCAAACCTCATATCCACCATGAGATCACATTCAGAAACATCTTTGTAACTCCAAAAATATTAAATTTGTAGATCCTATCAAAGGTGTTGACTTGAAAATCTAAATATAAATTCTATTTTTAATAATTGTTGATATGGAAACTAGAGTTATAACTTATATGATTTTTGATCATTTCTTCTTATGTGGTGAAAAATTCACTTTACTTTTTATTTAATAATATGAATTCACTCTAAATATAATCATAATAATTTTGATGGAAATACATGTTAAGTAATATCATCTTAAATAGTTCCCATTATATCTATAAAAAGTTTTCCATTTGATTAGTGTTCATAATCAATGCCAACCATTGATTTAAATCCCCATCCAATTGATAAAAGTACATATTCACTTTCTCTCTCTCAAAACAGTGAAACACAAAAAATATCTTTCCCATTAAGATTTCCCACAACTCTGTGACTAGGGGATTGGAATATCCACTAAAAATTGGTGGTCATTACCACATAAAATACTCGATATCGAATTTCACTCATATGGGAAGGTGGATTTTCAACTTTACTCATTTTATTTTTTAGATCCTTAGACAGCTTGGTAAGTATCACAATGAAATTTTAAACTCTACCACCCATGGAACTGGGGATGTCATTCAGGAAATCACTCAATTGTCCCTCACATGAGATGTTAGCCTAGTATCTCTTAATTCTCCCAGTTTTCTAAAAAAATAAATTTTTGATTCAAACATAAATAGAATGATCCTAAATTAAAAAATTATTCTTATATGTAGTTAACTTAAATAGGATATCAATTGGGATCAGTATGACTATAATTTTTCTAAAACATAGAATATTTATGGATTATATATATTGTCTTTACCAACTGTTTTATAATCCTAATTCCCAAATAAAATAAACTATTATATGAAACCATCTATAGAAAATTTTATTTTTTTACATTACTAGTACATCATTTTAATGATAAAAACATAATAGTGTTAAAAAACTAAGATCCCAAGGTTTAGTGAGATGAAAAAATTTGGACGAAATATAACATTTACATAATATAAAATAACAAATATTTAATTCCTTATTTTATATATTCTTATTGAACCATATTTTCTCCAGACTATAAGTAAACCCTAAGCAAAAATATAAAATAAAGGGTGACCAAAAAGTCTACTACGATCACAAATAGAAACATTAATCAATATAACATGGGTGATCATAATCATTATAGTTATAATATAAATAATGGAATAATCATCATAATAATGAGAGGAAATATTTTAAAAAACATGAAATGTGGAAATTAAAGAAAAATTAAATGTTAAGTCTTGGTGGTGTACTAGCAAACATAGTTGTGAACAATAATAGCATTATATTCATGCATAACATATGTGAATCATAATATTATCATCATTGTCAACAAACAATGAATCATGTTCTTTTATAATGTATATTATCTCCTGAGATAAATCAAATCATCCCATTAATTGGAGCACTGTATAACTTATGGAGAACTCATCACATCATAACATTTACAAAATCACATGTTCCATGTAGAATGTACAAAAAATTTAGTCATAAAATATTTAGGGAAAGTAAATGGGATTATAAAATATTTAATGAAGCATAAAAACATATTTAATCATTGGTGTTCCCCAAATAACATGGAAATAACATACATTGTTTAATAATAATCATTCTTGAGTGAATAAGAAACAATCTCATGTGAAGCGAAAACTCTTTTTCTAGAAGGAAGAGTTCATTCTAAAAAATATTTTCAATTGTTATAAAATTAAATTTGAATAATATATATATATGATAAATTAAATTTTAAGGAACATGAATTTTTTTTGGGTAATATTCAATAAACATAAAAACTGAAATTTTGAATGAAAAAGGAATAATCCAAATAAAAGAAATTGTTTTCGAGAGTCTGCTTACATTAAACTAGAGTTATTTATTCAATTTAATTTATTATTTAATGAAATTAGATTAATTAATTAATTAATTAATAACCTATTATACATGTAATTTATTCATTATAATTTTATTAGGTTCATTTATGGCCATTTTTATGAGTTACAGTGCATAATTTCATCATTCAAGAATGTTCGGTTTCTTGTATTTCATGATTGGTTCACTTATATACATGTATGGAAGATCATGTAAAAAGGAGATATTTTTTATGGAATTATACTATATGTTATTTATGAACATAAATATTTTTTTTTGGTCTCAGATTTTCTTTTTTAGATATTATGATGATCTATTAGATAAAATGTGAATGATAATAATTTAAATTAATTTGGGGGGGGGGGTTTATCACATGTATCTCGTTTTGGTTTACTATTTAATATAATGAATATGAGATAGTTAAAGAACATAAAAAAGTTTATAATATAATTTTTAAAATCATTTTCAACCATTATAAAGGTTTTTGGACTAGCCATGAACGGGGTAATGGAAAGTGAAAACTTATCACCCATGAATGACACGAAACAACACCTCATAGAAAATGTTCCCAATTATTGAATAATTTGGACAGTATAAGAGGATTGATGAAGGGTTATTACATTAACTTAATAAAAGAAATATATATATAATGGAATTATCATGAGTCTTAGATAAGGGTAGATACTGATTTAATTATTAATGAAAAGAAACAACGAACAAAAATTAATATAAATGAAATAGGATTTTAACTCTTGAATTCATGTCTTTAAGAACCTCCTAACGGTGAATGGTTGTGGAATTTTATTGAGACCATGCACTACTGGTCCAAGGGGATGATATTGGGAAGATTATTTAGAATAAATTGGATGTGGTTCAATACATTTGGGGTGTATGGAGAATAGTTGGTGCGTGGTGGTATTTATAGTTGGGGAGAGGCGTGTTTTTTGATTGTTTTATTCATTAGTTTATTAATTTTGGATCCAGAATATGAATAGATTGAAAATTATCAATTAATATATTTTTATTATGAGGGATAGTTTGACATTATACTATTACATTATATACACATCATCTATGAATCAATAATTCATGTATTTTTTTAATAATGTAAATTATTGTATTTTAGAATTCACCAAAAATTCATCTATTTTAGAAAAATCCCAAAAATATACCATAACCATTTTTTAATTTTTTTTATTTTTAAAATAAACTAAATTTTATGAATATTATTTTTTAAATATTAGAAATTTAATTTTTATTTAAAATAACTTTTTATTATAAAAATATAGATTTTAAATTTATAACATATTTTATGTCACATACAAGGATTACTGGAGATCTCATAAAATTATATTAGAACCACAATACCAAAAATAATAATTTCTGAATATAATTTTTAAAAATAAATTCTCTTTTAAATATTTATATTAATAACTTAATTGTAATTAAATATTTATAATTAATAAAAAATACAACAAGTTAATTTTAAATTTCTAAAATGCTTATTTACTTATACCATAAAATAAATATATCATTTTTATTCATAAGATGCCTAAATTTTATTTATACTTTCATAGGTGAGTTTAATACTCAATTTTCTAGATTAATATTCCAAATGGGCACATTACTCTTCCACAGGTCAAGTTGTTATTCCATTTTTTTTAAGTTCCTTAACTTCTATAAATACCTCTGATTTCTTTCATTCGTAATTTATTATGTTTTTTTGTTACCAATGAGATTTTATTTGATTTATAATATATGTACATATTATAAAAATTTTATTTCTATTGATTAAATATTGGATCATTACATACCAATTGTGGACGTGATAAAAGGTAAGATGTCACTGAAATGGGTATCACATGAGGTAGTAGGTTTATGGTAAAATCATGTTATATTTTGTGTGGTGGACTGGAGAAAACACTTAAAAAGAACTCAGGTAAATCACCCACCACTTCATGTATATTGAAAACCAAAAAATAGGCAACATAATTAATAAATATCTCTAACAACTCTAATGAAAATACCCTAGCATATGGAATAATAGGGCATTCCCTTCCTAGTCCAGATTCTGACTCACCTTGAAAATAATGAGCAAACCCTTTCAATTATTATAAATAAACCCTACTATTAATAAAATATATATGGTCCTCACAAAATATCATCCAATACATGCCAATAATCAGGGTTAAGATTCCAAGATTAAGATCTCAGAAGTCCTAGTCTTCCAGATGTTCCACTATAATCTATCAACTTGTTGGGAACTTGAAACCTTATTCATACCTTTTTTCTAATGGCAAAGAAAGACCAAACGTGAGTGGTATATGTTTCTTATGTAATACCAATGCATTAAATATGTTTAATGATATTGAAGAATGAGTAGCACTAGTTTAAAACAATGAATTCATCTTAGATGACAATATATACATTATACCTATAACTATAGCTAGACCTTGTTTAGATAAATTTGTGCATACTACAATACATAAATAAATCTAGTCTTGTATACTCCCTAAGATATCATATCTTCAATAACATATCCCTTGGCGTGATAATAAGACCCACCCCCTAGAATATATTAGTACAAACCTAAGATCCCTTGCTGAAAGTGGATTCAGCCTTACTGCCTTGGAAAATAATGTTACAAAAATTTATTAAAAGTTCAGGTTGTCCACAATTATGTTGAGTCATTGGAGACTCCAAAAAATTATTCATAGTATTTCCATTTCACCAACACAGATTTAAATCTACCTTCTAATGTTCAAATAAATCCCCAAATATTGGTAATGAAGAAATCTAACTACCTTTACCCTTCTTTTATGTACTAGTGATAAACCCTAGCTAACAATAGAACCAATTAAAGCTCATACGAAACTGTTCATTATATAAATGATATAATATACAAAATAATTCCTATTTAATACCTATGTATTGTTCAGAAGGAACATCGGAATCCAAAATGAAAAAAATATTGTCTCTCAATACCAGCTCAATCCTCCAAGACCTTAGATAAATATTAGTGAATAGATCTAGTGGCATGTGAGCTAACCCAACTAAATATGTGGTATGCTACATAATGTCATTCTATCCTTGCTATATGGTATAAAATTCCTAGGTATCTCCTCCTCATAATGTCTCTGGATAAAATTTATAACTAATTATTTCATAGAAAGATACACAGGTGTGATTCTCATGAAACAAAACATTCAAAATAGAGTCCCACCATCATCATCTAGGTCCTTTAATAATATTAATAAAAAATATTTGTTGCATCTATAGTAGACCTTATAATGTTCATGATACTCTCTTAAAATTCTTAGGGTTTTTTTTCACCAGTTAAGATGGGTGGAAACTACATTATAAATTCTAATCCATGATTGACTGATCGTCATGGTTTCCCAACACCACCTTGACATATGGAATTAATATGTTAGATTAGAGATTCTACCAAATAAGTTTCCACTGAAGTATTTTTCTATGGAACTAGTATCATAACATCCTCAATTGGATTAGAATATCTAATCGAGTAGGTATTGTCTAACAATCCCAAGATGAAAACATATATGTTATGGTTATATTCCAAAATCATAAGACCAAAATCATTTATTTATATAAATTCTTTTAAAAAATTAAAAATAAAATAAATTATCAATTCTATGAATAATGAAAAAACCTTAAAAATAATATCCCTATTTAAATGAACACTTTATCTAGTTCATTAAAATAACCTCAACCATCATGTATCAATATTTTAAAAAGAAATATTGTACCACCAATAAGAACATTGATTCATATACAAATGTAAGATTGTTAGGACCCTTTTCTTTAATTACTACCAGATTTTTTAGACCATAAATAGGTCTAGAAAAACACTATAACACAATAAGGTTTCATAAAAGACACTTCAATATGGTAATTCCCTTTGATAACCATTTTTTCTAAACAATGATGTGTCTTCTAGACAAGTTTGAATGTACCGAAGATCTTATTTTTATTTTTTTGGATAATCCCCCTTTTAAGGGTTTAAGGGGACCCCTTTCATAACTTATAGACCCAAGGCATAAGGCTCCAACAAAACCCAAAACATGAACTTAAATGCAAAAGTACTGACACAATTGAATCTCCTTAGCCAGCATCTATATTTTGAAGGTTCCTAACTCCCAACCCCACATTGTTGATCGTCTATCATTGCCTCAAAAAGAGATACATGTTTTATGGTCCTCTTAAAAATTATGATACCCTCTCATTCTTCAATGACGTGTTATTATATATAAATTAACTACAACACTAATGTAAAATTGATTGAACCAAAAACTACAACATAAATGAATAAAATAAAAAACTATAAGGCATAAAAATTCAGGCTACACTGGTCAAAATAAAAATATATGAAGGCCAAAATAAATATTTATATATATAACCATCTTTCCCCACCAATCCATTATCTTACCAAGTTGACAGATGATAAGGGAACCATGCCTGTAACCTGATTCCCTTCCATTTCCTTGAGTCAAACAAAAAATGTTCCATAACCTCACAAATTCAAAAGTATATTTTGAGCATATATTCGAGTAGGATATCACCAAATTATATATGAATTTTCTAATATTAATATTTCAGATCTTATATATTTAAAAATCAATTTTATATATAATTTTAAAAAATAAAACCAATTGTAAACAATCCTTTTTTTTCAAAAAACCATACCATATTCCCAAAATTTTAGAAAATATAAAAATATGTACAAATAAATAAAAACTGGCCATGAATCAATCCATTATATGATAAACCCATTAAAAATAAAAAAGAATATAATTTGGTCTTTAATGTATGGGAATTTTTTTCAAATAAAATTAGGCTAGAATTTGAATATGTTTTTTCAAATTTATATCTTGTCCAAACACATTCTATTGATATCACAAAAGTGGACCCTAGTGGTTTCACACATATTAGGGTTTCCTATGTCCTTTTTTTGATGCACATCTAGTTCCCAATATGCTATTTATATCTATAACCATTTCAAAAATCCATGTTGACAATTTATCAAATAAATTTTTAAATAAAATAAAATCCAATTAAATGAGAATCTCAATGGTACCGACAACGTCATATAGTAATTAATAATTATAAATACATGTATAGATACACCAACCTAATGAATGATAGAGACATATTTACCATTAAATCTAAATATTAGAAAATAAAAAACATAATTAAAAATACATGTAATAAGAAAAACTATAAAGGATCCATAGAAAACACCAACATGTCACAAATCTAAATAACTAATTCAATGAATACTACTTCCACTATCAAAGAAAATTAAGAAGAAGAAATTGTACGTACCAAGGATTTGAAACACACCGTCTATAAGAGTGTAATTCTGAATAGAGTTATATATAAGGTAGAAGATCACCCAAAATCAACAAAGGGTTTAAGAGGAAATTTTTTACATTGAATAAAAAAAGAGTTAGGAATACATAGTGTTTTAAAACCATTAAACCTCTGGAATTTATATCTTGATAAAATTTCATTATATGAGACACAAAAAATTATAAATAAACCAAAAATGGAGTCAGCTTAGATAAAATTAAATATTGATCTACATTTTCACGTATTGTACTAGTTCCACATCCAATAAAACCTTCACTCCCTGTAGGAGACTCACTACAAATTCCTTATATTTTTTTATGTCTCCCAATAATGATATGAATGTGTAAAATAGGTACTTCTTAGTCACATTTTCGAAATAAATCATCTAAAACAAAACATAAGGCTATTTTAAACCAATTAAAACCTTTTAAAAAAATTACAAATCTATTCTTAGTCTCCATTAATCCAAAAAAATGTACATACTCAGTCATTAGGTTGTTTTCACAAGCAATGGGTCTTTATAATAGATATTCCTATAATGATACCAAAGGAAAAGGTAAAAATATTCAAATCATACCTAAACATTATAAAATGGTGTTATATGTTAAATTTAATTAATTTAGTGTGATATAGATGCCCTAATGATAGGTTTCCTTAGTGATATATTGATAGAGGGAGTGATGAATTAAGATCGATTAGCTCTTGTAGTACATGCCATAACCTTTGACATGATTGACATAGCGGTTTTATCTTATTATTATGGATAAATTGTTTTGGTGTGTTAATCATCATAGTGAGGAAATGGGTTTTGGGATGTTTTTATTACCATCTCCCTAGTGTGATGCTAGTAAGGCATTCCTTCTAAGGATATTGAGGATATATGATAGTCATGATGGTATTGGGTGATATATTACCCTATATTATTGGGTGATGAAATGATAGGCATGTTTTATATAATAGAATTCTTGAAATATTTACATTCTTCAACGTTCCCTAGGGGCCCCACAGAGTGAAGTAGTGATATGCTAAACCCTCGTATGGTGTGTTTAGGGAATTGGGTAGTGTAGATTATGAGTGTCATAATGGACTATATATTGACTTTTAATCCACTTGTTGACTATTTCCTATGTTCATCCATTTAGTAATCTATATTTATTCTATATATTGTTAACATAGAAGGGTTATCCCCTAGTAATTATTTATTATTCATGAAGCTATGGGATACTTCACACATGCTCAACAGACCTAATGTTTAAACCTGATGACTATAGAGGGCCTATTATATCATATGGGGTTTGTTCAGGGGTCTGATAGTATTGTATTTCTTATGGTCATCACCATAAGGATCATCTATGGATCATTATACAACAATATTTACTTCTGTTTTCCCCATAGTTATAATTTGTGGTTTTAATGATACATGATTGAGTGTGGTCACAATAGTAGGAATTGGTCATAATACTATATAACTATGGATCAACCAAAAATTATCTCTTAGTTATCATTAATGATGTATAACAACTATGGGATTGTGCAGTATTTCCTCCTAGGGATTAGGGATGATTCTTTATGACAATTTATCATATATTATTTATTTTTTGAGATAACTTATAGCCAGTTATGGTTGGTATTTCACTTGTAAAAAAATGGATATGATGTTTATAGATCATACTATATGGTCATTGTCCCAAGGTTTGGTATTAAAAATATGGTGACATTCTCAGAGACCCTTCTGATCTTGATGCAGTTGGTTTGGGTATTCTGAGGGTTCTATTGTAATATTGGATGATCAAAAATAATTATTATTTATGATATACTAGTTTTTTATGTATTTATCTATGAAATTAAGACAAATATGAAGTGAATTCAACAGTTTTTATAGGACCATGTCGGTATTAATACATTTTGTTTTACTCACATCATTATCAATTGTTGTGGATATTTGGTACCTAAGAAAATCTCAATGATTCAATGTTAATGTTTTGAAGCCATCTAGGTTTATATCATTTTACTGGATAGCATGGATGGGTCAATTATTTTTATTAGGTGGAGATTTAGAATATATTATAACTTAATATATATTTTTAATAGAATTTGTATATATGGTCGGACAAGTGGGTGGCTGGGGATTCTATATTACTGTATTATTCTATATTCATTTATAATATAGTGATGGAAATGTTATTGCTTCCCCTAACTATTATTTTAATTTTTCATGGATGATTTTTTTCTCATTATGTATTCTTTAAGACCATTTTATAGGGGCATAGTCTTACTGTGTTACTATTCTAGATCATTGTTTCTAGTCTACAACATCCTGAATATGAAGAGTAGTTCCAAAGGTTGATTAGTGGACTCCCTCAGTGTGGGAATCATTCAGTACCCATGAATCAGTAGTGGGATTATACATCTTGGAATATATTAAAAAATATATAAATTTTTATTTACAATTTACATAAAATATTTAGAATGTATGAAAACAAATTAAGTTCTTCAATGTGTTGTCTCTACCTTAAAATCCCATCTATTCCATTATTACCCAATGACTCAACAATAATTCCTTCATCATATTTCAATTAGTAAAAAACCTTCCTCACATTAAATCTAAATATTATACAACAATCATCCATGTGTATTAATGCATATATATAGTAGTCAACATGTATGGTAAAATAATTATTGTTCATTAAACATTTAACCATTTTTTTCTCCAATTTAAATAGTCTAATTTTCATTAATTATACCAAAAACACAAACCTATCAACAAAAATCTGTGGATACTTCTCATATATTCCAGTATAATATTTTCTTGATTCTCATTAATTATAGAATAATAATCCTTAGATAAATAATATATTCACTTCCAATATTCATCACAGTTATTTTTTTCAAGAATCAACATTACCCATCACATATTTACTTTTATCTTCATTTACATATTCAAAAGAACTCCTACAATATTCATTACAAAACAACTAAGTTCATAAAAATTGTATGATCCTATATATATCTTTAGTTTTATAATAATACATATGGTGTAATTTATAAGTTTTTAGAAAATGTAAAGGGTCTTGAGAGTGGTATTCAAAGGGGAGGGAGAGAGAGTATATATAATATTGGGGAGAGATTATTTAGGATTAAAAATAGACTAAAATAACATTCTAAATGTTAAAAAGTTTTAATTTTTTATAATATTTGTTATTATGTACAATATTTGAATATTTGAATATTTTTATATCAATATTACATTATTAAACATTAGTTTTTCAAATACTATATTTTCACTATTTTCCAAAAAATCCATGTATTCAAAAAAAATTTATCAACATATCACATGTTGAACATTTCAACTGTCTAATTTTGAAAATGAAATATAATTCATTTAAATAATTTTCAACCTTTTTAAATTTTAATATTTAATATCAAAATTCATGTTTTCTAAAATATTTCAAAAATATTTTTAAAAAAAATAAACTTATACATTATTTTGAGTTTTCAAAAGTGGATATATAATTTATATGAAATTTTAATTTATATAATCATATAATATTTTTAGTAAATACTATTTACAATTCATCATAGTATTTTATGAATAAAGTTATTATTGTAACAGGCATGTTACTATTACAAATGGTTAGGTTTCTATTCTTAATAGGAAAGTTACTATTTCAATAATAATATTGGTTTATAAATTTTCTAAAGAACATATATGTACATAATTTTTCATTCACAACAATTCCATTAAATGTTTTATTTTCATCATTTTAAAAATTCATTTTATATTACAATTGTTTTTTTTTCCTATTAAAATGCTTTATTGAAACCATGATAATTTTATTGGACTAATATGTTCTAAAATATATTTTATAGGGAGGTATTTTTTAATCCTATCTAACTATTTTCAATTTTATGTAGTATATTTTCCCTCTATATGTAATCTTATAAATTAGTGAAGTAATGTAGTCATTTTTTAATAATATAGTGCATATGTTTTATAATATAATGTATTCATAAATATTACTCAAATAAATATTTCATATAAAATATTAATTTATAAAATTTTAGGTCAATACATTCTCGAGCATGATTGACTATTTATTTACACATTTCATATTCTAGAATTACCTTATATCAAGTCCTGATGTGTTTCCACCATAGTTATAACAGGCTAGGAAATCCAACATTCTTATATTCAAATTCTCTAATATTCCCATTACATGTAATTAAAAAATCATATTTTCACTCTCTTAAATATTAATATCAAAGGCTTAGGGGCCCTCTTCACATTTTTTATGTAACATGATAGTATATTCATAAATTTGGAAAATAGTTAGAGACTAATTATATTATATGTCATAGATGTATCCCATAAAATCTGTTACCCGTATTTCTTTTTTGGATTTTATAAAATCTCAAAAAAATTTCATGTTATCCTTGTAGAGTTATAATCATTCTCAACAATATTTTTATCTTCCTTTTCAACTTAAATTCTTTATTTTTCATTTCATATCACCTCATTGTTCTTGTGGAAACAATTTTTAAAATAATATAACCATTAAATATGATAACTCAATACACTCTTTTGTGTCCCCATGTACACTATTTTTGAATCAATCCCCACTACTTAAATTTGTACATATTCCCATAAATTTATTTATTTATTTTAAAAATATAAACTAGATTGATGATAATTAGGTCTAGTCAATTTTCATGGTTTGACAATATATTTGAGTGAAATAATTAATAAAGTGAAAAACAAGCTGAAAACGAAAAATGTAAGAAAATAGTTGAAATAATAAAGTAGTAATAATTTTTTCAATAATTGATGATGTAATTATGAATAAAATATTACACATTTATGTATAATATGAAAGTGATAAATGATTAACATTGGTAGAGAAAGGTTAATGTTTATTTATTGAAAAATCTTATCATCACTTGATGTCTTAACATTTTTTGAACAAATATACATTGAAATATTTTCATAATAACATTTCTAATTAGTAATCATGTTAAGGATAATATTTATACATTCATAAGTATAATATATAATATATTCTTAACATATTAGTGGATCAAATCACCTAAATTGAACTATTATCCTTGGTGTTCACTCTAAAAACTTATTTCGAATTTTATTTTTAGATGATTTGATTGTGAAAGTGTTCACAATAGTTTTCAAAATTTTAATAGGATTTACACTTTTAGATTCATGAACATTAATATTTTAAGTTCAATGAGAAAGATAATAAGGAATGTGATCTGGAACTAAAAGTTGAAACCATTCAAGTGAAATAAATGTTTTAGAAGAATATCATTAACCATGATAATTTTTACCAATATATAATTTCAAGAGAAAATAAACACATAATTCAAAAAAATGGATCAGAAACTAGAATATATTAATAAAATAGGAAAATATAGTGAATAGATATAAACCCTTATTCATCAATTTGATCACTAATTTATTTAATATCCAACTTTATAGTAGTGGGTTTGCTGAATCGAGACAAATTTAACATTGTGATTACTATGTTTTATTTCTAGTATATAAATCACCAAATTTATCTATGGTTCTTATAAAAATAATTATTAACCCAATAAATTAGATGGGGACTCATGGAATCTGGAATCTCAGTCATCACCTTCAATGACTGCGTTATTATCCTCTACATGTAAGCATTCACTCTTATTCTTTTTTCCCAAATGTGACACTAGCTGGTCCCACCTAACCAAATGTGATACTCCAATACATGGTACAAAATAGATAATATTACCTTGTATCACTATAAAATCATAAATTTAGGCTACTATGTTTCCCTTAATATTGATTTTTAAACACTTTAATAAATTGGGGAATATCGTGAATTTCAACCTTCCATCACCTTATTTAAATAAACAATTTATGTTATTCCTAAAAAATTGTTGTCAAAAAGTTAAAGAACTATAAAATTTGTATGGTTTTATAATAAATTATTAATTATATTTAAAATACATAATAATGTTTCAAAATTGGATAATGAAATAATAATTTTCCACTTTTGAATAAATATCCAATGTTCATGGTATTAAAAAACTAATTTTCAAAAAATTAAAATATGATAACATAAGGGGAAAATAAATGTGTAAATAATTTATTATCCTAATAAAAATAAAATAATCCTTACCAAACATAATCCAAAAAAAATAAATTTATTTAATGAATATATAAATTTTCATAGAATTACCAATATTCAATATATTATGAAGTAAATAAAATATTATCATTAAAATCATAATAAATTATTAATATATATGTGGAAAAAATGAATCATAAATTGGTTCCATTAATTTACATAAAAAATATAAAATCAATTTTCCCCACAAAATCTATTAGTCATGTTAATTGGAAAAAAATATTTTTCATGTCTGAAAAATTGAAATGAAAAATAAATAATTATTATCAATTGGATTCACCCCTTAAACTCTCTCATGTAGTCAATGCGACTAAACTCTTTATATTAAATATATTTATTGAATTTAATTAATTCATTTTTATGAGAAGTATTGCAAATAAATTTTTTGAAATAAATTAAAAACACTTAAATTATCATCCAATTAAATATTCCAAACATCCCTTTTTCTTTAAGTAAATAGACACATAATTTAGTAGCCCCGAATAATGTAGAAACACAATTTTATTGGGATGTAAGGATAATAAATTGAATAAATAACCCCTCCAAGTGTAAAATATTAAATGAAAAATATTTAACCAAGGATTATGAGTTATTTTCATAAACTATGTTCATTTATATCATAAGAATTAAATTAAAAATAAAAATGTTGAAATATATTTATAATTGTAAGACATAATCAAAAATTTTAACCCAATGAATGATTTTTCAATAGGGAAATTAAGATATGTACTCAATTGAATCCATGATGAAATATAAATTTATCCCTATAAATGTAAAAAAAATTAATTTTAATCATTATATAAAGTATCACCCTGAAAGAGAGAATATAATATTAATGATAACCAACATTAAAAACATTTGATGCATTTTTTTGTACAAATTTGAAACATATCTTGGTGCATTTATAATACAAAAATACATAGATAAACAATAAATTGGGTATAATATTGATTCCTAAGTGGGATAAATAGATTTAAATTTGGATTAAAATAATTATCAATTGATAAGTACTAATATTGTCAAAATTGGTTATAATAATTATTAATATTTTTCACTTTACACACATGTAAATAATATTAAAAAATATAATTAAATTTTTTTTGTCATTTTACTTTTTAAATCATGCCTATGAATTCATAAATTGTTTTATATGCTATCATGGTGATTATTTATTTACATGGATGTAATTTTTTTAATTCCATGTTCTTATTATAGGTAGAAGATAGTTTTCAAAATTTAAATCAATATGATTTTTAAAAATCATGAAATCATCAATCTAAACACGTAGTCAATGAAATGCAGATTTAGTCAATAATTCTATAAAATTGAAAAATACCATATAATTAATTCACAATAATAATTATAATTTAATAAAAATTAAAGGCATATTATAAAAATGATCATAAAATTCATGATCGTAGAAAATACATCATTTTAATGCAATAAAAACCCAATTTATATATCAGTTCATTATTATACATAGTTTTCTTTATAATATCAATTAATAAACATTGTCTTTCATAAATTTAATCCCATGAGTAAATAATGTTTTAAATGCTATATTGAATGGGATTTCATTCAAAGTTTCTATAGAAATTTAGTATCATCAATCCATGAAATAATTGAAAGTATGATCTTAGTGATCAAGTATTTCAGTTTCACAATCCGTCAACTAGCTTTGCATATAATCAATAATGATAGTCCAATGATTGGTTAAGTGATTTCCAATAATAATATAAAACTTAAATTAAAATTAAACAAGGATGAATACAAACTATAATAAAAAAATTAATCTTCTATACAAGGAATATCCCAATTGACCATGTTAATGAAATATTCTATAAAAATTTAATCAACCCCATGAAGAAAAGATTATTGAATTTAGCATCCAATTAACATCAAAGAAAATTTATACAAGACTTGTACAATATAAATTGTGTAACTAACAACATGAATACACTAACCATTAATATTATTTGGTGGTTTAATTAACAGTACACTGAAAATTATATTTATTGAAGACATACATTAAAAAATGATAGATAGTTGGTAAGAGTTGATTATCCATGCATGGAAATTCATAAAAGTGTTCAATTATCTATATGAGAAAATTTAAAATTCATTAATTCTAATAAAAATGATTAATGTGACATTAAGAAGTAAATTTTTCACATGTATAAATTTTTCCCATGCCTCAGACAGATTGTGAGATTGAAATGAGATAGTATAACATATACCACGGGGATTGTAAGTTCCCAAAACAACCCCGTGAACGAAATTGGAAAAATATTAATTATCAAAAAAATGAAAAAATATAAAAAAAATTACTTTTTCAAATATCATTAAGAACTAATTTTATACTCTCAATTTATACTCTGAGAAATATCATGAATAAAGGACATAAATATTATCCAAGCACTTTGGATTCCCCTAAAAGTAATTTAAAATATTCTATCCATTAACAAAGAATTTTTTTTATTCCTCACCTACCATATTTAGATATTGATTAAAAATTACCCTCAAGATATTAAAATTCCTTTTCCACTATGATTTTGGATTAAGAAGGAATTATTTATGTTGATAAATAAAAATAGGAACTTTAAATCAAAACATACAACACAAATTATGATTCTTTGAATCATGGAAAACATTTGTACATTTTTATGAAATCTAAAATTTAAAAAAAAATACTCCCTTATAGTCTCATCAAAATCTCCTAACTCCAAAAATATATTATCTTCAATACTATAAAAATAAAAATTCAATTATTTGATAGTCCAAAAATAATATTAATGTAACTACATAATAAAATTAATTGTTTAAAAAATTGTAAATTGAAATTCCAATATTCATTTTTAATGTAATTATGTTGGATAAAAAAATATATATTTAGAGTCTATTATTTCCAATATCTAAAAATTAATTTCTCAATATTTATCTAATGATCACTATTTTATTATTTAGCATGACCACTTAGTTATAGGTGTTAAAAATTTTATATTTTATTAGAACAATCATATTTTCCAATTAATTATTAAATGATAAACACTTGAAATTAGTTATATTTTTAGTAATTAATGATATATGAACTCCATAATATGATAATATATTTTTTTTAAGAATTTTACAATACTTGTATCTATATTAATAAGGATTTTCACAACCTCATCCCACACTGATACAAAATCCACAACTTCAAAAATGTACTCATTCTCATGATAATATTGAAATTTTTCCATTAAATATAAACCATATATGTCCAAAATATAATTATCTAATATTTTTTGTAGTAACACAATCTTTATCCAAACATTACCTATCCTCTAGAACTTATCACATCTAACCATAAGATTCATAGAATCTATGAACAATGTTGGAAGTTGGAATCTATATTGGAATACTTTTTGTTAGTCCTTTCTCCTCTATGTTGTCTACTCCACAAAAAGGTATGTTAAATTTTAATAATGGTTAATATTTCATCCTTGTCCATATATATTCATATAAAACCCATCAAAATACCTCATAAATAGTAAATAATTATCCCAGAATTAGTATTCTAGCTATGAAATAAATTTATTTCTTTTTTCATATTTTAAATACTTTGGAATGGTAACTTAAATAAGATAAAAATATAATAAATAAATAAAAAGGCATAAAATTATGTTAGGTTCAATAGTTTTTCATCTTGAAATGAATAATTTATCTCCTTTTCGTCATCATTTCTGAGTACTAAATAGACTACAAAATTCATCATGCAGTACATTTTTAGCATGAATTATATACATAATCAATAAATAAAATTTTTCATGTATTAGTATTCATATAATTGTACTTCTCATAGATTTATAAAATTATATAAAATACAAAAATGTGGAATGATTGGTAAATAGTATTTCAATTTATCAAATCTGGTACATCCCAAAAACAATTAAGCAAACATAAAATCTAGTAAATCATTTTTGGTTGTGGGATTATTAATTTCAGTGTGATGTAGTAACCTAATATAATTGAATTGTTCATGAAATTACATTCCCTTTCATCTTCATAGTATTTTCCTAAAAGCCACATCACTTTTATCAAACATTTTCTCTAATGAAAACATCTAATCAGGGGAAATGATAATGGAGGAAGAAGTAAGTTTCAATTTAAGATGATTGAATGATTATGAAAATGTATAATCAAAAAATGGGGTATCATATACTGTAAGATACAAATTTATCACAGTGACTTTTTAAATACACAATAGATTCTTCTTGTTGAAACTGGAATGCCCGAAGAAATACATAATCACCTTCATATTTTTTAGAGGGGGTGATTTTGAATAACCTCCATGTTAGTGATAACAATATAAATTCCCCTCCTATATACTTTTTGATCCAGACTATCCCTTCAATTAATATAATCTAACATTTATTCCATTTAATAATGAGTTTATCCTATAGAAATCCAGAAAATAATATTTGAATATTCATTAATCATTTTAATATTTTTTAACTATGTAGAAATCATCAATGTATACCTCTAAAATATTCTCATACATTTAAAAAATAATAGATATCATGGTACTTTATAATATAGAGACCATTTATTTCGTACATATACATTACATCATTTTTGAACAATACATAATACATTTCCAAAAACAGACACCCAAAATCCATGTTAGTTAAGTTCATTTGATTATCATAAAAAATCATCATCCTCCGGTAAATATCAAAAAAGTTTCCCAAAAAGATCTCCCCTATTAGTAATCATATGTAAAAACCTTTCTCCATGACCTGGGGAAAGTAAACATTAAAAATGGCTGATCTCAAATTCTCAGTAAGGTTAAATTAGGGGAGTATATATAAAAACATGAACATAAGGGTTTTTGAACACGAGCATAAAATTCAAAGATAAAACACTACAAATCAAATCATATAAACAATAATCATTGTATAAAGATAGTATGTACATAATAAATTAATCCTTTGTAAATCAAGGCCATAATCTACAATTGAATGAGTAGGGAATAATACATTTAATTTTTTGGCATGCACATAAGCATATAAAATATTATGTCAATGAAACCTACCATTTAATTTATAATATGTTTTATATTGGGATATTACCAATATAGATGCTTATTTTATTGCTTGTACTACAAACCATGTACCTTCTTGTATTCCGGATTTATATAAAACCTAAGTACCATATTAATTTCATGCTTGGACTATAACCCATATTCTCTTTTACTTTTAATCATGGTCTACAACCCATGTCCCTTCTAACTATTTTGTTTGTACTATAATCTATGTACCATTGAGTTCATATACAACATATCATTATCCAATTCACTAGAGGGAGATATATGCCCCACCCATCTAATTATAAAATACTGTATATATGTATCATAAGATAAGATAACATTCATTATATCATGAACCATTATAATAGATAGGTTTTTTAAACATAAAATCATAAAGCATGAGATTAAATGGAAATCATTGACATTTTATCACATCATAACCAATATAAAATATATAGGTTTTCTAATCATTTCATTAATGAATGATCCCTAATAATAATATGGTTTTAAATTCATTTAAGATTTTTTAGATAAACATGTGTTATAAAAATCATTTAATTAATACACAAACCATTTCTCGAAGTAAAATATATAGAACATTTCGATCATTTCCCCGAAAGGCACTAGTAACATCAATATATGTCATAGTAGATTGAAATGAATTTTTAAATAACTTTTGAAAACATTTGTTGAGGATAATATCCTTTATTTTTTTTAATTTATCTTTAAAAAACAAACCCTTTCAAAATAATTTTTATGTAAATTAATTTGAAAACATATAAATATTTTTCCATGTAAATTTGAAAACCTTTTCATTGAAATTATATAAAAGAAGCATGATGATATTTGGAAATATTAATTAATTAACTATAAATAAAAAATTTACCAAATATTTGGAAAATATTTTCCATAAAGAAATTAATTTTTAATTGAGTAGAGGAATATTCAAGGGAATGATGGTCTTGGCGGCAGGTAAATCCGTACAAGCCTAATATTCTTTTTTCACCATAAATTTTTTGAAATGTGCCCCGACCATCCAATGACAAGAGGTTTCATTTTTAAAACCCCTTTTGTTGAAATGTTAAATATTGTGTAAAAGTTTCATTTATTTTACATATGGCAATAGTATAATATTTTTTGAATCCTTTTATAAAAAATGTTTTTTACACTTATTTCTGACTTCTAAGAGTAGTAAAGTCATACTTTCTAAAAAAATCCATTCTTGATCATTATAGGTATAAATGTACATAAAAATGGTACCAAAAGTTGTATATTAATCTAATAAAAAGATTATAATTTAACTGATAATATTTATTGAGATATTTATCATAATATTTCATCAATTGAAACATAATAATAAACTATCTTATTATAAGATAAAATTATTTCAATAAATTACTACCACCTACTAACTATGAATCACACACCCCATTTAATAAAAAGAAAAAAAATCATTCTTAAAAATATGATGAAAATAATAGTATTCATTAAATAACATCTAAGATTTAATATATACACCTTATAGAAAAATATTGGTTCATAATATGACATGTGTCCCAAAGAAGGAAAATTGAGATGAAATTACTATATTGATATGGTAACATTTGAAACATAAAACCCAGTATAGATATATCATAAAATTTAGTTGTAAAACACTTAAATTAAATTATAATATTAATATAATACAATAATGGTTTCTATATATTACAAACATAATAAATGAATGGGGTATAGGAAATGTATTTCACCAAAAATAAAAAGTGATATCAAAATATGTTACATTAAGTATAAAATTATTCATACACATTCATGAATCATGTATAATAAATATATGTTTATTATAAATATATCATAGAACCATATTATATATATAATACCATATATTATTCACTTATGACATTATATTAACATATAACTAACAATTCTATGTTGAAGTAATGTTTTAGGTAATGATTACTTTTTTTTATCAACTGTCTTAATTTGTAATATATTTGGTCCTTATACTTATTTAGTTATTTGTAAAAACTAAAACATGAAAAAAATATAATTTATATTAATTATATTTTAATCTTAATAATCTATTGAATATAGAAATATGGAATCGAATAGACTGTTTATGGAGATAGTAGGTCGTTCATACGCATGAACACTGTTTCAGTTTTGATTTCATATTGAAAGAATGTTAGTAAATGAAATATATGAATATATATATTTCATTATTAAATTGTAATTAAGATATCTTATATATCTTATATTTTCACTAAACCCATCCTTAATACATTCTTTGTAGAGTGTGATGGAATTAATCTCATTGAGGTAGCGGTAGTCCACACATCCACAAACGATGTTGTAAATTTTAAAAAATACATAAAGTATAAAGTTTTTTGTAATAAATTATTACAAAATCATAAATAAATAATAAATACCATATATAAAATGATTCTAAAGCATAATTCTCAACCATTAAGTATGGTAAATGTCAAACAAACAACATCATTTGCTGGGGTGGTATTACACCATACAAAAGAATAGTAAGTTCAATTCCCATTAGAAGGATATGTGTGTAAGTGAAGGTTTAAAACATTTTGTAAAACATCTTACTATATTTAGGATACTGATGTTATTATTTAATTATTGACTAAATATAGTTGTGGTGGTTCAGAATGAATGTAACTGAAAGGAGCTTGAGGAAAGATGTTAACTATTCTTTTAGTAACTCTTTTTAGTTTGCACCGTTATTATTCCTCTAATACCATTATATACATGGTGAGTCTTCTCGGTTTATGATAGGTATTTTAACGTGATATTTTTTAAGATCTTGGTTTGTCCAGTGTGGCTTGATATGTGTAACTAAGTGTGAGTTTAGGAGGCCTTTTGTTGTGGAGGAGGAGTGAAACACTTGTAAATTTTGGAAAAGGGAATTACACCCACATTTATCACATCAAAATTGGGTCTAATAATAGAAAAAATTATATAAAAGGGGGGATAAGATCTAAATATGGAAAAATATTCTTTTTGGACAATTTTATTTGTCATTATGGCCCTTAAGATTAAGGTTGATATTGTTTTATGCTTAATTTCACCTTAATTGTTGATATTAATTTTAATTTCATTCAATAACCATTTTGGTCAAAAAATTATTCCTTATATAAAATTATCAATTATTCCTAAATTAGGAATACATTTGTAAAAATTTGAATCACAGAAGTAACCGAAATTAATTTAAATTTAATTCAATAGGCAAGAAGACAATGCGTGTTTTTAAATTAAAAAAGTTCATCAGTTTGAAATATTTTTATATTCATTTTAAAATTGAATTTTTTTTCGAAGACCTATGCATAGATTAATTGATAATAAATTAATATAATTAAACTATTATTTAAATTTAAAAATATTATTTATCCATATAATTTAATGAGAATAAAATCATTTTTTGATGTAAAATTCTTTACTTTTCACTATTCATTAAAAAATTAAACTTCACAAAAACATAAAAAAACACCCAAACCAATGTTTTTTGTTTAAATTTGAGGAATTATGTTTGTTTTAAATTTTATGATTATTAAAATTCCAAAATTTATATTTCATATAAGCTCACCATTAAATGTTGGTAAAACTAATATTATAAACATATAGGTTTTTATGTGTAAAACATGTAATGTTCTCATATTATGCATATAATTAAATTTCATGAATATAAAAACTATTTGAGTTAATATGAAACATATAAATATAATTAATATCATTTAAAAATATTAAATAATTTAACATATCATGAAAAATATTCTTATGCACGTAAAAATAGTCTTTTATGAAATAATTCATGTTATATTCATTTGGTTTATATATTAATTTCTAATTAATAGGTAAATAATAAACTACACTATAAATTTTAATATGTTACTTAATCCTATAATAATAAATTTAATGGCTAGGTTATATCTAACAATATTAATTATTACAATTTTTATTAATACATTATTGTTTGGAGACACACGGTCTTTCTTGTTATGCAAGTAATTGAGGAATATCAGTTTTTCATGTAATATAAGATAACCTCGTTGTTCAATATAGAGTAATATAAAAATTATGTTATGTGTAGTGAACAATTAACATAGATTTTTGTATAATGAAATCCAAATATAGTTATTTAATATAAACAACTATATTTTCTGTTTCGCGAAATGAAAGATGTCAGAATGATTAAATTTATTTTGAAAAAAGTTCACAAAATCTCTGGGTGTTACATTCTACCCCCTTTAATAGATTTAAACCTCAAAATTCATCTCGGTATCAATGTTTTAATACTTCATATTTCATTTCACAGAAACCCATATTGTGAAAATGAACACTAAAATTCCATTAAAAATGGAATGTTAGAAACATAAAAGTTACCCTATGTAATAAATAAATAGTTTTACGGATAGAATAACATATGTTAAAAGTGATAACATATACATGGAAGAGAAATATAGCTATTAGGTTTGGATGGAGAGTGATAGATAACATGGTTAGGAAAATGTTAAGAAACACAAAGACATATATCTTTGATTATCTAAATGGCCATTTTATTCATCATAAACGAAGGTACAACGATAAAATTTATGGTTTAAATGTCATTTTTCCTAAAATTGAATAATAATCTCAAGAATATATACTTACATTATTTAATAATATCACACATTTTTTTCCGTGATCAAATTAAACTTCCCCTATTTCTCAAAAATTACTGGTGATTTATTTTTCATTCCTGAAGCACTAAAAGATCATGAAATCCAAGATAAGCTATCCCATTATTCATCAGTTTCCATCAACATAGTTTTTTTATTACAGGTTGTAACAACCAAAAAATATGTTAATGAAAATTCATCATGATCTAATTGAATGTCATATTATATAAAATGAACATATAAAACATATAAACTTACTTGGTTTTAAGTTTATTGATTTTAATATACAGTTAATAAATGTTATCTTTTATAATATAGTCGTCGAACAGTAATAACATGATTAGAATAATTATTTGGCTTTAACAAATCTAATTTACCCATAAAAGGAAGTGATGTCCTCATCAAGTAGAATTTCTCTATATGAAGCCCATATAAAGCCCATTTTCCAGAGAACATAAGTGAGGTTGGGTCACTGGGCTTCACTCTTGACTAATCCCAAGATGAGTATAAACACATTAAGCTTGAATAGAACCACCTACGGGTAAAGTGTAATTTAGTAGAGATTAGCACTCGATAAATATTATCTGAGCCTCCTCTAATGTCTGTCACCATAAAACACCTTACCCTTAGGTATTATGCGGGTTTCATAAGTTTTCACAGAACAATACCTTAGAACAATGATTATGTGATAAATTTTATGTATAAATAATATACATTCATTTCATTATTGTAACTTTGTAAATTGTTTTTAAAGAACAAATATTATTTTTCAATAATATTAAATTATGAAATCTATTTTGATGAATTAATGGATTTTTGAATGTAATATTATTCTAAAAAAATATTATTATCAATATATTACTTTTTATTAAATATTTATGATCATATAATTTATATGAATAAAATTTTAATTTGTATTAAGGTTTCATATTTTTTTATAGAAACCCATAAATGATCAATAAATGTTAGTTTTTGTATTAAAAGTGAAAATTTAAATATTTCAAAAATTATTATGATAAGATGAATAATTTTCTTGGAATCTATATATAGAAATTATCCAATGTTGAATTTTTCAAAATTTTCTGTGACATATGAATTTTTTGGTAAAAATTAAATCTCATTTAAATATATAATCTATTTTAGTAGATCATAATAACCCCATACTGACATAATAAAATGCTATAGATGGGATTATTGGAATATATATGATTTACCTTTAAAATACTATGATTTTATTTTTTTTTTTATATTTTTTACAAAGCCTTAGTGGACCCTCCAAGACTTATAATGCATTCTAACATATTAAAATGACTTCTTTGAGAGTGTGACTCACCTCCACATAATAAAGCTTTATATTTTAATAATATTATCCATTTTACATATAAAATATTTTTTTCACAAGTCATTTTTAAAAAACAAGGGGAAAACCATGGAAAGGATTGTGGTTTTGATTAGTTTAATTTGTACTGTCCAAAACCTAAATAATATATAATTCCCTCTCTTTTCCAATATAAACCAACTCAACCTTCCATTCCGCTTCACTCAACCCATTTTTATGTCAACCAACCCCTGACCTCCATTCTCTAGAGTCCTCCCATGGTTCCCCAAGATCCCAATAATACACTCCCAATCCTATTCCAATCCATTGGGATCACACTTCCAAGTAAATGATTTGTTCTTTTTTATTCTTTTTCTAATTTTCAATATTTTTTTAAACCACTTTATTTCTAATTAAAAATGATGTGTATGATTTCTCACCCCCCTCTCTACATTTCCCCACATATTTTTGAATGATGATAAACCTATTTCTCTCCCATTAATGCCTCCTATTTACACCTGTTACAATACAAAAATTCCATATGGAATTTTTCTCATATCATTTACATTCAAGAAATATTTTTATATTATGCATTTAAGTTACATTACATATGTTGGAATATTTTGTTTCATGACTACCTTACATTCCATTCAATGTATAAATTATTAGAGACCCCCCTCTCTCTCTTATCTTCTAATTTTATGATTTATATTTTACGTTGTTATGGTACCAAAATTTTCCATCCCAAAATTACTATGTAATTAAATACCATTTTGATTTATCTATCAAGGTTATTAATTATTATACACATGTACCTTTAAGTTGAGGACATAAATTTATATATTCCAGATCTCTTATTAAAATAATATATTAATATGTTCAATAAATCCATTTTTATGATCTATGTATAACACTTATGCATTAAATTAAATATTTATAAGGGTGGCCCTAATAGAGCTCCAATGCATTGGGTAAGGAATAATATCATGATATTTCATGTGAAATGAGTGTTGAATCAGGCTAATTCATGTGAAATGGGGGTTTACTCATGATAATTCACTTTCAATGAGGGTTTACTAATTCTCTATGTGCAATAATCATTTTATCATGCTAATATCTTGTTAAATGTTGTTTCCACGTTACCATGTCAGGATAATCATGCTATAGCATGCCTTTATATTATTATATCTCTTATTATCCCAGATATTTCTATTGATAGACATGTATTTTATTCTTCATATGATGCCTTTTTTACTCCCTCGTTAACCTTTATATCTCACCCTTTTAACATGTATTTCCTCTAGTTATCCAATGCAATGCTATGTATGAGGGAATGTTCTAGTCATGGAATGGATGTTTTTAATTAATTTTTTGTATTATTGTATTTTTATGTCATAATTGGTTATGTAATGTCCCTAATTTCTCAAGACATTATACCTCTCTATCCTCAGAGTTGTATTAAGTGCATTTTTTTGTAATAAATCATGTTTAAGTGGGTTATAAAGAGCTGGGTTGTTATAGTTGGTATCAAAGGATTGGTTTAGTTATTATTGGGATTAATATTATAAAACCCTATTTAATGACTTTGGGATAAGAATAAGTATGGTAACAACATCACTCAATTTTGGTGATTATATGGTAAGTGGTTTATTCTAAAAATAAATCTCTTTCTAGACATGAACAAGTAAAGATGACTCTGGAAGATATGTATCTTTGGGTAAAACTCGAAAAAATATCTTTGAGCTAGACTTGAATGGGAACTAGTCCTTAAAAATGGGCCTTATTGTACTCTTGGTTATGAAACTCTAGGGGGATATGCATTGTTCAATTCATAATCATAGTATGAACCATTATTAAGGGGATAAAAAGGCCCCTAATAATATATTTTGGGAGATAGATCATGGATAACATTGATTAAAGCCTATAAATTAATAAGTAAATGAAATAAATGTAATTTATAAGAGATACCTTTTTTTCACTAGATTACCCTTTATGTGTTACCCCTAACATTCCTTTTATTCCATCCAATTACTAGTAATTTAAGGACTCAATTTAATAACTGATGGGAAGATCAATGTGATGATTGTTATAATTAGATTCCCAATATGATGGGATATGGAATCATAAACATTGTCACGATACACTTCTAGTTAAATCATGTTTTTAATAGAAACATTGGTCATGGAGAACGTTCAACCCCCACCACCCCCCCCCCCTCAAAGAAAGAAGGAGCTGCAATTGAGTGCTAAATGAGACAATGGCCTCCTATATTTAATGGATCATCTGGTTCCTCAATCTCCAAACAATGTAATAAATCCATTGAAATGATCTTATTAATCCTTCAATGTTTCCAAAAAGACAATGTTCTTATGGGTGCTTATCAAATGGAGGGATAATCTGATCAATGATAGACATTGATAAAAAATATGATGCATGAGAAGAGATCAAAGCATTGGAATGGAATGATTTCCAAAAAAATGTTTTTTTTTAATATTTTCCACGCCCCTCTAACTTAATATTAAAAGGGGCATCATTTCCCTTAAAAACTATAAAAACCCACTTGAGTGTATGAGAAAAACATCACAAGGATTGCACAATATGCCTTCGGATTTGTCATTACCACCGAATGAAATGTCGACTTCTTGTTTGGTGGACTAAAACCAAGCCTATGAAAATCCATAGTGATCTGTGACTTCGATAGCTATGGAATAATTGTCCGATGTTCCCACAAATTAGAAATGGAGATCAAATAATCTCAAGGGTATCATGGGGATAAGATGCATAAGGAGGAATTTAATTCTAGATGTATGATTATTAAATACTATAGTGCTGAGAAATTATATCACCCAACTTGCCAATGGTGTAGAAAGAAGAACCTTGAAAATTGCCTGAAGGGGATAAGGAAATGCCTTAGGTTTGGAGGAGAAGGGCTCCTGGCCATTAACTACTGATAAGAAAAACCCATTTCTATGACAGAGGAGAGAAATGCTTCATTCTACCCTTAGTGCATTGTCCTTTAATTCAATTGTAATGAACCAGGGAACATTACAAAACAATTCCATTTGACATTGGTTTCTAGAGGCAAGAAACAACTTCAAAGGCAGTAATGGAGAGATTTTTCCATCACCACTACGGATGAGAACCCTGAAAATGAAGTGGTGACCAGTACACTAGTTATACATTCATGAATATAGATCATACTTTTCTATTCTAGTTCTATACATTATTTTATATTTCTAAAGTATATTAGAACAATCCCAACACCACCACAAATCATTAATGTAATGATTTCTATGAGAATAGAAAATGGGGGAATTATTACATCCAAAGAATATAACTCCTCCCATATCGAAATATATGGATTGAACTTCCTGGAGAACCTCATCATACTCCCTATAGTATAATTTGATTCAATTATTGGAATAGATTGAAATTCCCTATATAAAGCCAACATAAATTGTAGTGAAAGGGAAATCACTCCCCATATAGAGAATCAACCCCTGATACTGTAGAAGTCCATTGAAGAGGAAGAATCTTCTTTAGCCACATCATCTTAGGCGTGGATATTACTACCCTATGAGCACATGTATCATTCACATATGATTGTGTCTATGGAAGAAACCATCCCTGAAGAAATACCTATTGTGAGGGAATTTGTTGAAGTGTTTCCTAAAAAATTGTCTGGTCTTAATCGTTGAAGAGATTTTGAATTATCAATTGATCTTTTACCTGGGAAATTACCAATTTTTAAGACCTCATATTGAATGGATTTCTTGGATCATGGGGAGAAAAAGAAATAGGTACAGAAGAATCTGGATAAATGGTTTTTATGATCAAGTGCTTCACCATGGGGTCCACAATTCCTATTCATCATGAAGAAGGATAGGTCAATGTACCTTTTCATTGATTATTGTGAGATCAACAAATTCAAAATAAAGAACAAGTATCCTTTTCCACAAATTTATGACTTGTTGATCAGCTATGTGGATAAAAATAATTCTCTAAGGTTGATTTTTAGTCTGGATATTACCAAGTATGGGTGAAGAAGGAGGATACCCCCAAGAATTATTTTTTTACAAGTTATGGGCACTATAAATTCATAATATTTCCTTTCGTACATACTAATTCTCAAGAAATATTCATGGATATGATAAATAGAGTCTTTAGATATTACATAAAAAAATATGTGGTTGTCTTTATATATGATATTCTAATATACTCGAAAACAGAGGAGGAGAATTATTAGCATATAATCATTGTAATAGAGACCTTCTGAAAGGATAATCTCTATGAAAAGTTTATATTTTGTGAGTTTTGGTTGAAGGAAGTCTCACTCTTGGGTCATATCATCACAAGTAATGGTATGTTTTTGGATCCCTCGAAGGTAGCTATAATTAAGGGATGGCCGAGGCCAACATCGTTGACATATATCCATATCATCATGGTGTTTTCTGGATATTATCTTCTATTTGTGAGAAATTTCACATGATTTTAAAACCCACATACAAAGCTAACTCAGAAAGGATTCATGTTTGATTAGAGTTATCAATGTGAAGATAGCTTTAAGGGTTGAAATGGGGGCTCATCATTATGCCCATTCTCACACTACCCACAACTAGGAAACGTTTTGTTATATTCAGTGATGTTTTGAAGAAGGGATTTGGTTGTGTGTTGAAGAAAAATGACAAAGTAATGTCCTATGATTCAAGGTAATTGAAATATCATGATAAAAACTATCCAACACATGATCAAGAGTTGGCTGCAGAATTAATAACATTAAAAGATTGGAAAAATTACCTCTTTGGGTTGAATTACTAAATATTTATTGATCGCAAAAGCCTCAAATATATATTCACAGTGAAAGAGTTGAACAAGTTCTAATAAAAATGGTTAGATCTGATCAAAGAATTTGACTACTTAATCCATCCAATGTTAACATTTTTATTCATGAAGGGAAAAGGGGGAAGGGGTCCATAAAGAACCAACTGAACAAAAAACCTGTACCATGGTGGTTGGAAATAATGTAGCCCAAGGGCATTGCCCCGTACAAGGTTCACCCCCTCCAGTTTCATACTGAACACACTAGTAAGGCACGTCACCCGCATACTAGGAACCGCAATTGTAGAGGCCTGAAGCTTGACGTACATGGACATTACATTACTTTTGAGGAATACATAATACATAACAAAAACAGACACACAAGGATTGTAATAGTTTAGTGTCTTTGGAAACATGGAATATAAACTTCTAATCATTTTGAAATATCATCAACAACTCCCATAACGATCTTCCCCTTTTTGTTTCCTTACCTAAAACCTTTCTTTATTTCCTAGGGAAAATAAAATATAAAAAGGGTGAGCTCAAATACACAGTAAGGTAAATCATAGAGAACATAAAACAAACCATAAACATTTGAAATCAAAAACTTGAACATGAAATTAAAAATCAAAATCTTGAGCAAAAACATAAATCATGGAAGTACATAAGGTATAGATCATAATGGAACATAAATCATGATAAAATAGCATGGGATTAAAACATGTAATTTTGGAAACCATTCATCACGTGTTATGATTTCCATAGTAGCCAAGGCATTACTGCCAAAATCATCTTTGTGGACAAAGTCCCTTTCTGAATCGAGTTCACTCCTCGTTTTAGTCATATAATACTGAACCGGATTAACTTACCATTCCAGCCATGTCTATATCATGAGATATAATTCTTTACCCAATGAATTGGTGGGAGATATAGGTCCCACCCATCTCATAATTAAATCATTCTTACTTGTTCTACAAAATAAACATACATCATTCATAACAACCAAACGAATAAAATGGGTTTCATAAACATCATCTCATCATCTCATAATCCATATAAAAGAAATGGATATCATTTCATAATAAGAAACTTGAAACCATTTAATCATAGATACATTACACTTGAAACATACACATATGAAATAATTTCATCTTAGATGGAAAATGGTTTTGATAAAACACTTGAAATGAATTCTTGAGGAAAATATCATTTCTTCTTCAAAATCATTTTCTTTTCACGAAATGCCATGAAATTTTAAAATAAAAGATATTTTGTTTGAAAATAGTCATGAAAACTATTGGAGGAAGCTTCATAAAAATAAGGCTTTATAAACCCGTAAAAATACTTTCATGCCGTATAAGTTAAAAAAACATTCACCTCGTACTTTTTTCGGAAAAGTCAAAAAGTACCTCATATGGAAAAAAAGAAAGATTCCTTACGTAACTTGTAGTAAAAGTAAAAAATGGGTAAAAGGACATGAAACATACATAAGGACACTTTTATAAAACATGGACATGGATGATAACAATAACCCCAGTAAATACTTATGTATAAGAAATCTCGGATAAAAAAATGAGATTTGCAAAATTATCCCTTACCTTAGGTCCGATACGCTTCATATGGATCTGAACCTCCTGTATAATGATTTAAATAATGTAATTTAATTATTAAATAATCATATTCATAGTTATGATATCATATATGTCACAATTATGACTTTATATTACCCGTTCTTTTGTAAATTCCATGTTAAAGTAGAGTTTTGGGTAAAATCATTTTATTTATCATATGTGTTTCGACTTGTCATTATTGATATTATTACTTATATACTGATCTACATAATTATAGAATGTAAAATATGATTTATATGTAATATATATTAATCATATACATATATATTACAGATCGATAAAAGGAATGAAATACACCGTTCATGGAGACGGTAGGCCGTACGTACGCATGAACGCTGTTTTCGTTTCTTTATTGAATTGAATGAATCTAAATAGATGACATTCATATATATATATACATAAATATAGTAGCATTATTATTTCATATATTTAATTATTATTCATTATATAAACTTTATGATCATTCATTTATGGTTAACATGGAGAATAAATCTCATCTCGTCGTGGAGACGGTTGTCCGTACGTACGCACGAGCGATGATATCGTTCCCATAATTGTTGAATAGAATTGCAGTGGATGTTATAATAAATCAGAATCAGTATGATGATATAATAACCATATATATTTATTCATTACACCATTATACCCATCCATTTAAGGTGTTGGTGGAAAAACAGATTACACCACGGCGTGGAGATGGTATTCCCTATGTATGCACGTACGGTGATTTTGTTTTCCGTAGGATGGTTAGATGGTGAAATGGGGCTGTTTCATATTTATAATAACATATCAGTATATTATTGATACTTATGTTATTACTTTGTAATTAAACAACTAAATAATAAGAAGTTGAAGAAGAGACATGCTTGAAAGAATCGGTAGAAGAAATTACCTCTTCTTCGACACACCTCCTTTAAACATCTTCTTAGGCACTAGGGTTAGTCTTGTGAGAAGACCAGTACCTCTATAAGGTTTCTAGGGAAGTGGGGAAGTGAAATGGGCCGAGGGTGGCCGAGCTGCAATGCTCAAAATGGTGTGAGGAAGAGAGGGAGGAGGTTCCCTTTTATAAGGGAGGAGAGGGGCACCTTTGGAATCCTCAAAAATATTAGTTTAATAAAAATTCAAACCCCACATAAAAACCTCCAAAAATGACTCAATTCGAAGATTAGATGATATATAATTGTAATCTCATCATCCAATAAAATTTAGACATGTAGGGAATTTATTTTAAACATTATAAACTTTATTTTTCCTTAATTAATCTATTAAATTGTATTTGTGGTAATAAGATTCTAAATTTTTAATTTTTATAAATAATTACTTATGTGCTATGAATTATCCATAATTATATAATTTTTTAAATTTTAGAATATGTAAATTTCAATTTATAATTTTTGAAATATTATTGTGATTTTTAAACAATTTAATAATATGTTATTTTTATAAAATAATAATAGTGTCAATTTTTACAATATTCATTTGTTTTATTTTAAATTAAATTCACACAAAGTATATATTCAAACTAAAATATTTAATAGCTTCCTAAAATTTCATAGTAATCTATAAAATTAGTGGAGTACATTAAATAGTTCATATATTATTTATTTTAATATTTTTAAAAGCATTTATTTGGTATATCTCTTAAAAAAATAATTAGTACATCATTTTTGTATAATTATTTAATATACTTATTTGTTGAATAAAACTTAAAAATAAAATATTTTGATGAATATAAATATTATATATTTTATAATAATTATTTTACTCAAATTTATCATCTTAAAATAACTACATGTAAATTTTTATCTTTATTAAATTATGTAGGTAAAAACATTGGAATCATTTAAAATAAAATATTATAAGTGTCATAATCACCTTAATAAGGATCCAAATTGTCAACAATTCTGCCATTGGATGATTAGGGTTTATATATTCACTAATAATAAGTTTTTTTGTAGATTTTGGGTTCTTTTGATATGTATTACGTTTTCAATAAAAACTATATTATTGATTTTTCACTAAATAAATAATTTATGCATCTTTAATGTATAAGATAATAAGGTAATTAACTAACTCTTAAAAAATACAAATAAATTACCATGAAATAGAAAAACATTTTATATTTCAAATTAGTATTTATTACCGAATTTATATTTGGTATAGACTTATATTAAAAATACTTTAATTATTAAAGTTGATTGAGACATATTTCACTTTCCATTAAATAAAATAAACTAAAGGTCTTAATCACCTCAAAGTGTGTTCCAATGGATTCTATTTAGACCCAAATATTCCTTAGGATGAAATATAAGCATCCAATTATATTAATAGAAGTGTTAGGGTAATTTTATAATATTATATTTACCCTTAATTACGCGATTTACCTTTTACTATGGCAAATAAAATTTACCATAGTTACTATTCATAATGCCAAAAAATAAAAAGAAGCTTATTAACATAATTTGAACCCACTGATTCCAAATATGGAATCCATTTTTCAAAAATTAATACACAGAAGTTGCAGAAATTAAATTAAAATTAATCCCGTTGTCGAAAGAAAATGGGTTTTTGTTTAAAACATTGCAAAAGATTGAATTTATTTAAGCTAGGAATTCAATGTAGAATCAATGCTAGTGACATAAATTATATTAAATTTTAAAAATATATTCTATTTATACTTTAAAACCAATAAATACTATAATTTAAACATGTAAATTATTATGATGAAAAAAGTTGTTTTTAACTAAAATATAGCATGTTTTTACTATTCATTAAAATATGAAAGTTATCAGAATAATATGAAACTTTTATCCAAGGTAAAATTTTATATCCTTATTCCAAAGAATAATTTTATATTGTGGAATTTAACTTATAAACATGTAAAAAACTAGATTTAATGTGGGTGCACCATCAAAAGGCGGCAAAACTACATTTTTTGAAAATTACTTATTTTACCCAAAAAAATTATTTTGTTCTTATACCATGTTCTAGAAAATTTGTAAGATGAATAATAATGTTATAAAATTCAAAATTTAGTTAATAATATTCATAACGGATTTTTCATAATAATATTATAATAATATTATAAAAATATATTGTTGTTTAGTAAAACCCGATATTGCGTAAAACACACGCTATCGAGGAAGGTCGCGATTGTGTGTAATGCAAGGCAGTTCAGGGTTGTGTGTAGTGTAAGACTCCTCTATTATTGCGTATAACAAAATACATCGAATATATATATATATACTCAATTTTTCATAGAATAACAACTATCAAACAAACCTGAAATTGTGTGTATCACGATCCACAATTAGTGTTGCGTATACTACAAGCTAATGCGGTGTTGCATATAGTACAAGCTAATCTTGGTGTAGTGTATAATATAAGGTCAAAGAAATTAAAAATATTATATCTCATAAAATCTTGGGGTTATACATTCTACCCCCCTTAAAATGAATTTTGTCCTTGAAATTCGTCGGGGTTATAAATCATTTACTATTCATAGAAACCCACATCGTAAAAAAGAATACTAAAACTTAATTTTAAAAACTAAAGTAAGAAATGTAATGATTGTCCAAAGTAACTCATCATTGGGTTTCCATATAGAATAACATAGGTGAAAATATGGATATGGAAGAAAAATATAACCATCAAGTTCTGATGGAGAGTGCTAGAGAACATGTCTATGAAAAATCCCTCAATCACAAAGCCATAAATTTGTGATGATCTAAGGTACCATCTGATTCATCGGATATAAGAGCACTAGGACAACATTTTTGGTTTTCAATATCATTTCCCTAAAGTTGAATAATTTGAATTATAAGAAATACTTGCTTGATTTTGGTACAATCCCACTGTTGTTCGTGCTTTGAATAATTTCCACATCATCTCTTAAAGAAAAGAAGATAAATTTTTTATTCATGAAGTGTTAACAGATCATGTGATAGAATGATGGGTCATTCCATCTATTTCAAACAAAAGGTTAGCGAAAGTTATCAAATATACATAAGTCCATATATAGTGAGGTTAATCATATAAGATTCTAAAAATGAACTTATACTTAATATATCATACTTCTTAATAAAATAAAACTAGTTTCTACTAAGTAGGGACTTACTATAGGACAGTGGTAGGTGATAAAGGCCAGTCGCACTTCGATTGTGGGTTCAATTCCCACAGCCTTGTCCGACGCAATGGGCTATCGCCCGTCCTGTAGGTTGTCATTTTTCTCAAACTACATTACTATAACATCCCATCAATAATATCAAAAAAAGTTCTATCCCTAAACAATACTAACTTATGTCCAACATAATCCATTCCAATCTTTATGCTTATCTAAAATACTTCGGTCTAAGCTCATAGTATAAAGAAAACAATTACTAGAAAGGTTATCTACCAAGAATGTGAATACAATCATTTATCCAAAATATATCATAAGATATATCTTGTTGGTTGAATTCCAAACACATGAATACCATAGTCATATATTCTCTTGAAACATAAATTACCAAAGAACCTTAGTGAAAACATGAATACTGTCAAAAGGTAACTCTTTCCACATACCAAAATCCCAAAAAATCTATACAATCAAACCATAATATCACTTTGTCCTTATATCAGTCATGAGCTCATGAATACAATCAAACATCTCATTAACTTCTGATCCCTTCATAATGTGCATATCATCTACTTTCCAAAAATATCTGAATAACCTTTCATGGTTACCAGTACCATTCAACATATACTATCAAATACTTTAGTAAAAACAATTGTGTAACAATCCTTATATGATTCTTTATTCCATAGTACCATACATTATTCTTTATAAACATACAATCATTCCACTATCTTCTTAAAACACTAACTGAGATTCATCATTTCTTTCATCTAATATTTCATTTGTAGTCTCTTCATCATCATCCACATAAATACTACTCATATGACCATTCTGATTCTCCTCATGAGATTTTCCCTTAGGGAATTGGTTTTCATAATGCCCATACATTCCACATTTGAAACATCTAATCATTGTTTATGTCATAGCAATACCATTATCCTTGTCCGTGGTGTTAACTGAACCTTTTCCTTTTCACTTACTGGCCTTGTGTCCTTCTTTTCCACACCCAAATCATCTTCTAGTTCCTTTGAAACAATCTCCTTGATGCCTCTCCCCACATGATTTACATGAGGGAAATTGAACTTTCTTTCCTCTATGATCATCATGAAACTCCATCTTTCTCTTATTATATGAGTCGAGAAACTTACCAAAGTTGAGATTATTGATCATATTATGAGATTGATGATTATGCATAATAATGATATTTGAACTTCCAAATCCCATTTCATTTGGTTTCTCATGAAGAATATCATTCCATTGTCTGTCAAATCCTCCATTATCGTGAATCTTCCTATTTCTAGCCATTTTCTAAAACCCAAAAAGAATAGTGTGAGAGGAAAAAATCATGCTAGGGAAAACAACATAGTAAAGGGTAGTAACCTCAATATCTAACATCTTAGGTTAAATTCTAAGATCGTTACCATAGTTTTTGGACTATATACTATACGTATGCTTATCCTTAGGGACATCCCTAGACATACTTTAGAAATATCTCTAGGGATCTCACTAACATTTTCGCATCCTAGTTTCCAAAGGTTGACTAATCCTTTCCTCTGATACCGACTGTAGAGGCTCAAAGCTTGACCTACATGGACATACATTAATTTTGCGGAATATTTAATACATAACAAAAACAGACACACAGGTATTGTAATAGTTTAGTGTCATTGGAAACATGGAATATAAGCTTCTAATCATGTTGAATGATCTTCATCAACTCCCATAATGATCTTCCCCTTATTGTTTTCTTACCTAAAACCTTTCTTTATTTCCAGGGGAAAATAAAACATAAAAAGGGTGAACTCTAATGATCATTAAGGGCAAACATAGAGAACATAAAACTAACCATAAACATTTCAAAGCAAAAACTTGAACATGAAATTTAAACATCAAAATCTTGAGCAAAAACATAAATCATGGAAGTACATAAGGCATAGATCATAATGGAACATAACTCATGATAAAATACCATGGGAATAAAACATGTAATTGTGGAAACCATTTATCACATTTTATGATTTCCATAGTAGCCAAGGCATTACTTCCAAGACCATCTTAGTGCACAAAGTCCCTTTCTGAATCGAGTTTACTCCTCGTTTCAATCCTGTAATACTGAACCAGATTAATTTACCGTTCCAGCCATGTCTATCTCATGACATATAAATCTTTTCCCAATGCATTGGAGGATGATATAGGTCACACCCATCTCATAATGAAATCATTCTTACTTGTGCCACAAAATAAACATACATTATTCATAATAACCCAAAAAATAAAATGGGTTTCATAAACATCATCCCATCATCACTTAATCCATATTAAATAAATGGATATAATTTCATAATATGAAAAGTGAAACCATGTAAATAATAGAGACATTACACTTGAAGCATACAGATATGAAATAATGTCATCTTAGATGGAAATTGGTTTTGATAAAACACTTGAAATGAATTCTTGAGGAAAATATCCTTTCTTCTTCAAAATCATTTTCTTTTCACAAAATTCCATGGAATTTTAAAATAAAATAGATTTTGTTTAAAATAGTTATGAAATATTTTGGATTAAGCTTCATGAAAATAAGGCTTTATAAAATTGTAAAAATCCTTTCATGCTATATAAGTTAAAAAAACTTTATCCTCGTACTTTTGTCGAAAAAGTCAAAAAGTACCTTGTATGAAAAAAAAGATTCCTTACATACCTTGTAGTAAATGTAAAAAATGGGTAAAAAGGAAATTATACATACATAAGGACACTTTTAGAAAACATGGACATGGATGATAATAATAACCCCAGTAAATACTTACGCATAAGCAATCTCGGATAAAAAATGAGATTTGCAAAATTATCCCTTACCTTAGGTCCGATACGCTTCGTATGGATCTGAAACTTTTGTATAATGATTTAAATAATTTCATTGACTTGTTAAATAATCATATTCATTGATATGAAATCATATATGTTTCACTTATGACTTTATATTACCCGTTCTTTTGTATATTCCATGTTAAAGCAGCGTTTTGGGTAAAATCATTTTATTTATCGTATGTGTTTCGACTTGTCGATCTTGATATTATTACTTATATCCTGATTTAAATAATTCCAGAATGTAAAAAATGATTTATATATAATATATATTCATCATATACATATATATTACAGATTGATAAAAGGAATGAAATACACCGTTCATGGAGACGGTAGGTCGTACGTACGCATGAACGTTGTTTTCGTTTCCTTATTGAATTGAATGAAACTAAATAGATGAAATACATATATATATAAATAAATCCAGTAGCATTATTATTTCATATATTTCATTATTATTCATTATATAAACTTTATGATGATTCATTTATGGTTAACATGGAGAATGGATCTCATCGCGTCGTGGAAACGGTAGTCCGTACGTATGCACGAGCGATGATATCGTTCACATAATTATTGAATAGAATTTGAGTGGATGGTATAATATATCATAATCAGTATGATTTTTTAATAACCATATATAGTTATTCGTTACACCATTGTACCCATCCATGTAAGGTGTTGGTGGAAAAACAGATTACACCACGGCGTGGAGACGGTATTCCGTACGTACGCACACGTGGTGATTTTGTTTTCCGTATGCTGGATAGAAGGTTAAATGGGGTTGTTTCATATTTATAATAACATATCAGTATATTAGTTATACTTATTTTATTAATTTATAATGAAACAACTAAAGAAGAATAAGTTTAATAAGAATGAAGTTTGAAAGAATCGGTAGAATAAATTACCCCTTCTTTGACGCACCTCCTTTAAACTTCTTCTTAGGGCACTAGGGTTGGTCTTTTGAGAAGACCAGTACATCTATAAGGTTACTAGGGAATTTGGGAAGTGAAATGGGTAGAGGATGGCCGAGCGTCAAGTCTCAAAATGGTGTTAGGAAGAGAGGTAGGAGGTGCCCTTTTAGAATGGAGGATAGAGGCACCTTTGGAATCCTCAAAAATATTAGTTTATTAAAAATTCAAAACCCACATAAAAACCTCCAGAAATGAATAAATTCGAATATTAGAAGAGATATGGTTTTAATCTCTTCAAAAAATAAAATTTAGACTTGTAGGTAATTTATTTTAAACATTATCAACTTGATTTATCTTTATTTAATCAATTAAATTTTATTTCTGGTAATAAGATTCTAAATTTTAAATTGTTTTAAATAATTACTTATGTGATGTGAATTACCCATAATTAGATAATTTATGAAATTTTATACTATTTAAATTTCAATTTATAATTTTTAAATATTTTTGTGATTTTTAAACAATTTAATAATATGGTATTTTTATGAAATAACAATTGTGTCAATTATGACAATATTCATTTATTTGAATTTAAATTAAATCCACACAAAGGATATATTAAAAAGAATTATTTAATAGGTTCATAAAATGTCATATGAATCTGTAAAATTAGTGGAGTACAATAAATAGTTCATATAATATATATTTTAATATTTTTAATACCATTTATTTGGTATATCTCTTAATAAAATAATTATTAAAATATATTTGTATAATTATTTAATATACTTATTTGTTTCATAAAAATTAAAAATAAAATCCTTTTATGAAGATAAATATAAAATATTTTATAATAATAATTTTATTCGAATTTATCATCTTAAAATAACAACATGTAAATTGTTATCTGTATTAAATTATGAAGGTGACCACTTTGGAATCATTTAAAATAAAATATTAAAAGTTTCATAATCACCTTAATAAGGATCAAAATTGTCAAAAATTCGGCCATTGGATGCTTAGGGTTTATATATACACTACTAATAAGTTTTGTGCTGATTTTTGGGCTTTTTTATATGTATTACTATTTCAATAAAAATAATATTATTGATTTTTCACTAAATAAATAATTTCTGCATCATTAATGTATAAGATAATAAGGTAATTAAATAACTCTTAAAAATTAAAAATAAATTACCATGATAAATAAAAACATTTTATCTTTCAAATGAGTATTTATAACCGAATTTATATTCTGTGTAGACTTATATTAAAAATACTTTAATTATTAAAGTTGTGTGAGACATATTTCACTTTCCTTTAAATAAAATAAACTAAAGGTCTTAATCACCTCCATGTGGGTTCCAATGGATTCTATTTCGACACAAATATGACTTAGGATGAAATATAAGCATCCAATTATATTAATACAAGTGTAAGGGTAATTTGATAATATTATATTTACCCTTAATTACTCGATTTACCTTTTACTATGGAAAATAAAATTCAACGTAGGTACTATTCATAAAGCCCAAAAATAAAAAGTAGCTTATTAACATAATTTGGACCCACTGATTCCAAATATGGAATCCTTTTTTCTAAATTCAATACACAAAAGTTGCAAAAATTAATTTAAAATTAATCTCGTTGTCAAAAGAAAATGGGTTTTTGTTTAAAACATTGCAAAAGATTGGATTTATTTAACCTACGAATTCAATGTAAAATCAATGCTAATGACATAAATTATATTAAATGGTAAAAATATATTCTATTTATACTATAAAACCATTCAATATTATAATTTAACCACATAAATTTTTAGGATAAAAAAGTTGTTTTTAATTAAAATATAGCGTGTTTTTACTATTCATTAAAATATGAAAGTTATCAGAATAATATGAAAATTTTATCCAAGGTAAAATTTTATATACTTATTCCAATGAATAATTTTATTTTGTAAAATTGAACTTATAAACATATCAAAAACTATATTTAAAGTGGGTGCGCCATCAAAAGGTGGCAAAACTGCATTTTTTTAAAAATACTTATTTTACCCGAATTTTTTTTTCTTATACCATGTTCTAGAAAATGTGTAAGATGAATAATAATGTTATAAAATTAAATATTTAGTTAATACGATTCATAACGGCTATATCATAATAATATTATAATAATATATCGTTGTTTAGTAAAACCTGCTATTGCGTACAACACACGCTTTCGAGGAAGGGCGTGATTGCGTGTAATGCAAGCCAAGTTAGGGTTGCGTGTAGTGCAAGACTCTTTTGTTGTTGCTTATAACAAAATACATTGAATATATATATATACTCAATGTTGCGTAGAATAACTAATATCAAACAAACATGAAATTTTGTGTAACACGATCCAAGATTAGTGTTGCATATACTACAAGCTGATGCAGTGTTGCGTATAGTACAAGCTAATATTGGTGTAGTGTATAATATAATATCAAAGAAATTAAAAATAATATATCTCATAAAATCTTGGTTTGTTACAGCAATAGTGGCCATTGTAGGACCCCGGGACACCCTGAGAGGGGAGGGGTGAATCAGGGTGGTAACTTTTTCTTCTTAAAGTTGTGGATCTTGTTCCCACGTTGGTAGGAACTACTTAAACCTGTATGATGGATATGATCAGCAATTAAACATTCACATGCAGAGACAGATGACACAGATATTTTTACTTGTTTCAACACTAAGGGATACGTCCAAGGAGTATACGCCGACAGGTTTCCGGTCGTACCTAAATCCACTATTCTTCACTAGCTGCAGATACAAATGTTTGGGTACAGACACTCTGTCCCAGGCTCACTGCCTTTACAATTGTTTAGGGATAGCTCACTGCGTCCCTCGGGTCACTCCCGTTGACTCCCCCTGGCTCACTGCCGTTGGTGAAGTCTCACTCATTTTATAGACGTGAAGGTCTCTTCAATAGGTGTGCATTGAAGTTCTTCGTCTCCTGTTCAGCATGAGACCTTGCTTGCATCAGGGTTCAGATTTGATGCTGCTTTTAGTTCAATCCTTCTTCTTTAGTGCAATGAATGAATGCACTAGATCCCCTTGTCTTTGTTTGCCTGAATCACAATCACTTATGTGATTTCTTACTTAATGAAGCTCAGCTTACTCGGCGTTGTCAGAATCAGTTCTCCATGTATGCATGAGATCATGCATGTATCATTTAGATTTCTTCTTCAATCTCACTTTGCACCAAAAGTATCAGGAAATGTTTCAGCTCTTGTGCAGCTCTAGAAAGGTGGGTGTGCTTTAACAATATCTGACTCTTCTTTTCAAGCCCGGCGCGCAAGTCTCCCCCGACTCGCAAGTCTTAGGCGCGCAAGTATAAACCGGCGTGCAAGTGTCTCCAAAGCACCTGCGCGACTCTGCCTTCTTGAACTTCAAACCTGCGCGACTCACTTCCTTCCTCACCCAAATCACCTGGGGCGCTCAACCATCAGTTGGCGTGCAACCTCTACTTGCGCGACCAAACTACCACTTGCGCGGCTCAACCACCTGCGCGACGAGAGCTCGAACAATCTCAAAGTCTTGAGCTCCGTAAAAAATGAGGAGGGGTGGTCCAGTATTTATAGGCAAACTGGACCCCCTGCGTGGTGGCGCGCACGTCATCCATCGGCGCGCAACTCTCAGCCCCTTCTAGGCACTTGCACGATCAACATCCACACTTGCGCGAACATCTTGCCTTTGACAAATTTGGATCTTCTGATCACGAAAAACTATAGGCGCACAAGTTATAATGCATTCAAGGCGTCGGCACGCAAGTCTCTTCCTGGTACATAATTCACCTGTGCGACCTCACCAAAACTTGCGCGACCCTTATCCCTTTTCCATATTTTGAGGCTCTGATCTTCAAAAACATATGGCGCGCAAGTTTCCTATCTTCCAAGAGTATGGCGCGCAAGTCCCTTTTCCAAAATCACTCTTCTTCATTTGTTCATTTTGAGGCCCTGAAATTTGGAAAACACTGGAAAACGGCGTCACCTCGTATCTACTCTTTTTGTACCGCCTCCAGATCATCCATTCCTCTGCCGATGTTCTTGAATCAAACATAGATCGTTGACCACAACTCTTGAACTCGCCATGTCACCATGGAATCTCCTTTGTCAAAAAATTTGTATGTCGTTTGTTGGCTTTGTCGACAAGCACGATCACCTCAACAACACTTCTTCTTGGTGATCTGTATCCTTCAGCAACTCTTTTGCTTTTATCACAAACTCCACTATTCTGATATGTATTCTTTGAAGGAACAGCTTTATTACCATCATCTTCTATGACAATGTGATGTGCATGGCCATCTCATAAGTCAACTCATTGGCACATTGCATCCTTCATCAACCGTCATGATCAACTTCATGCAAACCATGTTATTCAATCCGTCAAGAAGTCTCTAGCATGGTTCTCACACAATCATGAGTAATTGCATGGTTTTCATCAAAACCCATTGTTCTCATGCAATAATGAGGAATTGCATGGTCTTCATCAAAGCCCATGGTTCTTATGAAATAAGGAGCAATTGCATGGTCTTCATCCAAAAACACCATCCAGCTTTAATCATCCTTGGATGGATAACTCCTCACATTCTTCATTGTTGTAAACAATGTATCATCTTTGACACATGTTCTTTGAACTTACGATCAGCACAACAATCTTCTGAATCACTACTCCTCTACTTCATCGGAGTACTTCATGAGCTCCTTCATTGTGATCTTCCATTCCTCCATTTTATTGGAGTACTTCTTGATCTCTTTCATTTTGATCTGCATTGACAACTATTGACAACAAATACAACCTTATACACAAAGTGGTTCCAACAGCCATATGGTCCGCCATTTTGTTCCCCTCACACCATGTGTACGTAATGCTAACTCTGTCATTTAGGAGAGACTTGCACCATCTAATTTTTTAGATTATAGACCAAGGTGTGGTTCCTCTACCGAGAAGTGAGTCATGGATTATCATAGAGTCTATTTCTACATGGGTAATGATAATTACCTTGAGTCTGTATAAGGATATGCCTGTCAGAGCCGCCATTGCTTCTGCCCGTATTGGTGATCCGCTACCATAGTGAGCTGAGAAGGCCAGCACCAGACTCCATTTGGGGTCCCTTAGAACTCCACCTCCCCTCATGTCACCCAAGACACATGATCCATCAGTATTAGCTTGATCCCTTTGGAAGGTGGGATCCAACGGATCCATCTACCATGTTCCACTCCGCTATTCCGAGTAACACTCTTCAGAGGATCCTGTAGGGCATTCACGGGAGACCTTTTATAGCAACCCATCCTTTTCTTACATTACTATTACATCATTTAAAATATAAAAAACATAATATAATTACACATAGAGGATCTAAAGGTTTAGTGTCTTGGGATAACGAGGTCCATACATAACAAATACGACAACAAGCATAACCATTTAATTAATTTATTCGTCTCTAGCTTCTTATTGACACTTGTCTTCTCCTAAGTACATGTAGCCACCTGAAGATATATATCAAAAGGAATGAGCTATAAACCCAGTAAGAGGATAGATAAGAACAATATAGCATGGGGTGAGCAAAATCATGACATAGGCAAAAGATCCTGAACTTTAGAGGAGCATAAATAAAGGACTTGAAATGTGGCAATGGATAAAAATGAAACATCATGTCTTAGTGGTTTACTACCAAAAATACTTGTGAACTAAGCTAGCATCTTGTTCACACAGAATTTCACATTTAATCATGAGATTCATCACTTTACCCAATGCATTGAAGTGCTATATAATTCCGGGAGCACCCGTCACATTTAAACATTCATATTGTGCTATATAATTCTGGGCGTACCCGTCACATCATAACATTATCATTTATCATGAATGAAACAATGAAAATATAACATAAATGAACATAACTAACCCATGAAAATGAATGATTATCATATCATAATAACACATTCATAAACTTTGGGTTCCCAAAAGAAAGGGGGAACAACATACTTGATACAAGAACCATCAACCTTGAATGAGAGGTAAAAGTTGAGTTCTTAAGAGAAGAGTTCTTTCAGAAAACATTAGGATTGACATAAACAACATTAAAAAACTTTTATATCCCATAAAACTAATTAAAATGATGAAAAAATGTTCTTTAATGAGTTACCATATCAAAAATTGAGTGAAAGAGGTAGAACACGAAGGATGAATGTTAGGTTCGAGAATTTCCCCTTACCTTGTACCTGAATGCTTCTTTCTCTTTAATATCTTGTATAATGACATTATATTCATTAATTTGAAATCTAGAACAATGTTTAAATTAATAGGGTTCATTCTGGTTTCACTATGTCATATTATGTTCCTTTGGATTACTTATAGAGTTTAAAAACATTGTTCGGCGATGTTTGTTTTTATGGTTTTTCTTAGGTGGTTCACTTGTATTCATAAATTGATGTTTGGGTAGATCATGGGTAAACATCCAGAAATGATATTACATGTTATTAGTAATATTACAGGATCATGAATGATTTTATAATGAATTACATTATATCTATTTGGGTGAATCATTAGATAAGAATTAAATGATGATTATTTGGGCTAATTTGAGCAGTTTTTGGATCACAATGAACTTGTTTTAAATTTTCACTTAGTAATATGGCGATATGTTATTTAAAGAACATAAAATAGAACATAATATATATAACATATTCTGGTTCAACCATATAAATGGTTTCATGACCAGATCTGATTGTAGAAATGGAAGAAGATAGCATGTCGTTTTTGAAGGTGATAAATTAAGACCTCATGAACAACGTTTTCTTTAATAAAATAAAAGGAAGAGTGAAAGGGTGTGGCGGGATATAATATCCCATTAGAATCATAAAATTACAGTATATGTATGATACTCAAGTTACAAAACAATTTCTATGAATATAGGTGGGGAGAGATCAAGAAAGGAACTTGAACTTGAAAGGAAATTAAAGGAGTAGAGGCTGGGAAATTCCCTTTTGAATCTTCCTCTTGAGATCCTCCTTATGAAAGATAGGATTGGTCTTTTGATGAGACCAGAAGATTTTATACGTGGGGGAGGGGCTAGGGAAGATGTTTGGGAAGAGTTTAGGGAATTCTTGGAGCTTGAGAGGTGTGAGGAAAAGAGGGAGTGAAGGGTGGCTTTTATAGTGGAGGGGAGAGGGGTTTCCTTAATATAAAATTGATTAGTTTATTATTTTCACCTAAGACAAAGAATAGTGAGTCATGAATGATCAATAATAGTAAATAAGGAATGTGAGTTCGAGATTTGGGGGCTTACATCACTGGTGATATTAGGAATAGTGGGTTTTAATTATAATGTATTTATTCGATAAATTATTGTATTTTACTATTCACAAAAAATTCAAGTATCTCATAAAAATACCAAAACTTTACCCCAACCATTTTATGATGTATAGAATCCAAAAATGAAGTCCATTTTTCATAAATAAATTTCTAATTATTATTAATTTAATATTTAATTGAAATCATAATTTACATTAAAAAATAGTTTTAAATATTAAAACCGACTTTATAGTGCTTTCAAAAATTACGTAGGGTCTTATAAAATTATATAAAATCTATAAGACATTGATTAAATAATTTATGAATACATTTTAGGGAAATAAATATTCTTTTAAATTAATTAATTATTTATAATTATTTATTTATTACTTAAAAAATACCAAACGTTTACTAAGGTCAAATTGTTACTTTTTAAGATGTCTAAATTTTATTTTATTATTCATAGTTAATGTTACTCTTTTGTTGGATGAATTACTTTTCATAAGGGTAGGTTACTGTTCGTAAGGGTAGGTCACTATTCACCAAAAACCCTTTTTGTTTCATTAGACTCCAAAAATCATCTTGAACACAACTGTGTATGTCGGATTTTTAAAATTCCAAACATAGGAGTGACAAACTTATGTTTAAAGGTCACTTATCACTTAGTAGTTCATTATTTGGTGTTTTCATGTATTTTTATTACATAAATATAAGAAGGGAATTTTCCATTGAAAAAATTTGGGTCGTTACAACCTCTCGCTCCTGATGCTCGCGGATCCAATCAAGTCAATCTGCATGCACTGGGTAATCGCCACCACAGACCGACCGGAGGCGCTTCTCCCCTCATATTTGGCCCTGTTTCTGGATTTCCATAAGATCTAGCATACTGCATTGAAGACTGCATCTCTCACCTTGGAATCCTCCACTGACACACTTGCTTCCTGGAACCAGCTCTCCATAAACAACTCCTCATTACCCCCAAGAGCCCGGTATCCTGAGTGGACACCAAAAAACCTCCACACATGCCGAGCCCATTCTCCTTCAAAAAATATGTGATCCATGGTTTTTCACACATGTTATTGCAAAATTGGATACATGATACAAAACTGACTCCAATGCATTTTATTTGATCATAAGAGGGGAAAACTTTGTTACGTATCCTCCAAGTAAGGAAATTGAGTTTCGACGGGATCTTGCGGCACCATGCCATGTTATTCCACCTATCACTTTGCCCCTGTATACAAACCATTCTATGGAAATCATTGACATTGAACCTCCTTGAGATGGAAGGCATAAAGACGCAACTGTCCTGCTCGGGGCTCATAACCACAGAGTCGAAAAGTTCTTGCTGGGGGGAATTCAAGACCGATCTGTAGAACAGGGGATACCGACTTGCCTCTCCGAAAGAGATTAAGGGGTACGGGCAGCCCGGGTGTCCAAGAACATCCCCGGCCCAGTTGTGTTTCTAGAACAAGATACTACCTTCCCCAAAAATCCATCGAGATTGAGGGAGGAGAGTCAGAATGATGTTAAACACCAAGGACCAGAGCGATGACCCCCTATCTGATCCGGAAACAGAATCGTCCTTATATCTCTGAGATTGTTGTTTCCCCCACAAGTTATGAGCTTCAATGGTCTCCCATGCAAGCTTCACATGAATGAAGTGGATTGTCTCCAACATATTCCTCACACTGATCCCCCCTTCACAAATATGCCAAGCCATCTTACCCCACGACACCCACTATCTCTTTCCCTCACCTAGCGCATCCCAAATGAATCACGCACGAATCTTGTCGATAGACCTTATGACTCCCTTTGGCACACACGTGGAAGCTAGGGAATTCACCGGGATTTCTAAGAGAACACAATTCACTTGGTTGATCCATCCTCCAAAGAAGAGAAAGTGATTTTTCCTGTTCAGTATGTGGTCCATAATTTTATTCCCCACTTTTTTGAAATCTCTAATTTACACCTGACCTGACGAAATCGGGATGCCAAAGTAATCCATGGGTAATGTGCCTCTCCCCATAACCATAATGTTCTCCATCCTGGCCACCCTTCTTGGGTTACATGAGGTAGGAACATAGAACTTTCTCTTCTCCTTGTTAATGAGTTGTCCACTCCACTCGTTGTATTCCGCGAGGATCTGATTCAGTGCCTAAAGGGACCTCCACCCGACATTCATGAACATGATAGAATCATCCACAAACATCAAATGCACCACTACGGGGAGACCGAACTTCCTTCAGTATGGGGTAATTACTCCTTCATGAACGCCTTTAATGATCATCCTACTCAGAGTGTTTTGCATGATAATAAATAGACTTGGGGATAGCGGATCACCTTTCTTAAGTCTACGCATGTTTTTGAAGAACCCCTGTAATCTCCCCATAAATTACACCGCCATCCACAGCGAACAGATGCACTTGAAAATAAGACCACAAGCCCAGTTCAAGATGCCCATCTTCGCCAGGCCTCTATTAATGAAGCCCCACACCAACCTGTTGTAAGATTTATCCATGTCAAGCTTTATTGCAACATTGGATCCACGGGATGGAGTATTCTAATATTTTAACAGCTCCTGCGCCATTGCCACAGCTCCCTAGATCCACCTACCATTGACAAAGTTGTGATGCTCTAAGACAACCCACCAGGGAAGGAAGCTGGCCATCCTCCTACTAAGAATGCTTTCCAGGACCTTGTAGGTGAAATTACACATGCTCACGGGCCGGTAGTGGGAGAGGGAAGAAGGATCTTTAACCATCGGCAAGAGGACCAGCGTAGTCACAGATGCTATTCGTGGAAGGTCGCCCCCTAGGAAGAAATCATGGATAGCAAGGATAAGGTCTCTTTTCACCTCCTCCCAAGAGTCCCTGTAGAACGCTCTCGGGAAACCATCAGGGCCTGCCACTCTATCAGGTTTCAAGTTCCACACTGACTCATGCTCTTCCCCTTCTTCTGGAATGCCTTCCAACATGGCATTCTCCTGTGCAGAGAAAGTGTTCGAAATCCCATCCCAAAGATCGGCTTCCCCTGAAGGGTACCAAAGAAGCATGTTCACATTTGTACCTTCCTGGAGATCTTTAATGAACACACAAGCCAGTCCCTCGACCACATCTGAATCATACGAAAACGATCCATACTCCATCTCGAGGTTGGGTTTCACAACACTCCTCCTCTCCCAAATGCATGCACGGAAATACACATTATTTTTTTCACCTTCATTCAGCAACTTAACTCTAGATTGGTCCCTCGCCTAACACTCCTGAGATAACAGAAGCACCTCCAAAGAGCTCTTTAATTCCACAAGGATACCATAGCTACCTTTGTCCCAACTCTCCTCTAGCTCGACCTCCAGACTTTGGATTTCCTATTTTAACGCCTCCAGCTCCTAGCCTGGGGGAGGGCGAGACCTTTCCCACACCAAGTGATCTTGCTTTAGTCATCCCAGCTTGTGGTGGAGGGCCATCCATGCGTATCCCTTGGGGGGTTCACTCCAGATTCTCTTCAACACTTGGTGTTACTCCGGAATACACGCCCAATGGCTAGAGAACTTAATGTTATCACGCACAGCCTTCGTCCTGCAAGGAGCCACCAGGAGTGGCGAATGATCTGATATACTTTGTGTTAGGTGCTTCACCTTCAAATTCGTATATTTGGTAATGGCGTGGACATTTTCCAAGAACCAATCCAACCTGTTCCAACTTTTACTCCCACCACTATGGTTGTTGCACTAGGTAAATGGATCGACAGAATAGACTAGGTCCATTTAACCCTTACCTGTCGCGAATTTCACAAACAACGTGCTTTCCCCCTCAAAAAATCACCATTCCCCTTCCTCTCATGTGGTGGCATAATGATGTTGAAGTCCCCTCCCACCACCCAGGGTTGGGCCTCTGGCTCGAACCAATTTTTCTCATACCATGGCACCTCCTTCCTCTGGGCATCACAACTAACATAAACCACAGTAAGTTAGAACTATTCTCTACCACTCAACACCTTCGTCATGATGTTCGTCGGGGCTGCATGCATGGACGCATGCATTTTGAGCTTACGAGAGAACTCTTGGATCTTGATACAGTTCTTCTTGTGTTCAATAATCACCACCATCTTGGCCTTATGGATCATCACTTCCGATGATAAGAAATTAGGCTTGAACCTCGCCCCAATCCCTTGGGCATTCCAAATGATTATGGGAAACATTAAAACAAACATATCCTGGCTTTGGCCCCAGGACATGTGTTCAATTCTATCGAAACAGAGGATCTCTCCCCCTCCTGATGTTTCCGCTTCATCTGTCTAGAACACACTCTTGGACTCGAGTACAGTACACCTGAAGCAAGATAAGGTGGAGATAGAGGGGCCTTCGAGGAGGTCCCACCCACTTCCCTGGACGACCTGTCCGGAGACACCTCCTCTGCAGCACCACAGACCTCAGAAAGCCCTGCGATCACACAACCTCTTCTACTAGACGAGGAACTGGCCTTCGATAGCAGACGAACTCCAGAAGAGTCCCCACTCCCACTAGGGGTATCATATGACAAAATCCATGGTTCATCCAGATGGACCACCATTAAAGGGCATTCCCCTATGCCTCCGTCCTCCTAGACGCCCGAGGCTTCATTAGAGTGTCTGCCCATGGAAAAACCCGAGAGGTTCCAAGCAGCGGAGACCAGGCCCTTCGGCATTATCATAAGGAAATCCATAAACCCCCCTTCCATATGCTGCTTCACGGAAGAGAGCATGCAGTCGTCCATAGGAATTGGCAAAAAGTAGGGAGAGGAAGTCGGGGTGAATCCATAGGGGCGAGGGATCACAAGCGAACCCGATGGAAAGGCCGATCCATATCGAGAAAAAGAAGAAACTGTGAGTGGCTTTGAGCCGACGGTAGCGCGATGGAGCTCACTGGGTAGACGCCGACATCAATTCTGAAGTGAATGGCCCTGTAGTAAAGAGGAAGAGAAGTACCTGGGGAACACCGGGTACATGACATCCTGGTCCCAGACCACTAACTCTGACACCTGTAGAGAGATCATCTTCAGAATCTGGAGGGTGTGGTCCAGCTCTACGCAGATCTGCGCCACTAGGACCTCCTCACTACGGCGAGTATGTTCATCCGAGCATAGAAAGGCTCCCAACGCATCCCCTATGTCCTTCAAGAATGAACCATTCTAGAAAGGGAGGGGAATCCCAGGTAGACTGACCCACACCACCGCACGATGGAATTCCTTCGCTTTGTGAGCCCCCATCGACCAACGAGACAGGCTGAAACGCCACCGGGCCACGGACCTAGGGGCGAAACACTAAGCACGGATGAAGTCTGCCTTTGAGGCCATATTTAAGGAGAAAGAGTTCTTGTGGATCACCAAAATAGGAGCCTCACACTGCAACCCTGAAGAGTTCATGAAGCACTTAAAGATAGGGAGAGGGGGGTTCTCAGCACCAAAATGAGCCACGAGAGTCCACTTCAGGACAGAAAAAGCTTCGACGAAAGCCGATTCCGGCGCCACCAGTGACACCGGCGGACCGTCCCTCACCACTGAGTGCGAGAAAGCTGCAATCTCCGGGATCCGAGGGTGCAAATAATCCTGTCCCTGACCGCACAGGACGTCCCTGAAGGAGCGCACCGAGTGACCCACCCCAGGAGGCGCCTCCGCGGACCCCATAACTGAACCATCCGACGGGGAGACAGAGCCAAGGACGGCCACCGTTAGAACCATAGATTTCGTAGCAAGACGGGGCCCCGAGGGAGTAATGGTTGGAAAATTTTGATAACCACACATTGTGTGGGGCGTGTTCTCCAAAACACTCATTTTTTCCTTAATCCATTACCTCCTTGGGAAAGGGAAGAAGGCAGTGGACGCTCTATGTAGAAAGGACTTAGTGATTTCATCATTAATGCAAATTGAAAAGGGCCAAATCTTCTTAGATTTCATGTGGATGGACATGGGAATCATAAATAAGGGAACATCATCAATACTATCGTAAATGATTTCCCAATCATCTATTTGGAAAAGTATAGAGGATGGTAGAAAGGATTATGTGGGAATTCAAAAGAAAGTGCAAACTATAAAAAAAGGTAAATCCTCATAGTTAACTGTTCATGAAGAAGGAATTGTGATATTGGGGTTAAGAATATTTGTTCCATAACATCCATAGATAACGAATGATATTTTGGATGATGCATATAGTTAATATTTCTCCATTCACCCAGGAAACACAAAGATGTATCAAGATCTTCTATAGCATCCTTTGTGGAATAACATGAAGAATGATATCACTAAGTATATATCTATGTTCCTGGTATGTTAGCAAGTGATGTATGAGAGGTAGAACTCTAAATGGATTTGAAACCATTACCAATACAAACATTGAAATGGGAGAACATCACCATGGACATTGTAACAGAACATCCGATTAAATTCAAAGGAAAGAATACTATTTGGAATGTTGTCTATCATCTTAGAAAGACAGCACACATCATTACAATATGGGAGGATTTATAATTGGATAAACTGGTGCATAAATACACTAGAGAATTGGTAAATATTCATGGAGTAACACTATTAATTTTATTAGATCGATATCCAATATTAACTTTTATGTTCTGGAAGTGTCTCTAAGAAGATTTGAATACTTAGCTAAACATCTGTATTGATTATCATCCTCAAACTCATGGCCAATCTGAGCGGACTATCTAGACACTTAGGGACATTTTGGGAGCATGCTCAATAGACTTAAAATGAGTATTGGATCAATATCTTACTATAGTTGAGTTCTCTTACAATAACAGTTTCCACTCATGCATCCAAATGGATCCTTATGAAGCCCTTTATGGGAAGAGGTTCACAAAATCAACATGTTGGTGTGATGCTGGGGAGAGAAAACTCTTAGGTCTAAAAATGGTTTATGAAATGGGTGAGAAGGTTAAGACCATCGAGCCACACATTAAAGTTGGTCAAAGTCGACAAAAATAGTTGTGCTGATAATCATCAACGTGGCCTAGGCTTTGATGTTAGAGACATTGTGTTCTTCCACATATCATCGTGGAAGAGAGTTATGAGATTTGGGATGAAGTTAAAAGTGTAGTCCAAGGTGCATCACCCTTTTGAGATCCTTGATCGCATTGGAGCAGTAGCATATCGATTAGAACTCCCACCAAACCTATCTCAAGTACATTGTGTATTCCATGTATCACTCATGAGAAAGTACATAACCGAACCATCGTATGTAATCAATCCATAGGTGGTACCATTGGATAATGACCACTCCTATAAAGAGAAGCCGGTGAATATCGTAGATTATAGGGAAAAAGTTCCACAAAATAAGACAATCCCCCTGGCCAAGGTGTTGTGGAAAAACCACATGTTTTAAGAAGAGACATGGGAATCAGTGGAAGTGATGAAGGATAGTTACCCTCATCAATTTTATTATGAGAAAAAGAAAATGTTGAGGGTGAAATTTCTTAATGGGTATGATTCAAACAACCCAAACGTTTATTAATGAATATTCCTATTGATTTAATTAAATGTATTATTATGTAAAATTGTTATATAAAATATAAAAACTTCCTTGGTTTTATGTTTTTGGAATTTAAAATACCATTATTAAATGTTACCATTTCTAATATAGTCATTGAATAGTGATCACATGATAAGAATAAATATAGGGCTTTAACACATCCAATTTATATAGACCAAGGATGAGAAGGGCTTATCCAATAGAATTGCACCATATGAAGCTGTATTTTCAAAGCTTAGAGTGGTTTAAGATTCAATGGGCTTCACTCTTGACCAATACCAAGCCAAGAATTAATAGGTAAGCTTGAATGGAACTGCATATGTGTGAAGTGGATGTTAGTATAGATTACCACTCAATTGATGTTATCCTAGCCACAGGAAGATTTGGTCACTATCTCACATAGTACCCTTAAGTTTTATGCTGGTGTTATAAGGGGATATGTGACAAGACCTTAGATCTATGATTCTGTGCAATATTTATTTATAAATAATAAAAATTCATTTCATTTTTCCTACTTTGTAAGTGGTTTTTAAATCACAAATATTATTTTTAGTTAATATTATATTAAAAATATATTATGACGAATTAATTTATTTTTGTATTAAATAAAATATTAATATAATATTAATATTATAAAAATAATTTTTATTTTATATAAATGATCATATAATTTTGATGAATACAATATTAATTTTTATTAATGTTCGAATTCTTTTTGTAAAAACCCATGGATTTTCAATAAATATCGGTTTTTTATTTTAAAATAAAAACTGAACTTATTTATAAAATTATTTAGATAAAATTAATATTATTTCATTAATAAAGTTATTGCAATTATTCAATGGTAAAATTTTCATAATTTTTTGAAATATCCAAATTTTTGTGTAAAAATTAAGTAACATTTAAATAAATAATCTGTTTTTTGACCTCATAACGACCCAATTGTGATGTAATAAAATACTATAAAGGGGTTTTTTTAATAATATATTTTTATCTTTAAAATAATGTGATTTTAGATATGTTCCATTTATTTTAAAAATCTATAGTGGACCCACTATGACTTTTAAAAAATTTAAACATGTTAAAATGATTTCCATGTGATTGTGACACCCCTCCACATATGTAATCATAATATGTTAATATATTATTCTTGAATCCTTATAAAATAATGTTCTCCGCTCCCCTTTAGAAGGAAACATGGGAAAAACAATGGCATGGTTCGTGGTTTTGATTAGTTTAATGTGTAGTGTCCAAAACCTAAACAATATTGAATTTCCTCTCTTTTCCTATATAAACCCACTCAATATCATATTCCTCTACACTCAAAACAATTAATTCTTTACCATACACTGCCCTAATTTTTATTGAATCCTCCCAAGGTGCCCAATTCTCCAAATAATTCTCTCTCAAGCTTTCCTCAAGCCATTGGGTTCACACATCCATGTAAGGGATTTCATTATTTCTAATTTTTTCCCTAATTTATTTATGTTTTTATACTCATTTATATCCAATTAAAAATCTTAGGGAATGTTTTAGAACCTCTCCCATACTTCCCTCTTTATTTTTTAATGATGATACACCTCTTTATATCTCATTAATTCCTCTCATGTACACCTCTTTCCACGATGAAATTCTGTGTGTAATTTCTCTCTTCTCATTTAAATTCAAGAAATTCATCTATATTATGCATCTAAATTCTATTACACATATTGTGATATTATTTTAAATGACCCCACCGTACTTTCCATTTTATGTATAAATTATTAGAGACCCCATTCTCTCTCATCAGCCAATTTTACGATTCTTATTTGACGTCGTTATACTACCGAAATTTCCCATGCCAAAATCATCGTGTAAGTGAATACCATACCCATTTCTATTTTAAGGATATTGAAAATTATAAAAATTTACTTTTTTATAGAATACATACATTTAAGTATTCCAAATCTATTATTTTTGGAATAAATATTGATATTTAATGAATCCATGTGGTATGATTCATGTGGAACACTTAAGCATGAAATAAAATTTTTATAAAGGGTGTGCCCTGAGAGTGCTCCAATGAATTGGGTAAAGAATAGTATAATGATACTTCATGTGAAATAAGTGTATAATTGTGTTAATTCTTGTGAAATGAGTGTTTACTCATGATAATTCAATTCCAATGAGTTTTTACTCACGATCCATGTTCAATGAGCCATGGCTCATGATAATATCATGTCAAATGTTGTTTCCACATTTCTATATTATGATAATCATTCTATATCATATCATTATGTTCATGTTTATCTTATGATAAATTTATATGACTATTTCAAAACATTTATTTTATTATTCATGTTCTACCATGTTTACTCCCTTATTAGGCTTTATAGATCCCCATTTTCACATCTATGTCCTCAGGTTATCCCATAAAATGATAAGTACGATGGAGTTTTGTGTTCATGTAAATGATTTTTTCAATAAATATATTATATTATTATGTTTTAAGTTGTCATTTAATGTCCTTAATTTCACAAAACACAATACCACTCTAACCCCAGAGTCGTCTTAGGTGAATTTTATGTAATAAATCATGTTTAAGTGTGTAATAACGTGTTGGGTAATTATAGTTTTTACCAAAGGATAGGTTTAGTTATTTTTGGGATTAGGATTAGAAAACCCTAGTTAATTAATTAGGGATATGACAAAATATAATTACAATATCCCAATATTTTGGTGTGTATAGAGTATGTGTTTTACCAAAAAAATACATCACATTCTTAATATGAACAAGTAGAGGTGGCTCTGGAACTGATTTATCTAGGGGTAAAACCCAAAAACACCACTTTGAGCTAGACTCGAACGAGAACTGGTGAATGATAATGGGCCTTGCTACTCTATTTGTTATGAAACTCTAGAGGGATATGCTTCTGTAAATTGATAAGTTTAGTATGAACCATTTTAAGGGAATAAAAAATCCCCTAAAAATATATGATGGGATTTAGATCATTGATAACATTGATTGAAATATATAAATTTATAAGTTAATGAAATAAATTTAAGTTAAATGTTATCTATTTTTTCATTTAATTCCTCTTTATGTGTTACCCCTAACTTTCCTTTTATTTCAGTGACTGGTAGGTAATAAGTGAAATCAAGCTAACAACCTATGAGATGATCAATGTAATGATTGTTCTAATGAGATGCCCAATCCAATGGGAGTGGGAATCGAAAACATTGTTACAATACTCTTCTAGTTAACACATGTTTCGAATAGGAACATGGGTTAATAGAAACATTCAACCCCCTAATAAATAACAAGATATAATTGAGAGCATCATGAGATAATTCCCTCCAACATTTAATAGATCACATGTTCCCTCAATCTCTAAACAGTGGGTCAACTGCATTGAAAATATATTCTCTATCCTTCAATGTTCCGAAAAAGATGAGGTTATTTTGAATGCTCATTAGTTGGAGGGTTAAGTTGATCAATTGTGGAAATTGATCAAAAATATGAATCCGGATGAAGAAATTGAGGCATTGAAATGGAGATATTTCCAATAAATATTTTTTGATAAATATTTTTCACAAAACCTCTAACATTAGATGGAAAGTAACTTCCTTTCCCTCGGGAAAAAAGATGATGAATCTATCAGAGATTATGAGGAAGACATCACAAGGCATTCATGATACGACTTCTATGTTGTTTTTACCCCCTAATTCAATGTTGACTTCTTATTTGGTGGGATGAAACCTATCCTAAAAAAATCCCTACTGATCTATGACTAAGATTGCTATGAACAAAATTGTCTGATTTGACCTCAAAGTCAAAATGGAGATTGGATAATTTCAAGGGTATCATGGGGATTAGAAGTTTATTATTGACTATAATTATTCAGGTCCAATGGATAAATCCAATGGTTATAATAAATTCAATCACCCCACTTGCCAATGGTGTGGAAATAAGCACCCTAGAAATTGCCTGAAGGGGATGTGAAAATGCATTGGGCGTTGAAGAGAAGACCACATAAGCCATTAAATACCAATAATAAAAACATACACCTATGACATATGAGAGGAATTATCTATTCAACCATCATGGAATTTTTTATTGCTTAATTTCCAAGAACCAGGGGATTTTGAAACCAATGAACAAAGACAAGGGTTTTTAGAGCCAACCAATAACCTCCAAGACAACAAGGGTGTTCTTTATCCATCACTACAACCGATGTGAACCTTGGAAACATTGTTGGGGCTTGTAATATTTTTACTCTTTCTATAATTGTGAATTCACTTTCTAATTATGGATTTACACATTTTTATATATCCTGAATTTTTATTAGAACAATCCCACCACCACCTAAAATCAAAGATGAAAAGGTGTCAGTGGGAATAGATAATAGGAAAATTATTTCCGTACATGAATATAACTACTCCCCAGGCACAATAGGTGGATTGAAATTCTCGGTGAACCTCTTCATACTATATCTGGTGTAATTTGATTAAATTCATGGCATAGATTGGATTTCACTATATAGAGAACACATGAATTTCTGTTAGAGGGAAATCACTCTTCATATGGTGAATCAACCACCAATTATATAAAAGTTCAATGAGGATGATTAATCTTTTTTTGCACAATAATCTCAAAAGTGGATATTAATACCCTATCGGCATGTGTATCATTATCATATGATTGAGTCTAAGGAAGAAACCATTTTTAAAGATAGGCCTATTACAAGAGAATTCAATGAAGAGTTTCCAAATGAATTTCCTTGTCTTCCTCCTAGAAAAGATATTGAATTCTTGAATGATCTTATCCATGGGGTGTTGCCAATATCCAAGACACCATATAGAATCGATGTTGTGGGGATTGAGGATATAAATAAACAACTACCGAAGAACATGGATAAATGTTTCATACTCCCAAGTGCTTCACCATGGCGTGAAATAGTTCTCTTCTTCAAGAAGAAGGATGGGTCTATGCGCCATTTGTTGATTAGTATGAGCACAACAAAATTGAGATAATGAACTAGTAACCTATTCTATGAATTTATGACTTGTTTTATAAGCTACATGGACTACATTACTACCCATGGTGGATTTGTGTTCTGGATTTTATCAGGTAAGGGTGGAGAAGGAGGATATCCCAGTGAGTTCTTTTCGTATAGGGTATGAACGAAATTAATTCATAGTAATGCATTTCAGACTCAATAATTATATAGAAATCATGATAGACTTGATGAATAGAGTTTTAGAGATTACCTCAAAAAAGTTTTTGTAGTCTTTATAGATTATACTCTAATATACTCCAAAACCAAGGAGCATCAAAAGGATCATTAAAGCACTATACTAGAGACCTTGTTAAAGGAGGAGCTCTCTGAAAAGTATAAAAGTGAGAGCTCTCGTAGAAAGATGTATCATTATTGGGTCATATTATCACAACCAATGGGATATATATATATATATATTTATAGATCCCTCCATGAAATCTCAATTGAGGGTTGGCCGAGTCTAACATCGGGGATGGATTTTCATTTCTTCATAGTGTTTCCTGGATATTATCACCGATTTGTGAGAAATTTCTCACAATTTTAAAACACTATTACCAAACTAAATCAAAAGGGAGTAAAGTTTTAATGGAGTGATGAATGTAAATATTTATTCGAGGAGTTAAAAAGGAGGCTGATCACTATTCTTGTAATCACAATACCCACAAGTGGAGAAATTTTTATGGTAATCAGTTATGATTCGAAAAATATCATGAGATGTGTGTTGATGAAAAATGACAATGTCATTGCCTATGCATCAATTAAATTGAAATTTTAGGAGAAAAACTATGACACATGTGATCTGGAGTTGGCTATAGTAATCTTCGCATTAAAATATTGTTGAAAATACCTCTTTGGGGAGAATTTTGAAATATATACAGATAAGAAAAGGCTCATGTATGTATTAACATAGATATTTTTGAACATGTGCCAATGAATATGGTTAGATGATATCAAATAATATGTGTGTTAAATCCATTACCACCCTAGTAAAGAGAACAAGGTGGCCGATTCTCTACGTAGAAAGGACCCAACAATTCTATCATTGATGATAATTGAAAATGATCCAATATTCGTAGATTTTATGAAGATGGATATGGTAATAATAAATAAGGGATCATCTTCAATCCTGTCACAAATGATTTCTCCACTGACTCTTTTGGAATGGATAAAAGACGTTCAAAATGATGATGTGGGAATTAATAAGAAAGTGGAAACTATGAAAATAAGTAAATCCACAGAATTCAATGTTAATGAAGAAGGAATTTTTTGATTTGGATCAATGCTATGTCTTCCATCAAATTAGAATTTAAATAATGAACTTTTGGATGATGCATATAGTTAAAATTTCTGCATTCACCCTAGAAACACAAATATGTATCAAGATATCTGAGAGCATTATTGGTTTGATAACATGAATAAGGAGATATCTAAGTATAAATCAATATTCATGGTATGTTAGTATGTGAATACTGAGAGGCATAAGTTTAAGTGGATGATGCAACCACTTCCCATACCAACATGGAAATTGGAGACCATCAACATGGACTTTGTGACTGGACATCCGAATACATCCAAAGAAAACAATACTGTTTGGTTTGTAGTAGAACATGTTACAAAGACTACACACTTCATTTAAATTTGGGAGGATTTATCATTGGATCAACTAGTACGGATATACATCAAAGAAGTGGTAAATCTGCATGGATTACCACTATTAATTTTATCTAATCAAGATTAATGATTAATCTCTATTTTCTGTAAGAATATCGAACACACTCTAAATCCTGAGTTGAACATGAGTATGACATATAATTCTCAAACTAATGTCCAATTTGACCATCCTATACAAACACTTTTAGACATGATTAGATAAAGCTTAATAGAATTAAAAGGATGATTGGATCAACATCTTCATCTGGTTGAGTTCTTTTACAATAATAGTTTCCAATTCAGCATCCAAATGGAACTTTATGAAGCCATTTATGGGAAGAGGTGCAAAGCACTGACATGATGGGATGATGTTGGGGAGAGAAAACTATTATATCAATAAATGGTCGAATAAATGTTGGAGAAGGTTAAGACCACCTAGTATCACATCAAAGTTTCATAGAGCTGACAAAAGAGCCATGTTGATAATCATCGATGAGACGTAGGGTTTGATGTTAGAGATAATGTATTCTTTCTCATATCACCATGGAAGAGATTTATGTGGTTTGGGATAATGGGAAAGCATAGTCCAATGTACATAGGCCCTTTTGAGATCATTGATAGCTTTGTAGTAGTGTCTTATTGACTTGTACACCCACCAAATTGATCTCAAGTACATGATGTATTCAATGTATCACTCTTTAAGAAGTAAATACCTGATCTATCTCATGTACTCAATCTAGAGGTGGTACCATTGGTGGATGACCTATCCTATAAATAGAAGACATTGGTGATCTTATATCATAGGGAAAAATTTCAACGAAATAAGACAATGATGCTCATCAAGGTGGTGTGGAAAACCACATCATTGAAGAAGAATCATGGGAATCATAGGCGGTGATGAAGTACAGTTACCCTCATCAATTTTATTATGGGAAAAAAGAAATTTTGAGGGAAAATTTTCTTAAGGGGTTTGATTATATCGACCCAAACTTTTATTAATAAATATTCATGTTGATCTAATTAAATGTATTATTAAGTAAAATGGTTATATAAGACATATGAACTTACATGGTTCTATGTTTTTGGATTTTAATATACTATTATGAAATTTTATTTTTTCTAATATAGTCTTCAAAAAGTGATCACATGATTATTATAAATATAGTGCTTTAACAAATCCAATTTACTCAGATAAATGAATAGACTACCTCATTCAATTGAATTTCTCATTATGGAGCCCATTTTTTAGTGCTAAAAAAGGAGGCAGTGTCACTGTGATTCATTCTTGACTAATCCAAAGATGAGCTTCAACATGTTAATCTTGAACGAAACAACCTATAGGTAAACTGGAAGTTACTAGATATTACCACTTGAGCGATGTTATCTATGTTGCCCCAAGAGACTATCACCATCACACACCATACCCTTATGTATTATGTGGGTGTCATAAAGGGTTCTGTAATAGGACCCTAGCACTATGATTATGTGCTTCTTTTTTTGTATAAATAATTTACCTTTATTTCACTATTGTTAATTTGTAAATGGTTTTTAAATCAAAAATACTATTTTTAGTTAATATTCTTTTAAGAAATATATTTGGAAAAATTAATGGATTTATAAATTCAATAATATTGTAATAATATATTATTATTTCTAAACTAATTTTTTTTAAATAAAAATTCATGTAGAATTTTTATGAATACAATTGTAATTTGTATTAAGGTTTGAATTTGTTTTTGTCAAAACCCATGAATATTCAATAAGTGTCGGTTTTTATATTAAAAGTAAAAAATAAACATATTTAGAAATATATTTATATAAGATGAATATTATATTTGGAATCATGTCATTGAAATCATCCAATGGTGAATATTTCACAATTTTCTGAGAGATTCTATTTTTAGGGTAAACACTAAAAAATGATTAAATATATAATGTGTTTTGAGACATCATAATGACCCAATAGTGATGTAATGAAATAATATAAAATGAATTTTCGTCTATTATATTTTTTATATTTAAAATAATGAGATTTTATATATTTATTTATTTATTTTACAAATCCATAGTTGACCCACCCATACATATAAAACATTTTATCATTTTAAAATGATTTCCTTGAGAGTGTAACTCACCTCTACATAGGAAAGAATAATATTTTAATAATTTCGGATGTAATCTATTTAAAATAATGTTTTCCACTCCTATTTGTAAAAAACTATTGGAAAAAATCATTGTATGATTTGTGGATATGATTAGTTTATTGTTAAGTGTCCAAAACCTAAATAATAAAGAATCCCATCTCCTTTTCTATAAAAACCCACTCAATATCCCATTCCTCTGCACTCAAAAAATTTGGAGATGGTCCAACCCTTGATATCCTATCCCTATATTCTTCCCAAGGTTCCCCATGCTCCCAAGAAGACTATCATTCCTCTCCTAGGACTTTAGTTTTACACATCCAAGTAATTCATTTCTTCCTTTCTTAATTTTTTCCAAATTTGTTTATGTAGTTAAACCCTTTTATATCCAATTATAAATATTGGGGTATAATTTTTCACCTCCCCCATTATACCCTCCATATGTTTGAATTATTAGAGACTTATTCTCTCTCATTAATGACTCCCATGTACACGTGTTACCATGATGAAATTTCCTTAAGAATTTCTCTCTTATAATTTACATTCAAGAAATTGTTTTATATTATGAATCTAAATTACCTTACACATGATAGGATATTATGTTCCATGCCCACATTATTTTACATTTAATGTATAAGTGTGAATATATCCATTTCTTTCTTATTAACTCATTTTACAATTTCTATTTAACATGGTTTTGCTTCCAAAATCTCCATTCTAAAATCATCATGTAAGTGAATTCCATACCCATTTCATTATCAATGATATTCACATTTATGAACATGTACTTATTTATTGAGTACTTAAATTTATTTATCCCACATATCTTATTTAGGGAATAAATTATGATGCTTAATGAATCCATGTAGTATGTTCCATGGGTCACAGTTACGCATGAAATTAAATGTTTATAATGGTTGCTCCCTGGTAATGATCTAATGAATTGGGTAAATAATAGTATAATGATAAGTCATGTTTAATTATTGTTGACTCATGATAATTTATGTTAGATGAGAGTTTACTCATTCTAATTCAAGTGAAATGGGGGTTTACTCATTCTCCATATGAAATGAGCCTTGTCTCATGCTAATATCATGTTAAATATTGTCGCCACATTTTCATGTTATGATAATCATGATATATCATTTCTTTATGTTCTTGTTTCCTTTAATCCCCATTTATATGCCTATTTCCAGACATGTATTTTATTCTTTATGTTATTCCTTGTTTTCTCCCTTATTGGGCTTTAAATCTCAACCTTTTCACATGTATGTCCTTAGGTTTTCCCATATAATGCAAAGTGTGAGGGAATGTTGTGGTCATGTAAAGGATATTATCAATAAAGATGATGGGTTTTTGTGTCCTAAGTTGTCATGTAATGTCCCAAATTTCCCAAGACACTAGACCTATAACGACCCAAAGTTTCATTAATGGAAATCCATCTTGATCTAATTAAATGTATCTTTATGTAAAATGTTTATATAAAATGTAAATTTTTTTGGTTTTATGTGAAGAATTGTGACCATTTCTTTTATGTCCATTGAACAGAGATCGCATGATTAGTATAAATATAAGGCTTTATAAAATCCAATTTACTCAGACAAAGGAAGTGATTGCCTCATCCAGCAGAATTGCTCCATATGAAGCCCATTTGTCGGAGCTTGGAAAAGAGGTGGAGTCTTTCGGCTTTTATCATGACCAATCCCAAGCTGAGCTTCATCATGTTAATCTTGAACGAGACTGTCTACAGGAAAATTAGAAGTTGATAGTGATTACCACTCGAGAAATGTTATTTGAGCCACCCCAAGAGTCTGTCACCATCGCACACCTTACCCTTAGTTCTTATGCGTCTGTTTTATGGGGTTATGTAAAAAATCATTAGTACTATGTTCATGGACATTATTTTTGTATATAATAATTAATATATATTATTTTCATAATTGATGCATTGTAAATAGTTTTTTAAGTACAAGTAGTGTTTTTTGTTATTATTTAATTAAGAAATCTATTTCATTAAATTATGGGATTTTTTGAATTAAATAATATTTTAAAAAAATATTATTATATTTCTTAAATTATCTTTATTACATATAAATGATCATATAATTTTATGAATGTAATTATAATTTTTATTACGTTTTGAAATCCATTTCTGTCAAAAGCTATGAATTTTTTTATAAATGTTGGTTTTCATTTGAAAAGTGAAAATTTGCATATTTAGAAAAAAAAATTAAATAAAAGAAATGATATTTCTGGAATCAAGACATCAAAATTATCCAACAGTGAATTTTTCATAATTTTATGAGACAGTCAAATTTTTGGTTAAAAATTAAATACCGTTTAAATATATAATGTGTTTTATGACATCATAATGACCCAATAGTGATGTAATAAAATAATATATGATTTATTTTCGTCCTATATATGTTTTACCATTAAAATAATGTGATTTTGGGTTTTTTTGACTTACTTTTCAAAGCATTAATGGACCCTTCAAGACTTATTAAACATCTTGTCTTTTTAAATTATTTTCCATGGGAGTGTGACTCACCTCCACATAATCAACCCCATTATTTTAAGAAGTTCGGACTTTAGACATATAAAATATTTTTTTCCACTTTTCTTTTCCAAAAACTATGGGAAAAACCATGAGCTGATTTATGGTTCGGATTAGTTTAATGTAAGGGGTCCCAAACCTAAATAATAAATAATTCACTCACCATTACTATATAAACCCACCTAAGCACCCACTTCCTCCTCACTCAAATCCTTTGGAGTTAATCCAACCTCTTCCCTAATCTCTCTAGAATCCTCTCAAGGTTCCCCAATCTCCCAAGAATCCTCTCTAAAGCCTCTCTCAAGCCTTGGAAGCACACTTCCAAGTAAGGGTTTTTCTTCCTATCACTTTTTTTGTCCAATTTTATTAATATTGTTATGAAATTTTTATTTCAATTATAAATTCTAGAGTATGGTTTCTCACCTCCCCCATACTTTCATATTATTGTTATAATGATGGGAGACCCCTTTTTCTCTCATTAAATTCCTCCAATGTACACTCGTTACTATGCTGAAATTCCGAAAGGAAGTTCTGTCTCTTCATTTACATTCATGAAAAACTTTTGTGTCATGAATCCAAATTCCATTACAATTGTTTGTACATGTATATTTATAACCCCCTTACTGTCCATTTTATGTAAATATGATGAGACACCACATTTCTCTGTCATCGACCATTTTTATGAATTCTTATGTCACACCGTTACGTTGCCGAAATTGCACCGATTTTCTAAGCCAATGCCTTTGTGTAGTGAATACCATGCCCATTTATCCATCAAGGTTATTCACCATTATGCACATTTAAATATTGATTAAAATTGTTCATGTATGAATTACAAATTTCTTTATCGTGGAATAAATGATTATGTTTAATGAATCCATCTTTTATGATCCATGTGGAACACTTATGAATGAAATGAAATGATTATGAAGGGTGCGCCCTTATTGTGCTCCAATGAATTGGGTAAAGAACAATATCATGATACTTCATGTGCAATAATTGTTGACTCATGCTAATTCAAGTGCAATTAGGGTTTACTCATGCTTCATGTGCAATCAGAATTTAATTATGCTCCATGTGCAATAAGCCCTTGCTAATGCTAATTCAATGTTAAGTGTTGTTGCCACATTTCCAAGTTATTATTATCATGCTTTATCATGCCTTTATGTTCATGTTTCTCTTGTGCTCTATTGATATACCTATTATCTATCATATATTTTACTCCTCATGTATTCCATGTTTATTCCCTTACTGGGCTTTATAGCTCACCCCTTTTCTTATGGATGTCCTCACGTTATCCCATGCTATGCTAAGTACGAGGGGATGTAGTGTCCATGTAAAGGAAGTTTTCATTAAAGATGTTGTATTTCATGTTTTATGTTTTTATGTAAGGATAATAATACACAAAGACACTATACCTCTAGATATTTCATGTTTTATCAAGTGAATAGTTTATGTAATAAATCATGTTTAATTTTTCATTAAAAGCAGGGTTTTATAAGACCTCTCGATCCTCATAGATGACTTCTATGCATTTTTATGTAATAAATCTTGTTAAATCTTGTAATAAAGTGTAGGGTTGTTATACAGGCTGTCCAATATGAATAAATCCTTATGTGGGGAGATAATAAATTAATCTCACAAACTTCATCTGAATTTTAACTTAAATATATCACAAATTGTTAAACTTATAACCATTCTAAATTATGAAAAAGCCAAAACTGAATAAAGAATGTAATGAAATCATCCTGACATTGATCTACCACATATCGAAAATTAGATGTTGGTTTCCACATTTCAAACATGTTAATACCCTCATCATATATTCTCCTGGAACACAGTAATACCCTAAAATATAATAATTCCACTTCTAAAACATAAATTCCTCTTTATACCTTTGATTATTGGATATATCCCTTGAATACATAATGTTGTAAACTTCATAAATGACAACATAGACCACTATTCCCAAAAATTATATGTCATTTATAATGTCATAAATATTATCTAATTTACATTATCCATATTATTTCCACTCTTTCCTTATAAAATATCATATTCTCATTCCCAAGAACATATTAAATGTAACCTTTCCATAATATAACCAAGAATTTAAATCAATATTCCTGGTTATCGGTATCGTTTAATATCTCCTTGATAATACATAAAAATAATTTCTAAAAATAATCCTTATATACAACATAAATTTTATAACAATATATTTTAATTTAAAAACATATATAATTAAATCATCAAAATATATTATTATACCATTACTCGAGAGTCAACAATTTATTCCATAACACACCTTTATTAGAATATAAAATATGAATCTTGTCTTAAGGTTCATTGATTTTAATATAATCTTACATCTTGTGTTTTATTAAAACACTAATGGAAGAACATTCCATACCTTTCATATGTTGATTGTGATCTCGATATCTTCATATGTTTATCCAATACCTGTACCACCTCCCTTTTTCTCTCCATAAAGTTCCCTCTTTTGAAATTGAATTGTATAATTCTCACTGTTTCTAGATCTAAAACATTTAATTTTTGTTGAATTTCTTCAAGTTCTATCCATTGGATAAAACTAGAAAGCATAGGGTGAGAAAAAGATGTCAGAGAAAAAAATCACATAATCATGAAAAATCTCTTATAGGATATCTAAAACATAACACATAATTATTTAATATATGACCCAATAGGATCAACCTAGTTTATTCATATTAATCTTTTATTTATATCCTTCAAGATGGTTCAATATGTTTTTTGGAATTCCCCAAGCATATCCCCCATGATTGTCAAACTATGTGTGCAATAAGGCTCGTTATCGTGAACAAGGTTACAACGAGTCTATCCATAACCACCTTGTCATAATTGTTATCACTAGGTACATCTATTTTATATCTAAATCCACTTTTAGAGTCAGTACATGGATTTATTTTTAGGAAATCACTCCCTCTATCCTTTACCAAAATTCCAGGACTATTTCTTACACCTTTTCTCATCCTTAATCTTATCCTTAAGGACAAACCTATTAATATCGTTAAAAATATTACAAGGGTTATCACTGAAGTTTTACCATCCTATTATATAATAGTTGACTAAAACATCACTCTGATACCAACTACAGTGACCGTCACTTTTAATATATAAAAATTACATCATCCTTGTTTAATACATAATTCATAACAAAAATATACACACAAAGTCTGTGTTAGTTTAGTGTCTTTTGAATCCTAGAATAAATCATCTATATAATTGATATGTCTTTAATGATTCCAAAAAATATCTTCCCCTTTATTAATTCTAAATAAAAAAAATTCTTCATAACTTAGGGAATTTAAACATAAGAAATGGGTGCCCTCAAATACTCAATAAGGGTAAATAAAGGAAATTCTTTTGAAAAATATGAATATAAGTTTATGAAAAGATGAGAATAAAATGATTTAACAGGAAGTAGATAGTATTCTTGAAATCATTATTTAATTTATTTTTCTGGAACACATATAAAATAATATTGAAAACATTTTCATTCCCTTTTTCTATCAAAATCAATATAATACAAAGAATTTATTAAATATTAGTAAAAAACATTCCATAAAATTACATTAAAATATTTTAAAATAAACAACATGTTAATTATATTCAGGATGGTGGGTAAATCCATACATTCCAAATATTACATTTATGTGGTAAATATGGTAAAAAAATCCCCAGAGAGAAAATTATATGAAGATTAGTTATTAAAGACCATTTTGTTTAAAAGGAAAAAAAGGGTAAAAATTTAATTTAAATACCATAGGATAATATTAAAACATTATTTTAATTCATTTATAAAACATGGTATTAAAGGAACATAGATTTCTAATAGAAGATAGAGGTGGAGTTGGACCATCTAAAAAATTTCTTGAACATATTATGAACAAAATACATAAAAAATGATTGCATTATTTGAATATAAAATGAATAAATACTGTGTAAGAAAACTCATGAGATTTATTAATATATGTATCACATGTTTTAATCAATTAAAACATAATCAAAACCAATATCGATAAGGAATGATATTATTTTAATAAACTCTTACCACATGGTAACCCTGAATCATACTCCCAATGATTGAAAATTATATTAAATAGATCATAAAGATATCATTAAAATAATAATATTCATGATAAAAAATTTCAATGTAATTATATACACCTCATTGAAAAATATTGTTTCATAATATGCATGTGTTTTAATGAAGGAAATTTGAGTGTAAATTACATTACCATTTTGGAACATTTTGAAACATAAACCCCATTAGAGAAGGATAAAAAATGGACAGTTAAATTCCCATAAATTTAAGTTTGATTTTCATATAATAACTTTAATGGAATTATATTTACCACACAAAAGATATGATTTTTTTATTAATCATGTATTCACGAATGTAAATAGTGAGATGAAATTCCCATACATTAAGATTAGAATATATTCGTACATGTTCAAATATACTATATAATGAATATAAGTTTATTATAAATCTATCAGAGAACTATATTTTTATAACTATTACCATATATGGTTCATGTATGAATTCATATTACACATTTATTCACAATTCCAAGATTAATTACTATTCAATTAATAACTACTTTGTTTTTTCCTGTGTCTTAAATTGTTATATATTTAGAACTTATTATTATAGAATGATTTCCAAAATGATAAAAAAACATAAAAATATCATTTATATTCATTATATTTCTATTATAATAATATATATATTACACATTTATGAAATTTAATTCAATTATCTTGGATACGTTAGGTTGTATGTAAACATGAATAATATTTTTGTTTTATTTTCGTATTATAAGAAAGAATGTAAATCACACTCACACATATATATTATATATTATATATTATATAATTATTATAGTAGAGTTATTATATAATATATTTAAAATAATTTCATAGAACCTGTCTTTAATACATTCAATTTATTGTGTAAACGAATCACATCGCTTTAAGGAGGTGGTAGTCCAAACATCCACAAATTATGTTTTTCTATTTACACAATATGAAATTATAATGTTATGTGTTATAAAATAATTTCATAATAATAAATACATAAAAAAGATCATATATATTATATATAAATTTATTTTCCATCATAATTACCACCCATGAAATGTGATAATAGAGAAATGATCAACATCGTTTCATGAGGTGGCAGTTCTTCGTACACCAGAACTGTATGTTTGTTACCAACTAGATTGATGTGATTGTTTTTGTGTGATAAAAAACTTTATATAATCAAATCTCAGTATATTTGTAATTTTTAGTTCTTTTTATTCATGGAATTATGAATTTTCATGGGGTATAAAGAATATAAAATAATGTACCTTGGGGAAAAATGATACCATTTCTTTGGGTAACTCATTTTGATCTTCACCAAAGGGTTTCCTTGGATAGATTTCCTTCCAAGGGTATGCTTCTAGGTTTAGGGTAGGGAATTTGAGGATATATTTTGGTAGATCATTGTTTATACAATTTTATTTAATATATGTGAGGAAGTGTGGGGAGACGAGGCACTTTTATAGTTGATTAGAAGATTCACTCATATAAGTTTTGGAAAAGAAAATTACACCCATGTTTATTCCATTGAATGTGGATCTGATAATAGAAAAAATTCATTAAAAGGGGGTAATGGTTTTAAATATGGACATCCAATGTCTTTTTTACATGTTTATAGGTCATTTGGGCCCTTAAGAATAATGTTTTGTCCCATATTAAACTTAATTTCACCCTAGTATTTGTAATTAATGTTAATTAAATTCACATATATTTTTTGTCAAAAAATAAGTTGGAATTATTTGAAAATATAAATTATTCTAATTATAATTTTGGAATACATTTTTCCAAATTCCAATCACAGAATTTGAATAAATTAATACTAATATAATCTCACATAAGGGAAAATAATATTAGGGTTTCAATGTAAAAACATTGAAAAGATTGTTGTGGTATTATAATCCATATCAATGTGAAATTCAATCTAATTACATAAATGATATTAATTGATAAATAATTAATGTAATTAAAATTTAAAAAATGTTAAATTATAACTTATCCTTATAAATAAAATATATGAAAAAAAGTTTTTAATTAATATTCATTATTTTTCTCTATTCATTAATAAATTAACGTCACATAAAAATACCAAAAATACACCATAACCTAATTTTTTAGTTTTAATTTCAAAAAATATGTTTATTTTATGTATACAATTTTAGAAATTCCAAAATTTATATGTAAATTGTTTCTCTAATAAAATTCGGTGAATGTACATTTATAAAAATATAGGTTTTTTGTGTATTATTGGATATATTCTCATCATTTTCCTATAAAATAAATTTTATAAATAATAAAATATATTTTAGTGATTACACAACTAATAAATTTAACTAATATCATTATTAAATTGTAATTATTTTAACATATTATTATAAATTACCTTTTTTAGGTAAAAATAGTCTTTTATAAAAGCATACCCCTTATATTCATTTTTTATTATACTAATTTCTAATTAATTTCTAACCAGGGAATTGAACTATATATTTGCATATGTTATTCATTACTATAATATTAAATTTAATTTTTATTTCTTATATTATTATATTTATTAATAATATTTATAATAATATATTATTGTTCAGTAACCCTCAGTCTTGCGTGTTATATAAGCCATCGAGGAAAGTCATACTTCAATGTAACATAAGTTATACATAGTGTTCTAGGTAGACAAAACTACACAATTTTTTGCATGTGTTGCATAGATAAATTGGTATAGTGTAAAACTCATGGAATCATAGTTCCTTAGTTTAAAATAAACAATTTTCACTGTTGTGTGACATGAATGAAATCAAAAAAAAATATTTCATTTAAAAAAATCAAAAAATATCAGGTTGTTACATGAAAGGTGGTTGAGGGACTTAAAATCCAAATGTCATTCCATGATAATTGAAAATACAACATTGAAAAGTTAATGTGGTGTTTTATTAGTCATTAAGTTCTATTGGAATCAACATTTAACCTCAATAGCCATTATGAAATTTGAAAATTTCATTTCCATCCAGTGTCTATCATATAATAATGAATTTTGAAAATGTTTATTTATTATGAATGAACATAGTTTCCTATATCCAATACAAAAACATCATTTTTTAAATATCCTAGTTTTGTTTTTCTAATTATTTTAAATATTGATGATTATTGAACCTCCCTTCTTATGAATAAATTGAACAAATATGAACCAATAATAGTTTGATAGATGAAATGTTATTCTATCATCTGTCAAATTAGGAACAACATCACTCCCAAATTATTTTATTCCAGGATTGATCCTCATTTTCAACTTACCTTTTGTATATTTATGTGATCTATAGAAATTTTATATATTAAATATTATTGGATAATCTATTTTATTTCTAATATAGCATATCGTATATTATATTTGATCTTATTCAACACACTCAAAAAAATCCACTAGAATTTACAAATGTTTAGCATAAATAATTAAATGAAGATTTGATATTTAAAATAGAAATCAATATCCAAAAATATTTTGAAGTGGGTTAAGATATAAATTGTTTTCTCTTTGATAATAAGGTAGATTCTTTAGCTTAGTTTCTTGACGTAGTTTAATTTTTCATTTATAAAATAGTGAGAGTGGGATAAAACATGTTCATCACTTCTATCTAAAATGAAAATATCATATTACTCAGATCATAGATATAATATAATGATGTGGTACCCTTAAAAATAATCTAAATGATATAAAATTTTCCCCAATATTAATTAAACTATTCATTTTTAAACTACATCCACCCCTAAAGATATTTATTCAGAATAATGATTACTTCCTTTATTTTATATGATAACGTGGTATTCCTCCTTAATAATTTCAAAAAATAGTGTGTTTTATAATTTAAACATTAGATATGTTTTTAATGTTTATGTTCATGGTAATTTCTAAAAACATTAATTTCTATGTATATTCACCCCAATAGAAAATCAATTTCCTCTAAGAATCAGTAGTCACATCTCCTAATGTTGCCAGTATAGGCCAACCTATGATGATAGGGAGCTTATTGTCACACTATTTCTTGGGATATTAATATTAGTGGGTTAAAAAATATTCTAAAACCAGAATAAAAATATCATCTACACATCTTTTTTTCTTTGGGATTGAGTAGTCATCCAGTTTTAAGACAATTGATATAGGTTGAAATTCTCCTAATCTCAACTATTGAAATATTGAGTAAGAGATTAAATGGAAACACTCATAATATTCACATAAGATTTTGACAACATCCATAATATCTAATGTAAATGTTAGAAAAACTCATTATATATACTTGATTTTTAATGTGATATTATTTTGAAGGATAACATAACACTCATCAGTGAGTCTTTATAGATAAAACCTTATTTTGATTTCTTTTGTGAAACTAATTTTTGAGATATTTAAAATATAATGGAATATACATTATTGATAAAATGTTTTGAATGTTATCTTATATGTTGTTTAAAGGAAAATGTAACATGATAACATCATGTTTTTGACTAATAAGTTTGAAATTTTTAGAGAATTTCATGGTTGGCGAATGATCTTCAACTCATTGGGTATTCCCACAATTTAATTTCTTATATTTAACATCCCTTTGTTTTTGTACATTTAATAGTCATTTAATTCTTATTCTAGAAGTTTAAAATGTTCCTTTGTCTCATTCTATAATTCTATATTCCATATTTTGATGATGTTAGGGTCTAGATTTTCTTATAATTTGATTAAGAGTCTTTCTAGAGACTATAATAGGATCCTCCTAGGTTTTCAAACCACTCCTTATTATTTTAACGATGAGGTTCACTAATACTATCACTTTATATGTACTATCTATCTTACCTTTGTATCTTCCCCATAATTCTCTAACCACATGAAGTATTTGATTTTTCACATTGTTTGTGTCATTTTTGAATGCAATCATTTGATATTACATATTAGATTCAGTTATTTCTTATTGATCATCCATACAACTAGTAATTTATTTATAATACATTCAAAATTGGATAGTGAATTGGATTATTTGATCCTATATTGTTTTTGGGATTTTCCCTAGGTTGTGGAGGAAGACTATGAGCCATAGTTGGACTATCAAATTTAGTAAATAACCAAGTTAGGTTTGGATGATTACCATATCATTATTTGTATGTGTTTGATAATGGATAATATTGAGATTGTATGATAATCCTATACCTAAAAAATTATCATCTTCATGAATATGTGAATGAATGTAATGTTTATGTGATTTGTGATCTGAATAAACCAATATACCAAAGTTGTAGCACATCTCCATGAGTGAATTTTCAATTAAAAAATTAATAGTTAATTTATGGGTTTCTACATTATAATTTAATTCTTTTTATTTGGTGGTTCTACTTCAAGTACATGATTTTTAATGTATTGAAAAATTATATTGAATATCTATTTTAGTTATTCAGATCATTTACAAGAACAATATCCTACATATTGTCGGTCTATAACTGTTTAATTATATGGGGTGATACCATTGTAAACAGTATTAATAATGAAATGTTGATAAAAATGAAGATTATGAAATCATTTAAGGATAAACCTAAATGTATCACATTTATCATGGACCATCTCACTCAGTTCTTGCAAAAAACTGTTTATCTTATGTCTAATTATTAATGAAATCCTCCAATGTTTTAAAATTAAAAAAATCATTATAGATATCATCACAAGTTTCAATAATAATCATATCTATATTCTACAACAATTTTATAAAATTAACCTTTATATAAAATATAATTAACCTTTAGTTGGTTATGATTCTCTATAATCTCTTACATTCGCTGCTATTACACAACGTTATAGAAGATCTAAACTGTGTATAAATATTCTTAATTTTGAAATCCATTGATAGATGGAAGCATGGAAAATAGTGACTATTTTATCCCATAATTTATAGTCGATGGGTTATATATAATGAAAAGGATTACATAAAATAATTGGAAACTAAAACTCTTTAAGATTTTGACCCCCAATGACTCATTCTCCAGGCTGAGTAAACAATTAATTTTCATGGTGGTCTACTATATCCCAATTATCATCACATAGAAACCATATTTAAGATAAATTATGTTTTTTTATATTTTGGGATTAATGGTTTTTGGTTTAAAAAATGTATATTTTTCATGAACATGATATGATTTAGAAAATATTTCTTTTTTGAAAAAAATTATTAAATTTTTTAATATCCTTTTGATTATTAATTTATTTTAATTGTGATTTATTTTAATATATTTTCTTCAATGCATTACCTATCAATTGTTCCGAAAAGATTTGAACTAGTTCATTGGTCTCACAAATTTACATTTTATCATCCTACATAACACAATTTTAGTGATAGATAGGATTGATCAATTGGGAGGGAAAGAAAACATTTTTGAATGGCCAGGACAAAGAAAAATAATACAAGAAATAAAACTATATAAATTTCAATAAAAATAATTTTTAAAAAACACAATTAAAGAAATATTTGAATTAGTAATGATTATTTAAATAAAAATAAACAGTCAAATAATGAATAATATTATATAAGAGAATAGAAATAATATACTGGAAGATCAAGGAGAATTTTTATTGATTTATAACTCTTGTAACCCCTCATAAATTTGAAAATGTGTTACAAATCATCACCTAAATGGTCTTCCTTTTAAATATATCATTTAATGGACATGTGATGGTTAAGATCCACATATTTTAGCTATGAAACTCACCAAAATCACAATGCATGATTAGATGAATTCACATCTATAGAACATATTTATGGCCTTGGTATGCTCTATATAAATTGATATAAAAAAATTATCATAATATTTAAAAATGAAAAGGTTAATATTCATATTCAATCCGATGAAAAAATATCAACAATCATTGATTCTTTCACTTCGAAGAAGTCATTGTTCAAGGAATGAGTAGTTGTAAAGAAATACATCAATAAAACATGATACAATAAATGATAAATAAATGTTTCTAAAAAGTATCATCCCCCCATATACTTTTGTCCAATTTTCATTTTAAAAAAATAATCAATAAAATTATATAATAATATGAATAATAATAGAATAGGAAAATAAAATGATCATATAGAAGAGAAAAGACAATCATATCTCTTGAGTCGATATTCATTTTCTCTAATATCTACTACTATAATAATGGTATTTCTAGTTTGAGTCTTCTTATATAAAATGATAAGTGTGTTCTATATCCTATATATATTTACCCATGTATCTTTATCATGCATTTAAATTCCAACAACATCTTGTATGATCTAATGTTTTCACATAGAATCCATATCCATATTCAAAACCTTTTTTCATTTCATCAATGGCCTCCACAGCGCAGCATTCATGGTGGATATTCTTCTCAATCCATGACTCTAGATGATCCCTCATAATAAAATATTATCTTCCCTCAAATGGGATAATATCAAGAAACATCCCTTAAATATGCTTAAAATAATTAATTTAATCAACTATTTCACCTTCAATTTCAACTATTATTCTCTTTAAGACATTTTGAAATCATGTGAATATGAACCTTCATTCAACTTAGGAAAATAAATAAATGATTGAATTCATATAATGATGGATTAAAGAGATTATGAAACTGTAAAGGGATTATGAGGAATAAAACATAATGTTTTTTCCAGAAGGATTAAAAAAATTGAAAATACAAACACTAGATTAAAAGAGTATAATAGAAATATTTCTTCCCTATTTTTCAATAAAAATATAAAAGTAATAGTATTAAGACAAGTATTTTTTGTCAAAATATTATTTTATGACATCATTGGAATTTTACTGCATAAATGCTATAATATCTCAAGAAGCATTAAATTGTTTTATTAAATAAAACACACAAAGTCATCAAGATATTCCAAAAAATGTAAACAATATTATAGAATGACCATGATTAAAAATATAAATAAATTGAGAACATTATATCATTATAATTACAATAAAGTATAAGTGTTTATGAGACATACATGAATTAAAAAAAATTTCACATTCAGCATGATTAATCAATTTATCCCCTATGATGATATACATACATGATGACATTGTCACTTTCACTATATAAAAATGTGAAGAATATATTATACAGGTTCATGATCCATTGATTTGTAATAAATTTATTAGCGGTTACATTGAAAAATAAACATTGTTTTTATTTGATATGTTCAATAATTTCTACACCATGTTAAGGGGAAATAAATTTTTTTATAATACAATGTTTATTGGTCATAACCAGCATGATTATTTATAATATAATGATAATTTCTTTATCTTCAATAGAGGAATAATTTTATTTCCATGTTAAGAAATCATGACACTAATTATGGCTGTTAAAATTATTTTATTTCAATATATTATAATAAATTTTCTAAAATCGTATATAATTTATTATTACATGAATAATATAGTGATTAATATGAAATATTATCTTAATTATTATGTATATTAAATACCCTTGACTTAATTTTCATAGGTTTTTTTATAAATTTTCATTTTATATCAATTTTAATTCAAATCGTGTTCCAAATGATTCAACAAATCATACTCTAATACCATCTATAATAACCTAAATCTAGTATCATGGATATGATTTCTTATGTATTTCATTGATATAGATCACATGAGATCATATTACATATGATCTAATAGTTTTGTAGTCTTAGAAGACCATCTAGAAACATGATCAATAAGTAACATTCAAACACTTATACTATAATATAAAAAATAAATGAAACTTTTATTTACAAAGGAATATCTATAAATCATTAATATTACACTTCTTGGATTATTTAGGAAAATCAAAAAAATAATGTGTAGATATTATATGTTCATTAAAGGATAGGTATAGTTGATGTTGACATGTAAAAATCAAGCAATAAATTATATGGAAGGAATAATCAATAAAAATTTCCAAGATGAAAAAAAATATATATCCATATAATATATAATATTGGAATAAATATTATTTAGAGATGAATTCATAGTGATAGAATCCATAATTCTAAACATGTTAATCATGCCTTCATGGCCTCATATATGACATAATAATCATTTTGATAAGGATTTATGAAAATACATCATATATAATCTCATTGGTATACACTGAATACCCTTAAATAAAATTTCTTAGGAAACCGAATTATCATTATAGGGATATACAATTTTTATCCCAACCCATCATATAATATGTATGATAAGTCATTAATGTAATAGACTTTAGCAAATAATACTTGTCATAATATTATTAAGAAACATTTTTTATGGATTCAGGCGTAATGGGGTGCACTTAGTTGGGTAATATTAGCGAATAGGGTAATTTTCAACATTTTATGATTTATTTTCAATTAAATCACTTTCACTTGTTTTACCAGTAAATATCCCTTCTGTACACACACAGAAAATAAATCAATAAACAAAGTAGAATTAATGTAAGAGGTTTAATACTGAAAATGAGTAATTATATCCTCATCATGATTTGAAGTCACCCAAGACAATAAATTCTAATAGAATCACCATTAAATATAAACATGGTTAGGTTTTATACTTTATTCTAAACTTAAGAAAATCAAAAATATTATATCCTTACACGAGAATATATATTTCCAACTAGAAAAAATATGTTATACTTCTATATTTTATATTCATAGCTATGTAAAATCTTCCATCCTTTGATGATTTCCTTATAGTAATATTATAGTGCACACACTATTACTCATTATGTTGAACAGGAGAAACTATATTCATCTTCACCACACATCATATTTGTGATGATTACACACAATTCAATGTATTCTTCTTTCTCTTCTTCATCCTTAACTTACACATCATGAATGAAATCTTATTATGTAAAATTAACTCAACATAATCTCTCAAAAAAATAATCCCATCAATTATTATCTCTTAATTATTTTTCTCTAGTGTGATACCCTATATAACGCCACATCCAATTAAACTTTATCATGCACAACAAAAACATGTTATTCATATTTCAATTAAATTTTAATATTAAAATTTACTATAAATAACATCCTTAAATAACATAAAAACATCTTTCATATTATATTGATCCATGAAATCAATTGAGACATTTTCCTCAATAGTGATGTGGTTTATGATTTTTGGAATCAATATTAGGTATCCCTCTGATTCATCATCATAATGATGTCATCATATCCACTAAAAATTTATAAACTATTTTGAAAAAAAAATAATATATCACTCAACTAAAGTGATATGAAAATATACCAAAAATATTTCACCCAAACATTAATTAATGTAATTTCATTTCAATTGCTATGAAAATATTTTATGCATCTATCAATTCATCTTATTTCATTTATTGTTCACTTCTATCAATTTCATATAACAGTATTTATTTTTCTACCCTGGTATATGAGACAACATGATGCTACTTATTTCACACCTTGGTCACATACGAAGCCATTTTTCCCTCAAGGTCACTAAAGTGTATTGTTCTGAGTACTTATCAACATAACCATCAAATATAAACCATGATTTGGGATTAAATATCTTAATCCATAAATCATTACACATATTTTTTAAAACATAAAAAATCATATGTGTCATATATAAAACTCTTATGTGTAACAATTTTATAAGGACATTACTAAAATTCCAACTCCCTCATAGGTCACCATAGTTTCTTCCATTTCATCTATGAGCCTCACCATTTACCATAGGGAAACATACAAACAAAAACACCAACATAAATTTCAATTTCATAAATTATATATATGTTTCCATATTGTGACATTTTTTCTATTTCAATATTTTGTGGTCGAATAACTTTCTTCAGAACCTTAAATTTCATAATTATTTTTTAAAATGTATCTATGAATTTTTATCTCCCAAAACCATATCCACCCGTGTTTTATATATGATCATACGGTGGGGATGAAAACTCAAATTTCAAAAACCATAAAACTAAAAATCTTAACCCTAAATACTTATTACATGTTATTTCATTTATTCCAAAACCACGTAAAAAATATCACCTCAATTGAATCATAGAAAACCATTGTATGAACATTATTTATGTGTGAAAAAAAATCACAAAAATAAATTTCTCATTATATCTTCCTCAAATATTTTTTTATTCATGGGATCAATAATATCCCTAAAATATCACTTGGTCTTGACACCATTTGAAAACTCAAGTCATAGTCTTTGATACGTGTTCATATTTAAGTGTCTTATAAATTAAATTTAAATATTCCCCAATAAATTGAATTACATGGATATCATGGTGAATATTAATCAATATATTAGGAATTAAATGACATTCACAATTAAATGGAATGTATCCTTGATACTGGTGTAGTATATTTGGATAACTTCAATGAATATGGGTATTAAATATAATGGTTGGAGATCAAATAAATGATAAAAATTCAACTCTTAGTAAAATTAGGTTTCTGTTAATATAATGGATTATAAGGATAGTACAATAAAAATAAATAGTACTAAATTATATATAATACAATGATTAATTTGTGATAATAAAGAAAAAACATAATTATATATGAAAATATAATGAAATATAATGTATATTAGAATGATAAAGTATACTAAAGGTATGAGAACCCTAATATTATATGTTCCTTCCTAATTATTTAAAATAAAACCCTTAGATAATTAAGAATTCGAGCTCCAAAATTGAAACATATAAAATGATTATACAATCCCTAGCTTATAATATCACATGATAAAAACTCATAGTAATATATTTTAATTGAGAAATGGATAAAGATTATGAAACCCTTATCTACCTATGTATCTTCCCAATGAACCATGAGATGTATAATAAAAGAGATAAAATAATCCTTGGTTATTGGGTGTAAATGAATGGGGGATTTAATGGTTATCTATATAAAATGATAGATAAGTGTTTATAAATTTCAAAACATAATACTTGTAAATGAGGTTGTGGGGAAATATATAACCATTGTAATTTACATGGTATTAAACCATAGTATAAGACATTTCATACCTACTTTTCTACTATTACAATTTTAAGAACAAAACTTCACTAAATTATATTTTATTGGTAGTAAAAACTATATTTATTTATAAAAAATTTATTTTACTATGATAAAATATATTTTAGGCTTTTGAAACGTGGTTTTAGGATTATAAATATTATTATATTTTCAAAAAATGAATTATTTTAATAAATTAACACATATTGTGTCAATACATCCTTTATATTAATTATTACATATCTTTTTCATAATAATGATGTAATAATTATTATTTAAAATATATTCTATATTTCAGTATTTACCTAAAAATTTAACTATTACAGAACAGTAAAAATAACAAACTATATTTCAATTTGGAAAAGTTCATACTAGATTTGAAGACCTTTTTATACAAATTGTTTTCTATATATTATAAATTTGTTTATTAAGAAAAGTTCGTAGTATATTTAATAAAAATAAATTTGATGTGAAAACATTAAAACCACTCCCATGATAAATATTATTTTTATTCTAAAACATATGGGTGTATTTATATTATTATTCATCGATCAATATATATATTGTTATTAATTATTAATTTAATTATTAATAAAATATTTTAATATATTTTTGGTTATATTACAATTACAACATCTTAATTATCAATGGTTAGATTCCAATGATCAACATACATGTCAAATGGTCATATTACCCATTATATATAAAGATCATTCTAACATCCAAAATCATTCATATTTGTTTGGTAGTTTATATACTACATTTATTCCATTTATTATTAATTTTCCTTTTTTAATTTTATTGTAGATATTTTTCATTTTTATGATCATTTGATGATCGAAATTATTGTGTTATCCTATATTTTAATGTATTTTATTACAGTAGTTGTATCAATTATAGTGAATGTAATTTTTTAGATTTGATTTGTATTATTATTAAAATGTAATGGAATACAAATTATGTAATATTTATTTTAATTAATTCTCTAGTTATTGTAGTATAATATCTATTAATAATGTTTATATTATGTTAATACTTGTTTCCTAATAACCAATAGAAAAAATTATTCATCATTTTATAATTATTACATTTCTCTCCATATTATATGATATGGTGGTTTTTACTGTTTATATTTTCTAATTTGTTTTTCACCTCTAGAATTTTGATGGTGATGGTAATTTTTTTGATATAGTTATAATTTTCCAATATTATTTAACAAGCATTATGATTATGGTTTATAAATAACGGTAAAAAAGTATCCTCATTATTAATAATTAAAAAATTAAAAGAATTTATTTTCATAATGAATATATTTATAGGTATTACCATTATAAATCTTAAACATAAATTAACTTGATAACTAATAATATATATTACTAGTATATAAGTTTCCATAATAATTCATTATAAAAATTTTGTAATATTGTTTAAGTAGATGTATTATATAACTAATGTTAGAATGGGTTATAAAATTTGAATGAATAAAAATATTAGTGATCATTTTTCAACGGGATAGAAACATTTATGTGGTGATGGCTAAGGTACTCATAATAGAACTGAAACATATCCCATGATAGTCCATTTTCCCCAGTCACATTCAATTATTCCTTGGGTATTCAAATAAGGGAACTCACCTAAGTCTCCATATGCACTCTAACCAACTTTAATGAATCATCTATGGAAACTTCCACCTTCATGGAATGTTCATGTAGGAATTAACCTATGTAAATTAATTATAATACCAAAAAACATTATAAAAATTATTCAATTTCTAACTATTTTTTTTTCTCCATATTTGCTTATAAGAGTACCTCTTGGGGTCATCATTTTGGAAATACTTAGAGAGGGACCTATGTGAGGAGGGAATGCCCAATCCCCCCATGCCTAGGTATTATAATACTTCATTCCAATGTCTTATGTCCCCATTAAATAAGATTAATTAAGACATAATCTTGTAGAAAACTTAAAAAAGGAAAATTGTTTTTATAGTCTACTGAAAACAACACAAAGAGATGAAAATACGCCCAATATCACTATTATAAAGGAAGAAATAATTCCTACATGTCTAGTAAAAATAATGGATGCATGTTGAGATGAAAAAATCGGAAGAAACTTGATGAAATTGAATTTAAAAAGTTATTTAAGAGACACACATACCAAAAATGAGGAGGGTTTTTTGAACACATGAATTGCTAACCACCATCACGTGGAACAACCAGCGAGATGCTAGCCCGTGGAGTGATGTTCAGCAAACCCAGGAGCCCGCGAACCACATCATTGGCCAAATCAAGCATGCAAAGTCCATACGCATACCATCTCATAAACTCAGGGGTTCATGGATGATGAAAATCAGTAGGGTTCTAGGAACCATAACATGTGAACTGCTGACTCTGCAAACCCTAGTTGACCGAGTCTTCTGTGGATCAAGATATCTCTTAATGGGAATTCAAAAATGGGGGTGCATGCCTATAGATTTGTTTTTTTCCAATTTTTATAAAATGAGAACTGAAGGAATTGAGATAGGCAAATTAAGAAATCACAGACGATACCCTAAAGGTTGGGAGAAAGAATTCATAGAGGATTTCATCTTCGGATTCAAATCATCACCTACACGCACAACGTGAACCACATTTCCTTAGTTATAACTAGATGTGAAAAATAGAAAGAAGGTAATTAATAATAATGGGTAAAATGCGAATCTAATTGGTGTCAGGCTAAACCATAAATTTCATGATGATGAATTCCTTACGAAAGATAGGTTCCAGAACACCCCGTTCGATATAGTGTTCTTCATTTTGTATCACTGTGAGGATTGAGACCCAGACCACATATTGCATTAGTAAGCGAATGGAACCCAAAGTGTCATGGAAGATCGTATCTTGGACTATGTATCACAACTGTGAGTGGTGGTCCATGCCAAAGATCGTGTATCGCATTGGTATGCAGACAAAACCTTTACCTATATACCACTATGGTATGCTAAGAACCACCCATCACGCATGGGAATAGATTATACGGAATAGGGTGTCTTCAGGTGTCCTTCCCTCCAACACCAATATATCCTTCCACTACTATCTAGTCCTTTATACCCCTACACTAACCAGTCCCCCACTATCCGACCAAATCCTCTTTCAAAACCACAAGAATCGTATGGTCAGATCATTAGGTGCATCATCACACCCCTTTTAGTCTACATACCCATGGTAAGAGGAGTCACAAATGTTTTCCCTACAATGGTGCGGACTCCCGAGATGCATGTCAAAAAATCCTTTCCATGGTAACTCAGAGTCAAACCTTGGGATGATCACATTCCCCTCCATATTCTAGGGATTTAGGGTGATCACTTTATTTTCAATTCATTGTGCTATGGTGATCAGTCGAAGGAATCATGGTCGGTCCACCATTTAATGATAGGTGAAATTCTTCCCCTGTCCCATAACGCATTCACGGGCACTCCCACTAAGGTAAGTCCCTAGTCTTCTGAGGGCTGAGCCACATGACTAATGATGTCATCCAAAATTGAAGGGTTTTTTCGTGCATTCCCTCACCCACCTTCACCTCAACTACATATATTGTAATCCCGCCCTCTCTCCTCAATGGGATATTGGTTGTGTGGGTGGTTTGATCTCTCACATCCTCTTGTCTCTCACACCGACTATGACTTCCATGTGCTTAGCGATTTGTGACTATTTCCACATCCACACAACCCTTCCTAAACTATTTAAACTCTAATTCCTATTTATTGTGACAAAATATGATGGGAGAAGTAGAAAACACTATGAGGAAACCACCTCCATTTAGGTTGCCTCGTGAATCTGGTATGCAGATCCACATAGCACCGCAGACGACACAATGCCGCCTCCTTCATTGCTTCTACGAAGCAAAAAAGAGGGAGGTTACATGATAAAAAATTCATTATCAAAGTTTTCATGAACCAAAGAGGTAGGAGGATCCTCAATCTGAAAGACGTTTGCAAAGATATCACGAACCAAAGAGGTGGGAGGCCCCGCAATCCAAAAGATGTTTGTGAAGCTGTCATGATGCAAATACATGGGAGGCTCCGCGATCCAAAATTATTTTTTGAAGTCTCCATGAAGCAATGAGGCAGGAGAATCCACAATCCAAATTTGTTTGCAACGCTTCCAGTAACCAAAGAGTTAGGAGACTCTACAATCCGAAAGATGTTGGCGAAGCTACCAAAAAGCAAAGAGACAAGAGGCTACATGGTTATGAAAAAGCATCATGTGGCTTCACATCATGCGCTCCCTACATCACGCCACCTCTTTCCTATAAATACCGGGATTCCTATGATCCCAAAGGATTGATAATCTAACCATTAACCTTGTCATCTCTCAAATCACAATTCATTTTATGAAATACAAAAAATGATCTCTTTAAGGTACTTTAGCATTGTGAAGTGTTTTTCCTTTTACATCAGCACAACCCCTCTTAAAGTAGGGAATCCCTTCATGAAGCCCATAATATTTCTCAAAGAAAGGATATTCCTAAGGGGACTCATGTCTTCAAGACGAACTCTTGATTCCCAAAGAACCATATATTCACTTCTGAACCACATGTTATGGTGGGGTCACAGTGCTTCGTGAGGCACACCACATCACAGTTCTATGATTTGCAGGCCACCCTTGCCTCCCAAATCCTTACTCTACAAGTTCCTTTCTTCTTCAACAAGCTCCCTACACATGGACCTACGCTTGTTTCCTAGTCTAGGCCACCCCTATTTGTGAATCATAACCCATCATGAAGCCCCTCTACTACTTGGAGCACCAGTGCTTGACGAGAATGCTTCTAGTGAACCCCTTTTATCCATAACCCCTTTTCACGTATGACCCTCTGGGATCGTACAAAGTTATTTCAAGGTCCCTTGGTTAGTGATTTACGTTGTGTTTTTTCCTTTTTCTTCTATGCATTGGCACGCTAATGGATATTTCTTCTTCACATAGCCATGCTAATGTGGACCCCTCAGTGGATCACTCCACGACACCCCCTCACAATGGCATTGCTGATGCCTTTCCTTCCCCAAGGGTCGGTGGGAATCAGTAATTCATGTCCTAGGTGTGCGGAATGATCCTGACTCATCCATGTTTTCAAGACATTAAACTTACCAGAACCATTGTCATCAACACATGACATTAAATTGTGGCCTCACACCCTGCCTTCTATGTGAGTTTCCACACCTCGAATATTCTCCATGCCCCCTCTTCTCCATGGGATAAGACCTTACACACATAGAATGAGATTCTCTTTTATGGAGTGGCTTCTATAAATGGGGAGGGAAAAAATCATTGTGTAAGCCACCTATACATTCTTTCAAGAGGTAGCACCTCTGGTCCTCCTATCTTGTTTGGATCCAAAGACTAATAGGTGAGAGGTGCATTGGGATCCATGATACCTCATCCCTCTCCCTCTTCTATTTGTGACAATTAGGCCTCCAACTAGGAACATGTCCCAATATCCATATTCATGGAATTCTAACCATGTGTATGCCCCACTCCACTTCCTACAAATTCTCCATTCATGACAATATCTTCAAGTCTTTGCAACCTTCTATTTCTTACACTGAGAATGACTCGTGTGGGTCTGGAGTAAGCATCGAACCTGACATCCTCTATGGGCTGCCACAGAGTGTAAGCCCCTAAACACTTCCGACTAACGTGTACATTGATCATTGCAAAGGAAATGTATGTAGGAATCCTCCATGATGTTCAATCACAACACCTACATGTCCCGACCCCCTTCATGTATGTTCACCATTCACTCCTAAACAACATGTAATTTGATCCTTTCCATGTCAAGGTATGTAAGAAGCCCCCCCTAAGGTTTAATCTTGACACCTACCGGTCTCAACCCCTTTATGATAGTTCACCAAACACTTCCAAACTATGTGGACCAAGATCCTTTCAATGGAATGGTGTTTAAGAATCTTCCCTGAGAATCAAACCTAACCCCAACTGGTCCCGACCCCCTTCAAATCTGTTCAACAAACAATCTTGACCACTTCACATCGGTTTACCCTCATCATGCATGAAGTTAAATTGTACACCTCATATCATCATGCATGATTCTAAATTTTACTCATTCGAACTATGTAGGATTTGATCCCTATATCCTAGGTAGGGTACATAGGAAGCCTTCTTGAGGTTCATCCCCATCCACTGGTAAGCCATTGTGTCCCATCCTGCAGTAATCTATTGTACCCCAATAAGTGGTAGGTTGTTGTGATCCCCAATCGATGATAATCCATTGTGATCCCTAATTGATAGTAAACCATTATTTTTCCTAATGAATACTAATCCATTGTGTTCCCCGATCAACGGAAAGCCATTGTTTTCACCCAACCAGCAGTAAGCCATTGTTGTCCTCAATCGACGGAAAGTCGTCGTAGTCCCTTTTGTTGGGACCTTCATCTCTGGAATGACCCCCTGGCATCAAACCAATTCGGGATGCTAACCATTCGTTATCCCTAGTATAATGTCAGTTCTTTTCCCTATGTGTACACTCTGACTCTATGCCCCCATATTGAACTATGTGGACTCTGATTTTCTAGCTCGAGGATATGTAAGAAGCCTCCCTAAGGTTCAATCCAATCACCCATGTCTGATCCTGGACATTCCCTCAAGAATATGTGTTTCAAGAAGGTCATTCCCCAACATGGAGGTTCCACTTCCTCTGATTCCCATCCATACAGGTCACCTCTTTATGTGTCCCATCATCTCACTGAACTCCACAGACTTTGTTTTCCTACCACAGGGATACATAGGAAGTCTCTTCGAGACTCAATCCCAACATTATAGTCATTGTTACAATGGTTCCATACCATTCTCCATCCACAATTAACAATATATATCCATAATGATTCTTACTCGGGCCATCGCATCCTAGTGAGATCATCTCACCCACATTCCCAATGACCTCAATAGTAATCGGGTAACTACCACGCATTATCCCTTGCATCAATGATCCCCCTAGGGGTTGCAGTCATCTCATCCACTCTCATTGGTGTTACAATCAGTCCGATCTAACTCCACTAGATTTTAAACTTCGTCAAACACTATTTTAAATACGGGAAGATGAGGAAAGCCTCAGAGACATGCTTATGGAATATAATTCCATGCACTCGATGTGGGATGCATTGGCCATCTGCACCCTCGAGAATCCCTATAATAAGGGGAAGAAACTCAGACGCCTCAGTGTTTTAGCAGCCTGACATTCTCGTGATGTCCAACATGTTTATTCCCCTGACCCAAATTTGTTTCCCTAACCATACCCCTTGGAATGTTCTGATAGAAGAAGCATAATTAATGGGAATCCATGAAGACTTGTCACTAGAAAGAGTTTCAAGGACAACATCTTAATTAATTAATGGAGACCCAGACTAGGTAACGAGTTTTGAGGAGGAATCCATTGAAGGAGGAGACGATATCCCATCATTCTATTTCAATCAAAGAGAAAACATCCCTAAATAAGTGATAGACATCACCCAACTTTGGAAAGTGGGAATGCAGGGCAACAATCAGAGCATCCTCCGAGAGATGGATGTGTTCCCCAGAAATAGAATCAAAAATTGAAATGGAGAGACCAAAATGATGTTATTATCCCCAATTTTGACATTATTAGCGTTCAAGACATTAGTGGACTAATGTGTCACTTGATGTATATATTCAGCGCCAGGTCCCACCAAGAATATAGTGGGTCTGGCTTGAAAATCAGTTGAATGTGGGACAGTTGAATGTTGGACATCTCGGTCTGTGACGTTGTCAGCGTGGATCGTTATACAATCCATGGAATATGGAATGGTGTTGGGGAACTTGACGACTCTTTTACTTCAATAATGGTAAAATCAACCAACATTTCCAGACCCAAGTTTCTACGACAAAAAAATCGATCACCACCCACCTATCTACGTAGGGTAAGGGGCAATGTCAACGTGAAAATCCCACATGGCCCCATCACATAAACAATAGATTCCACACCCACAGCTATTGGGAACCCACTCCCCATCTCCCCTTCTGAGATCATTCAATGAATGGTGATAGATGACCTTGTTCAGTGATACAAGGATGAAGGAATTATCCAAAACCGGGATATGACCCGTCTGTGCTTAGAGGATTCTATACCGATGTGGACCAAATACAGGCCCCAAGAAAAATTGAGCTATTTCAAGTGGAGCCACCTCCACAGCCCCGAAGGGGCCCTCCACCTCAAGCACAACCTTCAGCCTAGCAGCGCCCACCTCATAATCAGAAGGTGCCTCCGTGTAACACGCTACCACGACCTAGGGGAGATAACCATGTCTAACATTCTTGACAAACTCCTCCATCCCCTCATCAGGTCCAAGCTCCTAGAGCCCCCATGCATTACAGTAGGAACCATACCTACTCATTCAACAATACGTAGGTCCCCAGTTATTTCCAATTAACCTTGGAACATGGAATTGTACGGTTCCTCAAATACATGAGACTAGAAGAGGGAGATCTCACTAATAAACCCAATTACTGCCCCTATAATCGGTTCCTGGGGAACACCATCAAAGATTTATATGTGTTTAAAGATTGGATTCCTGACCAAGTTGATAAAAACATAGTCAAGTTAGGCCTAGCTTCAGCACAGGTGGAATGTGTCCTCCTGAGGGTAGACATCTTTAGTTACAGTAATGATTAATGGAACCAGGTTTCTAACTACATATTCCAAAAATTAAGATGACTGGATCACTCATAAAATAGATGCTTGTACCCATGGTATTGATTTTTCAAGGCTTAATTGACCTGAACCTTATGAAAATTCCATGTCACCCATAGCCAGTACCTCTGTGTCAACGTCTTAGCCATACTCTTCCAAAAATTGAAATCATCAGTGGCGCAAGGGAAAAAACCCCCAACGATGTTGTCATCATCCCGTAATATAAAAAACTTCATTCCCCTAAAGCTGGAGATTCCTATCATAATAATTTCAGTGGAGGAGGATTCTTTAAGTGACAGTCAAGGGTATGCCTCGGTTAACATTGTAGAGCTGGTAAACCCCTACATGATTCCTGACGATGAGAAGCGCCAAATAGATCTTCCCAAAGTCCACAGTTTCCACTAGTGTTGATGGAGCCGTAAATATATTGGTCATTGGAGTGCCTTAGTTATCAATTCCAACTAGGTTGTGCATGCCACCGAAACTAGACAACAGGACCAACACAAATCTCAGCATGCATAGACCTCTTATCTGATATCATCAGTTCCGCCTTCGACGTCATTTGTGCTAATAGATCTGGAAGAGCCATCCCAACCACGCCATGGTTAGTCACACTCTATTACGGACCGGTCACTGTCATCTAGACCTCGTATGGAAGTCACTCCACAGGCTTCAACTAGTGAGAAACCGGTCATTCCCAACACCTCTCTGTTGCTGGTCTAGCTGGCAGGGCCCGCTATATCTCTTGTTACAGAGAGACCTCTTGTATGCAAAATTTCATGCATTGAATCAAAGTATGATGTATTTAAGAATTTTAAAATCATTCCATAAAGGCACTCTATCTTTGAGGATCTTCACTTGTTTGAAGATATGCGTGATGCCCTTGTTGAGCCTTTACGAAGCCTCCTCCAATTTGTGATTAAGGTAGAAACTGTAGAAGCCTTCCAGGATAATTAATCTAGCATGCTGAATGACAGTCCATTATCTCATTCTCTAGAAAGGATAAAGGATCTCCCATATAGGGTTACATTCGCTCACTGTATGTCATTGTCCATTTTAATTGTGTGGAGCTTTGATTGATGTCTAGTTAACACAGGCCTTGGATAAACATAGTCCCAACATGTACAATGAAAAAACATGGCTTGTTCAAGGATGATATGAGTCCCTCTGACTTGAAAATTCAACGTTATGACAGAACGAAATAGGCACCAGTTGGCATGATTCTTCGGAAGACCCAATTTGGTGGTCTAGTGTCTAGCACCGAGTTCATGGTTTTCTCGCAGGACACTCCTTACAACTCATTTATGGGTAGGCCATGGACTCCTCTACATGAAGCAGACCCTTCATCATATCAACAATTCTATATGTACTCCCTTAATGGTCATTTGAGCATACTTCAAGGTGATGTGTCTCCCATTACCTCTAGTAATTCCCGTTATCTAGATTCCGACTATTATAAGATCAAGGACAATCAGATCCAAGATAATGAGGATGAACATTCTATTGCAGTGACCGAATCGTGGACAGATCTGGATAATGCTTGTATCATTCCAATCCACCTATAAGAGGCTACGTCCATAGATATGGGACAATGCTTCTTTGTTTTTGTAATGGTGGGGGAGCACATTCCCAAGTCTAAGAGACGATGTAAGATCACCTCATACTCCAACACGAATCAAGATCGAGTGATCCTAGAGCCCCATATGACCATAAGATATCAAGATGTCTGACCCATGGCAACAAAAAAAACTCCATAATTTCTTGTTTTACTAGGATGTGATAAACTGGGTCAATAAAAAGTGTCATTATTCTTCCAATATCATCAAGTCTAGCCATATGGGCCAAGAACCATATGGGATCAGATCGATATCTTTCATTTCCATGGTTTTAGCAGCACACGAATCGCTTGATGTAGTGTTTACTATCGCTCAGGTAGGTACCAGTCTCCCATAAGAGTCTTTTGACTCAATGAAAACTCCCCCTGCCGAGGATCCATCCTCCATAAGTGAATAAGAGGATTTAGAGGATGTTCTTATCACCTTTGAAGAGGGATTCTCTACCATAGTCAATGAATTAGAATAGGTGAACCACAGTAGTGAGACATATCAGAAACCCACACTGATAAGTGCCTTTATGCCTATAAAATAGAAACATTAGTACGTGGACTTCCTGAAGCCACATCATGATGCATTTTTCTGGATCTAAGATGAAACTCTACGACTAGATCCCCATATATCCATCCACCACCTCAGTCTCCCAGAAAACAACTGCAGGTTTAACAAACCTCCATGAAATATTCACCCTTCTCATAGTTCCATGGTTGAGGTCGATGTTCATAAACTCATCGAAGCCAATTTCTTCAAGGAGGTCTAGTACCCTTGATGGTTAGCCAACATTGTGCCCGTCATGAAGAAGATAGGACAGATCAGAGTCAGCAAGACTTCTGGGATCTCAACTATCACTGTCCAATGGATGAATTTTCCTTCCCTATGATAGAATCGGTGATAGATTCTATAGTTGTGTTCTAGGCCCTCTCCATCATGGATGGGTACTCCATGTATAACCCGATTTTAATAGCATCATTGGATGAAAACTTTATAGCTATCAGGCCAACACAAGGTACTTTTTGATACCAGGTCATGCTCGTTGGTCTATGAAATTAAAGTTCCACATCCCTTTATTCTATGAATCACATATTTAAGTTGATCCTCAAGAAATTGGTGGAATGCTCAATGAACGATCTGTTGTTCAAATTTCAACAACTTTAGGACCATCTGAAAGTACCTGAGAAAGTGTTTGGATTCCTCATTTCTCACCATCTGATGATGAATCCATTGAAGGGTTCCTTTGGGGGCACCTCTAAAAAGTTTCTTGGATTTTTGTAAGATATAGAGGCATCGAGATCAACCCAAAGAAGATCAAGGACATTATCTAGATATCTTCCTTGAAAAAAATTCATGAACTTTAATGAATTAAAGGCCACATGGCCTACATATGTCGATTCGCCGTGAATTTGGATGTCAATTGTAATCTGTTTTCTTAGATCCTAAAGAAAGGAACCATCTATCATTGTGATGAGTAATATCAAACTTCTTTTGAATAAAACAAGCAGTATCTTCTCCAACCACCGATCATGATGCCTCATATCTCTGGAAATCCACTGGTCCCTTATGTGACTGCCCTGGAATGATCTCCCATTTCCCTTCTCTCTCAGAAGAACAACGAGAGAATAGAGAATATTCTCTACTATCTTGTCCACATGCTCCATGATATGGAGACAAATTACTTCAATATGGATAATAGATTCCTTCTGATAGTATTCACAGCACAGAAATTGTGACATTACATACAACACTAAGAGAGATATCTGGTGTCACTATTCGATCTACTGAATTACATCCTGATCCACCCCAATTTGACAAGTCGTCTAGCTTGGTGGTTTGTGATCCTCTAGAAGTTTGACATCAAGTTTATCCCTCAAAAGGCTCTCAAGGGAAAATTGTTGGAAAACTATCTTGTTACCCATCAAGCTCCCACGAACTAGTCTCTAGACCTTTATTTTCCCAATAAGGCAATCATCTCGATAGACCATATCGTTCCATTTTTCCTAATGCACATTGATGGTGCTTCTCGGTGCCCTAATGGAAAAAGGCTCAATGACCCCATGATCAAAATAGTATTCCATGGTATCATCTTCATTTCCTGAATATAAGTCAGTCTTCCGTATTCATGCCTATTTTGGTAAGCATGTACCAACAACAAGGTAGAGTATCAAACTCTAATTAATGGCCTCGTATTTTCCCTCAATATTGATTTTCCTCACATGAATGTGAAAGGGGACTAGGAACTAGTCATAAAAAAGATCAATGGTGACTATGTCATAAGAATTACATAGCTCTTACCTCTGTTGGAATGTACCCTCTAGTTGATGATTCAGTTCCCATCTCGGCGATAGGTTACACATATTCCTTGATCCTAGATTGGTTGTGCTGATGCCTTGGCTAGGCTAGCCGCATCCTTGCAGATCTTGAAGATTATGATTGGATTATCCACATGGAACATCAGAGAGTCATCACACTTGTTACTCTAGATGATGATGATATCCCTTAGGATAGTCACCTTGCCACCAAAGCCTCCATGTCAGGACCTCCAAGTCCCTTGGATGTAGTGATTTAATTGACACCCAAATGGAGAAGATCCTTTTCAAGTACCTCCAAAATGGTAATCTCCTGGAAGATCAAGCTGAGTGTGGGTGTTTCAAATGTCGTGTGCTGTAGTATACCCTCCAGAGTGGTCTTGGTCTCAAGAATATTCTCTAAAATCACAGTTTTACAGGGTTATCCTCCATTGAATTTAGTGAGATAATATTCCTCAATTCATGTAGGAGGTTCATGCTGGTTCTTATGGGGCTCATCAGATAGAGGAGAAGTTATCTCACCAGATCTTGAGACTGGGGTATTTTTGTCCCTCCATGATTTGTGACTACATCGAGTTTTCCAAGTGGTTACATGCATTCCAAATTTATTCTATCTTTGTGAATTGGCTACCATAGCCTCTTTACACTACCAAGTATTCTGGACCATTTGCGGTCTAGGGACTTAATTTCATGGGACCATATCCACAAGCGACAGCTCTCCACTACAGGTTCATCTTGACCACTATATATTTCTTTTCCAAGTGGATAGAATCAGTTCCTCTCAAGGAGGTCAAGGACTGTTCTATCATTGAACATGTGATCTCCAACATCATCTACAGATTTGGATTATGTCATTCCATTATTACCAATAATGGAACCTTCATCTGGGTTTCCGAGTGGAAGAAATTGTAAGCCATGTACAACGTCGTTTATAACCATACCTCCCACTATCACGCACAATAAATTGGAAAGATCGAGGCTCTCAACAAAACCCTCTCCAAAATTCTCTAGAATATAGTCATTTAGAACAAAAAGAGTTGGCAAGAAAAAATCCCCAACACCATTAGGGAATATCGGACAATGACTCACAATTCCACATAGGTGACCCCATACTCCCTGGTGTATGGAATGGAGGCCTTCTTTCCCATCATGATTTGATTTCCTTCATTATGCATAACATTTTATGATCAACAAGCACCAGATAAAGTAAGAGAAATATGTCCATCTAAATTGGAAGCACTCGACAAGATCATGCTTTGTGCCCTGCACAATCTTGGAATGCATCAAAATAATATATCTAGAGCTTTCAACAAGAAAGTTCACCTCTTATCTTTCTTTCAATTTGACATGGTTATGGTCCTAAGAACACCATTGATACCTGGTAGGAAACCACCTACGATGGTGCCAAATTGGGAAAAACCTTACATCATTCTCATGTTTTACCCTAAGGGAATGTACTCCCTGGGTACCATGGATGGTGAGAATATAACTCCTCCCACCAATGAATAATTCCTCAAGCAATACATTACCAGAGTAACTTTTTCCTATATGACCTTAAACTATTATGTCTCACACAACTAAAAACTATATGTTGTACCATTTTATGTTGATATGTATCGGGTCCTGCATGACTTTAATTTTTTTTGTCCCGCATGATATTAAACTTCATGACATGAAAATGATTTTTCATCCCAAATGATGATAAACTACATAACGGTCTGAGATCTATGACCTGAAACTAAGATTAACATCATCCTGCAAGACGTTAAACTACATCTCAATAAATACATATGTTTTTATTCCCATCCTTATGGTATACGTAGGAATTCTCAGACGCCTTGTCTTGAATCCAGCCCCAAACTCTTCTCGTTGACTACCCCACTTGGGTGTAGTTATCTTTGAGGATCCCACATGGTGTAGTGTAAGATTCTCTAACCCCCACTCATGTTGGTTTTATGATGATAACACCATGTTCCCATCTTCAATATTCTATTCTCCTACGTCCTCACCGCATGACAATAAACTACATGAACCTTTTAGAACTATGTGTGGATTGATTCCCATCTTTATGGGATATGTAGGAACACCCATAAATTTCATTTGTAGGCCCAGCCCCAAATTCTAGATCTCCTCTTGGGTCAAAAATCATTGTGGGTTGTAGGAATTTTCCTTCATTCATGTCGAGTTCATTGTGACTGAACAATGTATCCCTATCCTTGGAGATCTCTAGCTCTTTCGGCATCCCTCATGATGTTAAACTACATGAATATATTCATGACTCACACAATGAATTTATTTTTTGTATTAATCATATTTCACAAACTAAATTACACCCAAATTGCATAGATTCTTTGACCAAGGTATCTCATACCATTTCTGGAAAACACCCTCAAGGAACTTGAACCACAAATTGATACATGTCTGGCACTGTGAATATCGTAAGCAGTAGACACTGATTTTTTGCTCCAATTTTAGGTCACACGATATGGATGATGGGTTTCAAACATGGTCAAAAAATATCCTTCATTGTTGTCTCCATCCCCATATGTCCCAAACATTGGGAATACTGGTTCATTCTGACATGCTATCTCTTGAGACGCCAGTATTCCTTGGTCAAGTGTGTGAGTCTAGCTATCATACCCTTATATGTTGGGAGAGACTCTTTGTTTCCCACTCTGAGCATTTCTCACATCAGCTTAGAGAATTGTTAAAGCAATACCCACATAAGGGGGAACATAACTCCATGGTCTGAGCTCTATGTTTTTAAACTAAGATCATCATCTTCCTCACCACAAGACGGTAAATGAAAAACGGTCCTTGCTGCAAGATGTAAAACTGCATAGCATCCTTTATGAACAACGTATTGATTGATTCCTATCTTTATGGGATATATAAGATCATATGAACATTTAGTCTTTGGGTCCATATCTATTTTTTAGAAACCTCCTTAACTTCCTGGCCCCTTGGCTAGAGTCCTTCTAGAATAGGGGTTTATGGTGTGGTATGGGATTATGTCCCCATTAACTTCTAGTTTGTAACAACCATTCCACGTAACACTTTCTCTTGAGAGATCTTTACCACCCTTCCCTAAAATTATCTTTTTGAGTCGGCTGCTCATAAGTTGGGCCCCTAAACCCTCTTTTGAAATTCACCAATGTGCAGTAGAGTACTCTAGAATAAGACCAAGAGTGGTGGATTCTACATAGACATGTTATTGCCCATCCAAAGACTCCATGCTCCCCTCTATTTGGGATTCCATCATCCTTACCTTCCCAAGAAACCCCCAAATGGTATAGATAATCAGCCTAAGGGCTCTCCTTCTATTCCAAGACAACATCATCGAGGACCTCGAAAGAAAAATGGATACATGTCCCACGTTGCCAATTTGGTCAGCGGTCGATGCTCATTCATTGTTCCCTTTTCAAGTCACACGATATGGATGTCGTGTTTTGAGCCCTATCAATAGTTATTCTCAGTCATCACACCAACACCATCATGCCCTAAATATCGATTGAATGATTCACATAACTTTCTATACCATCATTTATAACTATAACTTCGACACTCTTGGTACTATACATGTGAGTACATTTGCATGTTAGGAGGATAAGGACATTGTTTCCGATGCTTTTACGTCGGGGAGCGTGCGTGCGTCTGTCACGTATGGGAGGACGCGAGTCTTGTTGCCCCGCATTCCCGCTTTCCAAAGGCGGGTGGAATCCATTCCTTGTTCAGGGACGTCTGCAACCTGATCAAAACCGGGATGATGAGTTGTCGGTTCTTCCTTCATTGGATTCGTCCTCAGATCTCTTCACCTAGTCCGGGTCACCCTCATAGATTTAAGATGGGTTCGTGAAGCTCGTTCCTGGCGCCATATCTGCATGGACTCTAGTTAATTACGCTGCATCCGTCGAGACACTCCAAGGGGTCTTGTTGGGGCAGCATCCTTTGGCGAGGAGAATGGTGGTGTTGGGGGAGTCATTGGCATGTCTTGACGCTGGGGATCGACATGTCTATCTTATGTCCCTTATTAGAGGGCTTCTCAAGGGTGCGAAAGCCCAAGGCATCCTACATCGAATGTGGGGATTGTGTACCATCTAAGGTTTTCCTCAGCTTCCCGTGTTTAACACGGGGTATGCCATGAGTTTAACGTCTTGCAGTGATGGATCGGGCTGACAGACCCCCTAGGGGGAACACCGATATTTGGGCCAGCACATGGGCGGCTTCCCAAATGCCATGGAGTGGAATGGGGTGGCATGATCTCACCGGGATGTGGCGGCCCGGGAAAGGATCAGGATGGATGATGGGGTGACGAGCTTGAACCTCATGGAGTCTTTCTATGTATCCCCATGGCAGGGAATCAACGTCTGCATTTTTCGGTGGTACGATGGGACACCTGAAGAGGCGACCCGTGATAATGGACGCATGGATTGGAGCCTGGAGGAAGTGAGATCCTTGGGCTAGGGCATGAGCTTCCCATGGCACGTGGGCTCAAGGGAGAAGTTAGGATGAGACATGGATGTGAGAAATGGGGCTTATGCTCTGAGACAACCCAATAGGGGGAATGTGGTTTAACATCATGTGGGACGAGATACAGTTTAATGTCATGCGGGACAAGGGCATACAGTATAACATCATGTGGGATGAGGCATTTGGGGCTTACACTCTGAGGTGGCCCAGAGTGGGTATGGGCCTTACGCTCTAAGGCGGCCCAGAGTGGATATGGGGCTTACGCTCTGAGATGGCCCATGGTGGTCGGGGAACCGACGGGGAGAGGTTGCAATTACTAGGTGGTGGGCTTGAACCTTGTGGAGGCTTCCTATGTACCATGCGTTAGCACGGATCAAAGTCCACATAGTTCGCTAGGATGGGGATTACACTCTGAGGCGGCCCATAAGAGGATTTCATGGTCGATGCTTACTCTAAACCCACATGAGTCATGCTCAGTGTGAGAAACAAGAGGCAGTAGGGACCAGACGATCACATCGTAAAGGGTGTGTCCGTGAGAAGCGGAAAGGGGCTTACGCATTGAGTGGACCAAAGAGGAAACAGGGGCTTACATGTGGTTAGTGGCCCTTGGTGCCAGGGCTTACTCTAGGATGGAGGCCAGTGGTGCGACAAAGTGCAGTGGAAAAGGTACTCCACTGGCCTGGGAAGGGGGGAAGTATGGAGATGCATGGGTGAAAACTTCCACAAGAGAGGCTTGGGGATTACGCTCTAAGGCATCCCTTCCCCCATGGACAAATGCCACTCCGACAAGGAGGATCTCATTCTATGCGAGGAATAGTCCATTTCTGTGGAGACGAGTGGGTGTAAAGAATGCCAGAGCCAGGGGGACCCTGCGTGTGAGACACGGGGTTGGACCACAGTTTAACATCATGTGTTAAGGATAAAGTGCTTAGCAGTTTAACGTCCAACAGCTTGGATGAGGTGGGTTCACTCCACACCCCTAGGTCTTACATGCCCAATTCCCTCTACCCCTTGTGGGAGGGAAGGCATCGACAAGGCCGTGGTGAAGGGGGGTCGTAGGGCGAACCATCGATGAGTCCACGGTAGCATGGCTATACGAAGAAGCAATGGTAGTTAGTGTGGCTATGCGGATAAGCATAAAGAAAAGCAACGCAACGGGAAACACCACCCAAGGGACCTTGAGGTCACTTTGTACGAGCCTGGAAGGCTGTACAGGAAAACAATGCATGGCACGCATGCCCGGCAACGGAGACATCAGGTGCCAGCATAGAGAGGCAGCCAAGGGGCGTCATGGTAAAGGATCCTGGGTGTTGCGTGCAAAGTGAAGGTTTGCACGCAAAATACCAGGATGGCGCACAATCGAACCATAGGATTTCAAAGAGAGGTGATTGCACGCAAAGTATCGGGATTGCACGCACAGAAGGGGATTGCGCGCATGGGGCAAGGATTGCGCATAAGGGAAGAACCCGGAGGAGTGGGCAAATTCACTGAAGCCAGTGGAGTTTCACGCAAAGGCGAACCCCGGGGCAAGGTTGGGTGAAAAAGGGAATTACCTAGAAGTCATATTGTGCGTGGGGGGATTCAAATTACTCACATGGGAGCCGGTACGAATTCCGCAACCCCAAACCGTTTGGGGTCGCCTTCTATTTATAGGCATCGACCGATGCAGAATCCAGGCAGCACATGAAATGTTCTGCGCCGAGAACCGTCAGCGTGCAAAACTTCATCGCGAGGAATCAGGGCACCCAAAATTGCGCGCCTCACCGGCTCTATTACACAAATCTCAGAGATTCTTCACGTGCACATCATTATTTTTCACAAGTCCTCCTTTATTTCGCACACCACTTCCTGGGCCTCCGGACCGGGCCTCTGATTCCGAATATGAATTCTCTTTGCCATTTCGAAACTTCCTCTAGGAGTTATGAACTTTTTTGGTGTCTAAAAATGCCCCCCTTGGAATTGGATCGGCGAGGAGTTTCAATGGTTGGATTCCAAGGGAAACGCCGAAGCAGGGCCACTCCTGGGAGCTTAGCGCGCAAACAACCCACGCGGTGAGAAAAACGATGGATCGGTGAGGAATTTTCTTTCCACGCGGCACGGAGTCCTAGCCTCGCCTATAAAAAGGGTGTTGGGTCCTAAATCCATACTCAATCTTTTCCACGCGATAGGCTTACCGCTCTCATGAGAAAAAATGCTTCCACGGATGTGCGTAAAAACGCTCTGGCAGCGCGTAATTCCTTCCGAATTTAGGTCTTCCTTGCGTGCCTACTTGGGATATTCCATGCTTAGTGTGCCGATTGCATGCCCATCTCCTGGATTTTCCCTACCACTTCAGATTTCACACAGCACTCTACGATTTCGCACACTACATCCCTATTTTTTGTAACTCATAAGATATTTGAGATAGTCGTAGACTGAGTTGATGAGGGGGAAGCCGCCGCTCATAGGACTGAAATGGCGGCGAACGAGGAGGTTTATGGCCCTAAGGTGATCGTTTCCAAGAACCTGACCTTGTTCAATCTGGTGACTCCAGCCCAGAAGACGTATCCCATGTCTGAAAACCTCCCGCTATAGATCTTTGGCATCCTGGAGGAGGTTCCCCTGTCAGGCTTCGAGGTGGACACACCGTGTTCAGGGGTGACACGGGAGGACCAGTTTCCTCACTACAATCTCACCAACTACGGTCATCCTGCCAGGGAAACCAGACATATGGACGTATATGTCATGGACCCTAGGACCAAGACCATTATCGGGGAAGATCCTGTCATAGAGAATTCCCCGGCCCTCTACGCGAGCACGTTCCGCCATAGCGTCATGAATGACACGAAGGGCTAGCTAAAGGATTGGGACCTGCAGTCCGGGGGAAACTTCACTAGCGAGTGGGCCTGGGCATTCAGGGTTCGCCATACTTGCGACCAGTTAGGGGATGAAGTGAAGCATATTTTCCTGTTCGAGGTGGTTTGGATGTCGTAGTTCCTCTTCCACCATCAACCTGAGCTTGGGCCGAAGCTATTCACCCGGTGGTCTCCTAATACCAACACATTCCACCTTCACCATGGGGAAGTTGGCATTAGTCTATGGGATGTTCACTGCATCGGGGGTATCCCACTAGAGGGATGCCAATACGACGAGTTCATTCCTCCAAAGAACACTTGGGAAGACAGGTCACAGACGCCTATGCTAACGTGGAACCTATTAGAGCTGGCCAAAGAGAGGCTGGGGGTCAAGGGATTCCTGAAGGACATTGCCTACAAGGGCTGGATCAGCCAGTTCCTTGTGAAGGATTCGTCCATCAAGATGCTGGGATGGGGTAAACGGTGCCCAACCGCGGCTCAGAGGAGCAGGGATAGGTCATACTGGAGGACCCTGGAGGCAGGGCAATACCAACCTGGGTGGTTTCCTACCAGGAATCATTGGTGATCTGAGAGCCAGCACCAGGTCACCTTGCAGGAAAAAGTGTAGGCGAACCCTCTTATTGAATGATCGAGCCATCCTGCTCTAATGCCTTTCCATGTTATGTAAATCACAAAGCCTACTTTCGTCCAACGCTTCCAATTCGGCTAGACAGATTTCAGAAACTCTATCCAGCACTTGCTGGTAGTAGACCACCATGTGCAATAAGGGAAACTGGATCTCGATGGGCAGGATGGCCTTAGCTCCGTATACCAGGGAATACGGAGTCACGTGGGTGGAGTTACGAGTCATCGTCCTATAAGCCTAGAGGGCGTTGTGGAGCTTGTCCGGCCAACTTTTCTTATTCTGACCAACCATCTTTTGCAGGATGTTAGAGAGGGTTTTGTTAAATGCCTCAATCTGTCCATTTTCCATTGCATGATAGCGGGAGGTGTGGTTAGAGAGAATGTTGTACTTGGATTACAATTTCTTCAGATCGGATGCTCAGAAGTTTATTCTGTTATTTGTGAGGATAGTGTGAGGTACTCCAAACCAAGAGATTATATTAGAGCTCATGAAGTCAGTGATAGAACATGACTTGAATTCCCTAAGCGGGATTGCCTCTGCCCACTTCGAGAAGAAATCCGTAGCGGTTAAGATGAACCAGCACTGGCAGGCCGTCGCGGACGGGTAAGGCCCTATGACATCCAACCCCTGGACTACAAAGGGCCAAGAATACTTGGTAGTATGGAGAGGCTCTGGTGGCTTATTCACAAAGTTAGCATGAACTTGGCATTCATGACACCTCTTGGCATAATCGATGCAGTCATAGATCATGGAGGGCCAGAAGTATCCCAGCCTCCGAATCTGGTGGGACAACTTCGTCCCGGCTTGGTGGGTGCCATAAGAACCAGCGTGCACTTCTCGCATGACGTGTGGGATCAAGATTCCTTGAGGTCAACGGAGGAGAAAACCCTCAAATCCACGCATGTAAAGGAGCTGCTCATGGCTGGGACCGCTTTGAAGGGTGAACTGCGACGCGCGGTGTTGGATTCTCTCTCGCTCCGCTCGGTCCGACGAAAGATTGCCGTGATGGAGATATTCAACCAAGGGCATCCTCCAATCAGGCACTGTCTCGACTACCACACCTGAAACCCCCGGGGATCCTGACATAGGGGCACCAGTAGTGAGATGGTTCACTCACAGGCCACGATCGCCCTCCATAATAACAGGAGAAATGACTCTCTGGTGGGCCACATGGATGATTAGGTCATCCTGTTCGGGCTCTGCAAGTGATGCGTCCAGGCTGGCCAAAGCATCTGCTCGACTATTCTGCGACCGGGGAATGTGAACGACCTCTGGCCAGGAGGAGAACTTAGCCATTAGAAGGAGGGTGCACTCCAGAAATGCCACGAGTTCTGGCTTTCTGACAGAATATCCACCGTTGACCTACTTGACAACTAGCTCGGAGTACCCTTTTACATACAGATGGGGTATGTCAATCTCGAGAGCCAACTTGAGGCCAGTGATGAGGGCATGATACTCTACCTCATTGTTGGTGCAGCCTTCTGATAACTGAAACGAATACGGTAGAACGGCTTGCCCCGGGGTGATAAAGACGATACACATGCCCACTCTGTTGAGCCTAGGATCATTGAGCCTTCTACCAGTGGGGCTCAGGGAGGCACCGTCAAAGTGCGTCGGCCAGTATGGGATTCCATGATCGACTGAGACAATTGCCTCATCAAGAAAGACTAGATCCACTGGCTGGTCTTCAGAGGTCGGGTGGGTAGATAAGAAGTCTTCCAACGCCTGACCTTTGACGGCCTTCTGCGGTATGAACCGGATGTCAAACTGCTGTAGGATCACCGCCCAGTGCGCCAATCGGCCGGTCGACATAGGTAGGTCTAGCATGTATTTCAACGGGTCTACCCGAGAGACCACCTGTACCTCGTGGTGCTGAAAGTAGTGCCGCAATTTCTGCACGGAAAATACGAGCACCAGGAAGCTTATCTCAATGGAAGAATATCTAATTTCCGCATCGAGGAGCATGCAACTAACGTAGTAGAGGCTATTCTCTGTTTCCTCATTGTTCTTCTAGTCGAGAAGTGAGCCGAGGAATCGCTCCTGGGCGGTCACATAAAGGACCAGTGGCTTTCTAGAAATGGGTGGCATCAAGACCGGAGGTTGAAGTAGATACTGCTTGATTTCCTCAAAAGCAGTCTGACACTCTTTGTCCCATTCATTGACATGGCCATTCTTCATTAGCAGAGAAAAGGGTATACACTTGCTGTCCAGATTCGCAATGAATCAGAATATATAGGCTAAGTGGACTTTAATGCCTCGGAGGTCCTGAATATTATTCGGGGGAGGCATCTGACTGATTTCCTTGATCTTCTCATGGTCGATCTCGATGCCTCGATACCTAACAATGAAGCCAAGAATCTTTTTAGAGGTGACCTCGAAGAAACACATCAACAGGTTCATCTTCAAGTGGCGAGAACGGAGAAATCTGAACACTTTCTCGTGGTCTTTGAGATGGTCCTAGAGCTGACAAGATTTAACCACCAGGTCATCCACGTAGCACTCCACCAGTGTCCCGAGAATCGGCTTGAATATGCGATGCATAGACCGTTGATAGGTGGCACCTGCATTCTTCAGGCTGAAGGGCATAACCTAGTAGCAGAAAGTACCATGGTGGGTCCTAAATGTAGTGAACTCTTCATCCTCTGTGGCCATCCGGATCTGGTTGTACCCGGAGTACCCATCCATGAAGGAGAGGGCTTGGATCCCAGTCGTGGAATTGATCAACAACTCTGTCACGGGAAGGGGAAAATCATCCATTGGACAGTGGCGATTTTGATCGCAGAAGTCGATACAGACCCCGATCTGCCCGTTCATCTTTCTGACTGGCACAATGTTGGCTAGCCACCTGGGGTACTAGACTTCCTTGAAAAAGTTGGACTTTATGAGCTTATCAACTTCGGCCCCAACCATGGCACCGTGAGAGGGGTTCATCTTTCGGGGAGGCTGCTTGAACCCACGATGGTTTAATGGAAGGCCAAGGCAGTGGATGACTACATGGGGATCTATTCCTGGCATCTCGTCATAACTCTAGGTGAACACATCACGGTTCTGTCTAAGGAATTCCACGTATTGTTGCCATACCTCAGGGGGCATAGCGGCACTGACCAATATGGGTCTTGGGTCCGCCTTTCTATTGAAGTTCACCTGCACTAACTCATCGACCGTGGTGGGTACGCCTTCCTCAAAGGCATGAGGAGCATCTTCCATGTCCTCCTATCTACTTGTGGAGGGATCATCCTTGGGGGGAACCGTTTCGGGGTTTCCAGACCCTAAAGGGAAGCTGGTGCGGCTTGGGTGGCAGAGGTCATCACGTCAGGAGACTCATGCACTGTGGAGACCATGGCGACAAAGGCGGTTGATCCAATTCCATTTGGCCTTTGTCCAAAGGGGCCACACTTTATGATATCAAAGAAATAGTGGCACTTTGGCTTGAGTTGGTCGATTTCGGCCCGGTGAAACAGACACGCAAGACGCACTGCCGCTTCCATGAGCCTAATTTCCCGATATCGCACAGGGGTAGGAAGCTCGGGGATCACCTGAGCCTGGTTTGTGTAACAGTATGAGGTGATTTCCTGCCGTCACTTGGACTCGGAAACATGCCTTCCTCTGGTAACCGAAACAAAAAAGCTTTTCCCCATGTCAGGGGTCATGTTATCCAACCGCTGGATTGGGAAGACATGTGCATCATCCAGACCTACCTAGGGATCACTCCTGACAGTTGCGGGCTCAACCTCACCTGCGAGGATCTACTTGTCATTGCTCTTATAATAGCCAGCGTCTAGATAACATGATTCACAAGAGGAAAAAGGAGACACATATCCTTGGAGCATGCCCACTCGATCCTTAAGGGAGTATTTGAGGCACTGGTGATACGATGAGGGGACCGCTGCGTGAAGTTGGAGCCACAGCCTACCCATCAACGCATTGTAGGAGGTGTCCTGAGAGACAACCATGAATTTGGTATTGGCAATTAGGCCCCCAAACTGGGTCTTCAAACGAATTTTGCAGAGTGGAGTTTGCTCAGTCCTGTCATACCCATAGATCTTGATGTTGGAGGGAGTTAAATCATCCTCAGAGAAACCAAGTTTCCGCAGTGTCCGAGTTGATATTAGGTTAATCCCGGAACCCACGCCAACAAGACAGTGGCAGACTTCCATGCCATTGAACTAGCCAGTGATATACAGTGGGCGAATGTGCCCCTGTATGGGAAGGTCTTAATATTCACCAGAAAACAAGATAACTGCCTAACATTTGGCGTCCTCAATCACCTAGGTGTGGAAGGCTTCTTCGGTCGCCACCTCCTTCTCAAACTGAAGGGGGCTCCATAGAGCCTCAGCGAGCACCTCGTGCATTTCAGACGACAGGCGAAGGACCTCAAGGATAGAAAGTCTTCCCGGAATGCCACCCAGGTTCTTCAGACATCATACTTTCAAGCCAAACGCGAGCTTCTGCTTACAGTAGGCCGCCCAGCAATTGGAGGCATGACAGGCCCTGCCTGCAGGACAGGTGACTGACTGGTACTAGGCATGTCTCGCTGTTCACTAGTCGAAGCCCGGGAGTTGGCTGTTGTGCTAGGACCAGAAGTCTGTAGTCGGATGGTGGCAGGGCAGGGCTGGTCGTGGCATGGATGAGGCGGTCTCGTCTGATCTAGCAACACAAATGGTGGTAAAGGTGAACCTATCGACATCGAGTGAGGGGGCTGCGTGTGATGATCTCTATATCGGGCTTGCTGACTAGTCTCAGTAGCGTGCACGACTTGACTGGAGGTGACGACTACCGTGCCCCGGTGATTCACGTGGCCACGGCTCCACTGACGTTGGCGACGGCTGGGGACATTGGGGAGGTCCACCTGGTATTTCTCATCATCGGGAGTCAAAAAGGGATTTACCAATTGTACGGTGTTAACCAAAGTGTACCTTGGGCCTTCAATTGAGGAGTCATCCACTACCGGGCGGAGTCTCGGAGGGGTTCCCATCTCTGGGGGAATAAAATTTCCAAGCGTGCGGGATGATGAAGGAATTGGCAGGGCGCATTCATTCTTCTTGCACTGCCGCTTGCTCTTCTGGGAATAGGTAGGCAGGGACGACGATGCCAAAGCGGTACTCGCAGATTCTGAGGGCTCTGGCTGACTCAGGCAAGCATGAATAATGCCACAGGCATGGGAGACCGTCCTGTGGGCCATCCAGTCGTTATACTTCCAGGACCCCCGGTCAAAAACCTGTCGCCACTCATCCTCATCACCACTGCTCCCATCTAACCTCACAAAGACACCTAGGACTTGCGCCGGGGCTAGGCCCAACCTTACTATGTTGTTGTCAATCTGGTCTGGGAGCCAGTCCTTGAACACATAGCATCAATGGATTTTGTGCCCCAGGGTCCGGTGATAAGGGCAGTAGTTAGGGTGATCAGTGAGATGTGCCTCTTCTCGCTTCTAGCACTCAGGCAGCTGTACGATCCTCTACTCCAAGGTGCTATGGAAATAACCAGGGATCTTGGCCTCTTCAAACGAGTAAGTCTGATTCCTTCTGTCTGGAAAGGGGGATCTTGGAGGCTGACCATGACCAGGGGCCAGAGGAGCATGCCGAGGAGGCAGAGACTCATTATCTCAGTAGGGTGGTGGCAGTGCGTTACGCGGAGGCGCCTGCCGGTTTTGAGGTGATCGCTGCTGGGCCGGAGGCTATGCCTGTGGGGGTGGACCCCTATGGGGCTGCTAAGATGGCCTTGCTGGCAGCAACTATAACTGTCTGGGGGCCTCAATCTGGGCTACAGCAGCGGGCTCAGCTCTGGCCGCTCTCCTTGCAGGGATTACAGGAGGCAGCGGGCGTGCCTGACTAGCCTGTTGCAGGGCTTCTTCGAGGCACCGAGCCTTGTCCGAGAAGTCCCAGAACCCTCCGGGGTAATTCAGAGTGATCAGAGAAGGAACCAACTCTGTCTTGACGTTCCCAACACACATCATTAGTAATTTCTCCTGAGTTAGTGGCATGTCAAGGGAGTATGTGAGACCCTTCCACTGGGTGACGAAGTCCGCGACCCACTCATCGGGTCTTTGTTTGCACCTGAAGAGGTATACAATGTTCGTTATCCGGGTTGTGGAACTGAACTGGTAGAGGAATTTCTAGCGAAGGTTCTCCCAGCTAGTCACAGATATAATAGGGAGCTAGCTGTACCAGATTAATGCATGTCCTTCCAGTGTTTGAATGAATCAACAGAGCTTGGCAGCCTCCTGCTATGCCGGAGTCCCTAACATAGGTCCGAACCTTGAGTTGAAGTGGGCCAGGTGCTGCGGCGGGTCTCCGGTCCCATTAAAAAGGGAAAAAGTGGGGTTCCCAAATCCTGGTGGGGCCGCCATATCATCCACCCATGCTGGGTATGGCTTGCCATCCAGTGGGATTACCACCTACCGAGTTTCCAGGGCCTCAAAACGGGTGATGAGTACCTCCATTAGATCGTCCGAACGCAGATCTTTGTCCTGATGGGGATCTCTAACCACAACCGCATTGACATGATCTTCAATCCGGTAGCCAAGCTCAGCAGCTCGTGGGGCGGCTGGCGGAGCGACTCTTGGGGCAGCGGGAGGAAACCGAGCTGGGTCCCCCAGGTGATCCGGCCGCTCAGGAGGGTTCAGCGAGACATATCGCGCCCTCTTTCCATGGTCTCCAGCCTCTCCCCTGTCGGAGAACACAACGTGGTCGCGGTTTCCCGGGGTAATCTCGTCAAGGGGTAGGTTCTCCTACCCCTGCGGTCCTGGCATAGGGTTATCATCGTCAGGTCGCCGCTCTGCAATGTGCTCAGCCAAAAGCTCATCAATCAGCCTCTTTTGCTCTGCAATCTATTGGCATAGTGTGGCCTTCTCGGGGTCTTCCCCAGCCTTCTGCACTGAGGTTGATGGGTCGGTAATCTTTATAGACCCGACATGCTCTTTACCCTTGCTGATGTTTCGACTCAGTGTTAATGTCTCAATGGGTGTGGGGAGACCTAGGAGGCTCCTCTATTAGCGATTAATCCTCCCAGATGGGTCGAGTAGTGGCTTGTACTCAGGGGGTGAGTCCCCGTTGAGGATCTCCACACTGTTTCCCTCATCTTAAAGGTCATCCATATTGACCACCACTGCCCTTGACGACATTCCCTTAGGGCCGCCCAGTGAATCGGGCTGTCGGCGGATCGCACAGAATATAAGGGTAGTGTACTTCCCCCATACATGGATGTGCACGTGGGGGGTGGAATCCTCGATAACCTTGTGGATTAATTGAAAAATTTGGATGCATTGTTGCTGGAGGGCCCTGTGGTCGCCAAGTGACTCGGGGTGACGAACTACAGGAAGCGCAACCAGGTCGACCCGACGGCACTGCTCAACAATGTCCTCAAGATGTGCATGACTCATGGGATGAGGTGCTCACTGATGGTGAAGATGGGAGTGAGTAACCTGAAGAGTCTGGCAGAAACATTCAAACTCTCCTGGGGTGAGTAACTCTGGAATATCAATATTTGATCCTGCGACCGGCCAAAACTTCTAGGGGATGTGGTCTGCTGTGAGGACGGTCCAGAAGCTCCATGACTCCGGTTCGGGGTCAGGAACTTGCTGCCCCTACTCATCAACCAAGAATGGCCGGGGAGCTGTAAATGGCGCCAAGGCAGGCCGCCGGGCCGGTGGGCTGTCCGGCGGGGAATACGGCGAACATGCTGATTGGCAGTCGATCCCTGAGTCATCCTCCAAGGGTTTCATTACACTGGATGCCTCATCGTGATAGTATGGGCCAGCGAACGGGCCTCCTGTCACAACGTCGGTGCTCGCTGAGGGTTTGTCATGTTGCAACTCTTCTGTCAGTCCCCAGAGAAGTTCCCCGCCCTCCCTGACAGAGGTGGAAGGTGCTTCCGGGGAGGCCAGTGGTAACTGCGGGTTCAACTCCTGGGGGCCTGCCAAGTCCTCGTCCTCCTGGATATACCTTCGGGGGAAGGATAGAATCATACAGATCTCCCATTCGGGGAGTATGAGACTAATGCATCGCATCCCCATCCCTACCCTCAACTCAGAGGGTTGGGGGGAAGGTTCCATCGTCGAGTCGTACTCCGCCTCAGAGTCCGAGAAATGGACTGGTCTAATTTCTGTCCGGACTCCCCTGACATTCCTCTTACGGCGACGACGCCCCGCCTTCTTGCCCCTGGGTGGCTCCTCAGGGTAATAATGACTTCCATCAAGGTGTCTCCTGGATGAAATAGTGCTAGGCTAGGGGGGACTGATGGTCGGGGTGTGAGAAACACCGGGACAAATGTTGAAAGGGACATGGGGAGGACCTCCATGTGAGTGACTGACTTGATACGCAACGGATCCATTCTCGCAGCCAACGATAGGGGGATTGACCTCATATCCAGTGCAGTGGGTGCTGGAAAGAGTCATACCCAGAGCGTAGCTATCATGAAGAATCCTTCGGCTGTCCAGATCAGTGGCACAGAATGAGCCTTCATGGCGGGTGGCGCCACCGCAGATTGGTTCGCGGTGGCCATTGCATGTGCCCGCGACCGGGAGACGACCCAACCTGCATGTAGGGCGGTCGGGGCGTCGATCCTAGTCGGGCTTGTGACTGCCCCTACTCAACGTGTGCGGGGGTCTTTTAATAGGAGTCAGTAGTGGCTCGGGCCATAGTGGTTGCTGACGTCGATGCCCCAGTATGGGAATCCCCTTCTGCTCGTGCCCAACGTTGGCATCGTGTCAGCTGGGTTGGAGCCGGTGGTGAGAGCATGATGATTTCCTACTCCACAGCCCAGCGAGTCGGGCGACGACATCGACTCAGCCTGGCGGGGGTTCTTGCCGTTAACCTTTTGGATGGGTCTCCGATCGAGCGGACCCAGTCATCCCCTACCTCATTGGCGTAGGGGAGGGATGTTTCAAGGCGCTCAGGGGATAGGCTCCCAAAGTGGTTGAATGTAGGAGTGGGGAGTGGCAGCTCCCTGCGCGGCCCTCAGGGGTAGAGATGATGGTGGTGAGGCGCATCAGCCTTTAGATCCAAACGAGCCATGCCACTGGTGGGGATGATCCCTTCCTCCTCGTACCTATGAACCAGGTCATTGATCACCCTTCTTTGAATGATTTCTAATGAGTAGGGGGGAGAGAGTTCTCGACAGTCATAGCAATCGGAGCCGGAGTGACTGTGGAAAAGGCGAGACCGCGCAGGGTATCTACGTCAGTACTTCTCATACCCCTGCACTAGTGGGAAGGTGGCAATCGAGCTTCGGATGCAGCGATTTGATTCCTGGAAGTAGGGAGATAAACCCATTAGTACTAATAGGAAAGGAAATCGACCACCAATAGCCCAACGTCATTCCGTCTTCCATGGTCAATGAGAGGGATCCATGATGATGAAGTCACAGAACGGAGTGATCAACATCCGGACTGCCTCAACCCCTGGCAGGTTTCACGTCCCGGTGATGGGGACCCCAACCTAGTGACATGCTAATCTTCTGGCACCCCGAATGCTACCAATCTCCGTATTGAGGAGAAGTGCTTCACGTTGGGTTCAACATTTTCTATTTTTGACACTTTTACTCTGGGGCGCGTGTGTGCGTCCACCACACATGGGAGGACATGCGGCTTGTTGCCCCACATTCCCTCGTTCCAAAGGCGGGCGGCATCCGTTTCATTGTTCAGGGACGTCTGCTCCTTGATCGAAACTGGGATAATGTGATGTCATTTCTTCCATCCATGGATTCCTCCTCGGAGCTCATCACCTAGTCCGGGTCTCCCTCATAGATTTAAGATGGGTTCGTGAATCACGTTCCCAGTGCCATATCTGCATGGACGCCAGTTAATTACGCTGCTTCCGTCGAGACGCTCCAAGGGTTCTTGTCGGGGAAGCAACCTTCACTGAGGAGAATGGTCGTGTTGGGGTGTCGTTGGTATGTCTTGACACTGGGGATCACCATGTCTCTCTTCTGTTCCTTATTAGAGGGATTCTCAAGGGTGCGAAAGCCTGAGGCATCCCACATCGAACGCGAGGATTGTGTACAATCTGAGGTTTTCCTCATCTTCCTGTGTTTAACATGGGGTATGCCACAAGTTTAACGGCTTTCGGAGACAGATCTGGCTGAAGGAACCCCTAGGGGGAACACTGATGTTGGGGCCATCACGTGGGCGGCTTCCAGAATACCATGTAGTGGAATGGGGTGGCATGATCTCACCGGGATGTGGTGGCCCGGGTAAGGATCAGGATGGATGATGGGGTGATGAGATTGAACCTCATGGAGGCTTCCTACGTATCCCCATGGTAGGTAACCAAAGTCCACATAGTTCGGTGGTACGATGGGACACCAGAAGAGGAGACCCGTGAGAATGGACGCATGGATTGGAGCCTGGAGGAAGTGAGATCTCCGTGCTAGTGCATGAGCTTCCCAAGGAACATGGGCTCGAGGGGGAAGTCAGGATGAGACGTGGATGTGAGACATGGGGCTTATTCTATGAGATGGACCAAGAGGGGGAATACGGTTTAACATCATGCGGGACCAGATATAGTTTAACGTCATGAAGGATGAGGGCATACAGTTTAACGTAATGCGGGAAGAGGAATTTGGGGCTTACGCTCTGAGGGGACCCAGATTGGGTATGGGGATTACCCTCTGATGAGGCCCATAGTGGATATGGGATTTACACTCTGAGACAGCCCATGGTGGTCAGGGAACCGATGGGGAGAGGTCGGAATGACCGGGTGGTGGGCTTGAACCTCCTGGAGGCTTTCTACATACCATGCATTAGCACGGATCAAAGTCCACGTAGTTCGCTGGGATGGGGCTTATGCTCTGAGGTGGACCATAGGAGGATTTCATGGTTGATTCTTACTCTAAGCCAATGTGAGTCATGCTTAGTTTGAGAAACAAGAGGCAGTAGGGACCAGACGATCATGTCGCAAAGGGTGTGTCCCTGAGAAGCGGAATGGGGCTTACGTGTTGAGTGGGCCAAAGAGGAAACAGGGGCTTACGTGTGGTTAGCGGACCTTGGTGCTGGGGCGTACTCCTGGATGGATGCCCATGGTGAGACAAAGCGCAGTGGGAAAGGGACTCCAGTAGCCTTGGCAGGGGGAAGTACTGAGATGCATGGGTGCAACCTTCCACAAGAGAGGCTAGGGGATTACGCTATGAGGCTTCCCTTCCCACATGGACAAACGCCATTCCGACAAGGAGGATCTCATTCCATGCGAGTAAGAGTCTATTCCCATGGAGACGAGTGGTCATAAAGAATGCCCGAGCCGGGGGGACCCTGCGTGCGAAGCACGGGGTCGGACCACAGTTTCACGTCATGTGTTAAGGATGAAGTGCTTAGCAGTTTAACGTCATGTTTCTTGGATGAGGTGGGTTCGGTCCACACCCCTAGGGAATACATTACCAATTCCCTCTACCCCTTGTGGGAGGGAAGGCAGTGGCAAGGCCGTGGAGAAGGGGGGACGTAAGGCGAACCATCATGGGGTCCATGTTAGCGTGGCTATGCGAAGAAGCAATAGCCGTCAGCGTGCCTATGTGGAGAAGTATAAGGCAAAGAAATGCAATGGGAAACACCACCCAAGGGAAATTGAGGTTACTTCGTACGAGCCTAGAAGGTTGTAGAGGAAAACAACACATGGCTCACATGCCCAGTAGGGGAGACATCAGGTGACGTCGCGGAGAGGCATCCAAGGGGCGTTAAGGTAAAGGATCCTATGTGTTGCGTGCAAAGAGAAGGTTTGCGCGCAAAATACCAGGATTGCGCGCAATAGAAACAGAGGCTTGTGCGGAGAGGGGATTGCGTGAAATGTATCGGGGTTACACGCACAGAAGGGGATTGCACGCATGGGTCAAGGATTGCGCATGAGGGAAGAACCCAGAGGAGTGGGAAAATTCACTGTTGCCAGTGGAGTTGCACATAAAGGCGAACCCCGAGGCAAGGTTTTGCGAAAAAGGGAATTACTTGGAAGTCATATTGTGCGCGGGGGGAGTAAAATTGCACTCACAGGAGCCGTTCCAAATTCTGCAACCCCAAACCGTTTGGGGTCGGCTTCTATTTATAGGCATCGATCGGCACTTAATCCAGGCGGTGTGCGAAATGTTCTGCACCGGGAACCGTTGGCGCGCAAAACTCCACCGCAAGGAACCAGGGCGTGCAAAATTGCGCCCCTCACTGGATATATTACGCGAATCTCGGGGATGCATCACACGCACATCATTATTTTGCACAAGTCCACCTTTATTTCGTGCACCACTTCTCGGGCCTCCGAACCGGGCCTCTGATTCCAAATATGACTTCGTTTTTCCATTTCAAAACATCCTCTAGGAGTTACGGACTTTTTCTGCGTCTACATACATGGTAAGGCGTCATTCTGTGATCTTCACAGATCACACCTTTGCATGTATTCCATGTGCTACAAAGACACTCACTGGCCTTGTTTCCCACACTAAGAATAATTCACCTGGGCTTAGGTATTGGATCAATGTTTTCAATCTCATGGAAGAGCTTTCTTATCCATGGTCTGAGCTCTAGGACCTTAAACTATGATATCCTTCTACATCCTCTCTATAAGGGGTAAGAACTATAACCCTTAGAACTACTTATATCTTGATTCCCATGGTCATGGGATACGTTGGGACTCCCAAACATTTCATCTTCGAGTCAAAATCAAGTTTGGCTAATTATCTCTGACGTTCGTCGTTTTGATCCTGACATTCACGAAATTTTGGGATGTAGCACTAGACTTACATACTCATTAACATCAGGTCTACAATAGAAGGACCATGTACTTCCATTTCATGAGATAGTCCCCCATGACCCTCTTCCCGCAAGAGGTTTAAAATCACCCTTAGAACTACATATGGATTGATTCCCATTCACATGGGATACATAGGAACACCTAGACATTTCATCCACACGACACCCTCATATTTTCTGACCATTAGTGGCCCCATGGCCCAAGGAATCTTCCCTAGAATTCCACATGGTATAGTGTGGACCTCATCCTCATTCACTTCAGGTATGCTTTATCAAACCATGTACATTCCCCCTAAAACCTTGTCTCTCCTGTATGTGTCCAAGTTGTATGATGTTAAATTATGCGACCTAGTCCCAAATGAATTTAAACAATTGAAACCTTGTTACATGCTTTTAATATTAATTGGTTGGTCCTATCATATGACCTTAAACAATAGAATTATCATTATGGCCACACAACGAAAAACGACATTGCATTGTGATATATTTACCTGAGGGGACACCATGTCGGGTATTGGTCATCCACCATACCGTTTGTAAATGCCTATATGTTGCGGAATTCTTATAGAGACACCTATACTCCCTAACTTATGTTTATTTCTTCACAAAAAAACACACATCCATCATAAATAACATACACAATCTACCAAATTTCATTTCTTTTGGTTTGTGGGTAAGACCCACACAACAGTATTATTCGTAACATTGGTACCCTACCACGCCACTTCTAGAACTATGTATGGATTCATCCCCATCATAATGGTGTAAGTATGAATGACAAGAAAATTTTCCTCAGTCCTAGCCCAAATTTCATTTTCATTCCCTTGACCTAAAACCTCCCCAATAAGCCCATGGTGTGATATAGACTCCATGTCCTTATTTAGGTTGGCTTTTATAATTACCACACCATGTGTCTCCCTCATTACATCCCATATCTAGTACGAGATCTAATAACATAAACTAATATCTCACTATGTCTTATTTTTAAGTCATAAAGACAACATTCCCGGAACTACATCTAGTTTGATTTCGATCCCAATGGGATATGTAGGAACACCCAAACAATTCGAATTCGGGTCCAACCCTTGGAATCATAAATACTTACCCCCCCTTATCGGCCACTTGGATAGAACTCTTTTTGAAGCATGTGGTTATGACTACCTCTTGAGTCCTCATACATGTTGGGATTTGCAACAAATGCACCATGTGTCTCCATTTTTCCCTAGAAAGGGATTTGCCTCCATCTATTTGACACATCTCATTGTCCTAGTCAAATGTGTCATGAAAAAGATCCCATGATGTGGGATTTTCAACTAGATAGTATTTCAGTTCATTTCAAAGCTTCATGAGCCCTTTATTTATATCCCCATCCTCTTCCATGTTTGAAGGGAACCCCTTTTTGTCCTGGCCTCATGCCACATTGGATCAACTACTATCTTGGACCAACGCCCTGAAAGTACTGATATGACATTTTGCGACAGGTCCTATTTTATGAACATGGTCGATAGAATACCCTAATTTATCTGTCTGCATTCTAGGATAACACAAAACAGATGCTATGTTTCAAACATGGTCAACAACTATCCCTTTTTTCCACACCACCATCATTGTGATCCAGATCTAGAGAGCCATGATTCACATCATTCCACTCCCTTATGATCAAGTGGAATTCCAGGACACTCAGTTCTACACCTACACGAATCTATGTGCATTAAGAAGGAGGATCAATAATTTTGGGATTTCATTCCCTTACATTCCATTTCCCCTAATATTTTCTTCCTTATACCATAAAAATCCCACCACTACTCTTTGTTTCTCACATCGAGCAAGAATCATGTGGGGTTAGTGGTATTGATAGGATTTTTACTCATGCAGCTGAACCACGCATTCCCCCTGTCTTACATGACTTTAAAATAATCATCAATAACTATGTATGGTTTTATCCTCATCATGATGGGATACGAAGGAATGCCCGACCACTTTTCCTCGGGCCCAACCTAACTTTCACTTTCAGTCTCTAAACCAAAAACATCCTTTGGAGATATGTGGTGTGTTGAAAACTCATTATTTACTTATTCACATTGGTTTTATAGAGACCTCATCACGTACTCCCCTATTGGGATCTTTATGTTCATTCCCCATCCTATCGTATGATGTTAAACTACACGAGTCCATATGTACTCGACGCATGAAATTCAACTCTAGTTCTACACTAAACAAGTTCAATATTCCCCATGTTAATTATTGGATGCATCAACTTCCTAGCCAAATAATATTCTCCCTACCAGCATTCATATCTGACCATGACGTGTTTAAGAACTATGTTTTTCTTTATTATCATCTTTATGGGATACATAGAGATAGCCAGACATTTTGCTTCAGGCCCAGCCCCAGGGTCATTAACCATTCTGGCCCCTCATCCCTGCTTACAATGTAGTCTCTATAGACATAAACTACAATCCTAGGGAATATGAGAAACTAGATTAAGTTTTTAGGCTATTTCTAGGAAGTATGACATTAAAGCTAAATGTGGTGTCTTGGTCATACAACGCTAGACTATTTCATTCATCGTCTGTATCCATATGATTTAAAACTGCAAGACATTCTATGTCCTCACCAGAGAGGTGCTGTTTGGAAGAAAGATTGATCTCTGATCAGACCAATGCACTCACCACTTTTGTTTTAACCATTGTGGCATAATTTCATGAGTGTTGGACTCCATTCGAAAGTCTCATCACTCCACTCTCTATGATTTGTATTCCCCTTATTCACACCCTCGTCCTCTTTTATATTTTAAGGAACATCATAAAAGTATATATTCTTGGCCCATGGATCACCTACTATCCCGGGCTAATGTTCCAAAAAAATAAGTGGATAACATTTCAAATCAGGGCACATTTTTTGAACATGGTCAGCGTTCGCCCCTCATTTGTTGTTCTCGTGCTTGGATAACACAATAGGGATGATGTGTTTTGAACACAGTAAATTGTTATCCTTTATTTTCATTCCACCTTTAGAGAATTCCTAATTCTATGTATTTTCATTAACCCATTCCATTCCCATGTATTTGGACTGATTCTAACACCCCTGGCGTTTCCCCACTCGTGCACTAGAGCACATTTGGATAATCAAAATTCGACTTTTCTGAGACCTTCATCCTCCAGTCAGGCCTCCCTAATTCTTCCCAGAAAACTAGAATATTTTTTCAAACCCTAGATGCCTGATGCATGGTCATAACTCTCACATTCAGGTAGAATAGTGAGGTGTTCATCCATTTTTTCTCATATTAGGATCGACCCACTTGAGCATAGGGATTGATCATTGTATGTTTCACAAATATTAACGAAATTTAGTAGGATGAAGCATATAATGAAACACAAGCATGCATCCAGCATAAACAATTAAGTCGTGAATGTACATTCAATGTTTTACAAGCATTACAACACCTGAGGATCGACCCCTCCCATTGACGGGTTGATCCCTTCAAAATATTGTTGCAGCCCCACCACTCTCTGGACTATGGAATTTAGGATTCGCTATCACCTATTTAGTTCCCGCTTCTTCTCGGAAGCAATGGGTCATAGTTCATCAACCAAAATTTGGGCCTTCTCCTCATCTCACTGAATGATAGCTATCTCTTCTGTGGTTTATTTCATCCATTCATATGCCTCTTCTAGCTGGGCCTTAAGCCATGATATATGATCAGATTGCATGTTGAGGAAATCAAAATGTTCATTTTCTAGGACCAACAGCCATTGAATCTCATTTTCATCATCCTTTATCCTCTTGATGTTCAATGATTTTCTCTGCTACTAACTCACACCAACACCACAACCATATACCTGAATCATCTTCTCCATGAGATCACGGAAGAACATGTGAGGACGGTAGGCATCCACTCCACCATCCCATTGTTCATGTAGCTGGGAAAAAATAATCGCCATTTGGTCTATCCATTGTGCTTGAGGGGTATCATCGATGAAGCACTTGATCAACTTCTATGACTGGTGATAGGTTTCTTCTCTATCCTCCTCATCAGAGGTTTTTGTGTCCCAATCCACTAGGTCTGCAAGTTCATACATGGAGAAGTCCCCCAGGAACTCATCAGCTGGTTATTCATCAATTGTATGATCGGTTTGGTTAGGATCAATGTCATATGATTGATCCTCATCATTGGACTCCACCCTAATGACTTCAGGTGAGACCCTATAGACGGTCCCACCTATGATCAGGAGCACCGTAGCTTGGTCAGTCTGAGCATCCCCTTCCATGACCACCGACATCCCTCTGTAGAAGGCACCGCTAGGAGATCCAACTAACCTTTCCAATGCGACCCATGCTATTTGAATAACTGTGCATACAGCACGTGCATGGACGTTAGTTGACCTAGTCAATGGATGACAGTTACAAATACCTTAAAAGAAAATTATAGAGATCAAGTAGTCGGTCTCGCTCCTGGGTTATTACCATTTGGACTTTCAAGAACGACCCACCTTATACTATTGGGAGATATGATAATTTAGTAAGAACCGCCCTAGGAGTGGCAGCCCCACTATGTGTCGTAATTTCCAAAGACACTTTCTCAGATCATGAATTCCTCGTAGTTACATCAACTATTGGGCAGAAGTATGTTTTTTATATGAGGCCCTCTTGTACAGTTTAAATGTTTGTAAGGATTCCTAAATGACCTGGATGAATACTCTATTGTTGTAGCCTAGGGTTTTAACTAGAGACCCTCTACAAATTCATCCAGCTCCATGTCTGAATCACCGACCTTTCCCTCCTCTAGAGGACTCTGTCTACTAGCCTCCTCCCCCCATGAGGAATCATCTGATTCCTTTGGATGAGGGTATAATTATCTTAAATTTATTGCCGAAAACTAGAGATGGGATGTTCGATCCAGAAAAACTGTTACCCGATTCTTCATTGGACGTGGAGAACCTCGGGAGTGCACAAAGTCCTCCTTATCGTCTAGGTATTGTTCCCTTTCCACTTGGGATAGTGAAAAGTCAGACCTGGTAGGGCCCATCCCAGAAAAATCCATCCTGAGATGGTTGAGGTGTTTCCACATCTCAGATGGGCTAGGGAAATTCCTATTAAAATCCGATATGTCCCAAGCCTCCGAGAGGAAAACATTATTCAACATGTCTATATGGTGTAGCCCCTTATTAGGAGCCCATGTGGATATCTTGTAGAATCCCTTGGGTGGCCTCCTCTTTGGATAACTCTGTCCCTTTGTGATCATTAGATCCACTGTTGTTTCCTCCCTTTCGATCTGTGCAGGCCTCACCACAACTATAACGTCGCCACCAAGAGATGTCTCCACTGCCTTCCAGTCCCGACTATGTGGTTGGGGAGGCCCCCCATCACTTTCCCGAATGGATTTCTTCTTCAGCATCTCCCCTGGGTAGGCATCCACCCAGATCCTAGCTTACTCCCTCACCATCCAAAAAATGGTTGTGGGTGGGGGCAGCTTATTCTGCATCTTCCCATCCTTTCGTGTGAACATGATCCACAACTACCTCGTCACACACGAGTGATCCTCCTGCACACCCCCAAGTATTCCTATGGGGTCTTCCAATACATGCACTAAAAATGTCTCCAAAAATGGTGTGGGGTGTATGGATCACAAAGAGACTCGCGATCAACCTATGCCATCAGGTTTCCACCCTGAAAAGCGATTATGTAAGACCAATGCACTTCTATTTCTAGGTCTTCATTAGTTAACACATTTTTTTTCAAAAGGAATGGTATGAAGTTGAAATATTCTTTCGTATAGACATGGTTCCGCACCAACTACAGAGTCAGCTTGGTCGGAAAGGTCCCCATAACATTCAAAATGGCCAAGAGGAAATTCTATCTTAGAGGGGAAATGGGGTTCAGATATTCATAGATACCCTTGACAAGTGCCATTATCCACCCAAATAGAAGCTGAAACATCCCACATATCATCTTTGGCTTCTTCCATTTTTTGATATGCCACAGAAACTTATACATCATTGGGAGCATTGGGATCCTTAGGTTGACTCGTCTCCCTATCTCCAACAAGAACTCCATAACAAATGTTCTCGGTCACACGCCATTGTCTATGTTTCTCACTGGTAGGATCTATCCACTGATAAGCATTGTGATGATGATAGATAGCCTTTCTAGCAGTTTCTGCTTGATACTGATGCGGAATCCCCGGGTTTTCCAACGGCTTTCCTCTAAGAGCCGCTAGTATGAGTGATCCTAGCCCCATTGAGCCCCTTTTGAGAAGGCCTGAGGACTCATATAGATCTTCTCATCATCTAAGAAATTCTGTAATTGATTGAACCACCATTTGAAAAGGGTGTCACTCACTGACTATTTTTCCTCCCCCGACACTAGATCCATAAATTCTTTTTCTAATGGTTCCATTTTCTATGGTTCCACCCATGCATTTACAATGGGGTGGAACTCTTCATATGTCCCCCTAGTATTGTGACCCCCGAGATCTAGTGCATGTCCCTTAGACTAATGCCGACCTCTGCATGGTTCAAATGGAAAGTGTTGGTCCTCGACGACCATCTGCTCAGCAGCTCTGGCATCAACTACGTCTGTTAGAAGAAATGGAATTGAGAGGCGCATGCTTCCACATATAGGCCAACTTGCCTTAGCTCTGCCCCAAACTCTTCGCATGAGGCACACACCCAATATGCCCTAGGCCAGATCATCTGTGAAATATCTATTCAGGTGAAGATTCAACTCGTCAGTCTGCCCCTTATCCTGGTTAACCAGTGCCAACTTCAAGATGGTATGGTAAAATGGGGAAGATTTATCTGGCTATCACACCTTCTCGTCAACTTCATTCACATGGTTGTATTGGAAATCAGCATTAAGAGGTGTCATGTCCTCCCATGTATGGTTGTTGGCCACCATGAACCACTAGTACTTTCAGGATGTGCTGCTAAACTAGTAATTCATCTCGTCCTTGGTCGCTTCTGGAATGAAGATGTCATCCCACATACAAAATCCATATAGAGACAACCTTTTGCAGAGTGGGTAGTTATTCTATCTCTTTGACAGCAAAATCTACATGTGAATTGTGATCTGAATGGCTTCGAATGAATTCCTTGATACCTAAGAAATTCTTCATATCTTTCATTTGAGCAGCGTCCTTAAGGACCCCATGGTAGCTTCTAAGTTAGCTATTTAGTTTTCCGAATTTGGACCCTTTTTGTCAAATTTTTTGAATTTAGTTCATGGATCTCACTCAAAGAGCTCGTTAGTGGAGCTCAGTCCCATCCAGAAATCATGGAGCCCTTCCCTCGACCTAGCAGACCCAAGCCATAGGGCACACCATCACATTGTCAAAGGACTGGTTGTACGTCATGAAGAAAAAAATCCCAATTTGCGGAGAGCAATCACAGAGGTCATAGATCTTCATGAATCGAGAGAACCATTACCAAAATTTATAGGGGATAATGTACAAAAGAGAAGTAATCTTCCCCTATTAATTAGTGAATACCACTTGTGCTTCATGTCGTGTCCGGCCGTGGTGAGCTCCATGGCACTCTCAACTCACTTGTCGCCTCTTCACCTTGCAACCCTCCTTCGAGAGCCTTCTATGTGATTGAAAAAAATGTTTTGGTGATTGAACCTCATACTTATACCCTCGTTTTCTCCTAACATTCAGGTTAGGGGGATTTTTTTTATCCCCAAAATATGCATAGAGGTAGAGAAAACTCAAAGAGGAAATCACCTCTATTGGGTCTGCCTCGCATAGCCTATTCGCAGAGCCCCACAACACCGCAGCCGGTGTAGATCCACCTACATCACAGGTGTCATGAATCCAAGAGGTGGGAGTTTCCATGATCCGAAATAAGTTTTCACATCATCCATGAACAAAAGAGTTGGGAGGCACTGAGATCCATAAGATTTTTGTGAAGCTGTCACAAAGAAAAGAGGTGGAAGGCTTTAAGAGCCAAAAGACATTTGCAAAGTCACTACAAAGAAAAGAAGAATGAGGCTCCATGATATAAAATATGTTTTTGATGGAGTTGCAATGAAAATTGGTGGGAGGCTCTATGATCCAAAAGAGGCTTGCGAAGCTTGTGCAAAACAAAGAGATGAGAGGCTCTACAATCCACAATCTGTTTGCAAATCCACCGCGAAGCAAGGAGTTAGTAGGTTCCGCAGATAAAACAATGTGCCATGGGGATTAATGTCACACACTCCCTACTTTACGCTACCTATTACCTTTAAATACCAGGATTCCCCTGATCCCAATGGGTGGATACTCTATCCTTTCTCATTATCATCTCTCAAATCATGAATCACATTCTGATATGTGAAAAATGATCTATTTAAGGTACTTTAGAATCTTGAAGTCCCTTTCCTTTGTCTTAATCACAACCCCCTTCAACCATGTATTCCCTTCATGAAGCCCATGGTCCTTCACGAATGTAGGAGATCCCTAAGGGAACTTGGGTCTTCATAAATCACTCATTCTTCACGAAGTACAATCTATGAACTTATGAACAACAAACTAATGCAGGGTTACAATGATTCGCATGGAATACAGCTTCTCAATGCTATTATTTTCGAATCACCCTTTCCACACAAAGCCTTGATTTGAGAGAGCCTTTATTCATTACAAAGCACCGTCCATGTGAACCTATGAACGATCCCTAGGCTAGGCCACCGCACTTCGTGAGGCATACACCTTCCCGAAGCCCCTCTGCTACTTAAAGCACTAGAGATTTAGAATACCTCTTCCTGTGAACCCCTTTGTTCCACCAACACTTTTCCCATACAACCCTCCAGGGTCATATAAATTGATTTCAAGATCCATTGGGAGGGGATTAATGTTGTGTTGATTTGACTTATGCTTCTTTGCATAGGCACGGTAATGGATATTTCTTCTTTTCATAGCCATGCTAACATTGAACCCTCAGTAGATCACTCCATGAAAACCCCTCACAACGGAATTTCTTATGCCCTACCTTTTCCAAGGGTGGGTGGGTATTAGTTATGTATGTTCTAGGGTTGCAGAGTGAACCCGCCTCGTCTGAGCTGTAAGATGTTAAACTTCCAAGCACAATCACCTCAGCAAATGTTGTTAAACTATGGCCTCACCTCATGCATTCTGCACAGGGTGCCCCACCTCCGAAATTTTCCACACATGCTCATCTCCACGGGAGTGAGATCTTCCTCACATAGAACAAGATCCTTTTTGTTGGAGTGGCGTAGGTCCATGGGGAGGGAAACCATCTCAGTGTAAGCCCCAAGACTTTCTTATAGGAGGTGAAACCTATGTTTCTTTTCTATTCTTCGGTTCCAAATACTAAGAGGTTAGATGGGAACATGTATCCTTGATTCCCCATCCCTATCCCTCTAGGATTGGTCTCCATTGGGCCTCCAAACTGGAATATGTACCAATCTCCATCATCTTGGGCGGCTAAACATGTGTAATCCCCACTCCACATCACATGGACACAACATTCGCGACGTGAATGTTAGTTCCTTGCTTCCTCTTGTTCCTCACAAAGAGCATGACTCACATGGTCTTAGATAAAGCATTGAATATGACATCCTCTATAGGAATCCTTAGAGTGTAAGTCCGTAAACACTTCCGAACTACGTGGACATTGATCTTTTCCAAGGAAAGGTAATTAGAAATCCTCCCTGAGGTTCAATACCAACACATACTGGTCTCAAACCCATTCATGTTGTTTCACCAAAAATCCCAAACTATGTGGACTTTGGTCTTTGTGAAGGAAAGGTACATAGGAAGCCTCCATATGGTTCCATCAAAACACCTACTAGTCCTGACCACCATCATGTTAATTTAGAAAACACTTCCAAACTATATTAACTTTGATCTTTGCCAAGGCAATTAACGTAGGAAGCCTCCCTGAGGTTCATTCCGAAATCCTACTGGTCCTCACCAGCTTACCGTTAGTTTACTAAAAAATCCTAACCACTTCAAATCTATTTATCATTGTCCTACTAAAAGCACATACAATTTTCTTCTATCGACTTTTTTTATTTCTAGTTCTCTGCAATTGTGTATATAAGAACTCAGGTCGAATCCTCGGTGGTGATACTTTTTAATAGTTGATTGTTTTCAGTTGATCATATATTTATTGGGGGGTTGTTTTAGAGTTTAAATGAAGTGATTAATGGTTGGTTTTTGAATTAACAATTTTAAAATGATTAGAGTGATTTCATTATTATGTAGTTTATCTTGTGTTATCCTTGAACCTCGCATTATATTTAATTATGTTAACACCCATGTCACAAGTTGAGGTTGATTGGAATTAAAAATTGTTAAGGAATTAATCCAAGCATTAACATAATGTAGGGTTCTAATATTAATCACATCTTGTTTATGATAGTGTGTTAATGGTTCCAATATTCCATGGAAATCACTCATTTAACAAAACATGTCATTAATCAATGATATGTTAAGTCCAACATACACAATGTTAATTCAAGGAATATTCATCGAGCAAAAGCTCTAAATAACTTAACATTACTAAAATATAACATACCCCAATAAGTGATTTAGTAAATAATTTATAGGATTAGAAATCTGTTCTATTATATTTATGATTATGAATTAAAAAAATTAGGAAATCAAATGGATAAGAATAGAGTTGTGCACTGAACCCACACAAACACAGACCAACTATAATGAGAATTAAAAATGGACTTTAGATTGAATGAGAAAGATAAATAAGGGAAGGGGATTGAAACTGATTTAATCTATTTTAAGAGTATTAATATTTAAGAACATATAGTGGATGATTAAAAAATTATTTTAAGAAAAAAATTCATTAAAATTAAATTGATATTGAAATGATCTTACACAAATACAATTGAAAACAAACGAAAAGGAGAATGAAAATAAAGGTGGAAGAGAGGTATATCATGATGAAATAAGATCAAAGAAGTTACTCCCAAGCCCTTGGAAAGGCTCTATTAATGAGAAACCTCTATCTTAAATTTTGAAATTCCATCCACATTCTTAGAGAAGAGGGGGTTGTATTTATAGCCCAAGGAGGTGGACTGTTAGTATTCCAAACCTGTCCCTCCACATACATCACCAATTTGAACATCCAAATAGCTGAATCTCAAGATATTATATTCTTAAAAGTATTAGATAATAAATTTCTCCAACTAATCTCAAAATTTGGAGACATTTGGACATTTGGAACCAAAGTTATGATGGTCTTCATAAACAATGTTAAACTGTCCATTTCTATCCATGCTTTTTCTATGGCTGAAATGTGAAATGATTTTTAAATTAGATGATTAATTCAAATATGAAATATTTCTTCCACAAAATTGGAATTATATCAATCCTATTTCACAATGAAAAATATTATCTTGATTTGACGATTAGATCATGAGTGTAAAGACCCGTAAAATTCAAGGGAAACTTTTTCTTAATTTTCTTTGGAATTTTACAAGAGCGCGGTTTCTGACGGCACCAGATTCCGAGGCCTGGAGTGCCCGGAATCAATTTCCGAAGTTTGGCTCGGGTACGTTCAGTGAACGAACGAGCGGGAATTTCTAACTTTTGATCCGGTGCTCGGAATTGAAATCCGAGTGCACCGATGAACTCGCAGCACCGATATTCGCTTAAGGGGACCTTTTCCGAAGTTGCGTTTGCCTAGGTAGAGATGTTTAATTTTCTGGATGAAATGAAGAGTAAAATAAATTTGTTATACAATATTTATTTTATATCTTAAAAGTGGTTATAATATTTTGTTGGAAGTTGGGTGGTTTAACTACTTAAGAGAGGATTAAGGTGAGGAGGGGCCCACACAAACCCCACCTTTTCAAATTCCCTAACTCCCCTCTCTCCCTCTTAAAGGCTTGTCAACTTAACATTTATTTAATTATACAACTCATGTATAATAAATAAGTGAGTTTAATTTTTGAGTTTTTGAAATTCAAACTCTTGAATTTCAAAGGTTGGGTTGTGTTAATAAATTAAGAGTAAGCTTAATTTATTTTTGGGTTAGTTCCTTTGTTACTTGAGAGGATTGGGAGAATCGTTGAGAGACTTGAAGATCTTCTTCGTCTTCGACGAAGAACGTGAAGAACGGTTCTTCTCCGACAAAGAACATCGATCCCACGACCTTCGAGACTCGGCGTCCCGGGTTCTTTCGTCTTCATCTTCCTCCTCGACAAGGGAGAAGTCGTCGACCGTGGTGATCATCGCCAACGACAACGTACATCCCTTCTTCGTCATAGCGAGAAGTGAAGAGATGTCGTTTCCTCCTCGGACGCACCCCGATGTCCACGGAATCTACGTCCGACGCCGCGACGCCTTTCTCCGTGATAACCGACGTGCGACATCAATCTTTCAAGGTAGGGGTTGTTGATTATTGTTTAATTATTTTATTCTTGATCGTGGATCTCGCATGTCTAACGTGAGGCTTTTGAATATTTTTAAGTTCTGTTATTATTTAACGTGAGGGGGCCGGACCGCATACACGGCCGAACCCCCTCCATCGTTCTTGTTGAATTGCTTTGCGGGTGGAAACAAGGTGGCGTGGTGCCGTCACACCACGCGGTTAATCGTGCGTTTATTTTACGCAACGTCGTCGCGCGCGCACCATGGAAGAAACATCTTGAATGCGACACTGTCGCGCCGCGTTGAAAGAAATCAAGGCACGACGGAGGGGCGCGGTGCCGTCGCACCGCGCCAGACGACGAACACCGCGGCCAGTTCCGGGCCGCGGCGGGATGAGAAGACCGGCGGCCGGGCCGCCGGTGTCGGAAGCCGAAGAGGGGACCGGATTTTCCGGTCCCGTTGGAGAAAACCGGCCGGCCAGCTGGCCGGCCGGATGGCAATAAACCTGGGGAAATTAATCCTCCGGCCAGCTCACAAAACCCCCCTCTTTATGAGGGGGGCGGTTTCCTTGTTGGGGGCAGGAGGCCCCCCGTTTCCTGCCAATCAAGCCCCCCACGTTGGGGGGGGGGGGTTTGCAAACAGGTGCGGCTAAAAAGCCGCGCCGCCTCTTCAATCAGCGGGGGATTTATTCCCCCCGCGCTGGCTCCGTGCGGCGCCAGGCCGCCGCGGCCGCCGCGCCGCCGTGCCGCCGGCCAGGCCGGGTCGGACCCGGGTCGGGTCGACCCGGTTCGGGCCGACCCAGGGGGGGTCGGGCCGGGTCGGCCCGGACCCGGACCCCCCGTTTCGGATCAGATTCGGTCTTTTGGCCATAACTTGAGCCACGGACCTCCGATCGACGAACCGTCTACGGCAACACGATCCTTGGATCGAGACGGTCGTTCCGGTATATCGCACTCAAGGTTTCGGATTACCTTGAGTTCGGCCGGGTTGGTTCGTTCACGAAACCAACCGGGCCTTCGGAGCGGAAACGCTCATATCTTGAGCTACGGACGTCCGATTGACGTGTCGTCAGCTGTGTTGTGTTCCTCTTAGTGAGACAGATCTTTTGGCATACTCCGCCCGAGGTTTGGACGCAGGTGGAGTACGGTCGGGTTGGTTTTGCCTTAAAAACCAACCGGGCCCCGGGGACGAAAATGCCAATAACTCTTAGACCGGGCGTCCGATCGACGCGCCGTCTATTGCGTTGAGTTCCTGTTGAAGATACGGAACTTTTGGATACATCAACTCTGGAATTTGTGACAGTTGATGTATCAGCCTCTCGGCTCGTGGAGCGGACCCTCCGAACGAGCTTGCTGTGTGCGGGAACCCTAGTGCTGGCTGCGACTGTTACTGTGACTACTACTGCTACTACTGCTACTGTGACTGCGACGACGACAGTACAGAGATCCTGTGTGGATTTGACGACGACGACTACAACACTCAGTGATCCTACGTGAATCAGTGCTACAGGTCCTATGTGGGCCCGATCCTGTGTGGGTCCGATCCTGTGTGGGTCTTTGCGCTCAGCGGTCCTGTGTGAACCAGCGCCTACAGGTCCTACGTGGGCCCGATCCTGTGTGGGTCTTTGCGGGGGTTAGTTACCTATCGATCCTTCGTGGGTCCGGCGACTTAGATGGTTCAGTGATCATCTTTATCGTCATCCGAAGAAGTATACATGTGTGAGCTGAATCTTCTGTTTTACTCGATAGAGGTGGTGCGCTTGGTTGTAGCGGCAGACCCGCGATACTGGAGACGAGCGTACGGAGTACGGAGACCGTGTAGCCGGCTGAGACCTGAAGACTGCTCGACCGACTCGACTTGAAGTGAGTCGACTAGCCCAGTGGACGGAGCGCCCGGTATTTGGCGGCAGACCCACGGCGGACGGAGCGCCTGGTAGTTGGCAGCAGACCCGCGGTACTCGACTGGAGGAGTACCTCTGTAGGCTATTTGGGTGAGCGCCCGGTATTTGGCAGCAAACCCTCAGCGGACGGAGCGCCCGGTAGTTGGCGGCAGACCCGCGGTACTCGACAGGAGGAGTACCTCAGCAGTCTTAGGTTAGTGAGCAGTATCTCAGAGTCGTGACAGGACACTGTACACTTCAGAGATGGGGCTCTTCAGTAGTTACGTTTTTGATAATGAAAATCCTGTGTGAGCTGAAACCTATTGCTTTCCTGTGTGGATTGTGTTGTGCAATCCTGTGTGGATTACGTTTTGCTTTCCTGTGTGGAATACGTTTACTTTCCTGTGTGGACTGAGTTGTACTTGGGCTCGGAGGTTGGAGCGTATTTGAAATTGGTGACTTAGGTATATGTATGGGCATATACCTAAGCAGTGTCGGTTGTTACTTCGTGATTGTACCTTTCCTTGTGGTTTATCCTTTGTGGATTTTGGGAGACCTTCAGGGGTCTCGGGGTCCCTACTGAGTAGCTTATACTCACCCCTTCACGGGATTTGCCCGCACTACGTTGTGTTGGTTGCAGACGACAGACAGCGTTGATCTTAGCTGAGGCTTGCAGAGCAGGACGGTACCTGGAGGAGGATCACTGGGTGAGACGTGCTCGGAGCGGACGGCGGGACCCGTGGAGCAGTGGAGCTATCTGTACCCACCATTCAGGTGGGATTTCTAGTGGACAGCTTGGTGTAGCGGCTTTTACTTTTCAGTTGATGTTTTCCCTTTCGAGTTGTACTTTACTTTCAGTTTGGGTTTGTATACTGGCCCATTTACTTTTCCGCACTTTCAGTTGTACTCTGCTTTTGCTTAGTATTTACTTTCCGCTTGCTTACACTGTGGTGTTTGTTTACATTACAAAGGCAATGCCTTCCCTTTTTACCGGGATTTACGCCTTGGTGCTAGTCGCCAGCCCCTGGCCTATGGAAGGCGGGCTTGGGGTAGTCACGGCATGGACCCCGAGGGCGGGTCGTGACAAATTGGTATCAAAGGAGTTCGGTTCTACCGAGAACTCTGATCTTTTCTATGTGAAGCAATAATGTTTAGCGTATTGAGTGTGGTTATCAGTCCAGGGAGTCTAGTGTTCGTGCGGCGGTCGACGTATCCGTACACCAGGACCCTGACTTCTGATTTCCGACTTAATGCACGAAAACATTGATTGCGTGTGTGTTTCAAAGTTTTCTTTGTGATTACTTAAATCAGCTCACCAGGTATACTGTTCTGACCGTGGAGCACCTATTTCCTTTTCAGGATGGCCCCACGACGGCAGCCAGCTAGGGTTCCGAGAGTTGAGCGTGACGACAGCCCACCGAGCGACGAGGCCTCGGTGCAGGGCCCTTTGTCAGCAGTGGCACCGGCAGTAGCACTACCCGCCGAGCCCCCGATACTTCCAGCACCAGCCGCTGACGATGCATGTCGCCTCAGCGCACTGCATGAGTTTCAGAGCCAGCGACCACCCAGGTTTCGCGGGGAGACGGATCCCCAGGCAGCAGAGGACTGGCTGGAGGCAGTGGTACGAGTGTTTAGGCTAGTGAGGACACCGGCAGACCTCATGGTGATCCTCGCTGCGAGCCTACTACACGCAGCAGCATGACGATGGTGGAGCTTGATGCTCCAGGTGCACGATGAGGCATCTCTACTTTGGACGGACTTTGAGAGCCTTTTTCACTCGGAGTTCGTCCCAGCCACCCTTCGTGCGGTGCATATCCAGGAGCTTCTTCAGCTGCGGCAGGGCAACATGACGGTCGCTCAGTACTCGGCGAGATTTACCGATCTCTCGCGCTACTCGACCGACATGGTACGGGACCCATTCTTCCGGGCCCGGACCTTCGAGTAGGGTTTGAGACACGAGATCAGGGCATCGCTGATCTCCCTCAGCATACCGACTCAGACAGGAGTACTGGAGCGAGCCCTCCTGATCGAGAGTTTCCTGGCTGAGTCCACAGCGAGACCTACCGCAGGGCGGCAGATAGCGGAGTCTTCGGCAACAGGTAGCCGACGGATGACTCAGGGTTCCAGGTAGACCAGACCTACCGGTGGCCGACTGCACGACTCAGGCTCAGTTGTACGGGGAAGCCGGGGTGGAGTCAGATCCAGGCATGCCGAGAGTGGGCAGTGTTACTCCTGTGGCGGGATTGGTCACATGGCTCGTGACTGTCCGACCCGCCATGCTGATGATCAGCAGTTAAGTGAAGAACCTCTCAGGCAGAGGCAGAGGTTCGACCGTGGCGGTCCGCAGGGAGGAGGCAGACGAGGCAGAGGAGCTGGACGAGCAGCCGGTGGTGGGCAACGCTTTGAGGCTCTTCCACCACCACCACCAGGAGGTCCACCCCGACCACAGGGAGTAGGTGAACATGCGAGAGCTCAACTTCAGGTAGCCGAGGCCTTCGATCATGGAGCTCTGGGAGCCGATGGACAGGAGCAGAACTAGTGGATACATCCTTTGTACTTTTGGTTCCTTGTTGCATTTGTGTAGCGTCTTGTATTATGAGCTGCAATAATAAAAGACGCATACCTTTGTTATATTTTCGTTCCTTTCCTCTTTCGTGAAGTTACTAAGAGGTTCCAGTTTTGGCTGTTGACTTGACCCTCACTTGTGAGACATCTACTGGAGGAGACCAAGTTACCACACAATGATGCTGACAGTGTGACTCAACCCTTGGAGGCGAGAGTAACGGTTGAATATCTTAGTTGTAGCGTCGAGGCCTTTCGACGTCATCCTTGGTATGGATTAGTATCATCCATGTTAGGATTGACTGTATTAGGCAAAGAATGTGGTTCATCCAGGGGATGGAACCAGATTTCTCTTATCGGCAAAGAAGAAATCTTACAGCTCTGGTGGGACCGGAGATGGTCCAGGCCACGACAGAGAAGGTCCAGGTCATCCAGGAGCGGATGAGTACAGCTCAGAGCCGGCAGAAGCCTTACGCTGACAGGAGGCGGAGGCCACTAGAGTTCGAGGATGGCGACCATGTCTTCTTGCGGGTCTCACCTCGACGTGGTATTCGGAGATTTGGCCGAGGCAGCAAGTTATCTCCGCGCTTCATCGGACCCTTTCAGGTCCTCAATAGGGTTGGCGAGGTGGCTTATCGCCTGGCTCTACCACCTCAGTTGCACCGGGTGCACGACGTCTTCCACGTATCTCAGCTGAGGAGATACGTGCACGACCTGACGCACATCATTGACCATGGGGAGCTTGACGTTGACGATGGGGCGACTTTTATGGAGGTCCCGGAGGAGATAGAGGATCGACAAGAGTGGGTCCTGCATGGGCGATCGATTCCTCTTGTGCGCATCAGATGGCAGCATGGGAATCTCCAGGAGAGCACATGGGAGTGGGAGGCTCAGATGCATGCTCAGTACCCTCATTTGTTTCCCTAGTTTTTGATGTATCTTTACGGGGACGTAAATCCCTAAGGTGGGAGTAATGTAAAGACCCGTAAAATTCAAGGGAAATTTTTTCTTAATTTTCTTTGGAATTTTACAAGAGCGCGGTTTCTGACAGCACCTGATTCCGTGGCCGGGAGTGCCCGGAATCAATTTCCGAAGTTTGGCTCGGGTACATTCAGTGAATGAACGAGCGGGAATTTCTAACTTTTGATCCGGTGCTCAGAATTGAAATCCGAGGGCACCGATGAACTCGCAGCGCCGATATTCGCTTAAGGGGACCTTTTCCGAAGTTGTGTTTGCCTAGGTAGAGATGTTTAATTTTCTGGATGAAATGAAGAGTAAAATAAATTTGTTATACAATATTTATTTTATATCTTAAAAGTGGTTATAATCTTTTGTTGGAATTTGGGTGGTTTAACTACCTAAGAGAGGATTAAGGTGAGGAGGGGCCCACACGAGCCCCACCTTTTCAAATTCCCGAACTCCCCTCTCTCCCTCTTAAAGGCTTGTCAACTTAACATTTATTTAATTATACAACTCATGTATAATAAATAAGTGAGTTTAATTTTTGAGTTTTTGAAATTCAAACTCTTGAATTTCAAAGGTTGGGTTGTGTTAATAAATTAAGAGTAAGCTTAATTTATTTTTGGGTTAGTTCCTTTGTTACTTGAGAGGATTGGGAGAATCGTTGAGAGACTTGAAGATCTTCTTCGTCTTCGACGAAGAACGTGAAGAACGGTTCTTCTCCGACAAAGAACATCGATCCCACGACCATCGAGACTCGGCGTCCCGGGTTCTTCCGTCTTCGTCTTCCTCCTCGACAAGGGAGAAGTCGCCGACCGTGGTGATCATCGCCAACGACAACGTACCTCCCTTCTTCGTCATAGCGACAAGTGAAGAGACATCGTTTCCTCCTCGGACGCACCCCGACGTCCACGGAATCTACGTCCGACGCCGCGACGCCTTTCTCCGTGATAACCAACGTGCGACGTCAATCTTTCAAGGTAGGGGTTGTTGATTATTGTTTAATTATTTTATTCTTGATCGTGGATCTCGCATGTCTAACGTGAGGATTTTGAATATTTTTAAGTTGTGTTATTATTTAACGTGAGGGGGCCGGACCGCATACACGGCCGAACCCCCTCCATCGTTCTTGTTGAATTGCTTTGCGGGTGGAAACAAGGTGGCGTGGTGCCGTCGCACCACGCGGTTAATCGTGCGTTTATTTTACGCAACGCCGTCGCGCGCGCACCATGGAAGAAACATCTTGAATGTGACGCCGTCGCGCCACGTTGAAAGAAATCAAGGCACGGCGGAGGGGCGTGGTGCCATCGCACCGCGCCGGACGACGAACACCGCGGCCGGTTCCGGGCCGCGGCGGGATGAGAAGACCGGCGGCCGGGCCGCCGGTGTCGGAAGCCGAAGAGGGGACCAGATTTTCCGGTCCCGTTGGAGAAAACCGGCCGACCAGCTGGCCAGCCGGATGGCAATAAACCGGGGGAAATTAATCCCCCGGCCAGCTCACAAAACCCCCCTCTTTATGAGGGGGGCGGTTTCCTTGTGGGGGGCAGGAGGCCCCCCGTTTCCTGCCAATCAAGCCCCCCACGTTGGGGGGCGGTTTGCAAACAGGCGCGGCTAAAAAGCCGCGCTGCCTCTTCAATCAGCGGGGGATCGATTCCCCCCGCGATGCCTCCGTGCGGCGCTAGGCCGCCGCGGCCGCCGCGGCCGCCGCGCCGCCGGCCGGCCGGGTCGGACCCGGGTCGGCCCGGACCCGGACCCCCCGTTTCGGATCAGATTCGGTCTTTTGGCCATAACTTGAGCCACGGAACTCTGATCGATGAACCGTATGCGGAAACGCGATCCTTGGATCGAGACGGTCGTTTCAGAATATCGCACTCAAGGTTTCGGATTACCTTGAGTTCGGCCGGGTTGGTTCGTTCACGAAACCAACCGGGCCTTCGGAGCGGAAACGCTCATATCTTGAGCTACGGACGTCCGATTGACGTGACGTCAGCTGTGTTGTGTTCCTCTTAGTGAGAAGGATCTTTTGGCATACTCCGCCCGAGGTTTGGATGCAGGTGGAGTACGGTCGGGTTGGTTTTGCCTTAAAAACCAACCGGGCCCCGGGGACGAAAATGACAATAACTCTCAGACCGGGCGTCCGATCGACGCGCCGTCTGTTGCATTGAGTTCCTGTTGATGATACGGAACTTTTGGATACATCAACTCTGGACTTTGTGACAGTTGATGTATCAGCCTCTCGGCTCGTGGAGCGGACCCTCCGAACGAGCTTGCTGTGTGCGGGAACCCTAGTGTTGGCTGCGACTGTTACTGTGACTACTACTGCTACTGTGACTGCGACGACGACAGTACAGAGATCCTCTGTGGATTCGACGACGACGACTACAGCACTCAGCGATCCTACGTGGATCAGTGCTACAGGTCCTGTGTGGGCCCGATCCTGTGTGGGTCCGATCCTGTGTGGGTCTTTGCGCTCAGCGGTCCTGTGTGAACCAGCACCTACAGGTCCTACGTGGGCCCGATCCTGTGTGGGTCTTTGCGGGCGTCAGTTACCTATCGATCCTTCGTGGGTCCGACGACTTAGATGGTTCAGTGATCATCTTTATCGTCATCCGAAGAAGTATACCTGTGTGAGCTGAATCTTCTGTTTTACTCGATAGAGGTGGTGCGCTTGGTTGTAGCGGCAGACCCGCGATACTGGAGACGAGCGTACGGAGTACGGAGACCGTGTAGCCGGCTGAGACCTGAAGACTGCTCGACCGACTCGACTTGGAGTGTGTCGACTAGCCCAGTGGAAGGAGCGCCCGGTATTTGGCGGCAGACCCACGGCAGACGGAGCTCCTGGTAGTTGGCAGCAGACCCGCGGTACTCGACTGGAGGAGTACCTCTGTAGGCTATTTGGGTGAGCGCCCGGTATTTGGCAGCAGACCCTCAGCGGACGGAGCGCCCGGTAGTTGGCGGCAGACCCGAGGTACTCGACAGGAGGAGTACCTCAGCAGTCTTAGGTTAGTGAGCAGTATCTCAGAGTCGTGACAGGACACTGTACACTTCAGAGATGGGGCTCTTCAGTAGTTACGTTTTTGATAATGAAAATCCTGTGTGAGCTGAAACCTAATGCTTTCCTGTGTGGATTGTGTTGTGCAATCCTGTGTGGATTACGTTTTGCTTTCCTGTGTGGAATACGTTTACTTTCCTGTGTGGACTGAGTTGTACTTGGGCTCGGAGGTTGGAGCGTATTTGAAATTGGTGACTTAGGTATATGTATGGGCATATACCTAAGCAGTGTCGGTTGTTACTTCGTGATTGTACCTTTCCTTGTGGTTTATCCTTTGTGGATTTTGGGAGACCTTCAGGGGTCTCGGGGTCCCTACTGAGTAGCTTATACTCACCCCTGCATGGGCTTTGCCCGCACTACGTTGTGTTGGTTGCAGACGACGGACAGCGTTGATCTTAGCTGAGGCTTGCAGAGCAGAACGGTACCTGGAGGAGGATCACTTGGCGAGACGTGCCCAGAGCGGACGGCGGGACCCGTGGAGTAGTGGAGCTATCTGTACCCACCCTTCAGGTGGGATTTCCAGTGGACAGCTCGGTGTAGCGGATTTTACTTTTCAGTTGATGTTTTCCCTTTCGAGTTTTACTTTACTTTCAGTTTGGGTTTGTATACTGGCCCATTTACTTTTCCGCACATTCAGTTGTACTCTGCTTTTGCTTAGTATTTACTTTACGCTTGCTTACTCTGTGGAGTTTGTTTACATTATAAAGGCAATGCCTTCCCTTTTTACCGGGATTTACGCCTTGGTGCTAGTCGCCAGCCCCTGGCCTATAGAAGGCGGGCTTGGGGTAGTCATGGCACGGACCCCGAGGGCGGGTCGTGACAATGAGACAGGTCATGAATAGTGTTTTGATTTTAATTCCTGGCCAGAATAGTGGGATGGATTTCGAAGCATCATTTGGGACCCTTTTTCGTATAGTTGGACCATAAAATATTCTTCCATGATTATTTGGGGTAATGGAGAACATATGTTGGTGTTTCGTAAAATTTTTTGTTCGAGATTTAGTCTAGTTACTCAATTATCATGGATGGTCCAGTTTCTTCACAGATTATTTGTGTCCTCTTGTATGGACCATATAACCCTCAAAATGGACGATTTGGCCAATATTTCCTTCTAATAAAATATGGGAATTGTAGTAGTTAACCCTAATAAAATATGAATAATGAAATTTCGATATGTAGGGTGAGAGTTATGATTATAAAATTAAAAAGACATGAATCATGATGATTTCAAAAAGTTCCCTAAAAGTATATTTTATATTTAAACATTATTATTTCTCAAATATTATTCAAATTTCATATAAAATTAGTAAAGGGAGTATACAATATGTTATGAAAATATTAAAAACATAAAATCCCCCACACATAGCCTTGTGTACGTCTTCATGTTCAACAAATATAAAAAACATTACAAAATCATTCCCACTCGCTAACAAATATTAAAATTTTGTTTTCACCAATAAGGGGAGGTTTAGACTACTTCACCCATCCATATTTAATTACACCACAAATTTTAATAGAAAAAATATTCCAAAAACAACTCTTTTTTCATGCTCAAATTTTGAAATGGAAAATGTGGACACTCAAATCTCATACTTCTCAAGATGATAAAATTCATAAATGGAGGTTCACTCTTTCACCAACCAAAAGTGAAAATCTTAGAGTTTGAAAGAGATCCCAGATTAAATTCCCTATATTAATGTGCATAAGAATATAGAGGTCTTTTTAAGGGGTTTTTCTCGGGATATGGGAAGGTAGGAATATAATTTCCATGAGACAGGATAAGAGGTGTAAAAAATCATCATGGGTGAAAAAATTCACAGTTTCTTTTTAAAATGAAACATGGGAGGAAATGATAACACAAAATTACAAGGGCATTATTTTGTGAAGATAGACACAAAGGATGAAGATATTTTAATTGAATGAAAATGTGGAATATTAAAAAACACATAAATTATCCCAATAACATAAGTGTTTTTTTCATTTTTAATAAGTTGAAATTGAAACAGATCTCACAATAATCTCTCATCTCATTATTTATCTCATCACAGAATTAATTATAATAGTTATAATAATATCACAGGTTGATGAAGAGTGATTTTTGACCCACCCAATACCCAAACCATTTTTCTGTATTTTTATTTGATTTTTAGTTTATTTTTTTAACACTTTAAAATAAAATTTGAACAATATTTCATAAGCATATATACACACCCAAAAGTCATTGAATGAAAACCTCTCCCCCACACTGAAATGGATGATTTCCCTCAAGAATATGATAACATGTTGGAATTCAACGAAAGGGAACCCAAAATGAAATACATTCCCCCCAAACATAAATTTCAATAAATAATTAACTAAAAATCGACGTATATATTGGGTGGGATAAGGTATTAGGCTTGTAATGTGGCTATCAAATAAAATGTTTTCAAAGGCTCAGAGGGGCTTCCCAACGTAGGATTAATGTAAGGGTAATGGGAGGATATTTGGTTATTGTGATTCTTATGAAGTCCAAAAAATTCATCTATAATTTTAATGCACACCAATGCAGGAAATTCATCCCAAAGGTCAACAAACTCAAGAATCACAAATGGGGGTAAAAAACACACATTTTGAAAATATGGCCATACGTGACCTTGTCATTAAAGTTAATGTTGTTCCTCATGGTTAGTGAAAATCATTTTCTAAATAAAAAATTAAGCATTCATTATTTTTCGGTTTTGACACAAAATTATTTATCCAAATATATGATAAAAAAACATAGACGAAAACATGTCTTTCTAAATCCCCATAATGGTTAAAAAAATTCAAAAGTTAAAGGCCAGTAAGTAAGACCCTTTTTTTGTTTTTTCCATTTTTTTGTGTTTTTTATATACACACCAACACAGTAGAGAAATATAAAAAAATATATGAAGAAATTTGTAAAAAATTGAAAAATATACAAAGATGATGAAAGAGGGGGACAGAGGAGGAGATGGGGGGGAGAGAGAGAGTAAAATGGATTAAGGTGACCCTAGTTTGGATTTGGTGGGTCGCTATCTCCATCCAAGGGTGGGTTAGTGGAAGTTGGTGGGCCACATGTAGGATGTTACCATAAAAAATCATTATTAATCTAATGAAAAACTAAAAAGAACTTAAAATTTCAAAAAAGTAAACAAAAAAATGGGTTGCCTCCCAAGAAGCACTACATTTATTTTCCTATAGCTGAACAATTGCAGTGAGCTACTCTAGACCGATTGTGGCCACCATATTTTTTCCACTCCTGTGTGATTCCATAAAAACTTCTTCTTTGGTATGTGTGATTGTTCATTATATAATTTATTTCCTTCCTTTTTTGTGCTTGTAATTAAATGGGTGAGGAAGGATATGATTTATATCATTACATTGGTCTTCAACGTGATAAATGATGTTATCCAATAAGTTATGTTTTTCTATGCTTGGAAATACAGGAAGATGATTCAATTCTAATGGTGCATTTATTTAAGAATTAGATAAATCAAAACCACATTTTTATATCCCATTTATTTGAATCATTTATTTCATCACTTACCTATGTAGAGTGATAAGGATCAGTGGAGTCATAAGACTAAATAAAACATTCAATATCTTTTATATCAATGTTTTTATTTAAAGAATGGCGGATTTCAATATCAAAATTGATCACATTATTAATTAGGGAACAAATATCACTACCATTTGGAAAATATAAACTCATTTGTTCAAGGTTCACCTCACATATAATATAATTTTAAGAATCATGGAAAAAAATCTTGAATGTTAGATAATCAGATTTGAATCAAAAAATGATCATTCTTGTTCATTTTCCCCATTACAATCCATGAGGGAGTAGTGGTGGCCAGAGGTGAGTTGATATTCTAAAGAGTTTTCCAGATGATTTATATCAATGGAATTTTCATATGAAATGTCAACATCATCTTCTCCATTTATGACTTGGTAAATGAGGATGAAATATTCAAAAACTCTTCTATTAGTCAAACATGAAGAAAATGATGGATTGAGAATCAACACACTCTTATAGAGAGATTCAGAAGAATGTGTATAGATTGTAGACTGATCCTTTCATGGGTATCACATGGCTTGAAAAATGTTGAACATGACCATTTGGTCACCAAATTCGCTGGATAAGATTCTTGAATGGACATCAAAGTTGGTTCTCACTATCATTAGGAATGGTCTTACTAGAATTATGGGTGATTGAGATTATTTTGCCTCACCTTACATGTCTAGGGAATTGAAATCAGCAGGGAATATACAATCATTCACAAAAACAAAGAAATCCTTGATTATACCCTCAGGGCTAGCAATGCATCGATTTTCCAATTGAATGACAACACTCGTTAGATGTAAGGGACCAAGACCAAGGTTGTAGAAGATGGATTTTATCATAACATTAATTTAGGCTCATAGTTCTTTGAGTTCATCATCCATAATGTAACATCCAATTTGGAATGGAACCATAAAGGTCCCAAGATCTTTGCAATTTATGGGAATAGACTGCTAGGTGGAAATTTTTTTGAAGCAACTAAGTTTCGTATTGTGGGAAGAAATTTCCTTAAGAAAATTGGAATACTTAGGGATTTTTTTATAGCATATAAGAGGTTTATGATTACTTCAACACATCTAAATAATTCAAGCATTTCAGGATCAGGTTCAAATGACTTCTTTGACATTGAAATGGAACGAGGATAAGGAATTGGGTTCCTAAGTATAATAAAAGGAGTTGAGGGAATGGATTCAGATTCCTTTTCATGTTTCTTTTTTATTTTCATTTTCATGGTAAAAATTTAAAGGGGAGTTGGAGGACTCAACATGAGGCAAAGAAATTTGATTTCCCGATCTAAGTAAAATTGAACATACATTACCCTTGGGGTTGATTAGTTTTTGAGAAGGGAGTTAGGTAGATTTTTTTTATTATTGAGTTGGATGCAAGTTAAAAAAAATTGGATTCAATGTTTTTGAGGTTGGAACAGGTGAATGAGGAAAGATCTTCTACTACAAATTATCAAGGTATCTTGGAAGAAGTGGCTTGTCCTAGAATGGGATTACCTTGATTCTGGTTCTTGGGAAAGAGATTTTATTTGTATGAGAATTGGGATGTCTCACTAGGTTAGTGGAATCCCAGTGGAGGAAGAGGAGGACCGATCCTTTGAGGTTGAGAAAAAAAATGGTATGGTTTATGGAGATTACCAACACATTGACCATATTGTAAATGATTTGGGTTTTTAGGTAGGAATTTAGGGGGATGAGGAATGGGATTACCATACCTCTATACTTGGTTGATGTTAGAAGAGAAGAGCTAAGAATGGAGTTGGTTGAAGTTTCTAACAAACTGACCTGATTGTTGATAGTTTTTGTTCCCCTGAGAATATGTTTCATTGAGCTCCATTGGTCTTGATGAATTGGAGGGATACTCATGAACTTGTGGACATGTGCTAGTTTGATGAGATGGGAATCTATATATTCCACAGTTCTTGATAGGCCCTTGGAAAATTGATTGTGGAAAAGTTGAGTTCGGGGCCTTGGACTCCACAGCTAGTTGCTGCAGAAGACCTTTAAGTTCATTCATCCACTCTGTTGTCTTGTTTATCTCTATCTATTGACTATCATGGTATTGTTTGACCCGATTATGTTCTAGAGTATAGAATTGATGTGTGTTTGAATCCATGTTTCTTATGAGATATTTTAAATCTGCAAGAGTTTTATCAACAATATCACTACCACTTGCGACATCAATGAGAGTTCCCTACATAGACAATAACCCCTTGTAAGAGTATTGGATCATGTGTTCATTGGGGATTTGGTGATCTATACAGGTTGCCACAATATTCTTGAACCTCTTCGATTACTCATGGAGTGATTCATTTGGGAGTTGACGAATACCACTGATTCCCTTTCGGATGGAAGCAGTATGAGAAGCAGGAAAGAATTTCCCTAAGAAAAGTTGATTCATGTCAATCCATGAGTTTATAGATTCAGGAGGGATGTATTAGAGAAATGACATTGTAGATTCATCTAAGTAAAAAGGGAATTCATGAAGTTTGATTTGTTCTTCAGAACCCCATTGCATCTTCATGGTAGAGGACACCACTTTGAACTCGTCAAGGTGGAGATATGGATCCTCACCGGATATCCTGTGGAAGTGAGTAGAAAGATGAATCAAACCCAATTTGAGTTCAATATAAGCCACCATTTTGGGATATTGAATACCAATGTGGTGGTAATTCATATGAGGGGTAGAAAGTTATTTAAAGGTTGGTTCCCTAGGAATGGATATATCAAATTCCGTTTTTTCGGACATGGACAGGTTCATTAATGTGTTGATTATCTCTTATGTTACTCCTACGATGGCGAAGTGTTCAACCAATTTTAGGGTCAAATAGATCCCAGGAATTATTTGGGAGAATACGGGGAATTCCGAATGATTTTTGAGGATGAAAGAGGATGGGGTTTTCTTTCTTTTTTTATTGTGATTTTTCTAAGATGTTAGGTTTTTATTTTTGTTTTATCAATATTCTTTTAAAATTTTAAAATTATTTTTATTTTCATAACTAGAACCTAAAGAATAATTAATTGCACCATCCCTAGAAACATCTCCATTGGAATGCATAGTCGATTGTCTTCAATCTACCATTCAATGTTCTGATGCTCTTCTAATGTGTATAGTAGCACTCGTGTCATATCCTTGGTGACGATACATTTTAATAGTAGGTTAATTTTAGTCGATTTTATTTTTATTATGGGTCTTTTTCTATAGAGATTAATGTAAGTGATTAACAGTTCGTGTTTGATTTAAGAATTTGATAAATATTGGGGTGATTTCATCATTAGGTAGTTATTCTTGTGATATCCTTGAGCCTTTCTTCACATTTAATTAAATTAATACCCATGTAAAAAGTTGACGTTGATTCGAATTTTCAAGTGTTATAGATTAATCGAAGCATTAACTTCACTTATTTTTCAAATATTTATCATATATTCTTTATGGTATTGTATTACGGTTACAATAATCCATGGAAACAACTCATTAAACAGAACAATTAATTAATCCCTAACATGTTAAGTCTGATATACATAATGTTAATTCGAGGAATATTCATCGCGGAAAAGCTCTCAATCACATAACATACCAAAATTGTAACTCAACAAATGAAATATTTACTTGGAAATTAATATGATTAGTAATCTAGTTTATTATATTTATGATTATGAATTATAAAAATAAGGAAGATAAAGAGATAAGAAAAGAGTTGTGCATTGAACACACACACACACATGAATAGTGATTAGAATTAAAAACAAATATTATATTAAATTAAAATGAGAAAGAAGGTTAAGGGATAGAACATGATTTAAAATATATTAAGAGTATTTTTATTTAAGAACATATAGTGGATTATTATAATAGAATTTGAATAAATGACATGCATTAAAATTCAAATGAAATTGAAATAGCTTACACAAATAAAATTGAAAACAAATGAAAAGGATAATGAAAATAAAAGTATATGAGAGGTATATATTTTTGAAACACAATAAAGGAAATTCATCCCATGAACATTGAAAGAATCTAGTAATGAAAACCTCCACCTTAAGTTATAAAATTCCAACCACATTTATGTAGAATGTGGTTGTATTTATATCTCATAGAGGTGGATTGTTTTATTTCCAAATATTTTCCTCCACTTGGATTTCCAATTTTTCCATCCTGAAAGCATAATCTCATGATATAATCTTATTAAAAGTTGTATAAAATAATTTTGTCTGACTACTCTCAAATGTCAGATGCATTTGGACTTATGGAGAAAATGTTATGATGGTTTTCATAAACAATGTTGAACTGTCCATTTCTATCCATGATTTTTCTATGGCCAAAATGTAAATATATATGTGTATAGGAAGATACCTTCAAAAATGAATTCCTTCTTCAAAAAAGTAGGCCACCTATCTCTCCTATTACACAATGAAAACTATCAGCTTGATTTTATTACTAGATCATGAAAAATATCACGAATAGTTTTTTCATTTGAATTCCTAGCCAAAATAGTGAGATGGAAATCAATGCATCATTTGGGCCCCTTGTTGATATAGCATGACCTTAAAATTTTTATCCATGATTCTTTGGGAAAATGGAGAACATATGGTGGAGTTTTATAAAATTTGGGCTTTGGAATTTAGACTAGTAACTCAATCATCGTGGATGGTCCAATTTCTTTATAGATTATTTGGTTCTAATTGTGTGGGGAATATGATCCTACAAATAGAAGATGCAGCCAAAGGTTCATTCTAATGAAATGTTTTAATTGGAATAATTAACCCTAAAACACAAGAATCAGATAATTTGGATAATAAGGGTGAGTTTTATGTTTAAAACATCAATCAAACTTGAATCTGGATGAATTCAAATTGTTCTCTAAAATTATATTTAATATTTAAACATTAATATTTCTCAAAAATTATGAACATTTCATATAAAATCATTAATGGGAGTATAAAATATGTTATTAAAATAGTAATAACATCACATGTATGATTTTAAACTGTACTCCCATTTTCGTTCTTCATGACGCTAAACTGTACCCATTCGAACTACATGGTTTTCGATCCCTATCTCATAGGTAGGGTACATAAGATTCCTTCCTGAGGTCCAACCCCATCCCTCGGTGAACCATGGAGACCCCATACAGATGAAATCCATTTTAATCCAATAAGCGGTAAGCCATTATGATCCCGAATTGAAGGTAAGCCATTGTGATCCCTCATTGACTATAAGCTGCCGTTTTCCGCAATCGACGGTAAGTCATTGTGCTCCTCAATCGACGAAATGTCGTTTCTTTCACCTAACAAGCAGTATCCCATTATAGTCTGTAATCAATAGTCATCCTTCATAGTCCTCTTTATTGGGACCCACATCTCCGGTCCTCCCCCATGGCGTCAGACCAATTCAGACAACTAACCATTAATAATCTCCAGTATACCATCAATTCATTGTCCTATGTTCACTTTCAGATTCTATGCACCCATCTTGAACTTCGTGGATTATGATTCCCTACCTCGAGGATATGTTGGAAGCCTCTCTGAGGTTCAATACCATCACCCATGTCTTATCCTGGTCTTTACCTCGAGCCTATGAGTTTCAGGAAGGTCGTTCTGTAAAGACCCAAAAATTTCCAGGGATTTTTTTCTTAATTTTCTATGGAATTTTACAAGAACGCAGTTTCTGATGATGCCTGATTCCGAGGCCTAGTGTGCCTGAAATTAATTTCCAAAGTTTAGCTCAGGTACGTTCAGTGAACGAATGAGCGGGTTTTTCTAACTTTTGAACCGGTGCTCGGAATCAAATACCACGGGCACCGATGGAATCGCAGTGCTGGTTTTTGCTTAGAAACGCCTCTTCCAGAGTTGCGTTTGCTCGGGTGTGGTTTTTAATTTTTGGGCTTTATGTTAAGAAATAAAATAAAGTGGTACGACAACTTTATTTTTTTTCACTTAAATCCACTTAAAATCCACTTAAAGCTACATAAGCTAAGTTAAAGCGGATAGGGTACAATTCAAAATATCCTACCCTCTTATAGGATATTTGTGAGGTGGGGCCCGCACGAGCCCCACTGTTTCTTTTTCTCTAAGTAACGTACCCGTGAAAACACGTCATTATGAAATTCAACTGATGCGTTTTCTTAAATTCTTAACGCACCAATTAATTGGGCGGTTAACTTCGTTAAATTAATTCTATGAATTAATTTAATCATTTCTTAACCGGTTTACAATCCGTTGGTGTAATAATAAAATAAGACCAACGCACGACTTCTTGAGGATTGCTTGTTGTGAAGTTTTTGACATATTTTGTGCCTTTATCCTCCTTCGTGAAGAATGCGAAGAACGCGAAGAACACGAAGAACGTGAAGAACGCCGTCACCCTCGGAGATTGACGACGGTTCTTCTGAGACGTTCTTCCCCGCAACGATCTACGATCACCAACTGCTTGAGGTAGGAGATTTCGGGTTTCTTCTTTTAAATCTTCTTGGTGGTTGATAACAACATCATGGAATTAATTAATATAATTAAATCTGCATGTTCTTGAACCTTGGAGTTTGACGACGTGACGCCATTCCGCGACACGACGGTCCCCTCCTTCCGCGGCGATCAATTCCGCGAAGAACACGAATGCGACGACTTGACGAGGTAGGGGTTTTGTTTGTGAAATGAATTTATTTCCATGGTTGTTTCCTCCTAAAAACAAAGAAACTGAATCAAGAGCAATTTTAATATATTTAAAATTGTATATTGTTTTGTTTTCTAGGTGTGGATTATTTTCTTCCCGATTGTTATCACCTAACGCGGAGGGTGCGGGCCAAAAAAACACGGCCCGAAAACCCTCCGCAGTTCTTTGTTGATGTGGGGATTGGTGGGCGACGACAAAACATGCCGCAGGGGTGATTCGTTGATTCCGCAACGATGAACGGGACCCGGGAGGAGCTACGGCGCAGACAGGAGTGGAATCGGACCACCGGAGCAACTCCGGTGGCCCGCGGAAACCACCAGCGGCGCCGGCGGCTGGAGGCGGCGGCGCGCCAGGGCGCCGCCGGACAGAGCCGTCGCGGCACCAGGGGACCCGCCGCCGCACTGGTCCGGCGCACACGGGACGTGGCAATGCCGCATCCGCTGACCAAGGGCGGCCCCCACGGGGGTGGGGGGGGGTGTTCACACACGGGGGCAGCGCGCCCCCGTCCCCGGACTCCGCTCACTCGGCCGCTCGGCAGAGCCGAGCCGGGCCGAGCTGACCCGCCGGGCCGGGTCGCATCCAACCGGGTCGGTCCGGGCCCAGACCCCCCCTCTTCGGACCTTTTTCGGTCTTTTGCCCGTATCTTGAGCTACAGGCCTCCAAATGACGCCTCTTCAGCGGCGATGAAATCCTTGGATCGAGGCGGCCGTTTTGGTATACTACACCCAAGGTTTCAGAATACTTTGGTTTCGGCCGGGTTGGTTCGTACACGAAACCAACCGGGCCCTCCGAGCGGAAATGCTCATATCTTGAGCTCCGGACGTCCGATTGATGTGCCACCAATTTTGATTCTTTCCTCTAATTGAGACTGATCTTTTGGCTTACTCCGCTTGAGGTTTGGATTCCGTCAGAGTGTGGTCGGGTTGGTTCGCTCACGAAACCAACCGGGCCCCTGGAACGAAAAAGCCAATCACTCACAGACCAGGCGTCTGATTGACGCACCGTCTGTCTCGTTGTTTTCCTCTTGATGGGACAGAACATTTGGCATACTTCACCCGAGGTTTGGATGCAGTTGGAGTTTGGGCAAGTTGGATTGTACTCAAAATACAACCGGGCCCCTAGAAGGGAAAGGCTGACATCTTTCAGACTGGACGTATGTTTGAGGAACCATCAGAAGCGTTGGTGATCACATTGAGAAACGGTCCCTATGAGTATACCCTATGAGATTTCAGGGTACATTTGAGATATGGCCAGGTTGGTTCACTCAGGAAACCAACCGGGCCCCTGAGATGAAAAGGCTAATATCACACAGACAGGGCATCCTATTGACGCACCATCTGTTGCGTTGAGACCCCTATGATGAGGCGGTACTTTGAGATACTTCTTCTTGGAACATTGTGATACTTATAGTATCGAGCAGCAGCTCATAGATTGGACCCTCCCAGAGACGAGCGTGCGGAGTACGGAGACCGTGTAGCCGGCTGAGACCTGACGACTGCTTGACCGATCGACTCGGTGTGTTTCGGATAGCCCAGTGGGGAGCGCTTGGTTGTAGCGGAAGACCCACAACGGAGGAGCACTTGGTTGTAGTGGTAGACCTGCGGTACTCAATAGAAGGATTACCTCTGGAGGCTATGAGGGGCAGCACTTGGTTGTATTGGCAGACCCACAGCGGAAGAGTGCTTTGTTGTAGGGGCAGACCCGCGGTACTCAAAAGAAAGAGTACCTCTTGAGGCTATGAGGGGGAGCGCTTGGTTGTAGCGGTAGACCCATGGTGGGAAGCGCTTGGTTGTAGCAGCAGGCCCACAGTACTCGACAGGAGGAGTACCTCAGCAGTCTTAGGTCAGTGAGCAGTACCTCGGAGTCGTGACAGGACCACTGTACACTCCAGAGACGGAGCTCTTCAGCAGTTACGGTTTCGATAATAAAAATCCTGGTTTGAGCTGAGTCTATGACCTTTGTGTTTCCTCATGATTGAGATGGGTCACTTGATAACTTAGGTATATATATGGGAATATACCTTGGAAGTGGTTATCCGTTGATTTCATAATCACTGTGTTTCCTCATGATTGGGATGGGTTACTTGGTAACTTAGGTATATGTATGGGAATATACATAAGTAGATGTTATCTGTTGAGATCCACTTTGTGGTTATCTTTGTTGGTTTTAGTGAGACCTTGAGGGTATCGGGGTCCCTACTGAGTATCGTTATACTCACCCCTGCACGGGCTTTGCCCGCACCTCGTTGTGTTGGTTGCAGACGACGGGCAGTGCTGATGAAGGCCGAGTGTTCGAGGACTAGACAGTACCCGGAGGTGGACCACATGACGAGTCAGTATCCGGAGGTGGACTTCACGACGATATGACACATGGTGGAGGTTGACGGGAAAGAGCGTTATGAAGGCTATCTGTACCTCCCCTTCAGGTAGGATCTATGGTGGATGATCCAGGAGCTACGCCATCTGTACCTACCCTTCAGGTAGGATACGAGGAGGACGACCCAGGAGCCGCTTCCGTTCTTCCAGCTGTTGTCTTTTTCTGTTGTACTCTGTTCAGTTATAGTTTCACTTTCTTTTGGGTTTGTATTCTGGCCCATTTACCTTTCCGCACTTACTGTTGTACCAGTTTTTACTTAGTGTTTACTTTTTCCGCTTTCTTACTCTGTGGTGCTTGTTTTATTTTCAAAGGTACTGACTTCCCTTTTTACCGGTATTTACGCCTTGGTGCTAGTCTCCAGCCCCTGGCCTATGGAAGGCGGGCTTGGGGTAGTCACAACATGGGCCTCGAGGACGGGTCGTGACAAATTGGTATCAGAGGAGTTCAGTTCTACCGTAGACTCTGATCTTTATTCTATGTGAAGCAATAGTGTTAAACATATTGAGTGTGGTTATCAGTCTAGGGATCCCAGTGTTGGTGCGGCGACCGACGTATCCATACACCAGGACCCTGACTTCTGATTTCTGACTTAATGCATGAAAACATTGATTTCATGTGTGTATCAAGTTTTCTTTGTGATTACTTTGTATCAGCTCACCAGGTATACTGTTCTGACCATGGTGCACCTGTTTCTTTTTCAGGATGGCCCCACGACGACAACCAGCTAGGGTTTCGAGAGTGGTGTGTGACGACAGCCCTCTGAGTGACGAGGCCTCGGTGTAGGGCCCTTTGATAGCAGAGGCACCTGCGGTACCTCTACCCGCCGAGCCACCAATGCTTCCAGCCCCAGCCGCTGACGATACACGTCGCCTTAGTGCACTGCATGAGTTCCTCCGCCAGCGACCGCCCAGGTTCTGCGGGGAGACGGACCCCCAGGCAGCCGAGGACTGGCGGGAGGTGGTTGTATGAGTTTTCCGGTTAGTGAGGACACCAGCAGACCTTATGGTGGTCCTTGCTACAAGCCTCCTGCATACAGCAGCATGCAGATGGTGGATCTTGATGCTCCAGGTGAACGACGAGGCATCACTCCATTGGATGGACTTTGAGAGCCTTTTTTGCTCAGAGTTCGTCCCAACCACCCTTCAAGCAGTGCGCATCTAGGAGCTACTACAGTTGCGGCAGGGCAGCATGACAGTAGTCCAGTATGCGGCGAGGTTTACCGATCTCTCACACTATTCCACGGACATGGTTCGTGACCCATTCTTCAGGGCCCAAACCTTCGAGCAGGGGCTCATGCGAGAGATCAAGGGATCATTTGTTTCTCACAACATTCCGATACAGATAGGATTGTTTGAGTGAGCCCTCTTAGTGGAGAGTTTCCTTGCTGAGCAGTCTCCAGTAGTAAGACCCACCACTAGCCAGCATGCGGCGGAGTCTTCTGCAGCGGGCAGTAGATAGATGAGTCATGGGTCCAAGAGGACTAGACCTATCGGTGGTCGACCACGTGACACATGATCGATTATGCGAGGCACCCAGTGTAGACAACGACTTACCATGAGCGGACAGTGTTACTCCTGCGGCGGGGTTGGTCACATGGCTCGTGACTGTCCGACCCTCCATTCGAATGACCAGCAGATGAATGAAGGCCCTCCCAGGCAGAGGCAGTGGTTCGATTGAGGCGGATCGCATGGAGCATGAGACCATGACAGGGGAGCTGTCCATGCAGCGGGAGGTGGACGAAACTTTGAGGTGTTTCCACCACCACCACCAGGAGGTCCACCCCAACCATAGGGAGTTGATGGACATGGGAGAGCTCAGCTTCAAGCAGCGGAGGCCTTCGATCATGGAGCTCTGGGAGAAGATGGATAGGAGCAGAACTAGTGGATACGTCTTTTGTACTTCTGGTTCCTTACTTCTGTTGTGTAGTGTCTTTGTATTATGAGCTGCAATAAAAAAAGACGCATACCTTTGTGATGTTTTCATTCCTGTCCTCTTTTGTGTTGTTACTAAGAGGTTCAGGTTTAGACTATTGACTTGACCCTCACTTGTGAGACATCTACTAGAGGAGACCCAGTTACCACACACTGATGCCGGTAGTGTGACTCAACCCTTGGAGGCGAGAGTAATTGTTGGATCTCTTGGTAGTAGCGTCGAGGCATTACGACATCATACTTGATATGGATTAGTATCATCCATGTCGGGATTGACTGTATTAGGCGAAGAACTTGGTTCATCCAGGGGATGAGACCAGATTTCTATTATCGGAAAAGAAGAAATCTCAGCAGCTCTTGTAGGACCAGAAATGTCCAAGTCATCCATGAGCGGATGAGGACAGCTCAGAGCCGGCAAAAGTCTTGTGCTGACAGAAGGCGGAGGCCACTAGAGTTCGAGGATGGTGACCACGTCTTCTGGAGTGTCTCACCTCGATGTGGATTACGGAGATTTGGCCAAGGCGGCAGACATCTCCACGCTTCATCAGACCATTCCAGGTCCTCAGTAGGATTGGCGAGGTGGCTTATCGCCTGGCTCTACCACCTTAGTTGCCCCGGGTGCACGACGTCTTCCACGTATCTCAGCTGAGGAGATATGTACACGACCCGACACACATCATTGACCATGGCGAGTTGGACGTTGATGATGGGGCAAACATTGTGGAGGTCCCAGTGGAGATCGAGGATCGACAGGAGCGGGTCCTACATGGACGATCGATTCCTCTTGTGCGCATCAGATGGAAGCACGAAAACCTCTAGGAGATCACTTGGGAGTGGGAGGCTCAAATGTGTACTCAGTACCGCCTTTGTATCCCTAAGTTTTTGGTGAATCTTTATGGGGATGTAAAGCCCTGAGGTGGGAGTAATGTAAAAACCCAGAAATTTCAAGGGAATTTTTTTTCTTAATTTTCATTGGAATTTTACAAAAACGCAGTTTCTGACGATGCCTGATTCCGAGGCCCGATGTGCCCGGAATTAATTTCCGAAGTTTTTCTTGGGTACGTTCAGTGAACGAATGAGCGGGTTTTTCTAACTTTTGAAGCGGTGATCAGAATCAAATTCAGAGGGCACCGATGGAATCGAAACGCCGGTTTTTGGATAGAAACGCCTCTTCCGGAGTTGCATTTTCTCGGGTGTGGTTTTTAATTTTTGGGCTTTAAGGTAAGAAATAAAATAAAGTAGTGCGACAACTTTATTTTTATTTCACTTAGAGCCACTTGAAAGCCACTTAAAGCTGCTTAAGCTAAGTTAAAGTGGATAGGGTACAATTCAAAATATCCTACCCTCTTGTAGGATATTTATGAGGTGGGGCCCGCATGAGCCCCACCGTTTCTTTTCCGCTAAGTAAAGCACCCTCAACAACCTGTCATTATGAAAGTCAACTGATGCGTTTTCTTAAATTCTTAATGCACCAATTAATTGGGCCGTTAACTTCGTTAAATTAATTCTATGAATTAATTTAATCGTTTCTTAACCTGTTGACAATCCGTTGGGGTAATAATAAAATAAGACCAACGCACGACTTCTTAAGGATTGCTCATTGTGAGTTTTTTGAAAAATTGTGTGCCTTCATCCTCCTTCGTGAAAAACGCGTAGAATGAGAAGAACACGAAGAATGTAACACCCGAGACTTTTATGTTATATAAATCATCAAAGGAATCTTTTTCTACACAACACTTGCTTGGCTTGCTTTACACGCAATCGCAACCTTCCTCGATAGCTTGCGTCGTACGCAATACCGAGTTTCACTAAACAACAATATGCTATTAAAACTAGTCGTTATGAATAGTAATATCCACTTTTTGAAATTTTATAAATTTTATTTTTTCAAAATGGACTTCATTTTCGGACTCAGAATATCGAAATTAGCCTAGGGTGAAATTTTGGTATTTTTCTGAAAACTTTCAATTTTTGATGAATAGTGAAACCACTAAGTGGTAGGTTAAAAACTGAATTTTGCATAAAACTTAATTTTACCGCTTCTGTGAATGGAATTTCAAAAATCCGAGAGACACGGTTAATATCAAGGACTAAAATGTGGTTCAATGAGATGAAAATAATTTTTTGGTGAATAGTAACTTTTTACTATTTTACCGCGGTTAATAGTAAATAGGGTAACTAAGGGTAAATATGATATTAATATTACCCTAACACATGTCCTAATTCTATTGGACAAGTGTAATTCGACCAAAAACAAAATTAGGAATAAAATATGACCATTTAGGCCCACTTGGATTAGATTAGGACATTTATTATTAATTTATTTAAAGAAGGGTTAAAATAGTTAAAATCAAAGTTTAATAAGTAAATCATTTTTAATATGGGGTTATACATAAGATAAATTCAATTGTAAATATTCATTAGAAAGCTAAAAAGATTTCCTACATGATGATATTTTATTTGTAATTTTTAGACATTAAATAATTTAATTTATTTATGACATAATGATGATGCAGTAATTATCTTATTAATGAAATATTGACATAATTGATGTTATAAACACCAAAATAAATATAATTTGAGACTTTTTATGAATTCCACTAATTTTCTAGGTTACTATGATATATTAGTATTGATTTAATCAACTTGGTTCGAACATATAATTCTGTTATGACTTTCAAACAAATCATATATCAAATAGTGTCAAAATTGACACAAAATAGTTTTTAAATCAAATATTATATTATTAATTGTTATTTTATTCCTAAAAATCTAAGGTTCGGCCAAATGACTTAGATAAGGATATATATATTAATAATAAACAATTTGGGGTTCGTTTGGCATGTTATAGTAAGTGTATTAACCATATAGTGAAAGAAAACAAAAAGACATGGTAAAAGTTAAATTATTTAACTTAGAGTTAAATTTAATTGATAAGGTTAAAATAATATCCTAAACTTGTCTAAATTCTATTGGTTGATAGGATTTCGACCCATCCCCACTTTAGCTTCGAAATAAGACCCTTTGGAACCATTATAAACCGATTTTGACTTTAATATAAAATAATATTTTGAGATATTCCTAAGGTGCCCCTCTCCTCCCTTATAAAAGGGCACCTCCTCCCCCTCCTCCTCACACCAATTTGAGCACTCAAGCTCGGCCAACCCCTGCCATTTTCCATTCTCCACTTCCATAGAATAATCCTAGAGGTCCTGGTCTTCTCCAAAGACCAATCTTAGTTCCTTAAGTGGAGGATTCAAAAAGGCGTTCCAAAGAAGAGGTAATATCCATTATCGATCTTTTCAATTTCTTTCTTCTTCAACTTCTTCTTCTTTAGTTGTTTCATGATAAAGTAATAACATCAGTATTACTTACATACTGATATGTTATTATAAATATGAAACAACCCTAATTCACCTTCTATCCATCCTACGGAAAAAATGAAATCACCGCGCGTGCGTACGTACGGAATACCGTCTCCACGCCGTGGTGTAATCTATTTTCCACCATCACCTTACAAGGATGGGTATAATGGTGTAATGAGTAACTATATATGATTATTATTAAGTAATATTGATACTGAAATAATATATATATAAACTCCAATACAATTCCACGATCATAGGAACGATATCATCACTCGTGCGTACGTACGGAATACCGTCTCCACAATGTGATGCGACTCGTTCTACATGATCTTCATTTCATAATGATTGTATAAATGAATTGAATGAATGAATATGGTATATACTACACTAATACCATTCTGGAAATGAATTATCTATAACCTAAATATAAGAATAAGAATTTATTCGACAAAACACGCATAAGAACAAAAAGTTATAAAGACCCGAGTAACAAGTAACAATGAAATATTACTAACAAGAAGCTAATAATATGACCATATATGATCTCATATCAATATGTATGATTCTGGAATAAGTCAATAACATTATTTAAACCATTATACAGGAGCTTCGGACACGTACAAAGCTAATCGGACCTAAGGTAAGGGAAATATCACAATCTCATTTTTATCCGAGATTGTTTATTCGTAAGTATTTACTGGGGTGTATTTTATCATCCACATCCATGTTCCCTCAATATGTAATATTGTTTCCATCCACTTGAAATAGTTTAAATCGAATTTTACCCTTAGGTGAGTTTTTAGTAAAGAATATGAAAGGAATCTTTTGTCGTTTTTCCGTACGAGGTACTTTTTGACTTTTCCGACAAAAGTACGAAGAATGTTTTTTTTAACTTATACGGCATGAATGGATTTTTAAAACATTACTTCAAAGAAGCTTCCTTTACAAGTTTTCAAGTTTATTTTTAATCAACTTCTTTTATTTTAAAGTTGTATGACATGTTATGAAAGGAAAAATGTTTTTGAAGAAGAAAGGATATTTTCCTCAAGAGTTCAATTCAAGTGTTTTATCAAAATTATTTTTCATCTAAGATAATAAAGGGTTCTGTTTCTATCCATATTTTTACATTGGTTTGACTATGTTGTGATGGAATTATGTTTATGAATTCCTTTATCATATATGAATTGATTTATGATGTCATGATGTTTCAAGAATCCCATTTTTGTTACATGTTTTATGCGATGATGTATGATTATGTGGCACACATAAGAAAGGATTCATTATAAGATGGGTGGGACCTATATCTCCCTCCAATGCATTGGGTAAAGATTTTATATCTCATGAGATAGACATGGCTGGAACGGAAGGTTATTTCGGTTCAGTGATACAGGACTGAAACGAGGAGTGAACTCGGTTCAGAAAGGGACTTTGTCCACTAAGATAGTCTTGGCAATGAGTCATGACTAACAAGAAATGATCTCCATGATTATGTGTGCATGCCACAAAGTTTCAAGTTTTATGTTATGATTTTGGGGATCTCATTTTCACTTCTATGATTTATTCCATGTTAAGATATTATGATCTCTTTTGCAGGTTTTGATTTTCATAAAGATATGATATGATTTTTATTTCCTTTATTTGCCCTTGCTGAGCATTTGAGCTCACCCTTTTATGTTTTCTTTTCCCCAGGTCAGGAAGATGGATATTAAGTAGAATATGCTAAAAGGGACCCTAGATATGATGAAATAAATGGGAGACACTGTAGAAGATTTATGAACCAGTTGTTTATGTTTCCCAGTTTCTAAAGACACTATACCTATACGGTCCTTTGTGGTTTTGTCATATGTTGTAATAAGTGTGCTTCAATTTTGAAGTATTAACAATGTATGTAAAGTGTGGGTCGTTATAGTTGGTATCAGAGGCAAAGGAGGTAGGAATGTATCCGATCCTTGGGAACTCTCACATGTGAGCGTTGGACGAAGCATGGCTCTCCGCCCAAGGGCTTCATGAGGAAATGGCTGCCACTGGGGATGGTTGTGTGTCCCGCCCAGGGGGTGTAGCCACCCATGGAGTGCCCTGATAGGTATCAATTATAGTCCACTGGAAGTAATTCTAGACCGTTATAGTTGGTATCAGAGGAAAGGTATAGTCAACCTTTGGAAACTAGGATGTGAAAGCCTTAGTAAGAACCCTAAGAATAAGTCTAAGCATAGAACACAATCTTAGAAATGGCCATGAATAACCTAGGATAAGACCATAAGCATGAAAATTTCATTCTTGAATTATGTGGTTTCCTATTATAATTAGTGTTGCTCACACTATTCTTCTTGGTTTTAGTCAATGGCTGGAACCCGAAGGAACCGTGTTAATGCGGAATGCGATGGGCAATGCAATGATTGTCCCCCTGAGCAACCAAACGATATGGGAGCTGGAATGCAAAATCTTGTAGCCATGCTCACGCAACTTTCTCAAGCTATGAATCATGCAGGATTTCCAAACGAACAAAGGAGGGAGCAACATTCTGTTGAATCCTTCATGAGGCAGCGTCCACCATCTTTCAGCGGGTCTACTGATCCATTAGTTGCTGAAAAATGGATTAGTACTACTAAAAAGATATTTTCAGTTCTTCAATGTTCTGAGCATGATAAAGTCATCCTAGCTGTGTATCGTTTGGAAGGAGATGCGGATCAATGGTGGAATCTTGTTAAGAATACGAGGCAAAGGGATGAAATTGAGTCTATGGAATGGGACGAGTTCAAGAACTTATTTTTCAATAAGTACTTCCCTCGTATTCTCCGAACAAAGATGGAGAAAGAGTTCCTTGAACTGAAGCAAAGGGATGATGAATCTGTTAGTACCTATGAAGCAAATTTTACAAGACTTGCAAGGTACGCTTCTGGTATTATTATCCAACCTGAGAGTAAGATCGATCGATTCTTTAGTGGCTTAAAACCAAGTCTTCGAAGGGCGTTAGCCATAAGGGACTTCAATAGCTACGAGGAAATCGTTCGATGTGCTCTCAAAGTCGAGATGGAGATTGGAGTAACCCATCAGTCACATGGGTTTGATAAGAAGAGGAAGATGGAATTCAAAGAAAAATCTAAAGAGCACACGGAAAAGAAGATGAACTTTCCCTTATGCTCAAAGTGTGGAAAGAAACATGGAGGGAGTTGTCTTAAAGGGACAAGTAAATGTTTTAAATGTGGAAAGGAAGGTCATCGGGCATTTGAATGCCGTGATAATGGGAAGAAGATGTCTAATGATGCAAACAAAGGAAGGGATACACAGAATGAACCTACTACACTTCAATGTTTCAAGTGCAAGGAGATGGGGCATTATGCCAATCAATGCCCAAATCCAAGGGTTGATGATGATGGTCGACGTCAACAAAATCTTAAGGCTAAAGACAAAGGAAAGTCACATGCAATTTCTATCAGCGATGTGGAGTACGATAACGATGTGGTGAAAGGTACACTTACCATCCATTCTAAAGTAGCAAATGTTTTATTTGATTCTGGATCCACCCACTCTTTTATTTCTGAAGACTTTTCTAAGGGTATCACCGTATTACCTCAACAATTAGATGTTGAGTTAGCCGTGACAACACCTAATGGCACATCAATCGCATCAAAAGTTTATAATTCTTCTCCGATCGAAGTTTGTGGGAAAGTGCTTCCTGCAAATCTTGTGATCCTTCCTTTAGTGGAATTTGATGTGATTCTTGGCATGGATTGGATTTCTCTACATGGAGCTCATATCAATTGCCAAAGAAGGGAAGTCACATTTCATATTCCAGATCAATCTACGATCGTCTATCAATGCAAGGATGAACATAACCTTCCAGTGGAAATTTCTTCCATCTTATGGGTATTGATTCCACTAAATGAAGGTTATTTATCTCAAATGGTTGGTGAGAAACTCACGATTAAGAATATGCCCATTGTACGGGAGTTTGATGATGTCTTTCCTGAGGAATTGCCGGGTCTTCCACCAAATCGTGAAGTTGAGTTTTCAATAGAACTCGTACCGGGTGCTTTGCCTATTTCAAAGACACCTTATAGAATGGCCCCAATTGAGTTGCAGGAATTGAAGAAGCAACTCCAAGAGAATCTTGATAAGGGATTCATACGCCCTAGTGCGTCACCTTGGGGAGCACCTGTTCTATTTGTTAAGAAGAAAGATGGATCAATGAGACTCTGCATTGATTATCGAGAACTTAACAAGATCACTATCAAGAACAAATATCCTCTCCCACGCATTGATGACTTATTTGACCAACTACGCGGAGCTCAATACTTTTCCAAGATTGATCTTCGTTCAGGGTATCATCAATTAAGGGTCAAAAGGGAGGATATACCAAAGACGGCTTTCCGTACAAGGTATGGACACTATGAATTTATAGTGATGCCATTTGGTCTTACTAATGCCCCTGCTATCTTCATGGATCTAATGAATAGAGTCTTTAGAGACTATCTTGATCAATTTGTGGTAGTCTTTATAGACGATATTCTTGTCTATTCAAAGAGCAAGGAAGAGCATGAAGATCACTTGAGAATTATATTGAAGACCCTGAGAAAAGAGAAGCTTTATGCCAAATTTACCAAGTGTGAATTTTGGCTTCAAAAAGTTGCATTTTTGGGTCATATAATCTCAAAAGAGGGGATATCTGTGGATCCAGCAAAAACAGAGGTTATCGAAAGATGGTCGAGACCAACCACAGTAACTGAGATCCGAAGTTTTCTTGGTTTGGCTGGATATTATCGACGTTTTTTCACGATTATCTAATCCACTCACCAAGTTGACTCGGAAAGGAGTTAAGTTTGTCTGGACAGAGGAATGTGAAGAGAATTTCAAGGAGTTGAAAACAAGGTTATCCAGTGCACCTGTGCTCACACTGCCTTGTAGTGGAGAAAGGTTTGTGATCTACAGTGATGCATCCAAGAAGGGATTGGGGTGTGTTCTTATGCAAAATGATATGGTGATAGCTTATGCCTCACGACAGTTGAAAATCCATGAGCAAAATTACCCAACACATGATTTGGAGTTGGCTGCGGTAATCTTTGCATTAAAGATTTGGAGGCATTACCTTTATGGTGAAAGGTGTGATATTTATACTGATCATAAAAGTTTAAAGTATATTTTCACACAAAAGGAGTTGAATATGCGTCAAAGAAGATGGTTGGAGCTGATTAAGGATTATGACTGCTCAATCCATTACCACCCTGGGAAAGCAAACAAGGTGGCAGATGCATTAAGTCGACAAGACCATGCTAGTTTATCCATGATGAGGATCAAAAATGATCCAATATTTATGGATTTACAAAGGATGGATCTTGGAATTATAATGGAAGGGGAAAAATCTTATCTTTCTCAAATGAATGTTCAACCATCTATACATGTGAAGATTAAAGAGGCACAGAAAGAAGATGTCGAGTTACAAAAGAAGGTGAGAAATGTTCCTGAATTCAACCTTGATTGTGATGGGATAATAAAGTTCAGGAATCGGGTTTGTGTTCCTCCCATCCCCGAATTAAAGAAAGAGCTGCTGGATGAGGCTCATAGTTCTTCATTCTCTATTCATCCTGGAAGCACGAAGATGTATAGGGACCTGAAAGAGTACTTCTGGTGGGATGGCATGAAAAGAGATGTTGCTGAATATGTCTCTCGATGCTTGGTTTGTCAACAAGTTAAAGCTGAGAGACAGAAGTCTAAGGGGATGTTACAACCATTACCCATACCCGAATGGAAATGGGAAAACATCACTATGGACTTTGTCACAGGACTTCCTAAAACATCCAAAGGCAATAATGCTATCTGGGTCATAGTTGATCCTCTTACAAAGTCTGCACACTTCATTGCTATTAGAGAGGATTTCACTCTAGATCAGCTTGCCAGGATATATGTAAAGGAAGTGGTAAGATTGCATGGAGTACCACTTTCTATTATATCTGATCGGGATCCGAGATTTACCTCGAAGTTCTGGCGAAGTCTTCAGCATACTCTGGATACAGAGTTGAGTTTCAGCACTGCTTATCATCCCCAGACAGACGGTCAGTCTGAGAGAACAATTCAAACCCTAGAAGATATGTTGAGAGCTTGCTCTATGGATTTCAAAGGAAGTTGGGATCAACACCTACCTTTGGTGGAATTTTCTTATAATAATAGCTTTCACTCCAGTATTCAAATGGCTCCTTATGAAGCTCTCTATGGAAAGAAATGCAGGACTCCAACTTGCTGGGATGAAGTTGGGGAAAGAAAGCTATTAGGACCTGATCTCGTTGATGAAATGGCAGAAAAGGTCAGATCTATTCAACAACACATAAGAGCAGCTCAGAGTCGACAGAAAAGTTATGCCGACAATCGAAGAAGAGACCTAGAGTTTGAAGTGGGTGATAAAGTGTTCTTACGAATATCTCCCTGGAAGAGGGTTATGAGATTTGGAAAGAAGGGGAAGTTGAGCCCTAGATATATCGGTCCTTTTGAAATACTGGATCGTGTTGGGAAGGTAGCTTACCGATTGGCGCTTCCACCGAATCTCTCTCAAGTTCACGATGTGTTCCATGTATCTCTCCTGAGAAAGTACATACCAGATCCTTCACATGTACTCAGCTCAGAAGTTGTACCGCTGGAGCAAGATCTTTCTTATGAAGAACAGCCGATAGAGATTCTGGATCGTAGCGAAAAAGTCCTACGAAACAAGACCACTCGCTTGGTGAAAGTTTTATGGAGAAACCACCAACTTGAAGAAGCTACATGGGAGCTTGAGGATATGATGAGGGAGAAGTATCCTCATTTGTTTGTTGCAAAGTGACGAATTTCGAGGGCGAAATTCTTTTTAAGGGGGGTAGAATGTAACACCCGAGACTTTTATGTTATATAAATCATCAAAGGAATCTTTTTCTACACAACACTTGCTTGGCTTGCTTTACACGCAATCGCAACCTTCCTCGATAGCTTGCGTCGTACGCAATACCGAGTTTCACTAAACAACAATATGCTATTAAAACTAGTCGTTATGAATAGTAATAACCACTTTTTGAAATTTTATAAATTTTATTTTTTCAAAATGGACTTCATTTTCGGACTCAGAATATCGAAATTAGCCTAGGGTGAAATTTTGGTATTTTTCTGAAAACTTTCAATTTTTGATGAATAGTGAAACCACTAAGTGGTAGGTTAAAAACTGAATTTTGCATAAAACTTAATTTTACCGCTTCTGTGAATGGAATTTCAAAAATCCGAGAGACACGGTTAATATCAAGGACTAAAATGTGGTTCAATGAGATGAAAATAATTTTTTGGTGAATAGTAACTTTTTACTATTTTACCGCGGTTAATAGTAAATAGGGCAACTAAGGGTAAATATGATATTAATATTACCCTAACACATGTCCTAATTCTATTGGACAAGTGTAATTCGACCAAAAACAAACTTAGGAATAAAATATGACCATTTAGGCCCACTTGGATTAGATTAGGACATTTATTATTAATTTATTTAAAGAAGGGTTAAAATAGTTAAAATCAAAGTTTAATAAGTAAATCATTTTTAATATGGGGTTATACATAAGATAAATTCAATTGTAAATATTCATTAGAAAGCTAAAAAGATTTCCTACATGATGATATTTTATTTGTAATTTTTAGACATTAAATAATTTAATTTATTTATGACATAATGATGATGCAGTAATTATCTTATTAATGAAATATTGACATAATTGATGTTATAAACACCAAAATAAATATAATTTGAGACTTTTTATGAATTCCACTAATTTTCTAGGTTACTATGATATATTAGTATTGATTTAATCAACTTGGTTCGAACATATAATTCTGTTATGACTTTCAAACAAATCATATATCAAATAGTTTCAAAATTGACACAAAATAGTTTTTAAATCAAATATTATATTATTAATTGTTATTTTATTCCTAAAAATCTAAGGTTCGGCCAAATGACTTAGATAAGGATATATATATTAATAATAAACAATTTGGGGTTCGTTTGGCATGTTATAGTAAGTGTATTAACCATATAGTGAAAGAAAACAAAAAGACATGGTAAAAGATAAATTATTTAACATAGAGTTAAATTTAATTGATAAGGTTAAAATAATATCCTAAACTTGCTTAAATTCTATTGGTTGATAGGATTTCGACCCATCCCCACTTTAGCTTCGAAATAAGACCCTTTGGAACCATTATAAACCGATTTTGACTTTAATATAAAATAATATTTTGAGATATTCCTAAGGTGCCCCTCTCCTCCCTTATAAAAGGGCACCTCCTCCCCCTCCTCCTCACACCAATTTGAGCACTCAAGCTCGGCCAACCCCTGACATTTTCCATTCTCCACTTCCATAGAATAATCCTAGAGGTCCTGGTCTTCTCCAAAGACCAATCTTAGTTCCTTAAGTGGAGGATTCAAAAAGGCGTTCCAAAGAAGAGGTAATATCCATTACCGATCTTTTCAATTTCTTTCTTCTTCAACTTATTCTTCTTTAGTTGTTTCATGATAATGTAATAACATCAGTATTACTTACATACTGATATGTTATTATAAATATGAAACAACCCTAATTCACCTTCTATCCATCCTACGGAAAAAATGAAATCACCGCGCGTGCGTATATACGGAATACCGTCTCCACGCCGTGGTGTAATCTATTTTCCACCATCACCTTACAAGGATGGGTATAATGGTGTAATGAGTAACTATATATGATTATTATTAAGTAATATTGATACTGAAATAATATATATATAAACTCCAATACAATTCCACGATCATAGGAACGATATCATCACTCGTGCGTACGTACGGAATACCGTCTCCACGATGTGATGCGACTCGTTCTACATGATCTTCATTTCATAATGATTGTATAAATGAATTGAATGAATGAATATGGTATATACTACACTAATACCATTCTGGAAATGAATTATCTATAACCTAAATATAAGAATAAGAATTTATTCGACAAAACACGCATAAGAACAAAAAGTTATAAAGACCCGAGTAACAAGTAACAATGAAATATTACTAACAAGAAGCTAATAATATGACCATATATGATCTCATATCAATATGTATGATTCTGGAATAAGTCAATAACATTATTTAAACCATTATACAGGAGCTTCGGACACGTACAAAGATAATCGGACCTAAGGTAAGGGAAATATCACAATCTCATTTTTATCCGAGATTGTTTATTCGTAAGTATTTACTGGGGTGTATTTTATCATCCACATCCATGTTCCCTCAATATGTAATATTGTTTCCATCCACTTGAAATAGTTTAAATCGAATTTTACCCTTAGGTGAGTTTTTAGTAAAGAATATGAAAGGAATCTTTTGTCGTTTTTCCGTACGAGGTACTTTTTGACTTTTCCGACAAAAGTACGAAGAATGTTTTTTTTAACTTATACGGCATGAATGGATTTTTAAAACATTACTTCAAAGAAGCTTCCTTTACAAGTTTTCAAGTTTATTTTTAATCAACTTCTTTTATTTTAAAGTTGTATGACATGTTATGAAAGGAAAAATGTTTTTGAAGAAGAAAGGATATTTTCCTCAAGAGTTCAATTCAAGTGTTTTATCAAAATTATTTTCCATCTAAGATAATAAAGGGTTCTGTTTCTATCCATATTTTTACATTGGTTTGACTATGTTGTGATGGAATTATGTTTATGAATTCCTTTATCATATATGAATTGATTTATGATGTCATGATGTTTCAAGAATCCCATTTTTGTTACATGTTTTATGCGATGATGTATGATTATGTGGCACACATAAGAAAGGATTCATTATAAGATGGGTGGGACCTATATCTCCCTCCAATGCATTGGGTAAAGATTTTATATCTCATGAGATAGACATGGCTGGAACGGAAGGTTATTTCGGTTCAGTGATGCAGGACTGAAACGAGGAGTGAACTCGGTTCAGAAAGGGACTTTGTCCACTAAGATAGTCTTGGCAATGAGTCATGACTAACAAGAAATGATCTCCATGATTATGTGTGCATGCCACAAAGTTTCAAGTTTTATGTTATGATTTTGGGGATCTCATTTTCACTTCTATGATTTATTCCATGTTAAGATATTATGATCTCTTTTGCAGGTTTTGATTTTCATAAAGATATGATATGATTTTTATTTCCTTTATTTGCCCTTGCTGAGCATTTGAGCTCACCCTTTTATGTTTTCTTTTCCCCAGGTCAGGAAGATGGATATTAAGTAGAATATGCTAAAAGGGACCCTAGATATGATGAAATAAATGGGAGACACTGTAGAAGATTTATGAACCAGTTGTTTATGTTTCCCAGTTTCTAAAGACACTATACCTATACGGTCCTTTGTGGTTTTGTCATATGTTGTAATAAGTGTGCTTCAATTTTGAAGTATTAACAATGTATGTAAAGTGTGGGTCGTTATAAAGAATGCGAAGAACGCCGTCACCCTCGGAGATTGACGATGCTTCTTCTGAGACGTTCTTCCCCGCAACGATCTCCGATCACCAACTTCTTGAGGTAGGAGATTTCAGGATTTTTCTTTTAAATCTTCTTTGTGGTTTATAACAACATCATGGATTTAATTAATATAATTAAATCTGCATGTTCTTGAACCTCGGAGTTAGACGATGTGACGCCCTTCCGTGATGCGACGGTCCCCTCCTTCTGCGGTGATCAATTCCACGAAGAACGCGCGTGCGACGACTTGATGAGGTAGGGGTTTTGTTTGTGAAATGAATTTATTTCTATGGTTGTTTCCTTCTAAAAACAAAGAACCTGAATCAAGAACAATTTTAATTTATTTAAAATTGTATATTGTTTTGTTTTCTATGAGAGGATTATTTTCCTCCCGATTGTTATCACCTAACGCGGAGGGTGCGGGCCAAACAAACACGTCCCTACAACCCTCCGTAGTTCTTCATTGTTGCGCGGATTGGCGGGCGATGACAAAACATGCCGCATGGTTGATTCGTTGATTCCTAAGTGAAGAATGGGACCCGGGAGGAGCTACGGCATAGACAGTAGTGGAATCGGACCACTGGAGCAACTCCGGTGGCCTGTGGAAACCACCAGTGGTGCCAGCGGCCGGAGGCGGCGGCGCCCCGGTGCGCCGCTGGACAGAGCCACCGCACCTAAAGACGCGGCGGTGGTGGCACCAGCGGACCCGTGGCCGCGCGGGTCCGGCGCACACGGGACGCGGCAATGCTGCGTCCGCTGACCAAGGGCGGCCCCCGCGGGGGGGGGGGGGGGGGGGTGTTCACACGCAGGGGCAGCGCGCCCCCGCCCACGGACTCCGCTCGCTCGCCCGCTCGGCTGAGCCGAGCCTGGCCGAGCTGACCCGCCGGCTAGGTCGCCCCATGGCCGGGCCGGGTCGGACCTGGACCCGGGTTGGGTCGACCCGGTTCGGGCCGACCCAGGGGGGTCGGGCCGGGTCGGTCCGGGCCCAGACCCCCCGTCTTCGGACCATTTTCGGTCTTTTTCCTGTATCTTGAGCTACGGGCCTCCGAACGACGCGACGTCGGTGGCGATGCGATCCTTGGATAGAGGCGGTCGTTTCAGTATACTACACCCAATGTTTCGGAATACTTTGTGTTCGGCCGGGTTGGTTCGTTCACGAAACCAACCGGGCCCTCAGAGTGGAAACGCTCATATCATGAGCTTCGGACGTCCGATTGACGTGCCGTCGATTTTTATTCTTTTCTCTAAGTGAGACGGATCTTTTGGCTTACTCTGATCGAGGTTTCGATGCTGTCGAAGTGCGGTCAGGTTGGTTCGCTCACGAAACCAACCGGGCCCCTGGAACGAAAAAGCCAATAACTCACAGACCGGGCGTCCGATTGACGCACCTTCTGTCTCGTGGTTTTCCTCTTGATGGGACAGAACTTTTGGCATACATCACCCGAGGTTTGGATGAAGTTGGAGTTTTGGTGAGTTGGATTGTACTCGAAATCCAACCGGGCCCCTGGAATGGAAAAGCTGATATCTTTCAGACCGGATGTCCGCTTGACGAACCGTTAGCGGCGTTGGTGATCACATTGGGAAACAGTCCCTATGAGTATAACCTATGAGATTTCTAGGTACAGTTGAGATACGGCCAGGTTGGTTCTCTCACGAAACAAACCGGGCCCCTGGGACGAAAATGCTAATATCACACAGATTGGGCGTCCGATTGACGCGCCGTCTGTTGCGTTGAGACCCCTATGACGAGGCGGTCCATTGAGATACTTATTCGTGGAACATTGTGATACTTGTAGTATCGACCAGTATCTCGTGGATCGGACCCTCCCGGAGACGAACGTGCAGAGTATGGAGACCGTGTATCCGGCTGAGACATGACGACTGCTTGACCGATCTACTTGGTGTGTTTCGGATAGCCTAGTGGGGAGCGCTTGGTTGTAGCGGCAGACCCACGGCGGAGGAGCGGTTGGTTGTAGCAGCAGACCAACGGTACTCTACAGAAGGAGTACCTCTGGAGGCTATGAGGGGGAGCGCTTGGTTGTAGTGGCAAACCCACAGCGGAGGAGCGCTTGGTTGTAGTGGCAGACCCACGGTACCCAACAGAAGGAGTACCTGTTGAGGCTATGAGGGGGAGCGCTTGGTTGTAGCGGCAGAACAATGGTGGGAAGCACTTGGCTGTAGCAGCAGGCCCACAATACTCGACAGGAGGAGTACCTCAGCAGTCATAGGTCAGTGAGCAGTACCTCGGAGTCGTGACAGGACCACTGTACACTCCAGAGACGGAGCTCTTCAGCAGTTACAGTTTTGATAATAAAAATACTGGTTTGATCAAAGTCTATGACCTTTTTGTTTCCTCATGATTGATATGGGTCACTTGATAACTTAGGTATATGTATGGGAATATACCTGGGAAGTGGTTATCTGTTGATTTCATAATCTCTGTGTTTCCTCCGGATTGGGATGGGTTACTTGATAACTTAGGTATATGTATGGGCATATACCTAAGTAGAGGTTATCTGTTGAGATCCTATTTATGGTTATCCTTGTTGGTTTTAGTGAGACCATGACGGTCTCGGGGTCCCTACTGAGTATCGTTATACTCACCCCTGCACGGTCTTTTCCCGCACCTCGTTGCGTTGGTTGCAGACGATGGGCAGTGCTGACGGAGGCCAAGTGTTCAAGGACTGGACGGTACCCGGAGGTGTACCACACGACGAGTCAGTATCTGGAGGTGGACTTCGCGGCGAGACGACGCACGGTGGAGGTTGACGGGCAAGAGCATCATGGAGGCTATCTGTACCTACCCTTCAGGTAGTATCCATGGTGGATGATCCAGGAGCTGCGCCATCTGTACCTACCCTTCAGGTAGGATCCGAGGAGGACGACCCAAGAGCCGCTTCCATTCTTCCAGCTGTTGTATTTTTCTGTTGTACTCTGTTTAGTTGTAGCTGTACTTTCTTTTGGGTTTGTATTCTGGCCCAATTACCTTTCCGCGTTTACTGTTGTACCGGTTTTTTCTTAGTGATTACTTTTTTCGCTTTCTTACTCTGTGGTGCTTGTTTTCTTTACAAAGGCAATGCCTTCCGTTTTTACTGGGATTTACACCTTGGTACTAGTCTCTAGCTCCTGACCTATGGAAGGCGGGCTTGGGGTAGTCACGACACGGGCCCTGAGGACGGGTCGTGACATGTTCCCCAACCCGGAGGTTCAACTTCCTCCTAGTCCCATCCATACGGGTTTCCTCCTTAGGTGTCCCATCGTCTCACCAAACAACATGGAATTTGATTTCCCACCACAGGGATACGTAAGACCTCTCTTCGAGACTAAGGCACAACATTACCATCTCTCTTATGGAAGTTCCATGTAATTCGACATCCACACTCAACAATACATATCAATCCTAATTCTTACCCACATCACCACATCCCAATGAGATCATGTCACCCACTTTACCACAGCTCTGATTAGTAATCGGGTAATGAACCACGCATTAGCCCTAGCATTAGTGATCCCTCTTGGGGTGGAACCTATCAAATCAACTCCCTTTAGTGTTCTGATCTATCTCATCTATATCCACTAGATTTTAAACATGTTGAATACCCTGTGTTAAACATAAGATGCTGAGGAAAATCTCGAAGACATGTCTATGGTATATAAATCCCTGCACTAGATGTGGGATGCATCGGGCCTCCACACCCACAAGAATCCCTACCATAATGGGAAGAAACCAAGACACATTAGTGTTCCAGTGTACAGACATGCTAGCGATGTCCAACATGACTATTCCCATGACTAAATTTTTCTTCCATGACTGGACCCCTTGGAATGTCATGATAAAAGATGCATAATTAATTAGTTTCCATGAAGACATGGAACCAGGAAGAGATTAATGAACAATGTATTAAGTCTTTGAGGGAGACCCAGTCTAGGTAACGAGTCGTGAGGAAGAATCTAAAGAAGGAGGTTCCAACAACCCATCATCCCATTTTGATCAAAGAGAAAAATCTTTAAATAAGGGACGGGTGTCACCCACCTTTGGAAAGCGGGAATGACGGGAGACAATCATTGTGTCCTCCAATAGATAGATGTGTTCCTTGGAAAAAGAAGGATAAACACTGTTCAAAACAGGGTATGTAGGACACGTTATTGAAGGCCTGAGCTAAAAAATGGTACCCTTCGAAAGGGGTCCACCCCTTCTGGTTCCCTCAAATAGGAAGCCTCCATGCATAATCCCCAACCAAACCCAAACTACATGGGATCTAATTCAAGTCCCAAGGATTTGAAGGAATCTCATTCCATGGGTCCGATACAATCATCGAGCCATCTTCCATACCCCCGCCATGACTATAAACTCAAGATGACCATACTCCATGTCTTAGTTCAACACTGCCTCTATAATATCAAATTTTTGTATGATTATGATGATCGAGTAGGCCAGTTGTAACACATAGATACACTCTTTAGGAATAAACCATGTATTCAAATACATTTGATCATGACTAAAATCTATATGAGAGTCCCTTAATAAGAAATAATCTCCCCGAATGGGTATGATGAGAATAAACTACGATCTTCTCAACCAATGGAGTCGTTAAGTGTCATTCTCCAAATAATCATCCAATAAGTGCCTACCTTTGGATATCAGGTCCATGAATCAGGGATACCCGGGTCATTAGGTGTTTCTAGATCCACAGATAAACCCACTAGAGACCACATGAGTAACTTATATACTAAGAGGACCAATTGTACAATTAATTGACCCAATGAAATTATCTTCTTGGACAATTTGACAATAGAAACTCATTTATAATACATAAGTGATAAACATTCCAGTCTCTGTAGGGTCAATCAAATCCTCCCATGAAGGGTAACAATGAGAATCTGGAAAAATAAATACTCCTTATTAAAATCCCATAAACGCGTAGCCTCCAGGGTTCAAAAGATAAATGGTGAAACCTATGAGAATCCTTAACAAAAGTGGAAGTCTTACCCCAACTCAAGCCCCTTCACCTCACAAAAAAATGGGATGAAGGCCAAGATGAACCATCAAATATGCATATATTCAAGAGATACTACTTTCATGGGGTTTTGTTTCTTGTTTATGTCATATATATATATGGATATATATATATATATATATTTAAGGTTCTCGTAAAGAAAAAATCGATCTAAATGACATATAGAAGACAAGTATGTACATGAGCCTCAGCGATCCTGTAGGCAGTCGGGCCCCGATGAAGAGTAGGACCACATCGTCTACCCAACTTCTTCAACACTGGGAATCCAAAATGTTGATGAAATGTACCACAAAAAATTATACTTTCCCCATAGTGGAGGCCTCATGTTAAGACCTCTAGTCTACAAAAGCTTTCTAGCTCCCTCCTCAACCACAACTGATTCCATAGAAAAATGTTTCCCCAGTGGTCATCTTGAACCATTTTGGGTGCCTATACGAGGATGCTGAAAATGAGTACCTCCCATATCATAGAGAGGCAGATGATGTTGATGATGAAAACTTCATCTCAACTTCACAGGGGTACTACTCACAGGCCCCTTCTAGAGAGAATCTCCACCAAAACCCAGTGACCATGTGTCATCACTCTGAAGAGAACCTTATACCGAGGGCACCAGGTGAAGTCCAAAAGATTTGAGACACTCAAGATGCATGCTAAGGGAGGAAAATATATATTCTAGAATAGGATATCAATCTTCTTTATGATGAGAAATTATGTCATACAAACATGGGGGAATTTAATGGGAAAACATAAAACTCTTCCCCCTCTACTCAATCCCTCCAAAGAAATATGATGGAAAAATACGAGCATGGTCAGGTTCTGCTAACGCTCGTCAGTCCCTCCATACAGATATAGCATAAAATTATAGGTATATGCAAATATCTACCAATGCCCAAAAATCACTTCATCTAAATAGGTAAGAATCTAGCTACAGGCATGCACAAATACCCATTGATTCATATCATGACCACCATCCAAATAGGCTGGTAGGAAAATATGAGAAGAGTCAGATTCTTGTGGATGCATAAAAATCCTGTGAGACAAATACAGAAACAATAAAGCAGATGAAAATTCTTTCTCATAAATATTAATCTCACATGTTCAATACAATGGCATCCAGTGAATAAAATCAGCAGCATACTCATTCCCCTGTCTAGGCAGAGGAGAACTATCTGTATCTGCTAGCAACCTATGGAGGACTGGAGTATGAAAGAACTCCTACTATGAAATTGGAATGGTCCTCCATACCCATTCCATGAAATTATTTATCTCATTACATCCTATAAATGATGGAATATAAAATGCCAATTGCAGAACATATCCTCTAAACATGCCATGATATCATTGCATCTGTGGAAAAGTCAAGAAACCAGGCACATGACCTTCTTTCCTCGAGAAGAATGACTTACTCTTAAAATGAGTTAGTCACTTTGATGTAGTTATGCTTCACTACTCTAGTCTCAAAGGGTAAATATAAATATCCTGCGATACATGGAAAACCATATCGGGAACAAATACATGTTTCCACTGGGGACGTAAGTCCAATGTGTTGGTCATTCCAGGGAAGGAATATATCCCTACCAAATCTCAAGATACCTGTTGGAATATCCCTGTGGAATCATGGGACCAAAAAAGATATGGCCATTTATGTGAAGGCTGCTACCGAATATAAGTGGCCCTAGTTACCCACAAGAGAGCACCCAAAAATCAAATGTTCCAATGTCAACCAGAAAATGAATAGAATATACATGATCCTGCTCTTCAAGAATCCAGGGTTCTTGATTCCCTCCAGCATATATCAATAAAGGCCTGAGAACGTGTCATTCTATTACCAAATTATGGAAGGGACCATAGTAGTTGTGAAGTCCCTCCTCGCAATGTTGATAACAGTATCTCTGAAGGTCCTCCCCAGATCACCCATGGGGGATTACACTGTGGACGAGGAATGATCGATCACGAGATCCTATCTCCAAATGTGTGTTAGGGTATCCATCCCCTTCACCTGGAGATCAGACAGCAAGAAGGCCCTCCTATTATTTTTATCTATCATAATAGTCCTCCACAGGGTATACTCTATAGATATGATTCTCTATATAGTCGGATGTCAAGCCATGATTTTAGTCCATTCCATAAAGACAGTCACTACAAAGGCCCTAGCCGCAATAGATTTTTTTTTGAAGTACCTACCCCTAGAAACATAAAACAATTATAAAGTCATCCCCTCATTACAGTACACCCTGAAGGCCCTCCATCAGATGCACACTGCTGAAATTCTTCTTGCATCCTGATATCAAGCCATTATTGTCATCCTCTTCATCCAAGCAGTCATCAAGAAGGTCCTACCATTAGTGACATCAAGAAGTAAGAAGGTCATCCCATATCTATATCCCTCTCTAAAGTTCCTTCCTATCATATAAAACAAAGGTACTCTCCCTGTAGTTGGGAATCAAGTGGGAATGGTAGCCCTCGCCATTGTAGCCCAAATTGTAAAGGTAATTACAACAATAAAATTTCATACCAGCGAGAAGACCATCCCCTCACTTGGTCAAATATGAAAATCCCCTCTTATTCTAAGGCACTCAGAAAGGTGTAGTTGTACATATAGGAAACTCCATTTAGGATGACCGATATCCTTTCTCAACCAAAGGATGGTCCGGGGGCACACTCATATTTGGAGCCACCCCCGCACCAGTCACATATAACTGGGGCTCCCACCAGCTCTGCTGCTTAGAAAAAAATTATTATGAAGCATTCAAGATGAGAATATAATGTAGAGGACTCCCCGGAAGAGAAATTACAGGATAAATTATTCATGAGATGAAAACAAGGTATGGATAACATACCAGTGACGTATTGGGCTATAGAAACTTCTCACATAGACAGACCAATGGAGTTTTCCACGAAATGTATACATGAAATTTCCCACAATATGTGGATGAATTTTCACTGGATAAAAGAATAATTATTTCCCAATTAAGGGTATGTAGATCTTGTCAACATATTCTGGGAGATTCACCGTATAATCGACCTAGACGCCCTCCCGTCTACACAGTAGCCACAATCATAAAGAATAAATAAAAACCTTGAACTGGAAAGCCTAGATAAACTACACAAGTTGTGTTTCCACATTGGTAACTCTCTGACTAGAGTTCATATATGGGGATGTGGAGAACATGGAGCTCTACAATTCACCCCAGGTACCATCCATAAGACCTCATTTGAAATGAAATATTTCAATGTCATTACCCAAATGTTGCATTCAAATGAAATCCATGCTCATGAAAGATGTAATATTTGACCAAAACCGACTCGGAGTAAGCCTCAAAGTGTCAAAATTGACACTAGTGATATTTTATAAAAATAACATATTATAAAATTGTTTAAAAATCAGAAAAATATTTAAAAATTATAAGTTAAAAATTAATATTGTCTATAATATTATAAAGTGTCAAATTATGGAAAATTCACAACACATATGTAATTATTTATAATAATTTAAAATTTAGAATATTATTACCACAAATAAAATTAAATTGATAAATAAGGATAAATCAAGTTGATAATGTTTAAAATATATTTCTAACATGTATAAATATTATTGGTTGATTTTATTACAACCCTATCTCATCTAATCTTCTTATATGAGTCATTTTGGAAGTTTTTATATGGGGTTCGGATTTATTATATACTAATATTTCTTATATTTCCAAAGGTGCCCCTCTCCTCCCTTATAAAAGGACATCTCCTCCCTCTCTTACTCACACCATGTTGAGCCTTCAAGCTTGGCCAAATCCTGCCAATTTCTCTTCTCCACTTCTATAGAAACATCCTAGAGGTTCTGGTTTTCTTAAAAGACCATCATTAGTGCCCTAAGAGGAGGTTAAGAAGAGGCGCTTCAAAGAAGAGATAATGTCCATTACCGATTTTTCAACTTTATTTCTTCTTCTACTTCTTATTCTATAGTGGATTCATTATTAAGTAATAACATAAGTGTCACTCATATATTGATATGTTATTATAAGTATGAAACAACCATATTTCACCATCTATCCATCCTACGGAAAATGAAATCACCGTGCATGCGTACGTACGGAATACCGTCTCCACACCGTGGTGTAATATGTTTTCGACCACCACCTTACATGGATGGGTATAATGGTGTAAATAGATAACTATATATGATTATTGTAAAGTGTTATTTATTATGAAATATTATTCATACACTTCAATACAATTCCATGATCATGAGAATGATATCATCGCTCGTGCGTACGTACGGACTACCGTCTCCATGACGCGATGAGATTCATTCTTCATGTTAACCATTCATTAATGATTATAAAGTGTATATAATAATTAATCATGAAATATATGACATAATAATGATACTGGATTTATATATATATATGTATATCATCTACTTAATTCCAATCAATTCAATAAGGAAACGAAAACAACGTTCATGCGTACGTATGACCTACCATCTCCATGAATGGTGTATTTCCTTCCTTTTATCAATCTATAATATATATGTATATGATGAATATATTTTATATATAAATCATGTTTTACATTATGGAATTATTTAAATCAGGATATAAGTAATAATATCAAGAATGACAAGTCGAAACACATACGATAAATGAAAGGATTTTACCCAAAACGCTGCTTTAACATGGAATTTACAAAAGAACGGGTAATATAAAGACATAAGTGAAACATATATGATATCATAACAATGAATATGATTATGTAATAAGTAAATGACATTATTTAAATCATTATAAAGGAGGTTCGGATCCATACGAAGAATATCGGGCCTAATGTGAGGGATAATTTTGCAATCTCATTTTTATCTGATATTTCTTATTCGTAAGTATTTTCTGGGCTTATATTTTTCATCCGTGTCCATAAAAATGTTTTCATAAATTGTTTGATATTCTACCATGTATTTTTAAAGAAATTTTTACCCATATTTACTTTTACATTCTGTTATGGAAGGAATTATGCTTTTGTTTTCCAAACGTGGTACTTTTTTACTTTTCCGACAAAAGTACTAGATTTTTTTTAACTTATACGGAAATAACATATTTTTACGGTTTTATAAAGCCTTATTTTCATAAAGATTCCTCTAAAATATTTCATGACTATTTTCAACAAAATATTTTTATTTTAAAATGGAAACACGCTTTGTGAAAAGAAATTGATTTTGAAGAAGAAAGGATATTTTCCTCAAGAATTCATTTCATGTGTTTTATCAAAACCATTCTCCATCTAAGATGAGAATATTTCATATGTGTATGTTTCAAGTATAATGTCTCTATAATTTACATGGTTTCAATTTTCTTATTATGAAATGATATCCATTCTATTTATATGGATTATGTGATGATGGGATGATGTTTATGAAACCCATTTTATTTGTTGGGTTATTATGAATGATGTATGTTTATTTTGTGGCAAAAGTAAGAATGATTTCATTATGAGATGGATGGGACCTATATCTCCATTCAATGAATTGGGTAATGATTTATATCCTATGATATAGACATGGCTGGAACAGTAAGTTAATCCGGTTTAGTGTTACCAGACTGAAACGAGGAGTGAACTCGATTTAGAAAGGGACTTTGTCCACTAAGATGGTCTTGGCAGCAATGCCTTGGATACTATGGAAATCATAACATGTGCTGAATGGTTTCCACAATTACATGTTTTATTCCCATTATATTTTATCATGGTTGATGTTCCATTATGATATATGCCTTACGTACTTCCATGATTTATGTATTTGCTCAAGATTTTTATGTTTAAATTTCATGTTCAAGTTTTTGTTTTCAAATGTTTATGGACTGTTTTATGTTCTCTATTTTTTCCCTTACTGAGCATTTGAGCTCACCCTTTTTTTGTTTTATTTTCCCCAGGATTTAAAGAAATGTTTTAGGTAAGTAAAAAAAACGGGAAGATCATAATTGGAGATGTTGAATATCTTTCACCACGATTAGAAGATTATATTCTGAGTTTCCAAAGACACTAAACTATTACGATCCTTCTGTGTCTGTTTTTTTTAATGTATTAAGTATTCCACAAAAGTAATGTAATGCCCATGTACGTTAAGCTTAGAGTCTCTATAGTTGGTATCTGATGAAAGGTTTAGTCAAACTTTAGAAACTAGGATGCGAAAACGTTTGTGAGATCCCTAGAGATATTTCTAAGGTATGTCTAGGGATGCCCCTAAGGATAAGTATACATATAGGATGTAATCATAGAACTACGGTAACGATCTTAGAATTTAACCTAAGATGTTAGATATTGAAGGTACTTCTTCTTTACTATGTTGTTTTCCCTAGAATTATTTTTTCCTCTCACACCATTCTATTTGGGTTTTTGAAAATGTCTAAAAACAGGAAGATTCACGATAATAGAGGATATGGCGGGCAATGGAATGATATTATTCATGAGAAACCAAATGTAATGGGATTTGGAAGTCTAAACATCGTTATTATGCCTAATCAGTAATCTCATAATAGGATCAATAATCTCAACTTTGGTCATTTTCCTGACTCAGATAATAATAGAAAGATGGAGTTTCATGATGATCATAGAGAAAAGAAAGTTCAATTTCCCTCATGTAAATCATGTGGGAAGAGGCAAAGGGGATATTATTTCAAATGAACTGGAAGATTCTTTGGGTGTGGAAAAGAATCACACAAAGCCAGTAAGTTCAAAGGAAAAGGTTCAGTTAACACAATGGATAAGGTTAATGGTATTGCTACGACATCAACAATGATTAGATGTTTTAAATGTGGAATGTATTGGAATTATGCAATCAAATTCCCTAAGGGAAAATCTCATGAAGAGAATCAGCATGGTTATATGAGTATTATTTATGTGGATGATGATGAAGAGACTAAAAATTAATTATGATATAAAAGAAATGATGAAGATCAGTCAGTGGTTTAAGATGTTAGTGGAATGATTGTATGTTTATAAAGAATAATGTATGGTACAGTGGAATAGAGAATCATCTAAGGATTGTTACACTATTGTTTTTCATAAAGTATTTTAAAGTATATGTTGAATGGTACTGGTAACCATAAAAGGTTATTCAGATATTTTTGGAAAGTAGATGATATGCCCATAATGAAGGGATAAGAAGATAATGAGATGTTTGATTGTATTCATGAGCTCATTACTTATATAAGGACTAAGTGATATTATGGGTTGATTATATAGTTTTTTCGGGATTTTGGTATGTGGAAAAAGTTAACTTTTGACAGTATTCATGTTTTCACTAAGGTTCTATGGTAATTTATGTTTCAAGAGAATATATGACTAAGGTAGTCATGTGTTTGGAATGTAGCTAACAAGATATATCTTATGATATATGTGAGATGAATTCTTGTATTCACATTCTTGGTAGATAACCTTTCTAGTAATTGTTTTCTTTATACTATAAGCTTGGACCGAAGTATTTTAGATAAGCCTAAAGATTAGAATGGATTATGTTAGACATAAGTTAGTATTGTTTAAGGATAGAAATTCTTTCGATATTATTGATGGGATGTTATAGTAATGTAGTTATAGAAAAAGGACAACCTGCAGGACGAGAAACATCCCATCACGTCGGACAAGGATGTGGGAATCCAACCCACAACTGAAGTGTGACCAGCCTCTATCGCATACCACTAGCCTACAAGAAGTCCCTGGTTAGTATAAACTAGTTTTTTTATTAAGCGGTATGATATATGAAGTATAAGTTCATTTTTGGAATCGTATATGATTAACCTCACCATAGATGGACTTATGTATATTTGATAACTTTTTCTAACCTTTTGTTTTAAATAGATGGAATGACCCATCATTCTATCACATGATCTGTTTACACATCAAGAATAAAAAATTTAACTTAATTTCTTTACGAGATGAAGTGGAAATTGTACAATTCATGAACAATAGTGAGATTGTACCAAAATCAAGCAAGTATTTCTTCTAATTCAAAATTTTCAACTTTAGGGAAATGATATTGAAAACAAAAAATGTTGTCCTAGTGATCTTATATCCGATGAATCAAATGGTACCTTAGATCATCACAAATATATGGCTTTGTGATTTTTGTCTTTTTCATAGCCATGTCCTCTACCACTCTCTATCAGAACTTGATGGTGGGATTTTTCTTCCATATCCATATTTTCATCTATGTTCTCCTACGTGGAAACCCAGTGATGAGTTAATTTGAGTAACCAATATGTTTCATACTTCACTTTTTAAAATGAAGTTTTTGTATTCCTTTTTACAAAGTTGGTTTCTATTAAAACTTTCGAGTAGTAAACCATTTATAACTGTGATGAATTTAGAGGGAGAAATTCCTTTTAATGGGGGTAGAATGTAACCCCCTGAGATTTTATGAAAAATATTTTTTTTAATTTCATTGATGTCTTCTATTGTACACTACACCCATATTATCTTATACTATACGCGACACCATATTAGCTTGCAATATATGCAACACTAATCTTGGATCGTGTTAGACACAATTTCAAGTTTGTTTGATAGTAGTAATTCTACGCAACATTGAGTATATATATATATATATATTCAATGTATTAATGAAATATTGTTTTATTTTGTTATACAAAATAGAAAAGGAGTCTTTTACATAACGTAACCCTGACTTGGCTTGCATTACATGCAATCACGACCTTCCTCGATAGTGTGTGTTGTACGCAATACAAGTTCTTACTAAACAACGATATATTATTATAATAGTATTATGAACTAGCTATTATAAATATTATTTACTATATTATGAATTTTATAACATTATTATTCATCTTATACATTTTCTATAACATGGTATAATAACAAAATAAATTTTTCGGGTAAAATAAGTATTTTTCAAAAAATGCAGTTTTGCCGCCTTTTGTGGGTGCACCCACATTAAATCTAGTTTTTGACATGTTTATAAGTTCAATTTCACAAAATAAAATTATAATTTTTAATCAGGATATAAAAATTTACATTGGATAATGTTTTTATATTTTTCTGATAACTTTAATATTTTAATGAATAGTAAAAACATGCTATATTTTAATTAAAAACAAATTTTTTCATCGTAAACATTTATATAGTTATATTATAATATTTAATGGTTTTAAATTTTAAGTAGAATATATTTTCACCATTTAATATAATTTATGTCATTAGCATTAATTTCACATTGAATTCATAGGTAAAAACATTCCAATCTTTGGCAATGTTTTAACTTCTAAAACCCATTTTCTTTACAACAGTATTAATTTTGAATTAATTTCTGCAACTTATTTGTTTTGAATTTTGAAAAATGGATTCCATATTTGGAATAGGTGGGTCCAAATTATGTTAATAGCCTACCTTTTATTTTTGGGCATTATGAATAGTAACTACATTAAATTTTATTTACCATAGTTAAAGGTAAATCGGGTAATTAAAGGTAAATATAAGATTATAAAAATACCCTAACACCTGAAAAAATCCTTTTGGATGACTAAATGTCGACCCATATAACCTAATGGTCATATTATATTCATTTAATGGGCTTTTGTCCATGAAAATAATTTAATTATTATTAAAACCAAAGAAACTGACAACATGTCACCTTCTTAAATTTTATAAGTATAATAATTTTAATTTAGTGATAAACGTACTGAAACTTCAAACAAGAATAGTATATAAAAAGATAATATAATTATATACATCATATGAATTAATTATAATCTTTAGGGATTATATATGTATCATTAATTATGAAACAATAGTGATGTTGAAATTATTTTGTTGATTGAAATATCAAATAAATGATCTTAAAAATATTAAACAAAATATTATATGAACTATTTAATGTTCTACAATAATTTTATAGGTACATATGACATTTTATGAATATATTAAATCTTTTATTTCGAACAAATATTTTTTATATAATTTATTTAAATTCAAATAAATGAATAGTGTCAAAATTGACATTATTTTAATTTTATAAAAATAACATATTATAAAATTGTTTAAAAATCAAAAAAATATTTAAAAATTATAAATTAAAATTTATATGGTATATAATATCATAATGTGTCAAATTATGGAAAATTCACAATACATATGTAATTATTTTTAATAATTTAAAATTTAGAATATTATTACCCCAAATAAAATTAAATTGATAAATAAGGATAAATCAAGTTCATAATGTTTAAAATAAATTCCTAACATGTATAAATTTTATTTTTTGATGAGATTAAAACCCTATCTCATCTAAATTTTGTATATGAGTCATTTTGGAAGTTTTTATGTGGGGTTGGGATTTAATATAAACTAATATTTCTTATATTTCCAAATGTGCCCCTCTCCTCCCTTATAAAAGGGCATCTCCTCCCTCTCTTCCTCACACAACATTTAGCCTCCAAGCTCGGTCAACCACTGACAATTTCTCTTCTTCACTTCCATATAAACATCCTAGTGGTTCTGGTTTTCTTAAAAGACCGTCTTTAGTTCCCTAAGAGGAGGTTAAGAAGAGGCGCTTCAAAGAAGAGATAATGTCCATTACCGATTCGTTCAACTTTACTTCTTCTTCTACTTCTTCTTCTTTAGTTGTTTCATTATTAAGTAATAACATAAGTGTCACTCATAAACTGATATGTTATTATAAGTATGAAACAACCCTATTTCACAATCTATCCATCCTACGGAAAATGAAATCATCGTGCATGCGTACGTACGGAATACCGTCTCCATGCCGTGGAGTAATCTTTTTTCAACCACCACCTTACATGGATGGGTATAATGGTGTAAATAGATAACTATATATGATTATTTTAAAGTGATATTGATTATGAAATACTATTCATACACTTCAATACAATTCCATCATCATGGGAATGATATCATCGCTCGTGCGTACGTACGGACTACCGTCTCCATGACGCGATGAGATTCATTCTCCATGTTAACCATTCATTAATGATTATAAAGTGTATATAAAAATTAATCATGAAATATATGACATAATAATGATACTGTATTTATGTATATATATATGTATATCATCTACTTAATTCCATTCAATTCAATAAGGAAACGAAAACAATGTTCATGCCTACGTACGGCCGACCGTCTCCATGAACGGTGTATTTCATTCCTTTTATCGATCTATAATATATATGTATATGATGAATATATATTATATATAAATAATTTTTTACATTCTGGAATTATTTCAATCAGTATATATGTAATAATATATAGAACGACAAGTTGAAACACATACGATAAATGAAATGATTTTACCGAAAACGCTGCTTTAACATGGAATTTCCAAAAGAACGGGTAATATAAAGTCATAAGTGAAACATATATGATATCATAACAATGAATATGATTATGTAATTAGTCAATGACATTATTTAAATCATTATAAATGAACTTCGGATCCATACGAAGCAGATCAGGCCTAAGGTAAGGAATAATTTTGCAATCTCATTTTTATCCGAGATTTCTTATTCGTAGGTATTTACTGGGCTTATATTTTTCATCCATGTACATAAAAATGTTTTCATAAATTGTTTGATTATCTACCATATATTTTTAAAGTAATTTTTACCCATATTGACTTTTAAATTGTGTTATGGAAGGAATCTTGCTTTTGTTTTCCAAACGTGGTACTTTTTGACTTTTCCGAAAAAAGTACGAGATGAATTTTTTTTAACTTATATGGAAAGAAAAGATTTTTACGGTTTTATAAAGCCTTATTTTCATGAAGATTACTCTAAAATATTTCATGACTATTTTCAACAAAATATTTTTATTTTAAAATGGAAATATCTTTTGTGAATAGAAATTGATTTTGAAGAAGAAAGGATATTTTCCTCAAGAATTCATTTCATGTGTTTTATCAAAACCATTCTCCGTTTAAGATGAGATTACTTCATATATGTATGTTTCCAGTATAATGTCTCTATAATTTACATGATTTCAATTTTCTTACTATGAAATGATATCCATTCTATTTATATGGATTATGTGATGATGGGATGATGTTTATGAAACCCATTTTATTCGTTGGGTTATTATGAATGATGTATGTTTATTTTGTGGCACAAGTAAGAATGATTTCATTATGACATGGGTGGGACCTATATCTCCCTTCAACGCATTGGTTAAAGATTTATATCTCATGAGATAGATATGGAAGGAATAGTATGTTAATCCGATTCAGTGTTACCAGACTGAAACGAGGAGTGAACACGATTCAGAAAGGGACTTTGTCCACTAAGATGGTCTTGGCAGCAATGCCTTAACCACTATGGAAATCATAACATGTGTTGAATGGTTGCCACAATTACATGTTTTATTCCCATTATATTTTATCATGGTTGATGTTCCATTATGATATATGCCTTACGTACTTCCACGATTTATGTATTTGCTCAATATTTTGATGTTTACATATCATGTTCATGTTTTTGTTTTCAAATGTTTATGGATTGTTTTATATTCTCTATGTTTTCCCTTAATGAGCATTTGATCTCAACCTTTGTTTGTTTTATTTTACACAGGATTTAAACAATGGTTTTAGGTAAGAAAAAAAGGGAAGATCATAATTGAAGATGATGAAGATCTTTCACCACGATTAGAAGATTATATTCCGAGTTTCCAAAGACACTACACTATTACGATCCTTATGTGTCTATTTTTTTATGTATTAAGTATTCTGCAAAAGTAATGTAATGTCAATGTACATCAAGCTTCTAGTCTCTATAGTTGGTATTAGAGGAAAGGTTTAGTCAACCTTTGGAAACTAGGATGCAAAAACGTTAGTGAGATACCTAGAGATATTTCTATAGTATATCTAGGGATGTCCCTAAGGATAAGTATACGTATAGGATATAATCTTAGAACTACGGTAAAAATCTTAGAATTTAACCTAAGATGTTAGATATTGAAGGTACTTCCTCTTTACTATGTTTTTTCCCTAGAATTATTTTTTCCTCTCACACCATTTTTTTGGGTTTTAGAAAATTGCTAAAAACAGGAAGATTCACGATAATAGAGGATATGGCGGGCAATGGAATGATATTCTTCATGAGAAACCAAATGTAATGGGATTTGGAAGTCCAAACATCATTATTATGCCTAATCAGTAATCTCATAATAGGATCAATAATCTCAACTTTGGTCAGTTTACCGACTCAGATAATAAGAGAAAGATAGAGTTTCATGATGATCATAGAGGAAAGAAAGTTCAATTTCCCTCATGTAAATCATGTGGGAAGAGGCATATGGGAGATTATTTCAAATGAACTGGAAGATTCTTTGGGTGTCGAAAAGAATCACACAAAGCCAGTAAGTGAAAAGGAAAAGGTTCAGTTAACATAATGGACAAGGTTAATGGTATTGCTACGACATCAACAATTATTAGATGTTTTAAATGTGGAATGTATTGGCATTATGCAAACCAATTCCCTAAGGGAAAATCTCATGAAGAGAATCAGCATATCCAAATGAGTATTATTTATGTGGATGATGATGAAGAGACTACAAATTAATTATGATATAAAAGAAATGATGAAGCTCCGTCAGTGGTTTAAGAACTTAGTGGAATAATTGTATGTTTATAAAGAATAATGTATGGTACTGTGGAATAGAGAATCATCTAAGGATTGTTACACTATTGTTTTTCTTAATGTATTTTAAAGTATATGTTGAATGGTACTGGTAACCATAAAAGGTTATTCGGATATTTTTGGAAAGTAGATGATATGCCCATAATGAAGGGATAAGAAGATAATGAGATGTTTGATTCTATTCATGAGCTCATGACTGATATAAATACTAAGTGATATTATGGTTTGATTATATAGTTTTTTTTTCAGGATTTTGGTATGTGGAAAAAGTTACCTTTTGACAGTATTCATGTTTTCACTAAGGTTCTATGGTAATTTATGTTTCAATAGAATATATGAATTTGGTAGTCATGTGTTTGGAATGCAACTAACAAGATATATCTTATGATATATGTGAGATAAATTCTTGTATTCACATTCTTGGTAGATAACCATTCTAGTAATTTTTTTCATTATACTATAAGCTTGGACCGAAGTATTTTAGATAAGCCTCAAGATTAGAATGCATTATGTTAGACATAAGTTAGTATTGTTTAAGGATATGACTTTTTTAGATATTATTGATGGGATGTTAAAGTAATGTAGTTTTAGAAAAAGGAAAACCTGCAGGATGGGCGACATCCCATCACGTCGGACAAGGATGTGGGAATCCAACCCACAACTGAAGTGTGACCGGCCTTTATCGCATACCACTGTCCTACAGGAAGTCCCTGGTTAGTAGAAACTAGTTTTATTTTATTAAGAGGTACGATATATGAAGTATAAGTTCATTTTTGGAATCGTATATGATTAACCTCACCATAGATGGACTTATGTATATTTGATAACTTTTTCTAACCTTTTGTTTTAAATAGATGGAATGACCCATCATTCTATCACATGATCTGTTTACACTTCACGAATAAAAAACTTCAACTAAATTTATTTACGAGATGAAGTGGAAATTGTACAAAGCACGAACAACAGTGAGATTGTACAAAAATCAAGCAAGTATTTATTCTAATTCAAAATTTTCAACTTTAGGGAAAAGATATTGAAAAAAAATAAATGTTGTCCTAGTGCTCTTATATCCGATGAATCAGATGGTACCTTAGATCATCACAAATTTATGGCTTTGTGATTGTTGGATTTTTCATAGCCATGTCCTCTACCACTCTCCATCAGAACATGATGGTTAGATTTTTCTTCAATATCCATATTTTCACCTATGTTCTCCTACGTGGAAACCCAGTGATGAGTTAATTTGAGTAACCAATATGTTTCATACTTAAATTTTTAAAATGATGTTTTTTTATTCCTTTTTACGATGTTGGTTTCTATTAAAACTTTCGAGTACTAAACCATTTATAACGGTGACGAATTTTGAGGGATAAATTCCTTTTAATGGGGGTAGAATGTAACCCCCTGAGATTTTATGAAAAATATTCTTTTTAATTTTATTGATGTCTTCTGTTGTACGCTACACCCATATTATATTACGCTATACGCGACACCGTATTAGCTTGCAATATATGCAACACTAATCTTGGATCGTGTTAGACACAATTTAAAGTTTGTTTGATAGTAGTAATTCTACGCAATATTGAATATATATATATATTCAATGTATTAATGAAATATTGTTTTATTTTGTTATACACAACAAAAAATGAGTCTTGCACTTAACGCAACCCTGACTTGGCCTGCATTACACGCAATCGCGACCTTTCTCGATAGCGTGTGTTGTACGCATTACCGGGTTTTACTAAACAATGATATATTATTATAATATTATTATGAACTAGCCGTTATAAATATTATAAAATATCTTTTGAATTTTATAACATTATTATCCATCTTACACATTTTCTATAACATGGTATAATAACAAAATAAATTTTTCGGGTAAAATAAGTATTTTTCAAAAAATGCAGTTTTGCCGCCTTTTGAGGGCGCACCCACCTTAAATCTAGTTTTTGACATGTTTATAAGTTCAAATTTACAAAATAAAATTATAATTTTGAATCAGGATACAAAAATTTACATTGGATAAGGTTTTGATATTTTTTTGATAATATTCATATTTTAATAAATAGTAAAAACACGCTATATTTTAATTAAAATCAAATTTTTTCATCGTAATAATTTATATAGTTATATTATAATATTTAATGGTTTTAAATTTTAAATATAATATATTTTCACAATTTAATAGATTTTATTTCATTAGCATTAATTTCACATTGAATTCATAGATAAAAACATTCCAATCTTTGGCAATGTTGTAACTTCTAAAACCCATTTTCTTTACAACAGGATTAATTTTGAATTAATTTCTGCAACTTATGTTTTTTGAATTTTGAAAAATGGATTCCATATTTGGAATCAGTGGGTCCAAATTATGTTAATAGCCTACATTTTATTTTTGGGCATTATGAATAGTAACTACGGTAAATTTTATTTAACATAGTTAAAGGTAAATCGGGTAATTAAAGGTAAATATAAGATTATAAAATTACCCTAACACCTGAAAAAATCCTATTAGATGACTAAAAGTCGACCCATATCACCTATTAGTCGTATTAGATTCATTTAATGGGCTTTTGTCTATGAAAAGAATTTAATTATTATTAAAACCATAGAAAGTGACAACATGTCACCTTCTTAAATATTATAAGTATAATAATTTTAATTTAGTGATAAACTTACTGAAACATCAAACATTAATAGCATCTAGAATGATAATACAATTATATAAATTATATTAATTAATTATAATTTTTAGGGATTATATAATTATCATTAATTATGACACAATAGTGATGTTGAAATTATTTTATTGATTGAAATATCAAATAAATGATATTAAAAATATTAAATAAAATATTATATAAACTATTTAATGTGCTAAAATAATTTTTTAGGTACATATGACATTTTATGAATATATTAAATCTTTTATTTCGAACATATCTTTTGTATATAATTTATTTAAATTCAAATAAATGAGTAGTGTCAAAATTGACACTATTGTAATTTTATAAAAATAACATATTATAAAATTGATTAAAAATCACAAAAATATTTAAAAATTATATATTAAAATTTATATGGTCTATAATATCATAATGTGTCAAATTATGGAAAATTCACAATATATATGTAATTATTTATAATAATTTAAAATTTAGAATATTATTACCCCAAATAAAATTAAATTGATAAATAAGGATAAATCAAGTTGATAATGTTTAAAATAAATACCAAACATGTCTAAATTTTATTTTTTGATGAGATTACAACACTATCTCATCTAATTTGTGTATATGAGTCATTTTGGATGTTTTTATGTGGGGTTGAGATTTAATATAAACTAATATTTCTTATATTTCCAAAGGTGCCCCTCTCCTCCCTTATAAAAGGGCATCTCCTCCCTCTCTTCCTCACACAACATTGAGCCTTCATGCTCGGCCAAACCCTACCAATTTATCTTATCCACTTCCATAGAAACATCTTAGAGGTTCTGGTTTTCTTAAAAGACCATCTTTAGTGCCCTAAGAGACGGTTAAGAAGAGGCGCTTCAAAGAAGAGGTAATGTCTGTTACCGATTCTTTCAACTTTATTTCTTCTTCTAATTAATCTTCATTAGTTTTTTAATTATTAAGTAATAACATCTGTTTCACTCATATACTGATATGTTATAATAAATATGAAACAACCCTATTTCACCATCTATCCATCCTACAGAAAACGAAATCACCACGCGTGTGTACGTACGGAATACCTTTCCACGCCGTGGTGTAATATATTTTCGACCACCACCATACATGGATGGGTATAATGGTGTAAATAGATAACTATATATGATTATTTTAATGTGATATTGATTCTTAAATATTATACATACACTTGAATACAATTCCACGATCATGAGAATGATATCATCGCTCGTGCGTACGTACGGACTACCGTCTCCACGACGCGATGAGATTCATTCTACATGTTAACCATTCATTAATGATTATAAAGTATATATAATAAGTAATCATGAAATATATGACAGAATAATGATACTGGATTTATGTGTATATATATATATGTATTTCATCTACTTAATTCCATTCAATTCAATAAGAAAACGAAAACAACGTTCATCCGTACGTATGGCCTACCGTCTCCATGAACGGTGTATTTCATTACTTTTATTGATCTATAATATATATTTATATGATGAATATATATTATATATAAATCATGTTTCAAATTCTGGAATTATTTAAATAAGGATATAAGTAATAATATCAAGAACGACAAGTCGAAACACATTCGATGAATGAAATGATTTTATCCAAAACGATGCTTTAAAATGGAATTTACAAAAGAACGGGTAATATAAAGTCATAAGTGAAACATATATGATATCATAACAACGAATATGTTTATTTAATAAGTCAATTACATTATTTAAATCATTATAAAGGAGTTTCCTATCCATACGAAGCATATCGGACCTAAGGTAAGTGATAATTTTTCAATCCCATTTTTTTATGAGATTTCTTATTCATAAGTATTTACTGGGGTTATATTTTTCATCCATGTCCATAAAAATGTTGTTATAAATTATTTGATATTCTCCCATGTATGGTTAAAGTCATTTTTAACCATATTTACTTTTACTTGGTGTTATGGAAGGAATATTTCTTTTGTTTACCAAATGTGGTACTTTTCGACTTTTCTGACAAAAGTATGAGAAGAATGTTTTTTTAACTTATATGGCACGAATGGATTTTTAAAATTTTATAAAGCCTTATTTTAATGAATATTCCTCCAAAATATTTCATGACTATTTTCAAAAAAATATTTTTATTTTAAAATGGAATGATGTTTTGTGAAAAGAAATTGATTTTGAAGAAGAAATGATATTTTCCTCAAGAACTCATTTAAAGTGTTTTATAAAAACCATTATCCATCTAAGATGACATTATTTCATATGTGTATGTTTCAAGTATAATGTCTCTATGATTTACATGGTTTCACTTTTATTATTATTAAATGATATCCATTCTATTTATATGGATTATGTGATGATGGTATGATGTTTATGAAACTCATTTTATTCGTTGGGTTATTATGAATGATGTATGTTTATTTTGTGGCACAAGTAAGAATGATTTAATTATGAGGTAGGTGGGACCTATATCTCCTTCCAAAGCATTGGGTAAAGATTTATATATCATGAGATAGACATGGCTGGAATGGTAAGTTTATCTAGTTCAGTGTTACAAGACTGAAACAAGGAGTGAACTTGATTCAGAAAGGGCCTTTGTCCACTAAGATGGTCTTGGAAGCAATGCCTTGGCTACTATGGAAATCATAACATGTGCTGAATGGTTTCCACAATAACATGTTTTATTCCCATTATATTTTATCATGGTTGATGTTCCAACATGATATATGCCTTACGCACTTCCACGATTTATGTCTTTGCTCAAGATTTTGATGTTCAAATTTCATGTTCAAGTTTTTGTTTTCAATTGTTTATGGATTGTTTTATGTTCTCTATGTTTTCCCTTAAAAAGAATTTGAGGTCACCCTTTTTATGTTTTCTTTTCCCCATGATTTAAAGAAAGGTTTTAGGTAAGAAAAAAAAGGGGAAGATCATTAATGGAGATGTTGAAGACCTTTCACCAGGATTAGATGATTATATTCTGAGTTTCTAAAGACACTAAACTATTATGTTCCTTGCATGTCTATTTTTGTTATGTATTTAGTATTCAACAAAAGTAATGTAATGTCCATGTACGTCAAGCTTTGGGTATCTACATGAACATGTCGTGTAGTTTTGTTTTAGGAGAGTAGTGCAGTTTAAGCCGTATAGAATTACTCGAGCAGGGAAGAAGGATTCAAGTACATGTCGTGTGTTAAGACAACACACCGTGTAGTTGGGGTGTTACACGGCCAGTTTAAGCTAGAGTACAGGCCCATGTCTAAGACTTTTAAGAACACACCATGTAGTCATGTTTTTTATAACTTGGATGCTTTAATTCTCTTTTTCCCTTCTTGGCCTCCTCATTTTCGGTCTTTGATAATCTTGATCTAAGGTGTGCATTTGACTTTGTAGAGTCATTCCATCGAGACGACCACCTGTTGTTCACTAATAGAGTGACGGCGATTATACTCAAGAGGTGGTACACCATGGGCTACCGATGGAACCTCCAGAAGAGCTAGATGCAGCGCCAACTATTATACCAGACACAGGAATGGATGCGTAGTTCTGTGAAGGCTTCATGCGGTTCGTAAAGAACTTCCAGGGAGCACCGTGGGTTTCCACATCTATGGAAGAGCTGAAGTTTATATTCCAATAGCATCACCCACCTATAGTTTCAAGGGATGGTGGACGATAGGCTGGTGAGTCATGGCTAGATTCATTACAGACTATTTTTGAGCATCTTGAGACACCTCCTCGGCGGAGGGTCAAGCTAGCTACATACATCTTGCATGATTCTGCCAAGAGGTGGTGGGATGTTACCACCCAATCTGAGCATCACTGAGAGTTGAAATGGGATGATTTTTAGGCAGCCTTCTATGACTTCTTATTCGCGGAGATGCTGAGGGCAGATCGATCTTGATAGTTCATGAATCTACAGTAGGGCGATATGTCAGTGATGGATTATGCTTCTCACTTCACCAAGATTCAGTGTTTTTCACCCGTTCTAGTGTGTGATGAGACATTGAGGGCTCGACCCTTTGAGGATGGTCTTTGATATGACATCCGAGCACTAGTGAATGTTTTTAGGCTTCATAGAGTGCATTCTATTGTGAACCAGAAACTAATTTCTGAGCAGAACCAGCGGGAAGCTAGTTGGGTGGGCTAGGGAAGTTCGACACCAGTTTTTGGTACTTTTCCTACCAGAAAGAGGAAGATACTGATTGAATTATCTCACAGTGGCAGTACATGCCATAGGAATACATCAGGTGGGTAGGTCATGTGCTACCATTGTGGTAGAGAGGGGAAAAAGTGACCTTAGTGTCCTCGTGACCCAGTGGTGTGCCGAGCTTGCTGCAAGATGGGTCATATACAGCGCTTTTGCATGACGTTTCTACCAGTGGCTAGTGAGAGGAGTTCTATGTAGACTCCCCATGCAGGAGTAGGACCAAAAACTTTTTACTAGTCATAAAAATGTAATACATCAAGGAATTTAGGCAGAGATGGTGGTTAAGGCCATGGTAGCCAGTCAACAGGATCTTAGAGGCAGCCTGGCGGGTCAGCTCAGGGTAGCCAGGCTGTGTCGTAGGGCCGCAGCACTGGGCAGGCATATGCAGTGCAACAGACCCAACATGACCAGGGTCCCAGACCTTCCACTATCCTAGGTACTGTCCTATTAGCTTCTTTTTTATCTTCAGTAATTTTTGATATGGGTTCTATAGATACCTTTATATCTGTACCCATTTTAGAGATCCTTAGGTTGTGTGTTTCTTCTTCCTCTGATGTTAAGATGCTAGACACTCTGTTGGGGACTATAATTGCCGGTGTGCCTCAGTGTAGAGAGTTCCCCCTAGAGGCTGGTGGGTGTCACTTTCTAAGGGACTTCTATGTCTTAGAGATGATGAGTTATGATGTCATTCTATGGATGGACTGGTTGGTACCTTTTCGAGCCTTTGTGGATTTCTATCATCGTAGGGTGAGTTTCGCATCACTAGATGGTGGAGGGTTTCTATAAAAGAGTGAATGTGATGTCCAGGAGAGCTAAGATGGACCCAAGCATCATGGGCGAGGTGGAGTGACAACCCAGATTGTGAGTTTATATCTGGATGATCTGGGGACTTGTCAGAAGGATTTACCTCCAGTAGTTGATCGTTTTAGGGATGTCTTCCCGGATGAATTTTCTAGTCTTCCTCTGAAACGAGAGGTGGATTTCTATATTGATCTTATGCCAAGAGTGTCACTGGTGTCCATTACTCCTTATAGGATGGCTACACCTATGTTTCAAGAGCTCAAGAGGCAGTTGGAGGAGTTACAGGAAAAGGGTTTTATCCGACCCAGTACTTCTCCTTGGGGTTCACAGGTCCTTTTTGTGAAGAGGGTAGATGGTACACTCAGACTATGTGTTTACTATCAAAAGATGTACCAGTTAATGGCCAATAACTGGTATCCCTTACTGAGGATTGATGATCTATTCAATCATCTTTGAGGAGAAAAAGTGTTCTCGAATATTGACTGGAGATCCGGATATCATCTGTTGAGCGTGTGACTATCAGACATACTGCTTATGGCCTTTCAGAGCAGATATGGTCTTTATGAGTACTTAATCATGTTGTTTCTATTAAAAACCCGCCATCAGTTTTCATGGATATGATGAATCATGTGTTCCATCTGTATCTTGATTCTTTTATGGTAGTCTTTGTTGATGATATCTTGGTGTATTCTCACACTCGACATGACCATGATACCCATCTTGAGATCATTTTGAGTACACTAAGAGAGAATCATCTATATGCTAAGCTCTTAAAGTTCCACATTTGGATGGACTAGATACACTTCCTAGGTCATATCATCTCAGAGGTAGGAGTTTCTGTAGACCTAGAGAATGTGAGAGCAGTAGTTTCCAGGGAGTATCCTAAGAACGTGTTTGAGATACAATATTTTTGGGGCTGGATGGTTACTACTGGCACTTTATACATGACTTCTCCCACTTAGCAGCACCGTTGATGGGTTTTACTAAAAATGGTGTGATGTTCGTTTGGTTAGAAGCTTTTGAGATAATTTTCCATGAGATGAAGGGCAGGTTTTCATCAACACCAATCCTGATACATTCAGACCAAGGGAAGAGCTATACAGTTTACTATGATGCATCAGGTATTGGGCCAGGAGTAGTGTTAATTCAGGGTGATCGAGTTGTGGCATATGGGTCTCAGCAGTTGAGGCCACATGAGAGGAATGAACCGACACATGATATCGAGTTGGCTGCAGTTGTTCATGTGTTATGTTGTTGGAGACATTATCTCTTGGGATATCATTTTGCGGTGTTTACGGACCACAAAAGTTTTAAGTACATCTTTACCCAGTGTGACCTGAATTTGAGACAGCGAAGGTGGGTTGAATACCTTCAGTCCTTAAACATCGAGCTTTCCTATACACCTGGTAAAGGTAACGCGGTAGCTGATGCACTGAGTAGGGGGACTCATATACAGGCAGTGCAAGAGGCCAATGGTGAGTGGCAGATCATAGCCTTGTTCTCTGAGATTCATTTGGAGGTGCACGACAGTCAGGGGAAAACCTATCATTCATCCTAAGGTGTGGCTTCTACTCTCTTGGATAGAGTGAGTTTGTGACAGCTATCAGAATCAGAAGGCCTAGTTCTATGGGAGTCGGTGGAAAGTGAAGACCCTCCTCCTGGTTGGATGATAGGCGATGATGAGGTACTGCATTTCCATGAAATAGTGTGGGTTCCATGGTGTATATGCGAGGAGTTGATGTCGGAGTTTCATGCTTCAGTTTGAGAAGTTTATCCCAGAGTTACCAAAATGTACCATAACTTGAGACGTCAGTATTGGTGGCTGGGTATGAAAAGAGAGATCACTCATTTTGATACTAGATGTTCCACCTATCAGCAGGTGAATGCAGAGTATCAGAGGCCACTTGGACTTTTATAGTAATTTCCCATTCCGATAAGGAAATGGTTTGATGTCGCAATGGAATTTGTGACTGGGTTGCCAAGTTCACCTTGAGGCGATGATGATTTGTGGGTTGTTGTGGACAAACTCACAAAGGTAGCTCACATTTTGATGACCAAGGAGACCTTCGGTGTTGACGAGATCGATAAATTGTATATCTGAGAGATCATACGTCTTCATTGGTTCCCTCATTTAATCGTTTCAGATAGGGATGCATGTTCTACGAATCATTTCTAGGAATGTTCCAGAGGGTACTTGGTACACAGGTGGTTCTGAGCAAAGGTGGCCACCCTCATACTAATGGCCAGTCAGAGCGTACGATACAGGTGCTAGAAGAAATTATGTGTGCATGCGTCCTAGACTTTGGGGTCTCTTGGGAGAAGCATATACCCCTGTTCGTGTTTTCCTACAATAATAGTTATCAAGAAACTATTAGGATGAAACCTTATGAGGATATATATGGTAGGCCATGCCAATCACCCTTGTGCTGGTAGAAGGCATATGAGGTAGCTTTACTAGGACCACATCTCGTGCAAGAGACTTCAGAGCAGGTCTAGCTGATTCAGAAGCAGTTAGCTACAGTACAGTCTCGTCTGAAATATTATGCTAATCACCGTAGACGACCCTTGGAGTTCATGGTCAGGGATTAGGTTTTCTTGTGTGTTTTTCCGAGGTTGGGACACAGACAGATCATGAGATAGGCTAAAATTTTGCTAAGGTATGTGTGGCCATTTGACATTTTGGAATGAGTCTGGATAGTTGCCTATCGGTTGCATTTACCACAGAGGTACCAAGACATGCATGATGTCTTCCATGTATCTCAGTTGCGTCGTATTCACTCATACCCATATCACATTTTTCAGCTTGAGAAGGTTGAGCTTCAGGAAAATGCATCCTTTAAGGAGCATCTGATTCGTATATTGGATAAGATCATGAAGGTACTCTGAGGCTAGTTAGTTCCTCTCGTATGGGTGATATGGCAGCATGGCCGAGTGCAGGACAAAACATGGGAGTAGGAGACTGATGTACATGATCAATGGACAGATTTTTTCATAGATTTATCTTCACAACCCTTAGAAGGGAAATTAGGGGACCAATTGCTTTAAGGGGGGACGTTTGTAAGAACCCGGTTCATATTCTTGAGGTATGAGTTTCTTATTTTTCATTTTTCTTTAAGTGTTTTTGAGAAAATATGGAAAATAAAGAAAAATATCAAATTTTGTGGGTATATGCCGTGTACTTTTCCACACACCGTGTACTTTGGTCCTGTGGGATGAGTACACAGGGATTGTAGGCCTGTCGGAAATGAAGGGTGTAACAACTGACTACACGCTGTGTACATTGTATTTACATGTCATGTAATCAGTTGACAGGCGAATATTGAGGCGGTAGAGGTAGCCGCCATCGGAGCGACAATACATGTTGTTTAATTAGAAATGCATGCCATGTACTCATGTTGACAGATGAACAGTTCCGCGGTGGAAAGAACCTGCCAGAGGACCAAATAAAAAAAAGAAAAGTACATGCCATGTACTTGAGAGTACAAACTGTGTAGTTTTTTTTTCAACTCAAACGGACAGTAGCCTCCTTATTCGGCAGAGAATGCTTTGAGTTCGTTTTGGAGCTCAGGAGGATAGCTGAACCTTTGAGGATCACGTGATCATGCACCGGGAATCCGATTCCGCCGCCGTCAATCATGTTGGGACAGTATGGGTTAGCCTTTCCCTCTCCTTGTGCTGTTCTTACCAATTATTTCATGAGGGAATGTTATTTGAGTTTTAATGAGTGAACATTTATCCCATATCTACATCGTTCTTGGACGATTTGGGAGGTGTCTTTCACATATAACGATCAGAGATGATCGAGGTAGCTGGTCTGATGTTTATTTCCTACTGTTAAAGGGAATTTATGTGTTTTTGTGCCACATACCCATGGTTGTGGTATCGTATGACTGAGGCCTTTTCTGATAAGATATTTAGCATTGTATAGATAATCTAATGATAAATTAAAACTGCTGTTTGGGATCACTTCTTGGATCTAGGGCCACCCCCGAGGGTGAGTTCCTAGGTTTAGTTGTTTGGCCTTGATACCCGAGGGTATACCATGATTATTATATGTTTAATGTTTTCTTCAGAAGAAATTTGGTATAAAATTTCTTGTTATGAAATGGGCTCGGCCCGGTTACTTGCACCTGAGGGGAGTGTTTTACTTTATCCTAAGGGAATGGGTCTGATTAGCCTGAGGGCATGGTTATGTTTATCCTGAGTGCGTGGTGATATTTAGCCTGAGGGCATGACTATATTAGCCTTAGGGTAAGCTGATGTTCAGCCTGAGGGCATGGTGGTCTTTAGCCTGAGGGCATGGTGATATTTAGCCTGAGGGCATGGTGATATTTTTCCTGAGGGCATGACTATATTATCCAGAGGGAGAGGTTATATATAGCCTGAGGGTGTAGTGATATTTATCATAAGGGCATGGTGATATTTGGCCAGAAGGAATGACTATATTGGCCTTAGGGAGAGGTTATATTTAGCTTGAGGGCATGGTGATATGTATCCTGAGGGCATGTTGATATTTAGCATGAGGGCATGAATATATTAGGTTGAGGGCATGGTTCTGATCAGCTCAGAATTAAATTATGTAGAATTTGTAAACGAATATAAAAATTGCAATGTAACTGGTGGTGATAGTTACTTTGAGTAATTACAAGTTAACTATATTTTATTAATGCACACTATTGATGCACTCTTTCACGAACTATTGGTCACGAGCCTTTGGTGGTTGCCTAATGGGATTTATTTCTCTCACCCTTCTTAGGTCATGTCTTCGTCCCAAACAGACTATATTGTTGCAGGTGCCGATTGGGGTATGAGTCACTATACCGGTACATGATTGTAGTAGAGGAGTAGGAGAGCATGAGACCGAGCTTAAGCTTGCGATGCTGATGTGTTCCATTTACTCTGCTTTGTCATGTTTTATTGTACCTTGTACATTGATTTGTATTTTATTTTATTGCGTTGTATCCTATTCTGGCTGCTTTCATAGAATAGTGACATGCTGCATCTTTATATATATGACTACTAGTTCTTGTTTACTTTATATTTCTATTCCAGTTGTATATTTTTTACTTCTTCCGCTACTGTATATTAAGTATATTTTCATTTTGCTACACTTTGACAAATGAGGGCATAGTTTACCCACAATCATACATGGGCCCTCTCTACTAGTCGACAACATCTGGCATTTGGGGAAATGTGCTTGAGGTCATGTGATCAAATGGGTTCAGGGAACCCGTGATGTGGGTTTGGGATCCATGACGTTACACTCACCAATCATCAACCTAGCTCTCCCATCAATATATATATAAAGGATACTAATGGACCACTATGATACATGATTCTACCATATTCACTAAGAAGTTTAATTCCTTCCATGTTCATGCCAATTTTATTCACCAACCCCCATATCGACTTCACACGACAATGTAATACATGCCATTTTCTACATGGGGGTGGATGTTTTGGGACCATATCCCCATCCCACATCGATAAAATTAATGTTCATTCTCACAACAACCGACTTCTGGTCCAAATAGGCCAAATCCATATCCCTCAATGAGGTTGGGGTGAAAATCATTGTTAACTCATTGAAGGCCATCATCATTACTAGATTTGGTGTCCCTCATACAATAGTGTATGAAAATTACACCAACATCTTATCTACTAAATTGGACAAGTTATACTAGGAGTATGGAATCAAAGCCAACTGTTCATCATGATACCATGCAACGACCAATGGGAAGGTATATGCTTTGAATAAAACTTTATCCAATATACTCCAAAAGATGGTAGATAAGGATAATAAATCTTCACCTGAAAAGTTCCTTCATGATTTTTGGGAATACTAGACCATGACCTACACCACCACCTAGCCAACCTCATACTCAATAGTATATGAGGTTGAGGTAGTTTTGCCTATTAAAATAAAAGTTCCATCGCTCTGTGGGGCCATTTCTATTCATCTATCCACAAATGAGGAATCCCAAAGATGGTTTTATGAGTTAAAGTAGCTAGATGATAAAAGGATGCACAATTTTAACAATTTGGATTATTACCAAAATAATATCATAGAATCCTTCAACAAAAAGTCTCACCTTCGGTCTTTCCTTAATGGATAGATGGTTCTGGTCCTCAGAACCATGATAATAATTGGGAAGAAACCCCCAAATCCTGATCCAAACTCAGAGGGACCATATTTCATATAGAGGACCTATTTTAATAGAGAATATCCAATAATATCAATGGATGGACAACTCATCATGGCTCCCACCAATTCAAGGTTACTGTATAAGTAATTTAGGTAATAGAAAGGTGCTGGTCAAATCTCGATGACCATAAACTATGAATCATCATCCTAACCAAATGAAGTTTGGTTGTATGGTATTATTCCCTATAACATGACATTAAATTTGGATGATAATTTTCCCACTCCATGACTCTATACATTTCATCATAACGTCCTAGATGAAAGACGTTAAACCACATAACAAAAATCATCCTAATCAAATGATGATAAACTGAATGATCACTTAAATAACTCTGTACGGATTGATTCCCATTCATCAATGGGATATGTTTCTATACCTGGACCCTTGATCTTGGCCCAACCCCCACCAAATAAATTCCTCTATCATATCCTATATCTCCCCAAATTATGATTTAAATCCTTGTAACTCCTTTGTTCTCACAAAAACTATAGATCATATGAGTTTGGGATAGGTGGTAAGGATTCCATTACGTGAAAAAAATATTAACAAATATAGTGGACCCGACACTCATAGGAGATGAAACAAAAATTCCCCTACTCTTATGTATGTTCTAAATCAATATAGGGAACAACCAAAAATACATATAGATTGATGAATACCCTTTAAAGATATGAAGTGACATCCGAATTAATCATCCAAGTCCAACCACCAATAATAAAGTGCCCTATGATTTCCCTATACATGGATCAAACCTTTTTTGGGAACATTCAAAACTACATACAACACGATTCATTCCCCTTCAGGATACATAGTGATGCACAGATTCAACATTCTGACCAATCCACCATTTGAAAAATGCTACATTTTCTATGCATAAGTAAAAATTCTATGAGGTAATCCATGAATTGTCTTAACCACATGGCATTAAACTAATAGATTCTTCATGAGTCACGGGCATCCCGATTATCAATGTTACAAGATTCCAAACATGCCCCAATTTCTACTACAAAAAATATAATTAGATGAAGTATATTCTAAGTCTGAATATTGATAGTCATAATAAGAAAAAAGTTCATGCTTCCACCTACATATGATTCCAATATATGAGGATACTAAATTATTTCATGGCAGATCATTGTTTGGATATTTCATACGTTCCCAGACACATCTTTCCCATTTGTCAAACTCCACACTTCAAGAAATCATTTTTCCCCATAAAAATTTATGGAAATCGGAGATGGAAAGGCAATGTCCTGTGGAAAACATTTCTTTGAACATGAAAATCCTTCCCTAGTGGCACTATATATATTCCCTATAATAGGGTCATAAACCCAAGGAAAGTTCGTCATCATGACATTCATATCCTAAATCGGTACACCAAATGGATTCTATACCCCATGTCATTCTTCCTGATCCATGATTCTCCTGTGACTATGATTTATATAATCTATCATAACTCATGTCCAAGGAATTAAAAAATATACCAACATTAGTTAATTCTATGCTATTAATTTTCATTGTTGTATAATGTCCTCACTTCATGATTCTAAACAACAACGCATAATTTCCTCGCTGCATGATGCTAAACTACACAACATAGTATCCTACTCCCATGACACTAAACATCACATCATAATATCCTCATTGCATAACACTAATCTACACAACATAATTTCAATTTTCCATGATTCTAAATAACACAACATAATGGACTTGTTGTATGATGCTAAACTACACAACATAATTTCCTCGCTACAAGATGCTAAACTTCAAAACATAATGTCGTCACTACATGACAGAGAAATACGAGGAAAATATCATCCTTACTACATGATGTCAAACTACATGTCATTGGTTGAAGCCTATAATGCACCATGTTGTTTATTTATCTATTTAAAAGTGTTGATGAAGAATCCTCAAAATCCTTCATTTCTCAAACTGAGTGTATCTCATGTGAGATTAGGGATCTCAATGAGAGATCCACCATGACATCATGGAAAATTAGTCCTGAAATTTGGTCCTAGAATCACTACCCTAAAGGGCATGTCATGGTTCCCTTCGTAATGAGGGACCCCATGTCCTCGTAGAACATCATTATACTTCAAGGCCAGAATCATCCTTACTGTGTGATGTTAAACTGAATAGAATTGGATTAATCCTAAAATTATCCATTTTGATGATTTTTATATTCTTATATGGTAATATTGAATCACTATAATCCCTGTTTTCTCACACTGATCATAACATACGTGAGCTTAAGGATCTCAATGAGTTATCCACTCTAAAATCGTGGAATATTAGTTCAATAATTTGGTCATAGGAGCATGAACCTAAAAGGCATGTCACAATTCCCTTCCAAATGTTGGACCACACATCCTAGTCGTACAACATTAAACTTTAGTGTACTCTGAATGTGGTAAGAATTCCTCACCCTATATAAGAATAATATTTATGTTAGGGATACATGATTCCATGAGTTAATCAAAAACTGAATGTTTCTAATATATTGGTACACACTCCTTAGATACCTCAAACTCCATGCTTTGAGTAATCATTAATCCCCAAAATCTTCCATGGACATCGAATATGGGAGGCTAGTGTCTTATCGAAAAAAATGTTTTACTATGAACATCAACACTCGATGAATCTCCATATGATTCCAACAATATGGCCAACAACTAAAGGAAAATTATTCATTTTGAGAGTCCCCTACTATCTCTGTACTCCTGGAATCTCTTATTCCTTGTGACACCCCTCCTGATTCAAGAACCCTCAGATTCATGCTTTACATTATATTTCCTACCCATGTCTGTGAATTTTATCCTCATAAGAAACAAAAATACCCCCACTTATTTTTTGGTTTCCCAGAGAAGTTTTTTCAAAGTAATTTCCGCTTTCATGCTTAGGCACACCCTTTTTTAATAGGTCATATGTCCTATCTAGAGAATTCTTAATCTCTATAATTCTTCATGTCCATTGGAAATGGAAGGCTAGTGTCTTGTGGAAACCTTTTTTTTACTATGCATATCATGCCCTAATGGCTCTACATACATCGCCTACAAAAGAAAATTCAACCAAAAGAAAATTATTCCTCAGGAGGGTCCTCTCATTCCTATGTAAGCCCAAAATGGATCCCAGTTCTCATAAACATCCAAAAATCAGAGAGGAAGAGTCAAGATAAATATCCCTCATTCATGTATGAGATTATAAGTACATTTCCCATGGTAAAATCCCCAAATTAGGGCCCCCACTCTAACATGTTTGGTCAAAATGGTTTGACCAAAAACATTAATAATATGTCTACTTGGCATGACTATAAACCACCAGTGAAATAGGTGTATCACTCAGCAAATTAAAACCCTACAAAGTAAACTCATGGAAAAAATTTGAGTTTCAACACGTTAAACCGATGCTATGTTTGGTTTATAGCAAAGGGAAATAATGTTGAGCTATCAAAAGAGATGTAATGCTTGTTTGGTTGAAAAAAAATGGTGGCTTAATAATAATTCAAGTTATACCTACAATGTATGTATCAAATAGGTTTAAGAAAAAAATAGGGTGATAATGAAGAATACACAAAAATTTATGATATTTTCCATGAAACCTAACCAATAGTCAAACTATGGTCACAGAGTCCCATGCCTCAAGAAAACATTAGAGGCCGATTTGATTATTTCAATTTAATAGTTTCTAATAACAGTTTAAAATTATTACCTGAATGAAATGATGTTTATATGACTGATTTCGATCAATTGACATGACAAAGAAAAGAAAAAAATATGCGGAAGAATCATCTGATGTATAATTAGTTTCATTAAGTTCAACAAAAAATGGTGTAACATCCATAGTTCAGATTCTCCCCATATTGTGAGAAGTAGATCAGTACATCCTGAGATGGGAATGTTACAGAAAAACATGGATTTCCCATCTAAAAAAAATGCCATGTCACTACCACAGGCCATCAAGAGTTTTTTTCTAAAGAAGATCTCTCATCTTCTTCAGCCTTGACCATCAGGTGCATACATTTTATAATGGCTTTATGGTCCCACCCATTCTTGAGGATAGATTCATAATTATCGCTTGACATGGCTAGTTAATCTTTTATCCTGGATACATGAGCCTCAAATTCTTGAATATCTTCCTTTGGGGAGATCAAAAAATAATGATCCTTCCCCTCTTTAGCTGTTCGGTGGTTGAGTTCCTACGGAACATCTCGGAAGGCCATTACCTGATTATGGGAAGAATTAAATTTGTAAGGTTTATCCTCACAACAAGTGAGGTCATCCCTAGATATGAAAATCATGTATATAAAATGATTTAGATACTAGTAATCAAAGCCACCAAATCCCAACTTGGTAAATAACTTCTGGAAGATGTCAGTCTCGTCAGTAAAGCTATCTAGAGGTGTTTTTGTTGGAAGGGAACATTACTGGAACAATGCCTATTTTCGCACTAACTGATTCCTCCCCGTGGCACCAAGTCTTTGGTACTCCACCACCACAACATGTTTATAGGCCGGAATAGTCATCATAGGAGTGGTAGGGGACCTACGATAGGTAACCCAAGAATGTGCAGCTACCCTAGACCTCAGATGGTTCGACCATTGGAGCCGGACATGGAGGACTAGCCACAAATTCTACAGTATCTGGTTTCACTCTACTGTGGTTATCCTCAGTAGGGTCATGGGATGTATCCATAGGATAAGATCATTCTAAATCACATCCTCGAGAGATAGGCCGCACCGATGAAGCCCCTTCCAGATGCATCTGACAGCTGATCGAGCATCTTCTCAACACAGGAGTAGGAAGAGATGTAATAGCCATAGTGGCCACTATAAGAACATGAATAGAATATAAAGTTGTAAAAATAATCATAGGAGAAATAATATATGGCATGGATGTTAGGTTCATGTTCTGGTGAAGAATGGTCAGATCCGTCTTGACCCATCAAACTGGTCTTCTCAGCACCCAATCGGGGTGACAACCCACTGACAGTAGGGCATATTACAGTGATAGAAAATATGATCTTGGTGTATTGGGGAAGATAAACTCCGTAGTTTCACCTTCATACATCATCATAATCCATGAACAGTGTATAATTATGGTAAGAGATTATCCTGTTAACTGAATAATAGAAAGAAGATCAATTTGTTTAAGACACCAAAATTACCTTGGCGAACTGGTAAGAAATGTATGGCTCACTAATGGCCACTATGTCTATGAAAGTAGTGAGAATACTATTTTGAAGCCTAATAATGTAAGAAAATTCTCGTAAAAAACCTTACATGTAACCCATTAATGACTCATGACGGATAGGGTGTAGTGAAAATGTGAAGCGGGAAGAGTCATTCAGCAGCCCAACAACATCACTAATGCTTAATGTCATGGGATGAATATCAAAAACTTTGAGAAGGTCTGGTTGAAAGAGAGAGTGAGGAAACCTCATAGTGTGATGATGTTCATATAAATGGATGTGTTATTCCATCCCCCCATAAAAAAAATACATAGTCCTCTATGATGATGCAGGGGGTTACCATCTTTAATCGTCACCTAAAAACTCAAAAAATCAGGTCATATTAGGAGTGTCCATATTAATTGATCAATCATCTGCCAGCACAACCACCATCATCAGAGTTAAAGCACCGACTCCAGTATATATAGTGTAGGATGTAAAGATACATCGACTAAAAAACATTACAATGAATCATGCTAATCTATGTGAATATTGAATGTCTGGTTGAAGCTCATATCCCCATGTAGTATATCTTCCCTCTTTGAGGATGAAGAAATATGACCCTGGAATCTATCGAGATTGACGGGATGGATGAGATTTACTATGGAGAGATCTTTTCTTAGGCCCATTCACCTGCAAAAATAACCTTATCAATGCCTCAAATCGGATAAAAATGTTAACCTGTAGGGTAAGATCAATTAATCTCTCTACCATAACCAGAAACCTACTTGTTAATGGGGACACATGGAATGTTTCACCCTAGGTGGTAGCTATTGGAAGAAGATTTTCCTACATATCTCCAATTATAGGCAGACCTCCAAGCTGGTGGATATCCTATAAGATTATTCCCACCTCCCAATGGGATAAATGGAAGGTGTTGGTGCTTGAAAACCAGCGATTCACTAGCTCCAGAAAGACTTTTCTTTGAGAGATAGCTGCGAACTATGAGACCCAGGATACTTAATATATTTAAATTGCCTCCAATGAGTCATGGGACTATAAACAGGTTTGGTGTACACAGAATTACCATTCCCATTCGTCAGAGAAGTATCAAATTGCTCACATGTTCCATTTTGCGCTCCACCCACAATTAGGATGTTCTCAGGAAAGGTTGATAATGGATAGGTACTCCTGGGTGACTGGCCTCCTGGAAGTGTTACATGACTCACAATTTCCATGAGTCCATGCCGATCTATTTAATATGAACAGATTTTCCAGAGTGATAACATCCATGAACTCTCCCGTTGGATAAATATTGGCCTGATCATTACCATGTGGTGCTTCAAGGAGAATGAAATGTGTATTGGGTTTAGTCAATAGAAAAGTAACATTATCAGGAAGACCAATAAAATAATGTAGAAACTGAATAGGAATTGGGTAAGCTGGGAGCTCTAGCATAAGGAGACCTTTTAAGAAGTTTTCATAAGGAATGAGGTTGGATTGAAGATCTTTCTATATGTCCTCAACCGGTGTTTCACTCTTCTTTATCAAATTTTCAAACACTATGATAGAGCTATTGCATCCTACAATTAAATATCCAAAATCCCACAAAAATTTACCCTAGTGAAAATTTCTTGTTGAAGGCCACATAAAATGGATAAAGGACTTTGAAAAAGTGTCTTCATTGGGCTCCAAGTACTACTCCAAGAAATGGTACACAAAATCCATTTCCCCCATGCCAGATGATATGAAAATGAAATCATCATGTACTATTTTATTACACAGAAGCAATATATTGTCTTCACCCAAAATATCTGAAATTCCCACAAGGTGCTAGCCTACAGAGAATTTTCTAGAATATAAAAGTGTTTGTGGAAGGAAGAAACCGTGAACTAAGGCATCACCATGTCTATATTCAATGTTATTGATTAAAATTTTCTATTCGGATTACTAATCCTTAACTTCTAGTTTTCCATTTTACATTCAGTGTGTGGGATATTAAAACCGTGTAGAGTTCTCATATGTGGGGGTCTAGATTTTAGTTTTAAAATTCTAAAGCACGGTTTGTGAAACCCAAAATTTGGTTCGCATGAAGGATTAGTTGTGAAGATTTTAGTTCATGACACAGTCAAGGTGGTTCATGATTACAAATTTCACAAAATAAATGGTACAAGACTATAGAAAAAATTGAGGGAGAGATTCCATCACTTCTCTCAATGTCATATGGTAAAAGGAAAATGAAATGGTCCCCTATATATATAGTTGTGGACCCCTATTACCCGACCTATCTGACTTACCACAAACCACTTCAGTTCAAGACTTTTTCTACTTCAAAATTGTCTCATCTTCATTCTGAACAGACCCCATTCTGATGGTGGTAATTTGTAGGGTCTTCAAAACCTTATAATGGGAAGAAAATATTACCACAAAAACTTCCCATAAGGAAAAAAGAATTCATACAAGTCTAGTAATGAAAAAGGATGAAAATTGAGTTGCAAACATCAAAAGAAACATGAAGAAATAAAATATCTAATGAGTTTTAAGAAAATCACATACCATCACTGGGATGGGTTTGCAGAATTCTTGAATAGTGAACCAGTAGTATGTGGAATTACCTGTGGGGCACTGTCCCATAGAGTGATGGCCGAAGAACCCAGAAGAATGTGATCCACATCGACAGTAGAATCAAGCACACGATGGCTATCCGCATACCATATTACGAACTCAGTAGTTCATGGATGAAGAAAATCTATTGGGTTCTGTAAACCATGACTCACAAACTTCTGCCTTCACAAAACCCAATTGACCGAGTCTTCTACAGATCAAGATATCTCTTCATGGGCTTCCACAAAATGGTTATGCATGCCCGTAGATATGTTTGTCCCAATGCTCCATAATAGAAGAACAAAAATAATTTATAAAGGCAGATGAAGAAAGCATGGAGGAGATATTAGAGGTTGTGAGAAAGAATTCGAAGAGAATCCCAGCTTTAGTTTCAAAACACCACTGATGTGAAAACTATGAACCATGTTTCTCCATGTATAACCTACTGATAACCATAAAAAATAATGAACATAATAATAATGGGTAAACAGAGAACCTAATTGGTGTCATGGAAGACCAAATACTTCTCATGGAAAAATTACCTATGATCAACAGGTTCCAGAACCCCCCTTTGGTATAGTTTTATTCATAGTCTTTCACTATGTTGATTGAGACCTGAGCCGCGTAATACATCTGTATACAGGTAGTATCTTAAGCAGTATGGAAAGCTATATCAAATACTACATACCACTATGGTGCATGGTGATTAGTGCCCAATCCTATGTACCACATCTCTACACAGATGATCCCTTTACCTGCATACCACTATGGTATGCAGAGCTCCCACATCGCACATGGGAAAATAGTATGCTGAATGTGGCATCTTCGGGTGTCCTTCCCTATAGCTCTAGTCTCGCCCATTCACTACCGTCCAATCCTCCATACCCTCTCTCTTATTCAGTCCACCAGAATTGAGTGAAAGCCTCATCCAAAAAATTAGGACCCATATGGTCATATCATCAGGTACATCTACACGCTAATTTGAGTCATCATAACCACGGTAAGGAGAGTCAGAAATGTGGTCCCTAGATGGTTTAGGCTCCCATTATTCCTATAATTCTACTTTCCCATTGTAACTCAGAGTCTAACCATGGGACAGTTAAATGAACCTATTGGTTATAGAGATTAAGGGTGATCAATTGCTTTTCGATTCAACAAGGAATGATTTTCATTCTAAGGAATCATGTTCACTCTTTCTTTTGATGGGAAGGGACATTCCTCCCCATTCACAGAGCACATTAAGGGGAACTCCCTCTTAGGTAATTCTGTAATAATCCGAAGATCAAGCCACATGACCACCAATTTCATCCTTCATTGATGGTTTTATTTCATCATGCCATCACCTATTTCATCCTTGGCTTCTTCTGATGTAGGTCAGCCCTATACCATCAATGAGAGAGGGGGTGTGTGGCTTGTTTGATCTCCCACATCCTCTAGTTTTTTACACAGAGTGTGACACACATGGGCTTAGAAAATTGTGATGATTATAACATCCACATGACCCTTCTTGAACTATGATATCTCAGATTCCAGTTCAAACCAATATACATGGGACGCTTTCTTGAAGGCCAGAGCTCAAAATGGGTGTCGTTCTAAAAGGGTCCACCCTATAATGTACCCTCAAATGGGATGCCTCAATGGGTAATCCCCAACCCATCCTAAAAAAGGTGGGCTCAGATTCCTCTCCCTTGGATATGTAGGAAGCTCATCCTATGGGTCCAATCCCAATATCGAGACATCATCCATCCCCTAGAGAATGATATACCAGAGAGCAATTTATTTCATGGCTTAGGTCAGTATTTTCCCCATTGAATAAAATAAGTGGATTATTTTGATGTTCTTGTAAACTAGGGTAACCCATGGATACACTCTTCAGGAATGGATGAATGATTCAAGAATATATGAACATGACAAAAATCTATATGAGAGTCCTAGAATAAGAAAACAATTCCCCTTGAAAGTTTGAAATGAGCCCGACCTCAAATCCTCTCAACCAATGGAGTCCATAAAATTTGTTGTCCAAATCATCATCCAACGTGTGCTTGCCTTTGGAATGAATTTCCCTAAATCATGGATTCTAGGGCCATTGGGTATTTCTGTCTCGATGAAGAAACCCACTAGAGACCACCTGAAGAAGATGTATCCAAAGAGGACTGATTGTATGAATACTTAACCCCATGCTATCGCCTTCTAGGACCATTTGACCATGTCACATCCTTTGTAATAAAGAAGGGATAAAATTACTAGTCCCCATGGGTTAAATCCATTCCTCCCTTGATGGATAAAAATATAGATCAGGTCCATATAGATTATTTTTCCAAACCTTTAAATGCACCACCTCAGGGGTTTGAAATAGTTATCCAATGGAATAAATCCAAAAACATCATGATAAAAATAATTTTTCCCTAGTTCTCCAAAACTGGAATGAAGGAAATTTAAAATGATGATAAAGGCTGGTTCATGAATCCCAATACATCAAAAAGCCTCTATATGGGGGAGACCCTTGCTAATTTCCCAACACTAGGGTTACATATTTTCTCTAACCTAACTGGGGTTCTATATTCAACCTCTCCTAACCATGGCTCCATAATTTCTCTACCCTCACAAGGGCACTATACTCTCTATACCATCAATATGGTGACCACTATTCACTATCCTCATTTGGAGGAAAAGTTCTCCCAATCCTATTCCATAGTTAAAAATCACCCAATCCTATGTACAGGAAACAATATTCATCCATCCTTGTATAATATTGACCAATTTTTATGACCTTATATTAGAGATAACTTTTTTCCTACCCCAAACTATAGTGAACCATCACCCAAGACCATCACTAAAATTCCATATTCACTATACACTATAATTGGGGTCAAACTTCAATCAAATATTCATTATATTTCATAAAATCACCTAGTACCCAATTAGTGTTCAAATATTCCCTTCCCTCAAATAAGTGAGAACAAAGTTACCATGATATGAACCTTGGTGAATCCTTCACCAATGTCTCCTACTCCTATTTGTAACAATCAAATCCTCTTCCACATCCTCTAAATATGTATTATCCAGATGTGTAAATCAATGTGAATTTAAAAAATCATGTATTCACATGATATAATGAATCTCCCTAGAAATCATCCCAAAATTATAGGGGGATCAATACAGTAATGTTATTGTACTCCCCAGATAGGAAGTGTATCTATCATGAGAATATCATTAAAAAATACCTTTGATCATGCTAGCTATTATTATGTAAACATTAGTGGACCAATTTTATCCACATAATGAGTTAGGGATATATAAAGGGACTCCTACCATGTATATACCAAGAAAAGTATCCACAAACTAACCCACCCATAAATATTTTCATATAAAGGAAGCATATGTGTAATCCTCGTAGGTGTCGTTCATGTTTCACAAAAATACTTGATCCTGCATCTAGGTGTATTCCCCAACTCCATCCACATTTGGAAATAATTTAATGAGTCTACTCGTTATTTCATGTATCATTACTATAATACATGAAAGAGAATGTCTTTACACATGGGAATCCAATTTTTAGTCCCTAGCTCGTCTAAATATGAATTTTTCCACTATTATGCATTTCTCAATATGGTACATTCTCTGTGAGTATAACATAATTAGTAATTTATAACACTTATGTTGGAACCACACTCAATGATCCATAGTTTGTATGATCATAATTTCTTATGGTTCATATTTCTTATGAATATATCACATCTAAAATGACTATATTTTCCATGATAGAACCATCCAAAATGGACCACATTTCTAATTATATTAACCATAAATTGTATTATTTATTTACCAATGAGAAATATGATCATGACAGGGAAAATTATGTTTAAGACTCACAACTTCAATTACTAGGAAGATATCACCTTGAATTCCTAGTTGCATAACTGTAAACTAGATAGAACATATCTTTTCCATATTATTGTTAATTGAATGAATAAATCCTTTCAGATGGATATAAATAGTAGAATGAGAATTATATTGAATTTAATTGTAACACCCCGAGCTTCCACGATACGCTTCTCATTCAATAATACAATAGCTTGCATTGTACGCAACTTCGAGTTCTAAAACATCGCGACAAATCAAAGTAGCCGTTATGAATAGTAATAACCACTTTTTAAAATTATAGAAATTTTATATTTCAAAATGGACTTCATTTTTGTATTCCTAATATTGAAATTAGCCTATGTTGAATTTTTTGTAATTTTCTGAGAACTTCAAAATTTTTATGAATAGTGAAAAATACTTAAAACAACTTTTTTAGTCAAAATAATTCATAGTGATAAATTATACTATTGAGTGGTTTTAGAGTATAATTAGAATATATTTTTACCATTTTATCCAATGGTGGTCATTAGAATTAATTTAACATTGAAATTGGACATAAACAATTGCCAATCTTTTGATATAAATTGTTTCTTAAAAACACGCTATTTGTTGTGACAGCGGGAATTAATTATAAAATTAATTAATGCAACTAATATGTTTGGAATTTTGTAAAATAGACATCATTTTTGAATTCTTAATATCAATTATAGCTTAGGGTGAAATTTTGGCCTTATTCTGAAAAACTTCAATTTTTGATGAATAGTGAAACCACTAAGTGGTAATCAAGCAAACTGATTTTCAGTTAAATAAAAGTTTACCACTAATGTGTATTGAATTTTGAAAATCCGACATACATGGTTGTCATTATTATGTAAAATGTGGTTCAATGGGGTAAAAATAATTTTTTGGTGAATAGTAACTTATTAAGTTCTTAATCGCGATTAGTGGTAATTAGGGTAGTTTAAGGTATAAATAATACTTTAATAATATTAAATGACCTAGACACATGTCCCAACCTCATTGGTTGTGTCATGGCCGACCAAGACAAGCCATGTCCTAACTTGGGGACCCCATGGATCCACTTTTGTTGGGAAATAACATAAATTACTTTTTATTTAATGTTAAAGTGAAAATGACACTAACATAAATTGTTTTACTAAAACAATTTTCAAGTGGGGTTACACAAGTCCATATTTTGATTATAAATATTCATTAGAAATCTAAAAAGCTTTCCTACATCATAGTATTTTTTTTATAATTTTTAGACATTAAATAAATTAAATTATATATGACATCATGATGATGTAGTGATGACCTCATTATTTAACGATTTAAATAAAATGGGAAGATAGTGCCAAATCCAAGGCTTACACTTGTCCAAAGCCAATTGGATGAGGAGATTTCGAACCCTTATCACCTTAGCCTCGAGTTATATAAGTGTGGGACCTTTAGAATCCGAAAATCATTGTGTAAATAATGTAACATTTCAATCTTTCCAAAAGTGCCCCTCCTCTCCACTTATAAAAGGCCCCCACCTCTCCCACCTTATTTACACTTTCAAGCCATTTGGCTCGGCCAACCTCTGCCCAAATACTCTCCCAACATCCCTCTATTACTCATAGAAGCCTCAATTTGGGCAGAACTCTTCCCAAGGAAGCCTTTGGCTCAAATCAAAAAGAGTTACCCGATTTTGAGGTAATGTCTTTTCTAATGTTGTTTTGTTTTATTTTTCTTCTCCAACCCCCTAAACTCTTTTTATTCATTTCTTTTGTAACAACACCAGTATCCTCAATATACTAGGATGTTGCTATAAGAAGGATTCGAGCTACACTTACACACACCTACATCTAATGGTTAAAGAACATACAGTTTCTGTGGATATTGAATTTCTGCATCACGAAACGATGATTGTTCAACACTCATATAACACCTTCAAAGGTGGCCATTAAGATGTCACTATTTTTATATATGATATATAATATGTTTTTGTTTTACTTATGCTTCTGTATTTCTCATTTATGGCATACTTTATGATTTCCATTATGGGTAAAACGCGATAATTTCATTTTAGGAAGTGCGGACTACCGCCCCCTCAAAGTGATTTGAATCGTAAATGCCATATGTGGGATGTATAAAGGATGGAGTAAATGGTATTATACACTATATTATACTGGAATTATATTATACATTTATATCATTATTATTTAGTTCCATTAAATATGAAATTGAAATGAAAGTAGCGTTCATGCGTACGTACGGCTTACCGTCTCCATGAACGGTGCATTTCATTTCTTACCTCTAAATGTTACGTGACATTATGAATGAATGTATATACTGTATATATGATATATATGATATCTACATCATGAATATAATTCCGGATATAATGGATATTTCACCACATGAACAACTTGTAATTATAAGAAGTTTATTTTTGACTCAAGTACCAAAGATCGACAAAACGACCGTTATTAACTTAAATAATTACATAATGTTCATAACATTGTAATAAGTGATATAAAAAGGATAATGAAATTGAAAATGGTTCTTAATAAGGTAGATATTAACTCTAGTTTATTATTCAGGAGGTTAAAGAACGGTTGAGTCAAGTCGGACACAAGGTAAGGGAACTTCTTAACCCAATTTCCATTCTTTGGGTTAATCTCCTACTTTCAAATTATGTCATGATGTTATTATGTCCTATTGTGTATTTTTACTTTATTTATGTGTACCTATAGTGAATACACATAATATATCTATTCTATTTTAAAAATGATCTTTTTAAGGACTTCGTCTCAATCTCCTTTCATTGAGGCATATTTTGTTTTATACCGAAATTTCTTTTATACGGTGTATAAACCCCTTTGACTTTTACATATATTCAAAAGGAATCTTTTTTATACGAAGCATTTACTAAATGACAAAAGGGAATGTTTTTGTCGTACGTATGTGGCGACAACGACTTCTCCACCGCCGTGACCATTATTTGAGTTTCGGCTTCCTCTATAAGCCATCATTTTATTTTAATGAAAAATAAATACAAAGTTTTAACTTTCTTTTATTTTGGTATTGAAAATGGTTTTGAAAGCATTTTTATTATATCAATGTGTTTTATTTATCTTGTGATTGAAATGTGGAAATGTTATGTTTCCTTTATGCATGTTTTATGTGATATGATTATGTTATGGTTTATGATATGTTTAAACCTATTCATATGAGGAATGCATTGGACTTAATAAGTGACGGGTGGAGCCCGCTATAGCTCCTCGATGCATCGGCAGGTCTCATGAGACAAACTAGTGTCTTGGCACGAGGCCTTGACAAAATCTTATTTGTGGTCTTGGCACGAGGCCTTGACTACGTGGTTATGATAGTCTGGCATTATGCATTCCATCATTATGAAAGTGGTTATTGATATTGCATGTGATTATTCGACCAGTAGAATATCCATGTGAAGAAGTAAATGACATTATCTCATTTTACTTTTGCCATATTATGTTGATGTTCAAGTTTAAAAGGCTTTTGTTTTAGTTATACATTGCCTTAAATGTTTATGTTTATTTATGAAATCTTCCGCAATATTGTTATCCTTACTGAGCATCTGAGCTCACCCCTTTCAATGTTTTAATATTTTCCAGGATGTGAAGAAGTATTTTATGAATGACCTGCAGGGATAGTCAGAAGAGGATATGAGTGTGGACTATGGAGACTTTGTTATTGTAGTTTTTCACTTTATGATGTAATGTAATGTTTACGAATGTATCTAGTGTTTCCAAGGCTACTAAACTAATCGGTCTTTCGAGACTTGATCTTTTGTGATCATGCCAATGTTACGAAGTAATGCACCGACTCTGGGTAGCTGGGGTCGGGGCGTTACAGTTGGTATCAGAGGCAGTTTAGTACTAACCTTGAAAGCTAGATTTAGATAAACTCTGATTAGAGCACATAGCCCAAAGATAAACTTTGAGGATTAGTATAGAAGAACTTACTAGAATTTTGGTATTATACTGATGTTATGAGTTTTCCGAGCAATACATCCCTGTCTGGATACGAGCAGGTAGAGGCGGCTCTGGCACATATGTACCTAGGGGTAAAACCCGAAAACACCGCTTTGAGCTAGACTCGAACGGGAACTGGTGCACGACAACGGGCCTTGCTGCACTCTTGGTTACGACACTCCCGGGGGATATGCTTAGGATAATTCTCATTTTATTTACAAACCACTATGAAGGGTTATGAGTATATACTTTCTCAAAGAAAACATTTCTTTTTATGATTATGGATTATATCCATAAATAGTTCAATTTATGTTAAGTGTTTTATAAGTATGGAATTATGTATTTTTATTCATAAACTAATCTAGTTTATGCCATTGTTTAGAAATGGCGCCTAGTGGAAGGAATGGAAACCGTATCAATGCACGAACTCCGTGTAGGGATTGCCCTCCTGATCAAGATAATTATTGTGGATCTAGAGATACAACTGGTGCTGATCAACTTATTACCATACTTGGACAACTCACTCAGGTTATGAATAATAACCTTACTCGTATGGAGTACCCTGATCTGCAACGTGGAGGATCAATGCTAGATCGTTTCATGAGGCAACAACCACCAACGTTCAATGGGAGTACAAATCCTATAGTAGCTGAGCAATGGATAAATTCCTTAGAGAAAATATTCCATGCCTTGGGGAGTAGTGAAAGGGAGAAGGTTGTCGTGGCAGTTTACCGCCTCACTGGAGATGCTGATCAGTGGTGGTCGCTGATTCGAAACACAAAGGAAGATGATGACGTATCGAATATGGAATGGAGGGAGTTCAAAGAGCTTTTCTTAGAAAAATACTTTCCTCGTGACCATCGAGCAGATATGGAAAGGCAATTTCTGAGTCTGAGGCAGAAGGAGGATGAGAATGTCGCAAAGTATGAGGCTAACTTTACAAGGTTAGCGAGGCATACTGCCGATTACATACGTAACCCAAGGAGTAAGATTGATCGTTTCTTTGATGGGTTAAAACCATTTCTCCGTCGAGCTTTGGTATCACAATCCTTCTCATCATACGAAGATATTGTCTCGTGTGCTATCAAAACAGAAAAGGAATTCTCTAAGTCTTATGACAACGAAGTAAAGCAAGAGAAGAAGAGAACGGTGGAACAAGAGACAGATAAAGGGAAAAAGGGAAAGAAGGACTTTCCATTATGTGATAATTGTGGGAAGAATCACCCTGGTACTTGCCTAAAAGGAATGGGAGTTTGTTATAAATGTGGAGAAAAAGGTCACCAGGCACATGATTGCAAGGGAAAGAAAGAGGCTGTCAAAGTTGAATGCTACAATTGTAGAGAAATGGGTCATTATGCAAATGAATGTCCTAAGCGTCAAGGAAACTTACCTCAGAAAAGGCCAAGGGATCAAGGACAATCTTATGCTATTACTACAGTTGAAGCAGAATAACTAATGTATTGGTGCTTTTGGACTCATGGATTATATTCTGGTTATTAGAATAATGTGATCTATATAAGGATTGTACTGCAGTACTTTTTGATTTCAGTAAGATTTTAATATGATTAAGGTAATCATATTTTTAGTATGTGACAATAAGAGAAACTTTTCTTTGTTTGGGGAATCTGATGCTACAATTGATTTTGGAATTTAGAGACCTTTTAGAGAAAGTCTGGATGAAGGTATTTTGGATAACTATAAAGGTTGGAGTGGATTAAGTTGAACTTTGGATAGTATTGTTTAAGGTTAAAACATTTATGAAGATTATTTTTGGAATAGTATAGTACTATATTTTTAGGAAAAGGACAACCTGCAGGGTGGGGAATAACCCGTCGCGTCGGACAAAGCTGCAGGAATCGAACCCACAACCATAGTGCGACAAGCCTTTATTTCCTACCACTAGCCTACAGGAAGTCCCTGGTTATTACAAAATAGTTTTACTAATCTAAATGGTATGTGTTAACATTTTGAACCTTATACAATTAGGATAAATAGAATATTTTTGAGTTCTGTTACCATTTGGAGTAAAAGTTGGGTTTGTGGTAAAAATTTATTAACGAATGAAAGTATACATAACAAGTATGTATATTCCCTTACATTCTTAGTAAATCTCCTAAATAAAATCCTCAACATTATAAAAGGTAACTTAAAACAAAAATGTTGTCGGTTAACTTTTCCAACTAGGGATTCAATGACCGTTTAACCAATCACAAGTTTGTGATTTTCTTGTGGTTAAACTTTTTCCTAATCCTGTTTTCTATAACTCTCCATCAGACCTTGATGGTTTGTTTCTCCTCCATATCCATATTTTCATAGAATCCTAGAATGGGATATATCGGGTGACCTTTGTACTTATCCTGCTTTCTTTTAATGTTATATATTTATTAACCTTATTTCCGATGTGGGTTTTCCACAAAGGTATTTTCTATTTTCAACCTTTTATTATCAAAGAAAAATTTCAAATTGCGAGGACGCAATTTATTGAAGGAGGGGAGAATGTAACACCCCGAGCTTCCACGATACGCTTCTCATTCAATAATACAATAGCTTGCATTGTACGCAACTTCGAGTTCTAAAACATCGCGACAAATCAAAGTAGCCGTTATGAATAGTAATAACCACTTTTTAAAATTATAGAAATTTTATATTTCAAAATGGACTTCATTTTTGTATTCCTAATATTGAAATTAGCCTATGTTGAATTTTTTGTAATTTTCTGAGAACTTCAAAATTTTTATGAATAGTGAAAAATACTTAAAACAACTTTTTTAGTCAAAATAATTCATAGTGATAAATTATACTATTGAGTGGTTTTAGAGTATAATTAGAATATATTTTTACCATTTTATCCAATTGTGGTCATTAGAATTAATTTAACATTGAAATTGGACATAAACAATTGCCAATCTTTTGATATAAATTGTTTCTTAAAAACACGCTATTTGTTGTGACAGCGGGAATTAATTATAAAATTAATTAATGAAACTAATATGTTTGGAATTTTTTAAAATAGACATCATTTTTTAATTCTTAATATCAATTATAGCTTAGGGTGAAATTTTGGCCTTATTCTGAAAAACTTCAATTTTTGATGAATAGTGAAACCACTAAGTGGTAATCAAGCAAACTGATTTTCAGTTAAATAAAAGTTTACCACTAATGTGTATTGAATTTTGAAAATCCGACATACATGGTTGTCATTATTATGTAAAATGTGGTTCAATGGGGTAAAAATAATTTTTTGGTGAATAGTAACTTATTAAGTTCTTAATCGCGATTAGTGGTAATTAGGGTAGTTTAAGGTATAAATAATACTTTAATAATATTAAATGACCTAGACACATGTCCCAACCTCATTGGTTGTGTCATGGCCGACCAAGAAAAGCCATGTCCTAACTTGGGGACCCCATGGATCCACTTTTGTTGGGAAATAACATAAATTACTTTTTATTTAATGTTAAAGTGAAAATGACACTAACATAAATTGTTTTACTAAAACAATTTTTAAGTGGGGTTACACAAGTCCATATTTTGATTATAAATATTCATTAGAAATCTAAAAAGCTTTCCTACATCATAGTATTTTTTTTATAATTTTTAGACATTAAATAAATTAAATTATATATGACATCATGATGATGTAGTGATGACCTCATTATTTAACGATTTAAATAAAATGGGAAGATAGTGCCAAATCCAAGGCTTACACTTGTCCAAAGCCAATTGGATGAGGAGATTTCGAACCCTTATCACCTTAGCCTCGAGTTATATAAGTGTGGGACCTTTAGAATCCGAAAAGCATTGTGTAAATAATGTAACATTTCAATCTTTCCAAAAGTGCCCCTCCTCTCCACTTATAAAAGGCCCCCACCTCTCCCACCTTATTTACACTTTCAAGCCATTTGGCTCGGCCAACCTCTGCCCAAATACTCTCCCAACATCCCTCTATTACTCATAGAAGCCTCACTTTGGGCAGAACTCTTCCCAAGGAAGCCTTTGGCTCAAATCAAAAAGAGTTACCCGATTTTGAGGTAATGTCTTTTCTAATGTTGTTTTGTTTTATTTTTCTTCTCCAACCCCCTAAACTCTTTTTATTCATTTCTTTTGTAAAAACACCAGTATCCTAAATATACTAGGATGTTTCTATAATAAGGATTCGATCTACACTTACACACACCTACATCTAATGGTTAAAGAACATACAGTTTCTGTGGATGGCGAATTTCTGCATCACAAAACGATGATTGTTCAACACTCATATAACACCTTCAAAGGTGGCCATTAAGATGTCACTATTTTTATATATGATATATAATATGTTTTTGTTTTACTTATGCTTCTGTATTTCTCATTTATGGCATACTTTATGATTTCCATTATGGGTAAAACGCGATAATTTCATTTTAGGAAGTGCGGACTACCGCCCCCTCAAAGTGATTTGAATCGTAAATGCCATATGTGGGATGTATAAAGGATGGAGTAAATGGTATTATACACTATATTATACTGGAATTATATTATACATTTATATCATTATTATTTAGTTCCATTAAATATGAAATTGAAATGAAAGTAGCGTTCATGCGTACGTACGGCTTACCGTCTCCATGAACGGTGCATTTCATTTCTTACCTCTAAATGTTACGTGACATTATGAATGAATGTATATACTGTATATATGATATATATGATATCTACATCATGAATATAATTCCGGATATAATGGATATTTCACCACATGAACAACTTGTAATTATAAGAAGTTTATTTTTGACTCAAGTACCAAAGATCGACAAAACGACCGTTATTAACTTAAATAATTACATAATGTTCATAACATTGTAATAAGTGATATAAAAAGGATAATGAAATTGAAAATGGTTCTTAATAAGGTAGATATTAACTTTAGTTTATTATTCAGGAGGTTAAAGAACGGTTGAGTCAAGTCGGACACAAGGTAAGGGAACTTCTTAACCCAATTTCCATTCTTTGGGTTAATCTCCTACTTTCAAATTATGTCATGATGTTATTATGTCCTATTTTGTATTTTTACTTTCTTTATGTGTACCTATAGTGAATACACATAATATATCTATTCTATTTTAAAAATGATCTTTTTAAGGACTTCGTCTCAATCTCCTTTCATTGAGGCATATTTTGTTTTATACACAAATTTCTTTTATACGGTGTATAAACCCCTTTGACTTTTACATATATTCAAAAGGAATCTTTTTTATACGAAGCATTTACTAAATGACAAAAGGGAATGTTTTTGTCGTACGTATGTGGCGACAACGACTTCTCCGCCGCCGTGACCATTATTTGAGTTTCGGCTTCCTCTACAAGCCATCATTTTATTTTAATGAAAAATAAATACAAAGTTTTAACTTTCTTTTATTTTGGTATTGAAAATGGTTTTGAAAGCATTTTTATTATATCAATGTGTTTTATTTATCTTGTGATTGAAATGTGGAAATGTTATGTTTCCTTTATGCATGTTTTATGAGATATGATTATGTTATGGTTTATGATATGTTTAAACCTATTCATATGAGGAATGCATTGGACTTAATAAGTGACGGGTGGAGCCCGCTATAGCTCCTCGATGCATCGGCAGGTCTCATGAGACAAACTAGTGTCTTGGCACGAGGCCTTGACAAAATCTTATTTGTGGTCTTGGCACGAGGCCTTGACTACGTGGTTATGATAGTCTGACATTATGCATTCCATCATTATGAAAGTGGTTATTGATATTGCATGTGATTATTCGACCAGTAGAATATCCATGTGAAGAAGTAAATGGCATTATCTCATTTTACTTTTGCCATATTATGTTGATGTTCAAGTTTAAAAGGCTTTTGTTTTAGTTATACATTGCCTTAAATGTTTATGTTTATTTATGAAAGCTTCCGCAATATTGTTATCCTTACTGAGCATCTGAGCTCACCCCTTTCAATGTTTTAATATTTTCCAGGATGTGAAGAAGTATTTTATGAATGACCTGCAGGGATAGTCAGAAGAGGATATGAGTGTGGACTATGGAGACTTTGTTATTGTAGTTTTTCACTTTATGATGTAATGTAATGTTTACGAATGTATCTAGTGTTTCCAAGGCTACTAAACTAATCGGTCTTTCGAGACTTGATCTTTTGTGATCATGCCAATGTTACGAAGTAAGGCACCGACTCTGGGTAGCTGGGGTCGGGGCGTTACATTAATTCCCAGCAGTAAGGACATGTATGACACCTCTATTATGTTTTATCAAAATAATTCTCAATGGACATTCTATCATAACCTTAAAAGATATGAGTTGTACTTTTAAGAGTCATGGAACAATGTGGATTCTGATTCCCATTATTTGTATACATATGCATCTTTGTTTCATGGGCAGGACCCCAATATCTCAACACAAACTGCATCTCTAGAGGGTTATGAACTCCATAGTTCCTATATGTATGCCTAAAAACAATAAATGTTCACATAAAATAATGGTTCATATTATTATTTTAGAAAGGTGGTAATATGTCGGACACTGGAATATTGGAAGGTCTAAGGAATGTATTTATATTTATAGTAGATTCTTTGAGTAGGAAATAATTCCATTAAAAAAGTTATATAGTTACAACCTCCCATCAAATCATCTAAAAAAAGAGTATACTTTCATGTTTGAAACATTTTAAATGATCATAAATCCTTTAACATGTTTTTTTGAGTGATTTAAAGTGTCATGAATCATGTTTTTAAATAAATGTAATGCCATGATATTTGAATCAATGAATAATAATTTTGAATATGATGTTATTATAATACCATTGAAAGTGATTAGTTGGTTGTTCTAAAATATTAAATGAAATATTGATACGCTTTTTTTTATTTTTGGTTGTTGATATTTTCCTAAATTTTGGGACATACTAGAATACCAAATACCATTTTGATATAAATTTTTAAATTTAGTGGCATGTCATCAAACCTTAACATTTCAATATTATTTGGGTTATGGAAAAACCTCCATGGATTGAGGTGTGGGGTGGAATTATCGTGTTCGATGTAGAGCCCACTCTGGGGTGATCAAGGAAGAAACCCTAATATGAATCCACCCTCCTTCACTGATGTTTCTTCCAGAAGAGTGATCAATACTATTATTCCAATAACAGATATTGTTGTAGACTCTAATTTCATTGAACCAATTATTTTTTGGAATAGAGGCCATCATTCAATTTCTTTACCTACGAATGAGTTAACCCTCCTTTTAGCAGATTTACGCATCACTCTTCTTGGGAAATTCATTAGGCATTGGTCGTATATGAAATTTTTATTGAATTATCTCAAAGAAAGTGTATTTACATGGTTCTATTTAAGCTTGGTTAATTCCTACAATGTCGTTTTTCATCTCTCTTCAGACAAATAATACAATATACCTTGGGCAAGATGGTGGTGGGTATTTGGGGGTTATTCCATGAAATTTCACAAATGAACTCTAGATTTGAAATCTTTCACCGAGTCACATATTATTCCAATTTGGCTTAGATTCCATGGGTTACCACTTTATTTGATTAATAATTTTGCCCTATTTTCTATCTCTAGTCACATTGTTAATCCATTAAGGTTAGACTTTGCAATGAAAACTTTTTTAGACCCTCATTCTCTAGAGTTTGTACTATTATTTATATTTTCCAAGACCTCCCATCACAATTCTTGATTCAAAATTTTTATTCTGAATTCTTTCGGGAAGTAGCATATGAGAACCTACACGAGTACTACAGTGCATTCCATACACTTGTTAAATATTTAAAAGTCTATGGAATTAGGGTAGTATGTCCTCCATCACATAACTTGAATTTGGTTGAAAATGAAAAACAAAGGATTGAACTAGGAGAATGTAAAAAAAGTCAAACAGTTGATGCTGACCCTTATGGATCTAAGGATCCAATTTGAGGAAAAAAGGATGATGATGAGAAATATGTTAAGGATAATACTCAAGATGTGCACAATAGATAAACTGGGAAATCTAGGATCCATTCATTGGATACTAATAACTACTCGTAGGTTTTTAAATCTCACAAAATGGTCTATTCTTTTTTTAATCCCCCCATGAATGTGGGAGATTATAAGGACACCAATAAATCCCATGATGACTATAAATAGAAGATAAAAAGATTAAATTATGATTCTACTGAATCTTCACATGATATCTATTATCATGAATGTCATATTGAGGAAGTCTACATAGATTATAATACAAATAATGGTTGAAAATAATTTATTTATTTGGATGGTTTCATTACTACAAACCCACATAAGAATCAAATACATATAGATTACTCTATTCACTAAATAATGATCATTATATGATCTATTAAGGCCTCTATGATGATAACCACAAATATTCACCCTTAACCTAAGTTTACTGATATTACTTCCTCATCATCTGATGAAAATAGATCAAGTGACAATGAAGCTACAATGGACTCTGAACCAGTCGTGAGGGATGCATATCAGTTTGAAGATGAGGTTTCAGATAAATTTTAATCTTGGATAGATGAGAAAAATGATTTTTTTTCAAAGGAAAATAAAAGGGGAAATGAATGCATAACATTACCTTCAAATTAGAAAGATATGGTCCATCTACTTGGTTTAGGAATTTACGAAAAATACTGAATTTAACTTCTAAGAAACTTCATTTCAATGAGTTCTTTTATTTTTCTCTTTTTGAATATTGCACACTTGGAATTAAACCTTGTTAAAGGCCTCTCATTATTATTAATTTGAGGATTTCTATCATGATGTTTAATTGTGTCTACCTCAATTACCCTATAAATTTATAACTTAATGAGGGATTAAGAGAAACAATATTTCTTAAGAATTAAAATTGGCTGGATCATGATTTGTGGAACCTACACCAGTATAGGAAGGAATTTTACAAGGATCTGGTTTGCACTGAAAAATTCCAATGTAATCCATAATTGAGTTTGATAAAAATAATTCAAATTTGGGGAGTGACCTAGAAGTTGTTGAGTCTAATGCTATGGGGTGGAGAGATTAATTTGTAAACATCTAGAATATTTGGTGAAGGAACCTACCTTTTTGATGGAAACATAACTTCCCCAGGCGTTGACTTTTCTACTAAAAACATTGACATTACTTCCCAAATTGGTCTGAAGGTGAAGGGATCTCTTTTCTTATAGAAGATATTTTTTTATGTCTATTATTTTTGTTATATTTCACTTTTAGTTAATTTTATACTGGTCAAAACTCATTTCACCTCGTTTAAATATTGTACTTATTGTACATTTTAATAAAATTTTGGTATGTGTGTGATGGTTTTCTATCTCACGCTTCAATCTATTTAGAAAGGATCACACCTCAGCCTTCCAACTCCATCAAGTCTCCAAATTTGAGCTCCTCGGTGCATAATGATTCCCCAGTGAATATTTCTTACTAGTAACTTAGTTGTACCACATTCTATGTAGCAGAACCCATGATAAATATTATCACCAATTCAATATATCTAATTATTATTGACGAAATCGCTAATTTGGGACAACCATATCAACAGAGACATCATGAAACTATATGAAAATAGTGAGATACTATGGGAGGAAAATCCCCATCGACCATCTCACCAATGATACATCATGATGAAATACAAGATCCATATGACCATATCCATTCCCATTAGGTGTATCTACCTGGATAATGATAATTATAAACCCAGTTACTTTATTATGTGGAAGAGGATATTTTTAGCATACCCATTAATATTTATGAAGTCTTCACATCCAATGGAATAGAACACTAGTCTCTCGGGAACTCACTGAGGAAGTCCCCCAAGGGATACCTCTATAGATATTCTAAGAAAGGCTTACTTATAGAAGGTACATAAAAGTATGTATGGAAAATGAGGCATATGATAAGTCTTATATCACTTTTACCATGGAGTAATCCTATGATTTAATTCAAGAAAAAACTTTAGAGAAACATAATTTTATTAGTTTCCATCAACAATAATTTCACTATTTTCTTCTACTAAATGACGAGCATGCTTATATCCCAACCCTTGGAAAAAAACATTCCATTATATCATAATAATGGTAGAATAAGTAAATTAATGTACCTTTATGTAATCCATTGGAAACCCCAAATGCATGTGATAGTTTACATAAAATGAGCTCTAATGTATATCCCAGTAGCTTTGTAGAAATTTCATAACATTCTTGATCCCATATTAGAGGATCTTAGAAATATTACCATGATTAATTACGTCTATGGGTTTTAATATATAACCATTATAATATAGTATATTGTTATATATCAACAATCATTCTACCTAAGTCTCATATCCCTTACATCACAATAGAAATTTGTTGATATATATTGTCCACCTCTTAGGGATGGGCACATATCCCCACCCCTGCTAAAGGGGATTGATATAATGTTTTGGGGAGGACTCAATTTTTGTACCACATTCATTAATTTTCATATAAATCACATCTACATATATTGGTGAACCTAATGAGAAGTGGGATCCTATTCCAATTCTGACCAAATATGCATATCAGAATATTTTGATAGTGAATAAATATCAAATGTGTGATCAAATCTCTATTACTGATGACACCTTAAATGCATTCTACCATTTATTGGTACCCATAACATATTTTTATCATTATATTTTAATTATTTTAAGGGGTATCCATATAGGGTTCCAATGTACAAATGTTTTTTTATATACTATTTGATTTTATTCATGATTAATAATAAAACCCTTGTCACCATGATTTGAACATCTAGGAGGTCTCTTTAGATGAGTTATATAACTTAGGAGTATTCTCGTTTTATTATCTCATAAAATTCATATTTTCAGGAAAACCTATGTTGAATTAATATAGTAAAATTATAATATTTCCACTATATATAAATAGGAGAATGAATATGTGATTGTAAGGCTCCTTCATATCATATGAAGGTCACAAATTCTGTAGGTCCACCCACAAGTATCCAACATGAAGGCCATTATATTAAAATAAACTCTAGTAATGAAGAGCAACCTATTACATCATTACATTAACATAGATAAATAGGGAAAAATACTAAAGGACCAACCTGTTTACTAGTAATTTATAGTTAAATACATACATGATACCTAATTTACATCAAGAATAAAATATAAAACATGTAAATAGTAAATATTCAGTATCCTTAAACTCATTCAAGGGATTTTCTTCATATCATGGAGAACGGAAAAAATAATGGATATATCAAATTATTTATAAGAGTTACATACCAAAAAATTTATCATTAATAGATATTTAATATACATCATGAAAAAAAAATAACTCAAAACACTTGAAATTTAAATAATATCTTCTGTATGAAGAGTAATATGGAAGGAATTAATGCTTATTTAATAATTAAATATAAATAATCACATGACCTTATACCCAATACATGTGTAATATCACTACAGTAATCTAACGGATATCAATAACTTATTTATCATTGATTAAATGCATAATATTGAACTTCATGGTATCATACATCATGATATCTATATATTCAATATCATGAATGATATTTCTTTAATATAATTTGTAACAGAAATTTACTTTTTCAAACATATTTGTCTCATGAGACAGATAAATTCATCAAGGGGATATTCAATTCTGGGAAATAACTATCAAAACATATCCAAATAATTCCTCAAATATCAAATAAAAAATTTAAATAAATAGAAATAATTTTTATCTAAAGAAATATTTATTGAATAAAAAATATATATTTATCAATATTTCCCTTGTAAATCAAAAAACATTCAATGTAATAATAATATTTCAAAATGGTATTTGGTTTAGGATATAATAATATCAATGTTATAATTAATTTGGATATTTAATAGAAAAATTATTTTAAATGAAAACTCTTATCTTGAATTTTATTATCTCAAGAGAAATTTAACAATCACAAAATTAATCCTGATAAGATAGGTGGACATCTATTTATCACAAATATTAGCTTTTCAATAAATTCATATAAATTGTAACAATAAAGGGAATGGAAGTGAAATGATATGATAAAATTTCATGAAATATTTTTCAATGTATACCCAGTTCATACATTTATATGAATATAAATTTCATTAAACGACTGTGGGGGAGGAGTATATTATCATTTTATACCATAAAAACATTATTATATATTTTCTATAAGTATATTATAAAACATCCAATTTAGAAAAGATTAGAAATATCTAATTCAACCCACTATTATAATTAAAGGATGAATTAAAATTTCCTTAATGAGTTATTTGATTAAATAAAATGAATTTTGAAAATGAATTTTGAAAAACATGGACATGGAAGTAAAACATATATGATTAAATGATAGATAAAATCATGTTTTCTTCAAAACATTTATTTTCTTGATTCAAGTAATGAAGATAAGAGACGTTTGAAAAAAATAGATGTAATCTCTCTAAATATCTTGTTTATAATAAAAATAATTTAAAATTTTAATGATAAATGATAATATTCTTTCTAAAAAATAAAATAATTCCGAAAAGTGAGATTATTAGTAAATTTTTACCTATTTAGTACCTTTTCAAATGGAACACACCGAATGAATATATTTCAATTACAACATAACTATAATGATATAAAATTAATTAATGTGGAATATTTAAAATATTCTGTATATATGACACATAACAATAATATTTGTATAATAGAGAATATATCTCAATGGAAAGGAAATTGAGATGAAATCCCTTAAACCGTGTGTTTATTTAGTTGAACATGATTTAACCTCATTTATAGTGGTTTTAAGAATTTAATTAATTTATATATTACCATGGTCATATTTATATATATATATATATGTATGATCCTATGAAAACATATTACTATCTATTAATAAAAAATATTTCATTATTACCATTGCTTCAGTTGTTATGTGTGCTATTTTATCATGCATGTTTCTCATTGATGTTTCGGTTCATCTGAATAGAAGATAGATAAAAAAACCCTAGAATTATATTAATGTCATAAATATAATATTTATTTATTATATTCTATTTTACAACTATTCAATAAATTTTTACATGGAAAAACAATCACATCACTTTGTAGAGATGATACGTTCTGCGTACGCATGGCGAATGATATAATTGCCATTTTGAGTGAAATGAAAGAAAGTGAAAGATATATTCTTTTAAATAATAAATATATTTTCTTAATTATAATATATTTTCATTATATCTATAATTATTACTATATATTACAGTGTTTTATGGGAAAAATTACATTGATTCTTGAGGTCATAGTCTAGCATATACAAGAGTGAAGGATTTGTCTCCAATTTTATGGAGAAGAATGTAGATAAATATTGTGGAATCAAAATAATAGAAAAAATATATATGGGTGATGATCGTGTTATATTATTCTATGTGTTAATAAAAAAATTTATTTTTGATAAGGAATTTTGAAAAAGTATGTTCTTTGTGATGTTAAATAGCTTTTCATAGAAAAAACTCTTTTGGAACTATTATTAAGGACACTAGTATTTGATTAATTAGCAATACCATAACCTATAGAATGTGTCTATGAATTTTGGGGATGTGTTTTATAAGGGCTTGGTTGATATAAATATTTTGAGATTGGTGAATTAATGAGGAGAGGAGGTTCCCATTTTTAATTGTGGTGAGTAACACATTTGTAATTTTTTTTTATGTTTTTCAATAATTTCATGTCACATTAATGGAAATAGAGCTCCAAGATAGATCCAATTAGAAGAGGAAATGTTAAGATCTATATAATATCCCAACAAATAGATTTTATAATGTTTTAATGTTATTTTCACCCTTGTCATTATCAGTTATCCCCTTGTAAACCTATTTTTACCATAACAGTGATGAATAATTTTTTTTGTCTTTACAATTAATTTTGAAAAAAAACATTAAGATTAACATACTAAATAACATTTATTATTATTATTCCCGATATGGAATTTATTTTTTTTGAAATAATTTCATATATATGATAGAAATTAATTCAAAATAGACCTGCATATCATGTAGAAATTTTTTTTTCAAGAAATTCATTTTTCAAACATGAAATGATCTTATAATAATTTTACAACTATTAATTATGATTGAAAGGATTTATGTTCATATATTATGATATGTAGTATATAAAATTATTTTAATCATTTAAAATTAAATATTCTTTAAATTAATTATCATGGAAATAAACTATTTTATGTAAACCAAAATTATGTTTTTTTAAAAAACAGTTTACTAAAAAATACCCATTTTAGCATCAAATAATATTAACATCATTACTATTAAATTTATAGACAATAATGTTTTTTAAAAAAAAAATTAATATATTATTATAAATAGAATGAATATTTAGATACTAATTTTTTATTTTTGAAAAAATCTTTTTTCATTAGAAAATGTCAATAACTAATTATGTTTCTATTTGGACAAGGTGAGTTCTAGATATTTATTAATCCTATAAAATTTTAATTTTTGTTTCAAGAAATATTAAAATGGGATTTTTATTCTATATTTATTAAAAAATAATATTAAATAATAAGTATCGAGGCTAGGGTGTTACATTCTTTGCTCATGTAAAAATTTCAACCGTAACATTTTCAGGGATATTACCTTACAAACAAGTGAGGGTGGTATATCTTTATAAAATCATTTAGTTACCATGGTTCTTGACCCATTTTATGATTTATCAGAATTTCATTTAACATTAGAGTAATCAAATTCCTCAATACATTCTATCTAGTATCAGGAATCTGGATAGGCTCTTCACAGTCAGATATATTAGGTTCCAATTTTCTTCGTCAAAGGTGAGAACATGTGTTGGGACTATAATGTACTTACTCAATAATGATGTATAGAATAATTAATATATTATATATAGGCTTGGTTTATTTTCCAATTCATGATATATATCTCTAGTATATTCCAAAATTTAAATGATTTTGTTTCACCAAATTCTATGTTTTCCTTTTTTATTGAAACTTTTAAATCCCTTTAATCGATATAAATTTAATCAAATTAGAACCCCACCCACACACATTAAATTCAAAATAATTTACTTAGTTGTAATCATGAAAACTTCTCTGGTATTTATCCTCCATAATACTATCCATAACATTATTTCTATTTTCATTTTCTACTCAAAAAATTCCAACACGTTTCCTTTCAACAACTGAATCCCAACACACTAGAGTATAGGATACCTTTCTATATAATCGTTCATTAGGGTCCATTTATGTAATTTACTATAAAATATTGTTATAGGTGTACTCCCCCAATGTTTAATGATAATACCATGTACCCTACATGTCAACTGATAATGATCTCAACATGTTATCCAATGATTTAATAGTTTTTTGGACTTTCCATTAGACTAGGTATTGTACAGGTTATAAAATAATGCTCTGTATCAAGATAATTATGATCAATCATCATGAATTTAAATTTATAATTGGGATCACACTCTAATTTCATTGAAATATATCCTTCATTATTTCAAACCACAAATTTAGTATAAATCCTTCAGAGTAACTAAATATGAATATCTTATGCTATAGTGATGAAATATGTATAATTTTTTTGGAGGATAATAAAAACCCATATTTCACATTTCCTTCCATGAGTATTATGAAATCCAGTTACACTATCTATGGTAATGTCATCCCATATCCACACAAGAATAGGAAGAGTTTTCATGACTCATCAAAGATTTTGTATCTCCATTTTATCCTATTGAAAAACCAATAATATTGATAGATTTTTTGAAATTTCTAATTTTCTGTTATCTCATAAAACAATTTCCTTCAAATCCTTATGCATATCAGTACAACCTGGATGAATTGATAAATTTTAACTATGATCATGAACTTTAAATTCCCATTTTAGATAAATTATATATGTCACACATAGTCTCTTAAAAAATTTCATGACTTTATCTTCACAAAAATAAATCCAACATATTCCAATCATTCACGACATTAATTCTTTTCTTAAAACAAACATAATATGATTGATAGCTTTTCATATTTTTCTATAAATGTAATTTTATAATCATTTTAAAATGGAGTGTCATATCCCATTCTTTAATAATTAACATATTTATCTATATTCTATCAATGAACATAGGATCCATATAAATATTAATTTGCACCAGAACACCATGATATTTCCTTCTAAATACATCAACTAAATTTTTATTCCTTTAATTTGGTGAAAACATATTTAATAATTATAATCCATTAGTATCTCAAGGTATCTTATTTAACACATACTAATTTTATTCTACGATAAGATGTGTTTTATGCTATCTGGGCCTGTTTATATCTAACAAATTTCACCATTTTGATAATTTCAACATATATTCAAAGCTAAGATTACAGATATGATATCAAGGTTATGGGTTGGATATTGTATTTCATTATTCAATGAATTGATTGATGAATATGAAATAACACTATCATTTTTCATAAATATTAAAACATTGTCCTTATTTTGTGAATCTCTCTATATAAATAATTTATCATTTCCTAATGGAAGTGTCAATATCAAAGCATTGAAAAATAAACTCTTTAGCTTCAAAACATTATTCTCATTCGATTATCGAACAAATATACACATAATCATGATTAGTGGGATTTTTAAACCTACAAAATTATTAATGAAACACTGATATTAACTTTCCAAACTAATGAAACTATATACCTCAGTTATGTTCATCAGTGAAGGCAATTCATTAATAACCTTTTTCATTACATGATTAAGTATGATTCTATCCTTAGAGACAATATGGGGAAAAAATTAGATTTCCTAAATCCATAACTCACACATTTTAAAATTAACATATAACTATTTTCTTCTAATAGTCTAATGAATTAAATGCGATTGATTATGATGGTCCTCATAGCTTTTAGAGTACACCAACATTGAATTATCGAATACCAAATTAAAAATATAAAAATATTAATTGGATAATTTGGTTATTAGATCAATAAAAAATTATCATGAATTAGTAAATCAAAATGGAATTAATGTAAACTCATAATTCCTATATCTTATTCAAAATTTTATATATTTAATTTCATCTTTTTCACAAATAATGATAATGTTAAGAAAGGTCAGTATTTTAAAAAAACATTATCTCAATGAATTTGTTCGAATAATTTATTAATTTGATAGAGAGGATACATATTATTTATCATTATATTATTTATTTAACTATAATAAATTCATAGATCCATGGATCTCTCTTCTTTCTTAATAAAGTGAGAAATGGTTCTCCAAATTGAACACTAGGGAGAGTGAATCCCATATCTTAAAATCCTGTAGTTTATTATTCATCTCTACTAATTATAATATGAGAATTCTATTGGGGACTTCGATATTGGTTATTCATTGTAGATTAAATAAATGGAAAAAAATCAAATTATAGATCTGATATATTTTTACATTATTCATCTATAAATAGATTGATTTATTCTTATATATTCAGTACATCATCAATTTTATGTTTAATTTTCTATTCATAGATTTTTTCTCTTATCCTCATGAATCTCATTCAAAAATTATATTGGTGGTGGATATATATATGAATTAGATAATGAATTATTGAATCTAAAGGTATTGATTTCTACATCTTCATCACAAATCATAATTTACTTCTCCTTATAATAAATATTTTCATCAAATTTTGGAATTCATCCAATACCAAGGTTTATTTCAAATTCAACCATTAGGACAATAATAATGTCTACAAATAAGGAAATTTAATGTGTCACAGTGGGGTCTGTATGAAACATACATTCCACAGTGATATTTCTACAAAGATTTTATACTAAAAAAACCTTATAAAAATTCTAGGAAAATATATAGTTTTCATAGAAAAAATTAAATACAAAAAAGGTTTTAAAGTTTATGAATCAAGAAAATAATTCAAAAATTTTATTCAATTAATAAAGTACTAATCCCCACGTCATTGGGAAATTATTCCTCATATATAGCGATCACATATTCTTGGCCTTCTCCAATAAAAATTTTATACATTATATTCCCTTAATGTTTTGGGCTGTTATGTGAATAATTATCAAATTCATTATACTATATGCAATTGGAATCATCCATTTGTTTTTATACCCATACATTCATTATCCAGATGTTACTTATCACTAAACATGTATCAATCTCGCATGACCTTTAAATCATTTCTAGCATGAATCTTCACACAATTTTAACATGATGTAAATCAATTAATTAATAATTATTAGTTGATATGTTTCATTTTTCTTGGTGTTATTCAAACCTATTATTCTATTAATTCCATTTTAATATATTAGATCTTGAAAATTTCTTCTCTATTTTGATGGTGCAAAAATATATTTCGTAATATGGTGAAACTTCATGAGACAAAAGTTACCCTTAGAGACATGGTTAATCCCATCAAAGAAATGATAAATAGTTTATTATGAATTGTATTATGTATTTCATATATAATCTATATCATGCATATCAATTTTTTTCTCTGTATCCTCATAATATGCAAGACTCATTCTTCATTTTTCATTATGTTGAGGAACATTATTTTCATTTCAATTCATTCTTCATATGGAAAATGTTTTTCAAGGACTGTTTATTCAAAATATTCATGTTATATGTGTTTTATTTCTTCTTCCTCCTTATTATTCTTCATAAATGACCATAGTTGATCAATATCACGGTTGAGAATATATAATACAATTACAACTTTTTCCATTTCATTTCATCCTAAGGATATAAATATATTTTTAAGATACATTACCCATTCATCAGTTACCATTGGATTATTAGCCTAGAATATTATGTAGGATAATATTGAAAATATAATTAAAACATAAAATCATCATGTTTTAGAGAAACAGGTCGATCCATTTGATCAAGGTTATTTTTCCTAACCAGATTTTCTCCCCGACCAAATAAATTATCTACTTAGTACTAATACCAGGTGTACTGAAATTATATGAAGGAAAATATCTATATTGGCCCACTATATAGTTACCATTATTTATTATTGGAAACATTTATAATTAATGGTATATACTAGATTAGATCATAAAATTATACATTTAAATCATTTAGAATATTAATATATCCAGTGTAATAGTTAATGTAAAATGAATATTTATACATTTTTAATATTAGAAAATTAAAAATGGTTTATTTGGTAATATATTTATTTTTAAATCCTTTATATTTTATTTTAAATAAAATTTCAACTACTCTAAGAATATCCAGTGATATTTTGGAACCATGTGTTCATTAAGGCCTATTATCATACACCATGTTATGATCCGATGATATACTTATAACACCCAAACTATTTATAAATAAATTTAATATTGATTGTAGGAATAAAAAGTCTTTAAAAACACCTCTCTATTATAATCTATCAAATGAACATAATTTTTCAACCTTTGTGATTTGAATTTGGAAAAACTCACACACACAGTGGCATTTTGAAAGATATTTACAGTCTGATATAGAAAAATTCCTTTTTGTCGAATATTAATATACTTTTATGATTATTAATATCAATATTAATATTATACTAATGAATAGTAAATCATATAATTATTTTATTTTCTTTTTGTTATATGATAATGTCATCTTGATTGATTTTTTATGATGATATAAAACAAATTATATTTTTAAAATTATAAATTTTGGAATAAATTTTGATAATATTTAAATATATAAACTAATCATATTTTAAAAAAATATTCTCATAAAATATAGATTATTTGTGATTTCAGAAATTAAATATTAGGTTATGCTGAATTTATGAAAATATTATAAAATAATTTTGTTTTTTATGAATGGGAAAAATACAATTTTGAGTTGTAGGTATGATTAATGACATCATAATGTTGTAATAATTAATAAACGATTCTGGCAGACATATGTAAATTAAAATATTACAAAAGGTTTCATTATTTCCCAATACCCTAGGAAAATACTTTGGGAATCCCATGGTCTTTGAAATACCACTAACGTTGTGTCCTTTGATATTAATAAATATATCCCTCTCTTTTACTATAAATTCCCACTCATTCATTCATTTTCATTCATTCCAAATCCATTATATTCTAATATATTATAGTTTTACCTCCCTAGGATCCCTCAAAATGTATCTTGAACATCCTAAACCTCATGTTTTAGGAGTTACTTACAAGGTAAGGGAATCTACCACCCTTCTATTTTTCAAGAAATATTTTTATGTTATTATCTTTTAATTTCAATTATATTATATTGGGATATGTCATTAAATATCTCCATTACAATACATATAATTTAATAACTAAGAGAGACCCACTTGTTCTCTGAATAAAATATTTTATGATTTTTTAAGAGACTCTGTTAGGATGCTGAATTTTCGTAAGGGATTTCTCAAATTATCTTTTTCATTCATGTTCCATTCTTTACTTTTTCCCACCAAAAATCCCCTCATACTGATGGTACAATAAATCCAATATATTAAATATATTTTAATTTTTATTTATAATGTAATAATTTATCATCATCTCTTATTTCCGCACCATATATAAAAAAATCAAAACACTGCCCAAGATGTGTTGATTTATCACCTACAAAGATGATGTGTTTTCAATTTCTATTAATGTATTCGAGGATGGTAATGAGAAAAAATTATAGTTTAACTAGAATATAATATTTTTATTATAACCTATCTAATATTATGGATCTATTATATATATATATAATACTAATTCATATGACAAACTAGTTTGTGATAATTGAAATATCACCAAAATAATCTAAATGGTTATCACTAACGTTTTGTATAATAAATCAACATCATACAATGTAAACAAATGATATGTATAAAAATTTCCAATTATGGATACTTATAAATAATATATATATCAAATTTTTGAGAATTATATCAATTCCACATAAACTCTATTAGTTATAATCATGAAAACTGATCCTGAAATCAAGGAAATGAATAATCTGGAAAAAGGGAAATCAATCTTATAAATTTTAAATATGAACTAAATAAAAATAAAAAATGGTTAATGAATAAAATATAAATATAATTTTATTAATTATTTATTTAATTAATTTAATTTTATTATCCAATACATTATGGTCAAGTACCGAATATGTTTCGACATAAGGTAAAGGTTTTCTACCTGAACCTCCATTTCCATTTCGATTACCATTATTATTTACATAAATAAATGAAATAGTTATTTATTAAAATTTACTCCACATGAATTATATTACAATTTTATTTATATGTGTACCAACCAGAATGCTAATTTCTTCTTTTGGGAGTTATATTTTTTAAAAGGATCTTTCAAAAAATAATCCCAGAATACAAGCACGATTCATGGGAATTTATCAAATTCATACCTATATTAAAGGGGCCTCAAAAATAATTTTTTAGTGACCATTATCATTCTAAAATCAATTATTTTATTTTGGAAATATTATATTAGTTTAATTAAGGTTTTATATAAATATTTTTTCAAAACATCTCTTCTTTTTAAATTAAAAGGGTATTTATGTCAAGAATTTCTCAATGATTTTATAAGAGTATCATCATCTATTTCTACACTCTTGTTAATTTTTATGTATTATTTGGATTAATATTTTATGATATCATATATAATATTTAATTCAAATGTTTATTAATAGTTTCAATGTGTATGTTCTATCTTAAACCCATTAACCAATATACACTGAATGGTTAGTGTTTATGCTAAATGTTCGGCGAATGTTATTTACATTCAATATATTAGTTTCAATAAGAATGAATATATTTTTTATGTTAATACTTGTTTATATGAGGAATTAATTGGAAATTTTTAGTCAAATTTTTGGCCTTCTGTCATCCCTTGATGCATCGGTAGGTCTCATTAGACAAACTATGGTCTTTACACAAGGCCTTAAAAAATGGTTATTTATGGTCATGGAATGAGGGATGGAAGTATTGTTATTATGTCCATCATTATAAAATCCCTAATTATGGAAATAATAATTGAACTATCTTATGGTTACATGACTTGTAAAATACTAATTATTATTCTTTATCATGGAATTATTTATTCAATTTATGTTACTTCCATAATGTGGGCATGTTTATTTTTAAATGCATGTGTTTTTAGTTGTTCACTATTTGTACTGTTTATATTTTTGATATATTACATTCTATTACATACCCTTACTAAGAATTTGAGCCCAAACCATTCTTATAATTTATTTTCCTAGGACATGAAGAGGTGTATTATGAATGACAAGTTGAGATAACCTAAGAGTTAGGAATATTGTCATGGGAATTTCTATTTTGAATTTCCTTTCTGGTTATAATGTTGAAATAATATGTGTATCTACTTTTCCAAAACTACTAAAAAAAATTTCTTTCGGATATGAATTTATTATAATCTTGAAAATAAAATTAACTTAGTAACCAACTCTGTGAAACTAGGGCCAGGTCTTTACAGATGGTTTCAGAGAAATATGAGTATAAATCTTGGAAACTAGATTTAGAAACTATAGATCTGGGGAGACTTTTAGGATAAACATACGACAACATCTTGGAATTCATTTAAAGAATATACTATTGGGATATTTCTAAAAAATAAATACTTTTCTGGGTACTGGAAGTTGTTATTTTTCTATCACAAATGTACCTAGGAGTAGTAACATCAAAAAAGTGTTTCGAGTATGACTTGGGGTGTCCTGGTACACTACAATGGGGCTTACTGCACACCTGGTGTGACACTCCTAGGGGACATGATTAAGATAATATGTGTTTTATTTACAATCCAATGTGATGTAATTTAATATAAGATGATAATGAATAACTATTGTGAACCCAAAGGTGTTTTAGATTGAAAATATGGTGTCATGATATTCGTTAAATGACATTACAATTGTTGTTACTAACACTCTACTTTTTGGTTTTATTTAGTGTCTAGATGACAAGAAATTCATATTAACATTGAACATGTTGGAAAATTAGGACAACATGGTGGTGATGAGAAACTAAATGGAATGTTGATAGGTATGAAAATCAATTTTTTTATCCCTAATCATTATTCTAAAAATATGATTTACAAAATATAAATTAACTAACTCTCAAACTCACCAAATAAGTGAATTGTGGAGCATGCATGGATCTCCATTGTTGGAGACCATAGAGAAAAGAAAGATGAATTTCTGTCAAATTGGAAATTTTGAACGAGAAACCTAGTATAGTGTCTCAATAGAATGATGAAATTATTTATTTGTGGGGAAAAAGACCTAATCCAATGGATTTTCGAGGAAAAATGAAGAGTACAGTGGAATAAAATAAAACTGATACTAATAATCAATTTACAGTTATTTTCCATAAATATAGGGGTCATTGGAAATACACAAGTCAATGAACTATTATATAAGATAACCACTAGGCCAAGGATTGAACTATATGTAAATAAATGGATAATGAAATGATTAAAAGTATTAATGGTCTTTTGATGAAGATATTTCTTGGGGAGACATTCTTTTAGTTTGTGTACCCATTATGTTTATTATTTGAATGTTTTATTATAGGAATATAATGAAATATATATGTGTGGGGAAAGAAATATTCACATTTTGGATGTACCTATTGTGAAAGAATATATTTTTGTTTTTCTATAGGATTTACCTATACTTCTTCTAGAGCACAATGTTGAGTTCATTCTTGGTTCAAGGCCTATATCAAATATTTTTTATAGAATGACAATTGTGGAATTATTTAAACTAAAGAAAAAACTACAGGAATTGAGTGATAAGGGATTTATTCTCCCTAGTGTCTCTCCATAGGGATCACCTATTCTTTTTGTTAAGATAAAATATGGATCTATGTGGTTTTTTTGTCTATATGGAGATCAATGATATAACAATAATGAACAAGTATCATATACCTCTCACTAATGATTTATTTGATCATATTCATGGTGACCAACATTTATCAAATATTAAACTTCAATGTGGCTATAATCTGTTTCATGTGAGTCAAGAATATATTTCTAAAACAGCATTTCAAACCTTGTATGGGCATTACGAGTTTAGTGTTATTCCTTTTGGATTGACTAATGCTCCCTATGTCTTCGTTGATCTAATGAGTATGGTTTTAAAGGAATATCATGATGAAATTTTTGGTATTTATTAATGATGTCTTGGTATACTCAAAAATATAAAAATATCATGAAAATCACTTGGGCATTATTCTGAAGACTCTTAGATAAAATAAATTACATGGGATGTTTGAAGACTTTGTATATGAAGATGGAACCACACAATTTGGGAAGAGGCTTTGTGTTTCAAGACGTCGTATATGAAGATGGAATTATGCAATTTGGTATGAGGATTTGTGTTTCATCTATAAATGAGCTAATAACAGATTTATTGGATGCTACCCAAATTTATAATTTCTCTATACACCCTGGTGGTACTAATATGTATAGATATATGAATGAACATTTCAGGTGGGAGAACAAGAAGTGGGAAATTGCTGATAATGTATCATGATGATTATTCTATCAACAAGTGAAGGCTAAAATAAAATAATCTAGAGTACTCATGAAACCTCCACCTATTCATATATGGAAATGGGATGACATAACCTTGTATTTTGACACTAGATTACCCAAAAATCCAAGGAAGAATGATTCAATATGGTTAGTTGTGGATCAACTTACCCAATATGCACATTTTCTCTCATGAAGGGAGGATTTTACAGTACATCACCTTTCAAAACTCTATATCAATGAATTTGTATTAATTCATATAGAACTTATTTCAATAGTTTCTATTCACGATCCTTGATTTACATCAAATTTTTGGAATTTCCTTTAGAACTCATAGGATACTAAGCATCATTTCATTGCTTCTTATCACCAGAAAACTGATGGGAAATCAGAATAGACAATCCAAACATTAGAGGTCATGTTTATATCATACTCACATGATTTCCAAGGTATATTGGATCATTATTTAACTTTGGTGGAGTTTTCCTACAATAATAGTTTTTATTCAAACATTCAAATAATACCATATGTAGCCTTGTATTGAATGATATGTCGTACACCAACATGTTGGGATGAAGTTGGTGAATCCAACTTCATATCAAAGAATAGAGCATGTGGAGGAACCAAAAATGAAGGTAATGACCATTAAAAACCATATCAAAGTATCTCAATGAAATTAAAAGATCTATGATGATAATATATGTAAGGACTTGGAATAAAGTATCTCAATGAAGTTCTATGTTGGGATAAAGAGGTGTTTTGTGGGTATAGAGCTTGTGGAGGAACCAAAAATGAAGGTAATGACCATTAAAAAACAAATCAAAGTATATCAATGAAGTTAAAAGTTTTATGATGATAATATATGTAAGGATTTAGAATTTCAAGTGGGAGATCATGTTTCTATAAAGAATCTCCACTGATGGATGTTGTAAGATTTAGAAAGAAAGGGAAGCTAACCCCCATGTACATAAGACCTTCTAAAATTTTGGAAATAATTGGAGATATGGATTATCACTTAGTAATTACTCTTAAAAAATTTATGGTACATAATCACTTCCAAGTCTCATTATTGCGAAAGTACATTCCATTCCTAATGTATATCCTCACATCTAAAGGTATATAACTAGAACATGAATTATATTACTATAAAGAGCCTATAGAGATTCCAAATATTAAGGAAATGTTTTGGAAGAAGCAGATGACAAGACTAGTAATGGTACATTAGAAAAATTATAGAATTGAAGAAGTAACATGGTAGCATGGGGATTTTATAGTTATAAACTAACCAAATATTTTGGTGAGGCATCATTCTAGTAATTTCTAGGAAGAAATTTCTGTAATGGGAGGAAATATAACACCCCCAATGAATAATAAATAAATTTAATATTGAATGTATAAAACAATGAGCCTCCACAAAACACCACTTTATTTTATAAAGTCCATTAAACATAATTTTTACACCGCTATCATTTGAATTTCCAAAAACTGACATACAAAATTTCATTTAGTAAGATATTTTGAGTCTGATAAGACAAAGATAATTTTTGGTGAATTGTAACATGCACTGATGAATATTAATATTAATATTAATATGACCCTTATGAATAGTAAATCATATTATTATTCTATTTCCATAAGGTTATAGGATAATTATATCTAGATTAATTTTTCTAAGAGATATAAAGAAAATTACAATTTCCAAAATATTATTTTTTGAATAAATTTTGATTTTATATAAAAATTGAATAAATCATATATATATAATTATTTTAAAAAAAATGGTGTTCATTTTTTAATTTGGAATTTTGATATTATGTTACACTGAATTTATGATAATTTTATAAAATACCTTAGTTTTTCATGAATAGAAAAAACCTTGTTTTGAGTTTTTAGTATGATTAATGAAATCATAAGTATGTAATAATTAATATAAAATTATAGAATGATTTTATACATTAAAATATGGTATTAGGTGTCCCAAGTTTCCAATACCATGGGTAAATACCTTGGGCGAGCCCATGGTTTTTCAAATACCACTAATGAGGTATCCTTCAAAATTAATAAAAAACTCCGTCTTATTTACAATAAATACCCCCCAACAAAAAATTAACATTTCTTCACTATAAAAACACATTTGAGGAGAAAGTGAAAAGCCACAACATCCATCGTTACAACCGAAAACCCATTAAAAATATAATTTAGATCAAGGCTAAAAAATATTCCCCTCCCTAGAAATTACACATTGCTGATAAGCTTTCACCATCACATGAAAATTCAGATAGCATTCCCATGCAGAGTTGCACAAGCATGGAATCGATGTGAGATCCATACCCTCTCGAACATCCAAATCCAAATGGCTTGCGCAGGTGAATGATCCTTCTTGATATAAACATCATCTGGGGCAGTTAAAAGTAGAAATCTAGTTGCAAGAACATCAAAACATCATAGCAGATTCATACAGGATTCATCCACAAAAAAATCACTAACATAATAGATAATAAGACCCCTTAACCATACACACTGATTCACAATGAACTCACTAACTCCATGAGGTTGAAAAAATTCAAAACTAATGCACTCCTAAAAAGTAGTTAATCCCGAGAATAATATCCAAACCAAAGCCTCTCAATCCTTTACTACCATAATAATCCTTAAGAAATTAAAAAATGTGAACCCAAATTCTAGAAGCAACTACAACCACAAAACCACAACATCTCCAGATCCAAAAGTGCAGAACACCCCAAAACCAACTATTAAACCTCCAAATCCATGCCCCTCAAACAATAATTACCAACGAAAAACACAGAAATAGTAGAAAACTTATCCTAAAAATAATCGAAGGAAAAAAGTTCAGAAGAATAAATCCATACATAGAACATTAGCAACCCAAGCACCCAAACCATTAGAAAATTACCCGTCCGCAAACCAGAACCGATGTCCCATCATAAATGTTCAAAAATCCATTGGATTCAACAACATACCACCCAACAAACTCATATAAAAGTTATTATAACTCTATTAAATTAATTATACTATAATTTTGTTGTCATAATAAAATAATTCATCATCGTGTCTCCTTTACCTGTTGAGTCAATAAGGTATTCCTTATGACTTTTCCATTCTTTATTGTTTTGAAAATCACAAATACTTTATCATTAAGAAAATTGATTTTATAAGGAAAATTTCTTTTACAAGGAAAATCTCTTTTTTAAGAAAAATTATCCTTATCATATTTTCATCCATATTTTTTCGTAAGTATAAGATTCGGATTCATTTCTATTTTCTAAGAATTGTTTGAAACTTTGATATGAAGTATTCTGTTTTTAGGATCCGAATTCTGGATAAGAAATGTGATAAAGTTTCACTCTGAAATTCAGAATGAGAACTGTGATAAAGTTTCATTCCGAATTCCGGATACAGTTTTACTCTAGATTTAAGATATGAATCCTTATGAAGTTCGAAAAAGAATTCTCATTACGAATTCTGATGATGAATTCTCATTATGAATTCTGATGATGAATTCTCATTATGAATTCTGATGAGGAATTATCATTACGAATTCTGATGACGAATTCTAATTACGAATTTTGATGATGAATTCTCATAACAAATTCTGATGATGCATTCTCATTCTGAATTATCATTCCGAATTCTCATTCTGAATTCTCATTTCGAATTCTCATTCCGAATTCACATATTAAACAGAATCATATCATGATTGTTTTATACACTCCAAATTTATTCAGACTTTGAAAATTATTTTTTGTTAGTCTCTGAACTTTCATTTTGTTTATGCCTTTATATTTTATCTACTCTTTATTATTTTCCTTACACTCCAAACCTTCACTCCGAATTTTTCATTCCGAACATTTGAGTAAGATTTTAAACAATGTCGTACATTCTGTTACACTTGTTTTGTTATAAAACAATGTCGTCTATTCTGTTATAAACTAACCGTTGGCTATGTTACACGTGTACAGGTCCCTCCGAATTTCATGGAAAATATGACCGTTGGAAGAGGGAGTTGACCGTTGGAAATTTTCCTATAAATAAGAGCTCATTTGAAAGAGCTCAGTGCTAAAAGGCTGACTGATCTTCGACTCATGTAATTACAGGCTTGAAGTTATTTCTAGAGAGATAAGCTCTTATTAACTCTCAAAGCTTCGTGCGACTTCGAATGTTGGTGACTACATTCGAGGACTTCCGGGGATAGAAAGATAGAGGTACTGACTACCTTGAAGTTTGAGGGCTTCCTTGCTGAGGAAGATAGAGGTTCCAACTACCTTGAAGTTGAGGGCTTGCGGGGATAGCAAGACAGAGACTCCGATCTTCATATCGAGGTCTTACCCTGGTGTGGTTAAGACAGACTTGCTTGAAAGTATAAATCAAGGGACCATTATCCATGGTTGTTGGATACCCTTCTTTTTGGGTTAAATGACTTATATCTTGTTACTTGTAGTTTTACTACTTGTTTAATTCCGCTGCATTTTGTATTATAAGTAAAGTATAACTTTCTTATACTTCTTTACATGTACTTTGTTTCATTTAGATTCGATACGCTTTAAGGTATAATCTCATTTTGTAATCTTTTGTTATAGTTTTACTTTCCAGAACCATATTTCCGGAACCTACTTTCGGAATCTCTTTTCAGTTTTAAGAAAGTTCATAGGATTTGAAGTTTATAACTTCACTCCTTATTCCAAGTTTTATTTGGTATTAGAGGTGTTGTGAATTTACTTAAGTTTAACTTTGTTAAACTTAGCTCTTTCCATTACTTAAGGAAAACACGACTATTCGTAACTAACTTTAAAG